>CAJZCY010000002.1:29835000-31047500 GCA_914969975.1 Anopheles atroparvus | reverse complement strand
GCAGGGCGGCGGCACCGGGCACAGCAACCGCACCACGATCGGTTTCCCGAAGGCAATCGATTCGCTCGGCACGATGCCGTCCAAGGACGACTACATGGAGTACGGTGGCATTCACCGGAAGAAGCTATCGTTGCGCGAGCATCACCACGAGCTGATGCTGCTGGAGCTGAGACGCAACGCGGTTTCGGCGGTGAGCGGTACCGGTGTGGGTGGCGCAAACGGCTCGACCATGATGAACGCTGGTTCGCTCGGCGACGGAGCGGTCGGTGGTGTCGGGGTGGGTGGAGGCGTTGGAGGAACCGCCGGTAAGCGTCGTTCGCGGAACAATCGGGCGAACGCTGCTAGCACGGCCACGGTGACGGCCGTCAGCCAGCAGACTCCACAGCAAGCGCCAAAGCTGAAGATAAAGCTCGGTACCAGCAGCGTGATGGAAGCGTCCGGCGCCGGGGTGTCCGGCGTAGCGAGCGTCGTCGGTGGTAGCTACAGCAGCAGCTTACGACCACCGAAGAAACGGCTCGCCAGCAACATGAACAAGCCGTCCTACGAGATACTGAAGCGCGAATACATGGATTTCGCGAAAACGATGAAGTTCGACGACGAAGGCAACGCATCCACGGCAAGCGACGGCGCAGCGAGTGGTCGCATGGGCGCAGCTGTTCCTGACCTCCCTGGTGGCAATGGTGAGGCCGGTGCCGGTGCCGGTGCTGACGGCGGTGGCGATGCAGCAGGCGGCGAGGAGGACGACGCAAACAGTGCCGCGGCGGACGGTGAGCCGAAGGCAAAGAAGCACAAGCACAAGGATAAGGAACGCAGTGGCGAGCACAAGAAGCGCAAGAAGGAGAAAAAGCACAAGCGCGACAAGGGTGAGAAGCTGACAAACGTGGAGATCATCTGTAACGCGGCGGAAGTGGTAACCGGCGACGAGTCGTCGCAGCTAGCGCCACCGAGGATCGTCATACGGCTGGGGAAGAAGAAATCGGACAAGCCCACATCGTCGGCCTCGTCGGTCGATGGATCTCAGACACCGCAGGACACGCAGCAGGAGAGGACGGTTCTCGATGTTGGCGGTGGCACCGCGAGGGGCGCCGACAGCGGTCGACAGCAGCTGGCTTCGTCCTCGCCGGAAATGGACCCGCTTGCAATCGATCTAGCGGCGATACACAACACCAACAACCTGGGCCAAGCGCTGACCGGTGCATCGGTGGATCGAGCAGCGGCGGCCCAGGCAGCACCAGCGGAAAAACCACTCATCACCCCGATACGGCTGAAACTGGCGCGCAATTCGGCCGGCGGTGCGTACGTGATGTCGTCGAAGAGCAGCACTGCTAGCGTTGGCGCGTCTGACGACTACGGAAGCATGAAGGCGACGAACCCCAGCCCGAGTCGAAAGGCAGTGAGCGGTATTTCACCTCCGGCGGTGGGACAACCTAGTCCTTCGCTGTTGCGGGTTGTTGATCCGGTCACCGGCCCGATGGACCTGGCGGAGGTGGCAGCGGCCGAGGCGTCGAGCAAAAGCATGATCGAACGTTTGCTGACGGCGGCCAACTTGGCGGTCAACTCGCCCAACTCGTTCGAGCGGGCTACACTGGAGGCGGCGGGAATGAATGCAGGGACGGCGATGTACGGTGGGGATGCGTCGATCGGTGGCAACAACAGTGGCATCACCAGCAGCAGCAACAACACAACCATCACCACCACCAGCAGCAGTAGCACCAGCGGCAGCGGTGGCATTGGCATGTCGTTCAAGAGCCTGCTGGACTTTGCCGCTAGTAACACACACCCCAACTTCACTGTGACAACGCACGCAGAAACGGCAGTAGGCGCTGCAACGGCAGCCGGTAGTCTCTTCGCGACCAGCGCGGCAGCAACCCTCCAGCAACTGCAGCAGCAGCAGCAGGTACCACTATCCTTGAATCAATCCTCCATGTTGCAATCGCAGCAACAACAGCAGAACCTTCTGCAGCAGCCTCCGATGTCGAACACTAGCAGCAATAGCGGCAACGGCAGCAGTGCCAACACACAGCAGCAGCAACCGACAGCGACAACGGCTAGCAGCGCTGGCAAGAAGGACTGCGAGGTGCGATGACACTATATGCTCTAGGAGGTAGCGTAATCGTAGTTGCGGCCTACTAGCGCCACACTATGCGCACTACACGCCTCCACTCCTACGGAACATCTCTGATATATTCTGTGGTACTGTTTTTGTTATATTTTTTTTAATTTCTTGGTCAAGTCTTCCAATGCAAAGCACTTTTTTGGTTTTTGTCTCTTTTCTTTCGTTATTAATCCATTCTTGCTAATGTATTTGCTTGGCGCTTCCGGTACAAATTTTGGCGCATCATTGAACGGCGCACCGTTGATTGTTATCCCGAGGGGAAAGTAAAAAGAAAAAAGCTTCACTGGTTTTCGTTGGGATGCACGTGTGTCTATCCCTCAAGCACGCAATAGTAAAGTTTCCAGTCGTATGGAAATCAAAGGCCCTGTTGGTCGATAGTGGGGGCCGTATGTTGTGTGTAGGTTATCGGATTGTATCGGTTGCGATGTGATCAGAGACTGGTTGCAAACGGATGTGTTCTAGCATCTTGATTGTAAAATTAGGGTGCCTTATTCGGTATTATTAGAGAAACTGTTTTATAAGGAAGCGATTGTTCAAATTTTTATCTCCTCATTTTAATTGGCGACTGTTTATTTAATGACTGTCCGTTTTTTAAATCCACAAAACTGTTAAATTTATATGTACTATATTAAACCGGGCCAGCCAGCAATTGAAGACACCGCATCGCATCCTCTTGAGCCTGCCAGCCGTTGTTCTGTCGTAGCTCTTCACCATCACCTTGCTCGCGGGATGGAGTAAATAAGATATTTAATATGACCACGCATATGTAAAGTATATAAATTGTAAACACACTTAGCAAATAGTTTAAATTAATTTAAATTTAATTAAATTATATTCAGGAAAATGCAGCAAAGGCTAGTAGAATGATCGTGGTAATCGGATGTGTGCTGATCGTCAGCGGTTAATAGACAATGAGGGGGTAGCCCCAATACTGTCGTTGGTTGCTGTGTTGTAGCGCTGCTGTCGTGTGTTGCAATACCACACGCAAACTATAGCGAAAATCCCGAATTGTGGTATTTGTTCGTACTATTATTTGTTTATAAAACAAGCAGCAAAATGAGGACCAAGTACGAATATGTCAACCATGAGCCCAGGTCCGGCGGATTTTTTTTTTTTGCAATGAATAAAACAGAACAAATATCTTGAATCGACAATTACGAGATAACCGTCAAACGTAAGGTTCCCCAAATGCACATGAACTCCTCTCGTTGGCAATGCAGCCTCGTCTGAGGAGGGAGAGTATTGTAAGATATGTACATTTTACGTTGTTTCAGGATGACACTCAACTACAACCTTGGTTGTTGTGTCGAAGACATTCGGAACGGTTGTTTTTGTTTTCCCTTTTCTCGCCACACGCGCACAATCAATCGGAAGGACAATGAATGGTTTAGCATGAATAGGAAAGAAATCAAAGGTATTGGAAATAAGTAAATCCTGTGGCGTGCGTGCAGTGCCTGCTCGGGCTGCTTCCATTTGATAGCGGAAATTGCCGTTGATGAAATTTTTCTTTCGGCCACTGGTGCACACGCAGCCATACACACACACAAAACTATCTTGAACAATGTGAAACCACCTCATTAGGTCAGATACTGTAGGTGATCGAATAAAGCGCACGCATCGACGCAAGCGAAGCTGCAAAAGGTATTAAAAAAGGGCTGTAGACTAATGTAAAAGACTATTATAAAGAGATGGAAATGTGTTTGTTGTGGTACATACTGGGGCGGAGTGTTGCTTTTCTTTTTAAATAAAACATTCAACAGTAGGGCACAGGGACAAAATCGGATTCTCTGCTAACCCTTAGCAATGAAACAAACCCCACGCGAGAACCTATCTGGTCTGAAAACTCGCGAGTGATACACTCCGGGCGTATCGGCATTAGGATGAGGTGTGTGTAACGCGGGAGAAACATTTTTTACTTCAGGTGAAATTGTGTGCAATGTGCATAAATGAAAAATAAAGTAAAATAAAACAGACAACCATAAAATAGTATGAAATATACAACAAAAAAAAGAACAAATCCTTACCGATTTTTACTAATTGAAATAGCCGGAAAGACAAGGCGCAGTATAGCATGGTTTCGGTCACGACATCATGGCGTCATTGTACAGTGTAATATGATTAACAAATAGCAAAATTAGTAAAGAAATACAAATAACCGCAAAAGTAAGACCGATCAATCCGGCATGGTGCGAACCTCTTTCGTATAAAATTACTCTCCACGTGCGGGGATCAACTTGAATGGAACAGCACCTTCTTCCAGCTCACAACCGATCGCGTAAGTTTACAGTTCGCTGTAATCTGGTCTTTATGGTTTGCATTACTGTACAGAAAAAGAAATCCCACTGTTGATTTTTACCCGTCCGTGCCAGACGGGTGTGGTAGAAATAAATAAGTTTATTGTGCAAGAGCGACAGGGGGAAACAATAGCTTAATACATTGATAACTTCGTTGCTAAAGTCAAACAAACAAATAAACAAACAAAAATACAAACAAACAAGAACCTTATCAAACGACGAGCAGCTGTGTCACAAGAATTGTATAAACTATTGTAAAACATTTGAAACTACAAAGACGAAACCGAACACACGATTACAAACTCGATGAAAAGAACGAGAACGAGTACATGAGAATTATAACAAACCAAGAACTGAAGCTGGAGATTCACACACGTCACGAAACAACTTACCTTATTGCAAATACACCGGGGAAAGGCAAAGAAAACCAACTATACTTCTAATGTAACAGCAATGTAGGAACGAGCGGCCAGCGTTGGACGCATGAAGAAGTTTCACACAAAAATATCAACACACAAACAAACCCGCAGCAAACAAGAGAGGGACAGCTCAGCGCGAACCAGTAGTTAGTTTTTATGTGAATATGAGTATATATTAAAGGATATGGACATTAGTTTGAAATGGGCAGAGACGGCACGTGGCTTGTGACTGAGCGTGTGGTAGAAGTCATCCATTAACAGTTTTTTTTTCTGTTGAAGAATCGTTAATCGAGGAGGTGGCAAGGGCTTGGGGTAGAAGGGTTTGAAGAAGCAAGAAACATGTGAACGGAAATCATAACAACAAACTAAACCAATGTTTCGATAGAGCGGGAAGTGAATGAATCTATATACAAATGGAGATTTTTTACAACATTATTAGGCTGAGAAGCATTCATTACGTTCCCCGCCATCATCAGCGTCGTGATCGTGATTGTGTGTTGTGCGCGGCGCAATTGTGCGCCTATTGGTTTTTTTACTGTATGAAAAGTTATTTAATTTATTTAACAACAAAATACAAATCTGTAGGGTTAGAAAAACGTGTAGCATAGGTTTGAATGGGGCGAAAGGCCAATAAGACATGATTAAGTTGCGTTGGCGCAAAGGCAAACAACATATTAAGTAAAGCAGTAAACAAACCAACCAGCAAACAAACAAATTTAACAAACAAATGAAACACTTGATGAAACGACACCCCCAAACAAACGATGTAGAATAGTCATCCCTTCTCATGCGGCACACTGACACACACATACACACACACAAGCACATAGGAACATCGGCGAAAACTGTGGAACATCCTGTGCAGCAGCTGTACAGGATGCAAAGCGGAAGTTAAGATGAGGCGTCCAATGGCAAAACAATTGAAGCGAGAAGAAGGGGGAAAGCCTATTGAAAACTGACAAACACCGCGTACTGTCCCGCAGTGGACTTTTACCCGTGTGGAACAAATGTATTTCAAGCTGTAAAAAGTGTCTAGTATATCCCAACAGTGCAGCTTAAGTTTCTAAGCGAGGCAAGATTTAGTATACCGCCATGAGATATAAAAAGAAAGAAAAAACACACACATAAACACACACACACCATATTCGTAAGTCGATAGGAAATTAACATTCCTGTCCCGGTAGCAAAAAGGCTGAACAAATTGTTCAATAAAAATTACAAGTGAAGGCGAGCGAATAACGATGGGAGGACAAACAGAACAAGCTAGAACAACTGGTAAAAAAAAAACCACTCACCGTTATTTATTTCCCACTAGTAAATTTAACGTACCACAATCCCCCAAAACATTGTTTTGTAACGATGCGAGGAGTGTAGGGAGACAAACGGAAATAATAATGAAAATTATCCAAACACGTACGGCACCATACAATTAATGGCCGAACGTCTTGTAGCTGGGTGCAGTGGTGCGTTTGTAAATGTTGTGTTCGGTGTGGTTCGTGTGAGGGGATTTTAGGGAAATGTTAGACACCGACGATCGTAAGAGAAAGAGAGAGAGAGAGAGAGAGTGGGTGCATTCGGCACGAGCGCGGCTCACGTAAGTTGTAAAGATGTCCATGGTGTAACGGAGCAGCAGTGTAGGGGATTAGTAGATGGTAACAGTAAAGTAGATTACCTGGGATAACATGATTTAAGTAGCGAAGCGATTAAGAGAAGATTATAAATGATACAGAAGAGAAAAAGAAAACACGAGAAAACAGAAATGAGGCGCAAGCGACAGAGAGAACGAGGACAAGAGGTGAAGAAAATGCAATATTTTTATTTTTTATATTTAATTTCCTTTAAAATCTCTGTAAATTATAGAATTTACAAAACAAGAAAATCAATCTAAATAAATTATTACACTTAAAAATACAGAATTAAAGAAAAATCAGAGAAAATGATAATTAAAAAAAAAACATGTTTGATTAGCGTTGCAATTTATCCAAAATATATCCGAAAACAAGTTGCACGAATTGTGTGCATATCTTCTAAGTTGGTAAATAAGGAAGCTGGATGACTCGGCAAGAGGACGCCACATCGGTTCGCATCTAGAACAAACATTTTGTCATTGACTTTGTTTGGTTTTCTCACTGCCGCTGTTTGTTGCAATGCTTCTGATAAAGCGTGTCATTTATAGCAGAACAAACGGCGAAATAAATGGTGACAAATATACACGTTTGTAGATAAGACCAGGTCACCTTTGGGGCTTTTTTTTATTCCCTGCCATATCTTATTTCTACTGCTTTATCTTCACAGTCGAATGTTAAGGTTATCACAATTATATTTGGCATAATTGTTTTTTTTTTCTAATGAAGAATGCGTATGTCACAAGTCGCTTAATGAATCGCTGGCATTATGATGTTTTCTGCTTTCCGCCCTTACCCTTCGGAGCAGTTTTCCGACGGCATAGCAACCGACGCACGGTGAAGACCAGCAGGTGGCAGACAAAAGCGATGGCAGCGAACAGCGGAATCAGCACGTCGTACGAGTGCTTGATGAACCAGTGCAGGCCCGTGCCGTGCGTCTGCATCTCGGTCGCATCTGGATGCCGGAGCGCCCAGTCGATCCACCAGACGGCCCGATCGAGCGGGTGTTCCGGCTGATCGCGGAACAGCGCGGACATGCGCTTCATGTTGGTGCGGTAGCTGGAAGAAGCGAAAGAAAAGAGGTTTAAGAATAAGATAACGGGAGGTGTAATGGTAACATGGGTATGGGATGATAAAAGTAAACCGCTTAAAAAAGGATTAACTTATCAATGGCAAGATGAAAAATAAAAGATCAATCATGCTACACCACTTATTTTTATTCTATTCCTCTTAGTAGTGAGCTTTTCAGTTATTATAAATCCAACGGAGTTAATGGAAAGGATGAGATCACCATTTAAGATAACCAAGTCGGTAGGTATAAAAACCATAGCAAATATTCGTTGGACGCGCTTCTACGCTTTTTAAAAGGGATTTTTTTAAAAATCGACATTCTATTTTAGGTACTTGACATGACACCCTGCATAAGAACACGATGATTATGTTGCTGAAGACGAGTTGCCTTGAGCCTGGTAAAACTACTGGACTTACCTCTCCTTCGTCATGATTTCCTGTATCGTCTCCACCAACTCCTTTGTGTTGAGGTGCTCGATGCTCAGTCGCTTTCCAACGCCCTTCGACACGCAGTAGTTGATGTTCTTGAACTGGTCGGCGAACACGGGAAAGCCGATGACCGGTACCCCGTGCCAGATGGCTTCCTGCGTACTGAGCAGTCCGCTGTGCGTAATGAACAGTCGCACCTTCGGCTGAGCGAGCAGATCGTTCTGCGGCAGCCACTTCCGGACGCGCACGTTGGCGGGCAGGGCGCGCGGCATCGTATCCGACTCGAACTTCCACAGGAAATAGTACTCGGGCAGCGCCTCCATGGCGTCCAGTATGGCGCCGATGCGGGCCTCACCGAGCGTGTCACTGCGTATGTTTGTGCCGAGCGAGAAGAGGATGAGTCCGCCGGGGGGTGCTTGCTCGAGTAGCTTCACCAGGTCATCCGGGAGGGGCTTGGGATCGATGATCTGCAGCCCACCAACGGGGATGACGTTCGGCATCTGCGGCTCGGTGAACTGGATTACGGGGTTCGCATTCAGTAGGATCAGTTTTGTCTCGCGGTTGAACTCCGTCACGTCCGGCACGGTCGGGTCGTACTTGCGCAGCATCTGGTTCGACTTTGGGAGCAGATCGTACCGCTGCAGCAGCTCCTCCCAGGTGTTTACCAGAAGGTTCGTGAACCGTTGGTAATAGGTCATGTCCTCCATGGCGTCGTACGCGTGGTTAGGCACCAGCGCCGAGTAGTGGAAGGCGCCCGACAGATACGCTGCCGTGGAAGAACCGTGGTACGCCGTGACAGCCACAACGGGCGGCTTCCTGAAGCGATGGTGCGCCAGTGCCGCCAGACAAGGCCCGGAGAGGTAGTCGTACACGAGAAGGTCGAACCCAAAGTCAACCGGGTAGTCGTATAGCCGCTTGGCGCCCTCGGTGGCGAGGACGTACTCGCAGACTCCCAGAAAATAACTGTTATACATTAACAGCATCTCAAACGGGCTCAGCTTACTCATTGCGAAGAAGTCTGTATCCACCTGCTGCTCGCTGTATAGCTTCTTGTACACATCCTCCAGGAGAATGAAGGTAACGTTTGGTGGGGCCTTCTGCTCAATATCCACACCGAACACGGTCAGGTTGTGCCCTTCCTTGGCCAGGGCGTATATTAGGGCACGATTCCTGCGATAGGGCTTTCCATTAGGCACCTGCTAACGTTCTGTCTCACCTAAACTACTCACCATCCGAAATGACTTGGAGATGCGACCGAATTGATGTAGAGAATGTTCGCTGCCAGGGTACTCACTCCGAAGCACCCGACCAGCAGAAAGAAACATTTAACTATCGCGCTTAAAGCCATCGTTCTACCGCCGCGACTCGCAACCGACTGATGGGGATTTGCCGTCCGTCCGACCGACTGGACCCTGGCAGACCTCGGCGTTAACGAGTGTTCATACCAAATCAACCGCTCGTGTTTGATAAGAGATAGGCATGGTATGAGACAAGACGGCCAAGTAACGCGTCAACTGACCTTGGTTCAATCTTGCAATTCGCGCTCAGATCGTCGGCCGCTACGGTTGTATTAGATGTGAGATGAACATGTTTAGACATGGCCGTAGATTCATTTATTGCTGACGCCATAGGTGGATCGTCGTGCGATCGGTTTCACGGAGCAGGCAGCGCGACTGGAGTCAACCGGTTCCGGGTGATAATATTTGATTTGAAACGAGCAATTGACTTGAAGATGACTTGGCAAATCTGTGTCTGGAGCGCATCTAATGGTTTGTTCGGGATAGGAACGAAGATGTCTGATTATTAGGTGTGAAACAAAGTTTCCCCACCGAAAAAAATCCTTTGAGTAAAAAAAGAAAACGATTCCAAAATAATATTACTGGAAAATGATTAAACTAAGCTAAAAAATATTATTGTTTTGTTTCACTAAGTCCTCTCATTGGGTTGCGGACTATAATTTATTTTAAATTTTTGAAAATCATTTTTTTGTAAATGTTTAAAACATCAAGTAAGAAATTGGAAAACTTTCTACACCTACAATATTTAAAAAACGGGCCAAACAGTCGGCATTCTATTCCTTTGTACAAGAGTACAGATAAGTCGTTTGTTGCTATAATTGAAAAAATAAAAGATTTTTATTGTTATCACAAAAAATTTAACTTATAGTCAATATTCTCTGCGATAGGATAGTCATTCTAGGGACTCTGGGATAAAATAAAACTTAAATACAAGTAATAAATTGCAAAAAGGTAGTACAAGATAATCTGTGAAAGCTACAACCATCGAGCTTGCTTATCAAGAACTTTGTACGAACTATATTTTGTTTATTCGACAACTGACCATGGAGAATAGTTTCAAACCAGGTTCCTCGCTCTGCTGTTGTAAGGTAGAGCATCTATAATGGCATTGTTAACGTATGCCGATACTTTGTACGGTGCCAAATCAACAGCTTCGATCCCACTATCAATCAGTTCTGTGCCCTGACCACCTATCGCCGATAACGGCGCTCTTCAAAATGGATCCCTTATCTTAGCCCCCGGGCACGTACCGATAATGGGAAGCGCACGTTGCGAACGTCACGGTTGTGAAAACAGTTTGACCACATAGGCGATACTAGCGAGAGGTCTGGCAATAACCTGCATCAAGCCTTTCCGGGTGCCACCTGTGAGGTGTGGTGTTGAAGAGTTTTCTTCTATTTGCATTGGAAGAGAAAGTGGCGAACGATGGGAAAAGCGTTGCAGTTTTCCGGCTCCATGCCGAACCTTCCATCCCCACCGCAGCGGACTCCTCGGCGCCAGAAGTTGATGCATCGATACTACTACCGACAGGTAAGGCTAATATGGATAATGTACATGTTTCTTAGGTACATCACAGCGATGTCAAAAAACTGAAGCCGTAGACTGAAGGTATTTCATACCGCGAAAGTGACGCTGATGGTTGGTTTGTGTTTGTAATTCAAAATCTGCAGGAAAAATCCTGCATGCCAGCTTTTAATCTTGTTCGTAAGTGTTTATAATTGCAAGAAAACGCTTGGAAAATCATTCATCAATCCTCTCATTGCGGAAAGGAAAAGTGTTCTTTCTAGAGAAAAAGCTCGGTATGGAGCTGTCAGACGGACGTAAATGTTCATGCCTTGGAGCTTTTAAACCCTTCGGATACTACAGCAGGCCGTGTGCAGATGTATGTGCAGGACGCAAGAGTGAGTGAACCTGTCGTCGGCTCGTGAGAAATTGAATCACCCCCCGGAGGGAAAGGAATAGGTGTGCACGAACGTGTTGAAGGAATGTTTGAAGGAAAATCTCACTCAGTCGGTCTCGGTGGAAGCCGTCATGCGCATACGGGACAAACGGGGCAAGGAAATGCACCCATGGCGTAAGAGGAAGCGATAAGGGAGGCAAGATTCTATGTGGCGAAGTTGGATAGAGAGCCAGCAGACCGTTCCGTAGAGTGTTATCTCGTAGAGCCAGGACCGTAAGGACGAGTGACGCAATCGTCCATTGCTGGCCGGAGCGGGATGGCGCTAATATTCCCGTTAGTGTCTAGCGGTTGAGTTGTGGGATCAATTTTCACGCCGTTCATTCACGACACATTGGCGGTGTGGGTGTATCGGCACGGTGGAACGTTCTGAAGGTTTGTGTATGTGTTTGTGTGTTCGTGCGAAGTTCCCGAGCACGGCGAATCAATACACGGCGATCCGTAGCAGACTAGAACTAGCAGTGTAGTAGCAGCAGTAGAGTGAGTCGCGATACACAAAGAGGCAGGGGGAGGTAGGCAAATTTTCACGACCGACAACCGACCGTGACGAGGACGAGAACGAGCACGTCCTTTCGCCACACGTTAGTGCGTTTTGCTGTCCTGCCCTGTGCTGTCCGTGTGCGCGTCGCAATGGAGCACGTGAAGTGCGTGTAGAGCCAGGAAGAGAATCGGATCCCGAGTCGCGTGTGTGAACCGCTGCGGCAGTGCACTGAGGGTGAATGAGCGAATGATTACATAAAAAGGCAGGTGGCTCGCAGAATTCTCGGTAAGGTGGACGAGCGTGGCTTTTTTCGCTCGGTCAGTGAAAACCTCGTATCCTCCTGGGTCCCGTTTGGTCGGGAAAGCGGGGCCGCCAGAGTCTCCGTCGGGATAATCCGGGGAACACCCAGAGAGGCGTGAGTCTGTGTACCCCTTGTCTGTGATTGCGCGTGTCCTTATATCTGTACTTGTGTGTGTCTGTGTGTGTGTGCACATCCTGGTGCAGGAAGTTGTTCGCTCGAATTGACGGTAGAGGCTCCAAACGGAACGTCCGTGGGCCACCAACGCAGCGGAAGAACGCTGGAAATAGAACGAAATTTTCCTGCGTATTCCCATTATCGATTGGATGCGAAGTTATATCCATTTCCCGTTTCGCGACGGAAAACCTCGTTGTTTCTTTTGCGCTGACCAATTTCGCAGCGGAAACATCGGTGTTTCGTTATGTTTCCCGTGGTGCTGCGCTTCCAGTGGAAGTTGTGAGGCCAGCAAGTGAAAACTAATCGCTCCGAATGTTCAACGCTTACCATCAAGTGAAAAGTTGTATCAGTTGAATAATTGGAAAAGAGTGAAAGAAACCACAGAAGCAATTCTGAAAGAAAAAAATAGGATTCAGTCTGCAAATCTAGGTTTTTTTGTCCCTTTTTTTTCAAGCAGGGGAATCATCGAGTCTTGGGCCTGGTGACTGGCTGGCTCTGGTTGGTGTCTATGAGTGTGGGAAGGGTGTGCATGTCAGTGTTGCAGGAGTAAAGAAAACGAAGGCATTGGCGCCAGTAGTGTACGGTAGCAGTTGGCCGAGGGGAGGAAAATAAAACGAAAAAGGAAGTGCGTGCGAAAAGCCCTCTTAACTAGTCGGTTCCTCCGTAGAGCAAACAAATAATCGCCAAAATGCAGCCTCCACCGCGGAAAGTAAGGAGCCCTTACCTATTTACCGTAGCCTTGTTTTTTTGTTTATTTTTTCCATTTCTCGTTGCTGACGGCATTGGATGTCGTTAGGAGCACGAAGTGCCAAGCTTCTCAATTCTCGCGTGGGCGTTAATGCCTGTTCCCATTTTTGGTGACAACTTTGCTTTTCCCTGCCCACTTTGAATTGCCAATAGAATTTTCTGTTCCGGTAATGCCCGATTTTGTTTTAAAATTTTAAACGTTTCCTTGTCGGTCGCTTGTGCTAAAGATTTTTCCATCCCATCCCCGGTGCGCCATCCATTTGCAGGGCAACTACACGAAGTTTCTAAAGAATCTGCACACGGAGCAGCTGGCGAAGCTAGCGCTCAAGAACCAGAATGAATGCGAGCTGCTGGAGGACATCCGGCA
Organism: Anopheles atroparvus; assembly: GCA_914969975.1. Lineage (NCBI taxonomy): Eukaryota > Metazoa > Arthropoda > Insecta > Diptera > Culicidae > Anopheles > Anopheles atroparvus. Next base: position 31,034,221 of record CAJZCY010000002.1, on the reverse strand, counting down.
GTTCACCCTCAAGCGGTCCGCCATCGAGAAATCGTACAGCGAGGCACTGCTGAAAATTTCGTCCGCGTACTTGAACAAGAAGCAGGCCTGCATACCGGAGATCAAAATGGACGGCGCGGAAGAGAAATGGTAAGAGAGTGGAGAGGAGGGAGGGAGGGGGGCATGTAGGAAAGATATATCTTTCCTCATATATGAGCCGTGCTCCTGCGTGTGGCACTGCCCCTTAGCCAGACGACGACGACGACGACGACGTGATGGGGATATTCCTCGTTTGTCATCGTCGTGCTTGACAAACGTGACAGACTACACAGGGTTGACATATCTCTCACGGAATATTTGAACCGTGAATGCAAATGGGAACAACCATCAACAAGGGCAGCGACAAAAACAACAAGTCCACCAAATCGCGTGGGATAGTGCTAACGTTTTCGGTGAGAAGTGAGTGAGCCAGTGAGTGTGGGAAAGCTCTTCGGTGAGCTTTACACTTCCCTCCGCTCACTAGCACAGGTATGTGTGTTGTGTGCTCGACCATGCGGATGAGTCTATTCGGGGTGGAAAACAAGGGAGTTTTTGTGGTGAATGAAGCGTAAAAAAAAAAGAATAAACCTCAAACCTAAACGAAAATGATAAATATCCTTTCACTGCCACTGTCAATCGTGAAGGTGACATGTGCTACCCCGGCATGGCCGAGAATGTTATTTATTATGCATAAACACCTCTCGGCTTATTGTTAGTTGACGTCGGTGAGAAACAAGCTCGTTTGTGGATAATTTTAGACCCACAGTAAAGTCCTCCGGTAAGGGAAGGGCTGATGATCCTTTCGGAAGGCTGCCCCAATCCTTCCTCTCTTGTTTGCAGACTGGTCCGTCAGAAAGTTCCATCAGTCGTAAGCCAAGGTTGAAGGGGTTCCTTGCGTAGTTAGGGCCTGTGGTGATTCTTTATTCATTCGTCTTGAGCAATATTACCACGTTGCTGGCACACTTTAGACGAAAAGAAAAAAAAGAGAAAGAACTCTAAATTATGGACACGAAAACAAGGACACTCTATGCTGGATAGATATTTAAAAAAAAACTAAACGTCGAGCATGATGATAGAAAATTATGAGTACACCCACTTAAATATCGAATGTCGAATGTTTGAAAACTAAAGAAGGTAGTTTGCAATCCACCGCAGACTAAAAACTGTTGAAAACAGATGTAGAGATATGCTTTAATCTTTTTTAATTGTAATAATAAACTTTCATCATTTGAACAAGAGCGAACTCGTTGGTATTTCATAGACAAATGAACGGGGTTGAAATAATAGGCAGTGTCATTCAGAATAATTGGGAAGGTCTTTCTTCACGACTTTGTACTGCACACTATGTCACCAACCATGCGCCTCCATTGAGTGAATGTCATTGGACATTTACTGATTTTTTTCTACTACTGAACGATGTTGCTTTAAAGATCTACCATTGAAATTAGTTGTGACGCTCAGTTTTATTGATTTCAATTTTGTCAGATTTAATTTCAACTTTAGTTCTGTTTCAACTGCTCAATTTTAGTAAGTCTCTGAATTTATTGGAAAATGTGTTACTTGAATGTTTTTAAAAGGTACATAAATGAAATACATTTGCAAGATATTTTAAATAGGTTAATACGAGGTTAATGTAACGAAGTAAATTTTATTTCTGAAATGGACTGCATCAAATTTCTTTCTTATACACCATGCGCCTCCATTGAACATTCGATGTGTGGGTTACTTCAAACACAAATGGTTGCTAATGGTTTGGCGTCTTTATTGCTCTCAATTACTCACTTTTAATCTCTACTTCTATTCTCTTCGACCTCAAGGAATATGTGGAGCGTATGGCAGACGGTGCTGGAGGAAAACGAAAAGCTAGCCCGGGCCCGGCTGGCGGCGGTCGAGGTGTTCCAGCAGCAGATCGCAGACGAGGCGAAGGTGCTCCGCAATACTAAGCTCAACAGTAGCAAGCGCTGCATCGAGAACCTGGGCGTGGTGCAGAAGGAGCTGCAGAACTCAGTCACCGACGTGGACAAGACGAAGAAGATCTACTTCGACGAGGAACACAGCGCGCACGATGTGCGCGACAAGGCGCGCGACATCGAGGAGAAGCTGAAGAAGAAGAAGGGTTCGTTCTTCCAGTCGATCACCTCGCTGCAGAAGAACAGTGCGCGCGTGACTTCGCGCAAGGAACAGCTGGAGGAGAAGTCAACCGGCGCCCGGAACGACTACATTCTCAGCCTGGCAGCGGCCAACGCCCACCAGAACCGCTACTTCACCATCGACCTACAGACGACGATGGCCACGATGGAGAACTATGTGTACGAGCGTGTGGCCGACTACCTGGCGCTGATCGGACGCACCGAGCTGCTCACCTGCTCGGCGACGCAGAACTCGTTCGGCAAGATCCGCGACCAGGCGCAGCAGCTGACGCGCGAGTACAACCTGCAGTGCTGCTACCTGTACTACCCGGTGCTGAAACAGCACATCCAGTACGAGTTTGAGGCGTGCGACCAAGACCCAGTGCGCAAGATCACGGCCGATCACGAGTCGGCGGCAGAGACGCTCAGCCGCGAGGGTAAGCGTTGGGCGGGCCGGGTGGCACGGGAGAGCAACGTGATTCGGGAGTGCGCGCGCAAGCTGGCAGTGTGCACGGCACTGCGTGAAGCCGGCCACCGAACCGATCCAAACGACCAGAACGGTCCAGATCTGGAGACGAAGATCGACGAGTTCCGTGAGAACATCCGCAAGTCGGAGATCTCGAAGGCGAAGGCGGAAGCTCGCTTGGAGTGTCTGCGAATCGGCGGCATCAACGTGGACGAGTGGATACAGGAGGCGGAGACGCTCAGTGTGCAGGAGATGCCCCGGTCGGCGAGCTCCCTGTCCATGCGGACCGACGCTTCCGGTCAGGGGGTAAGTGAGGGCACATTTGCAATCCTGGCCTGGAATGGTGGCTTAATGGTTTTGTTTCGTGCTTCGCTTTCAGGAGAACCCCAGTTCAGATTCGTTCTACGACAGTGACAACGCCGAGCAGGATCAGCCGGTGTCGGAGTCATCGCCAGCACCGAAACAACCGGAACCACCGCTGGACGAGTTTGCGCCCGATAGCGACGAGGACGAAGGTATGATCCATTAGTTCGTTGAGAATAAATTGCAAACGAACTGAAGAATGTTTCTACACATCAGCTCTCGAAAACATTCTCAGGACTTTTGAGTGTTTCTTATGCATATTTTCTTTCCTTCGGTTTTGTAGAATTTGGCGTCGAACAGGAGCGACAAAAGATCGAGCAAATATCGCACGGGTGGGACGATCCGACTCAGGTCGACTGGGGTGCCGAGGAAGCGGCTGCGGCGGCTGCCAGCCAGGCAGCGGCGGAGGCGGGCATAGCTGCCGCCCAGCAACAGCAGGAACAGCAGCAGCAACAGTCGCAGCAGCCCGCCAGCCAAACGTTCAAGTGCACCGCCCTGTACTCGTACACCGCCCAAAACCCGGACGAGCTGACGATCGTGGAGAGCGAGCAGCTGGAGGTGGTTGGCGAGGGCGACGGCGACGGGTGGCTGCGGGCTCGGAACTACCGCGGCGAGGAAGGCTTCGTGCCGCACAACTATCTCGACGTCGAGCGGGACACACCGGTCGACACGCATACGCCGGCCCAGCTGTCGACGCAGATTTCCTTCTCATCGGTGGACTACACTGTCGACAACGAGGACCAGGACCCGATGCAGGACTCGGGCCAGTCGCCGGATCAGATATCGGTCATCTCGGCACCGCGCAAGGTGAACAACCAGCTGTACTGCGTGGCACTGTACGACTACGATGCGACCGCGGAAGACGAATTGACCTTCGAGGAGGGACAGGTTAGTTGACGTAGTGACGCTTGCGGTGTACCCTTTGCTAAATCTTCCTTCTCCACGCCGTTAGATCATCAAGCTGATCACCAAGAGCCCGCACGGGGTGGATGACGGCTGGTGGGAAGGTGAGCTGATGGGTAAGATCGGCAACTTCCCGTCGCTGGTGGTGGAAGAGTGCGACGAGAACGGTGAACCGCTGACCGACGCCGAGGATGAGTCACCGCCGCCATCGGCACCGCCAACCTTTGCCGCACCGGCACCTCCGCCACCCATGATCCTGCACGAGGCTACTCCTCCGGAAGGCGAGAGTCCAAGTACGTACCAAGGTCTAGGATCGTTGCACTTTAGTAAGAGTTTGTCTTTCCTTTCCGGAGGGAAAGGTAAAGGCAGCTTAGAAGGGCTGCCACAGTGGCTATTCAACGTATCGTTTGTTCTTTCTCTTTTAGAAATGACCAACAATGGACCAGCGATCGATAAATTTGAGTTTGAAATGAACACAAATCAACACGAGCAGTACGGGACCCAGTTCTCGGCACCTCCACCATCGCAAGCACCGCCAGGTAAGCGTCGAGCCTTAGTTTTGTTCGTTCAATGATTATGCTGTATGGCTATATGGAATCGAGTATAACCCTTGTTGTCTTATGTCTTACTTGTGCACACTTGAATCACAGTTGTAATCTGTGAGGATCCGGAGGTAATGTATCGTGTTGCTGATAAGTGTTACGGAATCTGATGTATATTTTTCAATCGTCGATGGGCATGATTTGTTGCCAACGTGCTCATTGTTTCTTTTCGTTATCGTTCCAGGCCGAGGAGGCCGCTACTATGGAAGAGGAATCTCGACAAGGGGCCGCGGCAGCCGCAGCCGCAGCAGCTACTGCTAGTGGAGCGGCCGGCGGTGGCGGTGGCGATAGCAATCAGCTCAATTTTGCGCAGATCATAGTTACGGCCGCCACGCCGATGCACGAGGAACCGGACAAGAAGTTCCCGCAAACCGAACCGGCCGACTCGGACGAGGAGGAGGAGGAGATGGATGGGGCGACCGGGGCGGCCAGGGCGGAGATCGTTGAGAAGCAGGAGCAGGAAACGCAGGAGCTGAGCAGCAAGCAGAAGTCTCAGGACGTGGACCCGCCAAAAGCGGCCTCGCCGCCGGAAGCGAAACCGGTGAGTGGCGCCCCCGGAAAGTCGACCGGAAGGCCGGAAAAGCCGGCGGGACCACCGCCGAAGCCAGCCAAACCGCCGTCACCGCCCAAGCCGGAGAAACCGGCCACGGCCCCGAAGCCCACCAACGTGGCCGCGAAGACGCCGGCCAAAAAACCGGACCGTGCCCGACCGGTAGACCCGGAGCCCGAGGCAGACCTGTCGTTTGAGGAGGTCGCTCCGATCGAGGATCCGGTCGCACCGTTCGGTGAACCGTTCGGTGGGGGAGGAGGCGGATTCGAGGCCAACTTCGAGGCTAACTTTGATGCCAACTTCGACGATGCGTTCGGCCAGAGCGCGAGCCAGCCAGAGCTGCCGAAGCAGGTCGTCGGTGGCCGGGCGAGTATACCGGAGGAGCTCGAGCCGCACCAGCTGGCGCGGCTACAGAACCTAAAGGAGTCGAACGCATAATGGACGTCGAATCAATCGAAAGGGAGTTGGCGGGACGCAGCTGGGGAGAGGGTATGATAATGCGCTGGTCCCGGTGCTTTCGGTGCGCCGGCATAAACATACCAGATGGTTTAGTTTTTAGCAAGACAACATGATCAACCCGGCGCGAGCATCAAAGTCACCTCGGAACTATCAAAGTCACCAGAACTATCAGCGAGACAGTATTCATCCAACTAAGTAAGATCCGGCAAATTGCTAGCCAATCCTCTAGTGGAGGCTAATAGGCTGTCGAGTGAAACAATCGACCATTGAAAGCGAGAAAATCAAAACAATCTGCTGCAGCAACAATCATCTCTAGGCTACTACAACCAGCTACTACAGCACTTCGAATAGGATCAATCTCACACCTTCTTTTCGTCCGGCCGCGACTCGTGTTCGTGCGCGTGGCAGTTGTCCCCCAGCTTCCTAACATCCGTTGATGTGTTGTGTGTATTTGTGTGATAATGTAAATGGTGCTTCAAATCAGCATCAGTTCTCCACCTTGATCCCGTTTTGCATGTAGTCGTAATTATCATAGTCATTATCGTTGTCGGACGCATTGTCAGAATCGTGCAGGATTGGTCAGGATAGGTAAAACTTAGGAAGCTAATGAACTCTAAACCATTTATCGTTTCGCTCCGGGACAACACATGTCCAGCAATGAGTCTTTATGTGATGAACTGCAACAATAGGAAGGTGCATGTTCCCCTTTGACACACAGACACTATTCATCTTAAGCTGACGACCAAATTTAGGGCGACATCTAGAGATGCCCGCCGTTGTAAGGAAGAAGCCGAAATGGATTTGCACTAGGCATACCCGTTGAAAGAACAATTGGATACACGTGCTTTTAGCCCCCTTGGTGGCCTTGCTTGGGGAAAGATTCGGTTGTATTATCGCACTTATCTGTTTGGTAATTTTTAACATATCAGAACCCGTTTCCCTACAGTTAACCGTTGGACGCTACGTATCTCTAAGCAATTTTGAACCTAAAGCCTTCCAATCAATAATCCCTGGTGCACTATTGTTGAGCTTTATGATTGAATATTATTATTTGAATAAAAAAGTACTTCTTACATGCAATATGGCGTCACGCGAAAGACCGGCGGGAAGAACGAACCGAGCGTAATCTTCAATCAGCAATCCATTGGCCTACACTGTACCATACCACTCCGTAGAGCGTGATGCTCGTTAACTGAGCACATCCCCAATCGATCGCTGCACAACCGCTTATCTACACACACACATACTCTGTCACAAACAAGCAGTCAGGTGTACAATAAATTCCCTTCTCGAAAGCATGGAAAGAACGCAAAGAGGAAGAACATTCGACGAACGACTAACAAATCTATTGCCTACTACAACGCGTTACCTTATGTACTAAGAATATGGCGAACATAGTTTAAAAAAAAAAAAACTCTAGTGCTATACATTCTACCGGTCTCAAAACTACTGGCGCTATCTTCCCTAACTATCTTTCCTTACTTGGTTGGGGAATGTGAAAATATCAATGTAGAATGAACAACTCAAACTGAATCAGGAAGGAATGGAAAATAATTGAAGAGAACTAGTAAACAATGGAAGCTTGCATGGTTGCAGAAAAAAGAGAAAGGAAAAAAAATATGCATAAAGGATCAAGAAGTAAAACTAGCTCATACGGAGATGAATATACTCACTAGCGCAATGTCACTAGTAATTCTAATTTAAAAAAACTGATCTATATCTATGGGTTCTATAGGGATACAAGAAGAGGTAGGAGCAGCTGTAAAGCGCGAGGCGGAGTGAAGAGGAAATCGTACAATAATAACTTCCCCAAATTTAGCAGAAATCACAAGGAATAGCTCTCGAATAACGCGTCTTCATTGGCGTACGTTAACCGAGCAATGAAGCAACCGAAAGACAACCCCTTTTCATAAAAAAAAATCCATTACACGATAACTATTCAACAGATCGCATGAATGTAACGTTGCAACCAAAAGGATAATTTGGAATGGGTCAGTAAACTATGCGCCTGAATACAAGATACTATCTAAATTATAAAACAAATACCAAGCAAAGAACATCCAAACGTGAGCAGTGGCGGCAAGGAAAGATTTATTAGGAAGCGAGATATTTAAAAAACTAACACTTGTTTGTCATATGGATCATGCAAATGCACTCTTACTCACAGTATGCATAGAGGAAGGATAGGTATGCAACGCAGGGCGGCACATTCCAGAATATGCATAATGCAAATGGGACGCGAAACACTTTCGGCTAAGGGCTTGCAAATGCATTTAACGCTAGGAACAACATTCCAACGAGCCGACAAGTTCCGTTGGAAACAGCTGTACAGGTGGGTCGTAACCAAGCTGTGTTCTTATTTAGTGTCACGCTCCTGTCAAGCCATAGCTTCGGATAACTAGAAATCTTATAACCAATCGCCTATCGTTAGCTGAAATACTCTAAATATCGCTAGGAACAGGTTACTGAATCGACAATTGTACGTGTCTGCGTTACTACCAACTGCTCATGGAATAGTAGGTATCGTAAAGTGAAACAAACAAGCGTGTAGTATCAGAATACATAAAAAAGATAATGACAATGTTATTATGCAAGAGTATTATGCATATGTTGATGCAAGAGTATTACGATGGATTCGATTACGCTTCAGTAATCAGTTCGTAGCGACCAGTTCACGCCTAAATCTTGTTTGTTTAGTTCTTGTTCCGGTACGTAACCGGATAGTAGCGTGTTTCGGGTTACACTGTTTTCTGTAGCTAGCGCGTGTGTGTGTGTGAATGTGTTGGCCGACCCGAAGCACAGAGCTCTGTAGGTCAAAGATGGCTAAGAAGAAATAGCAACGATATTGCCAGTGGGCAGCGGCTGAAATTCGAAATTCAATGTCAATGGCTAAACGGCCCGTTGCGGCCACGAACACATTCATTCTTCGAAACAAAATCGCACGTTATAATCACTTATCGAACGAAGAAATGAAGCGCATTACACAACAACTCCAGACAATTATATATACACATACATTACCCTACCATTACGTATTTGCAATTACCTGTGACCTGTTAACGGAATTCGATCGTCATACAAACGAATGAGCGCAAGCAAAAGGAAACGTCTTAGTCCAAGACCCGTGCTTTTCCTCCAAGGGATGGTCCAAACCAGTCATTCATCCAGAAAAGGAAAGGGAAAGCGAAACAAACAAACAAATTAAAAAAGGAAAGGAAAAGGTAATGGGTCGTGGACACCAACGGAATGGACGTGTCATTTTGCCCCATTATGTACATCCATGTAGCAATAAATAATAAGTAGATAATGCGTTGCGAAAATATTTCCAAACCAAACCAAACTAACCCAAACTCACGGTTAATCGCGCCTTGTTCACTTGTACCCCCTCTATACCGTTTAAATGATTACATTACGTTATGTTAAGTAGCAAAGTTTGACAAACTTCACGATTGCGATCGGGAACGGGTGCAAACGGAACCAAGCGGAGTGCCACGCGCTGTTTCATTTAAACCGCAGTGTTCGACCGATCATTGTATACCGTTCGTATTTGGCCGGCGTTACGGTCTCATGGTAACGGGATGTAACGCAAAGGTCGTATGGCACATTGCATGGCATATGAGATTGCACTCGGCATCCCTTAGCATTAATGGTTCCCAGACACGCCGTCACTAGCGTCAGATGTCGCGAGATGTAGAGAAAAATGGAATGGTTAAGTTTAACGTCTTGTGTTGATATACTTCTGATTGCCATTATGATTGTACTTAATTCTATCATCAAATAAATCTATGAGAATGCTAAACGGAACATTGTCTACCAATTAAGTGCGTCGGATGTTGAGGAAGCAAGACATTATCATTCTTGGTCTTTCTCTTCACGGTATTTTAAAAGAAAGAAAATAGGTTTCTTGAAATGAAAATTCCAACTGCCCTTTGGAGGTTCTTTGTTTCATGTTTTGAAACCTATGTTTATTCCCTTACAATGTAAAATATGTTGCATAAATATTGTATTCAATGGTTACATAATTGAATGGTGTTCAAGGGTTTTTTTTTAATCAATTATGGGGACTGTTGCCGTGCTCACAAACGCGCCGCAGTGGTGGTGAGTCAGTTGAGAGGTTCTGTAAGTCGTTGGCATGAATATTCCGCGGCGTACTTTTAACAACCTTTAATTCTACCAGCTAACAGCAATTGGATTGAAAGTAGAGATATTCCTAGAATAAACGGATGCATCAATGATTGGGTCGCAATGGCAAACGAGGTCGCACTTTAGCCGATGTAGCTTACCAGCAAAAAAGCGGCCGCAATAAACAGTGATTTGAACTTCACGTCCATGGTTGGGTCGGAGTAGTAGATGTTGTTCGTGTAGCTCGACGTGCCCACGTTCCAGGCGCGCGTGATTGTTCCCTTCTGCGTCATCAGGTCGCGGTCCATCACGGGAAAATGTGTCTCCTTTGGCATTCGCAGCGCGTTTGCGAACGGTATCGGTATGCGAAACATGGTATTGATGTCACTGTTCAGGAGCACAATCTCCTGCGACAGGAGTCCGTAGTCCTGCTGGATGCACCCGATCAGCTCACCGGGGTTTGCCCACACCTCGAGGAACTGGTTCTTGCAGAAGCAGCAAAACACACCGCAGCCTAGGTTTTTCTTGAACAGCAGCACCTCTTGGTGGCTCCGGTCGATCAGCGAAAGCCGGAACGGCCTGAGCGAGCCCCAGAATCGGTCCTTCGGGTCGGACGTTTCCAGCGCACCGTAGAGGGCCTCGTTCGAGGGTCCTCGGATGGTGAAACGATTGTCGGACGACACACCGGATAGCACTGAAATCGATATGTTAGCGGGTTATTTATTTGAAGAAAACAATAAATAAGTTGAAGTCCAACTTACACTCGTTGAGCTCATAGGTCTGTTGTATGAACACTGATGGCAGTCCGTAGAGGAAATCTAGTCCCGCTCTGGGCGAGAATGGCGTAAGGAAGGGACTGTTTACTGATCGAATTTGTTCGTTCTGCTGGGAAGGTATTCGAAGACTCACTAACTCAGAAAGTAAAAGATAGAGATGGAGAGAGAGAGAAAAAGGTACCGCGATAAGCTAGCGAAACCTTGTGCATGTTGGTTAGTCACCTTACTTTCATCGCGGACGCCGACTAGAGACTGAGGTTGTGCTGTGATAATCCGATTCTCTCCACTGTGTACTGTAAGAACGAACCAACGCCTATGACTTCTGTCGGTGTTTTTTGTCTACTACTTTCCAACGAGCTAGAGTGTTTATCTTACCTACTGGGGGAACATTGTTGGGTGGCGCGGCTAGCGTGGAGTCGTAATTGTAGTCCCAGCTCAGATCGAACGTCGGTGTATCCGGACCGTGGAAATCCGGTTGTTGCTGTGGCGGAACCCTAGCCGAAGACATCGCGATGTCGAACAATTTTGGGACGTATTTTTTAGCTCGACTTTCAAAGTGAAACTGAGTGCCGTTCGGTTCGACCACCGGACTCGCACACCGGGTTATCTTATCACCACGGTTCCATCAGTCATTTCGTTTCATTGATAGCACTCAAGTATCCTATTGGGCAGGCCTGTCTGTTTTGTCGGTGAGGGAAGGCTGTTGGGAGGAAGGAATACTTGAACAAGGGCTGTCTTGTACCAGCGGGAAGCCAACAGTAAAATTACTCGCACAGAAGTCTCATTTTGTAACGGTACATTTACCCCCGAGGAGAGAGACTAGGGACAAATTAAGGAGGATAAAGACGAACAAAAATTTCTTTCAGTCCGAACACTGCATACCTTGGTAGATCCTTTTTACTGGTTTTAAGTTTATTAAGATTTCAACAAATACTGATTTTGTCTCATTGATTGTTTGAGTGTTTTATCTCGTGTGGCTTCAGTGTTGTTTGTGGGTCAAACAGTCGTTAATGTATTGAATGATTTCTAGTGTAGTAAGTGTAAGTGTGGGTTGCTTCTTTGTCGGCTAGTAGCTTCGTCTTTGGTGAAAAGCTGGCGGTGTTTAAGTACCACCATTTCAGGCTTTTGCCCTACTGTATGGTACCGTTTCCATTTTGCTTCATAGCCTTTTCTCTACCGGTGCCACTTGACCGCGACAATTCTATGATTCGTTAAGGTTATAAATTCTCGCAATGATGTCCCGGTTGTAAAACAACGCCTCCTCCTCGCCTCTAGCCGACCCTGCTGCTGGTGGAATAGAATATTTAAGTTTTATTTATTTCTTAGAGATAGTGGGATTCGTTAGCATGTTTTTTGCCACTAAAACTATTAGCTGCACACAGTTCGTTCAGTTGTTTGAAATGGGTTCGTAGTTTCGTTTCGTATATTTGCGGTCGTTTTGTCTCGTTCACATTGCACTACCCTTGAGTTCTTTCTCATGCCTTTCCCTGTTTTTATCAGCTTGCAATGAAGTCAGCTCAATGTTTTTGTGTGTTTGTTTCGCTGTTCGGTCGTAGGTGTTCTTATTGTCGGAGGTTTACGTTGTTTATGTTTCTTTTTTCCCCTCTATTTTATTCTTTTAAGTGTTTTCACCATCTTTTCTGCCTGACTCCCTTCTAACTGGTTTCCAACAGCTTCCTACCTTGGGTAGTTCGTGTCTAGTGCTAGTAGGTAACATTTAGGTTTTCTTTTTCTTTTTAAGTACTTCTTAAAACTCATACGTCCTTTAGAGTCATAAATAATGCCATAAACACATCCAGTATATGTAAATACTATATAATCCAATATAGAGGTTTTTTTTTTCATCTCACACAATTAGTAAAACCCTTATGTCCACACGTGTATTCTTACTTTTCGCTTATTTTCAAATATCTGCTCCTGTGCCGGTTATACTTGTGTAAATAATGCTGGACGAAAAATGGCTATTCGCTGTGTAATGTTGACACTCACATAGTTTTAAAAACGATACAAAAAACGTCCGAGCAAACAAGCATACGTCTGTCGCGAATTTGGATAAAAAAACGTATTCATAGTGATTATGTTTACACTTACACGTATTATCTTGATGCTGCCCTTACACACAGCGATTGGGGAATGCCTGACGGTACTGAAAATGACTGATAAGCCGCTTACATGTTTGCCGCTGACATTAAAGGTTTGTGTGTGCGCGTGTTAAACATCCATAGTTATCGATATGCGAATAAAAACATACCCTACACTGAGGCAGGTGAGTTGTTCAAACAGATCCACATACAGTCGCTGGTAGAGAGAACCACTTGCTGGTTGAAGACGTGTTTTGTTTCTTTTTCGTTCTCCTTGTAACTCTTCCACCAGCCTTTATGCATCTTTCCTCCCCGGGGAGTCTTCTCGGTATACTGATCATCGTTGTTTCATACTTTATTGTGCACGTGGCGCTGCTGGAAAGGTTGGACCGTCAAATGTCCTTATTGTAGTTGTCTTTTCAATGTACAGTCATGGTCAATTCATTTGCCAACGCGCCAGCTGGATATAGATTTTTGTTTCCGTGGATTAGGTAAACTTAGGTAACGTTTGTCCTCTCCCCCCTTCATTTCACAACCGGGACACGTCGGGTGGTTGGGGTGTGTTGTGCGGTCGTCTGCTTTAATTTACAACCACGCCCACCTCCAGCATGGCCCGGTAGAGGCAAGGGTTTTTGGCGCATTCGCGCGGACCCAGCTGCGGTCCGGGGAAGCCGCGCAGAATCATCAGCACCGATCGAGCGGTCGACTGGCAGTCGGGTTGAGTTTCACAGATGTTGTCTGCCTCTGACAGATACTGAAGATCGCAAACCTTCGGCGAAACACCCTGTAAGCGAAAGTTGGCAGGAAGAGACATATTTCAAGCTACAATCTTCAATGAGGCCCGCTAGTGTGGGGACGTTCGAGCTTACGCAAAGATAGCACAGCTGATGGGCACCGCAGGCTGGTAGTAGCTCCTGGTAGATGTCCCCACTGAGGACGTCCACACCGCGACACCGACGCTCGAATGCATCCAACAGCGGACATTCAGTGGACTCTGCAATGAGCAAACCGTTTCGTCACTAACCTCATCGGGGACCTAACCTCAGATGTCACGCTTGTCACGACGCTTACCAACAACGAGTCCCCGGTTGTAGTCATCATCCATTTCCTGTTCTTCCGGGGCACGCATCACTTCCTGGTAGCGTTTCTGTGTGCGCTTTTTCTTCTTCTTGTCGGCCTCCAGTTCGTCCAGGTTGTTTTCGACCTCGTCGTGCGCGACTTTGTCGCCGCCTTCCATGCTGTGTCTAGTTAGGGAAGGATAGCAGAGGACATCATGTCATGTGTCATGTGAGACATTTCCCCAAAAACATGTCCCTCAACACTCACTGGCTATGGTCATACTCAGCTTTTTCCTTCTTGATCGCCACCCGTTTGGCCTTTTCCTTCTCCTCAAGTAGCAAGTCGGGTTCTACCTCGTTGATGCGGTAGTTCGGGTCGTTGATCGACTCCTTGAGCTTCTCTAGCGTGTGCCGCATTTTCTCGATGCTGTATGCCGTCGCCAGCCGAGCCACCACCTTGTCCTTCATCTTCTGCAGCTCGTCCGGCTCAACGAATCCTGTGGAAAGAAAAGCAGAGGGATGTGTTATTTCGTTATGCTGTCCACTAGAGGAGTTTTAATAAAGAGGAGCTGTTTCGAACTTACCCTCGTGGTCTCCCGTGTACTTGACCGTCTGGTCCAGGATGAGATCTTCGATGTTCTTCAGCTTCTTGTCCATACTCTCCAGTTTTTCCGGGTTGACCGTCTTTTTCTTGCGATCCTCGTCATACGACTTGTAGAAGCTCAGCGGATACTCGCGCGGACCGCCCACCCCTGCAGGAGCCGTCTCGCCCCTGCCGTCCTTTTTCCTGCGGTCCATGCCGAAATACTTGTTCCACTGGATCGACTTTTTCGACTTGAGCTCGCCAATGTCGCCCGGCAGGATCTGATCCTCTTTCACCACCTCCAGGTTCGAGCGCTTCCGTACCGACCGCTTCTTCTTGTCGTCGTCCTCGCCCTCGAACTCCTCGCTGGACTCCTCGTGATCGTGCTCGTGCTCGTGCTCGTGCTCATGGTCGTGCTCCTCCTCGTCCGGGCCTTCCTCCGAGCTGTGTTCGTGGTGTTCGTCGCTAGACTGCCGTTTGGTCTTGGTTGCTTCCGCCCCGGCCCGCTCGGTCGCCGGTGGACCGACGGTGGAGCTTATCGCAGCCACCCCCGAGCTTACGGTGGAACCGGGCTCGTGCACCGGTTCGCTCGATCGCTTCCGCTTTTCCTTCTCCATCGGTGGCGCCCCGAACAAGGCCTGCAGATCCTTGGCTACCTTTTCGTCGGTTCCGGAAAGGGTTGGTGTTTCCGGTTTGGGCGAGCGTTTGGCCACCGGGAATCGCTTCTTGCGCGTCGCCGGAAGCCAGGGTAGAATCGGCAGCGTGCGCTTGCGTGCCTCCATCGGCGGGCCGTTCATGACGGACGGTTCCGATTGGGAAATGGGGAATCCTTGTCGCTTCTCGTAGCCGCTACCTAGCTGGGGAGCCATCTGTTCGTCCTCGAACAACTGCTGCTCAATCTCGTTCTCCTCCTGCTGGTACTTGTTCCACAGGTGTTGCAGGCGCTCCTGGAACTCCTCGTCACGCTCAGCCATCGCTTGGCGGTCCATTTCCTTCAGGAACTCTGAGGACAGGTCCGGCCGTGGGTAAACCTTTTCCTGCTCCCGCTCGCGGAAAACCGTCGGGTAGGAGACCAGTTCTGTGGAAACCAAACGACGGTTGCTGCGATGTGTTTTTCTCGCTTCACCTTGCCTCCCTTCCAACCGTCATACTCACCATCTCGCTCGCGGAAGACGGACCGTTTGCGTGCTTCCAAGTCATAAGGATCGAACGCCTCCTCGGGTTCGTCGTCACGGCGTAGGTAGTTGGCCAGGATCCGGTTCAAACGCTGTCGATTAGGGCGGAACTGCTGCTGCTCTTCAGTCGCTGCTGCACGACAGAACGACAAGTGGGTGTGTCAACAATAATCCACGCCAAACTCGACAGCCTCATCAGCGTGCGGCATACTTACGCTCCATCCAGTATCCGTCCTCATCGAGCTGTTCGGCGGCCGCTTCTTCACGCAGTGCCAGCTGAGCTTCCCGACGGTGCAGCGCATCGATGGCTGCCTGTAAGCGATATTAGTTTAAGTTAATCATTTCCTCGAAACACTTTCTGCCAGGATTAACCAGGCGTACCTGCAGCGAGTAAGGGGAATGCTGAGATCCAAGAACGGCTAGACTGGTTCCTAGAAGCAACATCGAGTGAATGATTATCCGCGCCATAATGGTTGCTTGCTCCGGTGGAGTCTGTGAAACAAATCAAATGTGAGGGTTCAGTAACACTCTGGGGTATTTTTTTATTTGAAAACTGACAAAACAGGCGTAATAAATATTAAACTATATATAAATTCAATTCTATAAGAAAGAACTGCTTTTTCTCGTTAAACACCGCGTCGAATACATGTGTAAACTTTGCACTGAAAAAAATAATTCTTTTTTTACTCAATTTCAAGCAATTTCTCAAACTAGCCACACGTTTCACAAACAACTTTGAATGTATCGTGCCCTGCGTTCTCAATTGAACAATCAATTTCTCATTTTTTCTTTCCCCGAACGCTGCTTGGTTCCTTTTTGTTAGCCGCCTGATGGCAATTGCAAACGTTGGAAAATGCTGTAAACTTCTTGTGCACGGGATGCATTAGTAGAGGAAAAAAAAAACTTCATGCTGTCTCCAACGAGCTGACGTCAGATTCAGTTTCAACGGGATAACCAACGCTATCTAATAGTTTTTTTCTTCCTCGCTTTTTTCTGTTTAAACCGAGCGCCGCTCGACGCCTTGGTCACGTTTCGCGTTTATTGCGAAGTTGTGTTTCCTGCAAGGATGCTGTTTTGTGCCGCCATCAAACATCACTCACTGAGCAACATTTCATCCGGTCCTTCTGCTGGTTGTCATATCCGGCGGATGCTGGAGTGGGCAAAAGATGTAGCTATAAAACTTGGTTGTGCTGGGCTGGAAGCAGACCGCGCTTGTAACGTTATCCAACGCGTGAAGGCACAGCTTCTCGTAGAGAAGTGTTTATAATTTGGTCATTGTGTAACATTGTGGTTAGTAAAGTGGTTGAAAGGCAGCCGTAAAGAATGGTGAATGAATACATAAAAGCGCAACTGATTCAAAATGTTGCGGTAGAATTTAAATTCAGTTACAATGGCCAACGAAAACAGGACGTAACAACTAACTGCAACATATTTTATTAGCCTAATATGTTCAATTTAATTTAAAAGTATACTGCTACTGACCGGATGTTGGGCGGATTTATACTACGACTACGAAAGGACAAAAAGGCATAGATTTCATATAATTTTAAACAAGATATGAGGAAAACGATGGATGACGCATTTTTCACGCTGGTTGTCCAGTGTACTGTCCATCGCAGACCTGACAGTACGCATTGACCCCCCATAGATAGCTTACAGGCTTGCTGGAAACTGATGAAGTTTGGCTGATTATGACAGATGAAGTAGATTCTGTTTCGATCTGATTTAATGACAAAAAAAAAACCTCATAAGCAGTGGAAATTCAACCTTCCTATACCAACCCAAAAAAAAAAAAAAAATCAGAACCGACAGAAGTCCTTCTACCAATCAAATTCAACATTGTTTGTCATTGTCAACAAAGAATGCAACATTGTAGACTCTTCGAGATTCTAAGCTTCGTTCTGCCTCGATACAAAAAAAAAAGACAACAACAGCAAACGAATGGATCACGATTTTCAAAGACAATCAATTTGAAATCCCAGCACAAATCTTGAGCAAGCAGTTTGATAGCTAACGGATGCCGTTATTTATCCATTGACGTCGCCATCTTTATTGGTACAGAAAAGTGATTTGCCTGGCGGCGCTTAGTTTTAATCTTCGCCTCCCAGGAGACCCCGAAGAAAGTGTCTTTCCGGTGCACAACACTCGATACTCGTCTCTGCCAAGGCGGGCAGGTAAGACAGGCTGGCAAATAATGAACGATGAGTTTTCTCGAGCCGCAAGGTATGGTTTCGTTTCAGCCAATACACCGACGTGCCCGTCGTCGTCGTTAATGGGCTCAGGGTTAGGGCTTGACAAGCCGGCCGGCAGGAGTACGATAATATCTCAGATTAATTAATTTTATTCCAATCTCGACTCGGTTGTGGATAAACTGGCGTGAGATCCATTGGCTTCAAGCCTGTCAGGTGCGGCTAAACGATTTGCTTGTTTCAAACCGGGTTTCCAAAGAATCGGATTAAGTGGTGCCATTTTCCTTAGTTACGCAATCAGCATTAGATTAGTGGACAAGTTTAGAGTGGCATCAAGTTCGGTTCTTTCGGTTCTTCGGATCTAAAAATTATATAGTCTCAGTCAATGTTTCATAGAATAATCACAATTTTCAAATTCATTGGCAGAATTTGTAGGAATAGTTTAAGCTTTCGCATCAATGGGCCAGATTTATAATATTTGTGTAGCTGGACAAGTTTCGTTACAACTTATGTAGCATTTATGTAGCATTTTTAGTATCCCTCAGTAAAACATCTCCTCGATGATGCAGCAACCCGCTTCGTTGCGCATTATAAAATTTTATTAGCAGCAATAACTATTGTTCTATGGCAGCAGTATCCACTACCAGCAAGTTGCAATGGCCCGTTCGCCTCCGCCATAATGCTTCTAGTGTTACGTACTATCCATTACTTTCACTGCCAAAGCCGACCAACACTTCGACAAACCGCGACTCCGGTGCTTCGTTCACTGGAGCACCACATTTATGACCTGTACCGTAACCCCCGAGGCTCGGCTTTCATCGCATTACGACGGAGATAAAGGGCGAAAAGTTGCAGTGCACGAAAAAAAGAGCAATACCGAGTGTTTTATGTCAGCAGTCCATGTTGGTTGACATATCGCACGACTGAGGGATAAAACTCTACACAATCTACCTGTATGCCGTCAATCCCGTACTCGGGTTAGTTTCCTTGCTTCCTTGCCCTGTACATTATCTTGATGGGACTTTCCCGGATGCTCGAAGCCACAAACCTCACTCCAATCGATTGACCGGGATCGGGTCCAGACTCTGCCATTCCAGAGGGAAAATCCAAGTGGCAATGGCGGCTGGGAAACACATTTTTGGATGCATGATGCTGACAGCCGAGTCACCCGAAAGGGGGAAAGCGTGTGGTTTGTTTGTAGTCCCACCTCGATTGAATTGCAAATTTCCAACCTTGGCAGACGGGTGTTTATTCGGCCGTGTGTTGGTGCGTGTGTGCCTTTGCGTTCCGCTCGAAATTTTCACCAATGGCAGAACCTTTCGAAAATTCGCGTGTGGTCGTCCTGGCCGGCTCTTCGGTTAGCAGGAAATCACTGTAGGGCTTCACATTGGCTGTCACAATGCGTTTGATTGAGAGGCACTCAGTGACTAATGCTGACCATTGACAAAGTTTTCCGCGCACGGAGTGAGAAGCCAGCGAATTGATTTGTCGAATTGATTTTACGAACCCTTTTCAGGCTAGAAGTGAAGTGTAATTAGGTTTGCGTATTTTCCACGCCCAGCGAAAGTTGACTGTTGACCTTTAATGCCGTCGCGCTGGGGCAATCATTTTGGGCAAACTTTTTCGTTTACTGAAGGTGAGTTGAAATTATAATTCAATGTTATTTCACGGTGCAGAATTTCCGCAATCAGTTGTTCAATTGTTTCGCACGGTGGAAACGTAATCAATCGCATCGGAGAGGAACACAGGCCAGCCAGGAAGAGGCAAATCAAGGTACCTGATTGACGATCGGCCCAGCAGCACCAGAATAACGCGGATGGAAGATTTATTATCGCTTTTTATTGCCTTTATTACGATCGCACTCGGCAATCATCTTGCCAGTTTCGATTGCAGCTTTCCCTTATTGCAAAGTTTCACCTTCCTCGCTGGTGCTGGTTTCCATGGGGTTTTTACCCGTCGCTTTGGGGCAGCTCTGGTCCTGGGAAACTGTGTTGCTGTGTTTGTATGTGTTTGAAGTGTGGACATCGTTGAAGTTTGCGGTACTTCGGGTTTTTCTTTTGATTTTCTTTGTATCCAACAGCTCGCCACCACCAAGTCGAGTACATTCTCCCACCCGCTGGCACCCGATGTGGGACGAGCCAATGAGCACCGAAATTGTAATTTATTCCAACCGCCGTCTGCGGTGTGCCGATGAATTTCAATATCTCGCCATCGTTAATCACGGTTCGGTGGGTCGGTTTGTGCGGGAGTAATCGGACACGCAAACTCGAAGCTAGTCGAGCGACGGTCAGTGGATGGAATGGGCCGTTCGTGCGTGCGGCTTGATTTTGCGTTACAGACTCGTGACAAATGACTCGATAATCTGGTTAATTAATAAAATCGTCCCCTCCGAAAACAACCGGTTCGATTCGCGATTCAGTATGCGCTGGATCAATATGGTTCGATCGAATTCTTTAGATACTTCAGCGTAAACCAGAGCAGGGCACTGTGTGTAGGTAAGCGACAGAAGATCGGTTGACCCTTCAGCCGGATGGAATTCAACAAGTTGGGGTGTGAGTGGGACTTTTTCAAACCCCATTAACAAGCCGGACAAATGAGTTTTCGTGTTTGCCCGGGACTTGTGCACGCTCAAATCACGTCCCTGGTGTCTGCCGTATCAGTTTCCGATTCCACGCCGTCTGCATCACAAAAAAAAAAGAAATACAAAAACACCATCCACTTCATAAATTACCCTTCACTACTGTCGCAGCTGGTGTGCGCGATGTGGAAGGGTGTTATTAAATATTGTTTCTCTTCATTTTCCCCTTATCAAGTATCGAAAGGTCGAGCGCATTTCCAGAGCGATGGAGTAAATGCGACGAACGTTGTACCATATGATATATGAGAATGTGTGCATACAACGGGTTCCACAGTATATAGACTCACCGAGAAAGCCATCGAGAGGACGGGGCCTGCCTTTGGGGACTTGCTCAATCTGTACCAAATTCCCACTGTCAGGGTTTTAAAATGTCAAACGTTGCAATTGCGGTATTTTACGTTATTTTTTCCCCAGTGTGTTCGAAAGGCTTGCCATAAATCGCAAAACCCACGCTTGCACACATTCGAAAAGGGACAGAAAAGCAATCAATGGACGGAGTCCAAGAAATGGAGGAATATAAGCCGGAGCAAAAGAAAAACCAAGAAACCTACATCGAAAACATAAAACCCTTGCAAGCAAGCAATAGAAGGCAAACAAATGTACACCGTTGGGACACCGTCAGTCGGCAGAAAATCTCTGTCGGAAAGCCAGTGTGTGTGGGGTTCGGAAGCCTTTTCCCATTTTCCCATAAGAAACACCAAATCTCGCGGGTCGATTTCGGCACATCAACCTGTGTATGTGTGTGTGCGTGCGTGTGGATAAGAGTAGGTGTGATCGATAGCTGTGGCATTATAGATGTGCTCCATCTTATCAGACACAGCCCTCATAACGTATTCTTCCCGGTCGGGCAGTTTATCGCGCTATTCCTAGTAGAGGCATTTCTTCCTTCCGTTCCGTTGAGGTTCAATTGAAAATAGCTGCATCAAACATTGGTGATATTGGAAAAATTTGTACGAGACACCAAGATTTTTAAAATTTTACGATATCAATATCATTGGATTTCTTAAAGAAACTTGTATGACAAACCAAGTTGTTAAAAAGAAGAAACTGTAACGATTAGAAAGCGCCATTGTCGAAAAATCGGAAATATACTGAGAAAGGCGAATCTGCATGTTGAATGCTCAAACCAACGCGAATCTTACTTCATTAGGTCTTCTTTACTTTAAATAATGTTTGAGTATTCTGTTGCAAAAATATTCAGTAAATTTTTGCATCGAAAAACTCTTCTAATGTAGTTTTCCTTTCTGTTGCAAAACTAGCTAATAGTTCAATTCAAACAATAAACCATCTATTTTAATCTGCTAGGAAATCACAAAAAATAGAGAAAAATGGAGAGTTTTCTACTGATTGAACGCTGGAAAGTTGACCCACGTGACTTGCCCAAGATCTACGACGTGAGTACCGATGAACAATGCCCACAATTTGCATATCAAATGAGAAATCAATGAGCAATTTAGGATCATTGTAAGGCCCCGGGGGCTCCCGACCCGGGCCGGTATTTCATTAAAATACTTTCCAAAGAATGCCTGCCCACGTGGGAGCGGGTAAGCATTTGCCGATCCAATCTCTCCGCTCCGGCCCGCCGTCTCCTCAGAAGAGGGCAAGGGTGGAGATGCTCGCTAGATTAGAGGATGTATTTCTATGAAATTATTTTCCCATTCTTCTCACCTCACCGGCTCGGCCGCCGTCGGGTGCAGCGTAAAGAACGAGTATCTCTTCCCGGCAACGGATTGATTGCCTTGTGGTAGGCCGGGGTAGGATAGAAAAGGTTTCGCAAATTTAATTTCCTCCCCGCACTGTTATTCCTATGCGGATGCGGTCCTGATTAAACTAACTGCGTCCTTTTGCTCAGCTCGGTAGAACTGGCGAAGACATCATCTCATGATCGCACCGTTCTTTATGGAGTTTCTTTCTTCGATCTCAGGGGTGTGAATGGACGGAGCTCAAGAACTGCCATTGCCCGGTGGAGGCAAAGAAAATGAAAAAAGGACAGAAAAGAACACCGCGAAAATATTATCTTCAACCTAGCCGCCCGAGGGATCAAACCAGCTCATGCATGCCTCGAGCAAAGTAAAGGTAAAGATGGTAAATTGCGATCCCCCCCAAGGCAGATGCATGGGTGGAACGTAAACAGCAACCCACCGCCCCTTTACTCCCTTGCCGCACTCCCTCACGTGCTTGTCCTTGCCTTGCGGTAACGTTGTTATATCAACCATCGCAAGGCAAACAGAGGCCGCAGGGACCGTCACATAATGGTGTATAACTTGTTGCTCATCCCGTAGACGGTCGACGCCGTCGTCCTATTCTCTCAGGTACCATTTTCCTGGAGGACGTGCTACACGCCGACCGGGCTAGGATCGTGCAACCAATGTCGGTTGCTTGCCTTCGAGAAGATACTGGCACTCTGGAACGTCGTGTTCGACATGTGTCTGTGCATAAAGCGAAAAAGCAAGTCGCAAAGGCGATGCTTCAAGCACTTGCTGTTTTTTACCTGCTCATTTCCGTTTCTTACCTTGTCAATTGTGTGCGCACGGAAAGATACCTAGCAGGACGTGGAAAAATGTCAACCAAGAGGAGAAGGAAAATCATTTTATGATGAAAAAGTACCCCCAGCCTCCTTGCTTCTGTTTCCATCGCGACCAGCAATGAGGCGTGCTTGAATTAGGGAGGATAATCGCTTCTTTTTTCGCCAATTAGCTCCAGCGTCACACATGAGCACACGGTGGCTCGTCCTTCATCGGGCACACACACACACTCTGAGGGCTGTCCTGGTAAATAACTACACCCACGAGAATGCCGAGCGTGATAAGACTGCTTGAATTAATGCCTGCTTCAGTTGATTACCGTGAACGAACGATGTGTACAAATAAATTCACCCAACGGTGGTGTTACTTTTTCCGTTGTGTTTTTCTTTAGCGAGCTAATTTCGGTGTGTAATATTACACGCTCGGCAGCCAGGCACCCGGGAAAGAAGTGAGCAACACATCAAACGTTTCTAATTACCGTCCAACTTTGCGCTGATGAGTTCGCAGAAAGCTGTCACTCGGTGGACGCGAAGGAGTGACGTCGCGCTGTCACCCTTGACTGGCTGGAATTTGGTTTCGGGGCTCGTGTATCCTCGACTGGTTGGAACCTCTCGGTAGCTGAGGCTCACAAGCACGCCCCGTCGGGCAGTGATTGCGTCCTGTTGGCTGCCACTCACCACACGCTCCCTCCGGGCAGGGTATCCCCTTTTCCCGAGCGGGGCCTTTTCTTTGCACTTGTAACTTTGTCCGCTGTCAAATCAGTCCGCACGGTTGACCGCGCTGTGCACTGTATTACGATCTATTGGTTAACTTTTCCCTTTTTCTAGCAAGAACACATACAAATGCACACACAGGCGCACGGGTGCACGCACGGGCACAATATTTTAAAAAAACGGAGCAAACAATGACACCAGACTCTGCCAACGGTGAAAGTACGCACTGCCGAGCTGTCTGAACTAACCGATCGGCTGGAAAATGCAGCCCGTGCGCTCCTATTTATACAGTTTCTGACAACGGAACCCTAGATGGTGTTGGTGAGAGAAGGTTCCATCGTGAGAGAAAGAGCAAACAAGAGAAAGGACAGAGTCTTGTGGAAAATTCTTGGAGTCTCAAAAACCTATCCCGCAACCTAGGAGACTAGTGACGTCGAGTGTGCGTTGGAAAATGTGTATATTTTCCCGTAGGAAACCTCCAAATCGGGACTGTTTGGTTAGATTTGTGGAAATTTGTCCATTGGTATTCCATGTTGCCCCAGTGTGTGCAGGAATCGATAGCATTGCGCCTGCGACTAACAAGAAAGCTCGCTGAACTTTGACGTGTTCGTTTTCTCTTCCTATCGTTTTCCGTACCATGTACAACATTGTTATTGTTGTACTGTTGCTCACTCTCTCTCTCTCTCTCTCTCTCACTCGCATTCTTGCTGCTCTCTACTTATATTTTTACTCATCTTCCTTATCAGCCAACTATTTCCCAGCGAGCAATCCGGGAGCTGAAAAAAACAGTCAATGTTGCTCCGGCGAGAGTGACGCTGTGTATTTTCCCTCTCACACCTACACACCAGCATGTATCCGGTCTCGCGTGATGTGGAGCAAGCATTCCTTTCATTCATGACTTGAGCACGGTACACTGCACGGTACAATTCTCGCGTCGGGAGACACGCCAGCCGTTGGCGAGCAACAGGAAAAAGAACGCGTACCAATAACATCGGAAGCGAAGCTGTTATCCCCCACTCTTTTCAAACTTGTGCTGGCTACCTCTTATCCCCCCTCCCCTCCGCTGCGTTTCCTCACCACCAACCTTTCGGTGGAAAGTCGGCGTGGTGCGGGGGAAAGGAAGGAAGTGTGAAATAATTGAATTAATGGCGCAGTACCGTCCGCCGATGGGTCCCTCTTGACAGTCACGCTGGAAGTGGATTAGGTCGATCAGGCCTCTGCGTGAAGGAGGAAGATGAATGCCACTGTCCGGAAGCATGTCTTTTTTCCAATTCCTTCAAAACCCGCCTTCGCATTGACAATGCCAAATTACGGGGCACCTGGCGTCTCCATCGAGATCGTTGCCTTCTCTTGCCTTTTCTCCAACCGGGCAGAGCAATACGCAGTTTTGCTCGAAAATGACGCGAGAAATGTGCAGGAATGTTTTGTGCCTCTGTTTCGCAGGGGAATTTCGTTCGATACCACCGGGACAGGTCCAGGCAGGTGGGGCATTCATTTAAAGGTAAGTAGGATTATGATGAGCATAACGATGACGCGCGTAATGGGTAATGATCAAAATGAACGGATTCGAGGTTTGTGCGTACATTACCAGTGTGGTTCGTTATGCCATTTATTTTGGATGGCTATGGATTGGACTCATTACTGCATGGTTCCTGCATTGATTTTATTCAAGGTTACCTAACATAGTTTAACTTTGATTGTATTATAAGTATTATCTTCAACTATGATTGTATTAAAAAACGATTACATTAATTAAGCGTTTTCCGAGCACTCGAGCATGATTTCTGTAGAAATTTTGTTTCAAAACTTTTCTTGAATGTTCATCTCTAATGTTTTGCTTTAGTTATTTATTTACTTTACAATCTTGTTTCGGGCTTTACCGAAAAGCAGCAAACTTCGTCCTTTACTCTTACCGCATCGCTATCCTGTGAGGCATAAAGGCTAGAAAACATGGGGAAAACAGTTCCGTAATAACGTTCGAACGAGACCCCAAAATTTCGAGTAATTAAACGGATGCGCCTGCGGCTGGCCTTCAGTTTACGCAAGCGGCAAAATACACACTCTGCTCTGTGCGTTAGGAAACAAGATATTCGTCTGGCAGTGCGTTCCCTGGGAAAATTTTCTGGAAAAACGTTAACGGATACCATAACCGCTATCTGGAGCGCTATCGATTGCTAGCGAACACGTGGCACGGCAATGATGGAACTATTTTCAAGCAACAGTTAATTAGTGCTCACTCTTCCCGGAAGCTTCATGGTGTCGGTTTGAGTTTGAGTAGACTATTGCATCAACAACCGTTACCGATGCTATCGATTCCCGTTTCCGAAGAATCTGCTTCGACGAAGGCTGGAAATATACTGGAACAGTGGTGAAATATTCCCTTTTTCCGATAATTTGATTTAACGAGACGGAGCCTTCGAGACGGGAGAGAAGAAGGGTAGAATTATATGGGACAATGGTGAAATACATCCACAGCTCATCCATATTTATCCGCCAGAGAGCGAGGGGATAATGCGAGCTCCGAATAAGAACACGTTTGACCAAGTGGGTCCACCGCTTAAAACCCATCCTGACGAGCCGGCTCAACTGGGAGCGATTCGGAGGTTCTTAGTGTCCCTTACCTTGACTTTTGACCGAAGTGCTATTTTTCGCCACCGAGCTATCTATGTGTGCGTGTTCAAGGAGCCGGCCAAGCCGTCGTGATGCTTATGGCGTATCCTTAAGTGAAATCAATAACGATCACAGGAACGCACACTTCGCACACCGTGAGCCCGTGGCTGGGGAGGTGCTTCGTGCTCTGTTTCCGTGCAGATGACCATTAATCTTCAGCCTCATACACGGGGAGCGGCCTTGGTGCCACTTTGGGGCCGGTTGTTGTTTCTGTTCCGGTTCGCTGCGTGGCCAATTGTTACGCCATCCACGCGCGTTAACGCCGCTTCACTGGACAGCTGGTGGAGGAATTGCTATCATGCCACTTTGAGCGAGCACTTTGTCATCGACTCCAGCAGGGGTTTGGCTTTTGGGATTTGTTTTTTGGGGTCCAAGCCTTAGGCTGCTGAGAACTTGAGTAAAAAGCTGCCAAGGAAATGGTTTATGTGAAGAAGGAAACGCAATTCTATTCTTTAGAGGTTCGTTTTGAATTATATTGCTTGGTTTAAAATAAGTCCAATTAAACCACGCAAGCATAGATACAAACACTCATAAACCTACATTAGAACATTCCTAAGTGATTCCACCAGGCGGCATTACGTTGAGAAAACTTCTTCCAAGACAACGCCATGAGCAGCAGAGAATCGAATATTGTCGACTTGTTGCTTCTCCCGGTTACTTCTGTTCCTGTTGAAAAGAAAGAAAACAAATCCTTTATGCCAGATTCCACAAAAGGACAGTCTGGAACGCTGGGAAAGGGATTAACGAAACGTTTAGTAAAAATAAATAAATAATAAGAAACAAACACATAGTAATAGAATGCATAATCCAACTTAGCGCAACGGGCAATCCATTTGGAAAAAGAGATTTTTAATACCCACCACCGTCTCTCGTTACGCCCTTCTTTCCAACCACCCTCCTCCCGTTTCCATCAAAGGAGGGTATTCCGGTACGTCAAGGCTTTGGCTGGTGAAATATTTCCACTCATCCATCTCTTCGCTCGGGGCTTCCGGTTTGCCGGTGAACCACTCGGTTCGGTTCGCCACGGCCGGCTTTGGGTGAACACATTTCCACAATGTCCCTTCTACTTCCGTTCTTCACGAGACGCTGCCGCCTTGTTCAGTTTTCGCCGGCAGGTTCCAGCGAAACCAGGGTGCGCAACTTATTCGTTCGGGTTTTTTTCTTGACTCATTTTTATTATTATATCAGCATCATCAGCATAAAATGCCGTGGGCGGCGGATATGAAGATCGTCAGCACCGTCGGGACCGGAGCCGACGAGGAGCCATGCCGTTGCGATAAAATATGCCACTTTGGACACGTTCTTCCGTTGGTGTGAAGGGCAGCACGCAACCGCCGTTCCCGGTTTGTGTGAACAGTTCTATTATTTTACAGTAATGATGACCGGTTGAATGCGAGCTCGCAAGAGATAATGGGGTGTGTGATTTCTGTACCAGGTGAGATTGAAGCATTGACAGTAACGGATGGAGATTTGCATGTTTGGGAACTTCGATAATGTTGAGAAACCTCTTATGTGCATACTTTTAATTAACTTTTTAATTAACTAAAGTATGTTCTATCCCTTTTTAAAATCCAACTATATCATGCAGCTGGAAGCACCGTTTAATAAATGTTTATATATGTAAAAAAATGTGTAATATGTGTATAAAAAAATATGTAATGTAGCCTTACGTTACCTAAAATGAAATAGTAAGACATCGTTCCAGTGATTGTGAGCAAACGAATTTTCCGTATGTCCATTGGACAGCTCAAAAGAAGAAAATGCGTTGATGATGCATCAACTCTTTCTTGACTGTCTCAGAAATCCTGGTACAAAATTTCGCTAGAATCAGAGATAATCCGTCCAACCTGTTGAATTCAGAAACATTCCTCCCTCCGACACGACAGATCTGGACTTGTCACTCAATTACTAGCCCAGCTTTAGCTTTCAGGGCGCCATTTCCCGTGGCCTAATGCTATTCACGGAATGAATGTATTCTTTCCCTCCTTGGGCCGGGAACAGTACGAATCCGTGCGTTCTAATGACGTCAACGAGCTGGGACGGATACATCAGAAAATAATCCAAATTTTATGCTGACTCTCGTGTGGAAAAATATATGAAAAGAACAGCAGCATCGGAACCGTCTCACCGCAGCCCGCTCAAGCCATCTCAAGATCCCGGCAGTTTAATATGTATGCCACAGCGCACATTTATGATACGCCTGTCAGCCATCCTGTAGCGCCACGTAGATGAGCGAAAATGAAGTCGACCCTTTTGACACCCGTTACCATCGCAAACTCTTCCCTTGCCTTGCTATGCCCGACCTTTGGAATGTTCACCGCTCCTTTCGACGTCGAGGATGAAAGGACACGGATCAGGTTACGGACGGGGCCGGAATTGACAAGGAGCCTGCGAGGTTCGCTTGAAGACACTTTCGCCCCACGGCTGGTGTCACTTTAAACGCTGTTTTTGTGTCCGTGCGTCGACGTGGATGTTAGTGACCGGGCTGAGAAAATGGGTTTCCCGTTTGGCGTGAAGGAATGCGAAAAACTTGCAATGATGGGCAGGAAAAAAAAACCTGGAGCCGCGTACGAAACCGGAGCGTGTGAAAATCTTTAACGGAGCGGAATCGAACGACACATTCTTCGCCTTACCACTTTGTCGCTCGGCAGTGTCGTTATCGTCATCGTTATCTTCCCGAACTTTCCGGACTCGTTCGATTTTTTTTTTTTATTGCTATACTTTTATATCTTTGATCCACACGATTGCCCATTCGCCCGCCTTCCGCCCACTACGCACGCCTCGGCAAACGATCAAACATTCTTTCAGCTTCTTCAAATGGTACATCTTTATTTTCGAAAACCTGCCATTCGTACAAACAACTTTTTGCAATCGCTATGCAGGCCGATCGAATTGCACTAGACGTTTCGACGACGTTGCACTCGTGTATGTTCGGTCGTTCGTTATCCTTTTCTTCCCTGCTCGTAATCTTTTTAATCCTTCCTTATTCCTTTTCCAATCCCTCTTCTTTATATCTTTCTCTCTCTCTCCCTCTCTCGATGAAGGAGCACGTTCTACTATAAAAATATCACAAACCATTTGCCTTCCGTGCCGTTGCTTTTGCGCCGTTTTCTTTACCGTGCAAACAATTAGATGTGAAATATATCTTGCGGTTTTTATTCCATCCTACCCTACCGTACCTTTCTTTTTCGCACTCACTCTAGTTTTTTGTTTCTTTGATAAAACGATTACAGAACGACTCCCAGCTACAAAGTGAGGTTAAACAAACACAGTTGCAACTATAATAAATTGCTCATCTTAACGTAAGGATTTTAGTAAGGAAAATAAATACACTTATTCGTCACCGGCGATTCACCAACGGTCGTCGTTAAGATAATATGTAAATACGAATAACGATTCCTTTCAGCCATAGCTTCGTTTCATTTCACACAATCCTCTCTCCTGGCACCTTTCGGGAACGCGGGCTCCATTGGGTGACCTTGTCGTTCTACTTCTACAGGTACGATGCAATACAGCTTCGATTATATGGTTCGGGTGGCGGGTGGCGGGTGGATGCTTTCCGCCTGGTCGCCTTTATCCTTATGATCTTCGCAGTTGCTGCGACGCTACGGCAGGCAGGCGGCCCACCTTGAACGCGCCGAAGAACGTCTTCTCCGGCAGCATGACGTGGGGCCGGCTATTTTCGATATCGTAGATCACGATGCCCGTGTCGGCCTCATCTATCTTCGCCAGACCCGCGGTGAAGCAGGTGTTGGTGTATCCGGAATTCGTATGCACGGTGCAGGACAAATGTATCTGATCTTTGATCTTCACGTTGAAGCCGTTTTTTTCACCCTTGTTGTCGTACATCACCTGGCCCGAGAGGAATACAAGAGTATAATCGATTGATGAATATAAAATATAAAATAGGCGCTATAGTGCAAATGAGACGATTGATTTGTTGTTTGTTGTCCTATGAATTGAGGGGAGACATAAATGGTTTGGTACAAGATGAAATTGATCCTACGGAATAAATTCAGCAATCTCGTTCTTTAATGGAAATTACTATACCAGTATTTCAGTATCCTAGTTCAGATCTGCCAAATACGTGCATTCGGAAGTACTTTCTTTGAATGGTTCCATTTAACGTTTGAGCAGAGTTATAGCAAGACATATGTCAATTGGGAATTTGTAAAATTCTCCAGAAAGTAACTAGCACTAGATGATGGAACATTTGCAGCAGCTGGCAGCTTGAGAGAAATCGATCATTTTTGATATTTTATTTGATATGAACCGTATGAAATAAAGACATTTCGGCTGATGGATTACCGATCCAGTGAATTGGGTGAATACTCCAAGCGTAGTGAATTTCGAAAGCATGTCGGATGCGCTGATAAATCCTCAACGCCGAAGATAATTCCATTTTTCACCTCCGGTGAAAAAGGTGGAATCTCTAATATTATGAAGGGAAGTTTTCTTGGAAATTGTTTCAAAATATTTAGTCCATTATGTGCTCCAAAATATTGAGTCCATTATGTTCCATAACGTGAAAACGGCTTGAAAAAAAAAACGAAAATATTTTAATTTGGAAAGGTACTTTCTCGCGCCATTTTGGGAGGGATGTCGATGCCCACGCACGTTTCGTGATTATGGAAAATTCCAACCCACAATCCAGGCCGCTCGGCTGACACCTACCTGTGCGTAGACGTAGTACAGGCCGGGCTCCCTAACGATCAGCGCGTCGTTCTCCAAGCGGAATACGTTCGATTCTATCGCGTGGCTGCTCGCATCGCCCTTCAAGGACCAGTGCTTGTGGTGTTTGTCTTGGTGCCGCATCCCACCCACGTTCTGCTTGACGAAATGAACGCCCTTGGCCAACGGTTCGGCCGCGTGCGACTGGCCGCCGGCCTTACGGTAGCGCATGCGGACACGGGTTTCCGGTGAACGTACCAGCTCCTGTGGTGAGAAGGATAGCATGAAGGAGTTAATTATTATTGCATTTCCCGGCACCCGTTTCTGAAGGGGAATCGTCACTTCCTGTGCCGGCCGACCGGCAAAAAAAGCTTCCCCACTAACAGCCCCTGAACAGACCTTCTGTGTGCCAGGATTACTGATCACCTTGGGAAATCTGTGCGGCTGCGGCCGTTCTCGCTTGTTTTCATCGTTCGTGGTCTGCACGCGGCTCATTCGGTTTAGGATCTGTGCCGGGGCCTTGGTCGGGTTGCCAGCGTTCAGCTGAAATAAGAGGGATGCCGAAAACTCTCGCTGTCAATCCTTGGTTGGATCCGTTTGACGTGCAATTTGTTATATTTAATCAAAAATGTGCATCTATCTTCTATCTTTCTTCTCCTCGCGTTCCTCACTTAGGCTGTCCGAAATTTGTGAAAGGTTGAAAATCACGAAGTTTTGTGGCTTTTCAAGACTTCCATTCTCCGGAAAATGGATGCCAATGAACCTGCATAAGGTCTGCATATCATACCACTTGAATTTACCTCATTACGCGAATAGTACAGTTGATGATTTGCGGGGGAAGAGTATGCCGGCATCGGCGAGGTGCTGGGGGTGTGATGATCCCGGCGATGGTGCGACTCCTGCGGGAAGGGTCTGATGCTGATGGAACCGTACGCCTGTTGCTGGGAGTTTGCCGTCCGGTGGGAGGCTTGGGATGACCTGCAATGAAAATCCAGGAAGCAAGGAGGATCGAAATTAACTACAATAACGAAGTGAGTTTATTATAGTTGACCGAAGCCGCCATTTCTGCCGCCCGTACCTGCCCTCCACGTCCCAGCGGAACATTTCCGCCGAGGTCGGTGGCGTGACCACCTCTTCCGGTCGTTGGCGCAGCTGCTCGAAGATGCGGTGCGGCTGGCGTGTCCGGTTGCGCCGCGGTACGTACGGCTCGTCCACGATCGGCACCCCCTGACGGGTGACACCGGAAATGGACCGGGCGCGACGTTTCCCGCCCGCCACTGCCGCGGTCACACTGATGTCCTCGGACTCGTACAGGGCCGGATCGTCGTCGTACTCATCGCCGATATTGATGTCACCGTCCTCGTCGTCTTCGTCTCGGCGTCCGTCCTCCTCATTTCGAGAGTGGTCTCTTCCGTTCTCTTCATCGTTGTCTTCGTCGTCGTCGAGCATTCCGCTGCTGGCGAGTCCACTCTCGAGCAGATCGCCCGCCTCCCGCTCGCCGGGCAGGATGAGGTCTAGGTCCGGCGCATATCCGGCATCGTACTCGTCCGGATTGACAAATAGTTCGTTGTCGAACTGAAGGACATTGAGATATTGTGTTTAGTGTCGAAAAAGGGGAGAGAAACGATAAAATAATATCAGTACAAGAAAGTTGGTAACCAATAAAAAAAGGAACTAAACTTGATAAGTATGGGGTAGGTTATCAACGCTTCTTTCTTAACCAAGTTCGATAATTACTACTCTATGCTATCCACGATATCTTGCCTTAATGTGGTGACACTTAAAAAAACGCCGACGAGCCCGTAACGGGCCTTTGCATTAAAAGTGTGTGTACACTTCTTGAATATGATTGAAAATAAAATCAATTTTCAGCTTTGATTCATTTTGGCAAAGTATTATTTATGTTGATATTCCTTTTCGCAAATGTTAAAAAAAGTTTAATCAACTTAATCTACTGCATGTAGCAATAAACGAGCAGCTGTAGCCTTGCAGGAAATAGCATCCATGAACAATACCTGTCGCACATGATGTCTTGCTTAAGAAGTTTACATCATTGCCATCGTTAATGAACTCATCGCAAAGCATAAGGGAAAATTCTGTTTCATGATAAATGATACGCTTGACGTTAATTCCTCGCTGAAACGGGCGCCATATTTTAAGTCCAATTTTTCTCACCCAATAGCAGGTTTCTTTCTTCTTAAAGAGCTACTCGAGTTCGGTTTTTTTTGCCTCCCCCGAAGTCGTACACGCGAATTTAAGATGGAATGGGAAAAGGATGGTTTCCTTTCGGTGGCGGGGTCCCACCCACACGCGGCATTAATCATGGGCCGAACGATCGCGGAGTGTATTACAAATATTTTGAATAACGTAAGGCAGAAATTAATAGACAGCGCGATGTCCAATCAGCTTCCCACCATCCTCCTTTTAAATCCCGACTGGCTGTGCTGCGTGTTTCGTGGTGAAGCCATCTGCGTCATCCGAACGGTGGGAAGGTTTCTTGAACTCCATCTGTAAGTATGCTACGGCAGTGGTTGCGTTCGTCCTTTGCTGAAGTATTCTTGAACTAACGTATAACCATATTGAATTCTGAGTCTAAAAATAAACGGCAGTCGATGTTTTGCCATAGCTGTTTCGCTTGCCTTAATATAAACACAATGTTGACCATCTAGTCTCTCCCTTCAACTGTGATATTTCCTCTCAATCATCCTACAGATAGTGATAATAATATTAAATATGACAAATATATAGTTCCCATATAGCCGAGGTAATGTGGTTAACAAAAGAAACCAAACTTTGATTCTATTATCTTTGACTGCCAATAAAAACACCTTGGTCAAATTGATCACCATCTGTAGATCTGTTGTTAAACAATTTAATTTCCGCAAGGTATAGGGTTACAATAATGCGTGGTACGCGCTGGTTTCACTATAAATTACCATGCAAAAACCAGAAACACGACTACCAACGAAAAAAAAAAAAAAAACCATTCCATCTAAGCAAGAGATCTAAAAAGCCGTACCGGTGCGGGATCGTAAATATTGAGCTGGAACTACTGCCACTGGAGAGAGTGGATAGAATTTTATGTAGAACGTTGTTTACGAGCGTCTCCCGACGAGCAACAGGCGACTGGCGCCAGTTCGGTACTGCTTAGGCCGCACATTCGCTGGACAGTTTTGCAGCTGCTAATGGTATGCTTTTAGTTCTGAACCTCATTCGGTCCATCCCTTTGGCTGTGCTCGAGATATGGAAGTGGAAATGTTGACGGTTGGTGTAGGAATTTTAATTTGCGAATCGAAAGTCCGTCCATTAGATCGAGGGGGTGTGGTTTACTTTTGCTCCAGTGAAAGATGTCTACAGAATATGTGCAAGATATGGGACGAAAATGCGTTCAAATTATTTTTTATGCATCTCCTTATTCAACTAGCTCAAACTTCTGGTCACGGTAGGATCATACGTTTTCTTTATCCTTACGTAAATGTTACGCAGCAGGTAATTTAAAACAATTCTGTTCGCTATGACGGCAAATCCATAATCTCTCTCATCATAATTTTGTCTTGCCCTTTAACATCGTGCCATTTAGAAAGATGCGCCATTATGGCACAAATGGTGCTAGAAACATTGGCCTAAAGCATAAGGTTTAGCTGTCTATTAAAGATTATCGTTTGGGCCATTCGGGTCAGAATGGTCGCCCCAAAACTAGTGCGATCTCCGGTGGCGTCTTAGGCAACTTTTCGTCAATAATTCAGCCAAAAATGAACGCGTGTATTGGCGTCTCCGCATCCACGCGGCAATACTGACCTCGTCTAGAGTCGAGGGAATGAATACGACTTCGATAAAAATTATCATAAAAATTAAAAGTCTTCAAACAACGCAGCAATGACCATCAATTCCCACCCGGCCTTTCCTTCGTTACGATGAAAACCTCATTGACCAGCGTCAACAACGGCGATGTTGTGTTGCTACTCCATACCTTGGGGGTCAGCAAGTTTTATTTCCTCCCTTTCTTCCCCGTTATATCCGGATCATTCCCTTCTCCGCCACGCCCGACATAAGGGTTTAAAAATAAGACATCTTCGTATCGGGGGGACAGAACGTCGATGAACAAAACCGTACGGTTGACTAGCATTCTGCAAGTGGAACTGAAACGATAAATCTTTCCATTTTAACGCTTTCGCGTGCGGTTGCTGTTTTGCGTTAATTCTCTGTCTAAACTCCCGAGGGACAGGCTGCCAGTGATATATACAGCAAAGAAGAAGTACAGAAAAAGACAGTGAAACTGAAAAATCCCTCAAAAAGTGTATTTGCAACTTGTTTGTTTTCCGATTCGCGTGACGTTTTCAGTCAACCCGTCCCGTGCGAACTAGAATACGTTTCGACGGGCGATGGCCGCAGCCCTGGCGCCTGCCCAGATGATGGCGATTGCTGTTTTTTTTTGTCGGTCACTACTATCATCCCTGTAGATGCCGCCTGTTGCCTTCGTCGAGCAGTTTATCGGGCGGCTTCAAAAGCGACCGAAGCCGTTAATCAACCCGCCCGGTTCGTGGTGGTAGGGCAAAACGCTACGAAATGAACAAAAAGGCATAAACGCCCAAAATTTCGACTTGTGGTTAAGCAGTCGGTTTGCGGTTTTCCCGGTCCCTTCCCCAGCCACCCAGTCTCCCATCCCTGTCCGTTTTACTGTTTGCCGAAAAAGTTTGGCTTCTGTAGTACAAATTATAGCAGGAAAGCAGAAGAAGAGCGTCTTTCCATTGGTAGTGAGTCCGTCCGTCCGCCATTCATTCCTTTGCCCGTTGCGAGTGAATTTGTTTATGAATCGTTACATGTCACCCCGAGTGGCGCCCGCTTCTGTTATTTATGCTCGGTCGCGTACATGCCTGCATAGTGTCTCCCTTTTTCCGCTCAAAGGGGTTGATTAAGTATTGGGGAGATGGACCAAGATGATGCAGATTAGTCCTGCAGATGGTTCCTACGTGGAATGTGTGCATTAATCATAGGTATTGGACTTCTTTCAGGCTGTGTTACATTGAAGAAAATCAATAAAAAAGAATGGGATGAACATTGGAAGTGTACAACATCAACCTTGAAAAAGTGGATTTTGCTTTAAAATACTTTTTGCGGGTATATCATTTTCATGAGACGCTTCATTAGTGGCCTAAAAATAATTCCATATCATTTATAACTGCACCGGGGCTCACTTTTACGCCTTGTGGAGTTAAAAATAAGATCATGAAACAAACGCACCCTCATGATCCATTCACGCCAATCGCCTTAACAGGTTTAATGAGTTTAAACAGAGACCAGTACAGCCGAAAATAGATCGCCGCCTCTATACAGCTGTTTATGACGGGGTTGTTTACACGCGTTTAAACGCCCTCTCGTGGCGAAGCGTCGCTTGAGCGTGATCTGAGGATCGTGTACACAAACCGGCAAACAGTGTCGAGTGTGGAAGACGGTGGTGTTTATTTGGTTAATTCTTGCTCAGATGATGATTCACAAGAACCGATGCATGACGGAGGTTACGAGAATCTCGACGCGCGCATGAAAGGGGCTAAGGAAAGGGACCATTCGGGCGAACCTCAATTTATTATGATGATCTGGAGCGTATGGCTAACGTCACGCAGGTATCTAGAGTGCTGAAAACCGACCCAAGTCGGCGAGTGTGTCAATCGTTTCACGCCTCGCAAACGCACTATCGCACCGCCTCGATCGGGCGAATCAACTTATAACCCGGACAAGAGCAAGGCCCGGTGGGTCACGTTCCTAAAAAGAGCTGCTTGGCCAAAGATGCTGGCCGCCATTCTAGAGCTGTTTAAGTCGCGCGAAGCAGCAGACGACACAGGGAGGCGTTATAAATCACTGCCATTCTTAGGCAAACGGTGGCTAGCCAACTTCAGAACGTCCCCGAGCGATATAGGATCACCATATTTGGACAGTCGGGAGTCACAAAGCCAAAAAAAAACTCCCTTGAGCAAGCGCGTCAAAACCTACAGTTTGATCTATTATGTTCTCTTCGACGGACACCACAATGCAGCGGGGCAAAAGCATAAGCCGTAGTTCACGAGTTCATAATTGGGCCTACGATGCGATGACCTTCTCTCGAAGGTTTCGGCGTGAAGCGTTCTGTGGCGAGACGCCACCAAGGAAAGCATCGGGGCATACAAGATACGTGTTATATAAATAGCTTTTTAAATGTCATTCTTTAATTCGGGCTGTGATATTTGCTTCAAAAATCCCTATTAATCGTCTTGTCGAGATAAGGATTGAGCTTTTATGCAGCAAATGCAACTCTGCGGTGGGCCTTCTTACAACCGCCTTCTTACACGGGCTGTTAGTTAGTGATCTTTTTGAATCAATAGCTTCTCAGTAAAATGGACGTCTTAAATTTGGGACGGCAACTAATGGTCTCATAGAGAATTCAAGCTGTGTTTTTGCCATGTTGTTTGGTCAATCGAATCCATCCATCCTTTAGATATTCAAAATTCGTTGCAGTTATTAAAAAAAAAAAATTAATTGGTTCAATTTTGAATGTTTGTTCATTATGTGTGTATCAATCGATGCAATCAATCATAAATTCTATATCAAAACCATCACTGATTTCAAAAGATTACCTTTATCCTTTTTGGGATATTCGATTCGTGTATAAAAACAACCGATTGGACGATTAGAGCACACACCCAACGACCCCCGTTTGCGCCACTTGAACACTTTGGTGGAGAATCTGTTGCTTGGGGCTCATTATTCTGTAGGACCTGGGGTTTGGTGCCTAACGTTCGATAAGCCGAGTAACAAGTAAACTCTACGTAAGCCCGAGGGTTCGTAACCACACACAAACGAACTGTCAATAACGACAATCAGCAAACGGTGGCGCCCCGTCGTTCCCTGGGCGTCCAATGGTGTGTCCATTTGGTCGTCGTGGCAGCGATGCGTCTTGACAATGGTCCCTTGAGGTGGTTACCGGGCTGGCGGCGCCGTCGAAATGCCGGCATTCCTGGATTCTCTGCACTCAAACAACGGAACGGCAGGTTCTGACACTTGAAAGCTGCTACCGTGTCGGCGAAAGGTCATGTTGACCGGCTGGCGTCGGTCTCTCGAAGGGCAGCCGTTTGTGTGAGATGGGCTGCGATGTAAATGGATTCGGTTTTATCAACATTTGATGTCGATTGTATTCTGTAGATTGGAAATCTCCCCATTGGCCAGGGTTTAGTAGAGGGGACTGAGACTTATACCGTCTGTGTGTATTTTGAGAGCCACTTCTGCAAAAGTGTTTCTCTACAGTTTAACAGCATTCCAACTATAAACAACTTTTGCTAAACTCCTCCGCCATTGCTATTGACATTACCGGCCCGAATCAGCCAGGAAACGGACGTGTCTTCGTATCCCTCTTGATTAAGTCCACTCAACGACAAACCAAGATGGATCATCTCGTGAATTAATTGATGGTTGTCGTGGGCCGTGCCCACGGTAGCGCGATGCACCGCAATGAATCCGGACGGGAGTTGGCCCCAAAACTCGCGGGGCTCGAATTCGTTGGTCAAAGTCAAGGACAGGCACGACGGTGTTTCAAGCGCACCCGCGGTGGGTGGAAATGTACCGGCACGGGTGACGCAAATTGCGCATGACGCGCGCACAAACGCACACACTCCCAGACGTCCCTTCCGCTTCCATCGGTGAGGGCCTCTATTTTACGACATCAAGCTGTTTGGCCGCGGCTTTTGAAATTGCACCCGGCAGCTAGGGCAACGAAAGACGATAGGAGCGACAGTAGGGAGGTGCAAAACGGTGGCAAATGGCAACGTGAAACTAATAAACCTGCCAGACTCTGGCACTGACATGTGCGCGGGTCCAGTGCGATGGTGCCTTCCCACTGGGCGGGCTGCCTTGCAAATTGTCCGTTCGACAGTTGAAAATATCTAAAGTCAACCCGAAGACAGCTTGAGTGCTTTGTAGCAATTGCAGAGTACAGAGCATCTGCACGACATCCTGGCTACAAGTTGCGTTAATGGACGGACACCGTAGTACCCTCGTAGCTTCTATCAGCTCCCCCAGTATTGTTGGGAGATCGTTTTCCTCAAATGAAATGAACATAAAAGTGCACCTTTCACGGTCTGGTCACGTTCCCCCTGACGCCGTGCGGGCTGCAGATGCTGCTGATGAATAGGACAAAAATAGATTTTGCCCCTGACGGTGCAGGATCATCATGCGTTCCGAGATTCGAATTGTTTACCGTGCGATGCACTTGTTCCGCTGCGATGCACTTGCACTCCAGAATTGTTTACAAAGGATCGGGGGAAGACGGATTTAATTAGCTCAAATGTGAAGGATACCAAGGAAGGATCGGTGCATTTACTTCCACCGACGTAACGAATCGTTTCAATTTCTAAAATAAAAATGACAAATGTCATATGCAGTTGGTTGTGCATCATTTGACGTGAAGCGAAGTTTTTTAAATGTTTGACATGCAAATAGATTGTTGATTAAAATACTTCTTGCAACAATCGTTTGAAGAAAAAGATCACGAAAGTCTTTGATACTGTTTTGACTCGGGCATTATTTATGTTTCGTTTATTTTCAACGCTCGTTTTCATTCACGTTAACCTTCACAGATCCTTGAAGGAAAGAAAAGGACGGTCGAAAGTATGTTTTACAAGTTTGTTCGAATGTTCAACATCGAGTTTGATTTGTTGGCCGTCGACGTTCGGAATGTTTTCAGGTCTCCATTAGTCCGATTTACCGTTTTCACCGATCAATTTTTCATTCCGTCGCACTTGCCACCGATCATTTGTCTGCCCTGCCCTTGGAATGCCCGTGCCAGGGAAAAGTCGACGCCACACCGGCATGCCTCCGAAAATCATGTCTCCTTGAAATACATTTGCTTCGGCGAATCGGAGATGTGGAGGCAATTCTTATCCATTCGCATAGAGGAGGCAGGAGAAAAAAAATACACTCCATGGTTCAAACTTGTTTCCCTCGTTTCATCTTACCTTTAGAGCATAAATCACGTCCGGATGGTGCGCTTGACCATTCGGCACGACAAAACATCCTGTCATAAAGCCATCTGATTTCGTGTGCGTGTTTTCCATTTTCTTCGCTGTGGAAATTTCGATCGATACTTTCTGGCGGTGTTCTTTAACTTTCCTCGTAAAATCGGACACATCTCAGCGTGTTGATGACCACTCGGCCAGATGGGACCGCGGTGAAAAGGTCGCGTGCGTTTAACTTAGATCGCGCGGGATGTGCTGAGTTACGCGAGGACATTAAAATGATTTATAAAATAGATATTGAAGCGTTGAAGTACAAAGCGAAGCCGTCGGGAAGGTTCGCTTTTAAGTTGTGTCCGAGGGCACCACTTTGCCCCGAGACAGTAGGACCCCTTGATGACCCCTTGAATGCAGAGACCAGCCATAGTTTTTCCATATCACTTCACGAACCCTCAACAACGTTGCGTCATGATGCGCATGAATGATCCACGGACCATTTCGCTTCCACTTCGGTAATCATCTGCGTTTGCGATGTTTCATCTGAAGCCCTTTCGTCCGCCCTACGGCCTCATGCAAGTCAATCCAGCTCGGTCCGCTTCTGCTCTCGGGCAGGAAACTCGATATCAAAAAGCCGGCTGATGATGAGTCACCGTCCGAAACAGAGCGAACGGAGAAGAAATTATCATTGTCACCCCGGGGCCAATGGGGGCAAGGGACGGAAATTTAATTTCATGGCTTGCATGCTTTGCCATTCTCATCCAATCTATTGGCCCATGTGGGCGCATTGTGAACCTTTGCAGCTTCTTGGAAGGCGCCCTTGCGCTGCCCTTCTACTAGGCGACAACCGATACTGGCCCTCGGGAGGACGTTTGAACTGTTGCTGCTCGTTCTACGGTCGCCTCAAACTGCCGCTCATGCCATGTGCAGATATGACGCCGAGAGTAGCCCGGAGATAATTTGTCCGAATAAGTGGTGTGAGTATCACTAGACCAGCATTCTGGAGCTATTGATACCCGGTGGATTAACGGCGGCCCGACATTTGCACCCTTAAAAGGCCCGCCCGGGCGAACTCCGCAAAGTGATCATCATAAATAGATCACACCGTCGGGGCGTTCTGGAGCGGTCCAGTCAAAAACTTTAAGTCGTTTCCTTTTCGGGCTGCGACAATCGGGCCACTACCACCGAGAACCGCGTTTTGGGTTCGCCGGCATTTCACGGGAGGATGCTTGTATTTTTTTGAGAGCTTTGATTTAATAGACATCGTCTTGTTCGCCCACGCGGTCACGGTCGGATTACGGATCGCTACGCCGCCCAAAACGACGACGTAGTGATAAAGAGGGAACTTCTCCATCTTCATGTCTCCCAAACCCGCCGGACTGTCGTATTGGCCAGGGAATTGTGTGCATCCGGCTCCCCCTTAGTTGCTGTTTGTTCACTTTCTGCTGCGAGTCGAATTAAAG
Source organism: Anopheles atroparvus (assembly GCA_914969975.1). Lineage (NCBI taxonomy): Eukaryota > Metazoa > Arthropoda > Insecta > Diptera > Culicidae > Anopheles > Anopheles atroparvus. The sequence goes on along the minus strand of CAJZCY010000002.1, from coordinate 30,993,092 downwards.
ACGGACTGCACAAACGCAGAACCACCTGAAATGGGCTTCCCCTTGAGTAGATTTAATGTCACTTAAATGTGCAGACGATGGGATTCCGGCGGTTCTCCTCCCCGGTGGAATGTGGCGCTGCACCACTCTTACCTCATAATCGTTGAATTCACCAGCCCGGTACTGTTGCAGCTGCAGTTTGAGGTCGTCGACTTCCCGCTCGAGGGCGGCCGTCCGGTTCAGATGCCAAATCTGTCAGAACGAGAGTGTTATCCGAAAAATTATCAGCAGAACATAAGGAACGTGCTTAGCGGCAGGACGGAACATTGGAAGTTGTTGGGTTGTTAAATGTTTCGACGGTGCTAAAAGTTTTGTTAATATGATCTTTGTGGCGTTCAAACAAGCACTTATGTTTACAAAAAGCTGTTCTTATTGAAACATATTTGCTGTTGGCACTGAAATTAGCTCCTTCATGCAGACTACGGGCTTCTCCGATGAAAACTCCGCTCACCTGCACTCCGACCAACGCGACGCAGGTTGCAGCGACGAGAATGCATCCCAGCACGGCCAGGTACCGCTTGACGGAGGATCTTTGCGCACAATGCACCTTCAGATCGGCGGCTGTAGCGTTCGGTAGATTGAGGAACGGTTTCAGCGATTCCGCCGTCATGGCGAGGCGTTTAAAGGATGCTTTTATATGCCCTAATTACTACTGGCGTAACCGAACAATCGAACGGCACGGAATGGCACCTAAACAATGCCACAAACCCACGGCCCAAGCACGAGCACTTGACACAAACGCACACACTGTTTTACGAACGACCGTTTCCGTGCGGTTTCTGCGGGGCACGTTTCTGTAATCCGTTAATCCAGCGGCTTTTTCCGGTATCGTCAAACAAGAAAACAGTGGACTTTTGCTGTCCGATTACGAACGAGGGTGGTTGTGTTATGGCAACATTCTAAGCTGCTGTAAAAACACTTTCTTCACTTTTATCTATCGTCGGGCTTCAGATCCGCGAAGTCGCACCCGCGCACAAACACAGACACATAATCGCGCACTTGAAGCAACTGAGGAAAACAATTAGTGGCGCATTCCAACGCGCTCGATCGCCGCCGAGCAACTGAACGCTTCGATCAACTGTGCGCCGTACAAAAATGATCTTAATTCTCATCTGACCCTCGATCATGTGCTCTCAATCTCCTTCCTTTCTCTCGTTTACCCCCGTTTTCTCTCTCACTCTTTCTCTCTCGCTCAGGTTCTTGGGTGTTCTAACCCACTGTGTGTCGCTTTCTTGCATCTCATCGTCGATCCGCCGTAAAGCAGATCGTGCAAAACCGTTTTTGCGCATTTCTTTTTGCGCCTTTTTCACTTTCCTTCCCGTTGGCGGCTGTGCCAGTTGGGGTGTGTTCGTGCTAATAAGACGCCACATGACGCCTGCCCATGGTCATGGGGGTAGTAGCTTGGTATCCCTCTCGACTTGCACTTGGCGGCAACATGATACGACAAATTGTACTGCGCTGCGGTGCTGTGGCCTCTTGGGACATTTAAATGTGTTTCCTTTTCTGAAAACCGATCAGATTGTGATATTAAAGATTGAACAAATTGACGCACGATGAAAGCATTCATACGTGAAAAAACAAAAACAAACAATCCTCCTGTGCCTATGAGGTAATAAAATTTGTCTTAGGGACACGTGTTCGATCTGGGATCTCCTCAATTCCGCAGGGAAAAATTGAAATACATTTGGTGATCGTGATCCAGATTATTACTAAATTGGATGAGTATTAGATTTCTATCTAGAACTTTGCATACAATGGCTTCTGTTAAGTTCTGGTGAACGCATTTAGCAGACCTTGGTCGTAAACTTGGAATCATAACCTTGCACAACACACATGTCAATGCCATGGGGATCGGTCTAGCGCAAGTTGAGTCGCAACACATAGGGCTCACCGAATCTCTTAGCAGGATCAATCTAAGATCGATTCGAGAACCAGCGGCGCGCTTGATCACTTAAACAGATGACGGTGGCGCCTGACGAGTCGCCGATGGCTCAATCGAAGGGTATTATTTTCACACAAGGGGACGTAGTGCGCGGTGGCCATTCGCTATCGCTGGAATGCGATGCATGTTCGGTAGCACCAATGGATCGTGAAATGAGCGTATGATAATAAAAGTTAATGTTGTTTATTGTACACTCGGACGCGGTGGGTCAGTTGCAGACGACTACGCTTATAGGTTTTTTTCTTAGGTCTTGCTGCGACAAACAGTTTCGATGTCAACGAACGCATCATGAGCGGAAAGAAAATGTACATTACACACTTGTTGGGTTTTGAATGTTTTAGCACCTTTTTTGTGTGAAACCCCAAGGATGTTTACATACAGAAAGATTTTGTAAAATGATCTCGGGTATGCTCTTCATTAGCTTTATTTTTATTTCTATTTAATAACAAAAATCTCTAGCAAGCAGTTTGGAAGCGATTCTCTATTATCTTACGCTACGTTATTATTTTAATACAAGCAATAATATATTTAGAATAATTAATTTGAATTTGAATTACTCGGCTGTTTGAAACGAATTCAGACGAAACGACCTCAATCAGACGTTTGCCACTAGCGCCACCTAGAGGCATTTCCATCTGTCAAACAAGTGCTGATCAACTGATGGAGAAACGTCAAACATCTAACCAAAACAAACGAGAAAACAGGTCGGAGTGCAGAAACGCGAGCGAGTGAAAACAAGATTAGTTTGGGGATGCAATAGGGAAGGCCATTGCATCGTTCCGAACATGACGACTCCAAGAATAATGGTCTTCCGACCGACATGGGAAGAATTTCAAAACTTCTCCGCGTACGTGCACTACATGGAATCGAAGGGAGCACACAAGGCTGGTCTGGTGAAGGTACGTAAAGTTCTCGCTGGCATCTCACGGTTCGTGGGTCAGGTATGCTTTAATTTTATCTTACTTTCAGGTTGTTCCGCCACCGGAGTGGGTTCCTCGCAAGCAGGGGTATGATATTAATGACATCAACGTAAACATCCGCACGCCCATCTCGCAAGTGGTATCGGGCAGGCAAGGAACCTACCAGCAGCTCAACATCCAGAAGCGGGCAATGACGGTGCTGGAGTTTTACGAGAAAGCCAAACAGGAACGACACGCCACACCGAAGCATTTCGACTACGCGGACATTGAGAAGAAGTTTTGGAAAAACATTACATACGTTGCGCCGATCTACGGCGCGGACGTGCCCGGCAGCATCACCGATCCGGATGTGAAAGTGTGGAACATCAACTGCCTGGGAACGATCCTGGACTACGTGAATGCAGATTACAATATTTCGATCGCAGGCGTCAACACAGCATACCTATACTTCGGTATGTGGAAGACCACCTTCGCTTGGCATACAGAAGATATGGATCTGTATTCCATTAACTATTTGCACTTCGGGGCACCAAAAACGTGGTACGCGATTCCGCCCGAGCACGGGCGAAAGCTGGAGAAGCTAGCCGAGCGCCTTTTCCCTGCACACTACCAGGAGTGTAAAGCGTTCCTGCGCCACAAGATGACGCTCATCAGCACGCAGGTACTGAAGGCGAACGGAATCCCGTTCAATAAGATCACGCAGGAGCCGGGGGAGATAATGATCACCTTTCCGTTCGGGTACCACGCGGGATTTAACCACGGGTTTAACTGTGCGGAGTCGACCAACTTTGCCACGGAACGGTGGATCGAGTACGGCAAGCGGGCGTCGGTGTGCAGCTGCAGGCCAGACATGGTAAAAATATCGATGGAAACGTTCGTGCGTCGCTTTCAGCCGGAGCGGTACGAGCATTGGCTGCGCGGCGAGGACTACGGGTACCACCCGGAGGACCCAACCAACTTCTACGCGGCACCGAAGCCAATGCTTCCCAAAAATTTCAAAAGGTAAACCCTTGTGTTAAACTGTTTCGACGTAACTACAAAAAAAAAACTCCTTCTTTCTAATGCGTCAAGCAGCAAATGTCCCGACGCGGCAGTCGCGCAGAAACGAGGCTGTGCTCCGCTAAAGATGGACAAGAAGAAGACGGTCAAGAAGACGAGTGAGAAGGCAAAAGATAGACTGAAATCCGTCTGGAGCAAGCTGGAGGGACGGGAGTGCGGTGTAGCAACCGATCTGCTCATCGATGGGCCGGTCAAGAGCAGCAACAACCTCCGCTTCCACACGCAAACCATTAACTTGATCAACAACAATGCCGTCTAGTGGTAAACTAACTACGTACGCCGGGTGACGTCGAACTTTTTGTGGCTTTTGGGTGGCCACGTAGCAGAACCCGTAAACGAATGAAGCACCCGTGCTACCGTATCCCGTTAGTGTGGACGGACGCACTACATTGTAATATTAATTTCTTATCGGTAAATTTTCTTATTAGACGAAGAAAATCACGTAGGAAGTATACGGAATACTTCTCCACCAGTTAAGCAAAAAGCCAAACAGTGTGGTTGCTAGTTAGATAAATATTATGTTCATATAGTATTTTGTTTTGCGCCGCTCGACTCCTATTTGAAAAGAACAGATCTCACAACGGATTATGACCCACCAGCCAGATCTGTTGTTGTACGGCGAATCGAAACGAATTGTGGATTGGATTAGATTTCTTACTTTTGTTTGACATGCATACATTTTTTTTTAATCGAAAAAAGTGTAGAACATCCTTCACCCCGGTAACGCATGTAGGAAGTAGTTTCTGAACATTTTCATAAGACAACAATTGCGATTGCGAGCAGCCAACGGAAGCACCCGCAACCCGGGACGTAAAGACGGATCCACCACACGGCGGCATACGTTGTTGCACCAAAGTGCGATGTTCGACGGAACGGAGGAGACTAATGCGATATTTAAAGGCAGACTGCCTTGGGATAAGTATTTGAATTACGGACCGCGTTTGGGTGGGAAAGATAGACGCAATGTGTACAAGACTCCTGGAACACGGCCATGCGCCTGCAATAAATATAATCATTCGTTCATCTACAGCAAAAGAAACGTTGTAACTTTTTTGTTGTGAGGTGTTGCCATGTCTATATATGTGATTTGATAAACCAAACTGGATGTATCCTAGGAAGGCAAAACTGAAACACGTCGACCCCATACCAGTGGATGAACGAAAGACATCTCTGCAGAACAAACGATATTATTAAAGCCATAATAATTACAACTACCATACATATTTACACACATATACAGTATCTTATAGTTTTTTTCATGATTTTCAAACGTTACATGTCGATGGATTAATAAATAAGTTGATGTTTGGTTTTGTTAATCTTCTTCTACTCCACGCGCCTTCTTCTCGCGTCTGTGGTTGCACATACAGGTTCCTCTAATAACAAACGATTACATTAAGTTGTCCTTTTAGCTCTTCCATACTTTTTCCTGCGCTTTATCACTAAGGAATACAATTATCTCCCATGCACCGCAGTTTGGTATTCCAACAAATTCCGCAAATCCCCGCTTGGGCAATAAAACACTATCCACTTCCTGCAACCTTTCCGCGACGGCTATCAGACGGTTTCGGATCATTCTTTTAAATTTCATTCGTTCGTTTGGATGTTTTGTTTGCAAAATATTTCTTCAGTTTCTTGCATCTTCTTTTCGCACAAATTTATCTTAGCGCTAACATAATCATTACCTAGCGATTGATGTGATGCAATTTGAAGGATGTGTTAAGCCAATAGGGGGTAGTTAAAGCTAATAATACGAATAGTTTGTTTCCGTTTGGCTTCGTGTCCGAGCGATGGTGTGAATCGAGCGATTCTCGGTGAAGATAATTTAATGTTTGTGTTAGTTTAACATAAATTCCATAAGCCTAGGTTTGTCCAACGAAGAAACGTGAGATGCGGTCTGGATGGAGGAAAGGGTAAGGAAAAACATATGAAGAATTCTAAATACTTGTTCATGTTCCAACTTAGCCGCCTTGCCTGTGTTCTAGCTGCTAATCCTAGTTAAGAATCTAGTGTGAACCAAAACCGGATGCCTCAGGAGCAGTCGAATTTGGCCCGTTTTGTAATACATTAAGTCGTGTTATTCACCTTCACCTTCCTCACGCTCTCTCTTGCTACCCTCCTCTCTTCCTCTCTCCTGCCCCTACTCTCTTACTCTGATTTGTTTGAATATTGAGAATTGTGAATAGATAAATTTAAGTAACATTTCAATAGTTTGTCAATCAATAATTTAAGGTATCATAAATAATTAGTTTTTGTCTCTCATAATTTTTGTATGTTTCATATTTGAGCATTTTCGTTTGGCTACAGCTGTGACTGGATGGGTACAGTCTGGGCACAGATTTTCCAGCTTTTCTCCCCCCCTGCTTTGAGTTATGCCCCCATGGAGGGTGTTTTGTATCTTTACCGATAGTGTCTCGTTAAATGCCTTACACCAGCTACCGTAACGCGTTTTCCTTAGGTGATAATGCAGCAAAACGTTTCATTGAATAGAAGGGCCGTACGTTGTGTAGTCGGCTCTTGTCCGTGGTGGGGGAAGGGTGAAAAGGCGCATTTCAACAGCATGGTATAAATGTATATGTGTGTAGTTTTTGTTTTGCTTGTTTGCTCCAAAACATGCTCCTTGCGCCACGCTAGAATGCTCCAATGCGTACGTTTGGTTGACATTTTCATATCCTTAATCCATGCGCAGTTTTTGATTTAGTTCCAGCTGAAGGGAAAGAGGAAGAAACAGATGGAAAGACGAATTATAAAGTAAGAAATAATATGCTTAAAATGTTTCCTTGTATGCTGAATTGAAAGATGCGTCTTAGATACTTACAATTGGGGAAATCGTTGGTTGCGTTTGCGTCCCATGTTGCAGAGTTTGAAGTGGCACAAGGTCATGACTGCACAATGAAATAAGGAAAAATTGATTTTATTATTTCTTTGTCCACCATTTTCTACAAAAAATGTTTTTTTTCTTTTAGATTACTCACAGTGGTGATTTTTCTTTTCGTTTTTGCTCTTCTGGTGCGGTATTTCCTTCTGGGCGAGCTCCGTCTGGGTCGTGATCTCATGTCCAAAGCCGTTCAGATTACGTCCGTTGCCCGCGACGCCATCGTCCACCGATGGCAGCGAACCGGCGACTCCAAATTCCGGCCGTAGCTCGTCCAGCATCGCACCGTCCTCGAGCAGTGAGTTGCGGGAGTCGAGCAGCTGCTGCTGTTGGTCGCGCTGCTGCTCCAGATAGTTTTCCTCGCGCTGCTGCCGCTCCGCCTGCACCGACAGGTACTGCAGGATGTGTAGCTCCTGGTTGTGCAGCCGCTGGAACTCGTCGGCCAGCTCGCTGTACAACTCCGCCGGGGCTTCCGGTTGCATCGGACGGGCTAGCACACTGTACGGGCCCGAAATCGCCACCGACACCAACACCATCAGCGTCCAATGGGTAATCATTCTGGCTGCCCTTGCCGCTCTTCGCTGCTTCCGACGGAACTTCCGTTTGTTGGTGACCTTTTCGAAAGGATCTCAAAAGTCTGCAAATGAGAAAGACAACGCGATGATGAAAAAAGCAGGTCAGAAATGTATGCTCGTAAACGGTTACAAAATTGTTCCACGTTCGATGGATTGGACGGGCGTCGACGGGCGTAAAAGTACATATTGCAGAGTTAAAAGTTTGCATCCTTGATCGACCAATCCCCTTCCGCTGTTGGAAGTATACGCTGCTGACAACCTCCCTCATTATTGTTAACCAAACCAACACTCCTGTACCTCCCCAGAGCAGCGGTAAGGTTTCTGGCAAAACTGGACCCCTCCATCGACCTCCATCCCGGTGCTGGTGGTGGGGAAAAAGTTCTTGGCCAGCACGTTCTTCAACAAACCGCCCACACGTTTGGTGCGTCCACTTTCCATCCGTATCGCCCACTTTTTGCAAATGGAGCTTTTGTTCTGCCGGTAAGTCCTACCACCCCACTCGCTTCAACAAGAGGGTTTGCTAAAGTCACGTTGCGTAACGCTACGTTCCCGCTGGCCAGATGAAAGCCGAATACCTTTACGCAAGTTGCAGCAGTCGATGCAGCCAAGGTAACTTCTGGCACTTGCACAAATTAACACCACAAAGCCTGACCTTGCACGCAAACCCGTGAGGCTGGTCAAGATCAGTGCTTCGTGCAGCTAAAGGAAGTTGTTTTAAACTGTAACGGTGGTTATCGAAACCAGGCTCCGAGCTTATGTTTTAAATTTAATGTTTGCTAACAAGGCTTGGCTTATTTCATTAGCTCAATTTATAGCGAACAAATTCCAATTGAAATGGAAACATATTTAGGTGTACCATGCATTAGAAGATAACAGTTGAAAGAGAGCAAACACTTTTCTGATAATGATAATGCAGATTGTTTGAATGAAAATAAAGTAAATAATTATTGTCACCTTTATTTTTGTGTAATGAAAAAGAATATATATATATATGTAACATATTGTGCAAATAAATGTGCAGAAATAAATTCATGATTAAAACAAGGAACATAAAAAAGATCATCATGTCATCTAAGAAGGTCATATTCATTTTATTGCAAGCTGAAGTTGTATATTGAAATAAAATAAACATACAATTAAAAAAGAGCCCGTTGCAATTTGTCGACCAATCAGAGCGCTTCTATGATTTTCATTGGCACGCAGCCAATTCGCTCCCATAATGCAGCATCGTTATGATTGATTTCGTTTCTTTGCTAGATTTTTTTTCTCCTGCGAATTCTGTTAGCCACGCCCGTTTTGTAATGTGCGACCTCGAAGCATGGAGCCTTTTGTCTACTTTCCCATCTCCACCATTTTCTCGCCCACCGTTGCCCGGTTTTCAGCCGCCCACTGTTCTCCTGCTATTTTATTTCCTCCGACGAAAGACCCTCCGAACATTCGCAGGTTCGCAGAATAAGGATGATTTGCCACAAAAACAAAATTCGCATTTTCGCATTTCGCATTTGCAAATTGAGAAACTTTTCTTATTACTGTCATAACTCAGTTGGTTTGCAAATGACCCACTGCAAATATACGACACTAATTAGTACATAAAATCAACTTCCTTGGTCATGTCTCCGTAAAGTTCGGTTTGCATCCCGTGTTTCATCTACGTTTCCCGATGTGCCAATTGGTCAGGTCGGAGAATGACGGAAAATAGCTGAACCGTTACATCGCTATCGGACGCATCGAAATCGTACGACTTACGATGGCAGCTCACAGCCCACGAGAAGGTGCCAATGCGCGTCAAAGGTCGCGAAACCGAACATGGTTCAGCGGCTGGGATGACGCGGATGACGTGCTATCAACAAGTGCCTCATGAATGGTTTGTAAGACGGGCGGGCATTGTGCTGCTTTTCGTAGTTCCATGAACGAATAAGGTTTGGAAATTTGAGGTTCCAGCAATGCGTGGTAAACTGTTGAGTTATACATATTTTAATGCCGGTGGATGGGTTGTCAGTAAATCAAAATAATATGAGTTCTATTTTCATTGTTATATAGCTACCTGCTCAACCCCTTCGAACAACTAAGATAGATCTTGTTAATCCTAGACCTCATCTCTGGAAATGTGTGGGAAGAATACTATCGCCTCACACTGTTTCATTCTCCGAACTGGAACATTGGAATTTTGTAAACAAGGGACCTATTAAGACTACGCCGTTTTGCAAACGCTACAAGCAACACAAGCAGCATATCCCAAGGCAATCAAAAGAGAATAAACTTTTTAAAGTAGCATAAAGCTACGTTTAACAGAGGCATTAGAGGGGTAACACTAACAAACACTGTTTAGAGCAACATCGGCCACGTGGGATGAGGATGGGATAACTTACTTGGGCATTTCTAGAAATCGCACGACCCCTACTTGGCTTTCCGACGTCGGCAGTAATTTGAGTCTTAGAAAATATCCGATGGTGTAAAAGGCAATGGGAATGGGATCTTGCTTGATAAACTCGGAATTCGGTAGCTAACGAAGTTTAGTTTGGCCTACCGCCAAAACTGTTCCGTTCATCCTTCGTCAAAATCGGTTCAGCGGCACTATTCCTAGTCCGGACCGCAGCTTATCGTGCCGATAGAACGGTGGACTGCTGGTTAATCCTTGGCCGAGTGCATATTTTCGTCCTCTAGGTCGTCCTGTGGGCGCGTGTCGATGACGTGTTCAGTCAGCCAAGGAAGCCATATGTACGTTGCAGTAGGCAAACTGTTCCTCGTAGGCTCATCCTTCGATCACTCCGATTGTCAAGTGTGACATTAGAGGGGGAGAAAAAAAACCTCATTGATGCCGTCAAGCGATGCCATTCAAAGCCGTCGTATGCTTGCCTAGAAAAGCCGCGAAGGATTTCAATTGATTCGAGTAAAACTTCATCGACTCAACCTACGCAAGTAACCGCCGCTGCCGGCGGATAAGCAAGGATAAAGCCAACGAGATGAAGTGGAAGGCGAGTTTCCGCTAGCCTGCAGCCAAAGACCGAGAGCTCTCTGGTTCACGGTCTGTGCAATTTGCGGTTTCGATACATTATCGTCGTTACACGCCGATCACAAAATTCAATCACAGCAGGCAGAGCAGTAAGGCCATTTTGCCCATCTGCTCGAAAACTGCTCGACCGTTTTTCGGGGCTTTGAAATATGGATGTGCCTAGATGGTTTCCAGGAATGCACCCATCTCGTCCGCAGGTTCTATATTGGCATTCGGTGAACTAGGATCGTTGTTTATCTTTCGTGTGAGTTTATTTTCCCTGCCTTCCGCTCCCTCTTGATTCGCATTCGAATTTCAAATTTTTGAGTATATTTTTTTTAAGGCACACGTGAGCGGGCTGCATTTTCTGCTTCCCATTGTGGGCGGTGGTGTGGGAGAGGCTGGTTGGGGCCATAAAATGTGATTCGTCCGAAATTATTCAAAATGTAAGCCAACACCAGAAAGTATCCCACCTGGGCGGTGGAGTGTGCCTTTCCTGTTCTGTGATGGTGGGCAAGTTTTTCGTTCGAGCACGATTCGCGCGCAACGGTGACGCATTCAGGGAAAAAACGAGAAATAATCTCGTCCATGCAATGCCCTGTTGCTGGAAACAAATTTCTTGAATGGATTTGTTGTTTGAAATCTGTGTTTATGAAAACACAGGCTAGGCCAGGCAAGGGCGGAAGCAACAAGTAGGACGCTTGATCCACCGACGGGAAAACAACTCGCTAGCAACGCGCGCCAACACGAGCAACAGGTGGAATAGTCCTTCCCCCTCGCGCGATCAACGTCCCGTCGGAGCACGGTTGCCCATAGAATCGCTTTCCCATTAGGCGAGTATGCCGCGAGGTATTGAGCTTTGATTTTTTGTGTGTGCATGTGTTGCGGCCACCTCCACCGTTATTAAAACCCGTTGATCCGTGAAGCCATCGATGAATTTGCATTCATAACGTTGGTGAAAGGAAAAACAGGAAAAAGCACTCCACCCAACATCACACTTGCTTCAAGCACTCCCCTCCTTGCCCCTTGCGAATAGGACGGGTATTGTAGGAGGACTTCAACAAAGTCTTGTTTTCGGTGGTCGAACCGTTCGCCTGCGGCCATCACCTGCACTAACCCCTTTTCGCCCCACCCGTGAGTTGGTTCAAGTAAAAACTTTGCTCTAATAATGGATTTCCACGAATGAAGCGTGATTCCATGGTGTTTCCAATGAACTATCACAAGATTTTAAACGAAAGAAACAACAGCATTAACGACATTAATTAAATACAGATATTCACCTCGGGTTTGGGTATCTGCTTCAGAAACTGTCCGCTCTTAGTTACTATCAAGCACCGTTTTCTGCAAAGTTTCTCCTTCTGTTTTGTGCAACACTGTTTAGTTATCCACTGTTTCACGCTACGTTCCACTTTGAAACACTTTTGTTAGGTAAAGTTCCTTAACGTTCACTTTTCTGCACAATTGTATAGTTTATCAACTGTTTCTTATTGTTGGTGAAGAAAACCGGCCCTTTTCAGCACTTTCGACTTGAATCTTTTCAATTACTTATTTCTTTTTCAAACACTAGGCGGGAAACACATTTTTTTCACCTCCAACTTTTGCTTTGTTTCTGATGACAATTATTGTACCATTTGAGTTTTACCGCTGGTTGTTCCGCTGGTGCCGCTGGCCAACTTAATACGTTTTGTGGTTTCTTGTGGACTTTCCTGCACCACCGTTACTCTGTTGCTACCTATCGTTGTGTAGCCAAGAACCAGACTGATGCCGACCGCTGCCCAACCACTTCTTTATATAGAGTTTCAGTGTACGCTCCATGGCGCGATGATCGCGATGTGTTCGTGAGCCTACAGTGCTTCCCTTTCGCGTACATTCGCCCTATCTCTTTCTCCCTTACCGTCCATGTTACATTTCATTCGAATCCTCCAGCCTCAGCACTCGTCGCCCCTTCTCTGTTGCATGCGCTCCTGCCTTTACTTCGTGCTACGCTATCTCTGCCGAAAGGTTTCTCGCTCACGCCTTATCACCTCTGCTCTGCTATCCTGCTCTAGCTAATTGGAGCATTATGCTTACATTTTATTTATTTTTTTTACAACCTAAACGTTCCACTTCCACACGCCCTTTTGCGCTCCACTCGCTCGCTCCGGCAGCTCCGCCACCTGTTGAGTCGAATCTTCTTTTCTGGCGCTTCGCCGATCGCTGCTGGTTGTGAATGGCTTTTCCACTGTTTTTTTTTCTTCTTCTTTCTATTGTAGACGTTCGATCGGGATGGCTGTTCGCTAAGGATGTGTTTAAATTTTTAACTACCCACTTTGGATGCTACATTGTTGGAGTGGAGTGAGTACGACTTCGTTTTATGGTGCTCATATTTGTTCCTGTTTGTCTTTTGAAACTTTTTGGCACTGTGCAGACGTCATCGTTCACTTTTGCGGTACTGCCATCATCCGTACAGTTAGATTCCCAGCCCGGACGAAAAACATCGAAACAAATTTGTACATTACTTGTCGCAACAAGGTCATCATTTCGCTGCAAGCACCCACTTTTTTAACCAATTGCCTAAACGCGTCGATGAATAATGTCTAAAACCCTTGAAATCCTTTAACCAAGGTTTGCCCTGGCGGTCAGAAACGGCCAGACTTTTCTTTTCCACATTGTTATTGTTTCAAATGTAACCCACTCCATCTTCAAAACAATTATCTTGAAAAGATTTGTCATTACAAGCCTTCGCTCTCCGTTTCGTGAATCATACCAGGAGAATCGTCTACATCAAGACCTTGCCCGAGGGAGTTTGTCAAAACGATTATGCGGACGGTTATATTTAAAAATAATCTTCCCTTGGAAATTCAACCCAATTTTATACATTATCTCATTTAAAACAAGGATGAAGGTAAAGAACTAAGACTCCTAAGAGAACTCGGAGAAAGTAATTCAAGAGTTGTAGAACAAGCATAATAATTTATGAAGGACTAGGCGCCTCCATTACGTGCCAGTGTTGTTGAGCTACATACTTTGTGGAAAATTGGCATTCATTGATCAACACAAGACATTTGTCTGTCTTTTTGAAGATAAATATTTCATTAAAATTGGTCATGACCTAGAAGTTAATAGCGTGCCTTTTTTTTAAGGTTTAGTTTATTTCCTCTAGCAAATGTTTTAATTTTTGAAAAATACAATATAAACAAGAGCTCATGCAATAGCTAAATTGAAACCTATCAGTATTTAAACATCCGCTATGTTTGTACAATGTTCTCGCCTTGCCACACGTGTCACCTTGATCTTTCCGCGTAATGTTGATGTAAATTATTTTCATTAGCGAACAATAATAGTAAATACTTGAGTAACTGTGCTGCAAAGACTATTTTCAATGTTCACCACAAACAAGCCACGCGCCTTCTGCTTTAATCAACATTTACATCGCAAATGCCGTCATAGACAAACGCGCAGAAGGTGCTGATTGCGTACGTTACACATGGAGGCTCGCACTAGGGCTGCAGCACGTGAAATGCCACGAGGCATTTCCTTTAATTGTGCCTATCATCCCGTCGGCCTTCCCGATGCGTGCGGGTTTTCTTGCGTCCGCTCTGTAACCTTCACCGGCGAGGTGATGCGCCGCGGTGGATCAGAAACGTACGATCTTTACCCACACCAGCGAACGCGATCGAACGATCGATCGCGTCAAGGCAGCTCTGATAACGGCAAAGATGAATAGGGCGATTAAGTCGAGGTTTTATTTCGTTTTAAACCCATTGATGAACCCCCCAGATAATGCGGGTCTCTTTTAAATCGGATTTATTGTTTGCCTTGAACTGGTATATGTTTGTTTCGAGGCTATAATGTTACGTCACAACGGGAACTATAGAATTATGTTGAGAACATCTTTAGCGACATAGGCTTATTAATTAACCAATCAGGGCAAAGGAGAGACACATTTCTACCAAATAATTGTTCAACGTTGATTATCTGCCATTCGTTATTCAGGACGTCCTTCTAAAATGGAAAAAATATAATTACACACATCTTACAATTTCCTCAGTATTGAAAAAGAGGAAAACCATATCGTCAGGAAACATTTAATGTGTGTTAGCAATTTTTAATTTCATCACAAGACGCAACATGTCTTATCGTTTTTTTTCGACCTTCTTTCGTTGACCACGGTTCCCCGACAGTTCGTTTCCTCTTCACCGATGCGGCAATGCACCGGCCGTTTGCATCAGATTTTGAAAATTCGGCACACCCGATGGGGCCCGACACGACGGCGCCGACGGAGCCGGTTTTGTGCACGTCATGCCGGTTGTGTGCGTGCCGGAGATTGCCACCATTCGATATAGCGATACGCGTTCTTAATTTTGTGTGTGAGTGTGTGTGTTTTTTTTAATTTGCTCGCCCGTCTTTTATTGCACCTACCGCACGTTTATGACACACGGCTTGTGGGCACAACGTGATCGCGTGGTGTTAGCCAGGGCCATGTCAATTTTTTTTTTATTTCTTACTTATGCTCACTTATGCCAGGTGTCGATGCTGACGACCCGAAAGTGATCGATTGCATCATGCTCGAGTAGGGGTTGGTAAACCCCTTTCCGGGGCTGAAAAATTGCCAAATAATTTTGTTGGCCTTTACTTACTTACTGGCGCAACATAAATAAACAACTTATAATTTTGTTATGGCTTCACGAAATTTGTGTAGAAGATTAATTATACAGATTATAACTTTTTTTTCTGTAAAAATATGGCGATGTGTTTTTTTTTAAATTTTGGTTCAATGAAAGAAGTTTTCGGTTAAATTAAAGACTTCAAATAAAAAAAAAGCCAAAGAAATAATGTGCACTAAACATTATAAGAAACTCATCTAAACCGTGTAGCTTTTTTTTTTTGATTATCCAAAATTGCCAACCCCTGGCTAGTTCATCGAAATTTGAGAGAGAGTTTGACTTATTTATTTTTGCTTCCCTTCATTTTATCTTCGCCCTGTATTGTGCACTTTTTACGCCTTGGCTTTCTTCTTCACTATGATTTGGCATTGGGGAAGGCACAAGGGGTTGCGCTGAGGACGTGTTTTCGAACCTGTCTGTATGACGCGGCATTGGTGGCGTCTTTCGTCAGCCCAATTTCGCGTTTCCTCGTCATTCGCATGCCTTCTTTCGATCCCATTCTCCCTTTTGGCGGGAATTCCATAACACGCGATTCGCGCCTCGATCGTGACGGTGTTTATGGTGGCTGCAAGGCAAAAGAAAAGAAAAAAAACACAAAATGCGGGCCAAAGCGTCGATCGGAAGCGAATGACCTTTTTCTTGCGATCCGCGTTTTGGTATCCTCTCCTTCGGCGTTCTTAATGGACTTCCCGAAATTACGTATTTTGACTCGTCGGGTCTACGGTGCGCATTCCACTGGCATTCCGTCTTCGGGGTCTTTGATTCTTGCGGCTTTTTTTTAGGATCTTTAGACAGGACCTACCCCGATGGTAAAGGACAGGAAAGCGCAAAAGGCGACAGACAGATGCCGGAGACTGCCCTAGACACGCCATTGGTCCAGCCAGCCATCGGATGATCGATGATCAATGCCCTCGTCGATTGTCTGACGATACGCGCACCGAAATGAGTGTACGCTGGAATGCGGTGTGGTGGTCCATGCCTCCTGTTTTGGGACTGCAGCTCTGGCCGGCCCCTGGCGCGGAATGCCGTTCACCACCACCAAGCCTCCTCACCGGAATTTGTCTGCGGTTCACTTTGCCTTCGCGAACATGAATGAACACGACCGACCTTGATAAAACGATGGTGATCACCTCACGGAGGGTTCGTGACGCGTAATAAGCGTAATCATCTCGCAAACCTGCTACTTTTGGAGGCTTTGGACTCGGAGATATGACACCGCCGGAATTAGCTCATTGAAATGATTGATGAATGAAGACTCTAAAAGAGGTCTAAATTTAGAACACACGCAGCAAATGGAACCTCCTCGCATCCAGCGTCTGCCAACCTGCCCGCTCGTTCAGCGCCAATCAATGACCCTGACAGCGCGCGTCGCCGATTAGCCGTTGAGCTTTCAAGACTCCCAGATTTTGCTTCTTCTCTGCCTTCGGCCTGATTGATTGGACTTTGCTGACGTGATTTTATAGACGTTGCGCTTGCCTGCAGATCCAGCCAAGGAGATGGATTGATTAGTATGCGATCTGTGATTTCCTAACGTTAGACACCGCGGATAGATGTTTCTCGACGTTCGTTGGGTTGCATTCCTGGACCAGCTTTGTCTGGAATAAGCCAAGGAAAAAAAAATCAATGTCTGCCAGCATTGTCGGGCAAAGCAGAGAATTCAAATACCGATGTTTGAAGTTGCTTCTAAGCTTGCTAAGGCTCATTCAAGATTCATAAACGAGGGCCTGGTTCATTTAGGAGTTCAAACCGGGTTTATTTGCATTGTCGATTGCTTCATCAAACCAGCATCGGTTCGGAAATGATAATCAGTGCAATTCTAGAATCAGATCTTTGTTGAGGTGCTGAAATAATCAACCATTGCCATCAGTTGTACGTCAGGCAGATGACACTTTTGCGCGACCTGCACCATAATCGATCGAGATCGTTTTAAACACAGTCCCGCACCGTAACGGGCCCAACGGCAAATCCCCGATTACCGTCAGAGCGGTTCAGATCTCCTTTTGTAAACCGTGCTAGTAAATACACTCGCCAAGAGACAAATATTGATGCTCTCTGCAGTTCGCAGTACCACCAGCAGTCCTGTTCCTTTCCCTGGACAGACGCGTCATTCGGGCGCGGATCCCGATTGCCGTTGCAGGTGACCGATAGCAGTGCTGACCCTTTTGACACCACCCCTCGTCCCGTCCATAGCCTCAATGAAAAAATCCAACTGTGCATTTGCCGCAGGAAGGCCCAACACGGTGGGCATGGCTCTCTTTTTTCCTCCCATCGCATCCGATTGTCGGTGCAGATAACCACCCAACAAGACCCGATGCGGCCGGCGATAAGGCGACCGATCCCGATCGACGTCAGATTTGTTACGGACGCGACCATTCGCAACCATCCCGGTCGGTTCTCATTAATCTGTCAATCCTGACGAATTGGTTCTCGCCGAGGCCGCCCTGGGAGTGCAAAACGCCACCATGTCACGCGCTAGGCCAAACCCCGGCCGAACGGTCGGTGTCGGCGTTCACTTGCTTTGCCTCGCTGGTGCGACGTTTGTTTGTTTATTTGTATTTGCTTTGTTTGGTTGATGTTTGCTGCCATCTTTGTTGCTAAACATATTGGCGAAGGAAAGCGACCTCCGTCATCCTTGGCATCATGCAATGGTTTTTGTTATGGCCACAAGGCTATCAGCGCGTTCCACGTCACGTTCAGCGGGGGAACGGTGGGAGGAACGGGGGGGGGGGGGGGGGGTGTTGGGTTTGCTTGAGACAAAAGGCCGGGTGTGCTACATTTGAACATTCTAGAAATTTTTAAATCTTTTTATTCCATTTTATAATTATTTAGGGAAAATTGATTGATGCATAACTTAAGCTTTAAGGATACGATTGTGACAGATTATCTTTTGTTTCCATAATTAAGATAACGCTTATTTTTCTGTATCTATTCAAATTTTGGCAAGCAATGAAATTTATAACTTATTGTTGTTCAGGCGAAATTATGGTTTAAATCAATCAATCTCACACGTTCCTACGAAATACTATGCATTGATGCTCGGGCCTGTCAGTTATCAGTTGTCGGTGCATTACCGGCATTGCGACGCCGCGAGACCGCGCAAATGCATCGCGAACCCGTATCGATAACCGTTAAATAAGCAGAGAAAAACATGGAAATGTAGAAAAAAGTTCCGATAACCTTACGCGACACTGAGATGGCACGTACGGCGCCCGGCCTGTTCCCGAGGCATCGTCGGATGACGCTTGCACTCGTTGCCGGTTGCCATATTTGATCCAAAAATGTGCTCCAGCTTTGGAAGCAATGATTTATATCCGTCACTTGGGCTAATGATCGTCACAGTAAACTCCCATGGTGGACCGAATATAGTAGAAAGTGATGAAACATAACTTTTCAAATGTCTCGATCAAACTGCGAAAGAGAGCACACGAAAAAAAAAACACAGTTCTGCTCCCCGAGGAATTGTCTCAATCAAAAGTTTCCTCGTAAACTGGTATGGAGTAGATTTGTTTAATGAACTCCAGCATTAACCGGCATAATCGGCACCGGACACCGTCAGATGAACGGCGCAATTTATTCGTTTTCTTGTCTTTGCCACCGTAATAAGTTTAATTCTTTTCACAGCTCTCTTATCACCCTTCGTCCGTCGTCCAGGCCAATTAAGTGGCGCACGGTAATGAGGCGGAAAGTTTTCCGATTTCTACGAAACCCCTGCCCTATTTAAGCGGGTACTCCACCGTCGTCTTCGCCGTCTTGCTGGACCTTATCGCACCCCGACCGACCAAATGGTGGCCGGAAAATGCTCAGCCGACTGATTTGCTTAGCGTGGTTGCGTGTCAGCGAAATCTAGGCTGAACTGGCCACACAATCAAACCGATTGATCGGTGGAAAGGTTTCGATTTGAATGAACGGGTCGGCGCGGGAATTCCACGAACCATTGCTGGGAGGATCGCTGCACGAGTTTGCTGGACGTCTTCTAAGGTTCACGTCGACGGGTGGCAGATGTTTCGCCTGGGGGTTTGGCACAACCATCAGGGAGCAACGACTTCCGATCTATGGTGGAGCTTATCGCATCCGCAGCCTCCCGGGTGGAAGTTGAAGGACTTTAGTCTTGCGCTCACCGGAACCGATCACTTCCAGATTAGACTGGTGAGGCTAGCTAGGCCGTCGCACTTGCAACCGGGTGAAGTGGTGCGCACAATCTATCATCACGGATTCAGCCACCGTTTCACTTTTTGATTCTTTTCAAGACTGGTTGGTTGGCTCATCGAGAGCACAGAATACAATTAAACTTTGAAGTTCAGCCGTGTTCTTTTTTTTTGTTTTTTTTTGTTAAAGCATACTAATCGCAAATGACCACCCCTGTACACTTCGAAGGCCCACGTGTACACCCAGCACGAGTGCATTCGATTGGGGACCGCCAAGGTGGCAGCTTCGGTCAAATTGATTATTTAACATCTACCGAGCTATTAAATAACGTAAAGATTGATGGAGGGAATCAACATGCTTTCTACAGCGAAAAAATAAACTAAAAACTCTTATCAATGGTTAGGATCTTACATCACACGTTCTATGAGGTTTGTAGTACATGGGCTTCGCGTGAAATGTTGCTGATCATGCTACATTCAACACTCTACCGACCTTGAGCCATATTTTCCCATAAAATTGTCTTTAACTCATCTAAGCAAAAGAGTGACGAAAGCCTAGATTCGTTAGTAATGATGTGTTTTATCTAGAATGTCCTCTTTTTCTAGCTCTGGATGAAGGGCCGACGTCGGTGAAATTTAATTCAGTAAGCCCTTAAACTTGGCAGACTTGACCAAATTGGTCATTATTCCGCCAGGAAAGAAGAAGGTATTGGACATTTAACAGATACCTGGATGGTTTGATATTTATATGTTGCTTACAGCTCCCGTAGCTAAATTTGGCAGCACGATAAGGGATCAGCTATTTCCACTTTTATTAACTGTTGGAAAACGACGGAAAAAAGAGTTCATTCTTCGAGAGAGAGACATACATACATGTCGGGGGTGCAGCTTCTGCCCACCTACAAGCGCGTTGTAGACACACGAACAGCAGCGATTTTCCCGGTAAAAAAATACATAACATTTACTTGGTTGTGCCCGAGATTTCGCTCCCATGTACGGCCCCCGAATCGCTTCTGCCTGGCCGGGTGGAACGGATTTTGAAAGTCTAATTTATAAGCCCCACCGTGCACCGTGCATGACGGGAAGGGATTCCGAACCTGAGCCAAGCGCGTCCAAGCTAACGCGGGCCTGATATGGTATCGTCTGTTATGTTAATGAGGGTTATGGGTGAGACAGACCAGGCCTTGCTGAGTACTTGAACCCACGGGTATTCTTGCGAACGACAATTAAAAGAGGAAAAGTTCGAAGCAAAAGGATATTTTCTTTCGTGCTAGCACAGGCTTAAAATAGGCGCTCAGGGAACCGTTTGCTTGTGTTGCTGTATTTTTGGGAATCGGCTGGCACAACCTCCTCCCCAAACGCGCGAGTCATGCGTGCACGTGAGTTCCACTTATCAAGCGAAAGTGCGCGTCTCGTTCGATAGTATGTCCGCACGCGGTTGCCAAGGGGCAGTCTGGCGATTCGGTCGAGCCCATCCCCCGAATGGCGAGAGATTGTGCCGGGTGGAGGGCCATCGTGTTGATACCGCGTTGATAGCCACGGCAATATGCACCCCCGTCGCTCCCAACCGTCGAGGACGCGGTACAACCTTGCCGCCCCGTTCGGCCGATAATCACGTTTAGCCTGGGACGGACCCGCGGAGGCCTGGGTTGTCAATGGAAGAGGGCGTCCATATCGATGACCAGTGTATTTCCAACGACCCAGTATGTTCGGTTGATAAAGTAAACTGCGGAGACTATCGATCATTTCCCCTGAATTCGTTGGAACATTCGGTGTCCACGGGTTCGAAGGAATCTTGCTACTTCTAGAAGCACGTGTACATACCCATGACCAGCAGCTGCCCGTAGGCCATTTACCCTAGAACCACGACTAGGTTCGGGATTCTCTCCCTGTTTTTGAAGCGCAATATCTGTCAGTTTTTTGTTTTGGAAAATCACCACCGGTCAAATGTCAACCGCTGACGCAAGCGTTTGCCTACTTCCGGTGACCGCAATTTTTCGTGCCTATTCTGACGACGATGTTGAACCGAGGCCGCACGTTCAACGCACACACCGTCGTAGCGGATGCATTGCAGAAGCCAGAAGCCAAGGTTGATCATGGTTTAATCAGTGCGTGCTGGTAGCCTAGGTATCATATACGGACCAAAATCTGGTCCTGTGCTCATCACGCCATGCTGTCCAATCGGGTCCAATTCCTGCCACGATGGGAGGGTAAAGGGACGGAGAGTCGAAGCCGGGCAAGTGCAAACCGAACGATTTCTTATCTTATCAGAGACGCTATGCTGTCGAATTTATACACCGAAAAGAAGCTGTGTTTGCCGTCATAAATTACGCACCCGCAATCTCACTCATTTGCTACACACAGGCAGATGAAAGAATCATCCATATTGATGTAGACACGGTAGTAGATTTTTTTTAACGTGTTCTTGTGTTATCATTTTCCTTTTTTTTCGGCACCATTGAACACACTCGTCTCACACCGAGGCGGCTCCACGCTTGAGTAGAAACGTGCTCGCCGTTTTGCGCTTCGATTGTGCTTTGCGGTTGTACTGGATTGGCTATCTTCTTGGCGGAGTTAATGACCTCATTATTGGTGAATCGAAGATTCAAGATTTGAACGTTCTATTCCGTTTCAAACAATTCGAATTATTCAAGGTGATAAGCAAGCTGGATGATGGGTTTTCGTCGCCTGTATTATGACCCATTGCGAAACATCGTTGAGTCAGTAATTTTCCACGAAATCAGTGAGCGGGAGACTCTTCCTGCTACCTTTTTCTCACTCTACAGATTTGTCTCGGTAAACGAAGGTCATTGGCTAAGACCTTAATGGTTGAATATAATATTGTCCGTACTTTTATTACAAAATACATTCGCTACAGCAAACTGTATTGCACTGATTACTTTATTTCCATTTAAAATAATCTCAATGAAATGCTGACGCCATTTAATATTTCAGTAGATAGAAACCACCATTTCAAAACTCATATTCATGTTGATTGTCAAATATTGGAAAACCACCGCTGACTCACCTTATTGTGTACTACTTTTATAAAAGTCGCGAATCTTTTTGATAGACCACGGACGTTCTAGACACGATAGTGTTGGTAATTTGTGAATTTTCCAGGAAATATTCGGAACTGAGTTTTGTAGTAAAAGACACGGAATTAAAGAGCTGGGTTCGCGGAGGTCAGCCGTTATTCAGTTTTGGCTCATCTAACTTAATAGGATCTCCGGATGAACAGTCCCGCCGTAGCCACGAGCTGTTTCCGTAAAGACCCAATATTAAAATCTTTTTCATCGCTTCGTGGACAACTGGAACCAAGATGCGTATACATGTAGTAATAATTCCTCTTGAACCGGAACGATAGTCCGGATCGGTAGGTGCTTTACGACACCCACAACACTACTTGATACAGTATTTCGGCAGGATAACGTTTCGGGTGCGTTTCATACCATCGAATAATACTTGTACCATATTCACAATCTCATTGTTTACTTCTTGCTGCCCTCGTCCTACATTAACCTTCGTTTGACTACGACCGTTCGTTTCCAGATCGTACGATTCTAGACTGAGAAAAAGGTGCAGCGTTTGGTGGAATGTTTTAGTTCTTTTTTTCTGCGTGTGCCATTTTCCGAACTGTATCGAAATCTGCGTGTTTGTGTGTGTTGTCGGTGCGTGCGTGTGAATTTGTAAACATAGTGTTTCTCTTAACAGCAGTTGCAACGCGGCAACAGTATAAAGTGCAACAACGCGGGGATGTTGAGGAATTAAAAGGATTCGCCTCAGCTATCCCAGCTTGCTTTGTTTGTTCGTGCTAATCACATCGTAGAGACGATGCAAAAGTGTAGACTGTAGCCAGCGTAAGTGTAAGCACATTTTTTTTATATGTCCCGGTTTTCATTCCCCCAATCGAAAGGCACAGCCCGTGTCATTAAATAATCAAGGGTGTATTCGTCGTATCGACTTCCCCCGCCATCGACCCGTGAATTTCTCCGATAATTTCTGAGCCAAGCTTCTTGGTCAAGGTAACGGCTGGGAAAGGTGGGAGGTCTCGTGGAACCTAGGATAAAAAGAAATTAATCACGTGCGAAAAGGTCACCAGCATGGCTTCCACAATGCAGCTGGAGTTTTCGCAAGCCATGTCCGACTTCAAGAACATGTTTCCGGACATGGACCGCGACGTGATCGAGGCGGTGCTCCGTGCCAACCAGGGTGCTGTCGATGCCACCATCGACCAGCTGTTGGCCATGAGCACAGACAATCAGGTAAGAAGCCATTAGAGAAAAGGATTCCCTTAGCTTTGGACAGGAGTGGACTAATTGAATTTTTCTGTGGTATTTACTTTTAGAACGAAAAGCTACGCCACGAGTTGGAAACGGACGGAGGTGTGCCGCGAGTCGGGGCCGCCATCAACCCGAACGCTGACCGGCCTTTGCTTGATCTCTCCGGATCGGAACAGTTCCTGGGCACCTCTCCGAACGCTGCCGGAGCGATCGTGGCGCAACAGCTGGGCGCATCGCCAAAGATTCGCAAACCTGCTGCCGGCAGTGCGGCGGGAAGTGTGACCAACAGTCCACGCATCGCTGTGCCGGGCCAGCTGCAGGCACAATCGCACCAGCACCGCGACCCGGCGGCACTCGGGGAACGTTCGTCCTCCTCGGCGTTGATAAATCGGCGCTGGAACCCTCCGCTGGTCGGCCCGCTGCCACCGACGTTTCTTCGGCTAGGTGGCGGAGTGGCCTGCGGCGGCACGATCGGACCGGACGGAACGATCCGCAGCACCGAGTTCGATCTCGGCGACGAGCAGTTCGCGATGATGCTGCAGAACGAGGAGTTCATGGCGGAGCTGCGGTGGAACCAGGAGTTTTTGTCCGCCCTCGAGAAGGACCACCAAGGTAAGGTGCAGGACGATGCGGCGTTCAAGGAACGGTTGCGCCACATGGGTAAGGTGTCGCGCAAGAAGTTTGCCCAGCTGGCGCACGTGTTCCGGTGGCAACGCGGCGGCAACAAGAAGGCCAGTGCCGTGCGGCATCCCGACTCGCTGTTGCTGCAGGAGGAGCACAGCGATGACGAGGGTGAACCGAAGCGGTCGGCCGGAAAGAAATAGAACTGAGCCGATGCCGCACCGTTGCACTTCGGAAGGAGGCAAGATTGTTAACGTACCCGGCGTGGCGCAGATGCTGCACGAAACATTTATATTTTATCTATACAATAGTCCCCAACGGTCGCGCAGTGTATGATGCTTGCGAGAAGAACTTTGAGAGGTGCGAGATTTCGGAATATTCGCCACATGTTCCCACCAGAGGGAAATTGCGGAGTTATCAATCGTTCTAAGAGATAAATTTCAATTATTTATTTTACATTATTAGTTCCTAGTCTATATCGGTGCGTAACGCATTACTCTGAGCTAGAACAATTCAAGAGACTGCATTTGTTTCCTTCCTGTCCCGTTGTATCCCCGTTAGCGACCGATTTTAACAAGTAAAATCATCACTAGCCACAGAAGCTGCAGTGGACGGACTGGAACGGTCGGGTTTACTACCGGTTGAAGGAGGAAAGTGAGCTAAACAAGAGATAATTATCATTATGGGGAGGTGGGGAATGAGTTATCGAACCATCTGAGCTAACGCAAGATGGAGCAAATTTTAACGACCAGAATCTCCCAAAACCTTCGTGCTATATTTAACCTGATTACGTTATGTTTGGCCCCGGGAAAACCGCTCTCGGTTTATCTTTATCTTCTTTTGTGTTTGTATCTTGTTTGTACATGGTAAATAGGCTTATTTTATCATTTTCAGTCGTTATCAGTAGTTCGCACCATTGCTACCACCATCATGAAGCTGTACGAAATTATTGTGCGGGGCAGTGAACAATCGGATCGGACGGTGGGAGCATTATGCTTTCTTTTGATACTTCTGTTTTGAAAGTATATAATTATTTATGTCTTTGAGTGATCGAGCCATTGTTATGTAGCAATTTTAAAGCAATATTTACAATCGGTTTATGTTACTTGTGTTTAGTTATTGCAAGTGAAGCGGAAATCCGGAAATTTGACCGATTAAATGCTGTTGCTGATTCATTGTTTTTTTTCTTCCGAATTCTTCCTTAAGTTGTACCTACCACATTTGGAGAAATTCCACCAAAAATTACAGTGTAGACATTCAACTCGAAACAGCAAGTTTTGCGGAACCTGTATCTGCATGAATAAATTAAAGAAAAAGTATAACAAAATATAATTATATTATATACATAGATGGAAACAATTAGGGTAGAGGGTAAACAAAACAATTGAAACAACAAATCGATTACCATTGTGAATGCAAGGCTGCCAAGCATTGTTGGCTCTAGTCATTACGGTAGAGACAGAAGTGAGATGAATCGTCCGTGCACTTCTACTAACTAAAAAAAAAGAAAAGAGAAAGCGGTCGTAAAACAAGTAGAACACGAATTAGTGAACATGTTAAAACTAATTTGAAAAACAAACAGCCCAACAAAATAGAACATATTTCACCGCAATCGATAGTGCAAAACAATTGAAAAGAAAGAATCTCTATAAACTTCTGATAGAAATGGTTGCCAGCAGCACGCCAAGCAAATAGGTTGAATCTCGTTTTTTTTTATTTGCTTACGTGTGGATTGCCGGTAAGCTGTGAAAGAGTCGCAGAAGATAATGGTACTAACACGCGTCACCGGAGAGGTAGGAAACGCATCAGCATTAAGTAGACAAGCAATCGTAATGTTAGGATCGTTGCAATCGATACAATTCCTTAACGCAACTCGATACCAAATTTATACCGTTTACTAACTGATTCCTATTGATTAATTGATTGATTGATTGATTGATGCTAATGATTATTATGAGTTATGTAATAGTCGTGTTTATTGCGAGTAGTTAATTAATCAGGCAGTGATTTACAGCGAACGAACTGCCTTTTGTAGGCGTCAACAATGTGAGCAGAGGTGCTTTGCGGAGGTGTTTTATGATTTGAGGTGTCTTATGATTTAATGAACAACAGGAAATTAACATTCGCTCATGCAACCGAACGAAGGCATAATTTCAACAAACAAGTATAATGGCGTTCCTCCATAGCAAAAAAAAAAGTAGAACATTAAAAGAAGAAAAAAAATGTAATGACACAACCAACAGTAAAATAGTTAAGCCAGGTGATGGTTCAACTAGCAAAAAATTGCACAACACGCTGTAGCCTGAATTGTGTAAGCAGGACTAATGAGATCCTATTGTGCTTGTTTCTGCGTGAACCATCCAGCATAATCCAGCTCTAGATTGCCGATGAAACAACCAAATCCAAAGCAAACGCAAAACTAAAGCATACCGAAACGAAAACCGTGCGAAGCCAACGTTCCAAGTCTTAAAGAAAGATGCTGGAAAGAGAAAAGAAACCTTAAACTAGAGTGAGAACCTGCCGATTTTCATTCTGTATGGTGAAAGGTGAGACATATTGGGGAACGTTTTATGAAAATATAAAACCGAATGGGGCTACAAAAATTCGCAACCGTATTTAGTAGCAGTGCAATGGATTGATGGACGGAAAGTGGAACAAATGTACTTGTATTTATGAATCTTGTGCGCGGCTCGTGGTGGAGCCGAGTGTGTGAAAGAGAGTCGTCGGTTCTAAGGGAAGCGTCAGGGTGTAAGGACAACCAATATTTAAAAAAAATATACCATAAGGAGTAAAGGTGGGCTGAGGGGCAATGGGAAAGGTCAACCAAACCAACATTACCCGTGATGCGATATCATACGGTAGGCGTTGGAAGGCCGGAATGGAGACTAAAACAAAAAAGTGAAACAAATACATGTTATGATTATTTTAATCACCAGCAAAAAAACAAAAACACGCGGTCTCGTGAACGGTGTTTCCTTTGCTTTATTTCCTTTTATTCGTCTTTGAATTTTATCACCCTTTTTTCAAACAGTTTCGGTCGGAGCATGGCGTGTCTCGTAAAACCGCATCAACATGTTCAGAAACCCATTTTCCTGTCCGCCTGCAGCCTTCGCGATGTACACGACGATTTGTCCTTCTCACCAATGCGCCTCGCGCATATCGACCACTCGTTTTACGATGTTCGAATGACTGGCGTACAGTTTCACCTCCTCGCCCACGTCCATCCAGCGCACCTTGGCCGCGTCGTCGCCGGCGTGCAGTGGAAACCGGCCCACGACCAAGCCCGACTCGTCGTGGAAGTTTACCGCCACCGTCTCCATCCACGCGCAGTCCGTGTTGCGCGGGTCGTCCACGTAGCCCTTGTAGATTTCCGTGCCGGCCGCAAAGAACTGCTCCACCTCGCCGGCCACCTCGCCCGCATCGTTGTCCATCGTTTCCTCGAGAAACTCGCGTCGCAACGTGGCGCTCACCTTCTCCCCCGGGTCGACCATGCCGCCCGGGATGGCCCATTCGCCACAGTCCTGCCGCTCAATGGCGCACATCTGCAGGATGCGTTTGCCACTGTCCGGGTGCACCACCGGCTGCTGGCCAGAGTCGTCCATCTTCCAGCGCGTCACCACCGGATCCGCGGCATGGTTTGGGCCCCAGCGGCCCAGGATGCCCCGGCCCCGAATGCCCGTCCGGCCGAAGGGATTCAACGGACAGTCGTCCCATATTTCGTACGACCCGACGAAGCTCACCCGGTTGACCTTCCCGTCCAGTTCGTTCCATTTCGGTTTGAAGGAAGAATTCTCTGTCGGAGAGGAGGGAGAAGAAAAAAAAGTTGCAACCAATCTGCATTTGCCTTTGACCTTGATCGTTTCGAACCTACCGATTTCCAGGTCGGCCCATTCTTTCCCCTTCAGGATGGGTGACTCGTGGCATGGTGGCTGGTAGTCGGAGTACGTCTGCGACCAGAACACCGACTCGTCAGGCACCGGATAGCGCCGGACGTCGCTCTGCGGGTAGACACTGTTCCGGCAGCGGGAGTGTTTGAAAATTCCGGGAATGATCCGCGCCATGGCCAGCAAACTTTCCCCAGCCTCGGTGGCAACTCCGGCAGCAGCAGTGGTACCAGCAACCGTGGCGGCAGAAAGCAATCTGCCCGCTGTCTGCCGTACGGCCATCACGGTTGGGCACGGGTTGCCGTTCGGGTTCGCGTTACATAAACCCACCGCCACCGGGGGTGCTGGTGTTGGAATCAATAGGAAAATAAATAAAACACCAATGCCAGGCAACTTGCAGCAATTCGCTGCGGGCTCGCGAAACTTTTTGACGTGGATAATTTTATTCCGTGTTGATGAGCACGATTTATGACGCGCCGAGTCTCCGCCAACGCGCCGGCCTTCACCTGGGCGCTGTTTACGTACGATTGACGGTGCCGCAACGTTCTCCGTAGGCTTGGCATGTCGTAACCTCTATTTTTCTTCTGAAGAACAGTGCTGTTGTCCTGCCACCCTGTTATGTTGGGGTGTTTTTGGAGTTTCTATTTGGATATGTATTCCTTCTTCTCGAAGAAATTCTTTCAGCCTTTTATAGGAAGGAATATTCTCTAGCCCTTTCTTATAGCACGCTTTCCACAACAAAAATCATGCGCACGTCCAGGGCCCATAATCTCAACTTACTATCGATTTTGAATACCTTTAAAATTCCAAACAATACACACGGCTATCAACGTTTCGAATTCCGTCCACAAAACTGCTACAAACACAAAGCAAAACAATCCCACCACAGTGCCGGCTCAGAAGCAACTAAAAATGTCATTGATCGTTTCTATCGTTCGCCACGGAACCGTACAAAGAACCAATTTGGTTTCCGGTCCCCGGTTTGGTCCAAAACCAATTTTGCGCTATGGTTTTCACCGAAGTGGGATTTTTAACCATTTTACGTGAAAATCCGTTTACTGTTGGACAAACCCGGGACATATTCGTTTGGGCAGGGATCAAAAGTTTCAGGTGTAAACAAAACGATAAAATCGTGTATTTTCGGTAGTGATGGGTGTTTATGGATATCTCGGTCATGTACTGTAAGCGGAACACTTCACTAAGCACACTTCGAAGACGGCTAAAAGCGCGTATACACATTGAAACATTCTGTGAAACATTCGGCTGAAACATAATTTTGACATCTAATTTGACGCCTGGTTTATCAATTTTTCCCCTCATTTTTGTTTCAATGTGGAGAGCTGGAAAACAAAAACCAAAAACTATTTGGCCCAAAATATATCATTTTAGCCGAATTAGTTGTGTTTCCGTTAAGAAAAAATTGTTTTAATTGCACTCATAATTATTGACATCGAAATCAAGTATAATTTCGCATGAAATAAACAAAAAAAATGAAAATGTTTCGAATTAAGATTTTGTTTTGTGGAAATTCATTAAACATAATCCTGTTCCAAAACATGTCAAACCGGACTCGAAACTGTTCTACTGTTATACTTTCCCCTCAAGTCGAATGTCAAAAAAACGTTTCAGCCGAATGTTTCACAGAATGTTTCAATGTGTATACGCGCTTTAAGTCTTCGATAGCCCATCGATACTTTCATCGTATTTCCAATTTTGCGGGGATTGGGAAATCTTAGGAGCTCAACACTTCAACGGTCGAACCCCCGGAAACCCAACTCCACGAGTCCGTTCTTTTTGTAAAAAAATCCAGTTCCGAATCGGTCTTGAAAATAAAAATTTTCCCAACACTAGTTGTTAGGGCTCATCGCACGCACACATTCGTCGGCGAAAAGTGTACAGTGCTGCCAGACGGAAATTTAGCAATCGATATTTTAAATAAAAACGTTGAGCGATATAAAATTATTTCTTTATACGTTTCTTAGAAAACGGATAGCAAAAATTAGTAAATATTTTACTTAGTATAAGAAACTTCAGAAATTTGTCGTTGCATTTTTCAATCCGTTGGACAGTTTCCAGTAGTATCTGTAAACAAAATCTCAGAAAACGATGTTTCACGTGCAACGGAAGTTAATTTACTTATAATCTTATCAAAAAATCTTCAAAAAGCGACATTAAATTCATGGAAGCGTTGACTATAAACTATTGATAGCGACGATACAACTTGAAATGCAGCTAATTGTTTTGCAGCATAGCTTTACCTTGCACAACTGCAATCCACTTTAACATCCTCCGAAATAGTATCACCCAAATTTAATATCTCGTGTAAAATGTGGCCTGAATAATATCTGAATGCCAATTTTTTTAGCGACACGCGCATGGCAAAAACCACCTATGGGACACGGCGGGTGTCGCGCCCTGCGCAATCGATGCACATCGACAAACGAGTTCAGCCGAAACGCGGCGGGTTGCCTGACCGCTTTCAGGAAACACAGGCAAATGTCATCCAACGAGGGAGATGCGATCGCGATTCCTTTCTGGGTATCCGTTTCAAGGTTGTTCAATTGAAACATCGTGGATGATTCCACAATCTAACTGCAGACTTCCCCGTCCGCGAACTAACGCAGCCTCATCGCGTTTGAGCTGGCGAATCTTGCAGGCTAGGGCAGCCAACTTTCTTCTGCTCGAAATGCCCGCAGTCTCCCGACCTAATGGACCTTTCAGCCTACTATCAGCTCGTGGGAGATCTTGTCCAAAGATATGAGACAGTTTGATAAAGTTTTATCGCCGAGCTGCGAAAGGTTCAAAAACACGGGGCGCACAATCGAGGAAGCAATAGTTCGTACTTGGCTACAAATGAGATCACTAGTATCATTGCGTGTCGCAGTGCTCCTCCTTTGGAGCTGGGAGGTGTTCGTGTCTGCGGACCTAACGTGTCCGGAAAGTGAGAGTTTGAAATCATATGAGGAATAAAAAAAACACATTAATTTACGCGTCTCCTTACGCAGGACCGTATCGTGTCGTGTGCTATTTGGCCAGTTGGTCCAACTACCGTGGGGGAAGCGGATCGTTTAACATCTCGTACATCGTGCCGGACCACTGTACGCACCTCGTGTACACGTTTGCTGGATTGAACATCGGTGGTGGACTCGACTCGCTGGACTATTTCAACGACATCAATGTGAACAGTGAGTAGGAGGCCAGGTGAAAAAGCCTACTTTCCGCGAGTACATCTTCTGACTTGCTCGAACGTTTGTTTGTTCTTTTTTGCTCTTCTACCTACAAACCAGAGGGTTACCAGAAGTTCGTGGCCTTGAAGGAGGAGAACCCCTGTCTGAAGGTCATGCTGGCCATCGGCGGGTGGAACGAGGGCTCGGAGAAATATTCGCTGGTGATTGTTGCGTAGAGTCGTGATGAGCAAATGCAGAATTTAATTCCTATTTTCCTAAGATGGCAGAACGAGAATCGACCCGGGAGGCGTTTGCCGATCAGTCCCTTCGCTACCTGGTACACTACGGTTTCGATGGCTTAGATCTGGATTGGGAGTACCCGACGATGGTAATACGACGGGAGGAGGGTTGGGTTTTGCTGTTTCGCGATTCGAAAGGCACCTTCCTGGTGGGGAACAGCTACACGATGGGCCTTTTAACCTTTCCCCACAGCGTGGCGGCATCCCGGAGGATCGCGACAACTTTGTGCTGCTCGTGCAAACGTTGCGCAAGCGCTTTGGCCCACGCAAGAAGCTGCTGACGGCAGCCATCAGTGCTTCGAAGAAGATCCTACAGGCGGGCTACGATCTGCCGAAACTTTGCGACGAGCTTGACTTCATCAACCTAATGACGTACGATTACGCTGGCAACGAGAAGACCGCTCTGGACGCGTCTCTTTACAGTGACTACAATTCTCCCGGTGAAACGATTGTAAGTGAGGCAGCTATAAAGGCGCAGCGCAATTTGTGTGTGGGTTGAGTCACTTTCACTGAACTTTTTCACGACTGACCGTTGAGGATTCAACGATCGCGTACATCAGCAAGAGTGGCTGCCCGATGGGCAAGTTCTCGCTGGGCATAACGACGCACGCGAAGACGTACACTGTGGTTCCGGCCCGGCTGATGGCCCCCGGAGTAAAAGCCGCGGGGCCCGGCCGTCCTGGTCCGTATACACTCAGTGCCGGCTCGCTCGGGTACAACGAGCTGTGCGAGATGCTGAAGACCAACCGGACGGTCGCTGCTCCGGGAACGCCGGCCGGCTCGGTGTGGACGGTGAAGGTGATGGCGCAGAATGCCGTCAAGTACGCGTACCGGGACGACCAGTGGATCACTTTCGACGGCGTGGAGACGATCGGGACCAAGGTGAAGTACGCGATGGACAAGCAGCTCGGTGGGATCATGTTTTGGACGCTCGACACCGACGACTTCCAGGGTGACTGCCACAATGAGGCGTACCCGCTACTGCAAACCGCCCTCCGGACGCTCGGTTACGTGAAGAAACAATAATGGGGGATGCTTCGCAATCGCCGCGGAAAGGTGGACAATAAATGTTATTCCGCGAACTCGCGGATGACTTGCATCGAAAAAAAAAGAGTTTGTTTTGCACTATTTGTTTCGTTCAGGAGCGTGAGCCTACATAAGATAACTATCACTTACCTGCTGCCATTAAAAATGCCGTTCATCAAACAATTATGAATCTCAATCGAAGTGTCCTCCCGACAGCACGCTTACGTCACTTCGGTATCAATATAGATGTCACGATTCCCCACCAAAATTGCCATTGGTGCCATCGTGTAATTTTCGGGTAGGCCACGTAAGCATTTTTCTGCCCAAGAACCCAATAAATTAGCTGCAAACCGACGCTTTATTTGCATATCTGGGGTTCTTGGCTTGGCGGCTGGCTGTTGACTTTTCGGATCGAAACGAAAACGGGTTAAGTTTCTCCCCGGAAACCGGTTTTGGGATTCTAATCAAATACGAAAATAAGCCCGCCCTGGTGGGAGTGCGGACCGCACATTATACTTTCCTTTGCCAGTTCGAGATAGTGAATAAAATTTCGACTCCATTTTTTTACGAATAAAATTGATTAATTTCCTCAGCTCCTTTGCTCGTGAGGTACCATATGTTTAGCTTTTGGTTCTGATAAAGTTTTGTTTGTTTTAAGTTTTAATATTAAATTTTTTTACATTTATATAGTTATGTATATTGTGTATTGGGTTTAATATTTCATAATTCTTTCTTCATAATTTATAGAAAAAGATGCCTCTGCTTAAAAAAAAAGATGTATTCAAGAATGTGAACTGGAAATGTATTCGAAGCAACAAAACAACCCTCGGCAGAATACTGGAGTCATAAAAAAAACCCACACGGTTTGTTCTCATCTTCAATGTGCATTTGTTCATGGATTGCTAGCAAGCATCACCGAATTGGTTCTTTCGATAGCGCGACCTTCGCGCCTTTTTTTTGTGGCATCAGCAGCCACAGCCAGCATTCGCTTTCGTTTGTGGCCGTGATTCGGTCGGTGATGGGCCGAGATTATGTAAACTAATGTAGGAAGAGAGCTTGATGCTGGAAAGCCGGTTTTGTGTTGCACCCCCGGGCGGCAGCCCTGACCCGGACCGTGCCTCGAACCAGAACTCTATAAAACCGAACCGTGCCGTACCGGGAGCACATCAGTTTTCGTTCGATATTGCTCCGCGGAGGATCATCGTCAGTTCGTGCAGTATTCGCGTCGTTGATTCGAAAGGTGTTGTGTAGTGAAAATCAACCATGATGGCCCTGTCCCGAGGAAACTTGCTGCTTTCGGTGCTCCTGGTGGCGTCCTGCGTCGCCTGCGGATTGGCCAAAACGCTCATCAAAGAGGACACCGCGGAGCAGATTGCGGTTCAGCCGATTGCAGAGCAGGACACCTCGGAAGCGATCGCCGCGGTAGCGCCCAGCGAAAACGGTGCTCGGACGATGCGTGCTGCAAATGCCGACCCGGAACCGCAGCAGAAACCAGCCGCTAAGGCACAGCCCGCACAGCCCGCACAGCGCCAGTTCGAGCAGCAGATCCTCGTGGTGAAGGGCAACCCGTCGCAGGAGGAGCTGAACGACGAAATCCGCAAGGCGCTCCGGTCGCTGCTCGGCGAAGAGCAGGGTGATCAGGTGCAAATCCGCCAGCTGAAGGACGTGGACGAGCTGCGTCGGGTCGTGCCCGGTGCCGGCCCCGGTCCGATCGGTCTGAAGGTGGTGCAGTAGGCAGGTCGGCTGCCCCGATCGGACGATCTCATCATCCTCCCCCAGGGACAGCACGTTTGGAAAGAGGAATCTGGACCCACTCGGGAATATCTTCACGATCGAACAGAGGGATCATGCATTCATTAGGTTATAACAAATCGCTTTTAATAAGATTATATTCGAGGGAGCAATACCCTCACCTTAGCAAGGTTTCAACTAGTGCGCTGCGCTGCTTTGAGAATTAACGACGAGAAGTAAATATAATGAAATCGGAATTTCGCCAACCATTTGTTTTCAGTTCATTTTTTGACGAATTTCGGTTTTCTGTGAGGGTTTGGATGACGTCTGATTGCAATTTAATGGAATCTTTAGTCTTTAGTCACGAAAAAAAGAGTACCAAAGCGATAGGCTAAGTCTGGACTTTTAATGGATGGTTTGGAGGTTTCATGAATCGAAACTAGCAATGCTTCGAGAACCACGGATTTTCATTATTCACCGATACGATAGTCCGCTTCCGTAGCCGGATCTTTGTAACACTGGTACGATGTAATACAGCCATATAGAGAAGGTTGTTAAGGATGGCTTTGTTGATTTAAACAAAACATGCAACCTGAGGGCTACGGTCAGCTGTTCTAGTTTCCACAAAGCAGCATAGCGGGTATCAGAACTGAACCGTTTGCGTGTTTAAGATAAAGAAAAATTTTAAAGTTTGATTGCCTTGTTCGTTTCGATAGTCATACCGCATCAGTTGCGGAGAAACCCGGCTATCCACCACGACCGGATGAAGACTGTTCCGAGTGCGGGAGAAGTTTAAAACCAGCCATCATCGCTTCCAACCTCGGTTTCGATCGGAAGAGGTTTGGCTCAGAAAACAAATGCTGCAACTACAGCACCAGTCTAGCGGACCAGACTAAAACCGTCCATCCGCCCGGGACGGATGTCCGAAGGATAAAAAGAAACTAAAAGGAAATTAGAGAGCTATAAAAGGAGAACGAAATCACGAGTGATAAAATTGCAGCAGTAGCATCAGCAGCAGTGCCGACAGTTTCCTAACTCAACTACAGACTTTGTTAGGGCACGGCACTAGGTTCCCGTTGGACTTCCGACCGGGTGCTGGACGAACTCGGAGATGATGGTTTGAGCCGGGCTTTCTTTGCGAAAGTGATTCTCCGCTCGGGCAGAGCTTTCCGACCGGCGAACGCAAAACTCTAAATTGATCGTCGACGAACTCCTTAACTTGATTAGGGGCCGGACGCACTGGAGCCACCTGAACCATCGCGTGGCCCAGCCCTTGGCCCCCATAGGGGTGGTGGACGCTGACATTGGGGTTTCCGCTGGCACTACCCGACAGCCGGACAGGGCCAACTCGGCAGGTCCGGAAAGTGCATCGGGACGGTACCGAAGAAAAGCGACATAGGAACCGGTTCATCAACGGCAGGCAAATTTCCTTTCGCGAGTGACGTACGGACGGAGCGTCGAAGTGAGCATCTGAGCTGGGCTGGGCAAGCACCGAAACAAGTACCAATCCCCGGACTGCCCAACAGTGTTACCGGTTTCGGTACGACGTGGAAAACAGATTGGGGAAAAGCTTTTGCGTGCGATAACGTTCACGGACAAAGTTTTCGCTGTAAACTTTAATTTATTTCTTGTTATTTTTCTTCCGGAAATCATTCGGAGCTTGACGTTTTCCGTCGCTCTGTAAGGGTGGGAAGGTTACGCTTTTTTTTTTGTTTATCCCCCCAGTGGGCCTCACTTGCAACGACTGTCTCTGGTTCAATTTCCATTTCTTCCCATTGCAAAGGGGGGCCGACTTCACGCCCGGTCTTCTGTAAACAGGCTTTCCTTATGGTCTCCCCAGTTGATCATTTCCATTCGCATGGGACTGCGCACACTTCGGCTCATTGAGTTGTGTTGGGAAAATCTTCGAAATGCGTTTTCCGCGGTAGGGAAAGGGCTAGGAAACGTCCGCGGGGTGTGCGCGAGTGCTCGTTGTTGTAAGTTTTTCCCTCCCGAAGCTCAACCATTCGCACACGGATCAGTTTTCTCTGACGGGGTGGAAAAGCGTTTGTGATTATTTTCCTCTTTGCTTTGCCCTCTATTTTTTCTCCCCTTGGTTTTCTGTTTCCCAAAAAAAACAAAAAAACATCTAAAGAACGACGCTGTAAACCAGTTGGGGCCGGCTGTTGGTAGCGTTGTTAACCATTTAAGGTTACGCCATTGCCATCGTCCTTTTTCCTGCTCTGCTTTTCGTTGAACCGTTGTTTCCGTTCTCTGGGCAGAGAAATGTTGTAAGGCTACGCCACTGTTGCGCTGGGAAACCGATCTTCCGCCCACACCCATCCGGTTCGCTCTCGCAGGCGGGTTGCATTTTGCGTCTTTGCTGCCCTCGTACGACCCGTTTTGCATTTCTTACCCGTAACATAATCAAGAATTTATTCGGTTACACTTACACGCCACCTTTCTCCACGTTTTTCGGTCACGTGCCGCCAAAGGATTCGTTCGAAATATGTATGTGCAGGTTATTGGCCACGCATGGTGCCGGGGAAATGGATCGTGTAGCGTAGACTTGGCCGGAATCCCATTTGATCCTAGCGTCAGAATATATCTTTCGTTTTTGTCTTTCACTGTAGAAGAACAAAAGAAAAAGTAAAATAAAACGGTGAATAATGTTTGCGTAAAATATGAGTGTGTGAAACGTTGCCGCACGCTTTTCCTACCCCCTGTATACAACTTCCCGATCGTGCCCTGTTGCGTGAGGATGTACTTTTCCCATACACTGGTGAAGCAAGGGCCAGCGAATATGGGGGGAAAATATTACATTCAAAAACCCTAACGTTTGTAGCAATTTTTCTCTTCCCTCCCCAAACTGGCATCATTCCGCTGGCCAATCGCCCGTTAAACGGGCAACGCTAAGGATTATTTAACGCCCTCCTACCCACCCTATTCCAGACACCGTCCCATTCGCATGATGCATTCCGTTTTGAGAAAGGAAACGGATTGAGTTATAAATTTTTCGCAAACTCCCTTCTCCACCACCTGGCGGTTTGGAAGCATTTTCTCCGTCCCTGTCCCTGTGGCCGTTTGCCTGTGCTTTTTCTTTCTGCGGCCAAACCGACCGGCTTTTCGCTGTACGGGAGGGATGAGTAATGATCAACATACTTTTCACCGATCTCAATCGCCGAAACTTACCCTACGGGAGAAAGGAGAGATGGAGCGGAGGAGAAAAGAAAGCAGGGAACAGACCCCGGCAGATGAAAATATTCAGTTCCCGAGGGAAGCAAATGTTGTAGGCTCGCTTCGCTTTTTCGTTTTTCGAATGCTTCCACTTCCGGTAAACATGATTGGAATGCAAAAGTTTGAGCAACGAAGCGGACGAGTGTGCCTTACTTCTTTTTGAAGTTTCTGTTCTTCTGTTTCTTTTCTCTGCTGTTACTGTCTTCCGGGAGTGTGGAGAGAAAGCTAAACGAGCCTCTGATGTTTCCACAAGCACCTCGCCGCTGTTGCTTCTTTCCAGTGCAACAGGTATTGATTGTTTTCCGGAATTTTCAGGAGTGTGGAGTTTACACTCTTTTGTGAATTCCAGCAATTTCGCAATTCAGATCCTGCTGTCCTTGGTTCACATCCTTCCACTTTTGGCTGCAGTGGACCAAATAGTCTATATGATTTCCTCGCAAGAGGCACAACGAAACACTGTATGTGGTCTCCTGCTGGTCCAGCTTTGCAGAAAAAGATAACACTAGTCAGTCTGGCGGAGGACGTCAGAAGGCTATCCTACAGCGGATACAGCGGCAGCCGTGCGATAATGCGTAATCGATCAAATTTGCTGTGAACCGCTGCCTAATGTGGCGTGAAATTGTTCCGTCCCACCCGGGGTTGTCCATCCCATCGCACTTCCGGCGTTGCTAAGGCGCTCCAGGTTTACGTCAGACAACAATCGTTTGGTAGACTTTTTCGACAGACTGAATCAAGGGGCACGAATGGCGATGGGTTTATTGAGCGGTGCTTGTCGTATCAACAGGTTGATGCTTTTTTTGGATACTTTTCCATTGGATTCAAACTATATGAAATAACCACGATTGTTCAAGCAGAAGCTGTAAAAATTTCGATACATTTTTTATCCAGCAGTAAATTACTATTTTCTTGTTCGAAAGCGATTTGGAAACTTAAGAATAAAACAAAGAAAAGATTCCTACTCTTGTGTGCCCTCTACTGGGATTAAGTGCCATTACACCTTCTCCACAAATCCTTTCACAGCTTTCCTGTCGGATCCCTGATTTTGATCGTACGGACGAGAGAGATTCGTTCGCAGTCTGCTCTCCAAATGCCTTACCAACTGACTCTTCTTTCTGTAGAGAAGACTCTCCATCCTGTTTCCGGCGGTGTGAGTGCACTCACTGGAAGCGGAACTTTCTCCAGCCGGATATTCAGAAATGGGCAGTGTTTAGCAAAGACAAAGAAAAGAAACACAAAGCAATGACAACACAAGAACTCGTAACGAAGCCTTCAAGAAAGCATCGGAACACCGCTGTCCAGAAGGAACTGGAGTCCACGATGGGCCAACGTTTTGGAGTGGATTTAAATTCCCTGCTGGTTGCACCAATTAACTTATGGCAGATGAAAATGGGAATCAAAACGTGTATAGGAATAGGGTGGACATTGATTTTATGATCCACAACGAGTTTCGCAAAAGACGATGTTAATGAGTTATTGGATTCCAGAACATGTCCTAATCTTCTCTTTCATACTTTCATAACTTCAAATATATCAAAAGACAATTTAATTTCTTGATTATAAAAATCTTTCATCGTGATCGTTATTAAAGATAGAAAAAAAATGATCGACTTAAAGAGAAGATTTTGCAACAGATTTTCAACCTTCAAGAATTGCCCTTTCTAACAAAAGCCCTTCGTTCGACTCCACACTTCCGTCCTAGCGTTGCGGCAAGCGAAAACAACGCCGGGATTAGCAAATGAACCACTTCCGAGTGTAGCGAGACTTAAAGCCGCCGTTCATCCCGCTCATCATTTCTAATCCAAGGATTCGCTTCGTTTCTTACCTAGCCGATCCTTGGAGGAAGTAAACTGGTGGGTAAACGGAGGGTAAACGAGGGAAGGGAAACACGTTCCACGTTGTTTCTGTCAAAGCGAAAGCTTCCGCTATCAATCTTTCATCAATTACGTGGATGGCCACTGCAGCGCGCTGGCTGGGTCGATGTAATATTCTGAAGTTCGTTAATTCATGAACGCGTGGCCCCCGGTGATGAAAATGTTGGCAAATTAGTGCTTCTGTAAATTTCCAGAATGGGGAAACGAAATGTATGCGCCTTATCACAAGCGTAACCAGATTATATAACATTTTCTATTTTGACGAATCACCTTTTCACCAAATCACCTTTTAAAACTACCGACCGGTTTAATTTGTTTACTAAAATTCCGTGTTTCCTCTAAGTCTAAAAGCTGTTGATCCTCTAGGTCTAAAAGTTGAAAAATCTTTTGAACGTTGTCCTTCGGCGTGAAAAAACCTTTGATGATTCATACTCTTCGTTTTGTCTCCATAACTTGCATCTTGCCTACTTTAATGTAGACTGAGTGGTGAGAGCGTAGATCGATCATCAAAGGAATACTAAATTAACATAATTCTTCTTGGCTAGAAACCGCAATCGTAACTCTATTTTTTCCGGAGAAGAAAGAAACGTAACGAATGCAAAGCTCTTGTATGCAACGCTGGCCATACAAAAACACCGTATTCTGCGGGTCCAAATCACTAACCGAATCACTCGCATGGATGGGCCTTGCCAAAAAGGATGAACCTTAAAAAGAAAACCACCCGTTCCTTAATGATTGCGTATTGTTCCGTGTGGTTTTGGGCGTATTCCAGCGTATCCTTTTCAACGTGCCAAGCAATCGAACCCGTACATTTGCACGCCAGCACCGAAAGTCTCCCCGCCTTTTAAGCGCCGTGCGCCACATGGCGGACGGAAATTCGCATTGCAATCGCGTCTCGAAGGAATTCGCCAAGGGACTTTGGGCCGGAGCGAAGGGAAAAGTGCGGTGGCGAGTTTTCTTTTCATCGGAGTGGGAAGAAAAAAAGGGGAAGGGTGCGGTAGTCCAGACAGTTGGATTCGGTGCGTCTGCGGTTAGTTTGTTTTTCGGTTTTTCAGTTCTGTTTTGAGAGAGTTTTATTTTATTATGTTTCCCACTGGTCATCCAACTTGGTAAGAAATAAAAAAAAAAAAAACCAACCGAAGAGAAGTCGTCGACAAATTGTTTCTCTTTCACTACTCTTGTGCAGCTTTACGAGCTACCGGGGAACGCTGGAACGTCCTTTCGATGCGCCAAAGCAGCAAATTACATCGCACAAGCGCACACACACTCAGCGAAGCTTTTGCGTTTTCACATTTCCCAGAGGGATACGTAGGACAAAAAGAAGAGATTTTCGCTGCGTTGGTGCCTGTCCTCCCGTGGTTTTCCACAACCGTTGCTGCGGAAAATCGTACGAAACCACGGACCCACTACTGCGAAGTTCGACCGGAGCCGCCGGATGACTTCCCGGCACCGGAATTAGCAGTATATTTGTTTGGCTGATTTCCGTCGCTTGTTTGTCGCGCTCCCTGGTGGCAACATTGCACCATCCTTCTGGGCGGTTTTCCACGATGCCGCCATGAGGGGCAATGTTGTCACAGGACACCAGAGGGTCCTTGACATTTAGCCCGTGCGGTTCGCGCTAGAAAATTGCCAGCGTCAGGTTTTTTTCTTCCTATTTTAGAGAGCTTTTGCAGAGGCGGTGAAGCGTTGCAAATGCAGCAAAAGTTGAGGGTTTGAGGTGTAAATCAACTGGCATGGAAAAGAGGGCCACAACAGTATCGTAACATAAAAAGACAATTTTCCCTTTCTTATTCATCTATTCGGATCGTCACCCAAACCATCCTTTTAACTTGTTACTTGCGTCGTACTTTTTATTTAATTTTCGGTAATAAAAAATAGAGGGAAAAAAACTGTGATCGACACTGAACAGAAAACGGTAAAGGTGAGGAAATCACATCGAGAAATCATTCACAAGATGGGCCATAGAAGAAAGGCAACCCGGCAGACCATAATGAATTGTGCAAACTGCAAACGAAGCAAACGAATTGAAAGCGAAGCATAATAAACCGCCTCCACCCGGGGTAAACGAGCGCAGACGGTCAGGGTTGGGGATAGACAGGGGTGGAGAACGCGGAACGCCAAAACGAAAACTCGCTGCCGCAAAGGAATTCAATTTTCATTTGACCCCCCTCAGCTTCCGTTTTATTCTGCCTGCTCCTGTTCGGTGCCGTGTACCCAGACGACGTGAATTTTCCCCGCACGTTGCTGCCTTTCCATCGGCATCGCGAACAGTTTCGATCCTTTCCCTTGCTCGATTTATTTTGGCGATACTCTGTCGCCACCGGTTCGTTGTTGGCTGAGCTTCTTGACAGTATCGAAGTTCCAGGACATGCACGAAGGAAGTCAAAGGACGAAAAAAAAAATTAAAAAGAAAGCCACCAGAAACCAGCATGTGACTTTCCATTGAACATTTTCACTTAGGGAGGGGGAAAGAAAACGCAGGTAATAACATAATTCCTTGTGCGTTTTTGTTCTCTTTCCCCCGTCGAAGCGAACGCAGACAAAGAAAGGTTTTTTGTGAGGAGTTCTGTGATAGAAATGGGAATTCCATTTAACGGCCCCACCACCAGCCAGACGGAGACACGGCATGAGTGCACAGTTAAATATCGTACTCACCGGAAGTGTGATTTGTTTCTTTAAATTGAATTCCTCGCCTCACCTCCGTGGCGTCAAAGTGTGCAAATATTACGCCATTTCGTGTAGTGTAAATTGCTCTTTTTATTTGGGAAAAAAGGAAAACAGACCTAAGCGCCGGTTTCGTAAAAGCACAGCGAGCAACATTTGCGTTCAAATTGCGTTCGTGTCGCAAGGTGGCAGCGGGTTGTAAAATATAAAAAAAGTAACAAGATGGTAGGAACGAAAAACGGTTTGCTCAATTGCAACAAATCGTAAAGCCGTTTCAAGGACACTCGTTTTCCACTTACTCTTCGACACTCCCACAGAGCCGATGTTCTTCTTAGATTTATGGACATCGTAGACAGTTGAGCAAACGCGGCTGTACTGCAATAATGTTTGCCGAGGGTGATTGGAAAGGAGGCAAACGGCCAAGGCATCCGCCGCGCGCCTCGGCTACGCTCAAAGAGTAAAGACACTCGAACCGAGTGAACCATCCTGGGAGCGGGCACAACCAGACGGGATGATAAAATATTCAAGTACACCTACAACAATCCTTTAAATTGACTCTTCAATTGGCCCACCACAAGATTTGAGCAGGGGTGGCTAGAAAGGAGAGGGTGGTAGCCTCCCGCCATACTAAGCTCATCATCCACCGGGGAACGCGAGGGGGCGCGTCTGCCAATCGACCCATGATCCATGCCACCCAACTCCAATGGCTTACGAAGTCTTCGGCGAAAGTAAAGTTAACCCAAGGCGATCGTGTACCCGCCTCCAGCGAGCGGACGGATGAATTTTCGGAGTAAATTTTCGTTGGAATTTGCGAACGGAATGAAGAGCCAGAGAAGAAGGAAAAAAAAAGGAAAATAACTTAAGTAAACATAAAGTAGCAAGAATGTCGTCATCAAAGGGATTTTGAAGTTCCAAGAACGACGGGGCCGGGGGAGGCTCGCCGTGGGACGGAAAATTTGTAACTTTACCGAGGACCACGCTCCGAGTAACCTTGAAGAATGTCAACTTGTGTGAATGGCATGAGGCGCAGTTGTGGTCTGTTAAATTCCTTACCGAAACCACTTAGAATCTACATTCTCCTTTCAACGCGCTCCCCAACGCGCTGGTGTAAGTCACCAGTGCTTCAGACGTGTCTTACGAATTTTACACCACCTCGGGTCCTCTTTCTCCGGTGGCATCTGTGTCGAACTGAACTCACGCCAAGTTTGGACAAACATTCCACCGCCATACCGGACTTTTGCAAGTGGCGTCATCAAAGCGTTTTCGCCAAAGGTTGCGTCGGTCAGCTGCGTTCCGCCCGAGGAGGTCCGGGAGTTTTCTTTCTCGAGTAATCGTGATACGCGCAGTGCTCCGGCAATCCCCTCATCCCTGCCGGGCCAATCAACGCCTCGCGGCCGGCCTGGAACGGGGTTGAGAAATGTTGACCGCACCGAATCGTTGATGGGAAAGTCTCTTTAGCATAAATTATGAACGACCGCCCGCGCCATATCTTTTGGGTCCGCCAGGGGATTGAAAG
This sequence comes from Anopheles atroparvus, assembly GCA_914969975.1. Taxonomy (NCBI): domain Eukaryota; kingdom Metazoa; phylum Arthropoda; class Insecta; order Diptera; family Culicidae; genus Anopheles; species Anopheles atroparvus. The sequence goes on along the minus strand of CAJZCY010000002.1, from coordinate 30,949,621 downwards.
CTTTTTGTGGGGCTGCCACAAATCGTTGCCCATCATCATCATCATCATCATCATCATCATCTGCAGCAGAGTCCCCGGATAACTGACAAGTTAGGACTGGTGATGACTTGCCTGGGTTTCACAAGTGACTCACAGTGCCAAGGAACGTAGCAGATTTGCCTCCGAAGGGCAGTTTTGTGCGGCGGTGGAGTGGCGAATAAAATATGCATGATCAAAACGCCATCCACCGCATCCCGATGCTGACTGCTGCGAGTGACGGGCTCAAGTCTAGACTCGTGGTAGCGAAGCCATGCGGGCGGACTGAATCATCCAACCGAATCGGACTACTCAGAACAACCCGGAGCCTAAGGGAGGGATAAGAAAATGTGCCAGAGAGTATGGAGATGCCTTGTAACCGACCGCGTTGCACGTTGGCGAATGGTCATCATCCGGATATGAAACACTACTCCCAGGGAACACCATCCGAGCTTCTCCTCGGCCTTACAATGCATTCTTGTTTTCTTCGTTGCTCGGGGCGAACACACCAAGCCAAATCCACCACCGTAACAATGACCAACAGCCCCGGGTGCCGTTGGGCCAACAGTGCTCCCTTGTCGTGCCATTGTCGGAAGGTGCTAAACCACTGAAACATGTGCACACAACGGCAGCAGCAGGAACCATTGCAATTTGGACCATTTCAAACGGCGCGGGGGGGGGGGGGAGGGGAAGGGATAATGTAAAATGGTGGCAGTAGTAGCAGTAGCATTCGGTGGAGCTTGTTTCGCTTCGTTTGCCGTACATTGTACAGCATGCCAGTTTGTGTGGTTCATAAGAGGTACCCTCTTTCTCCCCAAACAAACGGTCCCTCTCTGTCCTTTTCAGTCCGGGCTCTGTCGGTAGTCGTAAAACTAAAAACTAATTAAGTGGAATAGTTACAGCCGGAGTGAAGGTTACTAAATTGCACCCTAACTGTGCGAAATTAGACTATAAATATCATTTGCCATTCCGTGTGCGGTGTTTAGACCAAGGGGGTGGTCTTAAAATTTCATCTCCTCATAAATTTTTCGTCGTCACAAAAGCTTGCATGGGGTGGAAAATGCACTGCCAGAAATGAAAGTATGGAGGTGGTAGAAATCAACCAACTAAAACGTCGTTATTGTGACAAACAACAAACGGAGTAGTAGCATCAATGATGTCTCAGAGAACCCATTAACGGCACGTGAGTCTTACTCTCAAAGAGAATAGAAATTACTTCCGGAAGTGTAGTTTTATTTTCGCTACCAAGTGAACCTTAAGGGAACTTTTACTGTATCTATTCATTGTCCTTCAATTATCCACCAGTGATTTGCTAGGGAAACATTTTGGAGACGCTCGTTGATATTAACACATTTATGACCAGCTCCACCAGAGGGATGCTACTGCTTGGATCGATGTTCAACATAACGGAGATGCCATAAAAATAACGATATAGGTCACAACTCTCCAAAGGTGGCCTAAGGGAGCTGCACGCCCTGCTGGCGACCTCCACGTTCGCGTGTCAGAATCAGAGGACGCTTCGATCCACGGCCGGTAGTGGAACACATCTGTATACACCCCGGGCAGACCGGGCCGCCCGCAGCCCCAACCGAAGCTAACGATTCCATAAAGCGTACCGTCGCACACCAGTGGACCCCCGGAGTCACCCTGGCACGAGTCGACACCGCCCTGGAAGCTACCGGCACAGAACGCACCCCGCGGTACGTTTATGACCGCACTAACGGAGCGATTACAGCGTTCCAAGTTCACTACGGTCACGTCCACCCGCTGCAGGCATACCGGCGTCGAGCGTCTGCGTCGCTCTCGAGTGCGACCCCAACCGAAGATGATACACTGCTGCCAGCCTTCCTCGGGAGACCGATGCGCCAGTGGCACCGAGTGGACATTGTTCTCGTATACGAAAGGCCGACTCGTGGCGAGCAGGCCAATATCGGCGCGAAGTGTTTTCGGGTTCCAGTGTGGATGGGTCAGATAGCGGAATGCGTGGCGCAGCTGCATCGGTGCGGATCGATCGTACCGATTGAGTACGCCAGCCACTACGCCAATGTTGGCCGCCTTGGTCGTGAAGCAGTGCGCTGCGGTGAGAACGAGCCGTTCACTAATCAGCGATCCTCCGCAGAACAGCCCTGTGCCAAACCCGTGTCGGCGCTCGTGGGCCAGATTGCGCAGCGACACGTGAAACGGGGCGTCTCCGGTGCGAGCGTTCCGCCCACCGATGATCCGCCCGTCGGGGCTTTCGTCACAGTTTTGCTGTCGATATTCTGGCGAGGAGCAAGAAAGCAAAGTGTTGCCATCAATCTACGAAAGAACACCTTAAGAACATGCATCGTTCACGTTTCACGCATCTTACCTTCTTTTGTCTTGAGGGTCGTGTTGCCGAACGATACGATTTCATCCTTCGGCGTAACTTCATCGATTTCGCGTTCCCCGGGGGACAAGCTCGACGTACATAGGATCACCGTAGCGAGACAACGAGGGTTCCAGTTTTCCACAGCTTGATACTCGTCAACAAACACCGCGTCTGATGGGTGCTCGGAGCGCTTCCGTCCCTGGAGTTTGGCTTGTTGGAACGAGCGGCTTTTGGGATTACCGAGGATGAACACACCATGCTGCTTGGGAAAAACGAACGTCGATGATAGTGGCGTGTCTTCGCTAGCCTGAGTGTGGCATTGATTGAAACTGTTTTCAGTATCGAAGGGTTTCTTAAGACTCTTTGAAGTGTTACCTCCGTGCACCGCTTGCGGGAGTCTGTCGACTTCAAACCCTGGGGAAGACTGGCATTGATTTTGATAATGTCGTACCTTCCAGTATGTGTTACACGGTTCTTCTAAACACCTTGCACCGTCGTTCACCATCGGCTTAGCACGTACGCCCCTATCCGTAAACCTAGGTAGCGAACCGCAAATTTGCCTCAAAGATGGTCGTTTACTCGAGTTCCCTCCGGTGTGACTTGGAGCGGGCCAATTTCCCAGCACGCCCACATCCAGGAGCACAAACAGGAGGGTACGATGCAAATGGCCGTTAATTCCAGGAAACCCTCCACCATCATTAGCAACGTTCAGTAGGCAGAGGGACATTTTACCGTCGGGCAACCAGGCGCCATTCGCCAATTGATTCCGATATACCATCTCCGCTGCCGAGGAGCTGACGGCAGCTGTTGAGTGAGAAGTGCAATTGTTTCCCCACCCGCCGCAATAATGGACGGAAGAGGCAGCCTTCTCTCGGTTGCATGCTGAAGACCGCTCAGTAAAGCACTCAATCAATCTGCCGTCGGTTGCTTGTGGCCACGCAGACAAATGGTAGGGGTCTTTAAATCCGGCTCCTTTCGCTTCAGGTGTTTCTTTTCCCGATCGAAGCATGCTTCCTATTACGTTTTCCAACGTATCGTCCAACGGCTGATGTTGATGGGGTTGAGTTGCGTCTTCAGTGCCGTATTCATTATGGGCCGGTGACAGGAAAATGTTTCCAGCTCGCAGTATTCCTGCGCTCCTAACGATGCTGATGATGATAAAGATGACGATGGTGGTGGCCTTACGAACCATCTTCAGCTACTTGTTCTCATGACCAGATAAATTTTCCAGAATTCGAAGAGATGACGGAGAGTGTTACACCGACCCTGACCATGGGGATTTTTCTAGCTTCACTTGAAGATTTTAACTAATTTTCCTACAGTCGGCAAACATCGACCTAGTTAAGTCCGTGTATGTTCCGTGACTGTAGTTTCCTTTACATTGACATTAAACAGAAGACTGCTGCGATTATGTTGCAGAAGTTTAGGGTAAGCTGTCCATTTTATTCAAGTTTTTCGGTATTTGAGAGTTACGTCATATATCTTAAATTTTAGGACCAGCTTTAATTGAAAAGGAAGAAAACAAGTTTTCTGATCATGTGCATTCACCGTTTTCACTTCCCTGCATTATTTTACGCATAGACAAACATGAGACAAAAATGCATCCTGTGAAAGCAACAATTTAAATGAACCGGTTTTTGCAATTTCGCACCGGCAATTTCATCTGTTCAAAAATACCGAGACGGAAAACTATTCGAACGCTTACGTATTTTGCTTAGTCGGTTTGCTCCTTTTTTCTTCCATTTTCACGCTTTTCGATTCCGGATCGTGTAGATGAGAAGCATCCGTTGGTAACGATATCTCGTCCGAATTTCATGCTGCTGTTGCTTCGGGAGTGCGCTGTTCTATTGTTTTTGTTCGATTTTTTTGTTATGCGAGAAAGTTTTCAGCCGTGCAATTGGACTTTGTTTTGGTTAGATTCCGAACTCGTTTTCCATTTTGCATGAACCGTGGTAGGTTCAGAGTTTTCTACCGCCACCGCTAGCCCTGCATCGTCCGGTCCGAGCGTGCAATCGAGAGTGCAACGGGGCCACCCGTGCTTCAACCGGTTCGCAATTCGCCGGAAGCTCCGCGAACCAATCCTGGCTTGGGTAGTCAAAGCGGATAACTCCACGCTTGTCTAATATTTATTGCATTTCCATTCAAATGAAAACTCACATGAAATATGTGCGGTGCTCGGTTCGGGTGCCCTGTGTGTGCCCGGCTTCCTTTTAATCGATCCCATTCCACTCCTCGTTGCCCTCGCTAGGAGTAATGGGTTTGGGTGGTTGTTGTTGGCGCTTAATGCGCACCTGATACGGCTGCTGCGTACCGCTTTCCGTTTTCGGAAAATATCTACTTTATACCCACCACCATCAGCAAACGTTGATAGCTCAGCAATCGTATTTGTATCATTTAAATTCGACCGTGTGTTGTTTTGTTTTTATTTTTCATCAAAAGTCAGTACGCCATCCTATTAGAAATATTGCATTACCGACATGGGAAACCACTCCGACTACAAAGTAGTGAGAAATAACACATACAATTAAGTAGTTAATTTTCAAATATTGATTATATGTTATGTTAAAAATAAATATGTTGTAGTTCTTAAAGTTCATTATTATTATTATAAAGTTATTGTCAGGGATGATTTCTAAAATTGAATGGAGCAAATAGTAAAATTACCAGATATAATGGATTTATTTTCTTTGAATGATAAACTTGTTATCTTTTACTAACCCTGCAGTGTGAAATAAATGTCGTTTCTAATTTATTACCCATTTTTGTTACATGTCACCTGCGAAAGCTGCAGACCGCTTTACAATTCAATTAAAAATTCATAATCCCTCGCTTTTGGTGTCAAAAGGAAAACTCCCTGCAACATGCTCACGATTGGTGATTTGAGTGAGATCAAAAATGTATTGCTTCAAAAAAACTTCTATCGGTTGGTCTTCGCTGCTGCCTCGGTTTGTGTCAATGCTCCCCACCTTCTCTACAATGAATGTACCGTAGCGCAGTGATGCTGTACACATTATTCAACCGTTTGCAGCATCCAACGAGGGGATTTCCCGACGTCCTTTTGTCAACCGAGAATTGGTTTTTACATATTTTATGAAATTTTCATTACGATTGCAGTTCAAACGAAGCAATTTATTGTCGCCCACACGCCCATACGTTCTTCGATGTTCGGATGATTTGTGTTTGCCTATAACCCCCATAGCACGGCAGCCTTATCGGCCCTTTTCACATCTACCGTTTCTCGCCTACGGTTGGTTTCCTGGCCGAACCATGGATTTTTCGTTTCATCTCTTCAGCTACCGAGGCTTCATAGAACATGCATGAGCTTGAACTGTGCAATTGGATGCGTGGAGCGTTGACAAACGCTCGTTTCTGTACTTCCTTCTAATAGAATAATTTGCTACAATCCATTTTCCATGTTGCGCTGTGAAGAAAATCAACAATTCAATAAACTTTATACTGTACCTTGCTATATTCTCCTCTTCTGGTGTTCCTTTTTGTTATTTAATTTAATTTTACTGTTCGAGTTTTTCTTTCTGTTTGTCAATGCACTTAACAAAAAAAAAAAAAAAAAGAATGCCAATAGTCGAAAAATTGACGAAATAGTACACATGTCTTCCTATACTGTTGCTTGTTAAGTAGAAAATTTAAAATAAAAACTGGCAAATTGCAGAACAGGCTGTCGATTTTATGCAAACGAAAATCTATGGTCTAAATCGACCATATGGTGCGATATTGTGAAGGTATAAACAAGAGAAAAAACTATTTGCCAAGCCATGAATCGGATACCGAACCAATGGAGCCGCATTTTTCACTTCCTGTGTGAAATTCAAACTCATCCGTTGGACGAATGTTCGGTGCTCCGCAAGCTATCGATGACATGATGGATGCAAGTTTAAACAGTGGATCAAAATTCATCAGCTTTCTTACGATTGATTGTATTCACTCATTCTGTCGAATCGAAATGGGAAAGAAAAAATAGGGAGGACAACAAACTATGTATAAGGAATTTCCAAAGCGTGAGAAAACATGCTCTCGGCAAATTTGTTCCACTACTGTTTTGTTATCCTCCCGTACAATACGCATACGAACGGTCGGATTTCGAAATGAACACTATCGATGCAGACTGCCTGCGTCGGGTGGCCTTTACGGCCGTTTGCAGAGCAAAGTGCCTTCCTGGGACGTCCCAAGAAGATTTGATGGCAAAAACTTCCGGCTTCTTGCCAATGATGATAAATTCTTCCAAGAAGAAAAACTTTAACTGTTTCCGACTGTCGTAGAGGTCCAACTGCTAAACCAGTTCGATCCTATCAACCGAAGGGTAGTAGCTTCGGCAACAGGATGGACAATTGATTTGGAACATCTTCCAAAGCGGAAGTCATTTCAAAAGAGACGTATTGATTGAAAAGTGATGGCACAAAAAAAAAAAAGGTTAGATGGTGTGGGTCACGTTTCCGACGCAACTTTTGATCTCAACCACCAGAATGGGGACTCCTTCGCAAAGATTTATTAGTCAAACGGTTCAGTTCTCAGTGTCAAACGGTTTTTCTGGTTCTCTTTTTCGAAAGGCACTGCCTTGTACGAGTTCGATCGAAAGCATATCGATGTCCATCGAAGCGGATTGAATCTGTGAATTTGAGTCTATGTCACAATTTCTTGGGTAATTAAAGATAATTTGAAAAATTTAATGGCCTTTTTAGATTGATCGTCGCACGGTTTACGATTGATTTCGGAACTTTGAGTTTGCAAGATTGAGCTTGACAACGATTATGGTTGACATGAACCTTTTTTCAAAAAGATGAATAAATGATTGGATAAAATATCTTTTCAGCACATATCTATGATACGTTTGATAAGAGCTTAAAATAACTAAGAAGTTTAATTAGTATAATTCGTAATGATGTTAATTTTATTCTAACCGCATTCTTTCGGTCCATTAACCCTAACAAGCGCGTGATTTGCGAATAAATCGATTGAACTAAATTACCTACTTACCCACGCGTGAGGCAGCGATTCGCGTGAGTGCATAATCATTCCGAGCATGGGGAAGCAAATTGTTAATAACAAAACGATTTCCGTCTCCCAGCTTGCAACGGGAATGACGATGCTTTTCTACTATGGGCTTGCCCTTCATTTCTTTCCCAAGCCAAATTTAACCATGGGAGTTCTTGCGAATGGTAATCAGTGCAGTTCAAGTAAAACGGAGGAGAAAAAACTCTTGTAACTGAATAAATATAGCTCCATTCGCAATAAACTGTATGACTCCACAAAATGTGAGCCTTATGATTGCACGTCCGCGTGCATCCTTCTATCCTCTCGCCCTACTCTGCATTCTTTCGGCGCTCCTTGTTTTATACTTTTTCTTCATTGTAATGTACCTTTGTATCAGTGTTTCTACGAGGAACAAAAAGGCACCATGTCACGTTTTCTCACGGTGCCGGGAATGATAACGAGTTATATACATTTCCCTGTAGCTTCCCGTGGGTACAGAAACGTTCATCGTCACCCACGGCGAAGATGTACGAGGCTGGCCCGTCTTGAGCAAGACTCTTTTTGCCACAAACCTCGTCGGTAATCAGCTCACTTTGGAAATGTAGATAGGGTTACGTGCGAACGACTCCAATGCTCGCCATGGAAAAACTGCCAGGTACAACGGTTACGCCAATGGATCCCGGCCAAAGGATAAATTCATAAAATTTATTAGCGGCACTAAGAGCTTTTTCACGCTTTTTCGCCAGCGTAGCTCTTGGCCATCAAGGGTGCAAGAGGAAATGATTTCGCCACGTCGCGAAAAATAAGTCGAGAAGGCGTAGCTACACATTTCCACCTTTCACTTGGGAGGGAACAAATTTTGATTCAATTTTTGTTCGCTTCAGTTGCATTCGAGCAGCGCGGCAAATTGGAATCTTTATGAGCCATTTTCCAGGAGGTTGAGTTTTAAAATTAGATGAGTTTGCGGAATCCATTCGATGGATGGCGTAACCAAATCGTGCATTACGTTAGCGGTTTTTCATGGCGTTTCAGTTGGTATTCGTTCGTTTACAATTTAGATAGTTGTGTAAATCCAAATCATTTGCTAGAAATATTATATACTATTTGATTTATAGCAATAAAAATCAAAACAGCCAGATCAAAACTAGCAATGAACAAACTTATCGGACATCTCTAGCTTATGAAAAAACTCGCTTTGAAACATTGATCATGTTTAAGTATAGATTCTACATTCGTTATTTGAAGTTACAAAATGCTGCGCCGGTTTTCGTTCATTAGAATTTATTTACAACTTTCCGAGAAGTTAATTTACGCGAAAGCAACCGTGAGAGTAATTGCAACGATTACCAACTTTAGCATAAGCCAAGTAAAAAAAAAAGTTTAAAATTGATACCCGAAACAAATTTATGCAAAAAAGTTCCCTAGCTGCATTTGAATAAACCGTCCGGTGGTGGACTTGATTTTGGAAAACTATTTTTCCCACCCGGTTCACACTTTCATGGTCCCTGATTTATGTTCATTTTTATAAGCTGTTTTACGTTTAAAACTCTTTTTTTTTTTCTTCAACGTTCCCGTGCATTTTGAATGCTGCAGCTTGGGCGCTCGCGTCCATGCAGCCGGGATATTGCAACTCTGTGGTGTATTTCACCGGTGCGCGCTTGCAAAACTAAAAATGCAGGTTTTTTCATGAATTTAAACATGAGTTGCCGGTGCAACTACAACCTCATCAGGTGCCCCGTCGTCTGGCTGTTCAGCTTATTTCGTCAGGACTTCGGCGCGAAGGGAAGGTTTTATGTGCTTTATGTTGTATTTTTATCACCACGTTTCCGGTTCAACATTCGCGTAAACTGTTTCCGACGGGTTTTCGCTGCAGGAGGGTGCCGAAAACGCGGTAAGATGCGCAGGTGCAAAGAGCAACTGTGCTATAAAAATCAATTGGTTTGGTGCGAGCGAACTCTTGTAGAAGGAGTTTTGTTTTTCTGTTTCAGATTGCAGTTGGGAAAAAGTTATTGATTCCAACTCGAAAGCGACGAAGTCAGCAACGAAAAGCGAAACATGCTCTCACGAAAAAAAAAAAAAAATTGCTGATCTTAACAAACGGCGCATGTAATAAAATGTTATAAAAAGAAACAAATGCAACAGGAAAGCATATACAAAGAAAGGAGTCGGAAAAATTTCTCGGATTTTTTGAAAAAATGATTTATTATTTGAAACATTATTTATTATTTTTGAAACAGCTTTTCTGCGCTGTAAGCTGCATTATTGCGAGGTTTTAATTTCACATTCCAAAATTCATCATTTTATTGTTTGATATACGGAACAACAAAGTAGCATCCCATAAAAGAACTACAATGGTTTTTATTCTAATGTCGAGCTCGTTAAAACCACATGTTTTTGATAATTTCGTTGCTGCAAAAAAAAAAAACAACAACAAACTTAGAATATCTCCAACTTATCCTTAATATTCATGTTTTGCGTTTCAATAATGTAAGGGTTTGGAAAAATTTGGGACGTGTAACTTCATAGCTACATTGAAGATAGTGGTTGCTTTAAACTTTGACAACATCCACTCGTCCACGACCATACGCAAACTTGCAGTTAATCTAGTTTAATCTCGTTGCAAGATAAAATGGTACTTGTTGCGACAAAACTTTAGTCATTCTTATCTCTCTGCATTTTCTTCCGCTCACCTGCTCCGTGCCCCACCGTTTCCTTCGTCCCTGAATCACCCACCGGCACGTGGGATGCAAAACTTTCAACTGCCTCTCGGCACGTGATCCAGTGGCAGCTGGCGTTTCCGCTTCCGGCTGCCGCGAGGTAATGCAGTGTAGAGCGCTAAATAATTACCCAATTTTCCAGCAGAACGATTCGTATCCGCGCTTCCGGGGCGTCCTCGTGAGCTCGGCTGGATGTTGCGCCACCGCGCACGGGGTTTGTGGTTGTTTATTTGCCCCAACCGGACCAACACTATCGTACCGGTGGGCTGTTGGCTTCTGTGGCCGATTGAGTGGTTAAAGGACAGCTGGTGCATTTTTTTCTGATCCACCGGCGACCGCCAACAATCTCAAGCATGAAGGTGAACATTCTTCCCGACAGAAGCAATCTGTTCTCTAAAAAAATAGGCCAGAAAAACAAATTAACGAAACAACCATATCTTTTCTGTAAGTGTTACTTTTCCCAGCGATCATTAATCAAATAAAAATCTCCTCCTCCTTGGCACGATGGCGTCTGATTAATATGCATCGTAAATGTTAAATGAAAACACGCAGCATACTTACGGCTTTGGTAGGATTGATGTCCCTCATCGATAAGCGCCTTCTTTTGTTTTCTGTTCCGGTCAGGAGGGAATCGGTTTGGGGTTTGGTGTCAAAAAGAATTGAACTACAAAATGTGAAGTAAAAAAAAACAAAATCTACCCAAGGCGGATACAATACCAGTTGCTTCGACTGAGCGTTGGAAAATTGATCACGCTACCAACATTGCCATCGTTCGCTCGCTGATGAAGCAATCAATTTCCAATTAGGAACGGTTCTAATTGCTGTCAGCTTGAGAGCTTTGACGCAGGAAAGGCAAGTGACAGCCGTGTGACCAATTAATGTTCAATGCTATTTTAAGAGGAAGGCTGGACGGGGGAGGAAAGGGCTACGGTCGGCTTTCTTCCAAACAACACCGAATTGTCTCAAATCCATCATCAATCAACGGCCGTCCGCCGGTGGCGCGTGCACCCATTGGTTTCGGGACAAACAATTTGCGTGTCTTTCGCGCTTTCCGCACAATCGGAATGATTAACAGTTTCTTGTAAGTTGCCGGGGGCGGAGAAGTGGGTGGTCGTGGATTTTGAGGACAATGGCGGAAAAGGCTTTGCACAGCTGTGTAAAGTAAATCGTTTTTTTTTTCGTTGTGTTCTTTCTACCACTGGCTTTCTTGCCAGACCCACTTTGGACCATCCACCGGATGTGCGTGATTTGTTCGCTGACACTGTTTCTTCGCACGCTTTAAATTATACACCGCACCTACAACGGCACGATTCCTTCCATGACGGCATTTTTCCTGCTCAGACCGCTTGCCCTTCCGCGTCGTGCATGTCGAAATGCGCGGTATTCGCGGGAAGGAGGCGGCCGTTAAAAGCGACCGTAACAAAAACCCAAAGTAATTTAATGGCCGTTGTCATGCAAAACACTTCTACCACTACACAAATGCGCCATTGTTACGAGTGTTGTGTGTGTATGTGTGCATTTGTTTTTTTTTCCTTGGTTGCTCGTGAGCCGAAGGAATGCCCGGGCAGATTTTCCCAAGCCGATATCCGGACGGCTCGGGTCGAAACTCGACATTTCTCCGATGGTTTGGTAATTAGTAAATGGTTCCTGCTCGGTCTTATCGGATGTAACGCTTTCATGTCTTCTCTGCCTTCTGAGTTTGATAAATTGTCTTTTTCGCGTTCAGTTTTTCCGAGTGCATTTTTGTCGCAACACGAAGGTGAGCTTACATTCTTACAACCGTTTCTTGGGCGAACGATGAACGCGTTCGGCTCCGGCACGGTGGCACAGTTCTGGTACGATGCAACATTGTCTCCAGTTTCGATTTATTTGATTTTTATCGTTCTTCACCTTGCTTGTATTTCAGCTCCCCCATTGGCGTGTTGCTTCCATGTCGTAACATCCTTCGTTACACTTATTCCTCGGTATGCTATGGTGCATGGTGGTTTTTGTTGTCGCTTGACGTAGGGACAGGTGGTCTGCAGGTCGGCGACGGTCGGTGATGCAACCTGCATACTCTCAAATTACCCCATCGCCGCTGCCAGAAAGGAACGATTGGAACCGTTAGCTTGTTATAAAAGCGTGCGCTCTTGGCCCGGGCAGTGGTAATACAATACCTCCCGTGGATGGAAAGTATCTTCTCCGTTCTCATTACGACGCACTCGGCGAAAGCTTAGTGACCTCTGTGCCTTCTCTAGCCCTGCTGTGGCAACATTGTCGCCGGTCACCGAGTTGGGGTTTTATTCCTGCGCTGCACTGAGACAGCATGGTTTCGCTATCGCCCGTTACCAGTTTCCTGTTCGGCTGCTGGCTGCTGGTGGCCGTGCTGGGAGTTCTAATCCGTCCGGCCGTGGGTCAGACAACCCCCACGACCTGTGCGCCATCAACGCGTAATACACGTAGCGTGCTCAGACTGGCGGGCCTCCGTGGGATCCTGCCGCAGGGTCGTCCAGAGATATATAACATCCTGGCACGGCGTCCGCTGCCTTCGTTTGAGGGCGTTCCAGTAACTTCTGGGCCAGTCGAGGGAGAGCAAAAGTGGCAGGCGATACCAGAGAAAAGGTTGGAGTCGAAGCTGTCCGAAGCGTTGCATCGTGCACTGAGACTGACACAATGACATGTTTGGGGCCAAGAACTGTTATTTGGTGTTATTACTGCGCTTTGAAGCTTGTCGCTTCCCGCTAGTGTTTAAAATTATGTAAATATATCAAAAAAAGGCTCGAAAGTACTATCACCATGAATAAAATTGCTGGAGTAATAAATTTATATTAACTATATCGAAATATTTCAAGATGCAAACAATCTTCTTTTTTCAACCAGAGTCTAAAGGACAATTGACATGCCCATAGTGAGGAGCGCTTAGCTCTCATATTTATTGCCCTTAGATGAGCTTTCCTAGTCCTTTATTTCCGCCGCAAAAAGTCGATGTTCATGGAGCGAGCAATCCTCGACACGGAGCAAAGGTATTCTTCCCATCTTTGCTAGCATAATTTTTTGACTCAATCGCTACCTTCATCGTCAATTGCCCGCCCGGATATGGATGCGACGCTGACAGCGGATGGATTGGATTTTTTAAGCTGTTCTTTCAAATTGGAATTCAAAATTGGTAAAACGGAATAGGATGCTCTCGGAATTGGAAGCAACGGGTGAGTATGTGGTATTTTAATATTCCACCATCGATTACATTCTTCGCCGAAATTAGTGAAAAAGAAATGTTGATGGAAAAAATAATACAGTTCGCTGAGTTAAAATAAATGATCGTCCATGTTTTCCTACCTTCGTACCTTCGAAAAATGTATGTTTCATTGTAATTACCAAGGAAATTGTTTTTCTTCGTGTTTTAACAGCCTGACAACATCAAACAAATTGTGGCCATCTTGAACTCGTTTGACAACTTTCTTTGAATAAGGCCGTGTGTATTTTTTCCCATGAATTACACACTCCAGATGTGTCACAAGCGCCGGTGTGGGAAACTCATTTACTTAAACAAGTTCACTCGCACCCTAAAGCATCCATCTCTGCATGGAGACGAGTAAATATTTACACAGCTTTTAGCAATTCGATCCACTCCACTGCATTCCGTGTAGACAAACCCGGGCTGTGTTGGTTCTGGCTCGGGGCCAAATGCGGTTTTATATGTTTGACAACATATTGGGGCAAACCGACAGAAGAAACATGTCGTTTCGGTTTGTTTGTTCGGCATGAAGCAACCCATGGCTGATTGAAATGATTGCGCCAAACGGTCAGCTGCAGTAAAATCGAATTTGGAATCACATCGAACGCCCTTCAACCTCTTTACTGGCAGGTGTGACCAATTAGAAGTTCTGCAATCACGTGAAAAGCTGCTGCTGCCTTGGCGGCACCCTGTTAACAGGATGTCGCGTAATGAGCTCCCGGTGAGGTGTTTATTCAAATTTAATGTGCGGTCATGTGCGGTACCGCGCGACTCCTCGAAGTCGGCGATCCCGAGGTGCTAATTAGCTACGGACAGAAAGCTGTGAGTGAAAATGGTTATTATAAAAAAGGGTGCCCAACGAAATCTGTCCACACGCGTGACGCACACTCGACAAACTCAATTAGGCATAACATCAGCGGCGAGTGAAGCGAATTTCTGAAACGAAAACACTACAGACTGTCAGGGAAATGAGAAAAAAGGCTCTGCACGGCCCAGTCCCGACGGTCGGTAATTCTGTCAAACAATCGAATTATTTCCCACCCCCACGCTTCTTTCCCAGCGATACCTGTATGTGTGTGTGTGTCCGACGGTGAAAGCTCGCGTGTTCGCGCGTGCGGTTGTGCATTTGCGGCAATTTGTCGTTATGATTTTCCTTCCGATTGACTAAACTTCCAAATCCCCGGCCGGGCGATTCCACATTTGTCGACGGTCTGCGTAACGCAACACCAGATGAACCGGAAACTATTGATGGGACGCAAATTGCACGGGTGACTGAGCTGGTAAGATACGGAGGGATGCAGGGAAAGGATAGGAAGGGATGTTCTGCATCAAAGGGAAAATGGATGAATATGGAAAATGGAAAGGGGTTGGGAGGCAGGCGAGTATATTGGAACACGACGCAAGACACGGAAAAACAATGCACCCTGAAAGCTCCATCGGCCATTTGCATAGTAATGAGTGCACGGTAATCGAGTTTTATGTGCCAGTGACTACACAAACAAAGGGCTTTTACCCCGTTTTCATTTCCCTCTCTTCCGCTCTTCCCTCTCTCCACCATGCTACAAAATCCTCATGAAACGCTGACGAAAGTCAGCCAGCAACAATCGAGCAGGATAAGCACCCTCTGTCCTCCCGCACACCCCGGAATCGAGGTCAGCTTTTGCAACATAACTAGCCAGCGGAGAAAACAAGCTAGAAATGCATCGGTGAACGGCACCCACGAGGGACGGGAGGCACGACATCGGCAGGTGTGTGACATTCAACACAATGACATGATTTTGAAAGTGACCAACTCATCCCACTGCACGCATTTCCCGACACATCAGACAAACACAGAGCTCGATCGAAGTTTTCCCAACCCTTCCGCTTTTCCTCCCGCAACACTTCCTGCTCGTTCTCACATACGTTTTCTGGTGAATGGCTTAGGTTTGAAATCGGAATTGTTATAACCAATATTTATTACCATTCGCGTTTACATAGCTGACCGATCGACAGCATAGGTGCAAACATCACTAGACACGCAAATACACATACGCACAATACCAACAAACACAGGAGTACTCGATCGCAATAACATCATCGTACCGGTTGGCACCTGCTTTCGGAAACAATTTCCCATTTCCGATCTGGGGTTTTCGGGTTCAAAATTAGCAAACCCGTGGATATCATCCATTGCCTTTCCGTTTTCCCTTCAGCCTCATTCAGCTAGTTGCAAATGTCGGTGGAAGCCTGAGGAGTGAAAGCGGGCCATGCTAATGGAAAACATTCGTTTGGAAGGGTACACAGACGGTTGGAATGGCAGTAGGGGTCTTAAAATTTCACACACCACCCTCCCAGTTGTACCAAGATTTACTAAGGGCACAACGAGGAATATTGAATTTTCACGTCCCGTCCCGCAAAAGCAGTCAATTATTGGCTTTGACTGGAATTTATTAATTTATCAGCATGCTCTCCTATCCCCTCGACCCAGTGGTGTGTTACGATGTTAATGTTTTCCTTTCCGTTCTATTCTACCAGCCTAGGGCATTTGCTGTGCTAATTTTCATTTCTGAATATCGGTTAGCGTGTTCGCATTTGGCATGGTGTAACGCAGCTGGAAATTGTTACGAGGGACGTATGCTTGATTAAATAATCATTACATGATTATGCAAATGTTTGCAATGTTGCGACAAATTTCCTGTCGATGTTGCACCGGATTGTTTAATGTCCATTTAATGATTTATTACTGTTCTGGAAATGATGCGGAAGTATTTTCCTATTTCATAGAATAAACAAAAGCACAGCTGAACAACATGCAGTAGATGTCAGCTTTTGAAGGCTCGTGTCAGGTAATCAGTTTTAGCATCTTTTATAGGGATTTCCACGCTGAAGTGAACCGAGCGAGCAGCTAGTACTTTTAGTGTTGGAAAGTAAGGGACTAATCATAAGAAATTAGTAATACATTTTTTTCAACAACTGGTCGAATCTGCTGGATTTCGTAATACTGCTGAGACTGTTATGTGGATACACATAACACAAACAGTCTAGAAGTTATAATAGCCTGATTATTCATATAATTTTAGGGTTGAAGATTTTAAGCTTAACCGAACTGATTAAAAACTAATATCAAATAAATTGTTCATTTGAAAAACCATTCCATTCCGAATGTACCATTCCTCACCGAAATGGAAATTAAACTACAATATACATCAAACGAATCAAACGTAAGACATGTTTCTGAAGTAGTAGTATGTACTGCACTCATAAAAGCCTTAAATAACAAGAATCAACTGTAAAAAAAAGACAATTTGTGGATGTTACAATAAAAAAATGTGCTTCATTCCGATGGGCAGGTGGATGCATAACTTCCACTACCAATCCTCATTTTCGTGCTGCCAAATTGAGGCCACATTTGCATACGTGCATCTCAATTCGGTGCGATTTGTTCCCGCCATCCTGCACGGGATTTTTTGTTTGCGTTGGACTGGATTTTTTTTAATGGCACGAACAGTGCTGTTGATGAAACACTTCAGTGGTACGCTGATTCATTAAATCAACACGTCGAATGGGCCATTGTTGAAGTGACACGCAACATCATTTGGCTTTTTTTTTCTCTTGTCGGCGCTCGCGTTTTATTATGCGTGTGTATTTTTGAAGCACGTGAAAGCAGCAGCTCGCTTTTTTGTGGTTTTCCCACTCTGTTAACCAGATCAGATCGTAATTAATGTAATTGTACCAAAATTATGACGAACCGAGCTGAGGAAGTTGCTATGCTTGGTCTAGCGTACGTTTTCTTCATCATGCTGCCTTCGTTTGTGGCTCCTTTTATTTTTTTTAAATGGTATTTGGATGGCGAAGCTTTTACAGATTGTATCGTTAAACCACTCTTCACCGTTCCCGCGACGTTGACGAAGCTCGTTGCGGCCGTGCGAGTTAACAGCCAGGGCACAATTTCGGTGAAACCATGGCACTAAACCAAAAACCAACCCGGGGTGAAATTCATTTAGTTTACTGCGCCGAACGATACTCCCGAAGCATTTTCCCAGCCTCGAGGACATCCAAGTTCCCAGGGAGTGAGCAAATTCCCCATTGCGTTTTCTTGGCATTTTATCAAGTCAACGTTGGCGCAGTCGGTGCTGTCGTCTTCGTCGTTGCCGTCGACGTAATCGTCATCCTGACGATACGCTCATCATTTTCATCTTCATCGACGTAGCTCGCTCGCTGCGGCCGACGACATTAATCGTGTGCCAGACCCTGACAGCGGACAGGCGATGTCATCGTTGCAACGAGGATTCTCCAGCAAATGCTTCGAAAATGACCTGCCTCGCACACCCGCCCCGCTCGGGCGCGTTTTTCCCCGGGGGCAACGCGCTGCGTTACTTTAATGAAGGACATAAGGTCCTTGCTATAACCCGAGCGCTCGGAGACTGAGTGGGGAAATAAGCTTTTCCGTGCGCGTTGAAAACGAAAAATGATAACACATTTGTCTGTGGGGTTCCTCTTCCCCGTCCGACGTTATCTTCCGCCGCGCACTTTAACCGGCTTTCGTCAAGCACGATACCAGGAGGTTGGTATCCTCTCCCATCCTTATGTGTAGTGTGTTTTACGTCGGGTGTTCCGAGACGAGACGTTGGTATGCCATAAACCAATACATCTGCAGCATTGCATCCAGCATGGGCACCGTAAAAGTGTCTCCTTTTTGTGTGTGACTCTGACTTGGTGTATTTTTTTTTTCTACCTGCGGTCGCACAGCCAGTTTTCCCATGGAAGGGAATCTTTCGAATAAGATGCAATGTAAACACGTTTAATAGTGGAAAATTGAAGCTAAGGGAATCAACAACATTCCCTAAATGACACGATAGTTTGAGATATTTTATTTCGTTTTTCATTTGACAACTTATAAATGATGATTAATTTAATTTCTTTTTGGTCTTTTCCTGCTATTCTTGTAACAACCAGTTGCGATTCGTTCTCGTTTTCCAACATCCAACCAACTGGAAGTTGACGATTTGGTACGGCAATACAAATTACACATCCAATTTATTCGAATGGCGTCATATATTTACCACTGCAGTGGAAACGCATCATGCCTGCGTTCGTGTGCCTCCGCTCGCTACAATGTTGTGACGATTCGTCTCCTGCGTCCTGGATGTAGCAAAAGGAATGGCGTTGGTAAATAAGTAACATAAAATAAATTACACGCACACATCCCTTCGCTTCGACTTGCAAGATGCCCGAAGCGCGCGCGGAGCAGTAAAACACTTCGGAATCCCACTGGCCCGGCCACATCCGAGGGATTTATGTGCTAACTTTGCGACGGACGACGCGCCGTCCGTGAGCTTGGCCGGATTGCTTCGCTCCCGCCGTTCCCGCCGAGCTGAGTGGACGTGTGGATTGAATTTGTGGCTCGCTGGCGGTAATGGAATCCGTTGGGTGAGTCGTAAGAATTTCGCAACCCATCCGCCGGATGGACGTAGCCGTATTGCACCGCAGGACATCGGAAGTACGGAATGTTCGTCCGTGGTGGAGGAAACGAAACGATCGGCAGCTTCGTGGGTCTTCGCCGGCAGCAGTGTTTGGTGTGTCTTATGTATTGAAAGGTTTTACAAGCAGGCGAAAAGAAGTAGGGGGACGAAAGCCAATATGCAAAATACCACGAGCGTCTCTGCGCGCTGCTGGTAAGCTCGTTGTTGGTTTTCCACGTCCAATGGAGACGCCTGGTCAGTTTTGAAGTGGCGTCACGCTGCGGACCGAAAGTACGATTGTTAGAGAAACGTGATCTGCTCGAGTGCATAACGAAGCTCGTGACGAATCTATCCGGACGTAACTAGTTGGGATAGTGACGCATGAAAATGTAGCTACAAAAGCAAACTGTTTGTCAATGATATTCTCTTTTAACAGCATTGTCCTTAGTTTTTGTTTGTTCTAATAACCTTAAGAATGGTGGTAAGATTTCCTTTGACATTTGATTTAATTTGTTCATGTTCAAAAATATGAAAGCAAAATGTGCCTGCTGTTTGATAATGCATATTTAGCCTGCATGTTTAATCGAAGTCACAAATTAAATTCCATGTTGTTATTTCATCTCTCCTAACATTGTTCAATTAGCAGCGAAACGTACGGTTATAATTAAGAATAATAAACCACAGCACTCGTGCAGCACGTTCCGATGATGATTCTTCTTTCCCACAATGCACACATCAGGAAAACCACAGACCACCGAGTTTCATGACAGCACCCCGTGCTGCACGAGCATGCATCCGTGATTAATGTGTTCTTGTTCGTAAATCCCCGACGAAAAATCACTCTTTTACAGCTTCTTCCCCCACTGCCCCCTCTTCCGTTGCAGTATGTTCCCTCCCGCGGACAAATGGCAGCCAACCGATCACAATAGTTGTCAACCGATGACAGCATTTTGACACGCTGCATCAGGTGGCGTGACAAAACTTCATCCCTGTTCCCGCTCGCGCCCTTTTGCCGGGCGAGGGTTTGGATGGCTCGTGTTATGCCCTGACACATGTGCACGGATAAGATGACCATCGTCGTCCGTTTTTGCCGTGCCGGTGGGGAAAAGGCTCCCAGCGACAAAACATGATGAATTTATTACGACCTGCTACAAACTATTTGCCCCACGCCGTACCGAATTCGCCGTCCTCGGTTGGATCAGAATAAAGTTCCGCCGCTGGAATTGAAGGATAAATAATTTATAATTCATTCGAGTGGTCAATTTATCATCGGCCGTTCATGTGAGCTCCAGTTTCGCTCAGGAGTGTGAGAACGTGCCTGCAACTTGCCTCTCGCCCATTCGGGAGACTGATGAAATATGGTTCTGTCTTGGGTTACATGTTGGTTACGACCAAAAAACAAAAACAAAAAAAAACCTTCCCAAACGGTTCGCGAATCATGCTGGAGCTCCAACATATTCTGGATCATGTCTCCAAACGGCACGAAAGCCACGTTCTTATGATGGATTACTTGACCCACGTTGAATCTATCCCGCTTCCAGGCTTTCTCGGGGACCTTTCGTGTTAAATAACTGAAACGAAAAAGACTCAAGCATTGTTCGTCACGATTGTTGGAAGGCGTGAGAGGCCGAAGGTGCTGCTTCAACCTTCGTCAAAATTAGCTCGCTCGCAAGGAGAGTAACCAACAGCCGTTTTTGATGAATCGTTTGTGGCTATCAGTTCAGGCGGCCCACCTTCCGGCAACACGATGTGTCAGTCATTATGTCACCCTCATTACCACCATTAATACCCTTCTTTTTATCCTACGCTGTCACGCTGGATGCATTTTGTGCAACGATATTTTGTTTCCTTTCGGTAGAATTACATTTGATCCGTCGTTTTTTTATACACTCGAGGGGGATCAAATTGTGTTTGACGATTTCTACGAGATCTTATTTTAATCATTATAATGCCGTTTAATTTGCATTTGCTTAAATTATTAAATCATTCCCACAAGTTTATAAGTTAGATATATTTCAATTTATTCATTAAAATTGGATTTAACGATTCAATACTGGCAGGTGTTTTAATTATAAATATATTCTTCATTTTGTAGCTCCTATAACGATTTTCAGATTTTTTTCCTTCGATTTTATCCTAAACATTCTTCTTTCTGCCCCGTCCATCAATCACAGCGTAACAAAATTGTTAAAATTGCAATTTCATGCAAATCTGCAATCACCCCCGAACTCGTCGCTGGCTGTATTTCTCCGACGAACGCAGATAGCTGTTAGGGTTGAATGAAGCGCATTCGTATTTTGTTGTTGTTTTGCTATCCTTCCACCTAACTTCGACGCGGTGTCCGGTGATGCCGTAAAAACGGGGTGATGCCCTGAGATTGACGTGATAGATAATATTTTGAACGTACGGCAAGCAAAAAAAAAAAAAAAGAAAAAGCGATCTCCATCATTGCGGGTGGAAAAATAAAACCAGTTTGCATCCAAATCGCTCCAGGATAATCATCCAATCAACGGCTAACCTCGGGCATGCGGGCTGGTCAGTGTGTGCGCCATGCTTTTCACGCACCGTGTTTGAGCATGCTTCGAATCGGTTTAAAATGGTGAAACAACTGAACGTTTTCTGAGTGAGTTGAGCGTTAGCCAGCACGTGTGATGCGATACATGTTAATTATGGTGTCTAAATTATATTGATGTTGCTTTTGATGCGGTGCAAGAACACTGATGCATGATCGACAGTTGGTTGTTGAATTCAGTCGATTGTTTATGGTTAAACACGTAGCACATTTTTATTGCTTGGTAATAAGAAGGTACAAACCATCAAACTCCTCTTTTAAATAAAGTTATACGGTATAGTTTGAAGTGGTACATTTGAAGTAACGCAAAATCATACAGTTTATATTCATCGAACCGAATAGAGATTTATAAGTTAATTTACAGTATAATGTGAACCAGCAGAAGACCTTATTTGTTCTTCAAAAATGATTTTTGGGAACGGAAGTAAACAACTTAAAAATGTTACCCTAATAAACAAGAATGGCGGTTGCAAAGTCCTCTTAACATTGTGTGGGTTCAGGGTTTACCAATGAGTGGAAATATGTGACCATTTGTAGATTTCTACCGTTTTCACTCGTTTACGGATTCCATTTTTTGTTTTTTGCAGCAAACATTGTGCACAAATTCCGCAACACTTACTCAGTGGTTGCGCTTACGTTGCAGTTTGTGTACGTTAAACAAATTCCACAAAATCATAAGCTACGCCGTCAGCAGGTTTTTCTTCCCACAATGCCACCATTTCCTCCACCTTTTTTTTTGTTTCCTCATTCGTTTATGCACCTTTTCCGTACGAGCCACCAGATGTTTCTCGCAAACCCCGTGAAATGATCAACTTTTATCGCCGCAACGCATGTGCTTCCGTTTGCATCATTGTTGCCTTTAGATTCTTGGAAGTCTTTCACGACCGCAACGAAGAGCACAACGTGTAAAAATGTGTAAAAAAAGTACCAAAACTTCTGCATTCCCATCCACCCGGGAAGACAACGAACAACTGGACAATCTGTGGTGCATTGTGCTGATGTAATGCGAACAAATGGTTTGGAGTGATTGTGGGGGCGTTTGTTTTAGAATTTGCGTTTTGAAACCATCTTTGATTGTGTGCGTGTCAAATGGGAAAGAAAGCTTTTTGCTTCACTTTTACTGACTACTGCTGATTCGGCGGAAAATGGACAAAGATATTTAAAACAATGTTTTCTTAGCAAACTGGAGAGTGCACATTCCATTCGGTTCACAAGACTTGGAAGGTCGCATAACAGCAATCAAGAAGAATGCACTTCTCTCGATCAATCTTTTGTTTCAATCTGATTACGGCTACTCAAGCGATGCTGAAACGGATAAACGCAACGTTCTCACATCCGGGTTTCCCAAAGATTCTGTAGAAACGTATTTCCATTTCCAACGTTACAAACGA
Organism: Anopheles atroparvus; assembly: GCA_914969975.1. Lineage (NCBI taxonomy): Eukaryota > Metazoa > Arthropoda > Insecta > Diptera > Culicidae > Anopheles > Anopheles atroparvus. The sequence continues at coordinate 30,926,929 of CAJZCY010000002.1, read as the reverse complement.
AAACTTTGTTCAAGATGAACTACTTCAATTCCGAGACCTTGTAATTTGTAACAATTAATCTCTCTCCTTTCTTTCTGTCGGTGGAAGAAGTTGTTTGCCGTGTTTGTTTGCGAAGATTTCAGCCGTTCCGCGAACCGTGGTAGAACGAAAGCCGGTTCCACTTCGGAGCTCGAATGGCTCGGTTGAGTGAAAGCGGGGAAAAGTTGTAAGTGTAAGTAGATAATGAAAATTAAAATTGTGTCCCGCGTCGGGGCATATCGTTTTACTGCTTCGCAGCTCCTGTGTCCGCTTTTCGCTGGCTTCTACGTTAGCTAGCCGATGGATGAAAGTCGTCAGGAAACACATTTTCCATCGTTTGAGTACGGTTTTATTTTGCCCCGCTGTCTGCTAGTCCGGCCCAGCTTGTAATTTAATTGTTGAAACTCGGCTTGGAAATGAATGAAATGTTGAAGCTCTTTTCGCGACTGCTGGCAAGCGTCAAGGCGCTTGCATTTGAGTGTGCAATTGAAGCTGCAGTGGTAAATAATTGAATTTTCCTCTGATGACGTCCTCTGATTTTCCGCGATACAGTGCCGGGGTGTTGTATGGTACCGAAAACAGATACCATCAACGCGCCATTACTCCAGGGTCGGAAAATGACCATGCTAGCCTTGGGGAAGAATGACGGTGTCTGTTTCGTTTTAGCTGCGCGTTCCTTCCATATTGCTGTTAAGCCAACGAGCCAAGAAATAGCCGAGAGGCAGGGTGGTTGGTTGCCTGGTGCGATCATTATGCTTAATTTTATGGTTCAATTAATTTGCCCACAAACCAGCGGTAACGGTGGCCACCCTTCCCCTCCGCCTCCGGGTGGAAAATAAAACATCTCATCATATGCGCGAAGATCCCAGGATGGACGAAACCGTTGCAAAAGCTTCCATTCCTTTTTTTCCATTTATTTCAACCATCAACGACGCCTGGCCGGTGCCATTACGTTGATGATTTTCCTCCCGGCGTGTCGCTTCGGCGGAAAAGCTTTCCCACTTGCCGTGTGTTAGATCCTAGCCCAGCTACACCAAACGCAAATGGCAATCGCGGCGGTCTTCCGAGATCACTGTGGGACGTTTTTCGCGCACGTACACGAGCAGCCAGTCACACGGAACAGTGCATTGATAGATCGTTGATGGAAATTGACTTTTTTTTCTTTTTACTTTCCTCCGCAGTTCGTAGCTTCAGTCGTTTCTCTTTCGTGATGTCCGTTTTTTCGGTGCTTCGTCGACGTTGTCCACGTAAAGGTCGGAGAGGAAATCAGCCCCAATAAAGCAAAGCGCCCTGCCCAGGGTAGAAAAACTTCGTAGAGAAAAATGTATCCTGTAGGTTGGTTGATGGTTAGGTTGGTTACGATTTTGCATGTCCATGATGTACCTCTTTCCGAAATCATCCGATGAGTGTATTTACAGAAATCAGGGACATGCTTATAAAGATTTGCTATCCTTTAATTAGATTATGATTATGTGGTTTTTTAATGTGAACATTTGATTGAGCTTAAATCAAATCCAATTTCTTAAGGGAGAATAATTTAATTATTGAGCGGCATCAAAATCACGTGACGCTTGATCGTGTGTAAATGAAATTACCGCAGGATTTGCCGCAGTTTAAAATTCAATTTCATCCAGGTGAATCCATCCGATTGCTGGTCGATACCAAGGAAAATCCGGGAGTAAGCCATGAGGTATTCTGAGACGCATCTTTGAATGGTGAGAGGTTCCAATTGCCGATACGATGCCATGTGAAGTGTGCTCAAGGAAGAACTAATTATTTTATAGGAAAAGCACAATCCATTTGAGCTTTTCCTCCCTCTCGAGTACATGGCGTACGTAGCTCCCGGTAAGTGCACTAATGATGCAAGCCGTAGTGAGATTAGATTATTTATTACCCACCTACACTGTACTTGCTCTGCTTTATCTTTCTCTCTATCAGTTACTGAGATTTTCTTCCCTCGTGCATGTTCGCTTTCACAGGAAAAGTGTACAATTTCGATCGTTCCCGTGACTCCTTGAAGACACTCGTTATCTAATGTAGAATGAACGGAATAAACTTAGTCCTGTCGTACCCGCCAGTGCTCCATGTAACTCGGTCGCATGCAGGTGTGAAGTACGCATCCTCAGTACTTATGGGAAAACAGACATTTGCACCTCCTTGCTGCTGCATCTGCTCGGTGGCTGCACTGGCTGGTCTGCGATGTTCATTCTCTACGGCACTCCAGGAGCTGCGGCGGTTCGGTGCATCCATTGTAAACGATATCTTGATGATGTGACGGCACTACGACAGGAACATGGGCACCTTTTGACAAGCGGCAGGTGTGAAGTGCGAGTAATTTGACCGAGTCGTTCACACCCCGCATAAGCGTGGTTGTTGTTTGTCCGTATACCGTTCCCAATTAGGGCAGGTGTGCTGTTGGCATGTTACACCATCATTAAACTTTCCGTGTGGCATCAAAGGGCGGTTTCAATCAATTTTACATTAATCACCTTGCGTTACCGGCGCTAGGAAGCAGATCGTGTCTATTCCGAGAACAAATTTCTACCGAAATGGAGACGCCTGGTAGTTTATGCTTTCGACAAGTCTACATTACAATGTAGTAAAGAGCATCATATGCACTTTTTGGAACATTAAAAAGCTTTAAAATAAGAGAAAAATGAGCATGTATAAAATGTCTTTCTCTTAATCTATCTTTTTTTTTTACTTGAAAAGAACATCTTATGTTTATCAAACAATGGAATCCTTGAAAAAGGTTAGGCTTTGCGCAGAGAATATTCAAATCTCTTCTTGCAGCTAATTATATAGAAATAATCAACCGATTGAAAATGAGGGAATACAGCGGAGAAGGAAACGAACGATGGAGCTATCTATGCTAATTACATTCCATGTCGGTAATTACATTTCACTCTCGTTTTGCTCCAGGCGATTCGGGGAACCGTCGTGCGGCTTCCTTGTGCGAGGCAATTAACAAACCGATACACCGATAGCCCTCGTCCCTTTCGTCGAATTTCTGGCTCTGACCCTCCCTATCTGAATGTTGAAGCTGATAACTCGGGTTGGTTGATGCTGGTGGTGGAAGATTGTTTTAAATATGGCCCTTCTAGCGTGAGATAATTACACCATTTTGCCGCCGGCCATGGGCGCTCGAGTGCACCTTTTTGCTCGTGCCAATGGAGTGGAGTTTCGATGGTGTTATAAACCCTTTTTCGCTTGTTTTATGAGTCCGTTTAGCCTGCCAAAAATGGCTTCACGGTGGTGTTAAATATCCCCGAAAGAGAATGCTTCCCGGTTCAACTACGCAAGCCTGCGCGCGTGCCCTTGACTAAATCCGAACGAAAACGGCAGCATCTAATTATCTGCACCGACAAAAGCATCCTTCTTCATTCTTAGCTACTTATCGCGTTCGTTCCTACCGGGTCCATCGCACGTTCAACGTCTTCAAAGACTCATTTGCCTCTTATCAAATCGCCATCGATCGTGCCGTCTTGAGTTCCGTCCCGCGTGGCTGAGACCGATTGATGCTCATAAATCATCTGGAGCGTGGAAAATGGATCCTTTTGTCCTGGCGGAGGGGACGAAATGCTGACACGGAAGCCGAAAATGAACGTTGATAGAACGCTACAGGCCATGTGAAGGTGTTTCACTGCTTCGGGGCCGCTACTCGGCACTGCCTGTTTCTTCCACTTTCCCACTTTGAACTTTCGTGTATCCTTTTACCTTTGTCAGTCTTCTCAGAGCATCAAGAATGCCGCCTCGAAGAAGGACGAGATGCGTTGCGATAGACGATGGTAGGATTGAAAAGTTTATGTCGCGGTTGTGCCTGCCCGTGTTTGCCGTTCGTTGGTGTAGCTCATAAATCCGGATCATCAGCCTTTCACTCGGCACGAACGGTGGTTGAGGGTGGAGCTGGCGATGTAAATTACGTTGGCAAAAATCTATAAACACATTAACCACGGTTTGCTTTTCGAGCCAGTTGCAGATGGTGCTCGGTGGAAGGGAAAACCCCGAACACAAATCCCCGAACACAAATGAGTCCCCCTTAAAAGCCGTAAGCTCCAATTTGTCATCGTTTTGTGATGGAAGTTTGGTAAAGTTTCTCGAGGAGATTATTGTATTAATAGAAAGCCCCAGCATAGCTTCGGTAGGAGATATAGCACGAAGGGATGCGAAACCTTGAAGGTCACAGTGGTGGAGTAGTTTAATGTCGTTTGAATATCGATTTGTGACGTTCGAAATTCGAGCGAGCGTGTTCTGCGCACCTCGGTCCGACTTTCCGATTCGATCCCGTTTGCTAAAGACTTTTCTCGCGCAATCTTCGGGAAAGATCTTCGCTAAGGGCCCCTTTTTTGGGCATAAGTGGTAGTAGTTTATCGTCTCGATGGTGTGCTGTATCAGCACCATCGCGCAAGAACGAACCATAGGCCAAAGGCGAAGTTGTTCGCGCTATCGCACGTGAAACCATCCTTCCGAAAACGTTCGCACGGAAGCGCTGCACCGAAAAGGAAACTTAACTTCCCACTATTCCTGCAGCCTTTTCCGCGCTCGGGATTTCCATCCGGGTATGCGGTGCAAAGTTTGATAAATTGATTTCCTTACGGTGTATCGGATGCGAAGGGTGAGGGCTTTCTACAAACCTGTCTTCCCTTCGTTCCCGAGGCGCGCGGTTCTTTTGGAGAGACAGGCAACAGCCACTCTCGGATGAAAGGACGACTGACGTCGAGTTTAAAGTGCCACTAAAGCATCGGTTGTATGTTGTGAGGTGGTGTAGATGAAATCTGACAAAATTATATCCATTTCAGGAACATCGTCAATCTCCGGCAGCGGGAACCTTCAAAGGACCCTGTACACCTTTGTCGGAGAACGAGTCATCCAGCGTGCTGAAGCTTGCTGGCAGCTCCTTGTAGTGCTATTCTTAATCTATTCTTCCCGCCTGGCGCACTTTGCCCCTCTCCCGATCCCAAGGGTGCCTTCACGGGTGTGCCTGAAGTTAGCAAAGCAATGGCAGACGTTGGAACCGCTCAAGGATACGCTAATTGATTTCCTGTCAGCAGCCAACAACAAAGGACGACTGGTGAGTGGCATCACACACACACACACACACACACACACACACACACACACACACACACACACACACACACACACACACACACACACATGGACCGGCGTACGTGTGCTATCTAGCGTTGAAGATAGCTCCCATTCTCGACGTCCAATGCCTTGAAGAACGCCCGTTGAAGCTTTGCATAGGATTTAGTGCTTTTTCATTCGAGTTTTTCATGCATTCCCTTCGTGTTACTTTGCGTTTTCTTGACTTCACTCACAAGAACAAGACATATTTATCGAGACGATGTACACGGTGTTTGGCGAATGTTGTTTTGTTTGCTTTTTAGCAGCATTTAGTGGCATGATGTGGATCGATCAAGAAAATGGCTCCGAGGATTGCTTATGAGTAAGTACAATTCCCTTTGTTTCACATAACAGTGCTGGTAAAAGCCATGGTGTGTCAAAAGGTGTGACATCTTCACATATTTAAATAAAGTCGGATGTTCGTGTTAGCTAGGGTTTAAAATGGAATGCAGGAATATGTATCCTCAACACGTAAGTTTGATTGTTTATCGTCTGACATTCGACGTACACGTTACAGCATAACCATCGATCCATCAATCAGTTATCGCCAAGTTAACCTAATCAATCGTAATCAACTCCAGGCTCCACCAACGCAGAAGAGGGAGGGCGTCCGTCTTGAATCCTATTCGGAACCAATCTAATGTCTTACTCAATCTCCGTCACCATGGACACGGGCTGCCGAGGGATAATTATTTTGATCCGATCATGTGTCATCAGTGGCCCTTAATTTGGTTGAATGTGGTTGTTGGCATCCAGCAAGCGTCAGCTTGGCTTGCATAACGACATCCAAAAGAGAGGGGAAAAAAGGATTTAGCTGTCAGTTTAGCCAGTTCTACGGCACTGCGAGCATCAATTTACCCCTGCTCCGACGAAACCGGTTGAAGGCGTAAGTGGTGAAGGCAAGCATTTTAGCAGCTTTCCTTCAAAAGCAGAATCAAAGGATACCTCTGAAAAAGGTAACCATTCGCAATGGGTGGGTCAATTTATGGAAACGTTTGTCTTTTTACGATTTCTGTTTCGGCGCTGGCCCTTGAGGATGGCCCGAATATGGTTGACTTATTTATTTTAAAATAACATTTTCTCGTAAAATCAGGCGGCACAGCGTAATGACGCCACCAACGCCACTCAAGTGCTCTGACTCGTCGTCCTCGAAGGTTCTTTGTTCAAACAAACCAACGGTTGCCGATGGTCAGTACGAGCTTCCACGGACTGGACAAACACACAATTTCCCATTCCACTTCCACGACATTTCCGTTGTTCTGTTGGGGACCAATCGGATTGTCTTCGGTTGTACCCTTGTTTTGCAGTTGCCGGCGCCGAACAATTGAAACACGGGTACAATACAACGCCCGGCTCCCTTCTGACCCAACCGGTGTCGCTCGAAACACACAAACAACAAGGCACAATTTATGAAGGAAATAAGTCCACTCGTGTCGTTCGTCGTTGATCCAGTCGTGGGCTGCCGGGTGACCGAAATCCGTGGGCCGCCGGTGGACAAACATCACATCCGAGTTTCTAGCCAGAACCTGGCTATTCCCTTCACGTTACAGGGTTGTGGGCGCAAAAAAAAAACACCAAACAAAGAAATCCACAACAACTTGCCCCGGCGGATCCGGTTGTGTGCTGGTTCGTTTTAGCTTTTTTCTTCACCAGAAATGTACAACTTCCGTGGGCAGTTTTTCCACATCACCGCCGTCGTCAATGCGATTGTCACCGCTGGGTTGGAAGGGAAGGGACGGTTGATTTCTGTGAGCCGGACTCGGGTCACCTATAGAATGTCTTGCAGCGCTAAACGAGCGATAAATCTACTGGTCGTGTAGCGAGCGGCTTTACTGCTCTCGGTATTTTAGCATAAATCTCATCAGCAAAGCAAACCCCGGTTGGCTAATGGTGGAAAATAAATTAAAAGTACCAAGAAAACAAGGGCTTAATGAAAAAGGAGAGCCGGAGTAAAAGTTAGGTACCAATAATGTTTCATCGTAGGACCGGAGTAGAGGTGAGCGTTTATTCTGAGCCGTGTTTTTATAGGTTTGCAACCCTTTTGAAATTTTGAAATTCTTACGTTTAATTTTTCATTAAATGTTGTTTTGTCAGTAAGTAAAGTTCATGAGTAAAACGCTTCAAATAAGCATCAACATTTTACATTTCTACGCCGTTTCTAGCCCTTGAAATCGTAAACATGCTTTCTTCTTCTTTTCTTCCCGCTATTCACCCCTTTTTAAACAGCTTTATTTTATCAGTTTTGATGAAAACATTGAGCTGCAAAAATACCGTAAGAAGCCATTATAGGATTTCTTTTAAATACTTCAAAGGCACATCAAGAAATGGCAGTGGCGGAAAAGGAGGGCTAGGATACTGTTTTTGTCGCATTCACAGCGTAGACCTTTCTAGAGTTCGGGTGGGCTGTGGATGTCAACCGGAAGGGCTTTATTTGCATCAGTTGCGGTCATAAATACGGTCAGAAAGGCGCAGGTGGAGAAAAAACCATCCAAACCGAACGCTCAATACCTGACCGGCGCCCGACCAGTTCGGTTACATCCCTTAAAATTTACCCTTCTGCTGCTCCCTCTGACGTTCCATACCTGTTTCGAAGCGGATGTAAGTGTTTTCCATACATACATGTGCACCGTTTCTTTCGCCGAGCGGCGCTGTACCGTTTTGCCCCGGAAGGAGCCTTTCTTTGAACTCTAACGACGTTCGGCTCCATTACGGAAGGTGTTGTCGGTGTTTTAGGTGGCGCTCGTTAGCAAAGGCTGGCGCAAATTTCCCGGTTCAAAGCTGTCCGAGCTGAAGTCGATGGAGACGTATGCTTGCCAGCGTTCGACCGTGTGTTGCTTCCTCTAAATTGTTTTTCTTGTCCTCCGAATTCGCTTCGTGGATTTCTTTCAAGGCGACAGGAGGAAACCGTTTCATCATGGGGGGACGGTGCAGAACGGTTTAATGACCGCTCTAGCGCCCAAAAGCCTCCCACATCGTCCTACCGTTTGCAACCAACGCAAAGCCTGAATGGACGAAGTGCCTTGACAGCCTATACTTTTGGCGCAATTTATGGCACAGGATTAGGTGTTTTATGGCGCGTATCGGGTAGTCTTATTATGACTGATGGGTTACTGTTCGGAAGGCCCTCGACACGATTCCTACATTTTGCGAACTTTCGTAAAAGCGATACGGCGTTCCCAACGGACTTTGATGGACTTTTTTTTTTTTTCAATGGACTCGTCGTGTCCATTTTTTCCTAATGTCTTTATTTCTCAGTGTATAATCCGGTCGAAGGTCATTGAGTCGAAATTGTGTGCGTGAAACAGAATGTTAATCCTGCAGCTACATAGATAGCTTGTTTATGCGATTCAGTAAAAAAAAAAAAATGAAACTATTATTGATTTCCACGCCTGGTCCATAATGGATATTCCAGCACAAACTTATTTTTCTCTTATCCCAACTAGTCACCTTTTTAAAGTGCATACAAACACAATGGAAAAGTCAGATTTTTTCACTTTACGTTGCCTTTGCCAAAAATCCTTGCAACCCTTTTGCGATAGCGAAGATCTGGGTCACAAATTGGCAGCGTTTCGTAGTGGGTGCTCGATTGTTGCTCCGATACCTCGTTTCTTTTGTTGTTGTTACTTTTCACCCGTTTTTGTTATACTCCTTCTCGGTCGGGAGCGGAAAGCCTCAGACTTTACGATCCACCCTAACGAACCGGTGGGTTATGATGAATAATATGTTCGGTACCACATCTTCTTCTTTCGACCCTTGCAATCCAGGTCTCGCTCCAGCAGGGTGTTGATCTTTATGGTTCAAGCCCGTAAAGCCAATCCAATAAGCAGTATCATGTGAGGATCGCTAGATGGCGAGAATACAGATTGGAAGCGAGTGCCTGGGGAGAACGAATATTTGGAAGGGTTTTTTAAGGATTTGCGTAGATCCGTTTGCCGCAAATGAAACAACTAATGCACTGGTTAGTCCGGGGGTAAAAGATCCAAAATATTTTATTGTAATAGCTTTTATAAAGTTTGAATTGAATTGCTAGTCACGCTATGGTTTACCTTGAACTTTTGCGTAGCGTTGTCTAGTTGGCTTATCAATGCTAATGATAAGCTACACTTCAATATTATTCTGTTTACACCCAGAACTTTCTATGCATAAAATCTACAAATATCTGTTCCAACCTAAACACAACTTCCGGCGATAAGGGCTCTTTCATCTGTGCAACTTTGTGAAACAATTGAGCCGCACCAACCCTTCGCTGAGATCATACTCGAGAATTCATAAGATTTTCATGCACCAGCATCCAAATGGCGCTTCCGGCAGCAACTTTGGTCATTATTTAATTGACTTCAAAATGGGGTTCCTCGCAACAAGGGAGCCATTGCGAGTGGGCCAACCACCGGTTGGTTATCTGCTGGGCTTTGTTCATTTCCTCCTACCGTTGGTGAAAAGTTTAAGCATCTAAACATTGACGACGTTCGTTTGGCCGTTGTTCGCTCGAAAGAACTTATCTTCTTATCTGGTGGCGGCAAAGAACAAACGTTTGGTAGAGAAATTTGAATTTCAAAGAATGTTCTTCCTTCGAAAGCCAATTTTTTCTTAAGCCAAATAACCGCAGCTTTATCTATTCCGCTTTGTGATTTGAGTTCAAACTTATCAACGAGAGCGCGCTTCTACCGTTCTTGTTGTCCAATCGTGTTTCGGTGGGTTTATTTATTTTTGGTGTGCTGAAAACACACTTTATCTTTAATTGAGCACTTCAGCAAAGTGTGTCAAACAATCAGCCAAATGTTACCCTCGGTACGCATCGCTTCATACATTTAAATTGGCCTGTTGGGTGGAAGGTAATTAAATAATTGGCAGCTTCACTTGCCGGGTGAAAGGGAAACGGCGGAATCGCGTACATGCGAACAAGCAATGCCTAAGCTGCACGTCGTCAACCATCAGCTCATCCTTAGCAGCCCTTACCTTTAATCTACCGGAGCAGCCAAACATGGTCTGAGTATTAAAAACATGACCAAACTCAATACCAGCAGTGTGGCCACCATAAGCGAGACCCGGCTTGCTTTAGGGAAATCCAGAATGAAACTTCAAATATGGACTCCTCACGTTTTATAAAACTTCCTTTCCTTCCCTCCGCTCTCTTTGCGCTCATCAAAATTTTCTTTCCATGCTTCCGACGACGAAACGATAATGCTTCCGAATAAATTAATTTAATATAGCCGTTATAAGCTTCTAACTGGATAAGGAAAAGCCCTGCCAAATTATGGTGCTGTATGAGTACGGCCAAATCGTCGGTGTATGGCAAAAAAAAAAAAAAATGACTCGGGCAGGAGGGAGCGCTTACTATTTTACAGGAAACTAATTTTTCCACCCACAGAAACACCTGTCGGTATCGAAAAAACCCCAGGTGTACGGCAAGGAAGTGGAATGGGAAGGGTATCTGGACAGAAAAGAAGGAAGCAAGCGTACAACAAGCATGTTGCTTCAGCTAAGTGAAACATAATGGAGTAATTTACACTCTTATTTTTTTCCGTTTCCTTTCTTTCACACGGTGTTCCTATCCGATGCTTAGATTGGTTGAAAATGTTAAGTTTTTTGTTCCGTTGGCGAAAGAAATATAAGAAAGCCTAAAGGACGATTTGCTCCATCTCCGAAACATGACGTGGGTTGTTTTGAAAGCAATTCCCCCCCCACCAGGCTTTTCCGATAGGAGCGTAGAGTAAATATACAAAGAAGGGTGTGGAAAAAAAAACAAATCGTCGGGTGAACACTTCATTTTAGCGATATTGTGGTTGGGCGTTTTTTCTACCGGAAAGTTCACGAAACAAAGATGCGAGCATGCACTTTCATTTCGATCGGCTGCGATCCTAGCATCGCAACGGTTCGGAGTTTCATTTGGAAAGTTTTGATGAGCTCCATTCAGTACAGAAACCAGTATGCTGGTTGTAGAACAATGATTGCTTCCTGGGATCGAATGCTGGGAGCAAATTGAACACACCTTCCCAACTTCCCGTGCTCGCCCTCACGCTCGGTTTGATCTGATTATGTTGGTCGTATCTGTGTCCGTGGAGACGACCTCACCGACGCCGACCAGGAACGTCGTTAGCGCTCGCAAAACGGGCCCTCATTTATTCTACTAATTGATTGTGGTGAATACAATTCTCCGGGTGTTGCACGTCAAAATCATTGCAAATCCTGCCGTACGAGGATTCGGTGCAGCAGACGGGGCCCGGACGCGGTAAGCTCTGTGGCTTAATTCGGAAACAATCCACCGAACCGGGTGCGGTTTTGGGTGGGCTCTGGTTTACTCCTTTCAGTTGATTTGTATTATGTATGGATGCGGGAACATACTTGAAACATTTGCAAGCATGATTTAGTGCCGTGTCGTCGGAGACCGTCAGCCAAGAATTATCGCCTTTTAGAAAGCGTTCGGCGAAGCGTTGGGCCTCCGGCAAGATTCAATTGCATGACAAATTATAAGCCATAATTTATAATCGGCGTGTGTTTGTGTGTATTGCAATCGAAAGGAGTTGATGCGATAAGATTTTCCTAATAGGAGTTTTCACTTATTTTTTATACAATTTTTTGAACGGCTTATAAAAAATATGGTTTATTTTCTTATGACGTATATTTTTATAATGTTTCTAGATAAAAAAAAAATTTTTTTTGAAAATGGTCCATTCTGTTATATGCTTATTTAACTTACCAAAGTACGATTGAGAAATAAAAGAAAGGGTTTGAAATGAAATCGTAAATCCATTAATAAATCTTTCATCCAAAGCACATCTATATTGTTTTGTTATTCTTGTTCCATGAGGGATCAATATTTTCAATCAGACTGATATGCTAGCGTATTCTTCATACTTGCATGGGAGTTCCTTGCACGGGACTTGTAGTAAAGCGGTTCTTCGTGGAACCACACGGAACGAATTCGCACTGCAAATGACATCCTCAAACACGACTACAATGTCCAGCTTTAACTCGTAGCATAAAAAAAAAACATGTTTCGCTTCACACCATCCTGCCAGATGGATGACATGTTTGACCGGGTGACGCACTATTGAGCTCCCCTTGTTGCACCAGATCCGTCCTCTTCGTCAACGATTCCAACGAGGAAGAGTGAGAAATGGGAAAAGAAAAGCGGTCGACGATGGTTCGATCAACAATAGAGTGCTTTGAGAATGGTTCTGAAACAACCCGGCACTTCCGCCCGGCAGTGCGCGGCGGGACGGAAATATGGACACGTATCTACAAATCTGCACTTATTGCTCCAGTGAAAGCACTGACGTGTGCGTTGTTAGTGTCAGGATTTCGTGCCGGAGCTGGCAGCCCTGGGAACGAGCCCAACCGTGCAGCACGCTCGACAGTGACAAACCTCGCGCCGGGACCGAACCTGGAAGAGTAGAAACTGTAAGCCGAGTAAGATTTTTTTCTGCCCCATTTTACTTGCTTCCCTATGCTTGCGTTTTAAACCATCTCGTGCTTCCCTGCAACCGCACGACACGACACGAGGTTTAGTTGGACCCTGTGCGACCGAGCTGCCAAAAGTATCCCGCCGGAGATGGCTGCTTGGGCTGTATTTGTTTCCCCCTAACGGTGGCCATTCTCGGTATCAGGACGGTGCAATAAATGGCCGTCCGGATCGGGCAACATTGCGTTGGCAACAGGGACGTTCCCACCCCTGGTATCAACCCTTCCATGATCCACTCCATCCGGTCCGAACCTTCGATTACAATGTTTTCACCGTCGATTCCGGGAACCGCTCAGTTTCAGCGCCGTGTCCTTACGTATCGGAGGCTTTCGATGGGATGCAATCCCTATCGTTCCCCTGGGTAGTCAAGATTCGCCAGCATGTGCTTGCATCGGTTGGCTTGTTTTTCAATATTTTTCCTACATTTACCTGGCAGAAAGTACGAAAGCTCGAAGCGTCGAAGGAGAGGGAAACGCCCCAGCCCGCCATTTGCACCAACGGATGGAATATTCACGTCCGCCAAGGAGATTTGTAGTGCTGGGTCACGCGAAGCGAAGGTAAAGGGAGTAGAAACACACGACCCCACACAAACAAGGCAGTATGTGTCGCTGGTTGTGTTGTGTCGTTCGGTTACGAAATATCGTGCTGGAAGAGAAAATCTCCCACATCCAACGGTGCTGTTCCCTGCAGGGTTTCCCATGTGTTCGCTTTTTGGGGCTTGCATTTTTAAACGACAAACGAAGAAAACAACAGAAAGCAGAAAAGCTCGGAAGCCTCAGGGTAACAACAGGTAATAAAATGCAACAACCCGAACGTTTCCTGGCGTTTCTGAAAAATGCATTTATTTACTTTAGCCCCCGAAATCTCCCCCCAATTTGGGCTTTATTTGCCCTTGGATGCACGTTCGTGCTTTCGAAAGGTGCTTCATGCTCCCGGAGATAAGGACTCGAATTGGGGGTATTTTTCCTCAATCGCTGCGTTTCATGCCGTTTTCCCATGGGAATCGCTTGAATGGCTCATTTTTTGTTTGCGGGCGTTGAATCGAAAGGAACGGTGGCAAATTCGCCCGATGATTGTCAGCCATTTAACAACCCGCCGAACTCCACTCGCGGCAGTGGGAAGCTCTGTAGGATTAAAAATGAAAATCGACTGCGAGCCCGACTGAACGCAACCGGTGAACCGTGCAGAGCACCTGGGGTGGATGAATGGAGATTGTTTAATTAATTTTCATGCCCATTGGCTGGGGATGTGCGAAAAGCGCATCACGGCTCACGTGCTGGGCGGGTGTTGCTGCCGTGGTCGGAAGTTCGTGTCGCTGTAGTGTCCTGCTGCTTGTCACCAGCACCGCAAAACCGCAATTCATTGTTTGTGCACGCCGGAATATTGATTATTTCCTCCAGTGAGGCGAAATTGTTCAATTGTAAATTATGATCACCTGAAGCTACACGTTCCAATTATTGATTATATTCAAAACAAATGAAGTACGGCGTTTGATTGAAAAATACTGAAGCAGCGTAATGCTATCTATCTTGTCAATATAATGTGACCAAAGTGCTACAGTAAATTGAATGTAAATCGAATTCGGTGTTTTCATCAAGAAAAAAATGAGGATAGAGCACACAAAGGCTGATCTTGTGTTGTGTACTCCACATATTTCTGGAGCCCAAATGTTTAGTAGCTTATTAAAATGACCAGTTATGAACGGAAAATGTCATCTTAAGCAATTGAATTTGCTTAGAAATCTCATAAGACCTAATACTTTGCCTGTCTTTCAAATCGCTGCAACGAAAGTAACGGTAGTGGGTAAGCTTTTGCCCATGTTTTATGTTACCTCTGCTCCGTAGTCCTTGAGTGAGACAGCACCAGCATTTCTAATGTAATATCTGCATGATTATCTCACAAGGGACACAACTCACTCCTTCCGCGTATCTGTTTCTTTCGGTTGTCCAAAGGGAAAAACGTATCACCCTTTCCTGCAGGAATGGGTAGCATCCTGAGAGTAGGTGACTTGACCAGAAGATAAGTCTGTAAATCCAGCCTTCAAAACACGATAAGAATCGACCGTACGGCAAACTATGCTCAGGAATCTAAAGGTAGGTAAGTCTCGCCTATTTATGGAGAGCCATTTCAATGACAACTTTCATTACACAACACATACGCACCAAAGCCGAGAGACCAAAGGAACATGAAAACCGAGCAGTCCTTAGACAAGCACTTCCCGCAGACGAGGGCTTCGACAAGAAACGTTAGTACGTTAGAGCCAGAGGGCTAACATATGCCCCGAGCGCGTGACCAGCATGGGCAACAATGAGATGCTTCTGCTCCGCACCGATTGCATGTGTCAGCTCTAGGAATGCCTAGGCGCAAGAGTAACTAGGAGATAGGCCACTTCCTTATATGCACGGATACGTAGCAGGCGAAACTAATACCACCGCTTCACCCTCCCGTTGTCCCTGCTTACGAAATTCCAATTCCAGAAGGACCATCCGATAGAAGTGCGAAGAGTAGGTCGAGCGTTTGGAGGACTCTATTTACCCGGAGTGTCTGTCCGTACCAATGAATCCCGTTCTCATGGACGACACAGAATCTCTTCCCCACCAACAGTTTGGACCCAGAAGTCTCCTCCAACAGTAGCGTGCGCTATAAAACTCGTACTACTCTGGAGACAAACTTGCGTCAGGGCATGACGGCCCAATCACGGACGGGAAACTAATACAATTCCGAAGCTAGCCACTCGAAGTCGTATGGTATCGTCTGCTGGCCGTTCTTGATATGATTTCTGACTTGGAACGATACCTCGTGCTCGTTAATAATATCGAGAGCCATCGAGGAACCGTAGGGACGATGGCTTGCACTCGAAAGGCTTGACCAGGTTGATTCATTTTTTTTTTCTTTGGTCAGCCACACGCAGCAGAGTAACTTTATAGCCTGTGGCAGTTGGCCACCGGTGTCGTTTCCCTGGCCTTTGAACGAGGAGGAGGTTTGAAAAGAGATTCATGCTACAGGTCAAACAAATTAGGATTTTTTGTAGACATTCTGCACAGTTGCCAGCAGGAAGCTACGGGCTTAGCCAGGAGGGAAGTTAGTTGGACATGGTTGAACAAATCCCTTCTCAGATATGTCCGGTCTTTTTGCATCTCATTGCGCACGGAAGGCAGGAGCATGGAGAGGAACAACAAATAACGATCATTGTTATCTGAAACAATTGTAATCATAAAACACCCTTGCACAGATGCAATACCGAAGGGCAATTCGATAAGATGAATTATTAGCACCGGAATTCCAAATGGTTCCTGTTCTGGTTCCGTTCTGGTTCATTATCTCCAAGGGATGAGGGGTGTGTTCGACCGCCCTATTCCGCACGCGTTCAGTATGATGCGAAAGATGGAGCCAGATGGTGCCTTACCTGTCCCTGAGGCAACAGTGGTCCGCTACAACATCCGGACAGGTTTGTTTCCGAGTCGAGCCGGAAGTCGTAATACGTTGCCCAGTGCTATCGCTTCCGAACCGTTGGTCACAGAAAGGCCGGTTTTCAATGCGAATGCTTTCGATTTCTAGGGCAGGGAAAAGCCATGGTAAGAAAATGTCCTGGTGCAGTGCTTTATCTGACCAGGAACACCTTTCGGTGCGCAGAGCGAACAGAAGGCAGTTTATTAGAGAGTTCAACTAACAACAGTCACATTTTTCGCCCACTTGACCTTTCTGCACTTTCGCACGTAGGAAGAGATAAATACGTAGGAAGAGGGGGGGGGGGGGGGGAAAGAGTGCGACACGGAAAGCGATAGATCTTGAAACCGGGTGCAGCCGAAATTGGAACACTAATTTGATTTCATTTCAGGAATCATCGACCATATTCGATCACCCGAAGAATGTTCGGTCAGCTGAAGCAAACTGAAAGAAGTTTTCCGGCGATGCAGGACAGTCGTTTCCTTTTCGTGTGCAGGTGTGTGTGTGTGTGTGTGTATGTGCTACTTTTTCTCCTCAAGCCCTTCCAAGGGAACGCAGTATGAAGAGCCGGAAGAGCCTCCAGGGCAACGGCGCAAAAATAGGAGCCCGATTTCAAATGAACTGGAAATGCGCATTTCGTTCCGGTTGCGGTCCGGCTCAGTTGTGACTTGTCCTTTTTTTGTTGCAGGGCAGTTTTTTTTTCATGAAACACTTGAGACGGTTAAGTTCAGGCCGGCCAAGCACAGATCTATGTTTGCAGGGGAAAAACGAAAAAGCAAGAAATAGCATCGACAAAAAACCTGGATCCTTTCACTCGAATTTCTCAATCCTTCAACGGACAGATCGTCATGCTGTTCATTTAGTGTGTCGTAGTGTCATGGCCGAAAAGAATGAGATAAAGCAGTAGATGGGAGATAATAAAAAAGCAAGATTTTTTGCTAGGCTGATATCTAGTTTCATTCCAAGAAATGATAGGTATTGAGAACGGCTTCGAGCTTTTGACTGCGATTTCTACAATCGAGAAGAAGATGGATTCGTTTCACTTTACTTCTCGAATCATTGTTTAAATATGAACTTAAAACCCCATCAAATATAGACTAATGAATTTGAATTGAATGTAGGGTTCTTAACGCACAGTTATTGTTAATAATTGTACTTCACGTGATAACTAATTATTCTCCATGCAGTCTTCCGAAATCTAAGCCACAAGCGACTCATATGGGGTTCCATTTCCATACAAACTTTTCTCAGCAGCAATCCAATTATCCCGCCCAGTGTATTCACCAAAGGAAGATCCACCGCCAAGGATCGTTAAACACGAATCCGTTTCGTTTGGTACTATATGCGTATCATTTCTACAGCTGCCAGAGTTATGAACCGTGCTGCTTGAACTCTTTCGCTCGAAACTCGTGGCCGAAATGTGCTCTCGCTTTTCTGCGCCGAACATGTAAATGTCGGTACATATAGTTAATTAGAATAAATTAGCATAACTACCGAGCTTCGGTACGTTGGAAACGCAAGCATGCTTGTGAGATTTAAGCAATGGTGCAATTGTAGGATTGCCAAAAAATCAACCCACCGTTTTCATTTGTTGGCCATTTTCAATAATGGCAATTCGTGTCGTGCACGGTCACGCTTCGTATGCTCAAAATGTGTAGAACTGTGCCGCATACTGAGCATAATCGATTAGAAGTATGGAAGTGGTAGCTCCGGCGCGCAGGAACATCGGGAACCTTTGAAGCAGAACCAGTTGGTGAAGCCGAAAAAAGAACACATTACCCCAAAATGAGATGACGGCAGCAGAATCTTTGGCGCAGTCGGGACACGGCTATCGTTTCTGTGGACCTTTATCGTTGTTGTTCTTTTTTTTAAACTTTGCAGGCTCGAGGACATCCGAGGGCCGAGCTCATCCGGGTCAGGCGTGATGAATCCTTTACGGCGTTGAATGAAAATTTGGATGGCTGATGGAAGACGAAATTGCAAAAAGCTTATCACCATCGAGCAGGGGGGAAGGTTCCGTGGCTTGAGTGACTTGTGCTTAGGAAAGGCTCTGATATGAGCTCGGCGCAGGTCTTTTACGGATCGCCAGTCGGACGGAAACACACGCCACCCTCACGTACCAATAATCAATTGCTTGTAAAGTGGGTCAAACACGGCGAAAGTGACAGCCGCCTCGGCTGGTGGCCCTTCGCACACCTAAGCGGAAAATTCATCGAATGTCAGCTGAACCTTCGAAAACTGGACGATCTCTTCTAGCTATAAGGCATCCTCTCAAGCAAAGGATGGATGGACGGTTAAAAAAGAACCCATTTCGATGAAGACGGCTGGGATGATGGTGATGACGATGGTGCTGGTGCCGCTGTCTCAGTTTCCTTTTTTCTTCTTCCAAGCAACCCCTGGGAAACAGCTGTGGGAACACGGGCCCGTGTGTGACGATCGTTGACGTAAATTTTCCTCGTCGTCATGCATCGCTTATGTCGCACTAACTTAAACATAGCGGACACGAACATTCATCGCCATCACTTTTACCAAACGGGCATCTTTTTCCACTGGCCAAAAAAAAAAAAGAGTATCCATCACCTGAAGGTGCCAGGCGTGGCAGGTGTGCTCATAGGTTTTGAATTAAGGTTCCTTCGTTGTGTTTCCATTTTATTTCTCCACCCGAAGATGCTTGGCAAACATAAATTTGCCAAATGGAAATGGGTTTGGTACGGCTTCGAGTTGGTTCTCGGAGGAGGATGTGCACAAAATCTTTCCATTTTCCACATGTGTCGCAGAACGGCGAAGGGAAGGATATTAGCACGAATTTCCGTCTGTCATTTTCCCTCTATCACTCATCAGGGCTCGAATCATCATCTGTAGCTCTTTTATTCAGTTCCATGAGATTCATCTAAAGTGTATATGTCTTGGACGAATGAGAACGATTAAATGCGAGCCTTTATCTCCTATCCCCCGACATACCGGGTGTAGTCGACTGCTGTTACGGTGCTGAGAACTTCATAAACTAACGGAAATCGTTCTCCTTCCGGGAGGGAAACCAACCACTCTCAAGAATCATGGATGGAAAAATAAAACGAACTTTCGTTACCGTCGGAAAACTAGTAAAAGCGTAGACTCGGTTTGCAATTTCTTGTCATTGTACAGTGAGGTTAGTTTAAGTGTCTTTTCTGGTGTTTCACGGGTGTCCTATATTTCTTAACGAAAGTTTATGTTGGCCCAGGTGTGCCGGTATGTGGTGAGTTTTAATTAAACTTCCCCTTCGCGTCGGTCGGTCGATTCTTGAGTTTCACTTGGAATTTCTTAGTGGAAGTGACAATATGGACCATACGTACCGATAGTCCAGGAGCCCTACTTACTTTGTTTCACTTTATTAAATTTAACCAACACCGGCATCACTACCAATGCTGCCAGTTTCTTCCCACCCCATGGCGAACCAGTTAATTAACGGTGATTTGGAACACCTTTAAGCCGGGAAGTGATGGGGATTGTCGGTGCTGTTCCTCCCCGTTACTGGCCTGGCCTGAGTAGTAAGGGGGTAAGTTTACACCTCGACATGACGACAGGGTGCTTCGGGAAGAACTTGAATCTCGGCACACACATCACGGAAGCCCTTTTTGAAGTGATTAGATTTTATCACAGCAACTTGCTGACGCTCAGTGTTTTGCTGAAGGCGTTTCGTCGGTTTATTTTCAAGCGACCAAGGTGTGGAAGAATCATCTTTCTGCAATCATTTCTCACCGAAAGTGCATTGGACAGGGGTTTTGCTCGAGGTTATTTCTGGAAGAAGCTGTGTATGATGCTGACGAACGTAAAAATCGATTCTTACAACTTTCGTAACACAATTTTCAGTCTTCTAAGTATGGAAAAAAAAAGCTGAGTTTTTTTTAGGGTTGGACACGAGCAGGATAAATGAAATGATACGTAGTCAGTAAGTGAGAATTTCGCTTTTGTTCATCGTGTTTCGCTTGTGCTTCTTCCAGCTCCAAGTTTGGCTTCTTATGTGTTGAATAATTGAGGATGTTGGGTCTTAATTACTTGTTTGACCGATACTCCCGGCAATCCCTGTAGGGAATATGCGCCTGTCTCGTAGCTTTGGCCAGCTGCCTGTAGATTTGTTTAGCTTTCCTTTTTAGCGATTCGCTCGGGCTTGTTGGAAGTCTCGAGCATCGCTGCAGAAGTTGCCGGTCTATCAAATAGCGAAAACGAAAGTTGTCATTTCCCATTACGGCACGATCTCGCGTGTCGTGCGAAGGGAGAGAGAAAACAGATTTAAATCACGCAACGAATCTTTGACGAAGCAAAAGGGCTTGATTTGCACCTGGTTCCGGGCGCCTTCGAGCAGTGGCAAAGCGAAAACTTCCGTTTCGTTCGTCCGAAGTTTCGCAAACGTGTTTTTTTTTTCGTTCCGGTTTTATGGATCCACTGCCCGTCGGCAGAGTTTAGGGAAGTTTGACGAAAACAAGCAGCGCATCCGAAAATGAGTCAGACGTGATTGAAACTGACGACAGGGTAGCGTTCTTTGTACTAGCTTTTTGTTTGCGGCTCTATTGCTTCCGACAGCTGACTCGTTTTTTTTTTCACCCTCCATTTTCCGCCATGTGTCGTGTTTATTTTGTTGATCTGTTTTTTTTTTGTTTCACATCTGCCTTTGCTTACTTTCGACGGGAAAATGGGAAATTGGCTTGCGTGTGTGTTTGTGTCTTTCGCTGTGGAGTGGCAAGGTTTTCCCGCAAATTCTGACCGTCTCCCCTGGGGCAGGATGAACACGGTCCTCTCCGTTTCCTTCCAGTGAGTGGCCGGTTTGCGTCGTCATTTTCCACACCGGCCATTTTCCAACCGCGCAGACTCCACAGATGAACCTCGCCTTGGGCATCAACAGAGAGGAACGCAATGAGAGCAAAGCAAAGGGCGAGCGACAGAGCCATAGAGAGCGAGCGAGCGCTTGGTGGAAAACCATCTTCCGGAAAAACACCGTGTCCGTGGTGAGTGCGTTCCGTTGGAGCGACGGATCCGTCAGATCTCTGTCTACCGTCGGCAACGTCAGACCGTGCAAAACGTCCGTGAAGCTCGCAGCGAGTCCGTGTAAGGGTGTGCGTGTGTGCGCGTGTCCATTGCGTGTGTTTTCACCGTCATCTCCCGCAGCAGTGCGGTCGTACGCGGGTAACATTGTGTGGGTACGAAGCGGATGGCAAGAAGAAAAGTAAGAAAGATGCAACATAAATCGCGCTGAAGGGAAACCATAAATCGCTACCGTTTGGTGTAAGTCACCGTGATTCAACGTGAGTGCGTGTGGAGGTAATTTTTGGGGTCGGCCAAGGAGGGTCTCCGCTCTGCAGGCAAGAGGAAGACGGGCGTGGAAAATACCCTCTTGATGGAAGTGGAAAAACGTGTGAAATGTGTGATTTGTTTGTGTTGATTGTGTGAAGAGTGTAAAGTCCGTTCTAAACATATAGCGAAAATCGCCCGACGCGAACGAATAAAAAGTAGCTCAGCTTAGCTAAAATATCAGCGCGAACGCACTTATTCGTCCGATCTGTCAATGTGGTATAACAACAGTTTGTTTACGTTTTTGAAACCGGCAGCAGGTAAAAGTGAACATGTGAATCATTCCTTTTTTTTACTTGAACATTTAACCCTACCAGGACAAAAAATGTTATAAAATCTTGAAGCGTTCACAATATCGAAATTATTCACTTGTTTACATTCGAATGATAGTTTCAGCGCACGACAAATTGGGCAACTTCAGTTCAAACCAACATAGTGATATAACAACCTTGGTTAAAATAGAGCAATTGCGTCCGATCGCCCTTCGTGGTAGTTTCGCAGTTTATAAACATAGCGCGAACGAAATCGGTTTTTTGCACATGGACTTTCACGTCGGGTTGTGCAATTCGCACTACCCGGTGCAATTTTCGCGCTATGTCTAGAAGCCGCTTAACGAGTTAAGTTTATTTTCTTTGCCCCGCGTACCATCGAACGGAGGCGGTCTTGGTGGACCACTCCTTCGGGATGATGCTTCAGGGCACACTTGCGGCAAAGGTTCGAGTGGTTTCGTTTGATACTCGGGCATCTTTGCCTCTTGCTTTCCCGGTGCTGAAACGTGCTTCAAACCGTGTGATGCCTTCGCAAAACCTTCCGCTATTCCGCACCGGCCCGGTTTCCGGTGTAATCTGTAAGCCCTTGTCGGCATCCGTCCGACCTTAAGTGCACCCAAACAATAGGGCGTCTCTGATAGCGGCATCGTTCTCAACAAATGCGAGCCATCGGACCAAAGCTCACCCAGTGGGACACAAACAATGGCACAAACAACGCGAACGACGAGCGCGACTTGAGCGAGGATAACAACGGCAATGAATAAGAACCACAGCTGTCTCCTCCACTGCCGGCTCCTCCAAGGAGTCCTTGGGAGGACACACGTCCCCTTTTGGGCACCGTGGAAATGTAGATGAGCCTGCCCTTGTGCGCCAAGCAACGCCGCAATGTGGCAACGAACAAATCAAACAAAAAGAGTGCAAAACATTCATCTTCAAATAAGGGATAATGAAAATTTGAATAAACAAAAAAACAACCCAAGAAAAAAAAAAGCCCATTAGTAATGTGCAGCAGCAGTAACGCAAATGAAATGCAACAATGCAACGACCACGGCGTAACGAACCGAACGATAAGGGTTTAATGAATGTTGGAAAAGAAGGAAAGCCCGGAAGCGCGCCGTCGGAAGTGGAATAGCAGGAGGAATTTCACTCTGGCAACCCTTATAAGTTTTCTGCTGGATGAAGTTCCGGACCGCCGTCGGCCAGTCGTGGCATCCAAACGATTTTCTCTTTTTTGTTCGTCTCGACTACAACATCGAGATGGTCGGATACGTGGTTGAATGTGTGTGTGTATGTGTTTGTGTTGGGTGGTTGGGTAGGGAGTGAACTGGAACAAAATACGTGATTGTTATTTCAGTTGGTCAACCGTGCAAAAAAGAAAACGGGATATGCAGGAAGGATGAGTAACCTGGGGGCAACGCTGGATTAGACGAAGCCAGAGGAAAGGATAAGAATCATTCAGCAGCACCAGAACGGGATGGACTGGGAACGTGAGCCAAGAAAAAAGGAAAAGGCATAAAAGAGAGGGAAAAAAACCCGTCCTTGCTCCTCAACCCGGCGAAAGAGAAAAAAGTTTCTTTCGTTTTTATTTTGTGCTGTGTCAGTGAGTTTGGTAATTAAAAATTTCTCCCGATCCAAAAGGCATTTTCCCATCGCCAATGTGCAATTTCACCCAATTCCGGACCGGTATCCTGACATCGACCCTCCCTCCCTGTGCGATCCCCCCCCCCCCCCACCCCCCCTACGGTCGGCTGTGTGAGTGCTGTGGAAAATGAGAGGATCCTGGCCCATCCTAAGGACCATCCGTGATCGACGATAACGACAGTCGAGAGCGGAACGATAAAATACTGGAAGGAATATTTGCTACCCGCTGTTTATTTCCCCCTTGGTGCGGAGGAAAAGGTGAGTTTGAAACGGCGGTGCGGTGAAACGGGTTGGGAGATGAATTTTAAAGCTCTGCCTTCGCTACGGATTGAAAAGGTATATTTTATCCGAATGGGAAAGAGTGGTTTATCGTGGGGGACGGTTTGGGAGGGGTCGAGCTAAAAATGAAAGGCAAAAGGAAATCCCATAAAAATACAAAAGTCATCGGTGCCGGTTGCTTCCGTGCCACCGTGGACAACTTTTCCACCCGGAGGAAAAGGTATCCTGCCGGTGCAGTAGTGTGTGTGTGTGTGTGTGTGTCCGAGTGAAGGTGTTTGCAATTCTAATCTATGTGTTTCACCATCTCTGCTCGCGTGTGTGCTATCTTTCCTTGCAGCTTGCATTCTCGGCGACGTGTTTGCCAACGTCAACAGACACGAGGTGCTTCGCTGATGCGTTGGAAAGGAAGTGAAAATCACGTTGGAATTTTATATCCGGTGCAATTTGCGGAAGTGTTGTAAAAGTGCATTTGAAGGAAAGCTGATTTGAATTCATTTCACGGCAGGCAGGAAAGGCCAGCCTTAGTAAATAAAGTTGAGTGATACAATTGTCTGTTTTCCATACGCAAAACTGTGGGAAAAATATCAGTGTAAAAAAAACACATACAGCACGGGAAACGTTTGGGTGAGAATTTTGGGAGCGACTTTGCACGAGGCCCAGAACATCTCCTTGGTTAACTGATTTGTACCTCTATCGGATTAAATCAACATACCAGGTTAAACTTCATCAGATTGGGAGAAAAGAATCAGTTCGTTTGTGCAATCTGAAAAAAAAAACATCAGGTAAGTAAGGGGTTCCGGGATTTTCCATGATACATTTTGTCACCCATCTCTCGTTTTCCTCATTTCAATTTTCATCATTTCAATTTTTTTCTAACCCAGAGAAAAAATTGTAATTGATGGTTTGACAAACGCGAAAGGTAATTGCTCTCTTTTAAAAGCATCCGGCTGCATTCCACAGCCATTATTTTATCTCATTCCCCGTTTTTCACAGCCCGGTTTCATTTCCTCTTTTTTCTGTTTTTTGCGTTATTTCCTCATTTCTGAATCCGGGAGGATATGTTTTGTATGTGTGAGGATATTTTGTAATTGAATTTTGTCACCATTGCCACGGACGGAAACAGCACAATGTTTTTGTTCGTAAATGGAAAACTTTTCTCTCACACCATAAACTCACCTACACCGGGGCGAGTCCGCGTGGAAGTGTCATACTTTTAACCCGAAACAGTGCGGTCACATAAATAAAATCTAATAAAGTTGGGCAAATTAGGGGGTTCTCTGTGCCACCGTGTGTTGCCACCGACGAGCTCGTTTCCTGTGGCTTGTTTTTGGGCCAAAAGTTTGGTGATAACGCTTTCAGGGCAGGAAAAGTACGTTGCTTAAGGATGCATGCAGTGGGTTCCATATGCACATTTTAATGCTATTACCGACATACCTGAACATATGATTATTATTGGTGGCGCTACATTTTCACTCCGTCTGATTGAAAGCAAGCACATATTATACATTTAATTATCAAAATTTTAGGCCGTTACAAAATCAATAATAATGTTGGGGCAATTTATGGACAGTTATGGCTTTGTGAAGGAGTGTGTGTCAAAACATTATGGTTTCTATATATTGTCTTGTTGCACGTGCTAACCAATTCTACGACTGACTCTTCTCCAGCTGTAGCTATAATTATATTTTCATCTTGAGGGAAATGAAGGAAATAGCCTCCAACACATGTGGAGGAAACTTTTCCGTGTATACCGGGGAATGTTCTACCCTTGGGGGGGCAACATGGCGTGCCTTCTAGCAAGCTTGTACGTTGCTTTAATGTATTCGCCTCCAGACGTCTCCGAACGAACGCGTCCATGTATTATAATGATAATTCCTCCATCGTGCCGGGCGGGGAAAGTAGCGTTCTTAATGCCCTCGTGTGGGGCGAGGAAACACGCTCGACAGTGCGGGGAAATGAGCCCGAGCGGGAGGATTTATGATTCTTTGATGGTAGCTTCTGCTGCTGCCTGGCGTGTCGAGTTGGAAGCGCTTTTTCTCGTCTTCCACTGCATCGCCAGGGAAGCGCCGACAAGCCCAAGGAAAACTTGCTTTCTTCACGGTGGATGCTTGCCGCGGGTGAATACGGAGGGTTTTTCCGAGTGTGGCGGGAAACGCAGAGCACAGCAGGCTCGTAACAAGGCGTACAAGTTGTCCATAAAATGCGCAAATAGCAAACAAAGCGACGTGTCGGTAACAATCTCTGCTTTCTGCTCGAGATGTTCGCTGGACGGAGACGCCAGGACATCGACCGTCGCTTTCGTAGACAGCGAACAAACGGAGCAAACAAAAAAGGCGGGAAAAACACCACCGGAAAACCGCTGGCACAGTACCACCCTGAGCTGCGTCTTGGTGGAGCTGGAGGGCATCCGAAAATGGCGAAGGAATCCAAATGAAATGCCAGCTCCTTAGCCATGTTTTCCTTTTCGGAAGACAGCGACCTGCTACCGGAAGAAATATACTTCGCTCTACCCGTTTGAAAGCCACCAAATAATGTCCACGAAAAGTATACGCTCATCCTAAAACAGCCCGTGGTCAGTTGAACTCCCTTGGGTGTGTTTTTTTTATTTTGTTTGTTTTCAGTGCGGCCTGGGACGCCATCAAGTAGAAGTAATCGAAAAGCGAAAGGGACAACCACGAAAACTTTTCCCGCATCCGCAACCAGCGTAAAAGATTGCGGACCGAGAAGTGCGACCCACAAGCAACGCCTTCATAAATGAACAAAAGAATGGCTAGCTTTTGATTATTTGGTCACCGTTTTCTTGAGGGGGTGGCGGGCGCATCTGTGCGGATCCTTCTTGCCGCCGGTGTTTGATGGTCAGCTTGTGCTAAAAGTAAACGTCTTGCCAACGCAGGAAACAATAATGACCAAGAAGGACAACCCAAGTCAACTCGACAAAAGGCAAGATAACAAAAACGGAATGTTTCGGCCAACCGCGTCTCTGGAAGTGTCCTTGCTGCTTCTTGTTTGTTTTATTTCCACCAAAAATGAATATAACATAAATTCAGTGGCGGTTGCTTGGAACTGTAAGATGGAAAACGGTTTTAAGATTGCGCCAGAGCAATCCTTTTTCACCAGCGTGATGAATTTCGAGGAAAAAGAGATTGATGTCTTTCAGAAAAGAGATTGAATTCCGGGGAGCAAATGACCGAAACGGAAACGTTGACGTTTCGTTCGTTTCATTTGTGTCGATGTCTTCTGACGCTCTCGGAACACGTGCCGTAAGTCGATCGGTTCCCCTTTCTTTAGCAGCCAGCCTTTAGCTAGCATGGTTGAGGCCTTCCATTCCTTTACAAATTACAGCGTGCTCAGCGCTTAGGTTTGAATAAATTAATTTGGCAAAAGGGTTCACAAGGGAAATCATACTGTTTCGCCCTTGGAAACATTTCGACACGCTTAAACACGCAAACAATCTGCAAATAAGGTGGAAACACGAATCTGGCATACCGTTTTGTAAATATGAACAGAGTATCTTTGAACATCGTCAACTGCCCGACTTACTGGCATTTTTCCCACCGACGACTTTTGTAGTATACGTGGTCGAGCTTTGCTGTCCATTTTTCAAACCTTTGACAGATTATACCATGGCTGATAGAAGCGATACCTGGAAGATGATTCCGCCCTTATCGTGCAGCTGCTGAGAGATTTTCTGACCGAACCTTCTCGGAATGCGCAACTGGATATCGCTTTCGGGTTGTTGTGATCATTTGGGACATTGTCTACAAAACGAACGATTCTTCGCAATTAGGAAGGAAACGGTCCGATTCTAAACAATAATGGATCTCGTTCATTGGTAGAACAAACCCATGCGATTGGATAGCGAAACACAATTTATCAATACACTTCTGATAGCGTATCGATTGCTTTGGTTCGAAAAGTGCCCTCTTCCTACAGGCAGCGGTCGTAATCCTCTTTCTACCGATAACCCCAATAAACAACGATGGATTAGCATACGTGAGCAGCGGCACGAGCGCTCCATTAGCCGGCTGCTTCCGTTGAAGCACACTTTAAATTCAAATCCAAAACCCTCTATGCCCGGCAGATTAGACGTCTGGCGTGGACCGCTGGCTCGTCGAGGTGGACACGTACTTGCACAAGACACCGTTACGCACTCCACTACTGGGCCGTAATGGCGGGCCGTATCGTGAACAACGATGGTCTCCTATCCCGGGGTCTCCGGTTCGAGTGAATCGACGCTATCTGTTCGATACTATCAATCGACCGGTATTAAGACCGTACACCGGTAATAGATGGGACAAAAAAGGATCTTTGCTTTGAAAATTGTGCTGGCCTTCTCGGTGGTCTAATACTATCCTTCTGCCGTCAGCGTCCGAACGCCGGATAGATTGGCCTTTTAGGGGAACGAACAGTTCACCTGCCTTATTTATGGAAGCAACGAGAGGGACACTAATAAAGCCATTCCTCGTTGTTGAGGTCGTCGTCCGTCCATCGTTCCTACGGCATAAGAATGTGCCCGGAGGCTCCCGTAGGCAGGCCCGTATCTTGCCATTTCCGCTCCAATACTTCCGCATAGATGGCGTATGTGGCGCTCCCTCGTACGTATATATGATCTGAACGCAAATAGGGCATTATTGCGGTAAACTGGACGATACATTTGAATAAGTGATTACACTAATTGATACACGGCTCGGGTAAGGGATTTAGCTCACGGCCGGCATACCAGTATGCCGACCAGTCGGACAGGTCCTGCCAACTGCCTGACCGCTAACGGGGAACAATTAAGGCCAGACTATGTCCCATTTTTATCTCTATCGCTGGCTAATGCCCAGCCCTGGGAGTCCCGGAACCAGGTTGGCGACAGGACTATCAGCCAGAGGGTAAGGACCGCCCATCATTCAATTCACTTACAGCGACGATAAAACCTACAACACGCCCAGCCTGAGGCTGTCCGTCAGGGCTTGATAGGTGAAGGTGCCGCAAGGCGGGAGGGACTTGTTATATTCACCATCGAGGATAATTATTAAATGCCACACCGTGAGGTGGCGATGGACCACCACCATCCTATCGACACTCGACCGGGAAAAATATGACCTCAATATGGTGCTATAGCTTCCTTTTACGCCCATAATCAACCGGTCGTAAACGTATAAGAATATTTCCTACAATCCTTGGAGCAGGCCAACCCTGAAGGGACGCGTCAACCCGGAGAACATCCTTTACTGCAGTGTGTTAAAGCAAGCAGTTCAAATATACGGTATCTTCAGTAGTAAGACATAGGAGGCCCCAGGAAAGGAAAACTCTTGGGCGAAGGATCTTTTGGGGTAGATTAAACGATGATTAATTATGCTTCCGTCCTTTCCTTGCCTGTTCCTTGGTATCGGTCAGGCACGTTTTGCATCGTTCGCCCTAAAACGCCCTATTTCGGGTCAATCGTGCCGGTACGATCTAGGACATATTCGGTTCCCAAATGCCGTTTGGACACCACACAATTGTTGTTTGATTTGTACTCTACTCGAACGAGACGAAAATCCTCGTGGATTCTATCTGATCTGTGCTTAAACGTAGTCCGGAGTGGATGCTAAATTCCGGACACGTTTCTCTGTATGAACTACACATTTTTCGAGGGTATCAGCTTTGGAGACAAAAAAAAAACAATCAGTCAACTACTAGGGTACATCGGGAGTATACACTCACACAAAGGCTGAATGCCCCCGGAGGGACGAAGGCAACGTGCAGAGGTTGGCTAAGGTTTGGTGTATGGCAGGTCCAGCTTTCCGTTTTTCACTGCAAACATATTAAACGTTGGCATAATGCCCGCATCGGTGTCCTTGATCATGCCTCAGCCCCTCGCTCATGATTTCTCGGCCTGTTTTCCTGTGGTTTTGTGATGTGTATTTATCTACAAAATTATGGCCACTAAACACAACCACCCGATGAAATGGACATGAGCGTTTAACACATTTGTGGGCGATCCCCGGGCGGTCGATCGTTGGGCCAAGTCGGTCAAAGACCGCAGCGTTCCGTAAAGCCTATCCGTTAAGCGTGATTAATATGCTATGAAATACGGTAATGAACGGTTTGGCGAGGATTACCGCAAAAAAGGACGGATTACTGCCAAGTCCATCCCTTGCGTCTATTTCCGTTCCAGAGGGTTCGGCGCACCGCCCCCAAAACAAGGTTATTAATGTATGCCGTCGAAAAACCAACGTGGCGGACGTACACGTGCAGAAGAGCGATGGAATGCAAACGAAGGTTAGTGGACCGCGTGTGACGTACGGCTTACAGCATAAAAAAAACGGGTGATAAACATCAGCAAACCCATCGCTGCCGTCCGTCATACATCAAGGATTATCGGTGACAGTTCGGTCTAGTGCGAGGTGCAATGATAAAAAATGACCAACCAGCTTCTATTGTTCGCTGTGCTAAAAGGCTTTTTCGAAAGAGTTTTTTGAAGCCCTGTCTGCAGTTCCTCGTTGTATTCTAATCTTCCAAATGTACTTTCCTAAACAAGCTCTATAAAAATAATCTTTGTTTTATTCGCTGCATTGAACCTAAATCGGCGAATTTTTTCCTCAACAAAATGTCCTCCATTTTCACTCAGAAAAAACTAAATCGATCACCTGTGTGTGCGCGCTCACGGGGCATGTCCGGTCCGGCATTCGCAAACACCAATGTTTGTCCGTAATCTATGCAGCGTCAGCATCGACCTGGATGCCGGGCGAAATTCAACGCCCACGGCATTCACGGCATAGCTCCCGGAGAGGCCCATTTCCGGAGGCTTGTGCGAACATTCCCCCTTTTGGGGCCGTACGCAAACACTTGCCACCCTTGTGGGATACCGAGCACCGGGGGCGTACGTGAGAATGTAAAACATTCAATGCGTCCCTCCGTGACCAGCGGTTCCCGCGACGCGTTCACCCGACGAACCCTTTGGAGGCCAGAAAAAAAAATGCAATGCCTATTTTCAGCCATCAGAGTCCCCAGAGGCCCGCGTGGGTGCATTAGGCTTACCGAAGGATCGGAGGCCATTTGAACCACTCGCTTGGCCCGCTCTAGAGAGGCGTAATCAAGCGTTCAAACGGTGCATTCGTTGCATTGGTTCACGGGTCCCTCACACCGGCTGCGACCCAACACAAAGCAACCACTTGGGGCGCTGGATGGAAAACCAGGTCCTTTCTGCAGTAAGCAGGTCGTATGCCACGTACATCACCTCTTCCTTCGCATTCTCCCGAACGGAAAACGCGTACCAGCTCCAGCATGCCGGAACTACATTTTTGCCATAACCCACTCGAGGGTTATAGGGGACAGAGTTGGAGGGCATTTGTGAGGGATGGTGGAAGGGAAAAACGGAAAAAGCACCATTCGACGGTGTAGGTTTCGCAGAAATGCTTTCAAATCATTTCCTCCCGGCTCAAGATAAATGCATACCATTTGCGTTCGGCTGCAAGAATGCGCCCGAGCCAGCGGCCTCCAACTTCTGCCCGGTGCAAGGTCATTTAAGGGAGAAGGACAGGGAAAAGGGGAGCCAACCCGTTCGGTGGCCGCCTTTTGAGGTCGATTTATTATTTGCACTTAAACAAGCAGCCCCTTTGCTGCTCCGAGCGGCAATGTTGTTGAACACATTTTCGCAGCGAAAATGCGATGGCCTTCGCCCTTTTTTCACTTTCTTAGACGATCCGGGCTAAAAATAGCAATTATTTATTTGCATTTGCTGGCACTTTTCCCTCGGTTTGACATTCGCCTGAGAACCATTAGCACCGACTGCAGAAGCACACTTTCCACTTAGAATGCACACTTAGGCTTAGAAATGTTGCATTCATCGGATGTATTTCTTGTTGATGGTGTGTTTTTTCCGAAATTGTCGAACCTTGTATCTTTTTTCCAACTTACACAGTCGATTGATTGAGTGATTGAACGAATGAAAAATTGTGTAAATGAGCTTAGGAGAATTTAGTGGAAATAAGGTAAAGAAATACAAACAATGTCTGAAATTGATACAGTTATCTCAATCCTCAAGAAAATTAATATTGAGAAAAGTTTTCCATTTACATCGTCTAGCACAAAAGAGAAACTCCATCTCAACCTTAAGCATTTCGCACATCGTCTAGCACAAAAGAGAAACTCCATCTCAACCTTAAGCATTTTCTTGACCAAAACATTTCCTTTCAATTTTTTTCAATCAGCACACTTCCAAGAAGTTTGCTGTAAGCAGAAAAGAAAAGCTCTCTTCTCTTGTTGAAATTCAGAAAAAGGAAACCACACTTTAATGCTATCAGCACAAATGCCGACCGCCTTTCGGCCCTCCATCATCATCGGCACCGGGCACGCCTCAGCTTTTCCTGCCAATCATCGCAGCAGCACGAGCAGCGTTGGGGGAGAAAATCGAATTCTGATACGTTTATTAGCAGAACAAGGGCAAGCGAATCCTTTTGCGGCCGTCGTGGGCGAAAAAAGGACGATAAGAACCGTTTTGCGTTTGGCATTAGGTGGTGAGTTCTTTTGGTACGTGCAGTATTTGCTGTGCCTTTTAAAGAAGCAAAAAAGAAACAACTGACGAAGGTTGCAAAAAAAAGCAATGATTTTGGCATCGAACATGCGGCAAACTGGAACAAAAAAGAAACAGCGATCCAACATACTTTCAGTTGGCGTTTTACCGAGTTCCGTTAATGGAGCGCACAGAAAAAATAATCGAAATCCCTCCTGGGCCGTAAATGCCAGACGGGCGAACACCTTTACATCCGGATGAAGTATTACACATTCCTAAAATGAACAAAAAAAGAATTATGGGAGCGAATCGATTCTGTGGAAAACGCTAGAGCAGGATGATTCTGCCAAAACCTTTTGACGGCCAAAGTTGATCCCTTTTCCCTGGTTTCCGATTCAGATGAACCGTAATGAGATGAATGAGGGTGCGAACCATTTGTGGCTAAATTTAACCATTTTGCAGCCTTTTTATTCAGAAGGAAAGTGGTGCTTAGTGATGGAAAAATTGATTTCCTTTAGCGTTGGCTTGCGTACTTTTTTACACAATGCGTTACGAACAAAACAAGTAAACGAAAACGAACACCCTTCCCCGAAGCAAAGGGTTAAGAGTTGGGGCAACGAAGTGCAGCGAACCTAATAAAATAAGCATACAGTTCATAAAGAAACCGTAAAGACCGGAGGAATATAAATATAAAACTTTCGATCGGGCGACCACCAACCAAACTTTGGCGCGAAGAAATACTGCAACGTTTTCATCGTTAAATATTAACGAGCCACGGTTTAGCCAGCTAGCTTCTTACTCGGCCCGGCGTCTTGGGTGCCGTTGGGCGTTTGTCGGGTCGTAAAGTTATCCTTCCTCCCCTCCCCCATTTGATCCCAATCACCTCCGAGCGAGTCGACGGCAACTAGAGACGAAGAGGATGATAAATGTACAGCCTCGGGAGAGTTGGTGGTCTAATGCACCTTCCGAAACAAAATACTTCTTTGCCCGGCGGCGCGGATTCGCGGATCAAAATTTTCCACTGGAATCGATCCGCTTCTCTTACTCCCTCCGTTACCAAACTCTTCTCCCGTCTCGGTAAGCTCATTAATGTGGATTCCATTAATCCGGAAAATAATTGCTCCTGGCATGGTTCGACCCGGACGACGTTCGGTCCGCATGCCGGGTAGTATAGTAATCATGATCTCGTTCCCAGGAAGGGCAAGCACCCTGGTGGAAATGTTCGCAACATTAAATGGATCCCCATCAGATGAGCCGAGTGGCTGCGTCTGGACCGTCCCCAGCTTGACTTCGACAACCTAAATTGATAGCCGATTCTAGCTCCAACGGTTCACCGAGTTGCACTAGCTCCGGGTTTTAATGCGAACAGATTTCGTCCAACACGAGCGAACCAACCGGTGGTTGTCCCCCACGGACGTTCCCGTACCGCGTCACTACGTTCCGGCAAACCGGATTACCGTCACCACGTCGTTAGCCAGCGTCCGTCAGCGATGCAAACGTGGCCCGTCCAGTACTCCAGGGCGTCTCGTGCACCAATTCGCACGGTTTATCGATTTCCCGGGGCCGTGTGCTATTTTAAGCACCTCAATTAATGTTTAATTAGTGATGATTCCGAACGTTAAGCTGCAATATAATTGGGTGCAGCAGTCGGGTCGGGTACAAGTGGTCAGAATTAGAAGTTTATTGAACGGTTCGGTACGCGCTTCAGGTTCCAGTAGATGGCCGCCTCGACGATGCTGGTGCCGCGCACAAAGTCCACCGCGACCACGTTGGCCGTCGGGCCGAGGTCCTCGAAGTACCACTTGGTCACGAACCGGTTCACCGAGTCGGCCATCTTGCGCAGGCCGCCGTACCGGTCCGTGATGACGCCCCAAGGGTCGGGCGTTAGTTCTGCCATGTCCGCCACGGGACGATAGGAGTACTCGCGGCTGAAATGGGAACGGAAGGCAAGGTTCCGCTGAGTTTCTTCTCGCCAGCAAACAGGTGGCCATGAGGCTGTACTTACAATCCCGCCGGATGGTGCGCCTTGAAGAGGTACTTCTCGAGATCGTTCACGTTCTGCACGTTGCCCCAGCGCTGTTGGACCGAGCGCCACACCACGTGCGGGTAGGAGCGCGCGGCAAATTCGTGATCGTAGCACAGCAGCACCGTCTTCCCGCGGGCCCACACGTCACCAAGCGTCCCCTGCCAGCCGATGGCGGGATCGGCCATCACCTCCGCGAGCGCACTCTGCAGGAAGCCGATCAGCTTCGTGTGCACGTCGTAGCCGTTGCCGAACCCGACCGGAAACTCCTGCACGTCCACCACGATGATCTCGCGCGTCTCGAGCGCGTACCGCTTGATCTGCTCGAGCACAAGCGCCAGCGGGTGCATCCGCGAGATGCCGTGGTTGGCCCAGAACTGGTGCGCATTGTTCTTGTAGTAGCCGACGCGCAGATCGAGGTACCGCACGCCCTGCAGCAGCTGCGACCGGATGTCGTCGTCCTGCGTCAGCGCGTACTTGGTAATGATCGTCTCCTGGTGCTGCGGGTCGAAGTTGCGCTTGTACGAGGCGGAATCGTGCGTGCCCGGTAGGAACAGCTCGCGCATGCGAAACGCTCCCAGGTGCGACCGCAGATCGTTCATCCAAGTGGGGAAGAGCCGGAGGCAGTGGGCCGCCAGGACGGTGCCGTTCGGACGGACGAAGTACGCGTAGTATCCGTAGCAGCCGGTCGTCGTGGTCACTTCGTTCATTAGGTTGAAATTGAATTTTATGCCTGTGGAAGTGAGCGTAAAACAGGGAGAAGATGAGAATCACTCAACTGACAGGCAAGACAACCCTTTCCACCGACTTGTTGTCTTGCTCGTGAGAATTTTCTCGCGGGCGGTAGCGGAGGACTCGGTTTAATTGCAGTCTCATTAACATTTCTCTAGCATAGCATTAGATTGGCAATGGAAGATTGCGACGGCGTGCGCATGAGTCATACGGTCGCAGCGACACCGATCATGTTTCACAACTGTACAGTACCTATTATTATTTTGTTAGGGGCAATTTTATCTACGGAAACCCTCTCTCTTTTTGTTTATCTGCCCTTGTTTTACAGGGTTTCTCGATTTTTGTAGCGGTTACAATTTGGGCCGGCTACTGTAACAAACGAAAAATCCTGTAACCGACTGTAACCGTACCGAAACTGAAACAAATCTCCCCTCACCTCAAAGGGATGTAAGTTATTTCGACGATTCGCTTTTTAATCGGTACGATTCCCCATTTGGGCGTTGTCTTCACAGAACCGTTACGTGTCTTCATTTCAACTTTTCAAATTTTTTAGGTATGGGAAAATCCCTGCATGTATTGCTGCTGTGTTCAACCGGTTTATATAAAACGCCTTGTAGGATTCACTTGGAGCAGCGTTCCATCGGCGTTGTCTCAGCAAGTCACATACACTCAGAGCTCAATACGGCCTCCCACTTCCTTCCAAGCGCCGTAAGAAACGTACAATCTACGCAAATGAAAGCGACGCTGAATAGAAATGCTTGTTCCATGCTCATAGTTTGTCTCGAACAGGTACTCGAAGGTTGTCATCCGCCCAAATTTAGTCATATCATATGCGTTTAGATTGTTTTCGTTCCCTTGGTGTGAGGTGGCATGAGGTAGAACCGTTTTCATTCGCAAACTGGCTATGAGCTTTCTGTACCGTACGCCTTTCAAATGTGTTGCTCCTCTGTGCGTTGCAGAAGCAAGATGCTATCGACGAGAACGAGTGGAACGCGCCCGCTTTTCCTTATCTCGGATGCCGGTGCCTCGAGTGGCTGGTGAAATGAAAATGCCAATTTTGCACAACCGTAACAGCCGGGGCCGTCGGTACTCGTAACTGGTTTGTTCTAATGACCATTTCCATTCCTCGTTCGACTTTGATTGCACCGAAGCCCAACTGTTGCCTGTACGTGACAATTGTACGGAAATGTACCAGCAGCTCCACCGACGTGCATACAGCTGAGCCCGGAAAAGGCATGTGCATTGTGGCAAAGCCAGAGATTCAAATGGCTGCTAGATGGGCTTGTACGGCTGGCATTTATTGCCATGTTCCATCGATCGATTACAGGTCAGTCGATTTCCGACAAGGAACATTCGCAATGCTTCGACTTCTCGTAGCAGTTTCCTCTCGTCGTAGCTCCAAGGTGGTCCGGTTTCTTCGCCTCATTTCATTATCTCTCGATGATGGAAGGCACACAGATCGCATTTGAATTACATCGGATTCCATTAGTGGAAGTAAACACAATAAACGGCCGCAGAGAGAGGATTCCTGATGAGCGCCCGGTTTGTCCCAGTTGTTTTTCGCAATTGTTTAATGCCATCAATGCACCGATTTCATCCGTCGCAAGGATTTTCGTACATAACCCAGGCGATGGCAACAGTTTGCTCGTGCTGATGGTCATGATTTGCGTTGCTAAATCAAATCCATAAGGTCAACAAAACCACAACAACATCCACGCGATAGGACTGTCCCCGGACCGGCAAGAAACTGCCCACACTGTAGAGATATAAGCCACCCTGTGTCGTGCTGCGAGGGCGGCACGTGTCGCTTGCTAAGCATGGAAGTGTCGCCTACAAGTTCGCCTTCTTCGCTTCTTCGGTTATCGCACCAAGCCTTCTTCGCTTCTTCGGACGCACACCGCAAACGTTGGTTGTTGGTGGCACGAGGGAGGAATGAACGCCGGCTTGCTAGCCTTGCCACGTGCTGACAAGGGCGGTCAAAGATCTGGGCCAAACACTCGGGAGTGATTAGGAGAACACACTGGTCAACTGGGGCAAACAATACCGAACTCTCGCGCTCTCGTTCGCTGGAGAATTATTACCGAACCGCACATTAACCAGTCCAGAATGGGGCGTCCGTGAGATGAGGGAGTAGGATATGTGCGAGACGATCCAGCTGTCACGTTATTTCGCAGTTATACCTCAAGCCCGGTTCCGCGCTTACCGGTCTTCGTCCAGCCGTTGGTGTAGACCGGCTGCAGGGAGAACAGAACTTCCTTCTTCCGGTAGCCGGACTCGTCGCGGTAGTCGTACACCCAGCCGACCTCCACCTCCGTGTCCGCCCCGGACGAGTCGTAGTCGCCGGTCGTGCTCGCCAGCGAGACGCTACTCTCGGTGGTGACAGTCCGGTTGTCGACGCTGCTGACGGCGGTGCTCACTTCCGGCGGTGGTCCGATGCTGCTGGTACCATCACCGTCGTCCGGGGCCGCACTCGAGGAGGCCGGCTCGCGCGTGTAGTAGTAGTAGCGCGGCTCGAACGCGTCGACCGGGTGCTGCTCGGCCAGCAGAATGTAATTGGATAGATCGTCGAAATTGCGCCACGCCAGCTCGAGCGTGCGGGTGCGCGCGTTCACCGTAATGTAGAGATCATCCATTTCCGGCCGGTACACACGATCACCTGTGGGTTAGGGAGAGCGAAAGAGAAAGAGACAGAAGTAACAGCAAGTGTAATACCGTGGGAGGGGATCATTAACCGGTAGCGCTTTGATTGACAATTTTCACGATGCCTGAGTGCACTGCTGGTGGTCGTGATGGTGGTTTTGTGACGTCAGGCCCACCGTCACACACCCACCATCGCTTTCCGGTGGTACTTACCTAGAACCTGCTGCTGCACCTGGCAGTGTGTGGTTGTGGTTTGTAGCAGTCCAAACAGTGCAACCAATAGCACCGGCCCGATGCTTCCCGAGGCCGCTCTGTAACTGTTGCTGGTGGACGCCATGTTGTTGGTTAGGGGAAATTGAAGTTACAGCAAAACACCAACCACCTGAAGGCCCTGGAACGGGTTGACGGTGGATGGAACAGTCTGCTCTGTTTAACGGCTTGGCGGCCTCGGCAAAGTGAAAATCCAAAACACAAACACGACCTCAGCTCGGCGCGCTCTCGCGAGGGGTTCGTTTCACTCGCGCCGGCAGTCACTGCGTTACTGCGGGACCGAACCGAACCGTCTAACCGCTTGCACCCCGGATAAGCGGTGTTGCAGCCGGACAATTGCCGCGTACCCCGCGATATCAGCTGCGATCACTCTCACACACATATGTTTCCTCTCGTGTCGCGGGTTGCACGGGTATTTTGGAGAGAAAGAGATACATGCACACGCAGCTCGCGCCTCTTATGGATTTATGTTTCATTGACAACAAACTGACTCTCGCCCTAGAGATCGCGCGCATATAGAGACTGCGTCGGGATGCTGCCCTTTCGCACTTCGTGTCAATGTGCGCGACGGATTGTTGCGTTAATGGAGACTTCCCCGAAATAGCTGTGGCCATTCTCGCGCGTCCGGAGCACCAGGAAACGGAACCGCCAGGACGGAACGAATAATTAGCACCTTTGCGCTGTTGGCTCAGTACGGTACGGGTTGCACTCCGGTTGATGCTAATTCTATTTCCATTCCAAGCCGGTTATTTTCGAGGTGGAAACGTTGCGCCCGTGCCAACCACTCTGATGCTAATTGTATTAAAACGAGCGGCGGGTGGTGGTGGATATTCTATTAGTATATTATGTGACCTGCGAGGCACTAAAACTAAAGAATTCCATTAGTTATCTGGTGCCCACATATTTCACGGAAAATTGAATTGTGTTAAAAGATTAAATATAATTTATGTGTGTCTTGAGTTGACAATCTGTACACATTAAAAACAACATGGGCAATTTTTAATTGCAAAATGGAACTTTCATACATTTCCTACATTTATGGAGCATCACTGTGGCTCCCGCTGGATGTCACGCACGTCACCGATGACGCTATTCCGATTCCCGTTTCGCACCCACTTTCGCTCTCTCGTTCGCTTCCGCGGCCTTTCGCGAAATGCGCTGCTTATCACATATTGCTCCACATTTACCCACACACGCTTGACGATCGATCGCAACCAGCGCTCCCTACGTACTACAGATTTATGGGCCGTGAAGCTGCGAAACATAAGCCGTGCATGTGACGAGGGGCGCTACGGGGCGGTTGCGAGGGGATGACACGATAGCGAGCATGGATGCTGAGTGACATTTATCATTAATATGCGCGACAACTTTCATCTTTCGCGCCCGCTTTGTGTGGAGCTTCCAGGGCGCTTCGCGTTCCAAGCTGTTGGGAGCCACAAGAACGCACCGTGTCTGTGTTTGTGAACAGTGGGCCGTGTTGAAGGGATTGCATTGGTCAAACTGCTGTGGAATTCTTTTTGAGTGCGTTATGGAAATAACGTAACAAATTCTCTATGTTACTTTTGATTTTAGCAATGAAACAAATTTAAGGCACAGTGTAAACCTTGAGTGAAGAAAAATTCTTACATGTGATAATATGAGCCGAAGAAGAACGATTTTATACAATTTGATGAAAAAAAGGTTATTGATAAACCAATGTCTGGATCAAACTCGTGCATGTTTTTTTCACGGCACCCTGGCTAAAATCAACAACTGTACGATGGTTATCGAAAGCAACAATTTTTTAAAGTGCTAAATAATGTCATTTTGACTCTTTGAGTGCACCAATGTGCCAAAGGCCGATATTGCTCGGCGAAGCGCAAGATCGGCGGTACCAGGCGCGACACATTCGTCGACATACCGACTGGTTAATCAAGTTGTCTCGTGTCGCATCAAACACCAGCAGAAAGCCAGGAGAAAGGACTTTAATCGGATTCGATCTTCACCTTCGGGTGGCTTTCAAGCAAGAAGTGTGTCCGTGCTTTTTTATTGTTTCTTTTGTTCTACTTTTCCTGTTGCTAGTTCATCATCGTTTTATTGCTGATGCAGCGCAGGATTTTTTTTTATAAAAGCAACTGATACGCCCGATTGAATTAGGTGGTTGAACCCCTCCACCCGGCCCGGGAACCATTTCGCTGGAAAACCGGCATACTTTCCTTACCGCAAGCACAAGGCATCAAGTTCACGGCGTTGGCAACTTTCGCGATTCGTATTAAATATCCTTCGCTTCGACGCCGTACCGTCACCGTAACTTTCTCCCTCTCCGCGGTTAAGGTCGCCCGAAGGGGCAACGCCCGGCAAAGGGAAGGAAACGGGAGGCGTCCATAATTAATATTTGCCTTCGTTAAAGCGTGATTTGCGAGAAAGGGAAAGCCCGTCACCGCCACCGCCGTGTGCAAACATGAGCGGATGAACTTTCCGTGAACTTTATCCTGGGCGCTAACAACAATAAGGTTTTCATTATGGCGACTATTCCGGAGGCTACCCTCCAAACCGACTGATGTATATTGATTCGTTAGATTAGATCGAAATTCCTCCCATACGTGGTTTGTTGGCACGGCTGTGGGAGAAAACTTTTCTCCGTGTTTTATTTGCCGACAAAAAGGGGAAAGAACTTGAGAACGATTATCATGCGAAGGGAATGGATGGAAAATAGCTGACAAAAGAAAGAATAACGAGCCAAAAATCGGTTATCTCTTGGAAAGCATTTCTGTGCTCGTATGGTGGATGGTTGTACGTTGCTCGCATTTGTGCCATTTGTGTGCCAAAACCCTTTGCTTTTCCGCACATGAATAATATGTCCAGACGGAGGAAGCAGCATATCGTGTTTGATTCAAATTTGTTATTGTTACGGACAACTGCTGCTGAGGGGAAAAGCTGCTGAGGTACAGAAACCCTCCTAGAAACCAGAACTTATGATGTGTTGGGGTGGGAAAGATAAACCTTCCTATCGCCTGTCCCCGTTCAGATATAATCCTCTACAAAACGATACAAACAAACAATGAAATTTGCAAACGAGTGCCACTGTAAAGCGATTCGACGCCAACGCATGTTTCGCTGGTTTTATGCAACATCTGGGGATGTATCTTTAAGCGGAGAGGATGGACAAAACAGAGAGTACGGCACTCAAAAGGGCTCGAATATCGGATCACTGTACCGATATTGAATACATTATAATGTGATTGAACATATTTCCGAAGCGATGTAAATCGAACTTATCGATTCCATATTGTGGCAGTTGCTGTTTTCTTCCTTTTTGCTGTGTGTCATGAATGTAACATGTTTCGATTTGCTTGTAGCTAAAACATATTTCTTCTTTTCCAACGCTTGTTCTTCCCAAGGGTACTAAATATGAGTAGAAAGTTCTCTCTAATTGTTTCGGATACTTTTCAAAAGTTGTACAGTTAATATAAAATTCCACATCGGCCACGCCATAACTGTGTCGATTCGCTACGTCCGAGGAGCACATTTAAATATCCACCTCCGCAAAACGATAAAGTTAAACAAATCTCATCTGCTTCCATAGCGTCGCTTTCATAGTTCATGAAAGTTGCACTGGCAGAATTTGCCGCAAGCTGCAACCGTTGATGAGTGTTGTGGCTTAAGTGGCTTTTACTTTCAGATTAATATATCCTGTCCAATGGGTAGCAGTTTGTTTGAGTTCCCGCTTTGGGGGATTTTAACCAAAGCCTACAGATTGCACAACCAAAGCACAATTGGACGAGTTGCTTCAAAGGGTCGCTGCCTGTCTGAGTAGCTTGTGCAATAATCTATATGCTGCGTAGAGGGATCCTCCTTTCCCCATCGTGGGAGATTCGTTTTCCTAGACAGGTGGACGCTTCTACGTGGTCGACAAGAAGAGCGAGTAATCATTTCTGGCGTCTATCAATTTGGACAATTTGCAGCTTGTAACTTCGTCCTTTTGAACGCGTGTCCTCGTTCACGTGTGTTCACGCTTTCTGCGAACTGCTTGAGGCCTCCGATATCCGGAGCTGTAGCATAGTCAAATACGCCAGCCCTCGCTTCCTTTTCATCGTCCTCCATCCGCCCCGCCCTTGTCAACTTCGAAGGAACGTTTCAAATCAAGCTGTTGAATTATTAATCCTACTTGTTCCGAACAGTTCGCCGGTTGGAAAACCCAAGAGGGAACCTTCGAGCCGGAGTGAGCTTTCCTCCGCATTATCCCCCGGGCAGTACTCCGCCGACAGCCCTGGTAAGTCAAGGCACGGATTGCGGCACTCACGGAGCTCGAACCTCGAGTTCGAGTTCTTGGTCGTTCCCGCCGACCGACTGACAAAGGCCATCTAGTTCGCTGTCGAGTGCGCAACCGTTGCGTTTCATTTCGATTTCAAAAGAAACGTGAAGTGCTTCGGGTCGGTTCGCTGCACTTGACGCTTGCGTTACTTGAAGGAAAAGGGAGGGAGGAATCGTCGACATGAATGGATGCAATGAGGGATGATGCCGTGTCGGCGAAAACGGATTTCCATCTTCCGGCCGTTGTCGGCTCCGGGGAGTGATCTTACTGGGAAAGCTCGACTCAATCCCAGCCGGTGGTTCGCTTCAAGTGGATCACAGAAGGAGCAGAATAAATGCACTTCGAATGTGTTATTAACGTGGATTATGTTGCCAAGTTCTCGTGCTCGATTTCCCGACGCCAGACGACCGGTCGTTGCCGGCTTGTAGAATTGAGGTGCATTCTGTAAACTATATCAACAAGTCGAACGTTGATGAATCTATTCGAAGCGCTGCTTCAGTGCACCGGAAGTGGTATTGAAGCGGGACGTAGCTAATGGCACACCCCATTCTGTATATATGTATGTTTCTTCCGGAGTGTTCTAAACCAATATTTGTTGCTTTATCCCATCGTTGGGAGGGCTGAATGCTGAGCTGATTTCATTTTCCAGCTAGGAATGCGCCAAAGATTTGATCATCTAGTGCTTGGCTAGACTTGATCAATGGACTGAAAAATACCAAATGTAGCTACTCATTTATTCATCCTGAGGCATAACTTTTGTTGTTCAAAGTTGGCGCAATGTCTTCTGTTAGACGCTTAGGTTGGTCAATAAGTAGCATTTCAGCCTGTTCAAAACTTTTGATTATGTAATGACTCCCTTCATTATAGGATTCGTGAGCATAACCTATAATGTTAGTTTATTGGCGAATGATCCATGTTTGACCTTTTCTTGCTAATTTCAAAAACACGTACCCAAACTCGAATACTCTTGAGTGGACCAGCCGAGAGACCAAGGAACCGCTTCTATCAAACAATCAGGCCTTTTAGTCTGCATGAATCCTTGAGCAAACTAGCATTACTTCCAAAGTTATTGCTTTCCTCGAGCAGACAATATGCGATCCTCGGAAGAGGAGTATTTTCTTGCCAATGGTCCAACTTTGTCGGCCCAACTTATCGGCTAACTTGCTGACAAAGTGTTTGATAAAATGCCCACCCTTGCCCCGTCCATGCCGGAAGGTAAAAGGTTCTTGCGGACTGGTTGTGGCTGGTCGGACGTACGAAAGCGGAACACGAAGTAAAGCCCATCCGTAATGGCAGCCAGTCGACGGTCACCGCCTGCGGGCGATGGGCAAGATTTTGAATTAATTAACACTCCGCTATTATCCGACAAAATCCACTTTGGGATTCACTCCAGTCCGAGCCAGTCCGGTCAGTTG
This sequence comes from Anopheles atroparvus, assembly GCA_914969975.1. Lineage (NCBI taxonomy): Eukaryota > Metazoa > Arthropoda > Insecta > Diptera > Culicidae > Anopheles > Anopheles atroparvus. Next base: position 30,883,499 of record CAJZCY010000002.1, on the reverse strand, counting down.
AGGTAGCGGCATTCACTTGAATAAGATTGCAACTTTTTCGTCCGGGGCTTCAGATAGCATCGCGATGCCACACTGGTCCCTTCATCCATCTTATCCGAGTAAGTGGGTTCCAGCACCATTGGAACGAACTCCGGAATGCCATTAGCGTTGCCCAATTCAATCTGCCGGTGGCCAACCAACAGTATGAAGATTCTAGTCCTTTGCAAAGGCACCGTATAAACCTGAGCTGCACTATCCTTTTCGTAAGATCTAGGGAATTTTGCTGTGCTTTACTTGTTTCGTTCCTTTTATCCAGCTCCACATCCGGTTTTTTTTTTCATTATTACATCGCCGTTGTTATTGCATTTATGAAAAAGACGAATGCCTGGCCCGGTTTCTTTACCCTGCCCAGGGATCCTTTCTGCCGTCCTGCGAAACTGCCCGGGCTAAAGTCATAAAATTGAAAGATATCAAAACAGATTGAATTTCTGTTAAGCTAAATATATCTCGTTCCATCGCGGAAACTAAAGACGCGTGACGAGGGTGAAGGATCCGGTCGGAATCTGGTGCGCACCGAAACAGACCAATCTTTTCCCACTCAATAGGGGCTTCCTTACATACGCCTTCCCCCGATACGATTGAGATTCCGGCAGACTTGTTCCGACATCAGAAATGCCGTTGCATGAAGTAAATCTGCTTCGCTGGGGGAATCATTTTTCTTTTTTCGCTTACAGTCAGCAACCCACTGGCTTGAAATATGTTGAAGAGTGGGAAAAAATTGCCTGGCGTTGGCAAAAAGAGTCAAAATAAAGCTGGAAAGCAAGACCAACAAAAAAAGAAGACGTCGACGAAATAAGTCCTTCTTTTCCGGGCAACAGCACGGCGAGGAAGAACGAGCGATAGAAAATGCTTTCAAAATGCTCGGAAGTATATCCGGGAAAACGATCGAAGCATCCGATGGCTGTACGAAGGGTTGAACCTCCCGCCTAGCAGCTCGAACGATTCGGGCTTAGTTCATGTAGATCCTGAGGGCTTTGGCGCTGATGCGTTGAAGGTGATGTACGGCGGGAGAACATTTTTATCCCATTATCAACCATCCGCGCAACACGGAGCACGGAGGTCTTGCGAGGCAGCCGGCATCCGCGAAGGCGTCCCGTCACTAATGACGATCAAGCTGCATTTTCACAGACGAACGAGCGCTGGCTAGGGTTTCTTTTTGCGTTTTAGTCTTTCAAAAAATCCGTTTCCTCCTCGTACATAAAGCATGAAGTTGTTGCTCGCAAACCGCGGAGAAACAAAAACCCCCGTGCCTCATCGAACTCCCAAGTGGAACCTTGGGATACGTCCCCTACGGCAGGGAAGACACCGAACGATTTGCAAGCGATGGATGAAGGTATTTGCTCGCAAGGCAACCGTCGGCGTTCGTGTACTGCTTATCCTCGGCAAACAAAATGGCCGCACAGTAACCCGTCGGTGTGTTAGTTAAAGACCTTTGCTTCAACATCAAACCCCCATTTCGTCCACACGGAAAAACGGATTCATATCAACCTGGATGATGGTTGCTTGCGGAGATTTCTTTTTCTCCCCCATCTCATCGTCATGAACCCAGGTTTGCTCATTTACTCCTCAGGACAGCGACAAGCTGTCTGCTTACTCCGGTGAAAGGATTTGCAGGAAGGGCAGATGCGGAACCTCGTTAAATGTCCCATTCTACGCCTTTGATACTGCAGCCACGTTTTTCACCCCTTTCGGTTGTAGTTACACCGTTGAAAAGAACTGTTTGTTTAGATAAAAACAGTGTGAGTCGACTAGGAGAAACGCAGGCACACAAAGAGCTAAGGGAACGTATGTCGTCATGCCGGAAAGATATGGCGGTGAGATTGCAAAACAGCACCCCTGTCTTGGTGAACCAATATGTTCTACGAGGATTTTTCCATCTTGGGGCAGAAAACGGATCTCCAAAAAAATGTTCTGCTGTTTTTGTATCCACGGAAATGGGGGTTTGCCGTCTTTTTCCTCTTCTGCGAAATTTTTTTTATCGAATTTAAATGGTTGACAATTGTTTCTTTCAGGAATTTAGAAATAATCCTCGTTTCCGAAATAAGAGTGATACTTACGAAAACAAAAAAATCATCTTTGTGAACTCAGAACAAGTTAATTTGAAAAGAATACAATTAGAATAATTTTAATAATTTGAAATTATAGTGTCAACTCTATGCTCAAATTTGCCTCAAACGAATACAAGTGAAATCTGGCTGCTCAAAGATATTTTACCATTTTACTGCAGTTTTGTCTGATCAATTTCTGTGAATAGGCTCGCGTGAAAAATGATGAATTGGAATAATCAACGGCATGAAACCACCAATCCTGCGTACGACGGCCTCCCACCGCAAATCACACCTTCGGGCGGCAATGGCCTCGCTGGTAATTGCTGATGTTTATTTTTCGCGGTTGTCTGCTGTCTGCTCCGTGTAGTCCGCACTTACCCGACCAATGTGGTCATGTTTGGGTGCAGCAACAGCAGCACAATTATTTGTTCAACCGATGCATCATTAAGTTATTTATCCTGGTGATACAATATTTGTTAAATAGTCTTTTTTGTGTTGAACGTCGGGTATTTCAATATTTGGTTTCTGTCCTGCTCCAGTCACTCGACCAACCTTCTCAATTTATTTGATGAATTTACAAAACTACTCTTGGAATCTAGAATGAAACAGTAATTTCGGCCAATTTTGGCTTAAGGCTAGGAAATCACAAGAAAGGCACAATTTTGGTCCACAGCTCGTAAGTGTGCTGAATCGGTTGTTGCGCGGAGGTGGTTCCGACGATAAATTTCATGTTCGGAACATCGCCAGAAGCTATCACGACTTTCCCACAGAAAACGAATGAAGCGCAATTTGAGTTCATCCCATCCAGCTTCATATCTGCCGGCGCAAAGCGACGGAGCAATTGTTTTTTTATCAGATCTCTGCAGATCTCTTTCCCCCTGAGGGCTCGAAGGGAATGCTATTTTATTTTTCTATTCTTGTATCCATTGACACCATAAGGCCGAGGAAAAAGCGGATCGTCGCTTCGAGCAAATTTCAGCCGAAGACAAACACGACTCCACGGGCCGAAATAAAATATAACCGGGCACAATATGGCACACCAGATGCCATCAGTTTCCGAACCCCTGCCAAGGGTTGCCTGAGCGCATCGCATCGGAATGGTGTGGCAATTCGCCCGGCGCTTCCGGCTGTCAGTTGCTTGTCAGCTGAAATTCCCAATTGTACTAATCGAGCCATCGTGCCAGGCGGAAAGAAGGGCAGGGGTACGCCATCGCCCGGAGGCGCGTCTCTCGGGGCGAAAGAATTTTCGCCGGCAGTGGCAGTAACACATCCATCCGGATCACAGCACGAATCGAAGATCCGGGCGCGGAAAAGCCAATCAAATTGGTTCGATGCTGGAGCAATCCACCCGGAGCAACTTGAGCTGCTCCGTGTCACGAATGCTTGCGCTATCACGTTTCGGGAGTTGTTTATCTTGACTCCATTTCCATCAAGTCTTCCCGTCCGCGGGCAGCACGTTCTTTCCGTTGCCGGCTCCCGGGGGCAGCAACCCTTCGCAAACCTTGAAGTTCGCCACGATTTCGTGCACGGAATGAAAGCCACCCGCCAGAAGCCTGGCGCGTATTTTATTGATTGCCGACCTCACCCGCACCCACAAAACGTCTTATGTAATGGGGCGCCCCCACCAAGCGAAGGGGACCTTGCCTTTTACGCCCGCAAGGTAGGCAAACGCACCGACACGACGGTTGTTGCTCGTTAAAAGCAAGCGTTCCGCATCGCCGTGCCGGTTCAGCGCGGGGGTTCAGCGAGCTATAGTGGCTTTATGGCCTTTTCTCACCCAATTTTCTCGCCTTCCGAACCGCCCGAAAGCCCTTCAGTACCCTCGCTGGTATGCAAACACCTCCTGTGCGCAAATAATAACCTCGTGTTCGCCATTTCCCGGGCCCAACAGGCGCATACATGAAACACTCGTAACAATAAATGTAATTGAAAGCCATAAATCCGGCTTTGTTTCACTCGCTCGGGTCGATCCGGGTCCGGACTCGCTGGTTGAGCTGCTGCGTAAAAAGTATACCATTACTATATGGCAACGGCGCTACTGAAAGGAACAATGTGGGCAAAAATGTGGCTGAGCTGGACGATCGCAGTACGGTGCTCATATTTTGCCGTTCGACGCCGAGGAGGAAAATGGCGAACGGCGTCGGGAAAGCAGTCGAACAGGTACGTTTACACAAAACCGTCCTGATTGCGCCTAGCTGGTAGGCAAGCCGCAAATATGGCAGCTTGCCCAGCGTCCATACTGGCGCATGTGGTCCTCTTCGACCCAGGCTATCAAGATCTTCGCACGTGTCGCACAATGGAGACGCCATATCCTGGCAACCTTGGACCTTGGATAGGAAAACACCTCGCGACAAACCCGCATTCCAAAGTGCATCACCAGATCGACACAGCCCTTGCCCTGTCCACTTGTTGCAGTAGAGCCCGCATTTCCCAGACACGGTCAACGCTTGCATAGGATTACCGTTGTCATGTCCCTGACGTTGATGATGTTTTTTCTCCCCGGGGATGATTAGCGGAGGAATATTAATGGGCAAATTTGATGCTCAGCGGACAGAGGGGAGACGGCAGGCAGCCCGTTACTAAAACGGTAGGGATTATCTGTTCAACACAATCCCGCAGGCATTATAGGATGAGCGTCACTTAAACATGATAAACGTGTAATCCCGCTCGCCCTGCAGATCTGCATTGCTGCAAGGTATGATAAAAAAGAATAAGACCGGGATGTTAAAAAAATGGACACGCTCGTGTCGTTCGTTACTTTAGAAAGTGTAACGCTAATGGGATTAGCAGTCGTAATCTTTAAAAAATCTTACTGAACACGGTCGAACTGAGCAGAAATTGTATAAGAGTGTGTTTGCTCATATTTTATCCTAGGGCTTCATGTATAAACACTTTCTCTCAAGCATTTCCTCTTCCGGGTCATTATGCTAAATTGGATTTTGCTTAATTTAGCAGCGTTTACCGGCATTTATCATATCGAGCGTAGTCAAACATTACCACACATGAAGCTAGCCGAGTGGCGAGGGCAAACGTTGTACCGGGTGGGTGTTAAATTTGCCACCCTCAAATTCCATTAACCCCCCTGGCCACCCCCAAGAGCCACAGGTACATGGTAAGGAATGCGTTTCGGTTCGTTTGCGAAAGCATCGACCCACCCGGAGAGGTTGAATGCTAAATCCGCCCGAAAACCGCAGCCTTCGGGCGCGACCCACCGTGTCCTGCCTCGCAGAGGTGTCCTGCGTGAGAAAGGTTAACGTCATTTAAATGTTAGCTGGTCGGGTGGTGTAAAGGTGTGTGTGTGTACTTCCCGAGCAGCTCGTGGTTTGTTGTAGTCGATTGGACGGCGCTAGGGATGGACGCAGACCTGGGCCGGCTCGTGGGGCAAGTGGGTTTGTAATTAAATTTTCTCTCGCCCTCTAAATTTGTCTGAAATTAAATCCTTCCGTACTTCGCCGCACGATGCCACCCTACGCCCCCAGCGGGACGGAAATCAACGTCTCTCGACGGACACGGTCAGGAATGGCGACGCCGGTTACGCCGTGGACGAGATCTGCGGTGGCCAAAGTCAGTAAAAGTCAACGAATAATTGAATTTATAATTATGAAAATCTGCTGGCAAAGAATTCCGGTGCGATCTCCCGAAGTCCTGCTCGCGGGTGAAATGGGGGAAGAAAAGGATAGTGCAGTAAAGGGAGCGGACACCATCACTCTGATGCTCGGTTTTAATGGCCTGACCGAACGTTCCATGCGCCCGGAGTGACGTCTTAGAACTAGTGAAATGATAAACAAGTTTCTTTCGGTAGGACAGTAATTGTGTGTCAAGAATAAAAAAGAATTGATTGCCATTCTTTGTGAGCGGCTGGTGAATCGTGTGTTTGATCCATTAGATTCCTCGAGCGACAAATGATGGAAAAACATAGCAGTTTCATAGAACCACTATGAAGTATCCACTGAACATAGCTTGTGGTTTGTTTTCTTGTTACACTAATTTAGAGAAATATTTCAATAACAAAACGATTTACCATTTACACATTCGAGTTAGAACAGTAAGATAAGACAGCTGAGAAAAGCGGACAGAAAACAACTCTCTGGCTAAATGGGTTAATGTTTGAGAAAACTAGATTTCTTCATAGATACATTCGCCAGATGCTAAGAATTTCCTTCAACAACATAAGGCTGTCGAGGTATTTATGAAGGTATTATGCCCATGTGCAGGGGTAAGATCCCGATGTAAAATATGTATGCGACGTTACATGGGAAGAGTTGAATAAATAGTGGAATGTTCAAATGATAAGCAGAACAGCAGGGTACGCTACAATACAACACTAGACATGCGTATGACATAGCAGGGTAAGCAAGCATCCCGAGGGTAGGCTTGCGGAATACAAGGAAACATAACCTTCCTGGAAAATGCTACCCAAGCTAGAACGCTGAAAGAGGAAAGCAACCGATGAGGATTTGCGTGCGTTATGCTCAGCATCCTTCTTGAGATTTATCCCGTTGCCCTGTGCCGACCACGTTTACATATTCATGCGACAAGCCTGACCCCGTTTGAACTCCAATTGTCCCGTCTGCATTATTGGCCGACGACAGCTCTGACGTGCCGGGGCGTGGTTCGGGTGACATTCTTCGGAGTCTTTCCTTGGCAGTAAATTGATTTTCCCTTCTTTTCTCCGCCTTTGCCGGAGGGAAACAAAGATGACCGAACCCTTGCGGTGACACCGAAGTCTATACGAATCCAGTTCATAAATCATATTTGTGTGGGCCTGCTGTGATTTTTTTTTTTGTACTCCGAAAACAGGACAGCACTCAAGGGGTGTTGGGCTAATTTGTTATTGGCATTCAGGTTGCAATAAGGTAACAAGTGATACTGGCAAAAACATACCAAGAACGCTTTCTTATACGCCAAGTATCAAAGATTTTAGGATAAACACAAGCGGAGACTCCCAAACCTAAAGCCTAAAAAACATTTCCTTCCTGATTTGTTTTCCTCCTTACGCAAGGACGATGAACCATTTATTTAAAAAAGTTTCGCATCATATTCTCTCGGCGGTGGTATCGGTTCGGCCTCTTGATCACTCGCGTCGGCGTCCGTCAATGTGTCATTGTCAAATTGTGCGTCGTGTATCAGGGTACCGCTTTTCATCAGCCGTTGGAAACTTGTTCAGAGAGTGGAGCAAACTTTTCACGCTCCTCGTGGGGTTTCAATATTCATCCTGCCTTTACCCGTAGAGTTGACAACTCCAAGCTGTGGCTGTATGACTTTCGGCGACAATTTCCCATCCCGTTCCTTTGAACGGTTGCCACGAGTTTTTGATGAGAGCAAAAGTTTTGATATTATTTTCCATCTGACTTTGATATTCCCGCGAGGTTGGAGGTTGTGTAGGTTTACTCGAGCATGCGAGGGAGGATATGGTGGATGAGATAAACTTTGCATTGTGATTTTGCCTATAAGATAAATTGTTCGAATGTAGTTCGTTGGTTTTCGTGAACGACGCGAATGGGAACTGTCTTTTACAAATTCAAAATTGTTAAGATGGCGATTTTTGGTTCCGTTTGAGGCGATATCAGAAAGTGCAAAACAATCCTATCGCAACCGACAAAACAAAACCTCGATAATCGTAAAGCGTAATTTAAACTTTTCTATGTTGCCGGCTAGATAAAAAATCCCATCACCTTGCGAACGCCATGCCGAGCAATATCCCATCAAAAGTTCATGGCGAACGCGAACCATGGCAAAGGAGATCCTGTTTTATTCTCAAGCAAAGCCCTGCTTCCATTATGGTTTATGATGTCAGTTTCCCGTAACAAATGTTAATGCCTTCCCCCATCGATCGATTCTCACGTGCGGAGGATTCTGCCGGGTGCGACTGCTGGACCCAAATAATTGCTCCAGGAATTATCCTTCATCCAAGGGATCCCCTCGTTCAGGAAGAGAGAGAAAAAGGGAGTGAGATTGCATGAAAGGAAAATAGTGGTGGGAGTGGAAAACGGAAAGCGGTTTTCCATTTAGGAAAAGAGCCATGCTTCGTGAAGGCAAGGATAGCGTTTTCAATTGGATGACCGCCACTCGACCACCTTCAGGGCGGCGTCCAAAACAAGAAAGCAACATCGCCACCACTCAGTTCGCAAAGTCCTCGGGGGACCAAATTGCATCGGATTTCCGACCTGGGTGCTGGGTGCGCACTCGGCCGAAACCGACATACACGACACGACGGCGAAACTAATCCCGACTGCTGCAGGAAAACGGAAAACTGCACTGGCACCGGAGGAAAAATGGTCGTTGCCATCGGGGTCGGTTGTAACGTGTTGCAGGAACAATTGTACTTCATCCGGGCTTTTGCTAGCCCTTGCCCTTTTTTCCCGTTGGGGCTGTACAAACAGGTGATGAATTATGGCAAAATTAGCGAGAACCTATTCGTTCAACACCCTCAAGCCAAGACCAAGGAAGCATCAGGATCTCGTTGCCAACGCACACACTCCCGCCGGACGAGGGCAGATTCAAAGCGAAAACTGTGTGAGAGTCGTGGGCAGATAATGCGCAAAATATCCATCTGAACTTTACGTAAGCCTGCACAAGATGAGCTTACTGCCGAGCGCATATGGTGACAGTGCTGCCAGAGCGAATGTTTCTTGATGCCAACGAAAGGGAGACATGTTAATGGCTTTTCTCCCTTTTAATTCCCATTCCCAGTTAGAGATTGCGGATGTTCAACTTTGTTTTTGCCTAGCCATATAAATAATGTACGTATGAGCATTGGAGGGGTGTTAAATGTTTGTACTTTTTCTCTAAATAAACGTGGTTTTAATTTTTTTAATTAAAATATAAATTTAATTTAAAAACTTCTGTTATTAACTTGTGCTTCATTAACATCTGTAACACGAATACCGTGCGATTGCGGTTTTCCTAGTATTTGCTGGTAACCCTGCTGGTCACATCCTAACTTTCACACCGAAGTTCATGCAAGGCGTAAAAAACGCAAGCTTCATCCACCCTCATTATGCTAAACGTAACGTACGAGTGCGCATTTTACATCCACACATTATGCTTGTTTTCATTGCAGCGCGCCAGTTTTTGCCCCGGCTCGGAGAGGAAACATGCAGTAGAAGATCTCGAACGTGACCATCGTCCGGGTAAATTTACGTACCGCACGGAGCGGCAAAAACCACCAATCATCTACGCCCAGCTGCGTTTCGCGATTCCCAAAAGGGCAGGATCGACCAGCAGGTGGTGGTAATTATTTTACATTGTTGATGTTCCGAGAGTCAACGTTTCGTGTGTTCCGTTGATCGTTGAGCACAGCAGGATTGGAAAGGAGGATCCAGAAACCACCCAGCCCCAAGGATCGTTGCTGTACACTGGTTTCGATTGGAGAATCTGTTTACCTTCGCCCCATTTGAATACTTGAATACATCACGGTGCGCCTTCCTCGACGGTCATCCTGCGGCGGATGATGAAAAGTGCACCCGAGGAGTGGTCCGTTTGCGAGAGTATGGTAGAAAAAGTGGCCGTCGGATGAGTGGCAATGGAAGTGGAGATGTGTATGTAAAAGAAGCCCTCCGTGCCTAAAGTTTCTGCCAGTGCTAGCGAAGGTTGTTAAGATAACTCAAATCAAGTACCGGCAGGGGTTCGAGAGTCCCGTTGTGTCGTGTGGGGGAAACGGGATCGGTTTCATTGCGCAAGCCGGTGCCAAAGTTTCTCGGTGTGCAAATCAGAGCCTTGTGGTCCCTTCTGCACGCGGCAGTGGTAAAGAGTGAAATAGGAGAAAAAAAGTGGGCCTTATCCCGGAACACGATAGAGCGCAGGTTTGGAATCGTTGCTTGACAATCCGACAGCCCGCAGAGTTGCCCCCGGCTTTCAATGGTGAATCTGGTCGAGCGGACAACCACAGCAACGACGACGACGACGACGACGACGACAACCAACCCACCGGCTAGTAGCACCGATGTGAGCAGGCTGCTGCCCTGGTTTCCCTCGACTGCGTCGACAACGTCGGCCGGGTCGGCCATCGCGGAAAATCGGTTCCCATTGTTCCTGGACCAGGCCGGTGGTACGGTGCGTGATTCCGACGACGAAATCGGGTCCGACAGTGAGGTGGACAAGTTCGCAACCGTATCGACACCGTTCGCCTGCGGCGAGCCGGCAGTGACTTTGAACGGTGCGGGGCGAAAAGTTTATCTTCACCAGGGCGAACTGCTGAGCCAACGCGAGTCGTCGAGCCCTTGGCGGGAGGAAACGGCAGACGACCGGCGCCACAGTGAACCGAACGGTATCGACCACGATCACGAAATGACGTCCACCGTGGCAACCGTAACGTCCGCCGCGAACAAAGCCGTCGCCGCATTGATGCAATACCGGCAGCAGCAGCAGCAACAATCACAGCCGTCTGCATCCACAAACGTGAGTAAACCATCCAGTTCTCAATCCCCTCCCGACACCACCATACTCGCACAATCGACAAAATGGTGTGACCGTGTTGGGATGATTTAATTTTTTGTGCTTCAAAACCGCCCCGAAATCCTTCAAGCGATTTCAATGCGCCTTAAAGGTAGGCAACCGGCGAAGCACCTCAGGCAAGCAAATAATGGATTTGTTTGATCGAGTGAGCTTCGACGCGTCGGAAGAAAAGGCTTCCGCTAATTTTGTGATCCGCTTATGGACGGGCCTGGAAAATTGATTTACTTAATGCGTTACCCTCCACTTCTAACCAAATCCCCCCCCCCGCGCTCACCCCATCCGACGTTTAAATTGATTCCGTCAATTTATTGTCAGCGATTTCGCGAGCGAACATTTCAAAAGCTTGCTTGCAAAAGTGAAAGCATAATTGAGTTTACCATCCCCCTGGAGCGCGGAACAGTTCAAAAGGGTGCGGGGTGCATTTACGCACCCCACACTGCCTCGGAAAATGTGCCGAGAACGTTCGTTTGCCCCCTTTTGCACTGTCAATACATTATTTTGCAGACAAGAATGGCGGCGAATCGAGGCGGCGCATACAAAAAAAAAAAACGGAAATCAAATGGTTTTCTTTTCCTCCGTGGTTCTATGGTTTTATGGCTGTTCCCTTTTTTCTATCGGTTCACGAACGTTTCGTTTCTGACGTCGTTCATCCCCGTTCCCAGGACAGACAATATTAGCATTTTTATTTCAATTGTTGGGAGCTTATTGTCGGCTCCCGTTTTGCGAAGTAATGGATTGGTTGCCCTGGCCGTGGCGGAATGTGGCGCAATATTGCCGCACGCGGAGGGTTTTCGAGACCCAGCAGTGCCCAAATCTCCTAGCAACTGTCTGCAGTACCCTGGACCGGACGAGGGCCACCCTTGGGTCGACGATAAAGATCTCAACATTCAACCAACGTTTCTAGCATTCCCCTCCCAAACAAAATGGCAAGCAGCGCAACGCATCGCAACGAGTCGAACAAGAAATATTTGTTCATTACTCTGGCTCATCGTGCCGCTGGCCGGATGGGTCCGCCGCCGGAAGAAACTTTTCAATAAAACTGAGCAAGTCGCATCCCAGCCTTGTATCCGAGAAAAGCGAAAGTACGATACGCGCAAGCACGTGAGGACGCCGCCAGTGAGAATGGAAATAATTTCGTGAATTCTAATTTCCTTCCCCCACCCTTCGCTCCTGGCAGCGGGAAATTGAAATACTCCGAATCATTTCGAGGCATGTTTCCCGGCAATTTGTTTCGCGAGCAGAGGAAAAGTGAAGCCGTTTGCTTACCTTCTCTCGGTGCGGAAAAGTGCGGCCCCCGCCGGAGGCTGTACTTTCAATTTGCATCCCGACGCTCAAGAAGTCGAATTCGTTCGGGAGCCGCCGAACCCAGCGAAAATTGTTTCTCATGTCAATGAAGTAAGTTGTGGGATGGGGAGAAAAGCACCAATTTCGGAAACAAGATAGGAGAAAACAATGCAACACAACCGAAAAGAAAATGCTCCGGGGCTCCGACGTAACAACAACAAGTTCAGACTTTAATTTTAACGATGGCAACTAGTGGCAAGAAACGGAGAACGGAGACTGAGAGCGAAAGGTGATATCGACATTAATACTGCTGCAAGATAGATGAAATGACTTCGGAATGAAAACACAATAAAAATAATACACACACACACAACGCCAATGGCATTGTTCGGGAAGGATACTGTTTCCAGCATTGTTGCAAAACCAGAAAAACGAAAGGAAGCAAAAAGGAATATGAAGTCGAAGAAAGCACGCTTTCGACCGTGGGATGGCACCAGAATAAATTTACAATCGAACGAAAAGTTTTACCCACGCACCGATCCAAGCGCCTTCAACTTCTCGTTTCACCGCAGCAACCAACGTGTGACTTGGCTCAACATAGGTTTCTTTGGGCAAGCGTGGGCAGACTTGTGACCGAGGGAAGGCCATGAAATAAGCAAATTCCGGGGTGGGAAAAGCCTGGGAGGAAGTACTTAAGTGACACCCCGAGCCCGCGCAACCAGCGGGGTGGAAATTAATAACGTCAATGAAGCCGAGAACCGAGCGGCCCAATGTGAGGTGTTTATGGAAAAATTTCTGTTGAACTTGACGTCAGTTTTCTTTCCTTTCCTCCAGCAAGGATCCAGCGCCCGCAGGGAAACGAAGTAGGAGCATAATGGGGCGACGTTTACCTTTTTTTTTACCAATAAATTAAAAACTTTTAACCTTCTTTCGCGCTTCGTCGCATATTTTGACACATTTTGTGTTTCCAAAGAAGATCTATCAACGCAAACGAGAGCTTTATATGTTTTCTTTTTTATTATCGGACAACTTTCCGCGGGTCGTGCATCGAATCTAAGAGACATTATGAAAAACACGTCATTAAAGTAAACTCTAGTGCTGAATGCAGCTTAACGTGGGCCCATCGAAGGGTCGAAAAGTCTTTACTGTCACAGCACAGAATGGCGAACCGTGGAACGGATCCCGTTTTGCAGTTTTTCCTACTTCTGTATCAATGTTTAATTTTGTTGCCGAATATTTCGAGTGCTCTGACTGTTGTTTTTCTTGTTAAATTGAAGCCATAAAGTTGACTCTAAACACAAATCCTGAGGAGGTAGAACGAGAACTAGAAGAAAAAAAACTTGATACCTCTCAATCATCTGCGAAGCTTGTGGACATATCCTTTTTCTGTTTGGTTGGTAGCGGCGTGATTCAACGGCAAACAATTTTTGCCACGAACGTTCCCGGCAAAGAGCCATTAATCTTCTGGTTCGATGTTTCACAAGCCATCAGCGAAAAAGCAAACATTAAGAAATTCGCCAGGAAGTGGAACGGGCGATAAGGCAGGAGAAAAAATCGAACCAAAAAACCATGTTTATCGTGTGCTACATCGATTGTCCCTTCGGCGATTAACGCTGCTTGATGGTTTCCGCCGATGAGTGATATCCTTTTCCCTATTCTTTCTGTGGATTTTCCTTTTTTTTTCTCACCCCCCAATAACATTCCGCCCGTTTTCATCACACACTTTGCCACTGTCGTTTGTTTGCCCGTAACGGCTTCGAGGGCAATCACCGAAATGGACATCGTTGTTGGTGCCACTTTCATCGTCCGTCGTGAAGGCGCTCTGCGGTTCTGCTTCCCCGTTTTCGAGAATGCCCAAAAACCGTCGCCTCATCACGAGTGGCACACAGGGGGGGAAAAAACTGAACGAAACGGAATCACATCCTTATTAACTTGTCACATCTCAGCGTGCTGCCGATGGCACTCTAATCAAATTTATGTTCATTAGCCCACTTTATGCCGCTCTCGCACTCTGTCGTTCCCTCCGCCTCCGTCCTTTGCACGGAAAACGCTTGGAAATAAAACAATCATGGCCCCCTCAGCACGTCATCAGTACGAACGCTCACGGACAGAACTGGTGCGGTTCGCCGTTGTTCTGGCTCGTTTTCGGGATGTGTATCGATGGATTCGATTATCGAACCGTTTTGGTCGAAACGGTCCTATTTTTCGGCATAGACAAAGCCGCAGTTTGGTTTGGCCCTGCCTGGACAGCCTGGATTTGACTTTGAAGCATTGACAAAGTATTGAAACCTTGTTCACAAGCAGCACCAACAAACGCTCCATAGACATTTAGATTCATAAGCAGTGGCATCCCTAGCAAATACTCCATTCCCTCGAAAAATAATCAAGAGAAATTCATGTTAAAGAATATAGTAGTAAACAATTTTTGTCTACCGATAGCCAGGAAGCACAAGGACAGCTTTCCGAAGTCTTTGTTTGAGCGTTCAGTTTTAATTTATGTCCCCTTCCAATATACCTAACCTGCACAAGATGCGCATAATGGCGGGCTTCATAAGTTTATGTAGAGTGAAAATATTTACTCATTTATTTATCCTCTATTTAAACAGCGACATAAATTGCCAGTTATCGCATTGTTGCGAGCTCCGACGCTTCTGAACTCCATTAAATTAAACTGCACAAATAAACAGCAGGTACAAACAACAAAAAGCCGGCAACATAGCTCTACATCAAAGAGTCACCCAACTACAAAGCGCTTGCCCGGTGCCATGGGGGGATTTGTTGAAAACATGACAGCACAGCAGCATCACGGTGGATAGAAAAATGCGACAGCAGCAAAATAAAAGCACCCTCGAGTGTGCCTCCAAGAACAATCAACAATGGCAGAAGAAAAAAAAAGCGTATTAAAAAAAACCAAACTAAACAAACCGACAAGAATGGCATGCTCGAAGCAAAGAACATGGCGAACACTGACCAAAAAAAACGCAGAAAATATCTCAAAATGATGCTCCTAGAGAACGTTGTTGGGGGGGCAAAAACTTGGAGCAGGAAAAATTATGCCCAAAAGCCATCGCACCGACGCAGACTGAACGAAAACGACGCGTTGTCCTGCGTTGAAATTAGTTGGGCTACGCAGATCACGGACGTACTGGCCACATAGGAGTTCTTTGTTCGAAGCGAACCGTTCCACCGAATAGTCCCACCAGCACCGGGAACTGGAAGGCGGGAGATGATTTCCCACGACATTTTCATCGCCATCTTGCCATCGCCACAATCGGCATTTATCGTTGATGGGTGATGATTTCATTTAACGGTTTCCTAGCACCTACTTTCACGCTCCCAGCTTCGTAGTCGAAGCAAATAGACGTCCTTTTTCCCCTGTATGTTGAAAAGAAACGAAAATGCGGTTAGGAAATGGTACGTCGTTGCAGCAAATAAACGTGGAATCAATGGTTGATGGTGTAACGATTGTGGACCGGAAACGGGTTTACTTTCCACCTTGCTTTTCGATGCTGCTGATTGGCAAGGGAAAACTATCGCATCTTGCAAAAAGGCATCATATTGGCCAATGGAAAAACTAACGAAACAATTCATTAACATTATTTGCCTGCTTCAGCATCCAACAAGCCACGAGAATCGGGGCCTTGAAAAACCGAATTTCGTTCGTTAAATCGTGGAAAATTATGGTTACGGTGGGATGGAAATGCAAATTAATTGGCTTTTTTATTACCGGCACCTCTTATCGTGCGCCTTCATTATGAACCTTTCCTTTACGGTTGGTTCCTTAAATACCTGTTTGGAATAGGTTTTATCAGTAAATCAAAACGATATACTTCGCTTACCGATACACTTAATGGTGTCGACAGTTTCAGTTCGTTCTTTGGCCCTCGTAGAAACTCCTTCCAGGTTTTTTTTCTACCGCTCGATACATGCAGAACGTGTTTCATTGGGTTTAAATGGAGACCCCATTTTTCCAAATTTGATTTTCTGTCGGTCCAAATTGGGCTACGTTACCAATTCGTGCCACCTAGCGATAAGTGCCTCATTGCTTGCACCTTTGCACCTGACACCACCGAGCGATGATCGTCATATCGTGTGTAGCTGAGACGTTATTAAGCCATTTAACTTTTTTCGTTTCTTTTACTACCCGCAGTAAGGTTATCGAAAATTGCTCAATTTTCTCCCAGCAATTGATTTCCCCGAACGGCGATTATATTTCGTTTCGCTTTCGGTGGTTTTTGCACCGGACAAAACCTACCAACACATCCGTGCTGTCGGCCCAAAAACTGTTCTTTCCGGCAAAAGGATTAAATTGATCCAACCGCCACCCATTGGTTCGACAGCAACAAGCACGTTCAACACGTTGTTTCGTTCGCACAGGAACAATAATAGTTTTTGGGAGTGCAGTAGAACTCCAGCGCAGGC
The DNA here is from genome assembly GCA_914969975.1 of Anopheles atroparvus. Lineage (NCBI taxonomy): Eukaryota > Metazoa > Arthropoda > Insecta > Diptera > Culicidae > Anopheles > Anopheles atroparvus. The sequence continues at coordinate 30,867,249 of CAJZCY010000002.1, read as the reverse complement.
GGGAGGAGCGGGGGAAACAATTACTATCGATGGTCAATTTATCTTGGCTTTGGGTGAACGTGAAAAATTGTGCTCCATTCCCCAGAGATCCTTCAAATGCACCCCCGCACCAGCCATGATTTTAAACGATTACCTTCCCACCGTCTTCCACGTAGACTGTGCCGGTTTTGAACTGTTCTATTTTTCGTTGGCATTAAAAAAAACTTACCTTCCCCACCTCCTTTTCTTTCCCTACAGAATCCCCGCGGATCGATAAAACCAATAAATCATGTTGTTCAATTTCACGATGATGGTTTTTCATTCTGCTAAGGAAAGGAAAAGTAATACCATGGCACTGTACACAATACTATTAGCGAACGAAGAAAAAACCACTTAGAGGTAGCAGGAAAAAGGACGGATACAAAAAAAAAGGAGAATACTTCATCGGAAGCAAATACCAAAGTGCACAGTATCCCATAATCCATCAAACTTTCCTCCGACCAGCGGATCTAACGCTTGCTCTACTAGGGGCAAACGATTTCAATTATGATTGCCGACACCGAAGGACATCCTGCCCAAACGCACACACACACACCTTCATCCATTTTTCCCAGACGATCGGGGCTGCAGTCCGTCCGTCCCTTAGAAATGGAGGCCTGGTGGTGTTTTCGTTCAGTCGAATTTATTCCAATCAAAAATGCGACAATATGGCCAAATGCGTCAGTGGGCCGCATGCGGAAGGTTGCAGATCTATCCAAATGGATTTTGTTTCTTTTTTGTTGTTGTGTGTCTCTCACAAAATTTGTCCATTTCTGTAACTTGCTCTTTTTTTTCAAGTATATCACGCAACGGACCTGGCTGGGTCCTTCCAATGGAGTCGCCGGTGGGATGACGGATGGGGAAAGAAGTTAATAAGAATTCACTTAGCCGCGATGATCCGCCCGGCACAATATGGGACGACCCGCAGTCATCCTTGAGTGAGTTCTTGTTTGCACAGTGGGCTTTGATGTCTCCGGTTTTGAACAGCAGCCAAAACTATCCCATTCGAAAGAAATGAGCTATTCATCTGTTTTAAAGAAATATTTTCTCCGCCACTGAGAAACATCCTCTGCTATGATGTTATATAATTACTGAAAGGCAAGATAAAATCCAATTTAACCATTATAGGCAATTACTTAGTTGGCGTGCGTAGCGTTCAGCCCCCTAAAGATACCGATTCAAATAAATCAATCACTTAATGAGGGAATCCCCGATGAGGGATCCTTTTCAAACAATTTTGTCCGAAGGATCCCTCGACTCCAGAGGGGCAGCAGCTATTGGTGCACACTTTCGATTCGCTTTCCATCGGCAACCATTTTTCTAGGTATTTGTGGAAACGGTTCGTCCACCCGAGCGCCTCCGGAGGGTCCCAGCTCGCCCGCCTTCGAATGCAAACACCGGTGACGAAATTCCGGTAAGCTTTGAAATCACACAGACACTGCCATATACACACGCACACACGGTGCTTTCCCTTATTTCCGGTTGGCAATTTCACCTGCCTGTCGAGGGTGGTAGGCGGTGGTGGATCCGCCGGTACGCTGTCATGAATTATGGATGATAGAAAACGAATTCATCGTTCGTTTCACGGGCAGTTCGCCATTTTTCTGTCTCCAGAGAAAGGCAGAAGGCGAGGCCGGGGTGGAGGGCAAATTGAGAAAGTGAAAGTGTCTTTCTGTTTCCTTTTTTGTTTGTTGTCTTGTGTGTGCATATCTTTAAGTTCCTTCCAAGGCAGCGAAACTGAGGCCTTGTGCAAGGTGTGTTTGGGACTAAACGTTACGCGGACGTTACCTACTATTTGTCTTTCCTTTTTACGATGGTGCGTACATCCGTAGCTGTTCCTCGGGCGACGTATATTGATTTCGATCGTAGGTTCCGAACGCAACGTATGTCAAGAATGAGCAAAAACAATTGGAAAAGAAAAAAACTCAATCAAACTGAAGGGCATGCAAGAATGAATAACGAAACAGCCGGTAAACAAGTTGATGCTTTTCTGTACAGATATCCGCACCAACAGCGACAAGGACACGGGGGAACATGAATATTAAATGGCAGCTGAAGACAATCTCTACTCTTCCCGCATTGGAAATTCCTCCATCACGTCCAGCCCGGACCTTAATCGATTGTGAGCTGTCATCGAAGTGCCACCCGAAATTGATCTACATCTAATGGATGATATGTTGCAAGATCGACACCTTGCTGAGAAGCTAAAAAATCCCTATCATTCCCGTTTTACGGTTACTCTACGGATTGGGCAAAACTTTGACTCTAAACCCATCAAACCACGCAGGCTTTAGTATAAAGAGCTGACTTTACGGCGACCAGGGGTTATAAACTTACCTGCAAATGGGGTGTCACCCCTTGGGTCAGGAGGGGGGGGGGGGGGTTGGTTTTGTGAAATGAAAATGCGTCCCCAAGATGCTAGATAGGAACGACAACGGTACCTGATCCGTTCGGTGGGTCGTCTGCTTCTAGTTGGGCCATTTTATGAAGCGGAATGGTTTTTGCCAGCAGTTTTCGTACGGTTTTGAACGGTAGGTTATTTTGTTCGTTGAGAGAATTTCGTTCATCCAACTGGTATCAATTTCATTTCCAGAAAAAATCCTCATTACACCAAGCTTCGATAGAAACACACCCAATAAAGAAGGTTCGTTGGGTCCCGTACAGGTCAATCCTTTTTCATGCTAGGGCTTGGACAGCTAGGGCTTGGACAGCTAGGGCTTGGACAGCTAGGGGTGTCCTACTCGCCCCCTCCAAGCGGTGCCTATGTATCCCGCATAGGAGATGTTGTTAAGTGTTAAATATTCTACTTAGGATGGTCAGCAACCACCAAGTGTGGCCAGGGAAAGAGAATCGAGCACCAAAGTCCTTTTCATGTCCTAACAGCACCCTTAGGCGCTTGGTCGGTGATGGTCGCATGTTTGGGCCCCGAGGATCTGAGGGTCATTTCCTATTTCCATCTTCATTTTAAGGTTTAAGCAAGAACTATTTGCAATTCTCTAGAATCTGAGTTGATGCGGGCGTAACCATGGACAACCGTGACCAACGTTGCATACTGGACGGAGGACATCATCATAGTGGTTTGCGTGGTATGGCATCAAAAGGATAGAGGCACCATGCCATTTTTTGTTCTTTCCTTCCTTAAAGCTTCACACAAACCGGCCAGAGGCCAACTTCAACAGGAGATCAAGAGTGTAAATTCACCATAATATCCACATGAGGATTTAAGATTAAAAACAGACAGGGAAGCCTTCAGCATGAAGCTACATCAGGACATCTAATGGTGAGAAAAGGTCAATATGACCGCATTGGGCTTTCAAGTAAATCGAGGGAAAGTCTTCCCGGGGACTGGCCGGCACTACAGCAGCCTGGGAAAAGGGACTCAATAAACAAAGCGTTAACCAAATTTGGGCCAAACCAACCCAATTCCACCTATATCCACACAGAGGCAAGCACGTAGTTACTGCATTCGGGGGTTGAATGTTTCATAAATTGCCCCACCTACACGTGTGATTGCTTTAATTAATCGGACAAATAGTCGACCTAACAAATGTGGGGCGAGAACGGGGTTACAGAATTCGCAAGTGTTCCCCGGAGGGCCGTGTCGTTTTCGCGCGTAACAAATTATGCTGCTATTAAATCGATTCATGCCGAATGTGCGTCGACCGAACCCGAAAGTTTACTGCTCTTTTCCATTCCCCAAAGCGGTTACTTTCGATCAACGGTCGGGCTATTGAAGGGGGTGGAATTATTTATGTTTTACAAACGCACTTTTCCGATTCCAGGCTTTAATATTTAACAATGCACACCAATTAATATTAATAACACACTTCTGGAACTTTCTCGTTTGCCATCGAGCATTTCTGAAACACATCCAAATACCCTGAAAGGGGTTTTTAAACACAAATGGGTGCGAATACACAATTTGGCAATTGTTAACAATTTTATTCAATCAATTAAATCACATTTATAGTATATTAGATTTGGTTATTCAAAATAATACCGCAATCTTTTTCTTTTGTACATTGATCAATTCATCATATTGATAAACAAGATGAAAAAAAAAGCAAAATCAGCTGCCTTTCGCTTTGCAAATGAACCCAGTTCTGGATCGATCCTAAAAAACTATATAACATACCACCTAGGTCCTCGAGTGTGGGACTCGTCAAAAGGTTAGTGTCAAGACTAAGCCATAATACCAAGCGGCCTCGAGCGACGAATAGCGCAATCTTTGATATTGCCCTCTATTCAAGTTCGACATGTGGCAGTTTTGCTATGCGCCGCCAGATGTCGTAGACAAAATTTGGTTGCCACTTGAACCGGTTTTGGTCTCAAAAATATCGCCTCGGCTGCCCGGTTCACCTGGAACCAAACCGGTTCACGATTCCTTTCACGTTGTTTTGTCACGTTCTTGAATCAATGTCGGGTTGATGGTTTATTACTGTTCATATGACCGCCTGATAGGATCATCGGGTAATTTTGCAGCTTCGACCAACCATAACTTTGAATCGAATGAATTGAATGAGTGTTCACGTTTTGACTCGAAATTATGAGAATGCCTTATGTTATGTTTTTCTTGGTTTTTTTGAGAAAATATTTTGTTTGGCATATAAAAGTATACATAGCAGCGGGAGAACCGTTCGATTTCGAACGAGTTTCGCGGCATCTTCACGTTTGCGAAACCACCTCAAAAAACGCTTATTTCTGTCGCTTGGGAAATATTGTGGAAACATTATAGCTCACAAGAGAAGAAATTATTCTCTCACTAACCTGATCTCTCATCTCGCACTCTCTTGATTAAACGCTGCCTGCTCACTCCGGGGAAGATGCAGCTTCGCGATGCCAGACGTTTGCGTTTCCCTGTCAGTCTCAAATGTGTCACCGTCGGAACCGTGCGCGTTTGTCGGTGTGTTAGCGAGCAGGAAACCGTGTGAGTGTAAGTGAGAAGAGTGATACAGCGTGCGAGCAGTGTATCCTAATCGTTTTCAAATTCAGCTCAAAAAAGGCTGTCGAAGAATTTCGTCTGCACATTGCATTCGGGAAAGGTGAGAATGTGATAAAGATAATATGATCAAGTGGAGAAGAAATTTGACTTGATTTGATTAGTGGTGTGGGCAAAATACTCGCGGACCGGCGTTAGATAATGATTTTCAAATATTGTACGAACGAGTGCCTTCATTGCGAACCCGGTAAAAAAAAAAATAAAATCTAAAGAAGAGTGCTGTAGACCAAAAATGTACCAAGGATTGTGAAAAATCCAAATTAAAAACTACAAAGTTTCACTTTCAACTGACGTGCCTCTGTGTGTTTACGAACTGGTTCTCGCTTACTAGTCGCCCTCCGAGACGACAGAATGCTATGATCCTTTCTGCCATATTTTGCATGTTTCATGCGCCGATAGGGAAAGCAAAACAGTCCAAAATTAGCAGACGTCCCGCCATAATTAATGCGTTGTGGAAGAAGGGCAAAACGGAAAAAAAAAATATATATATCATCAACTTATTTGTTTCCTTCGTTCCGTCCGACATGATGGGAAGCGGCCCTCTTCGAAAATTCTTCATTCTATGGCACCATCCATGTGTTTCGTTCTTCATCTCGCGCAACTGATCAGACAAGCGTATCATCAGCATGGTTGCGTTTCCATGCGTCGTAGTAGTCGTTCCCGTTGCCATCTTGGTCGGCTTCGTAGTCGTGCCGTGTCGATCTGGCAGCGTTAGAAGATTTGAAAAAAATGGTCTAAAAACGCACATGAACACACAGCTTCGCAGCAAGCGGCAGAAATTTAAGTAAATGTGGCAGCAGCAGCAGCTAGCAACACACAGGAGGAGGAAAACGCGTTGGCACACACCGCTATGGTTGAAAATGTTTACCGCCGTGTGTGTCTGTGTGTGCGAGCTTATGTAAATTTTCCGAAGCTCACCCGAAACGCGTTTTCATCGTGATCCTTGGAAAATTGAGCGATATTCGGTTGGGCGCTTCACACAAAAAAAAAATCCCGGGAGCTAGCATGAGATGAGATCCTGTGAGCTGGTGAAGCTGTGCGCGTGAGAAACGTGCCCGGAGAAACATGACGCACGTCGGCGGGTGAGAAGATGCGCCGCGTTGCCGGGATTAAAGGAAGGAGATTGATCAGCATCCCGTTCTGTCACGCCATCTTGGTGTTGCGTCCCTTTTTCGCATCCATATTTTTCTCATCTCCTCTCACGCGCCATTCATGTGTGTGTATTGGTGAGAGGATATCCGGGGGCTAGGATATGTGCAGAGAATGCAGTGAAAGTAGCGGCTGGCTTCGGTTTTTTTGGTTTGGTTTGAATCCATCCTCACCTTCAAATATAAAACCGGCAGCTTAGCTAATCTTTTGCACACGCTACTGCCAAAAATGGCCCCGAATGTTCCAGTGTGAACGAACTGTGGAAGGTTTCAAAAACTCAGGCGATAATAGGTTTGTTCATATGATTTAATATGCAAAGTAGGAACCTCGACTTCAGCTGCAAACATCTGCTTAAAGCGATAAGGTATATTTTGGTTTTGCCGCCTTGTCGAAGAAGGCGCACGGTACGGAAGAAAACAAAACAGAACACGGAACGAATGGCCGCTCTCTCTTTCTTTTCCTTTTCTCCTCCCTCTCCTTCTCTCACGCTATCTCTCTTTCATTGCGATTCGGGTGAGCAGTGAATGCGTGAGCGTGACGCAGAATCGAACGAGAAAGATGGAAAGCTAGATAGGGAAAGATAGATGATTAGAGAGTGAGAAAGAGCGAGAGAGCAGAGGTTGATCGAGCGAAAATACTCAGAATCGCGAAACCTCCTGCTCACCACTATAGCAATCAGCGAAGCGGCAGAGCAGGAGCAGCAGTCCGTGCGGGATTCCTTCTCACTGACACAAACAGCACCTCAGCGCGGAGCAAAGAACTGTCAAAGTGGCTGGTACCATTCATTTATCGCCAAACAAACGAACCACGTTTACTCGCGCAGCAGTTGGGCGACGTCGGTAGGTAAATTTGGTACCCAGTGCAAATTGTTTTTATTGTGTGCTCGGCAAGCAGTATCGACAGCAGGTTTAAGGGTAGTGTAATCTGTTCAAGATCGTCCCAACAGCGCGACCAATATCTGTGTGTGTTTGTGTATGTGTGCGTGCGTTTGTGTGACGAGTTGAATATTGATAAGGAAAGCATGTTTTGACTAGTTGTGCAATCGAAAGGAAGCTGCTGTCGACTATCGCAATGCCGGGTTAGACTGGATTCAAAACATCTCTGTTGTTCCTCGGTGTCCGGCTACGTCTGCAATTTCGAACGAAAATCTTTCCTAGAACTGGTCCATCACTTTGGATAAGCTACCCCCTCGGCTCTGACGTTTAATCCTTTTCAATATCTGAAATGGTGTTCGTGCTAACGCGAGAATTTTGGCGAGGCAGCGTGTCTGTGAACGCGTGCCGTGCGACCGACGGGTGCGTTGGTGTTGGTGCCTTTTCGTCCTTGCAGGATATCCCTGGATAAATGAACCGCCGAATAAAATCCCTCCGTGCATGTCGTAAATCCCGGTTGAAGGGTAAACAATTGTGTTGGCTTAAAAGCTACTGTATTTTAAAACATTTCAGTGAACAAAAACCTGTTTTACTGCAAGTCTTTAATGTTTGAAAAATAAAAATCTAAAACAATTCTTCCTGGTTACACTAGAGAGAGCATTGCCAAAGTATTGGTTGTATCAATTGCGCATTTCTATGCTGTGCTATAAATAGATGTCCTTATGGACAACGCTTGGCATGTCTATGTCAAAATATTTAAGATGGCATCATGCTGCTTCGTGCACCATGTCATTTTAAAATTGTATACCTTAAGAAATGTTACGACAGCAGCGAAGAATGACGGAGGACTGCAGTGAAGAGTAAAGAAAAGCAAGCTAAATGGATCTTGCAGGACCTTGTTTACCTACACATCATAATTTTGCGCATCCCCGCGTGGATTGCCCTGCGAGTGCCGTGCGATTTTTCGAGTGTTTGTAAACGATGGCTCTGTGTCTGTGTTTGTGCGGACATAATCCTTGGAAAATGACACAAAAAAATTTCACCCGCAGCATCTTAGCCAACAAAATTCACTGACAATTGCTTTGCCTTGTGCAAGCGCGACTCGAATGCGCTTTTCCCGCCACGTTTTCTCTATCATAGCAATCTACTTTTTAGGCATCGTCGCTTTTGAGTAAAGTGCGTTCGTTGTGCAAACCGACAGCGAAAAGAGTACCCGGTGCCATTCATTGTTTTAAAGTGTTCTCTGGTAAAAGTGCTATAAAAGTGAAATTGTACGAAGTGAATTTGTGTGTCAACCGGGTGTATAAAAAGTGTTCTTCCTTCAAGGAAGAAAACAAGCTAAAGAAAAATTAAACAAAAAAAAATCACTAAGCCAAAACTGCTCCAATCGGCAAAGATTTTCCGCAAGAGAAGGGAAATCTGTGTGCAGTAAACCGAACCGTCGTTCGCCTGTGGGAAAAAGCGAATCTTTGCTTTTTTCTCCCTTAGTCTTCCTCGCCTTCGTGGTCGGAAAAAGCGAAAAAGAAAGGCCCCCAACGCGCGTTACGCAGTCTCACGCCGAGAACCGCTTGAAGTCGCACCGGTCGTCGTCGGTTTTATGAACTAAGGGATTATCCAAAAAGCCGTCAAACTGTGGGGCTCCGGACCATACTTTCTACATCCCCAGGGAATGTACTTTCCGGTAAGTGTGCATAGTGTTACGGATATAGGTAATGTGGCACAAAACTAGTCCATTGGCTACTTTTGTGGATAACGATTTTCATATTTGCTATTGGACTCGTGATTGTTCAAAATTATGATTAAAATTCTCTTACACTTGACATACATCGTATCGTATTTGTTCACGAATCATTAAGTTCTGTTTGGAATAAAAATTGATCCTGTAAGACCAGTTACATTCCGAGCATTTTCCAGTCAAAATCTGTAAAATTGTATACAATCGGAAAGGGGCTAACTTCGCCAACGGTATCTTGAAGCCTACATCTTCTTTCAAGATGTTCCTCCTAACTCCGGTAGGTGTCTTTGCATGTTACACCGCTCGTTTATTCAAAAATGTAGCCAAGGTCCATCGCATCCGACGTGGGGACTTATTTCTCTGCCTTTCTATTTCATTCTTCAACCATTAGGGATGGCGTTGTTTTTCACCCCCCTAGTGCTCTGTGTTCTTATATACCTAAGAATAGACTGGACTGGATCTCAAGAGAAGCGATTCATTCTGTGCTTCCTGCTAGGGTTACCACTACCACTCACTTCACTTTACCGGACAGTCATGTGTTCTAGCACGCGGTTGCGGTTGACTGCACGTTCGTGAAGCAACAATCTCAGTTCCACGCCCCCCTTCGCAGGGATGGACGGCTGCCTTCTTGATGCAAAATTAGCTTCGACCGTCAGCGGAGAACTAATGCATCAGTGCACATGTCGGCGCCGGTTGCATCGGAACGATTCGAAGTGCATCGTTGTTGTTTGCAAGCGTCACAACACGGCACAAATACAACCTTCGGAAAGGGTTTGCCTGAGCAGCTGAGCTGGGTTGTAGTGGGACAAAATAACAACGAATGGCAGAGGCCAACCATGGTGTGTTGCTCTCCTTCGGTGTGAACGAGTGAGAGTGCATGAATGATTGTTGTCAGCAGTTACTTTTAAGATGGAATGTCTCAGCTGCGCATCCAACTGATCTGAGCCGCGTGGAGCCACTAGTGCGCTGCATTATGAACAGGTGTGGGCTGAACTTTATCATATTTGGAGTGGTTCAGTTTTGTATCGTAGTTCTGTTGAGCAAGCTCCTATTATTTTAGGAGGTAATATTTGTGTTTTTTAGTTCAATCGAAACTTTTTTGCTAACCTTTTCCGAAGCTCTAAATTGAGTCACGTAAAAATGACTTAATAAAACACTATTCTGCACTGCACTGTTTTTCTCTATGTCGTGAAAGATCGTTCCGACGCTCCGCAGTTCGCGGTCACACCTTGAAATTTCGTAAGGGGACAGACCCTGTCCTAACGATCGATCGATCGTTTGTTTCGGCCGTTGGCGAAGAAGGCACCTGTGGCAGGGAGACACCCGTACATTCTACCGCGGCCGAAGGTGTCCGGAAATCACGTAGATCACGAACTTGGGCTTACGAAATGATGAAACAGGTCGACGGGGCAAAATGGCATTCTTTCGGGAGAAGTATTGGTGCACCACCAATGGCAGTAACTTTAATCGTTGCCTGGAATTATTCATTCGCCGTGGTGCTCCCTGACGATGCCGCGCTAAGATTCAGTGATGACGCATATGTTTGCTCATGCGTCTCGGCAAATTGTTCCTTCGCAGATTTGCATACACACATCTTACTTCGAGATTGCCACACAGCGCTGCCATGAACCCTTGTTGGGATGAGACATGGTAAATTCAAGCGACCATGTATGTGTTTGCGAGTATATTCAAATTAATGTGTCGCACTGTCGCAAGTGATGCACAAAGAATTAATAATTGTACAGAACACCCTATCTTTTCACTCCGAATTCGTGCGGCTTGTGCTGAGAAATCATCAGCTACCGGAAGCGTTGTGTTAATTTAACTAAAGTTTTCATGTAACAACATTCTTATCACCAGACAAACAAATATAACCTAACGAATCGTTTCCGCTTTGATTTCTGTATTTGTTCATTTCGATTATTTCACGGCTCAACACATGGCTCTACTGTTGGGCGGAGCAACAGCGCTATCATTTTCGGTAACCCCAGTGAACCCTGGTCCAATTTGAAGCTTAGCTGAAGATTAGTTCCCAGCTTCCAAAGTTGGCGTTTAGAGCGTGGTGTAGGCAGCAAGCTGGGCATTCTGGGAAAAATAATACTGCTGGTTATGGATTTTTCATGGATGGTGATGGACATAATCGATTCTCATTTTCCAGTTGCACCACTTTGGTTGATAAGGAGTCTTAGGTAGCTAGTACGCTTTTTGATTCATTAATTTTGTCGAATAAAATGTATCCAAAAACACATTATCTTATTGGTTACGTAAATTGTGGAGATCAAATTGACACCGTAAGACATGATACTTTTTGTTTCGACATATCAGGATCGTTTCTATTTGTAGCGCTTCTCCTTACACTTCAATGAATCATCTTCTTTTTTAAATCAAATGGAAGTGCATCTAAAAAATTGTTGTGTTAGTAACTGTCAATTTCATTCACACCTCGTATAAGCAGACTAAGTTTATGCTTGGTCATGCTCGCCAGCTCCAGCGCCAAGGGGCAATGCGAAGGCATGATTAACGACAACAATGTGACCATGCTGGGTGCTTCCGGACACAAGTGGTGGTTATCTCACGGGAGAAGCTGGTGACATAAGTAGGATATTCAGTTCCACTTCTCATGAAAATGTCTAACTTCCTGCGCCTAGAACCGGGCTCGACACGGGTGAAGCAATGTATTTGGCCAACAGGGATTTCCCGCCTGTCGGAAGTCTGATGATAGCGCGAAGAAGATTGAGTTTCGATGGGTTGGAACGTGTTGATACATAACCGTAGGGCTTTCGTCAATAATGTGTACGTGTTGTTCGGCAGATTATGATCATAAATTATTCTCGATCATGCACGGTTGACTTGGCCGCCAGGCGAACGGACCTTTTCCCGTACTGCACACCGTATAAGCATGCCATCGTTATGACTTTTGCTGTGCCTTAGAGGAAAGCAACCTCGTTCCACCAGCGAGGGTAATAACGTCCAATGTACTTTTATTAGCACGTACATCTTTATTAATCTCATGGTCAGTGGGATTAAGAAGAAGGAAGTCTCTGTGGCACAAACAGTGGAAAATGCTGGGGCATGTTATATTGTACCGCCTGCATATAAAAGAGAACTGCCCTAAGCTGGAGATAGCATTAACATGAAGACGACCTTTTGCTGCCGTCCTCCGAGGTTGATGACATTTCGGTTTGAATCTTCCCCGTGATCGTCTGCCGGGCATTTGTGGAGGTGGTTCGGATTTTTCGTACACGACTCTACCGTGCACTAGCCACCGTGGTTACTGTTTAAAAATTCATTTCCGCGCATCGCAAAATCATAAATCTCGATGCTACGACGGTGACATTTGCACAGGTGGACGATTGTACTTGGGAAAATGTTTATGCGACTGACGACGCCAAACCGGTTTACAAGTGAGGTCAATCGATGGTGAATCCGTGGAAGGAATATGCATTCATGCCATTAAAAACATTCCAAATTGAACAGAAATAATCCGTAACCAAATGTGAATTTATACCCCCGACTCGCATGAAGAAAAAAACAAGGATGTGCTGGGGAAACGTTTATGTTACTGCAATCGACAGCTGCCACGTACCGTTGCTTGTAATTCGTCAGCGGGTTGTAAAATATTGCCATCCGATAGGGTAAGGTCCAATCGGATAATCGTATCCCCAAAATCGGCCCTCCACTTGATACGAGCCTTTCGAGAAAGTCGATGACCGGCGTTGGGACCGGTTAAAGACAACTGTTTAAAAGCACCGTTGAATTGGTGACAGGCAGCGCAGACACGCCTCACTGGCCCCTGTTCCGTTTTGGTGGTATTCTGCGTCCGCGTATACAAATTAGCAGGTGCGTCAAATACGGAAGAAAAAGATCATTGACACACATCGGCACAGTAAAGTGGTGCCGGCAGTCAAACAGCAGACTGCGATGAAAGTTGCAAGGCTTGCGCAAGAAAGGAACGCTTTTGAAGGAGCCTCAATGCTGATGCTTTCGATCGATATTTACTCAGATGAGCCAGCGTGTCAAATATAACTGCATATATATTGGCATTGCACGAGAAGTTTGTTCAATCGGGCGAGAGATACACAACGGACTTTTTAAAATTAATTCAAAGCCTTAAAATTGCTTCTAGATCTTCAAGGAAAAAAAAAGTTCGTCAGAGAAGAAGAGCAAAACGGGTATGATGTTAAATACAAATTCAAATTCCCCATTTTCTCACCCTCGAAGGAAGCATGAAGTATCAACCAGTTTCTCATGAACTTGATTTATCCCCTGCCGCGCACCGCAGCCACGCACCAAATCCGACAAAGAAACACGTGTTTTTATCACTCCATTGTGTGTGTCGAGGCGGTCCAGGCGTCTTGCGTACGACCTACTCCAAGACCAGCCCGTCCATAACCTTGTTGCCATTTGTCGTTTGCGCCTGGCGTGCTCTCGGTGACCAATTTCTTCTACCAGGCGCAACTTGACGCGGAAGCAGGCGCGCGCGCGCGCCCGTTTCGACGAACTGAAGATGCGTGGTCGACGAGTGTACATTGTTTTGTTGTGTGCGAGTGTGCTTATGTTGCCATTCAGCTGGCTGTGTGTCCGTGCGCGGGCCGAATCGGAGGGTCAGGCTTCAGTTTGACGTTGGCACAACCCGCTCCGGCATATGTAACAAGTGCTTCGTCCATTCGAGCCGGAATGGCCCCGGGGTGGACTTCGTGTTTGCCTTCAGACCGGTTTGTATTTTTAATTGGGTCAGCTGGGACGGGTATTGTTTGTGTTTACCTTTTACCTGCACGGCCAGCATCATCTTTCGCGGGCCACTCGGGGCTGCTTGTGGACGCCAGTTTGGGACAGGTTCGTTGACCGACGGGCTCATGGTTTGTGTCACCGTTGACATCTTCGCTCCCTGGTTTTTCATCCAGCGTTCTAAGGTTTTTTCTTTCTTCAGCTTAAACAGATCGCGGAGAAATTCGTTTCCTGTTTTACTTTTTCTATTCAATTCTCTTTAACGCCTTTTATTTCTCACCTTCTTTATGACCCTTTACCATTCCCTTTACATATTTAAAGGTGATCGTAGGTATTGTTTCTTTTGTTTCTCCAAACAGAAGTTTTAGTCTCGTTTCCTCTCGGTTTTCCCTTGTTCACCCGCTTTCCATTGTGGACTTGGTTGCGTAACAATGCGCTTGCTGGTTGCTTCTGTTGCTATTCGGCTTAGCTTTGGTCGTGCTGTATGCCCATGCGATTATGCGTTCAAACGACGATGGTCTGTTATACACAAAACAGGTTCTTCTTTCATCAAACGGGTTGATGTCGTTGAGTTCGTTTTCGGTTTCTTATCTCGCTTTTAGGATTACTTTTGTTCCTCAACCGTTTACTCCCCTATTCCAAGACCCCGACCGGGAATCCGTTTGATCCGTGGCTGCTTCTTGTTATTTTTCCTTGATTTGCTTTGCCCGATCCGCTCCCGGGATGGATTTCGTAAGCATAAATTTGCATCCCAGACCGAGTGAGTAACGCAGCCGCGATTCAGCCGCTCCCGAGGGAAGCTGGAAAGAAGTCTAGAAGTTTGAGCATTAACCCAATTTTATTCCCTTCCCTAAAAAGCGTTTTATAGGATGAGATCATCATTCTTCCCCGGTCGGCAATCGTATCGCGCCGGTCGTTTTAGCTTTGATAGTGCTTGTGTGTGTGTGTGTGTGTTTTTTTGAGTGCGCTATACCGTCGCTTGTTCTCACGAAATGCTTCGTGCCCTCAGCGAGGCATCCACCAGAATCATTATTTCCACTTAACGGAACAGACGTCGCCGTCGCCGCCGAGCCACTTGTGATCGAATTGGACCCAATTGAACGCTTGTTCCGTGGTTCGCCGCTTGTAGGGTTGAGGTCGGTTGCCGAAACGTGCCAGAATCGCGGTCGGTTCGTAAAACCGAAGTACACTTTAATTTTCTCCCATTTTTCTTCATACTTTATTTTGGTTGCTACCACGGCCGATTCAAATCCCAGGAAGCATGGGTTTTAGTTCAGCGTGGTATACGCGTTTCTATCGTATTCCACCCAAAAATGTGTAATAGTAAATCTTGAATGAGCAAACACATGCGCGAACGGTTCGAACAAAGCAAGGGTAATATCAAACAAGATCCTCCAATTTATGACTTCATCCACCAGCATTTACACACACACACACACACACACAGGCGAACGCTCGTTCGCACATTCTGGAGATATGGCCATGAGTTTACTTACTATTTTTAGAATCCTTTTTTTAGGGGGCCAGATTGGAAACAACATCAAGTCAATTCAAACCACAATCAATAAAACGTTTTATGGTGAAGTGTTGGAATGTTGTTCCTATAGAGAGCGTTGAGTAAAATCCGACCCATTATGAATGATTGTAAACGCGATTGCGGAAGTAAACGAAACATAATGTTTAGCAAAAACGTTATTTTGTAAAGATATGCCGCAATGATCGATTAAATAAATAAATATGACCAGCTATCCTCGCTGATGCTTTTGGTTGCTAGCACCTTGAACATGTAACATTTGACTCAATTACAGTTCTTGAAATAGTCGGTAAAGTTTAACCTGACAGATCATTCCCAGTACTTTATTATAAACATATGCTTGAACTTAAAAAAAAAAACAAATAAATAAAAGAAGGAATGCAAAAGTAAGCATCTAGCTTTTCCTAGCCTGTGTGAGGTGTGTTTGGCCAAACATTTTTGAGAGAAAACAACCGATTAGAGTTTGTTTGAAATTTCTTGTAGGAAACAAAGGCATAATAAATAAGTAAGGCGCACGGGGAATTTGTTTTCTTACTTTCGTACAGCTTGCAAGTGCTTTGCTATTATGAAGACGAGTTCACCTATTAATGGTTAGGAGATGGGTTCGGGAATGTTTTCATCCGCCAAAACGCGCAAAGCAATTGCGACTGGCGCCTGCAGACGTTCGACAGCTTTTATTTTGCATCGAAATTACGCCCGCACATTGTTCTACGTACCTACTTTTCACGTCCATTCATCGACGTTATAAGAAGACGTCCTAGCCCGGCTGAGCCGGAACTGGCAGCGAAGCAAGCAGGGGAGAACAGATAAAGGCAACCTTAATACCGTGAAGTGAAGGGTTAGCTAATCAAGCGAAGACGAAGAAAGAATTGCATGCCAATCGAAAGGCTGCTTCATTTAATGCACGACAGTCGGTAGAGAAAAGAATGTCCTAGCAGTTGGCGGTGGGATAGGGGGAGGTATTTATGAGCATTAGCTGTGTTGTCTATCGATCGTTTATGTCACGACAATGATCTGCTCTGTGCTGCTGCGCGTGGAAGAAGCTGTCTGTGCGAGAAGAATAAGACGGATGGGAATGAGCGCACCGTGTGACGAACGACGTCGTCATCGTTGGTCGTCGACTTCCGCTGGGAGTTTCGGTCGTATTTGCCAGCAGCACCCGGTATGATTATGACTTTTGGGAATAATTTAAATGGACACTCCACGAATACAGACCCACACGGCACATTGCACTTCGACGGGCGCTGTCATTACAATGTCACCGAAGGAATGCGGCTTGGTCAATAACGAAGCCATGTTGATAATTGCGAGAAGCGGAACATGAGCATGAAATGAGAATCTTCTGCATGATCAAATTGAGCACCCAGTATTCCTCATGCGAAGTCATGTGACCTCAAACTTCGTCGAGAGATGAAAGGTCGAGGTTATCTTCGAGAAGCACGATTCTTTCTCGCTTCATGCGTTAGAAGCAGTAGGAAGCGGGACTATGATGAGACAGTACGGCGTAGATTGTTCATCAAATCTGTTTTAATTTTTTTGCTGTGTGTCCTTGTCCTTGTTTGTGCAAATTCCGATGAACGACTCCTCTTTCATAAATGTTAAATTAGTTTTGGATATTTCCACCATGACAATCTATTTTTATCTTGTTTAAATCTTATTTGTTACATTTCTTGGGTTGAGAAAAGTATAAGGTACAAAAGTACAATAATAGAAGGTTATTATCGGACACAACAGCAACAACTCTATGGGATTCAATAATACCTAAGAAGCATAGAACGATGGGATGAGCAAGCCATCATCAATATTTGTAGCCCCATTTCCATCCACTTTGTCTCATCGAAGGGAGCATGAGCTCCTGATTAGTGATGCTGGTGCACTTCTGTGATTGTAGACAAACCGCAATCTTGCATGTCGAAGCGAACGAACTCAGCTGAACACAGATTACTGATAACGAATGTAGCGTCTCTTGAGTCGAGCGTGGTTTTAATGCTCTTCTTCAGCTTGATACGATAGATGTAAATAGTTGTCTCAAGTGATTAGTAATAGTATATAAGTCATTTTTAGAATTTTGATAACACATTTGTTGCTCTGTCATATGTCTATGGTCAGTAGAAGATGTGCTTTTAAATGAATCATGTGTTCAGTCTTAACAAAAAAAATTGAATTGTAAGGTGTTTTGTTTTGAATATTTAAAACTATTTGTATTTCCCCATCGGCGAACATTCTTAATTCGATGGCATGCCGGGCAATGTTTGGCTGTAAAAATTCACCGATGTATTCGCAGCAAAAGCCCCGATGATACTAATCGATTTTGAACCTACGGACTCGTGTGGTGAAATGGTTTCCCCAAAATACCCATGCAGCACAGCTTTGTGGAGCATAAAAATATTCTCCGTTCGTTCGTCCCATTTGCCCAACGATACTGGTGGGAAGTGTTGTGACATTGTAATTGTTGTGAGTAGAATTTCACGTTCAGAGTCCAGAGGAATCGTTTTCGAAACTGTGGGATGACAGCTACCGTATGTTTTCGGCGTTTAGTACTCTCTTTTTTCATCAAGCAGGAACAGAAAGTGACTCGACATGAAAGAGCACGGACAAAAAAAAAGGGGGAAAGAGCAAAATAACGGAGAGCGAAATCATAACCTCTGGGAATAACATTTTGGAGTATTTTGCAGCTCAATGACCGGCGCATGGAGTTATTTTTCCTCAACTACGTCGCTATGTTGGGGCATTTTTCGTTTTCGGAATTTATACGTTGTTGCTATGGGAAAAGAGGGGAAAAAATGTGTCGTGTTTCTCTGCGTGTTTGGGTGAATTTCTCATCCTTCCCTCCGTTTCGGTGGCCGTTGCCAGCGTTATGTTTATGTTTATGTGGGTTGATGGGTCGTTGTCGCGTGATTGCTCTATCGGTACGAAAGGGTGTGGGCGGTTGCTATCTTGCTCGTCGCCGGTAGGTTCGATTTGCGTGTGACCTAGTGGCTTTTATTTTAGAGAATTCCTTGTTTTTTTGTTGTGGTTGTTGTTGTGTCGTGTGATTATCACACAGAGTGAAACCTAGAGACAGAGAGAAAAAGAGAAGCCACCAAGTCGTGTTCAAAAGTCAGCTGTCACGCCTTGCGACACTTTTCAGTGGCGTTTTCGCCCTCCCACTTGTGTTTCATTTTTTCAACTAACGATGTTTTACACAAAATGTCATTTAAATAAATCCAACGAGTTTGTAATTGAACACGATTGGCTATAATTTTGCGTTGTTAAACATAGTCTTTCTTTTCATTTCGTACATGTCAGTAGTAAGATGACAATGGAATGAAAAATTCCTCGATTGAATTAAAAACATGACAAACGCAAAACGTGGCAAACGCTGAACAAAATGAAACTGCGGAATACTTTTAGCCGATATTTGTGGTTGTTCTTGATTCGATTTCATTCGCCCTTGAAATTGGTCCGCCATTCGAGTGCACAATTATTGGAGACGGCGTGTAATTTCGGATGGCTTTACCGAATAATACGCGTATGCAATCACCCCAAACGAGTGCCATGGGGGCGCCGAAGATGGGAAAGAACGCTAAACCTCATCATGAAACGATGTCTTTGATCAATTTCGTCTATGTACGGTCCTGGGCAAGGGAGAAAAAACGAAACCAAAAATAAAACCAATTGACGGAGGAGACACGCAACTGTGTTAGTGATGTCACAGGTCGATACAATAAATATTAATTTAGTGATGATGATGACGATGATGATTCTGGTTCGTATAATGACGGCGTTGTAACAACTGGCGATGTTGATGCTGGTGTCAACTGGTATCATTTTTTGTTTGTTTTATCAGTTTCTGCTGTCTTTGGGAGGATGGATATCTGAAAATTTGATTGGCTTCCATTTTCTAAAAGCATTCAAAGGACCGGGTGACTTTTCCTCTCTACTAGATTTCATCGGTATTGGGAAAAACAAAAAAAATAACATGGTGTAAATATGCTGAATTATTTGGACCAAAACGTGTATGAAAAGACCGAAGCCACGATGATGCCTTTCCATGTGTGTTGGTTCTTTGCGTGTGCGCAGAAAACATGATGGTGGCATCTGCCATGCCGTGGCATTCCATTGTCGCATCCATGAGTCAATCAAAGATTTCTTCTTGCCACACGATCAAGAGATTTGTTCGCAATTCTCATTCGCTGGAGCGAACGACTGTCTGGCCGAAGTTTGTTGATTGATGGAAGACGGTAAGGAATAAGCTTTATGCGTCAAATGATGTTTTTGTAACGGAATGTAGCATACAAACATTATTTTATGTTTTTTTCCCAGAGCCATAAGTGGAACCGAGAATTAAGGCATTTATTCTTGGCGTGTTTCGGCAAAAGTTGATTATTGTTTTTCGATTTTTTGTATCAGATGCCGGAATTGCTTCAAGCGACACTAAAGGTCACATAATTTTCCACATTTTATTTCACTTTGTATTCGATTACATGATAGTGTCGCCATGGTAGTTCAATAAACAGCTGTATCAAACCATGAGACACATGCATGTTAACCTTGTTGAAAAACGTATTTGACCTTTTACATTGCAAATTGAACAGTGCAATCGAAGTATAGAAGAGCTTTTCTTTTTGCACACACGCTTGTCGCCCCAACAACAGCCATTTTAAATCAAAGCTCTTATTTCCTCCGGTGTATATCATTTGACAGCGAACATCGATGCGTTTTAAGTTCCAGGTAGGTCGTTTTGGTCGTCGTTTTCGTTCGCGCGTTGCCTCTAAGATATGTAGAGTACTTCTCATATTTCCACCCAATTCGCAATAGCACCATGTAACGTGAGCCCCGTACTTACACTGAGGCGTCTGTCCGTGAGTCAAACGGTTTTGTTTGGAGCGTTTGCGGAAACGGCTCGGCTCCCGGGACAATTGACACTGACACCGGCGCATTATCGCCACCAACCGCTACCCTGGCGACTGCCTCCGTACACGCTCACATCCCCCTACCCTGTCGAACAATAAAAACGGAACCCATTTCCAGCGGCAGACCACCAGCAACCAGAAAGGTTAATGTGGCTGGGAGGGGCGCGATCGTTTCCGGTGGTTTCCGGCTATGGAGCGACGGTGGGACGTGGTTTGTTTTAAAATTCCATCATCATCGGGAACCGTCCCCATCTCGAGCCCATCTTCCATCAATCCAACCCCCTGCCTCCGTCGTCTACCAGCCGATGCGTTTATATCGTACGATTGTAATTCAACCGGACCCTGTCGGATGTGGGGGCTTGCGCTGGCGAATAGAAGGGACAGCATTGTGCGACGCATGCAACCATCTATTTTTTTCTTCTTTCAGATGAGGCATTGTTTCCCAAATTTGGCCCTACGGCAGGTTGGTTTGCCCGGTTGTGGTTACCAGTGTTTAGGTTATGTTCTTTTGGGCAGAGTGGAACATTTTATCGTTTGTATTTTCATTTTAACACTCTATTTGTCATTCGATACTCGTTTCGGTGACCACCGTTAGACGGCACACAGTGTGCGTGTTGGTAATAACCGTAAAAAAAACCATCAGCAGGTGTGGTGGGGATAAATTGTACGATTGTCGGTTT
Organism: Anopheles atroparvus; assembly: GCA_914969975.1. Taxonomy (NCBI): domain Eukaryota; kingdom Metazoa; phylum Arthropoda; class Insecta; order Diptera; family Culicidae; genus Anopheles; species Anopheles atroparvus. The sequence continues at coordinate 30,846,639 of CAJZCY010000002.1, read as the reverse complement.
CCCATCGTGTAGGAAAATTTACTCTGCAATGGGATGGCAAGACTTAGGAAAATCTGAAAGCCTACCTTCTGAAGAAGATATGTTACGATTGTTGGTGTTTGTTCAATTTTTTTTATATCGATAAATTTCATCAGTTGTTGTGAATCATGAAAGTCTAAGCAACTTCCAAGAATCCTTTATATCTTTTAATTGGTATTTTGCAATGATCGTGAAACGCTTTCTTGCAATTTCTTATTGAAACTAATAAACTCTTATCACGTTACTTTTTTAACACCTCAAACGAAAAAATTTAATTCACTCAAAAAGGTTGAGCTGAAAGTTTACTGGGTGGGCTTTTAGTTTAAGGACCGAAGCAAATGTTAAAACTGATTGAATGGGCTTCTAGCTTGCAATAAAAATCAAATTTGCTCGTTACACAAACATTTGCAAAACCGCTTTCTCGGTGTATCTGTGAGTGTGCCAGTGGACAGTTGTTAAAATAAAGCAGAGCAGAGGGCGGAGTATTTTCCGATCACACGGACCATTAAATTTCGTATGAGATTTGATCGTTTTCCGTGGTTGCGAACGCTCGAACTCCTAGCTCAAATTTGCGGTTCCAGTCTCGGCTTTTCCACCTATTGGCTCTATTGTGCCGTGGGTGGAAAGGTGGCGGAAATCATCTGGAAGCAATTTTATCGACCCGTATTATTCGGTGAGAACAAATCGGTTGTTGGCGATGGCGCCCGTTCTTGATGGTGGGAGCTAGATAGTGTGACATGGCGCGACCTTTTTTGCAAACAACTTTTAGGTACCATTGTTGGTTTTGGAACTTTCCAAATAGCATGTCAGGAATATCTCCTTTTTTACCCAAGAGCCAAGAAGTAGATTCACACGGCTATTTTTTGTTTGAAATCGTGTTTCCTCTTCATTTGTTCTAGCATTATTGGTTTGCCAGGTTGGCCATTTTGCAATTACTTTGCACGCGATCTGAACTCGTTTTGAACGTCTAGCGATTTACTTTTCTGTTGTTTTGGCCACTTTTGCCAAAAAACGGTTTAACCTCCAAAAGAGGAACGCCTCAATTTTCACTTTACCGCTCTCAAAACTCCTTGAGGTCATGAATATATTAACTTGCAAGCCGCAGCAAATTTGAAATCAACACTAAACCAAACCTACCTTCTCCTGTCCCGGTGGAATTGTGCTATTATTGGATGCTTTTTTTTTTATTTTGAAGGACATGACATTTCTCCCACGTGTAGCCCCGCTTTCCCACGAGACGAAATCTAATAGATTTTTTACGTGCTGTTTGTAAAATGAATTTACACTACAGGAAAAATCGTGCCAGAAAATCGAAACACAACGCAATCAAAAAGTAAATCGAGCGGCTGGGCAAAAAATCCTTCTCCGAAGGAACCTCGCTGTGAGGAATACTAAGTAAGTACTCCTGGAGCTTAGCACGGCTCAGCGTAAACGCCCGAGTTTCTTGTGGCGCTTTGAAATAGAGACATGTACATATCGGGCACCTTCTCGCTGGGGGGAAATCTAATGATACTTGTGGGGAAAGATATTGATTTCTTGACGTCTACTCTCACTAGTAAGCTTTTTGGAACGGTTGCTTGGCTTTGTTCTTGTCGCCACGCTCGGGTGATGATCGTTGTCATTTGTGTGGTCACCATTTTGTTTTCATTCGATACCTTCTTTAAAAGGTAGACGTTCGCCTAACGTACTGGTTGGAATGCCGACTGAAAGATGGAACCCCTGACGATATGGTGGCATTGATTGATTATTTGTTGAGCTCCGCTTTGTTGACGTGGACGAGAGAGTGTTTCGTTTGGTGTGGAAAACGAGCGATGAAAGAATCGGACCATCGCAAGGACGGCATTTGAAAAGTGAGATTTCGGTGCGCTTATTTCGGCCAACGTTGACATTGTGCTAACTAACTTACTAACTACAGGCTCGACCCGACGAGAGACTGATGGATGTTCTCGTATTGAGAACTTACCGATATTTCATTGACGTGCAGCGATTTTTTCGTTCTTTTTTTTCGGAGAGGACGGAGTAATCGTTTTCGAAGATTGATGAAAGCCGGTAAAATGTTTATGTTTAACTCACCCGCCTGCCTTTGTCTTTGCTATATTCATTTTGACGTTGTTTTTTACGGTACTAATGAACACCATAATATTGTCAAGGACTCTGGTTCGCATCTCGAGATGAGCGTGATTTGTTAGCTATTTTTATCGCCGTTGACAGCGCTCCATTGCGGAAAATTCCCGCCAAGCCTTCGCCCGAGGAACGCCCGAGGAACGGCGAAGGTCACTCTTAAGATTTCGAAAAATGTCTTGTCCCGAAACTCTCGTCTGCTACCCTACGGGTCTCCCGTCAGATGCTATTGGGACCAATCCGAGCGGCGTGATTGGACGGCAAATAGCCGTAAACTGTGGAATTGATTGGCGTTAGAGTTCAAAGTTGGTGGCAGCATCAGTTTGGGAGATGCTGATGTTGCTATTTCGCTTGGCGTGCCTTTACTGCGATTCCATTAGAGCAAATTACGGAAGATTTCCCAGCAGAGTTTTCTCCCAGCTCTGCGACTGTATGGCAAACGACAAAGCATGGTAATTGATTAGAGGCAAGACCAAGACATTGATTTTATTTTATGATTATGTCAATAATATTTTCTTGCGCCAGTAATGGAGATAAAAGAAACCGAACATGTTACCCCTACTTCAACTTCTGTACCCCTACAATGGGAAGTTTATGTTTGTCTTTAAACTTTCCTGACATGCTCCACCATTATTGGACAACTTATTTTAATGATTTTGAGAGTTTCCCGATATTACAAACGTTTCGATTTCAGGAAGGCAGAAAGATGGCATTCGTTTTTTCTTAAATTGAGAGTTGATGTGTACGTTGTGTACGAATAACGAGGCATGCAAAAAAATATAACGAAAATATGGTTTGCCTGCTGTCTCAGATGGGTTTTACCATTGCTTTTTTCATCTACTCCATTTACCTCGTCTCGCTGGCGGGATATCTCTGTTTCTTTTGCTGGTGTTCCTGGAAACCAGTTACCATCTTATTTCTAATTTTATCCGACGGCAATGTTCGCGGTGAAATCTTATTGGGAACATTTTGCAAAAAAAAAAAACAACCCGATCGATGTGTTTTAATCATTTTGTTTCTTTCTCCTTTGTATTTTCATTCTAGGTAAGTCAAGTGTACCGTTTAAGAAGATGGCATCAACCTGCTCGTTAGCGCATGGAATAAATTCGGCATCCAGCCAGCAGCTGGCATCACGTTTGTAAAATTTTCCTATCAACAAAACTGTATCCAACAAAATCAAAAGCTAAAGAACAATAGGCAGATTCGGCTTGCATCATTTCGTTGAGTTATTTTTAATACTAAGGAATTGGTTACAGCTTCATGCATCTTAGAATTTGAAAACGTATGTTTTCATGAGACAAAAGTATTAATATGACTTCTGCAGAACAAAACACTTCTGTTAAATATCTCACAGAATCGTCTCAGCTTTGTGTTGGGGCTTTTTTGTTGACCATAATCGTACGTCTATAATAAGATTTTGATCATCTTACGAAAATTCATAGCAATATGCGTATTGTTGCCAATAAATGCAATTCTGATGAGTCGCTAATTTAATACAGGACCGATTATCAGTGCTAACCGTACCTTGCAAGAAGCGTGTCATCATTATAAACCATAGACGCAGGCAAATTGTACCATCTTGATGGTGCATTACTCCTAGTTCGTGTTGCATCGCCAATCGATTCATTGAAAATTTAGCATTTGACGGGCTCAGTTTATTATCCAATTATCTAGCCCTAGATACCTGGCATTAATATTACATTAACTCCAGCATGATTATCTAATTTTCTCCAGCTAACCAGAAGCTGGGCTGATCTCGGTGAGCGCTTCAATACCAAAGCGAATGTGGTTGCTAACTTTCATTACGTCTTCATTATCTCCTCGACCATATCCAACCGTAAATGAGCGTTTAAATGCTTCGGGCGCGGTTTTCCATACCCCTATGCCAGCTTGATCATGATTAATGCAGCGCTTGAAAGCTGCTCGCAATGAAAACTGGGAGAATATAAAAAACGCAAGAGACAACGCTCTGATGATTCCAATAAGCGGATGAGGAGAATTGGAATTCTAGAGGAAGCAAAACCGAATGCTCTCGAGTTCCCGTTGAAGTGCATCGTGTCACATAATGTACATCTTGTTCCGTGTAACAGTGTGCCACAACAAGCCACCAGCATAAGTAGACAGCATTAAATATTTAATAGCACCGCAACCGCAGTGACCGCTCTCCTCTCGGCTGCCTGCCAGCTTTGCCCACAAAGCCACAAATGATGACGTGTGATAATGATATAGGATTCGCTTCGTTGTCAGGCGAGGTTTCTATCGTTTTTGTGCATCACAATTGATTTTCATTATCAAACAACTTTTTTGCGAGAGATAATAGAATGTACAGGCATGAGCTAAACGGGAAGCAGAGGACAAGGGACCCTTTTCACTCAGTTACATCCTGTAGTTGGCAGCCCAAATTTATGTAATTGATGGTATTCTGTTCCGCAAAGTGTATTCCGGTTGGCATTGGTCATATTTATCTTCATTTTCATTTTTTTTTTCATCGCAGCACTATCTTCCTAATAATATTGATTATCTCTTGTTTCTACTTTCAAACCTACAATTTAGAGGTGGACTTGTTAACTTATGTCCATGTGTACAACAACCCATTTGCTCGGCTTCATCCTCTGTGGTTGAAGTGGACAGTTTTATGCTCAGTGATTGTTGTAGTCAACTACCTTGAATACCAAGTGTGATTTATCATGCATCTCATGTCTGTTCGATTTAAAACAGTTATTCTAAATAATAGACGGATGTTTGGTTTGTCCTGGCAACGCTTGGAAGACAGGATCTACACAGTACAAGGCTGTATTGTGGTTCGTACTTCATTACGGTTGTGCTATTTTAAAGTCTTTAGTGTGATTAAATTTACCCAGAAATACGGGTAAAATCGTAAGCGGCACTACTTTTCCAGAAAAGTTTTTCCATAGTGCTTAGGATTCTATTTTTTGTCTTTTTCCCTTTCGATTAGAAATAAGAAACAACAAAACTACACGGCTTGTGGTACAGCATCATCCATATTTTACGAATAAATGTGCTCCCGGAACAGCAAACCTGTCATCTCACTCAGTTAATAACCATAAATAACAGTAAACTGGGGGGGTTGGCAGGACATCTGCTAGGAAATGAGAGCAAAGGACCGCTTTCCCCTTTATTGTAAATGTTGTGCTGGTTTGCAATTTTCGCCCCACTGCAACAAAGCAGGGAAAGTTCGCGGGAAGCAAATTTGGAAGATGGTAGTGAGGAAAGGATTACGTTGAGGCAAAAAGCTGACCCCTGCTAGAGTCACCCAAAGCAACCACCCGAAAAAAAAAAACTAGGGAAAAACGAAAGTCAATTTGGTCAGATTTTATCGAATGTCCTTTGTTTTTCTCGATGTGTGAGGTTAACCTACCATTCAGTTTTTGGTTTAAAAATGTAGTTCAATTTTTTGTACTCTATGAAAACCTTGTGCAAATTAAGTTAGGAACACAGCAGTTGTTTCGCTACTCGTTGCACGGGCGATATAAAAAAGCAGTTTTTTTGAGCCCTCTGGTCCGTTAAACTGGAGAGTTCCGTGGTAGACAAACCTTTGTCGACCGAGGGGGAGGATGAACGTTTGCTAAATTCGACCCGTACGTATAGAATATGCAAAAATATGTGTTCCGACCTCTGCGGGTGTTTTCCACCGAATCCACGAAACTGACTGCCCCTCGTTGATGTAATTGGTGATGATAATAAAAATTTATCGTTTACCTTTTAGCTCCCTCAAGGCCTTTTCTCGGACACCTGCGGGGACATTTGTTTTGCTTTGCCTTTACGTTTTAAAATTTATAAATTTGGTAGACTGGCGATGCGTTCCGTCGGTCATGTAGCCATTTTATTTTCTATGGTTTTATTTTCGTAAAAAGCCCCAACTTACACCAGCAACCCAAACGTTCTTGAGGGCACTACAAAGTGCTATTGAAATGACATAACTTTTTTTAAATAACATACTGTTTAGCCACGTGAAAGGAAAAAAGTATACAGGTCCCGATTCGACGAAAGTAACCGGTGGAGCATAAGTTTGACAAGAACGAGTGGTTATTTGAATATGTAAATTGAGAACATATGACACAGAAAGGACACGGAGAGCATGGTGTAAATGCTGCAGCAACTAAAAGAACAGCAACACATGCTTTCATTGCTTTCATGTTTTTCTTCTGGAAGACCTCAAAAATGTCAAATATGCCCTTATGATGTGCAAATAGAACGTAGCTGGAAGACACATAAAGTGTAGTGTTTCTGTAAAACATGGTTCGTTGGTATTTCGTTACTTTTTTGTCAAAGTGCTTGTTCCAATAGTGTTCCAATTTTAATAATCCCACTTAAAATTGCAGATTCTTGCTCTTTTTATAATAGCTGCTTGTTTCATGCTTCTTGAATTGATAATGGTTTCTTTATTCATGCACCCTTCGATCCAACCGAAGCATTATTTCAGTGCAAAAACATCCATTCTTTGAACGAATTCAATATGGGAGCGAAACGCCAAATAAAGACAAATATAGCTTGCATGTTACGGACAAATATTTGCTCAGGGGATGGTGTTTAAGAAGTAACAGAAACATTAAGGAAAAAATAACAAAATCGCAAGTTACAACAATAAGGCAAGAAAACCGCCAGCGGCACAATGTTGGGATAAAGTTTAATGAGAAAATACTTTCTTTAACGCGCACGTTTTCGTCTTCAAGTAACTTGCGACAGTTTGTGAGGAGGAGAAGTAGTGAAGTAGGTGGAGAGGCCGAACGAGAGCAGCAGCCGTACGGGAAAGTGCTAGGATTAAAAGACGAAAGCACCGTTTTGCAGTAGCAAAAGCGCGCCGCTTAATGTTGGATATGGCAGGAAGACCGCGAAAGTTGGCGTTTTCCAGACAGCAAAGTATGAGTGTTTGTTTGTAAATCATCGTCAACATGCCTATGGTGCAAACACGGCGCAAGTTTTGTTTTGCACTTGTGTGTCCTGGGCCACTAAGAGCACAGTTTTCTTTTACAATGTCTGGGGCGATGCTCTATTTTGAGTAGAAAGTTGATTGTAGTTTGACTGTGCTGTCTCTCTGAGAAAAAAAAACTGAAAACCACATGGTAGGGCAAACAGTATTCAGTTCGTTTCCTTTCAGTAGATGAAAATCCTAACTATGGAATAAAAATAACAAAAGATATGCGCGATGAACAATCACTGAAGTATCTCTTGGTTTCATGCCAGTATCAATATGAAACATCTATGGCACGTTTACTTCGTTGAGTATTACGTGGAACAAACGTTTGAATTTGATCGATTTTATAATAATGTTGATATAGGCATTTTTCTGTGCCGTTTTAACTGTGTAACTTTTCGCTTCTTACTATCCGCAACATAAACACCAACATTTCCTTCATTAGATGAGCAGAATTCGTTTGCATAACTTCGATCACATTATGCGAAAACTTGGCCCAAGGTTTGAACAAGTGAGTGAAAGCCATGTTTGCGACTAGCATTTTCATGTCCCTGACGAACATCCTGCAGCTGGGGGGAACAACATCATGAGGCAACTGTTGGCAATGGAGTGGTGAAATATATTCATTGCTTTTGCTTCTCCGTCGCTTAAAACACGCGAGGAAACACATAAGCTGCTTTGGTCCAACGAGGTCCATCTTTCGGCGGACTGCTGTTGTCGAAGCTGTTGAAGTTATATTGCCTCTTCATCCTTTTTTTATTTTGCTTGAGGCGACAGCGACCGAGCGTAGGGGGCAAGGTGTTGGAGCTTCTGGTATCTTACGTTTGGCACACCAGGAGCATTATTTTCTAACTAGCGTTGGCATCCTCATTCGGGCCGCCCTGGCATGATACTGTAATCATCTAAGTTAGCATCATTCTGCTCTGCGAAGTGCAAAAATCTAACCAGCCAGTGATAAAATCCGCATGCATGCATAAGGCTTTTGTCAAGGAACGAGAGAAAGAAAAACGACCCGTACAAAAGATGAATATTTCGGATTCCATTATTGTGGGCCTCAGCCTTCTATGTATGCTCGGTCTCGATGAATGGAGGAGAATTTCCTTTCTTGAAGTATGCTGCCTTAGATATTCACATTGTTTTAGATTAGTTGCTGCGTCGTAGGAGCTTTGGTGATAATTTTGATGAGTTTTTTGGTATTTGCACAAATAGAAGGTGATGACGATGAGTCCCAACTCTTACTTGATGAGCTTTCCACACTCTACACAAGAATCAATGGAACACCGGTCTGGAAAATGTTTGAGTATATCTTTTTAATCACGTAGATCATCATTTCGTATGTTTCTTCATATAGGCTGAAAAAAATGTGCCACTCGTAACGATGCAAATGGGATCAGTGAGAATATTCCGTGTTGTTCGGATATCTTTGCACTTTGCGAGGATGTTGCAATTGTTACTTGGAGTAAGCTAAGGCGAGTAGCAATTAAACTTCCAGACGCTTAGTTTTGAAAGCTGTCCCGCAGGAAATATAGTAGAAGTAGCATCAGCCACTTAAAACTCTTTCGTCACACTGTTCATAAATCACACACAAATCTTGTGCATATGCGTGTGGATGTGAACGTGAAGCACGTATTTTCGGACTTGTGCTCCAGGAAAAATGTCATGCGATTTAAAGGCCTTCGTCGCCTATTTATGTTGGTGTTGGAAGAATGTCACCTAAGGGGATTTGCAGTGAAGCGATGTTGGTTAGACGACATTTTGCTCTGATTTTTCCTTTTTTATTCGACTGAGCTGCTTCCTACGCGACCTTTCTTTGTGATCATCTTGGCGATGACGAATGCTGGAATCACGCTGCGCTCCCGTTAAGTTTTCCACGCCGTACGGCTTCACTTCACACTTTTCATTTTGTTCGCTAGCTCCCGCGGCGACGGTGGCGGCGGCTGTAGATACACGTCTCTGCTGTTTCCCGGACTCGCGAAACGGCTGTACTTGAGTTTCAGGCAAACGATACAGAAACAATTTTCTCTGCTCCTCGCCCGGATCCTGCTCTGACGCACGACGATGAATAATGTATGGAAGGTGCTGTTGCTGCTGCTACTGCTGTTGCAGAAGGTGCTACTCATCTCCTGCTGTCCCGTGTTCGACTCACCCATCGAAAAGCGGCCGTTCCTTGAGGGCATCTTATATGCGAGTGTGGCGGTGCGCCCTAACGCACTCTTACTCACGCTCTCGTGATGCCAACTTGCCCCTTTTGCAGCAACCGGTCCTTTCCAGACTGAGGGGAAAAATGATGGAAATAGTGAATACGCCGTGTGTTTGAGTGTTGTAGTCTCTTCACTTTTCTTTTCTCTTTCGCATTTTCATCCCCCCCGCATCAACGCGAAACAAAGAAGCCGGTACGCCACAAAATGCGCTGCGATGTTGGTTGTCCCATGTGTAGCTCCGTCGTAGCTGTGGAAAAAAGCAGTCCCATAAGTATCCGCCGGAGAAGGATGCTGCTTTGTTGACGATACGACAGGCGACGGGCATATTCCCGGATCGCTGGTTGGAAAATTCATGGTCTCAATGACGGGTCAGGGGGGATTTCAGTGGTGACACTCTGGATCCTCTCTGTGTTCAACGAGCGACTGCCGACGGTCGAGAATTTGCTACTAGGGAATGCACCCCCTTGAAACATGACTTCGGTGACGGATGCAAAAAAAAGAAAAAGAAAGAAGCGGAGATTGAGATTGAGGATGGTAAAAATGTCGGTGCTGAAAATCGATAGGACAAGGCACGGATCAACACGATGCACACCGAACAGCATTAAGAACACAGGCGCGTAAATATCATCATCTTACAATCTTCGCCCGACATTTATCCGTCCCTGTTTTCATCCCCTGAGCATTCAGAACATTTTCTAAGACGATTTTTCTTCTGGTGTAGGCGCCGTTGTAGTGCTCTGTGAGGGTGGATGAATCCTTTTATCATAATGGTGATGCATTTATAAAATAATTCTCTCTAGGGAAAGAGACCTGCCAGTTAGAACACTCCGTAATCCAGCGGCTTTTAAATCAAATCAGAGGTATTCCTGATGATCTGAAGACCCTTTGATTTTTCTCTCGATACCATGCAAACAACGCCTCCTTTCGAAACAAGTTTCACGGTGTGCTATTTCTGCATCTGACCCAAATCGATAAATCATCATCGGGCAAGGAGAATCCCGTACCGTCTCGTAAGTGTGTTTGTTTTTCTTGATTATTCGCTTTGCTTTCCCACCCAGACGGCGGCGTAATAATAGAACACGTTCGACGCTCGATCATACGATCGTTAGGCGATCGTTGTGGAAAGATTCAAGATGAAGGAATGATTTTACTTTGGCGCATCATTCATCCTGCTACTCTACGAAAAAGTCATTCGAAATCCGACAAACGGAATCGAATTTCTTGAAGAAAACTCGTAACAGCATGAAAAGTATTGCGAGAACTTTCCATGACCCATCGAACGATGGTTGATTGATGGTCTTTAATATCTTCTTGCCCATTTCCATTACGGTTGGAAAATGGTCTCCACAAGGCAAGCGGATCCTGGATGGCTGCACGCGGAGCATTGTAGCGGAACGCCGCGGTTAACGAGAACGTGCGATGGATTAAGTGTTCTCAGCGGTGGGGAAACCGAGATACCAGCCGAGATAAACCCGTTCGCACCCTTTTTGTCAGCTGTCAAATTTATCGCCGCGAGCTGTCAGTGGCGTGTCATTGCGCCCATCTGCGGAAAATGCACTTGCCGTGGCATGAAAAACAGTGAAACAGAGCAAGAGAGGGAGCTCGGAAGCCACGGAAGCAATAGATAAAGGGAGAGCTAAAGGAAGTTACAATCCCTCGCCCAGTGTCTGATCAACTGAAATTGATGGATGGTATAATCGAACGGGGCTTGAGTTTGCACTATTCGGCTAACCACATCAACAAGGCTAGGTTTTGTGTAAAAAACACAGGGCAGTGGTGGTGGCAACAGAGGGGTTTCTATTATTAGATTATATTTGATCGGCTTTGATCGACTCGAAGTACCATCAATTTCCTTCGATTCTCATTCAGCCATTGAACAAGAGCGATATATACTTGATCTGTTTTTGTTGTTGTTAACGAGTCAAACGAGCAGCAGGTTCGTAGTGGTGGTGAAAGAGATGACGGTGGTCTGCATACATGAAAATCAATTTTCTTTGTTCTACCTTGAGCCCGATGGTTGACCGATTTTTCCTAGATCTCGTTCAGCGTACCGGATTAACGCCGTCGAGCGGTGAACTCATTGTGAAGTCGCGAACACAGATGCATTGCAAACAATTTACACGTGCATCACCGTTAGTTTCATTACATGAAGACAAGTTGTTTCTTTCAGAATAATGATTTTACCATCATGCACAATAGATTCGATTTTAGGCGATTGTTAAAGCATACATTTCTTCTGTCTGCGCGCAGAGCTTTAACTTTCGTTCAATAATGCGAACTGCGACACAGCATTTAAATGGTTTGGGAAATTGGTGATGGTCTAAGATCGATCACCGCTTGTTTCGTTATTTTAATTTACCAATTTCCCATTAAAACTTCCCGATCTAAGCTGAACGTCTTCATCCGGATTGGCAACTGTCCCCAAGGCAGACACAGCGCGCACAAACTCATCCAACGGCAGGCTGTTTTCGATCTGCTTTCGGAACTGTTTACCGCCAGCGCGCCGAATCTTCACTGTTTTCTCGGCTTCCCATGAGGGAAAACATATGTTCAAACGTGTTGGTTTGACAAAATATCTCTCCTGCATCTGGTCAAACTGTGACACCCTTGCCTTCAAGCTGCCTTTCGTTTGTCCATGAACTTTCCTTCGCGTTAACTCACTCTTGCTTCTTCAGTCTTTCTCGACCGCGTCCCTTTTCGGGGCCAAATCGGCATGACGCAGTTGGTTTTGGCATTAGTTTTTCTTCGCCTTAATTTGAGGGGTCAAGACACGACTGCGGTGGCGGTGGAAGGAGCGTGCACGTTTTCTGGGGTTAGCATGAGGTAGGATACAAATGCTTTTACCAGCATCGCAGTGTAGTGTGTAAGGGGCAAAATCAGCATTTAACGATTGACTGTAAGGATAAAAATAAATAAACATAGCGGTGAAAAAAAAATCCAATCAGCCTGCGCCACCGATCGTTTGGGGTGGCGGGTTGCGGTAGTATGTGGTTTGAGCCAAAATACTACTTCAGAGGGTTGTGACGAGAATTACGGCTGCCCGAGGACGCCCGCAAGCGCGTCAAATTCATTTTCCTCATTTTTTTTCCCTCTCGGTGAAATAGATGGCCAATACAGAGACCACGCGCAATGCCAGACCATCGGAAAAATAATAAAAAGAATGACCAGCATTGACCGTTCCGCTGCAACGATAGGTCTTGCTGTTGGGATTTCCCATCGTTTCGGGTGGAAGTAAATCGGTCATTAAGCTGAGCTATAAACTCCTCCTCCGAGTAGGAAATGCTAACGATGATGATGATGCTGCGGTTGCCAAACCGTTCACTTAAACGGGTGTTAATTAAAGCAATGTTTCTCGTGTGTGTCTTTTCTTTTGAAGTTAACTCCATCGTAAACGAATGTTCTTATTGCAAAATAGTGCATACGGTGCACTACGACCAAGTGAATTAAGAAAACGAAAAAAAAAAACAGATTGATTGAAGCTGCGGAAAATCCAGTAACTGTTGCTAAGTGACGGCTGAGGTATAAAGTGAAGGAAAAACAAACTACAGCTGGGTTTAACCGTTCCTTTGATTCTAGCCCAACACTGGGGTTCCTCTGTCTAAAGATAGACTCGTATTTGGTAGATTTGGTAGCGCCCATGGCGAGCTGTACTTTAAACAGGATAAAATTCATTTATTGCATCCGTCTAGCTATATTATCGGCCTGGGCTTGTTCATAACTACCACGACGCCAAACCTCCCAGAGGATAATCAAATTGCCTGCTCTGTTCGTTACATTTTCTTTTCGTTTGAGTGCAGTCTGCATCATCAATTCAGAGATCTATTATTAGATTGGATTCGATCCAGGGGCCGTGTGGAAAAGGGGAGGTTAGGAAAAACGTGTGGTTGATCAAATAGTGCAAGGCGATGGACTAACATATGAGTATAGGGGTACGGTACACTGGTCGTAGTTGGTAGTTTTGGTGTCCATGCGATAAACTTTATTCCTCTCTCTATATATATTTTATACAACAGCTTTTCCAATCAAACGATTTTGGTCCAACGGTTGAATCATCTTGAGTTAACGAGTGTACGTTACGCAATATGAGCGATATTTCATCGAGATGAATCGTAAACTGTCTCTAGTACCTCTACTTCTACTGTGTGTCCCGAATCGCTGAAGTGGGGCAGTAGGGATTATATACTCTTTTTACGACTAGCTCGGAAGGATTAGACCATGTAGAACGATTTGAGGTAGTTTCGGTTGCTAAACAGCTTAATTTGGCCTAGGTTTTGTTTGTTATGGTGCTATGACCGTGCCAAGAATTGGTTATGGCATCAATGTGATGCTCGATTAAGCTAATTCAAGCTTCAGCTTTTATACCAAAAATATGCTTCGCTTGCTTTACTATGGTGTGGACATTTGGTGGGCAGCATCATAAAAAGGATATCATAAATTGTTTTCCCGATATTCCTTGGCATGGTTACGTTGCAATATCGATGAAATTATTTTGGATTAAGCAACGTATAAAGAATTGGTTTAATTTTCAAATTTTTCGCCCTTGCTATCATGCTAGGGAAAATAAATAGAACCGTAATCTTGTGACAGTTTTTCTCTACGTAAGGTTAACATATTAATTACGCTTGCAAATCTCCATCATAGCACCTGACTTGAGCTCAAAGCCTATCCGAAAGCAACATGCAAGAAGTTTGGTGAAACATGGGAAACATGGTGGTTAGTCTCGTTTCTTGGTAACCATGAAAAGGAGTGCGATCGGTTGAAACGGCGATCTTCCTATCGCCGCAGGGCCACCTCTTTAGTAAAAGTCTTCGTCTAAAACGAGCCAATGTCAGATGAAATTCATCTTTAGGCTCCCGAGCATCGTTACTTGTGCACTGTCGGAAGCAAAAGTTTGCTCGTGAGATACGGTCTCACGTACATCACAATTTCATTAACCGTCGCACTACAGGCATAATTGTGAGAGCGGTCAACGAGCATCTTAACAGGTAAACAGATCATAAAAGCCCTCCTGGAAGTTTGGCTCGTCATCGACCGCACGAAAGAAACGCTAAAAGATGCCGGTAAAGCGGATGGTTTAATGTTCAAACGTAATTTTCCCTGCCATGGGTTGACTTTTAAACTTCAAGTGGTTGGACATGTTTTTACTGCCTTCCTTTCTTGAAGATGCCTAGTTTGAAATAGTTGAAACCAAGGATGCTAAAATTGCACGCCGTGGCGTTGTGGTAGACCGATCGGCACAAAACGGGCATGTCGGACGCAAAACTAACTTCTTACCTGAAGAAGTTGCTCTTCTACAATCTTTTGGTTCGTCATGATTCATCAAAAATATGTTTTAACACCTGCTTATGATGATGTCTTTGTTTCCATTCCACGCTATGTTTTTGTTTTTCTTGAACCCTTCAGGTCAACAGCAAGCATTCAAGCACATTAAGGACAGGTAAAAGCTACTTCTCTTCGGTTAGACATGACAATTTGTTTTCCCATTTCTTATGAGCTCGTGCCTTCAATGTGATGATTGAATAGATTGAAAAGAAAAACAACAATTTGTTCATCTTCACCTTTCGTGCATGAAGGCGCCACTTAACACCAACTCACTTTCGTGCCGCCGCTGAGCATTTGTCTATTGTTCAGGTATGTTTGCTCACCGACGACTGCTCCTTCCTTTTTTTTCTTTTTACCTTTAAGGCCTATCTTCAGGGAAAAAACCGTAAATGTTGCTGGCGGTGGAAATGATGATAATTTCCGACCACCGTTTGCCGGAACGATTTCGTTGGATAGAGCACCATCCCCGAGAGGGTCATAAGGTGATGGGCTGCGGATAATTGAACGTTTCGATTTCAATAATCATTAGTCGATGGTGGCGCTGCGTCGTTAGCGGGACGACGCTAAGTGTAATATTCGATCGATTGCAAGTGATTGATCGTGATTAGCTTCGAGTGCCTCCAGCGAAGGATCTTCGTGGGCGTCATCGGTGCTTTGTGCACCCTACGGAGGCTTCCTTCTTGCTGGAGGGAGGGAATGGATGATAATGATAGATAAATTGTTCTTTCAGCTTTTTGTTGCTCTCTGTTGTTAGACATGCGTCCTATTCCCAGCAGGTCCAAATGAAGTGTAGAACGGTGAGCTAATTATGTTCCACCCTGGTATATCCGTGTCTCGTTTGTTTCATATAGAAAAAGTGTTATATTGTGTATTCAATTTTGTATTCGTTTATTTTGCCTATGTTTATGTATATTATTCTTTTCGATTGAAATGTATTATATTATGGAAACTGATCATACCTTTCCCTTTTATATTCTACACTCTCACCTAGCGGGACGTGCGTGCTTTGATTTATTAAAGCAATATTTGAAGAGCATATGTTTATTTGACTCTTGTTTGTTTCGGTTTCACTCTTTGCCACCGCGTTTCCAACGAACCCGCAACACCTTCACCTGGGTTTTTCTTGTTTAACACCAAATTACAAGCGAGTGTCTTCATAGCAGCGTGTGTTTAGTTTGCTCGTGCGCAAACAACCATTGCCACCACTGGCGCCAAATATTTGCTTATTTTTGTGAGGGTAACATTTGATAATGCACTCCGCGAGCAAACATAGCAACCACCTTCCGGCGGCCCTTCACCACAGTACGCATGGTTGCGTTCGTTTCATTCGATGTGCCTTCTTCTTGGAACACGCGGCATTCTTTCCTTTTTTCACTCATCTCCGTAGTCACGCGATATAGGCGCAAGGACTGGCGACTCGATGATTCCGGGCTTTTTGATGACTTTTTTCTGGCATGCTCACCTCCTCAAACATGTTGGCAAATAAGGCGTGGGAAAAGCGGTAGCACGTGAGAAACAGGGTGCTTGAAGCGTGTTAAACTGACACCTACACAAGCCAGAGGACGATATTCTTCCATTACGACAGTAATGAAGACATCACGACAAGCTTACTTGTTGTAAATGTATTCAAACATTTTTAACAGCTTTCTTTTGATTGTTCAAATTCTTCTCACTACGTTTTGAAAATTGATTTAATGGAAACGGCAACAATTTGAAAAGTATTTCTTCCTGAAAAATGTAGGATATCATGAGTTAAATTAATTTCACATTAAGAAAAGTTACTGCTGAGTTGACAACTTTCTTTGTACTATTAACACTGTCGGAAACAAGGACGCCTCGTCAAAGACTAGTTAAAACATTAAGTTGTGTCTGATATCATGAAATAACGTTGGCGTGCGTCTCTCTGACGCAAAAGACCTTTATTTCTCTCCTGTAGTATTTAGCGAACGTTCAGAGGAACTTTCAGAGAACATTTCGAACAATGATGAAAACATCTTTCTACAAACCGGATTCAAATGTCTTATTCCGCTAGAAAACGCGATGACTTCACCATTGATAACACCGTCATCCAAAAACGAAGTTTCATTGTCATTGTTTGCGTGTTACAAAACCCTCCTAACGCATAGGAGAAGAGAAACGATATCTTGAGGTTCAAAACGTGTCGGTGGTCCTTAATGTAAGGGTTTATCTTTTGACCTGCTAGTATCTCTTTCAGGTTGCTTTCAATTAGTATTATTTCCCTTTTCATTTTCATTTTCTTCTTAGGAGTAGCCAAAAGTCAACTCTGCAATATTTCGTCGCGCTCCTTGGGCACTCGGTCATAATAATCATCAATTAGTTTTATCTTGCTATTCGGATGTTTCTGTTACTCTTCGCCTAAATGTCTCGTGCTCAACGAGAAAAATTATTACTTTGTTTTAATGATTTTATGTTCATCTTCCTTCTAAATGATGCAATTATGCAAACACGTCTTACCGGGTTACCCTTAGACCGTTAAGCGAGCAAAATAATCTTTCTTATCTTTATGGACCTCTGTGAGGTGTAATTGGTTATAGAGGGAAATTTCGGTTACGTTAGACTTGTAATAATGTCATTAGACATTCACAGCTGGTTCAATCAAATTTAAGTAATGCAAACCAAAGTTTATCAATTTCACAACATTGATGAACGATCTTTATGTATCCTACTGAACAAAAAATGTTTACCAGAGTGTACCTATAAGAATGCCTACTCATTTATAAAAATTGTATAGAAATAGTGTGTTTTATTATTTGTCATAAATTAGCTTTTGTAAAGTGTGGGCTGGCGTTTCTGCAACTTTTTCAGAACAGCCATACAATTTGGATTAAAAGATACATCCGGGTTATCTGTGTTTTTTCGTGAACCTGCGCTTCATGAATCAAAGAGTTGGTAAGCAAAAAATATCGACCAACGGTAATAACCCATAATCAAATTCGTATCACGCGCCATACTGCCGCGACCAGCGAAATCACATAAATCCGCGATTATGTATGTGAGTGTGGATCGCACGTTTTCATACCTGTTTGGCGAATACTGATGCGCGACGTGGCTGAGTTTGAGTTGGTTTGGAATTCCAACGATTATGGATTAAGACGGTGCAAAGGCAACTTGTATAAAAAAGGCAACGGCAGACGTGTTTTGTTAACCTTTTTTTTTGTTCCGCCACTCCGTTTAACCACTCCGTTCAACTTTTAAAATATCTTGGAATACATGTCATTTCTATTGGACTAAACGTGTTTTAAACGCATCGTCTCAAGGACATTCGAATGGTAGCTGGCGCGCCGAACTTCTTCTTTTAGGAATGCAAGATGCCTTGGTATCTTATTCTCTTATAACCAACGTTCTTCAAACTTTTCAGTTGAAGCTGAAATAAAATAAAAAAATAATAATAAAAATTCAAAATATATCAAATTCAAAAAGAGATATTATAACTCAAAAATGTTCACCCAGTACAGTATAATTTACAAGCCTTCAGTGCACATGTGTAGAATGCATGCATTTTTATTGGTTTATTGTCAAACCCGTCAGCAGTGTATTCAAGAGCCCATGTGAGAACAACAAAGGGAGAAGGAGAATAGCTGCACACACAAAAAAAGCCCCAGTACGACGCAGAACGTCGCATTTCTATCGTAGGCTGGCGAAGGCTATATGAAGAGGGTCGCTTAGTTTTTTTTCTCTCCAGCGTCCCGGTGGTCCGGAAGAAAAATGTGCAGCTGAAATAAGCATATTTTACCACTTTCACTCCCTCTTGTAGAGTCTGAGTCTAGAGCTATTCTCACTTATGCACATTTCGTCGTTTCAACCCCGCACGGTTCGATTTACAGTTGCCAGCGAAGGCCCTTTCTGGTCGCGCGCTCGAAGCACGTTAGTTAGCATTGTTGGAAGAGGGAGAAATATGTTTCCCATGTGGTGTCAACATGTTCTTCCCATACAAACTTCTTCCCAATTCGTACCGAGAATTGGTCGCATCCGTGCACCAAAACTGGAATATATCATCATCCCGTTGGCCAAACGTCGAGAACATGTGTATTATCTTAGGTTTCGTTCAGCTTTTACGCTGCTGCTGTTGTTGCCTTTATACTCTACACTTCGTTGAATCTGGGCTACCAGTGCTGGATTTCAGTATTTTATGTCACCATCATCGTCGTCGCATTACTGCCAGGAGCAAAGAGTTCTCCTCGACCAATGAAGCCTCGACTCCTCGCCAGGAGGAAACAGCATTTCTAAGAAAAATACTTCAAACAAAACTCAGCCAGAACCATGCCTCATACATGAGTAGACCGCCGGGATATGCGGCATCTACAGAGAGGTATACGTAAGAAATGGATGGAAATTGTGGGCTTCACTCGTTCCACATCTTGCCTGCTCAGAGTCCTTTGGGGCTCCTTAGGAAAGTAATTTTCTTAAAATTCACGATGCTTACAAAGTGTGTATGGGAAAAACCTCCAGTGCAAAAACCGTAAGAGGCAAGTCGGAAAAAGGGTCCCAGGTATCCGGCTCCATGAGATTTCCAAAACATTCTTTCTTGGAGATTTTATTTTGCACTACAGCCGTGTAGGTACGACTGCGAAGTGCATAAAAGTGTTCAGCATAAAGTGGATGTTGGTGATTCAATGCAAAGGCGATTATTTCTTCAAGCACTGTGCGGTTAAGATCAAAGGCAAATATTTGTTAAGCATTTCCGAAAACTCGCTGTAGATATACGTGCAAACTGTCAAGGATGTGGTCCAGCAGAAGCCACATTACGTACGACCTGAGTGTAAGTGCGCTTTAGAACTGAACTTTGTAATCGTGGCTGCTTTTGCCTTGATCGTGAAACTACTGTGAACTACAGAAGAGTACAAGGGGTACACGAAATATTAACACTTCCTTTGTGAACAGAGCACTTGCCTACAACCTCACACGCTTTGTATGATAATTGCCTTCTTTCCCACTTGTGTTAGTTCGCATTTTCACAATCCACGAACAGAGGTGTGTAGAGAGAACACCTTTCCCCGGCACAGTGCAGGGTACTCGGGGTTTTCATTCATCTTGTTTCGAGTACAGCCGAGGTACAATGTTAAGGCACATACAACAGTGGCTTCAACGGCTCGATGCAAATTAGCTATATTTAAAATGGTTTCTTTAATGAGCTACATAAGAAGTTTTTTTGTCAAAAAATAGGTCTTGGCGGAGTCGACCATCGCATTTTTGCACCGCATTCTTGCTGGATGATGCGCATAATGAAGAGAAAATAGAGGAAAATTTACAGGAATAATGAAAAGAGTGAAACTTTTATGATACGGAACTTGTATGTTATTTTGGGTTAAAAAATTTCCATTGTAAGATCTTCCCTACAGTTGAGATTGTAATTAACATCTTGCGACTTGTGTAAACATACCATTGTGTGTTCTACAATATTTTTGTGTCATTTCTCTTCATGGTCTGAAGATGATTATTCTTGTTACATGAAGGAACCATGTTTGACAATTCAAAAACCATTTTTCATTCGTAGCATCCCTCGCGCACCACATGCTATCCGAGCCTGATATCCATGTTGCAGAGCCCATAAATGAAGTTTAATCAATTTTCCATATTGAAACGAGCACAGGTATAAGGAGCGGAAATTCCCTTGAGATGAATCGAACTTTCATTCATTATACACGCCCATGACTCGTGTGTGCCTCTGTGTGTGTTTCTTTGGAAAAGGCGGCCTGCTAGTGCGCTTTGATGTGCAAAATATGCTGAATGGAGAGACCTGGTGCGTGTCCTGATTGTCATCAACCAGCGTGTAGATTTTTCCCATCCGTTCCATTCCTCCCACCATCTCCGAGTTCTTCCAGCTGCTGTGACGGCGGAGGTCGCTCGATAGAAGAAGAATAAATCATGCAAATGAGGACCAACGACATTGCCGCGTGATGTCTGTCGAGGGAATAAACTGGAGAAGCTTGACTTTGCGCACCGGGTGCTCACGATTTACTGATGTTTCTGCTGTCATGTGTGTTACATTTCCCTTCACAGTTCATGGAAAAGAAAGCATTTTACAGGATTGATTTCCTGATTTACCTAAAGGTTGTTTGCTCTTACTTGTTACTCTGTTAAGCTTGTTTAATGGGAGCGTTTCAACATCATCAACATTTCTTCTAAACATCATGCCCCCGCTTTGGAACACAATACCAAGTTTATAAATCCACCACCATTATCTAACAAGGACGTATTCTTCTCCAATGCAAGTGTTTGGTTTCAGCATACTATAAATAGCCACGAAGGACGGCTGATTTTGTTCATCGAAACCCTGTCGATCAAATTGATCCATCTTTTGCAATCCTAACCTATTTTCCACTTTTCTAATCGTGTGTTATTCTATCGGTGGTCGATGCCTCTTTGTGTTGCGAAGTTACAAAGTACTTGTTTGTTCGATCTGTGACCCTCACTTCATTTGTCATGAGCTATAATTCGATTTAAAGGGCGCATTTCTGTCACGTCTTGCGACAGTGTTGTTTGTATTCTCTGGTACATTTTGTTTACTACGTTGCGATTGTGGTAGAGATGAAGGAAGGATGTAGGATAGACCGTAGATTAATGATCCAATAATTGGATCCTCTACGAAACAAAAACGCTCCTCCTATCCATGATCATCAAGCACATCATCGCCTCTATGGTTACGTGTGGCCTAGAGAACGTAACGAGCTTGATCGAAATCTGGTGGCCAGAACGGAGAAAGCACATAAGGTTTCAACAGAGCCCGGTAAGAGACGGACCGGAAAGTGAAATGTAAGCAACGGATGAGCATCTGCTTTCCATCAATTTGCGTTGGCACTTACTTGGAAACGGTTGGGAGATTGGGGTTTGCGTTTTTGTTTGTACGCACACATTTTCACACCCTTTTCGGCGAGGAGTTTTACGCTGACCAAAAGTATTGTGTGTGTACCCACGAGGAAATGACCACAAAAACTTCGATTCAAGAAAGTTGGTCAAGGGAGAGGAAAACTTGTACATGTGATTGCTCGTATAGGCAAATGACAAACTGGTTCTCGCACAAGTCAACGTGCGAGATGTTATTTTTAAATACTGGATGGTTTTTTAATGAAGCGTCTGCTTTATCCTGTTATTTTTGCCCTGTTTTCACCTCACCAGAAAATCACCTTTTCTTTTATTATCTGAAAGTTGACTGACTGTATATTTTTTCCAAACGCCTTCAGGCGTAATGCTATACACCAACGTTCTTGTGCTGCGTTGCGTAGCATGGAGCGCCTAGAATCCAATGTTGTCGTCATTATTATCACCAACTTCTTCGTCATTTCTTTTATTTCTATTCAACATCTTCGCGTCTTGTGAGTCCCCGAAAATTGAGTATTCTATATTCAAAGCGCTTCGTTCGCGCTTGATTGCCAGCAGAATGAAATAAACGACCGCAGGCAGCCAGCCATGGTTGGTGTTGTTCTGTCCGTTGCGTCGTTGTCGTCTTCCCGTTCGTTGAAGTGTGTGGCTGCGTTTTAGGTTACCCCGGCTCGCACTGAATATTTAGCGTCATATTTGCTTCTCTTTTTGTTTTGTTTCGTTTCCCAAACATTATTTCCAGTATATTCGTGCGAACGAAAAGTCGTCGTCCCAGGCAATGCTGAAGATTTCAGAATGAAGTTTTATCCTTCAGGCATAAGCCACAGAGTCACATATTCTCCTTGCAGAGCAACTTAGCATTTTTTTTTTTAGTAAATACTTCCAAACAACACATGAACGACCGCTCCATGGCACTCCACGTTGCCTAACATGATAAGAAGCGACACGCGGGCTTATTATTAGCCGCATGATCAAGGAGAAAGTAAAAAGTGATCAAAGTTGAATGCAATTTTCTCCCAACGCGTGGGACATTCACGATCTTATCTCACTCGCAGAATGTACTCTTATGATTTGAAGATGGTTTTTTTTATCTTATATAAAATTCAATCTCACAGTTTCGTAGCAAAATGAGAAAATTACATTTGATGTGCGTGGCAGCGTTCGTTTCTCTATTTCCTTTTTGTTGATGAGCAAAACCAAATTTTGGCCGATTATTCCGAACATTCGGCCCAGTTTGATAAGCTGGACAAATTTCCAATTTCACACCCTCAATTAGCATGTCGCTATTTTCACCATAGCTTTCTTTGAAATAAAAATTATCTTGTTTTCTTTTCACAAAGGAGGAGAAAATTGGTTTTTCGCAATGCCTCGTGGTGCGTTGCTCTTCTGAGCTTGTGCTGCATTTATTATGGAAATGAATACGTCTGATTTTCCCAAAGGCATACCGACCCCAGGCATGCTCTCTTGCTGTGTTTTCCAGTTTCCGACTGTTTTTTTCGTGTGATTTTTATTGTCTCTCCTGTTGTTGATATAATATCCTTTTTTGTGTCCTCAGGGTCGTTTTGATGAGCTTTAGTGTTTGGTTTGGTTATTTTTATTTGCTTTGTTTTGCACAGATTTTCTCTTTTCAAATTTGGATCGTTTCATTCAACTCTAAGTAGAAAGAAACGGGCGGCGTTTCCCTTTTTTTTTATTTTTTGTTCTTGTCAGTATTTATCCTAGTCTTAATTACCCGCGTCAGATGATGCTTTGGGCAGCTAAATGTTCGAAGGATAATCGATTGCCCTATGCAAAACCATCTTGCGTGATAATTTATCATCGCACGTTTTCCCACTAAGAACTAGCTAGTTACTCTCTTTACATGCCATTTGCTCTTCTATCGAAATTGTTTGGTGGCTTGATTCATTTATTGGTAACGAATTTGATGCGTCAAGTAAGACAAAACCACAAACTACTTTTTGAGTTTTCTGCTCGTCTCCTATGTTAAGTTATGACATCTTATCACATCTTTTCTCACTAAGCGTTAGGGCGTGACTATCAGAGCGGGCAAAGTACGATTATTATGCATATGTTTTTCCTATGTTCATTCACCTATTTGGCTTCGGGTTACTTTTACTCCCCGTTGCTTTGATGTCCACCTGTCCAGCGGGACCGTTTTGCAGTTCAACGCCATTATTATCGTTCGCTTTTCCTTTCCAACGCCATACTTGTGTGGTACGAAGATGAAAAAAAAAAACACTATGTGGACCCGCGACACCATCATCGCGTGAGTTTCTGCCTGGGGACAGAAAACCAGTTTGCGAAGACGAAGGTTCAAAGCGGTAGAAGATCGATTGATCCGAAGGTGCACAAGTAGAAAACAGCACGATTAGGCGGAAGACAACTCGCGTGGCTGAAATAATGTCGCAGAAGCTGAACATGAAACCCGCTTATGCTGCGTCCAAGTCGGGTGTTTACGAATATTGATTTTTGTTTTTTTTTTTTGCTTCCGCGTATGTATGCGGGTGTGGTCGGAAAAAAAATCGAATTAAAAGATACACAGGATTCATCATTCACTCTCTCATTAACATACCACAAAGTCAGTTAATTTAAATTACGCGGTTTTCTGAGCAATCCTAAAGCTTGACCAACGCAGCATTGTGTGTGCGTGCGCATCATTTGATGTCATGCAACTAATTGTAATTGTAAAAGTAATTTATTTTGCAACAAGTAAACATTTAGAATAATATCGAATTAAAAGATACACAGAATTCATCATTCAACCTTTCATTAACATACCACAAAGTCAGGGCATGCTTCA
Source organism: Anopheles atroparvus (assembly GCA_914969975.1). Classification (NCBI taxonomy): domain Eukaryota; kingdom Metazoa; phylum Arthropoda; class Insecta; order Diptera; family Culicidae; genus Anopheles; species Anopheles atroparvus. Next base: position 30,822,401 of record CAJZCY010000002.1, on the reverse strand, counting down.
CTTTGAACAAAACGGTTTGAATAATCAAATAGAAAACAATTCTGCAATTTACGGAAATGGTCCATCCCGTAAATTCCAATATAAAACAAAACAACTTTTTCATAATATGTTTTTTATAAATTTAAATTTTATAGATAATATCAGCCCGTTGGAATAAGCAATTCAACAGCCATTTTTCGCTCTATTCTTTTCAAACGAACAATCGTGCATTTTTTCTGCAATGAACTTTCACTTTCACTGTTTAACGAGAGCAATATAACATTAATTGAAGCCCCTTCTTACGCAAGAGTCCTCCAACAAGGTGACGTGCGAGAAGAAAATTAGTTGAGCACACATAATTGATGGGCGATGAACTATAAAGTGTTTTATTTAAAATCGCCAGTGGGTTGCTCATTACGTGGGACTGGGCGATTTATGTGCGTTGCCCACCTACTGGTTGGATTTTTTGGGGATGTCTGCTGTATCCAGCACGTGGCTTCCCTGGTGGTAGCGGAAGCTGACATTGTAAGCTGTGCGCAAGAACGGGCCCCGCTTAATCGATATGATCGATTCGACCTTAAAGCAAAAATTGGTTAAAAAGTTATGATTGATCTTTGACAACTTTTCGAAATGTCATATAGTTGGCGGTAGCTGAGAGGTGTTATAACATAAAAATTTTAATTTTAGGATCTCCGGACCTCTGTTGCTTAAGAGGCTGACAAAAAGTTGCATGGCAAATTCAAGTTAACAAATGTATTACTTGCTTTCATATTCCGATTGGTTCCTGTAGTTTCTATGTATTTACTTATTCATATTACAACTTTGAAACCAGCGTCATACCGTGTTTCATTGCAAGTTCAGTACGATGATAGTTTTTTCATTTTTATTTTTTTTCACAACACATTTTAGGCACTTTGACAGCAATCCCTTAAAACTCTGTAAAATGTCGTGCCAGCCGGCTCAGAGTGAAGACTTGTTACTCACCGACGGATAGACTGCCCTAACTCCATCAAATATGAGCTCCTAAAAATTGCATGATTCACCAAAGCTTCAGCAATAGTTTTTTCGGTACTCCACTGGACATCTTCCGTGCTATTGATGCACGCTTGTAAGCTGACTGCCTCATATTATTTATTTGCCAGAGTGAAAAAGTTTTTGCACGTTTTACCTCTCGCTTCGCTACCTTAACGACCTGGCAGGGCCTCGTTGTTGCATACTTTACCTGCTACTCACGGGGGCGATTTGTTGAGTTGAATGGCAAAAGCGTTCCACTGTCTTCGAGATCCCTATTTATGCCCAGCAATGTTGAATGTCATGAGCTGGCCATTCCATGAACCGGTTGGCTTTTAGCATATTTTTCCGGAATTCTTAGCATAGTTTAGGGACAAGGTCTTCACTTTTCGCTCACGGACAAATCCTTGCTTCGATTCATGTTTTGTGCAGTTGTTGTGTTTGCTTCATTAGAAGTAGTGAATGGAATGAAATTCTCAAGAAATTGTGTTGCGTACGGCGCAAGCATTATAAATTATCGACTTTGAATCTATAGCGATGTACTAGCGACGGAACCTTGAAGAAAGAATATAAATTTATTCTTTATGTGGTGGAGAATGTTTTATAAAACAAAATGTACTAGAATTTTGAAACGCTCCATCGGTTTGGTTATTGCATAAAATGTCCTTTGAACATAGTTAAAACTGTTAGTTTTTCTTGAACATGTGTTAATGATATTTTTTTTGTTTCTTTTTTAGGTAAGTCAACCAACAGTGAACAGAACCGGATGTGAGTTGAACTCACAATTCAATGATATTAAAGGATTGCATTTGTTCAATCAAGTTCACAAATCAAACATATTTGAAGGAATTCATAATAAGGTAAAGAGATCAAGAGGTTGTATTATGTGGTGTCTTTAACATGTATTATTTACTTCAATTTAAATTATGCGATTTTCTGAGCATTCCTAAAGCTTGGCAAGCGCAGCACTGTGTGGGCTCGCGCATCATTTGATGCCATGCAACTTATTGTAAAAGTAATTTATTTTGTAACAAGTAAACATAACCGGTGCCCTGCATCGTGATCAATGCTTCATGCCGCTAAATCACACAGCGTTGATTTATGCTAAGCAAATCTGGAAATAAGTTCAATAAGGTCTCTAAAATCCTAAATTCAAAATCATTAAATAAATTGATCTGCTATTTTAGCTGGTTTGGTTGATTTTATACATAATTCTCGCCAATTCATGCATCCTTTATTATATTTGCTGAATAAAAATGGTTTAATACGTTTGTTTTGCGGAAAAGTGTAATCGTGCGGAAGCGAATATTAAACAACGTTCCGTTCCTGTTTTTTGCTATAAAAATAAGTGCAGACCGCATGATGGGGCAAAAATTGGTTTCAGTTTTAGATGAGTTTAGAATCCCGCTAACTATTAACTCTACTGCAAAAGCACCCACGAGGAGCGAGGGATAAAGGAGGACTAACATAAGCAAAGGACACTATAAACGTAGGATGAACCGGCGAGCAGTGCGAGTTGGAATCAAACAAACGTTTAACGACTGCTGAAAACCGTAACTATTTTTCACCGAAAGTCTACGCTGAATGTCTCGTTACAAATCACCATTCAACGACGGAAAACCATTTAAATTTGCGTTACACTCAAACGAAATGGTGCGCACATACAGTATGCGTGTGTAGCTGGCATCACGTCCACCGATGGATGGGAAATGATGTACATAAATTCCAATACTTTTAGTTAATCCGCCAATTTAATAGCTGCGTACAGATATGCAGTTGGTTGTAGTTTTACAGTTCTACTTAAACAAACATAAAATAGACGATTTTGCATGGAAAGAGCATTAGACAGAGATCGCTATGTGATAGCAAACAGATATTTCCAGAAAATGAGAAATATCTTTTATAAGGAATAAGTCTAGGATAACATTCTTCGTTGTAGATAGGTGAACTTGCTTATAGGATCTCATGTTCAGTCCATCCTAATATTCACCATTTAAAAGGATGGAAAACCATCGTGCTTGTCGAGAAAACACAAACGTAGATCCTGTATTGTACATCTTCTTGCTGTACTATTTGCAAATGTTCGATGCCATGATACTTTTGTGTAGTGCTGCTAGTGAGTGTCATGTTCGATTTTGTGTCTCATCATGCACAACATGCTCTTCACTGGAGTTGAATTTGGTTAAGGTGTACATGTTTTTGAATTAAAACTATGTGATCCATAAACGGTAGATTGCTGTGACGGCCGGAAATGATGGACGAACGTTTGTCCAATTGATGGCGCATGTTTTCCCTATGCAAACAAACCGAAATCTGTTTCCCTTAACTTCAAGTGCGGTTACTGTTTACAAAGGTCTATAACATCACTCCATAGCCAATTTGAAGTAGTGATGATGGAGGAGTATTGATTTTATAAAATTCGATGCCATTGACCAGCATTAGTCAACCTGCATGGCCAACGCTTGGCTAGAGAACCGGAAGCTGCTTTTGAAGCTCTTACAATTTGTAGAAAGCGTTATCTGACGAAAAAGTGTCAACTGAATGGGCATGAAGGGCCATGGGCAGAAGATAAAAACTGCGTACACTACACTACATTGAGTATCATTCAATAGTCAATGGAGGCATACTCGCGGGTAGTGGAAGGAATCTCTTTGCGAAGTATTGTGGCAATTTTCTTTAAATACCATTAATTTATGTTCATGAAATTGGATTTCATTTACCGCGGAGAACTCGAAAACGGAAGCACATTGATATTCACACAAACCGGTGTATTTTATAAGCAATCTTGTACGTGACCAGAATGGTGTAAGTAAAATAATTAACGAGACGTGTCACAACCGTTCCGCACGCTGCGGTCATCATGTATAACATGACGGTTCCTGGGAGTGTGTTTAGGAGAGAGTTTGACTGTTTTGGTTCGTGTATATGATAAGGCAGGATTGAATAGGTTTTAGATTGAAGCATAGCACATTTAGCGATCCTGTTATTCACTCCTAAGATTTGGCATATCGTCTGCTCGATATGATGCACCCAATGAGGAAACAAGCGGAAGAAAGAAAGAGATGTAGTAAGTATGCATAATGTGGAAGAAGTAAGAGCGTCAATGCTACGTGACTTGCTTTGTATGGCATCCATTGTCCAACCGAGAGGGCAGGTGGAAGAAAGCTATAGAACGTACCCTCTGTCATTTTCTGTTTACTGCCATGTTGCATCGCACATACCTTTGCCCTTTTCCTACCAAAATACCTAGAGGTCCTTGGCCTCTTGGAATGTATGGTTATGAACGTGTTTGCACTGTGAATAGTTAACATTCAATTATTCTTAATATGCTGGCCTTTGTAAAGCTGTAGGTGACGGACGGAGGATGGACTGTTGATTAAGATTTGCATTTATGTATTACAAACGCCATAAAATGAGAGGAAGATTTTACATGAAATTTTCTTCTCCTTCATTCACTCACAAAAAATTCACTTCGAAACGAAAATTTGTCATCGTATCGAAAACGTGATGTGGGAACAATATGAACATTTTGTTACATCCTTGGTAAGGCTTAATGAAGCTGTTCTTTCATGGAAGTTTTTTTAATGGAGCATTTGTCCTGGTCCCTCGTCAAGTTATAAGTTAATCGTATACTAGGTTGTATTGTAATTATTGTCACATTCATTACATGCGCTGTACTATGTTTTTCTCTGCAGCAGTGTTCTCTTTTGTTGCTGCTGATTAACTCATTTTATATGTTAATGTAGGCACATTGTTCACATGCTTCCTAGACACATTGAGGCAACCGAACACCTCTTTCATTTCGGTTGCACATCAGGTTGTATCCCATGCAAAAGAAATGATTAATAAAAATAAACCGAACAGACTTTTTGTGCGCAAAGTAATGTATCGCTTCAAACGATGCCGCAAAAAAAGGCAATTAGTGATGCTTTTCTATGTTTCGCGCTCAAGTCACTCGGCATTCACACTCGTTAGAGAAGATTCATAGGCGTTTCTCGTGACGAGTAGAAATTAGAAACACCAGGTCGCTTCCCACCAGCCATTGTTACATTTTATCAATTCACTTATCCGTTGGTAGCGTGTTTGGTAGAGATGTTCCTCTTTCAGGAAGCAAAGAAATCCATTTCAAATGTCGAGTAATTTCTGTACAATCAAAACGAATCACAATCATTCAAAACAGATAAAATGTGGATTTGCGAGGAATAAAAACTGATCACGTTTTGCAACCGATATTCTTTCCGAAATTCCTGTAACGGTATACCCTTTCCCATTCCTTACATTTACTGATACATACAACTTTGCATGGACTCACACGTACAAGCATCTATCCATCGGATATCTTTGAACACATAAATTGAACCTTCCGATGTTCTAACCATCTTTGCGGAGCATGTGCGTCGCTCCTGACGGACGAACAGCATCATATGAACTTCAATTGAATGATTGCCATCGTCCGGCCCAGCACGTTAAGTGAGTAATGGGGGTTAGTAATAGAGGTCCAGTTTTGGGCCCAATAGGGAAACCGACAGAGAGAGAAAGAAGCGGTGTTCTCTCGTTCAGGCAGAAGCATTGCTACTTTACTCTGACTCCCAGTTGGACAGGAGGTGTGATATGGATGACACTCTTGGTTCGAAAGCACAGTAATCGTAACGTGGGTATGCATTGATGTAGGCTTTCTTCGGTTTACATAGTTCTACGGAAAGCGTAGGAGTGCGTGGTTATTGTAGAGCTTAATTAACTTACACACACTCTGAAGTCTGATAAATTTGGAAAGTTGTGATTAATCATCACTCACAATAACTTTCATTCAACCGCGGTTGTGGTTTCTCACGTCCTAATCAATGATGAATGCCATACTGGCAATGCACAAAGATAAAATTGATAAGATATAATCGTTTCAAGCTAGTTTGAGATAATAACATCTCCTAGCAAGCAACATTATTCAAACATCTGCTTATAAGGTTTAAATTATAATAGTTTAGTGCAAACAGATTGCAGCATGATGCAAAAGTTATTTCTTGTACTCATCCGACAATATCGCACTTTTAGAATGTGTTTCTATTGTGTCGAATAAAGTAGAATGGTATTTGAAACATAACGGGTGTATTTTGACAAAACTTGTATGCCGCCAGTTTGAGAACCATCGTTTCCATAGGAACATAAAGTTTACGTACAACTCTTACAAAAACTCATTGCCATGATCTGAGCCATGCCCATCCCAAGCGAACCGTATTTCTCCACTAACGAGCTCCTCCATTCAGGCCATCGTCGCTCCCTTTCGTGGTGCTGCTGACGCTGTCTGGCTCATAACAACTCAATTGAACCCGAGGTCAAATTTATTTAACAAATTCAATTCCAGCCCATCGACGTCAAGAAGGAATGGAAGACTTTGGGGAAAAATGTCTGGCTCATTCAGACAGCGCGCTTGACGGGTACGTTCTTCTCGCAACGTATAGATCGTCTGACATGTGTGAGAAAGAATGGGTTCACTTGTTCATAACATTACGGTTTAATAAATACAAATTTCTACGTTGGAATGTTTCTTGGATGGAAAAATCTGTGCTACAAAATCACGCCACTGAAATCGTTTTTCAATGGCGACCAATCTTTTCCGACACGCATTCTCGCTCGATGATGTTGTCGAGCGCTAGTAGCCGTCTCGCTGAATTTATTGTTGTTTTCCCGCCCGAAATTATAGCAATAAATTTTGCTTATGTTTGCTGTAGCGGTTGCTCCCCCGGCACCACTTTCCTTGCTTCGTCGACGGTTGGTACTAAACGGTGGCACAAGCATCAGATCAACAAGGCCCGAAATGATTGATCCTGGTTTAATCCGCCTGAATCCCGGACCGCGGTCAGGATTTATGAATGTGTGCGTGTGTGTTTCGACTCGTTCAACCATAGAAAATGGATGAGAAATATCAGAAGAAAATGTTAAGCACCGTGCCATAGTTAATCATTATTTGTCGCGTTATTTCAAGCCTGCACTCCTTAGATTGAAAAATGTAACATTGCCAATTTTGCACACTCTATAACGAGATGAGATTGTATCACTTGGTGCTGTATGGAACGGAAGGATCTTTTGTTCACATGTCAATCTAAAATAATGTATCACATCGAAGGTTTGTTTGGCAGTTAGCAAAAATATCAAAATGGTAAAATAAACATTTCTATTGAATGCAATATTCGACATACCGTTAACATGCTACAAAATGCCTCGAGCGCACAAACATAGGCATAGATCCTCGCCAATATCTACCACCTACCCGGCGTCGACAGACTCTGTTCGTGAAAAGCGCAGCTGTCGGGCATACATTTGCCTCTGCTGTCACTGTCACTCCGGGCACCGCGGAATCTCTGTCTTTGATGACGTTCGCCCAGGCGCGTCCTTTAGGGCAGACACAGAAGTCGAAAACACTCGACATGCTGCAATAGGCTACGCTTGTCCCAAGGAACCTCGAGCTTGCAAGGAGGATTCGCGTGGAGACAGCTGGGTGCTGACGGGATAGTTTCGGTAGCCGGGAGTGAGCTACCCGTCACCAGCAGCACCGGCATGACAAACGGTGCAGTTTCGGTTTGACATTTAAAACCGCCACTAGTTTTACGTTGGCAGCAGATCGTACGAGACGTTTGGCGCATGTCGGAATCGGTGAATGAAAAAAAAATAAAGAGCAACACTGGCCTTTCGCAGACGTAACCGTAAAATATTTGTACGTCATTAGTACGGCAAGTGGCTCACCATTCCGATGGGGATCAACTGGCAATGCTGGCGTTGCTGATGAAGTTGAATTTGTTTTTGCTTTCTATCGTCTAATCAACCCGATAGCTGCTGCTAATGTCATCAGCAGAGCGCTGTGAATTTGGAAACCGCGCGTAAACCAAACAGCGCATTACGCCGCATTGGCAGTCGCGGTTGCTTTTGGACAGCCGGAGAAATATTCTAAATTCTAAACACTCCACCATGCGTCAAGGCTGGGCGGCAGATCGCATTCCTGCCATCAGATCAACTGATGAGCCGGTTCTGCCATGGCAATTAGTCGCGAGAGACGACCGGGCAATTTCTTATCGGTTTCTGTTGATCGCGTCTTGAAAGACAATTTCGTCGTCTGCCGTCCCCGTCGCTAATTGCTTCTACTGCGCAAACTTAAATTATGGTGGTGCTGTTCGTTGCGATGATGGTACCGTAGCTCTGCGGGCGTTGGCAAACCTGCGAGGAAATGGTGGCACTTTATCGGAAACCAACGATCAAAGCTGGTGGATTTCAGTCCGGCGCGAAACTAATTGACGAGCTGGCTCGAACCGCATCCGAAGATTGCTGGCAAATACGCTCGAGGTGGATGTTTTATCACGACCAATTTCAATTTCAATCAATTTTCTCTGTCCCTGGCTTCTGCTTCAATCCTAGCCCAGAAATAAATCAGTCTATAAATGAAAATTAAAAATTTAACTGGCCAAGGCTAAAGGTATTGTTTTTGCTATAAGTTTAATGCTGGTGAAATCCTTAAGAATAGATAGTAGAACAAAAAAAGACAAAACATACTTGAATGCTCTGAGTCTTTCGATTAAAAATTCTTTCATGCAAATATTGAGTTTCGCCCCAGCTTACGTTCAATCCCACGAAGCCAGGTCGAATAATGTATTATACAATGCAACCTTCATTTGTCGAATGCCTCTGCTTTGCAACCAGCCCGCAAATCAGAAACGATAAACGTCAATTATTAAAACATGTACGTGCCAACATTTGCCCAAATAGTCTACAGGTACGTTGAGTCCAATAATCATCGATTGGCAGCTGATTTCTAAGGGTGTTTTTTTGCATCTGCATTTTGGAGCCAGCCTTTCGCGATAGCGCACAGAGGACAGCTAAGGCTGCTAATATTGGTTTATTGGAAAATCGCGCATTTTCAATGCGGAGCTCGGTGCAAAGCTGCACAGTAAAAATAGTCTCTGCTGCTGCTGTTAAAGGTCCCGAGAAAAACGAGCCAACATAAAAACGTGTGCCATCCTATCGCATGAGGGTACACTTGGCGCTGTGTAGACGACGAGATCGAGTGCACATCCAATTTACGTTGTTCTAACGAAAACAGGACTTCAACAGCACCCGGGGACATCGTGGCACCGGAGTAGCTCTTCAACAGTGCAGGATATCGCCGTGCTGATTCTCTCACCACTAGCGCCCGCAGTGCAACGGTTGTTCGAGCTCGATGCTACGAATGGTATTAATATTGAATCCCCTTCAATAATCGCACCGTAAAACCAATCAAAAGTGAAAGCAGGACGCGACCGGCGGAGGACGAGATGCAGGATCCAAACCTAACAACCCCGGGAGCGCGTAGCAATCGTTATGCAGTGAACGACCAGCTGGCACCAAGGCAACGCTACTTTGTAGCAGTGTGCTAGGCCGTTCAATCCAGGAGGGCACTCGGTAGGACCGGTAGTAAGCAGGAACGGGTTGGACTTCGGTCCGTTTTTAACATCAGAAAAATTGTGCACATTGTTCAGCCATTCTGTACTGTTCGTGGCGCAGGCAAGGTAAAGCAAGCAATGATGTTGCTATTCAATGTCGTCCGAGCTCGCATACCTTCCGGTGCTCAACGATAACTGCTGGATCACCTTTTCTTTAATGACCTATCCATGCATCGGTAAACACTTGCTCAACGCACCTACATTCATGTTTTGCGTCGTTGGCAGACAGTGCTTCGCTAGTTCCTTCTATTTGTTCTAATACATACTGTCTATGGCATTAGATGTCGAATCGTAGTTCCGATCATATCGCACAAGTTGAGATGTGCCTGCGTGTCAGATGTATATGCAATATGGCTAGCAAACGTATAAATTTCTCAAAAAGTTTACACAAAAAACATCTACTCTAAAAGCAGCTTTTTTCGATGATGTTTCGAAGCCAAGTTTATGCCAAAATTTTCATTTTTATGAATCTACAATAGCATGATTTTTGCTTTGCATCTTTAGCTCTTTCTCCTGTTGCATTCTCGTTAACAATCAACCAATTCGTTGACCAAGGCTTTACGTGGAAATTGCTTCCTGGCGCTGCCAAAGAATGGAACAACACGGTACATCTGTGAGGGAGCAAGTCCGAACTCTTTCTCCCACTTATTACCTTCACCGGCACGAGGTCAAACCTAATTCCACCTTTGGCGTGGGCCTCTTCTAACGGTCCAGTGTTTCGCAGTCATGGAATTGTCTATGTCCCCTCGGGTCCCATCCAGTTGGTAGCATTATCGGTGCAACAGATTTGCTTGGGCATGATAATGGGCTGTGGCGTGCCGGAGATGGTCGTGATAAATCGTGGTTCAAGGCCTAAAGGTACTGCAACAGCTCTCTCTGGCCGGAGCGGCAACAACCCCAACCCAAACGGGTAAAAAGGTGAAATTATGTAGCCGGTGCATCTCCCTGCGTGGGGTCATTCGGTGTAATTTAGTCGAAAGAACCGGCACTGCTACAACGAGGGTGCAGCACATGTTCACGTCGCGGTACGAATCGTTCGTCGAGAAAAGCGGCAACCCCTCCGTGCATATCTAACGACGTTTTGTTCGTGTATACTCTGGCGTATCTATCTACGGACTGCAAATGTGCACCTGTAGCTGCTCTACCATCCGGTACGAATGGCGTTACTCCAGTTCTTTAGCTCATTATGTGTCAAGCTAGGGAATGTGGGAATAATTTCAAACAGAAGATAAAGCAAAACCTTGCAACCCCGTCGGTTAGAAAGTAAACCCCACGCAAAGCAATGTTTGCTACAGAACGCTACCATTAGAGACTTCTCGTCTCATCCCTGGATATTGCAAAAGGCTACATACTCTGCCCGTTCCAGCTACCTCATACCGTTACGGAAACATTCTAGCTTTCTTTTCGCAGTTCCAGTAGGGAAGGGTTGCTGAGCAATGCGAGTCGGTTCGCCCTCCCCCCTTCTTTCGCGACGGTATCGTTGCCATCGTCCCACAATCGCGATGCAAATCCCTATCGCAGCATGTGCGTGGTTGTCTCGAACCACGTTATTTTACAGAGCGCACATTCCCGAAACATGCTCGAATAGTTCACTATGTACCACCTGCGGCGTCGGAGACACACGCGCCGGAGGGAAGGTACAAGCGGCTCGGAATTATGACGATCATAAATAACGATGAAAAATCTTCACACTCTCGGAACTCGGGACGAGCGATTTTCCTGTTTTACTCAGGAAGGGGGCAAGATGGAATGAACCAGACCACCACACGGGCGTCCCAACGTGCTGTGTAGCGTTCCGTGTATGCGCATGTGTTTGCGCGTGGATGTTAGTAAATGGTTTCATGATGTTTCATCTTGGCCACCGGAGTTAGGTTTTCTTTCGCCTAAGCAGGCGAATCACTGATCGTCTTCGCTGTAGGTCGTCGAAAGATAATTTCGTACTGTGCAATGGAGTCGTGTGCAAATATTCAAACGTGCTACATTGTCAGTAAAAACTGGTTTATGCATGCGTGGAAAATTTTTCGGAAGGGTATCATTGCATGTGGTAATGATTTTAAAACATCAAATGAAATAATCCTAAACAGTTCATAGATTATGATGGAGATAATAAATAACAACAAAAATTAATAATGTGCCTTTAGAAAAATATCATTCACTCTACATTGTTTCAATTTCATTTCAATTATCTACAACTTCTTAGAACAATCATTTGGACAATTTGGTGAACCAAGCTAACCCTCTCTGATGGTTTAATTTATAAGATCATGTTAAAGGGCCATTCACAAAAGCAAATTACTATCCTCTTTAGCTAATTAAGTTTGCTGATTTACGCTCGACCCTATTTTGTCTCTGCCGAAGTCCGAAAACGCGTGCTAGCTATCCTCATCTTGAGAAATATCCAAGTGACGTAAATTTTCCGACCAATGACCGTTATAAGCAAGAGGATAAAATATCCACCTTACCCTTATTGTTGTTCCTTTCCGTGAGTGCTATTCTAATGCCACCGAAATTCATTTGTCCTAGCCAGATGATTGATGCTAATCCATCATTTGTTAGTGGCGGCGAGAATGCCTAGTAATGTGTTGCCTTTGTGTTGAACGGGTTTTTTTTAATAAATTGAAAAATTAGAAGCAAAAAAGGGAAAAAGGGCTTAGATAGAACGCACAGTGTTTTTTTGTCAGTATTGTTCTTCAGTTTTTAAGACATCATGAGGTTGGAGATGATAAACTGAGGACTGTTTCCAAAAAAATGTTTTCGCCAAGAAAGTGATCTAGGAGATGTTAGGATGAGAAATAACAAAATAAGAATGCGTGCGTAAGAGCTAATACGCAACATGTACTCATCAATCACCAATCTGGAACTGGAACTTTTGATGCCAAGGTTCTTTTCCGATAATTTATTGAATCCCTCGCAAAGCATTATCGTAGCTCGCTGCAAGTTGAGAGAAGACTTTGTGTTTAGAAGTTTGCTTAAAATATTTCATATCCTTATATATACCGATTGTGCCAGAGGGAATTGCAAGATGTCAGAAAATAGAGAACACTTGGTTTAGAAACTGCTCCATCAAAAGTCCAAGACAAGCTGCAAAGTTTATTTTTCCGGAAAATTGCGCGCTGGTATGAGTCAATATTCGTACAGCAGCACATTTTATAGCCCTTGGTTCCTCAGCCTAAGAATGTTCATGGTAAAGAAATCTTTTTTTTTTTTACGTACTGATAATGTCGGTACATTTTTGCTGTTTGTTGCAGTTTTCCTTTTTTTTTTACAACATGAAATTTTGTTTTCTAATTATATCTCAACTGTTATTTACTTCCAGGTGAGTTTATTCAACCTCGCTACTCTGCATGAAACATTCTGTTTCTTTAGCTATCATCTTGTAAGTAAACTAACACGATGTCATCCTTCGTTATTGGGCTAGAGGTGCGTCTATTTACTCGCTGTCTTGCGATGTGATCCGAATCTCACACACCTGCAAATTGTGTTATTGTATTAAAGAACTGTCATATTTTTACTGGCTTGGCTGCAAAATGTTAGAGAAATACACGATGTTATGTACTAAGATAATATTGTTTCAACTGGAACAACATCGACTTGCAGCGGTCATCAAATTTGGCCGGTGGGCGAATTTTCGTTATCGCTCACATCATCTCTGTTTGAAGCCTTACGAAAACACTTGAACTGCTCAATCAGCTTAAATAGCTTTAAACAAGCAGATTATCTAGAAAGCCACTTCAATCACCTCTAACTGTTGATGTAGATGAAGATTCAATTAGCATTAAATAACAATATGTTGGAAATTTTCACGATGTGAACAAGTTGCTCAATCTGCATTTCAAATAAGTTACGGCTTTTAGTAAGATTGGGTGTCCTTTTGAAGCACATTTTTCAAGTGTATTGTATTGTGAACCAGTCCTATAACTGCCCTTTTTACCTGCCCCTATTTTTTCTCAAGTATGATAATGAAGAGCATGGTATCAAGATCATTATTCAATAAATTACTAATAAACTTTACAAAGTTGTTTGTTAAATGATGGATGATGAATTGTTTGTCAAACTCTGCAATAAAAGGCTTATATTTGGCCCTAAATTTCACTCACATCAAAGTTCTATGGTGGGCAAAATCTAGACATACACCCGCGTGAATAATGTTTAGAAGTGACTTGTGTCAGGATGTTGAAATACATACAAAAAAGTGTCCGAAAAGCGAAAAAGAAGCTACTCTCCCCAACTTTAAGAACCCACTGGGTATGATGGTCGCCATGGGAGGATTTAGGGAGGATCTGGTCGTGATGGGGTAAAGTTTTTGATCTTTGCCCATTCACTTCATTGCTGTCACGACTTGGGTTCAATCCTCAAGGAACCCTGTTATCACCTTCTTCAGGATGCCATTGTTGGCAAGGAGCTGCTGGTTTATTGATCCTCACCGTGTAAAGCCCTACGATTTTGACTTTTGCACGTGCGTTCCCATAGCTGTGCTAGCGCAGCAGTTGTTGATTTTGTTCATTCTGCTTCTTCAGTTGTTAAGGGACACTTTGTGTTTTTTTATAGAGAATTTGAAAGATATGCATTGTTGCTCTGTCCATATCCTTGAGCAAGCAGGAAAAGTGGTATAATCCAACGTCAAAAGGTGACATCATTATTAGTATCTTTTCACCGAGCTTGAACCAATCAATATAACTTTCAAGCACGAGGAAAAATTTTTTTCAACATTAAGATTAAGTAGGAAAAGAATATTACATTTTACAAAATAAGACTCCACACTTGGAATGAAAAGGTATCCAAATGTTGTTCAAGCTTCTGCTTTTCCATATTTGGGTGGTTTAATAATATTGCCCTACAAACTATTGTGAAATGCTTCAAAGCAATAAGGCACCGTAGTTTTTTTTTCGAATTTTCTAAAGTCTATTAAATCGTCAAGACCCTAAACAAATTACTGAACAAAACCTTTTTTCTGGCTTTATTAATCGTTCCATCATTAAAGCCATGAAGTCGTCTCTTTCCCTTTAAAAATTCCTTGAATTCCCTGAATGAATGAATGAATAGTGAAACCCTTGACTTTTTTTTTCGGCGGGGGAGGGAAGTTCGAAGGTACAGTTTTTTAAATTATATACAAATTCATGATTCAGATGGGCATTAATTGCGTTTTTGTTCTCAAGTTTTTCGAACAAAGGAATAAATCAAATCCGAGGGAAAGGTAAAGGCTGATTCGCAGAAGGCAAGCGCATCGAAAAAGACTCCTTTTAAAGGATAAAGTTAGGCGACTCTTGAGCATCCTCGAAAGAAGATCAGGATGACGCACGGAACGATGAAAATCGGCACCGTCGGATTGTACGAAAGAGGGATGGAGGGAATTTCTCTCGGAAAAGTTCGAAATTGCGGAATCTAATTTGCAAATGAATTAATAGATATCAAAAATACAATTTCGTATTCTAAATGCAAAACCCACCTCCAACCGGAATTTTCCCGACCGATCATCACCGGAGGAAAGGCTCTACGGTAGCAGTTGGCTTGTTTTGCTTGTGCAGACTACTTGCCGTTTTCCTCTCGCACTAGAAACGGTAGCTGTGGGAAATGCCGTCGCCGCCATTTCGCTGGTAGCCTGATGTGAGCGGATGCGCATGTATGTGTTCCTGCTTATGCTAACAAATTTAGATGCAAAAAGTGGAAGTGATGACCTGGCAGGATAAGAGCGTGCGACGACGACGGTGAGCTTCAGTGCGGGAACGATTAGGGACACGGGTCGAGTCCCGAATCAAATTACTCCCGAGTTTCGTTGGGTTGGAAAAACTATGCAAAAAAAATACCGGTTGGGTTTTCTGCCCGGTGCCCGGATGCTTTTTGACTCATTCCAAATCAGAGAATTTTCCTTTGCGAAAGCTGATGCATGCCTTTGGAGGTAAAAAAAAGAAGATCAGAACGCACTGCTTTGTGATTGAGGTGGCTTTCCCTAGCGGAGACGAAGGTTTTCCCGCATGTGTGCCGACGCAGAAGCCAAGTCGCCCAGGGTCTAAATCATTCGCTTTCAACCCGTTGGCTGCCTTTTTCCGACGTCGAAAGGCTCGCAGACATTAAAAGGCAGCCAATGCCCGGAAAACGCTCGTCAGCCCGAAGCTGCTTCCCGGAGGGAAATCGACCCACGCGCGCTACGTGGAGTCTTTCGGGCGACTGTTCTCCAACGAAATCAAAATGCCCAAACTGCGCATTCGAAGAAGATCTCGATCTCTGGGGATGCTCGTTTTAATTTCTCGTTCTTGAATGGTGCCGTCCGGTCTATCCGTCCGCCACGCTCAGAGGACGTTCAGAGGACGAAGCTGGCCAGTTTCTGGCTGTGCGTTGGTAGGATTCATCGCGCGAAGCCTAAATTCGTATCCCGTGTCGTAGGTCTGTGTGCTGTTTGATGGTCGAGAAGCTCTTTTAGGTTTCCCTTTTTTCGTTATTTTTTTTCCTTCTTCCACTGATATACCGTTTCCGAGAAGGAAGATTTATGTGCTGCCTGCCAGCTCGTCCGGATGGCGTTGGGTTCGTCCATGTGACTATGAAAGGGTTTGTTCGAGTGGAAACAGCTAGAATCAATATCTCTAGCTTTTCCGTTACTGCGAATTTTATTCTGGGGAAACCAATTCCTCCACCAAAATATCCTCTAACCACCGAGCGTATCTGCCGTTCTCGTACGAGGCAATGAGATCGTATCGACCGAGAGCAAAAAAGTGAACAGAATGCACCAAGCAACTTACTGGGGAAGGGGAGAAGAGCACACAATGCTCGAAAAATTACGTTGATACCTTCATCGTTCGGGAAAAGATAGTGAAAGGGGCAGCGAAGAACAAACAGAACACTAAACTACACCCCCCGAAACACCTCGAAGGAACGTTGCGTCACTAAAAACAATTTCTTACGTAAAAGGCCGTCCAGCGTCTAAGAGTTTCGAAAAGGGAAGCTGTTGATCCGAAAATGCTCGAGACAAACATTCGCAGCAAAGGCGGGAAAAAGTTGGTAACAAAGGGTAAAGAAGTTTGCCGGAAACTCGAATCAAATCCCCTGCTTGATGATTAAAGGATGCTAATCGTGATACGATTATAAGACAAATGGAACGACGAATTGAAGCGTCTGTGAATGTATTTTCGTTCTTATTTTGTCGATTTTGCATGAACAACATGTCGTGTTTTCGTTTCGTTTGAAGCGGTCAATTATGATTGTGAAAACTTTTGTGAAACGTTATAATTGCCGTCTTTTGATTTTATAAATCTTACGTGTCGCCCTTCGATTCCTTCTCGAGGCTTCTATCTTGGCTGGCATATAAGATAACTCACCCTAAACGCTCCCTGGAGCAATGAAGGAGTCGATGGTCGTCGCCCGAGCTCCACCGCCTGTTTGCAACTGTGTGCGTGAGTGTGTGTATGTCTGACTGTGTTTGTTGGCATGTAACCAAGAAAAGCTGCCTCGGTGTGTTTTATTTTTAAACTTTTGTCCGTCCCGCTTGGTTAGTATTTTTCACATTTTATTTCTTCCACCTTGCGTGGTAATTTTTTGTGGGGGAAAATTGGTTTCCGGCCGCGGCAAGAAATCCGTCGTCCATCATCCCATCTCCAACCATCATCCCCTTCTTCTTTTATGAGGATGTAGGAAAATTTGAGATAGACGAAAAACTTTCGACGTGTCCTGGTTGAATATGGTCTCCCGATGTTGTTGTTTCCGCAATAGAAAGGAAATGCCCAACCGAGCGTACGATGACCGAGGACACATCAAAATCCGGTCGCTAACGGGGCGAACAAATCGGGGATGAATTATTCATGACCATGTGTCCGCATTTATTGGTGATAGTTTTTCGGTTTGGACGCTTCATGCGACTACGCTGTCTCCGTTTATGCTTTTCGTTGAACAAAAAAGGAAGGTCAACAAAAAAAACAAGACAAGAATCGCCCAATTGAATGAAAAAACTTCGATACAATGGGAATGAATGGTCAGTGCAAGTTGTGCGGTATGTTGCAGTTTATTTGCAAAAAGCCCAACGTGACACTTTGTGTAGGGTTTTGATTTCCATTCGATGTATTTTTATCGTTTATGTTAACACTTTATGCTTCTGTTATCTCCCGGATTCTTATGTTTGCACAAATGCGCTGTGGCTGCAAGGTGTGTGTGCCATGCCAAACTTAGTATTTACTTTTCTATTAAAACATACGAATCATTAGTAACTTCACATTGTTATCGCCAAATTCCATTTTTATCCACAAATATTACGTTTAATACAATCACAGTAAAACAACATGTGCATTAAAACTTGAGTCGTGAATGTCTGCAGAGACACATTTTTACACGAAAAACAGCGTCAAGCGCCGTCTGCTGCACTTTCTACTCGTGTTTGAATGATTTGGATTTTTTTCCACCAAAGTAAAGCTGAAGTTGCTTCTGAGGAAAAGCACATAAAGGGATTGTATGTAAAACACGCTATTCAACGATAGCAACTGATCCCGAATCGTTGCGCCAAATTGAAGCAGACTGGGTGATTAGAGAAAGTTTGTCCTTCTGGAACGAAACAGATGAGTTTATAATCTCCCAACGAGTCCTTCGCGCCATCGGTTTAGCAGCTCATTTTGAGCTTACAGTTTTCCAAAAGCGTAGAAAGGCATCTTGAAAGTGGATTTGTTTCAATCAAGTAGTATTTGGATCCATGGCGCTTTCTAAAATTCTAGCTGAAAGTTCTCCTTTAAATGTTATTCACGTTTATTTTTCCAGTCGCTTTAATTTTGTTGAAAGCGATGAATATCTAAACATACTTTGCAGTTTAAATTTATCGACAAAATTTATTCAAACGATGTTTTCAAGCACCATCCTAGGCTTCTTTATCGAAGACTTATTGTGACGGATCGTTTCTTGTTGTTTTTATTATAAAAGATGTTTCGTTCGTGCTTTGTCAATGCATTGTATTGTCACTTGTGCTTTATTTGCATCGCCGTTGAGTAGTTAATGTGTTTATAGCTTAGTAATCAATGTTTCATTCCTCTACTCCCATATCTTAATTCACACGGGGATAGTTTTCCTGCAGAGCCCGTTTACTCTCACTTTGTCGGTTCATGCAATGTGAGGCACCGGTCTGTAGCAAGGATGAGTTTTATTTTTCTGTATGAATGTGTGTCAATGAGCGAGTGCGGTTGTGTGTCCACCCGACAAACACCGACGAGAGATCCTCTTATTGGCTTAACGGGCCAAATTTTCGCTTGTTTTGCAATTTGGAAGCGACACGCAGAAGGACACAGCCCAGCCAAATTTGTCTCGCGTATCATGCTCCATGCCGTTGTTCTTTTTTCATTTTTGCCTTTCGTGTTGTGCTTGTTAGTCCTTGGAGGCTACTAACAAGCTTTTCGGTGTATGGCGGTTGTGTGCTCTTGTTGCAGCCCCGTAACAAAGCATTGGTGATCAGTGGTTCGTCTCGCGTTGCCCGGCTCGTGTTGCTTTGAGTGGAAGGTCCGTTTTTTCTAATGCATTCCGTAGAGTGTTTTCACTACACTTGGGCCCTTCTCTCCCATCTAATGGAAAACAACAACACATCCATTTTGAATGCCCTTTCCCAAAAACAAGACGCCTGAATGTGGAGCTACAAAAAATTAGCTCCACTAGTAACGGTAAAAGCAACATGAATCGACACAAAAAGCGTTTTACGCGATCCACCATTCAACGAAACGGTACGGAGTTTTACAAGCCCCGATGGAAATTTGGGTGTGTGTGTTTTGGGGTTTCCTAACCACCAAAACTTTTTGCAGGTAATGTTTACATTCACCTGTTCTATGGACATCCGGCGTTTGTTCATTGAATGGAATACATAAGCCTAACGTTGGAAGGAACGTACTGTTGAAGTATGCAATATGCTAACGATGTACTTCATTTCTCAACTTAAACATTGTTTTTAAATATAAACCCTATCGAACATTGCTTCGCTTTTACAGTATACAATTTATTTTTGTTTTCCAACGGTGCCTAACTTCTTCACAAAGGATAAATACGAACAATTCTCCAGCTGTGCTGATACCGAGAACAGTTTCCCTGACGTGCTTCCATCCTGAACATGAAGATTGTTAGATTATATGGTACCTTAAATGATGTATCACTTGACCCTTTGAGAATCCTTTAAGCTTATCCGTACACATAAGGGGTCTTTGAGCGTGGACTGATCTGCGTGTGACAAAAGCACAAGAGTTTAAACCACGAAAAACAAATTTCTCATTGTTCAACAGATTATATCGTTAGTAAATGTTACCACTTGGTTGGTTTCGTCATAGCCAGATAATTCAACGGCGCCGCAGGATCTAAGTGTCCTAATGAGGGTCTGGTGAAACTTTTGCCCGTGTCCCAGTTGTCCCAGAGTAAATAAGAAACAGTTTAAGTGATGAAAATCCAGAGCACTGAAATAGTGAAATTCATTTTGTGTTTCGGTTTGTGGGTGTGGTTGGTTACTTCGTTTGAATCTGCTACCTCCAGTGCACGACAACACTACTTGTTCTGGTTTAGGTGGTGAAAGTGTATCTTCTTCCAAAAGATAACGCCGCTAGGTAGTGACTGTGTCAAAACAAGAGCAAAGTACAGTTGCTACGTCATTTCCTTTGTTTTCACCCTAGCTTAAACACAATACTAGCACGATAGGCAACAAGATTTCACTTACAACCGGTTCAAACCACAGCCCTTCGTTACCAAACCAGTTTGCTACCGTAACCCGGCTAAACCTGGCCCACACTTCTCTGACCCATTTCTCCCGCCCTAAAGAATTTCGGATAAACAAGTGCACATCTTCTAAACGCTGGGAAACTGTGGGCTGCACCCTACGCAAGACGGGGCGGATGTAACATGGACGTAGCAGCATACGTTGCTGCAGTGTGGCGGTGGTTTTTCCAACGCAGTCAAATGGTTTAATTGAACAACAACACCCACTTACGCTCGAAAAGTGAGAGCTCGAGGTGCGTTTTCCACTGTGCTCGGGCGTCAGTGGCATACATTTCCCGGGCACTATGCAAACATCAGTATCACAGTGAAGGCGTTTTCTGGTATCTTCTTTCCCTGTTTTACGAGAAATGTATGTACTGCCACAACACGCTCTACCATTCTCACACGCGTTTCCATCATCATCGTCGGTATGTCTTTATGTTATATGTCGGTTCTCGCACTAGCACCCTCGAGGAAATTTGTCATTGGATTGGCGGAAAGGAAAACCTTTCACCTTGTATAGCAGCCTCGAGTTTTCCACTGCTTTTCGTCACACACAGTCACTCGATTTCTACCATTAGTTAAAAACTTCGTCTGCTTTTACCCACAACTTTTAAGCCAGCCGGATTGAATAGAAAAACAATACAATTCAGAGAGATGATCATTAGGTCAAAAGATCAAATGAGGTGCAAAATACACCTGTCGTACAGGAGGATCCAAGAATTCTTCTTATATTCGAAAAACTCCGGAACCTTTAATTTTTTCTTCTTATATTGAACATTATCTCTTTGTCAACTTTGGAACAGTTAAGATATATTTAAGAGAATAGTGTAAACTTCAAATACCTTTTAGCTGAAATGAACTCTGGCATTAGTTTTCATGGGAAAATTGCTTATTGTTAGGACCATAATATTACATGATGACTCTTTTTGTCAATAGCGTACCTGCGCCTTCGACCTTACGAGCTAATGTGGTTGTTTTATGATGATTTCTTATTATTGTTTTTTTACATGACCGATTACTCCGGAAATTTATGCCGACGGGGTTGGCAGGTTTCAGATAAAGTTAGCCACTGGTCAAAATCAATTGTAGTAATGATATTTTTTCGTTTTCCGCTACAACCTTACTTTACTTTTTCATGTTTCGGACCTAAAAGCAGCTACATAAACGCACAATTGTCGTGCTGTACAAAGAGCTGCCCCTCTGCTCGCAAAATATATAACGGTGCACTTAAACACTAAAGGTGACAGCCGTAAATCAGACATGACGGTGAATAATTTTTCTTAAAATGTTTTACGACCGATGCCGTTTTTATCCTTCCCTACTATCTTTGGTACGAGCCAACGCGAGAAGAGTGCTCATATTTGTATACGTGAACCGCCAACCCTAGTTCTGCCTTACCTTTTCGTAAATGGGAAGGATTTATGGCAAGAGCTGTGGTTCATGCCCTTGATGCTGGAACAAAACATCCCTATAACCGATGGCAGCCACTAACAACAATATCGGTAAACTTTTTTTTGTGTTTCTATCACCTTGCTTTTACAGAGGTCTAAAATTTCGAAAGTATTGCCATATTTTTTCAGTGCTCTACTGCAGCGTACTAATAGGCTTGCTCTATCCCTTGGGAGTCGTTTGCTGTTCTTCTGAAGCTCCCGCCGTTCTCCCATAATGATTGTAAGTGTCCAGAGCAAACCTAAGGACCACCGCGATCGACACTGGGTGGCATAGTACACTCGGGTGATCGTTGGCTGCCAGGTTCCGTTTTTTTAACGACCGGGTAATCAATCTGTCACTTCAAGGCGTAGCAACATTTTTACGCGTTTTTCTGCGTGTCGAAGCCCACCGAGGACGCCAGCCGAAACGCGGCGCTTGAGCTGGGATAGAACGTTCCCGCTGGTCTCTTGGGGGTCGCCGTTCTGTGTCTTGTTATTAATATTTTGGGGACTCTTGCTTTTGTTTTTCGTTCGCATTCATTTTACCATCCGGAAGTACGTGCGTAATGACTGTTTTCAGCCGGTGCTGGGTGCGGTATCGTAAATCTTCCTGTTTTATAATCCGTCTGTCATTATTCGGTAACGACAGGAGGCGAATAAGAAATGTTTGTTGTATCTAGAAACCACCAGCTTCGGCACGAAGAAGAGCGACCAAAAGCGAATGCAATGTGGTGGATTTGTCTAGACACTAGTACAGCGTAGGAAAAAGTTAGCCCACAAAGCTGTCGTTGTTATTTCGTTGCTGATGATTTTATTGTTTTTCATTGTTAAACCCCAATTTAAACTACTGGTGACATGTGCCTAAACAGCTGTCAGCATGAATCGCGAGAATGTGGATTCTTTTCTTAAAGTACAGTCCCCATATTTAATGCACAGTAGACATGCATGAAGGCAGGCATCTGACTATATTCAATACCTTTCATTCGATCTAACATCATTTAAGCCAATTGAACATTAATATTCACTGGTTATTGAAAACCACGTTTGAGACTACCAGCCATCCTTCACGATTGCTTGATACGTGTTATAAAAAAAAACACAAACTTTTACGCAGATCGAAAGTGCACTTAGGTTAGTTCATTCGAAAAAAAATAATCTGCTTGTCAGATTCCATTGCAAACCAGGGTAAAAATACGTCGACCTACCATTGGCACCCGCACTTGCTTTTGCGCAGCTGCTTTAACCAACTTTGTGATGTTTGATCGCGAAGTTAAATCCTCTCGGAGAAAACATAGTTTTTAATTAAATCGTCAGCCCACTAAAGCGTGGCCTCTTTCAACGAAGTTCGCTGGCGTCGGTGCCTTGCTGCGTTGCGTGTTCATGCGGTTGCGTGGAAATGGTTCAACTTAATTTGCGACCGGGCGGAGAAAAGAAATAAAAGTGCAAACGACGCGTGGGGTATGTCAAGGGTAATTGGGTTGATGCTAGTGTCGCCACTGCTGCTGTGACTTCTGGTAAAAGTATGAAACTGATGCAATTACCCCGTATTAAGACTGATTTCCCTTGCTAATGCGGTCGCCGCAGTCACTCGCACTGAAGCAATTCCGCTGTTGCTACCAAAGCATGATTCGTGGAGACGAAAAGAATCAAGAAGCAATAGCGGACCCACTTGAGCAGCGTCTCCGGATGCTGCTGGGCGAACAAGCATGACCCTGTAGCAGCGGTCGGCACTGCGCAGGACACGCAACAGCAGCCCACGGTCCTAGCGGAGACAAAATGGTTTTTGAGCGCGAAATTGCATTAATTGAAAAATATTTCCCTTCCACCAGGTCGGAAGAGCATAGTGGAGTTGCTTTTAAGTGGACACTTTTTCTCACTCGTTTTCCCATTGTTGTACTAAGATTTTCGTTGTCTCGTGCCGGAAGTGATGAGAAAAGTTTGCTCGTAACAAATTTGACCGTTAGAGTGCAGTAGAAAAAAATAAATTATTTTGTGTGTGCTTTAATGTATGCCTTATTGTTCTGTCAGATCAAAACAAATGATAAAAGCAGGAAATTATATTTTGTTTTCAAATATCATTATCAGTTTAATAAACACAACGTGATATTTTCTATCAAACAATACTTGAGAAAAATAACATGAAAATATTATTTGGAAGCATTACAAATCCCTCTCATTGCTGCCCATTGAGTACGCTTGGCTCCAAATGACAGCAGTTAGGTTTTGACTTAATAAAGTTAAGTAAAAGTTGGCGGAACCGTGTCTATTGATTTTCTCGCAGCCACCCTCCGGAAAAACAACTCCGCAGAAGGATTCCCTAGTCAAACGATGTTGTTTGACTCCCGTTTCTGGTTGGCTTGCAGCGGGCCAAAACCACCATTGTCGTTCTTTCGCTCCAGCTGGAGATAGTTTGCCATTGGCTTTTCGGCCCCGACCGTTTTTTACGCAGCTCAAGTACCAAGTTTTCCGCAGAGTGGCCCCGTACCAGCAGCATCGCTTGGCCAAAGGCTGCTGTTGATGATGCCGAATGGTTCGGGCCGTTCTGTTTGTTTATTGTAGGCCGTTAAACGAGACGACAGCAGAAGTCGTTCCGGCCAGTTCGAGCACTGAACTCGTTGCGAAAAACCCCAAGATCTGGATGATTGGGAGGGCTTTTCTTTGCCCTTGCCCACCCGAGCCAGCATCACAATCACCCTCGACGCGTCCTTGAGCCGGCTCGCTGAAAACAGCATCTTCCAAGTGTTGTGGTGAAGATTTGGACATGGCACTTGGCGGAAATGCCGTCACGCTTTGAGCTAGACGAGTAACGGTAGTGAAAACGAATATCGATTTTTATACCCCTCTTCCTTGCTCTACGCCTTCCGCTCGCTTTCTCTTGGTCAGTTGTGCCCGGATGAAAGGAAGTCGAGAGAGTGACTCGATCTTTGAACATTGGTGTGAGCGTTGTATGTGCGATAATGATGTTGGCTTCTTATTTTATTCAATCTGCTACAACATTCAGTTATTCTACCCGCATACGACGCACAAAAAGGCGCTTGTAAGAGAAGCGTATACTTTCGTCTTTTGCAGCAACTTCAGTGAATTCGGAAAAATCCGACTCGCTTCATTATTCTGACAATCGATACTTTCAGTTTTAATTACTCTTCGGGTTATAACACTTAATTGGATATTTCCAACACCCACGCCATGCCCGATCGTACGTTCATTCACTTGCGGGCTAGTTCATTTTTCTCCCGTGCTTGCTGGGAAAAGAAACATATAGATTTTCTTGTGGAAAATCCTTGCCCGTAGATGGCAACAAATGGCAGAAATCTGTTTCAATATTCTGCCTTTCACGTCGTTCCATTCCTCCGGCTTTTCTCAGCCATGTCAATGCATGTAACCGACAGCCTGGAATGTCAAGAAAAATTCCACCGTGTTGTCTTTACCCGTGGCGTATCTTCAAGGCAAAGTTTGCATTTTCTACGGGGCTTTATGCACTAAGGTTTTCCCACGGAAGAAGAAATTTCTAACAGCGATTGCCGATGGAAAAAATGTTAATTTTTCTGCCTTAAATGCCGCCAGATGGTTGAAAACTTTTTTGCAGAGATCGTTTGGAATGCGGCTCCAGAAAAGCTAATTAGCTTCATAATTTATGGAAAATTCTATCCGAACGTTACTATAAAGAAATGGTTTATCTGGTTTGCCGCAAGAACAAAATCATCCTTGCGTCCCTAAACCATCCACCAACCCTAAATACAAGAGATATATGCGTTTGATAAACCATGCATAATCCGCTGATTTGACTCGGACCCCAGAGGCATTGAAATGGTTGGTTATGAAATAAAAAGGATTATCTGGCTTTATCAATAAAAAATTAACGTTATCAAGAATATACTGTTTGAAAAATGTATGAATCAAATCAAACCTAGGGGCAAAACAATAATCGATCACAAATAATTCAAACTTATTTGCATGCACATATTATAACAAACAGTAATACAGGGCTAAATTTAATAAATCTTTGCAAAGGTTAATCCTAGACTTGCATCGCTCTTCTTCAAAGGTTCGAAATTGAGTTGCCATACATTTTTTGCTGGTGTCAATTTTCTAGCATTGTTTCTTGCACCACAACCACCACCACCCGGAAATGGACTATCTTAGCTATAATTGTGATTGCTTCATTATGTAAATATGTTGCAAAAGGAATCCTTAGCCCACACCCCCACAAAAATGCTTTACCGGTTTTGTCCTCCGCTAAAAGTAGGCTTGTTGCCGTAAATCAAATCACCCGTCGGTCTTTTCGGGACCGGAGATTCCTTTTTCCCTCCAGCACCCCTTCCCTGAGTGTGTCCGAAGCCAGCCGAAAATGGGCCCTCGTTAGCGAAATCCGACGGCTTTTGTAGGTCCGGGTTACGTTGCTAGGCCGTCTACTTGATTGGGCTGGTGTTTATGTTCTTGCAGTCGTAAAACTGTCAGCCCTTTCGGCATTCGATGGTTCTGAAGAAAAAACAGTGCGAAATTTGCAAAGAGCAAATTTCCACACAGCAACGTTGCGTAAATGGAGACGTTGCGCTGGAAACTCCATATCAATTTCGAGGCGTGGAATGGAAAAGATGAAAAAATCAACCAAGAGATTCTCAGGCCACCCTCAGCTTTTTATTGTATTTCTTGCATTCGTCTATGAGTAGCTGTTTTGCCTATTAAATAAATATATCTTTGTTCAAGTTTTCCTTCTTTTTTTCAACTTTGTCCTTCCTTCGGCTCAGTTGTACGCATATAAGGCCACTAAATCCCTTTTTGATTAAACACCTGTTCTACAGGCTTCGCAATCCATTCTGATGACCTTTTTTCTGACATTTCCATGGGCACACAATCCGTGTTTCAGATCTGGTTGATGCTGGACGTGAGAGAGATGTTGTTCTTAACTGAAAGGATATTCTAACCTAAACTGAAATGAATGGCTCAGCCCGACATAAAACACATTTGACCGATTTCGTAAGGTAGCTGTCCGGGACAAAGAGAATGACAAAAAAAAACCCCAACATATGACCCTAGTACGCCATGTGTGTCCTTGCTTTCCTTTCGCAGCCCCGTGGCACATGGGTATGAATAAAATCAAACCAAGGTGCCTTTCAAGGCCTTCAACAAAATTGTCCTTATCGTCGGGGGGATGAACATGGGCAGGTGTGTGAACGTGTTTCACTGGATGAGAGAAAAAAATAAGTTTTTTTCGACTGTTGTAAATACACACGTTTTCCTTGGAGCACCTTTCCTGTACCTTTTGGACATGGTCGTTACCACTTACAACAAAAAATACCGAACGAATCCTGTGAAAAGCTTAAGCGGTGTGACAAGCTGAGATACATCGTGCAGTGGCAGCGCACCTAGCAGCACCTGCATACTTACCCAAGAGTAAAACAATGTTTGCTATTTGCCAATGTGAGCGTTATGCATGAAAATTTAAGGAAAACTACAAGCATGCATTGTTTGATTTCTACTGCGCGCAGGTGTCAATGCAACGGTTGTTTAGAATGGTTGTATGATGCAAATTTGCGAGAGTCATCTTCGTAGATTTATACTGTCTGCCACGGAGGACATACCCTCATGAAGCACAATATCTATCGGAGTTTACATTGTGTATCAGTTGTTTTTATATAAATGAAACTTTGCTAGTAAATATTTTCTACATTTTCTCTAATGTCAAGCCAGATCGCTATACACAGTTGCCCCCTTATGTTTTATGTACGTTTTCCTATAACCATATCAAGTTCAAAAATGGTATAAAAGACTCACAATTTCGTAAAAAAAAAAGTTCGTGAATCATTTTGGTGAATATAGGGGACAAACTTGTTCGGTTCCTTTTATGTACGTGCTTGTGCCCTTGATCCTTTCTAAACCATCCAAAGCATTTTGACAGGTAGAAAAAGGGTCAGTTGCTCAAGTTCGGTGGAATTAATTTGCTTCACACAAATCACGAACCGGTCTAAGATTCCAAATTGGCCTGCACAGGAAACCCGACGAAGCGAAGCGTTCTGGTATGGTGTCAAAAAACTGAGATCAGACTGTTGTTGATAAAAAAAGTAATCCGCGCTTCCGCCAAGCTGTTTTTTTCGAAAGGCTGCGTTCTTAACCATGTTAACAGTTTCAAAAGAATTTGCATCGCGCTGCGATATTCGGGACGATTGGCTTCGATAAATTGTGCGTGCTCGTTCTTCGTCTTTAAGGCGTGTTCGGCTGCATGTGTTTAAGTAATGGTTGTGATGTACTCTTCGATGGAGCATAAAGTGCCTTTCTTAACCACATATCTTCCGTACTACAAACTGTTCGATCATACAAATTGGGTGGTAGCGTGCAAAAAGCTAATTTACTTAAGCTTTCCAACGAAAATTACCCATACCTTCGGTGAAATCAAAAGAAAACGAATTACCAGCAAATACGCATTGCTCGAAACAATTTCCTTTCGGTCTTGAATGATATTTTCATCTTTTCCAGTTAAGAATAGCGTTTCGACCAAGGGATGATCTGCATACTTAACTAACGATAGTTTTAGAGATTCAAATTTTGTTATATGAAACAATTATGAAACCATAAGAAAGACAAATGTTGGTGAAGCTATTGTCAACGACCGTCGACTACGACTTAAAATGATTGTAACTGTCTAAAACCAATCCTAAGCGACCCTTTTTAGGATCTTGTGGAAAACCACATCATCTGTGTTTTAAACCGAGCCACCGGAGATGAAACAAAATGATGAATAGCTTTAGATTTCAGTTTTTTTTTATAGCTAATGCGTAATAAACTGTCGGCACTGCAGGAGCTTCAGGTAGCACCGAAAATGTACGACTTTTCAGATTGTCATTGGTCCATTTCGAGGACGAAGAACTTATTATTCCATTTTTTGGCAACGCTCTCAAGTTGAGTGTAAATGAAGAAGCTCACAACTCAGAGGTAAATTGAGCAAACGTTGGTACGACTAACAAAATGGCGCTGAACGTTGTCAAAATGCTCCGCTGAGCCTGTTCAATGTTTCTCTGTCCCTTACTTCAGCACTGAAGAACAGTTAAAAGAGTCAAAGGAAACTCCCTTTGAAAAACGCCCCACTCTAGGAAAGCCGTAAGGAGCTGACGTGAGGACAAACTGCAAAGTGGTTATAAATCAGGATAAAACTTGGTACAGGAAGATATTATACTTCCAAATTATCTTTGATAAGCAAACACGCTATGATTCCGGCAAGTCGGTGCCGTCCAATGTTGGTAAGTTAAGACGGGCATGGCCAGAATTGTTTTCCGGATAGCTTATATTTTTGCTCACTTGAAAGTATGCAACTTCAAGCAGGCAACATAATTTTATCATAGCAGAGGGAGTGAAATCTTCTAACAAAATGATAATGGTACCGAAAGTATCTCCGACTGATCGCTACTAAGCTTTTAGAAACGAAGTCAAATGAATTTATGAAATATCAATTCCATCTCTTTTTCAACGCCTTAAATTTCGAACATCATCGTACCACAATCGGTCTCAATCGTTCTTTCCGTGGCTTTAAATGCCGCAAACAGTAGGTGCTTTCAAGGGTTTGGATACAGAGCGGTAGAGATGCGTTACGGTTTGATGAATATAGGAAAAGAGCCAAAATACACTGTGGTTCCCGGGTATTTGATGATGGCTCGAGATTGGGAATCGGTCGAGTAGTTCTACGAAGGTACCTCATGCCGGCGAGGCGAAGTTGTTTACCCGACATTCGAGCTTGTTTGATTTATGCTACCTTCATTTTTACGGATGGTTAATTTGGTCTGGGTGCTACGGGAAACTGTGCTTCTGCCAGCGTTTTGCTTTTAGGCGTGTATTTGCTATTTGATTATTTCGTTAGTCCATGGATTAATATTGATTGTTTTAGCCACGTAAACCGTCTTTATCGAAAATTTCTTGTTGGCCGAAAATGTGTAAACTGATGTTTCTTTTGCAAACAACAGGTAGAGCGCAACTTCGCTCAATAATTTGGGTGGAATATTCACCGCATTTCGCTTTTTATCTTGTCCGCAGAATAGAATATGAAAAACGTTTACATAACATGCGTTCGAGAAGGCTGTTGCATTGGCTGTTGTGCTCCTGTTTTTTTTTATGTTTCCTTTGCCCAAGCCTGCCTCTTCTATGACCACCGTTCTCGTACCGGCATAATGCATTTTATCTGAAACGTATCCATCACGCATCCTTCTTGCCACCAGCATCATGCGCTTTTTCAAAGTCCGAACGGAGCAACGGCCACTGCTGCCGAGATAGAAGAAGCAGATCGATCGTTTGCTTATTCACAGCACCCGAAATTTGTTCTTTAGGTTGTAATTATGTGGAGGGCAACCGCTCAGGGTCCGGGACGCTCTTTCAGTTTATTTTTATTTTTTTGCGATGCGCCGTTGCGATGGACTCTTCAAGGCTCAATTTTGTCGAGGAACCTCTGGTTTGAAGATGGGAGCGTCCCTCGTAAGAGACAGGAAATTGGAGCAACAAGGGGCGAATGCCGCAAAATTCGATCAGCTTTGCAGTTATGTTAAGATGTGTACGTTCATGCGAAAATCTCCAACACATCATCGTGTGAACTCGCATCCCTGTGTTGTATGAGAAGATGGATCGCTCCTAATTTTCTCAGAAGAACACAACCATGTTAAGGCGGTTTCTTGGAACGACGGTAAAGTGTGCACCAGAAGAATGGTTCAATTACCAGAAACGATATTCGCAGCTTCTCCACGCTTCTTCGTCGTGCGGTCGTAAACTGTACCGTTCGCTGTTTCGCTTTGATGAAACGCCGAGCGATGTGTATGGTCGGAGGGCAAATGCAGCTGCATTTTGCGATGGTTTATGTAATTAGCTACCATCCATGGTCTATCTGAAGACACTTTCGTTTCGTGAACATAAATGGAACCATCCTCCGCCCTGTGGTTTTGCTACTCAATTAGACAAGTCAGGGAATATTTTTTTGGAACTCTCGTCCCTTCTCTCCTCCCATTGCATTAAGAGCAAAAGGAACTATATTTTCTATTCTATCATATTTTCGAAACAAAAATATTTTGAAAACTGTCCTTAAAGTAATTATGCTTGGCATCAGGTAACAATGCACGGAATTCGCGCAATGTGCCTGTGGTATGTGGCAAAGAATTTTATCTGCAAGTTCCTCGAAAGAATGAATGAAGGAAGTACTCATGGTCTGCGGAATTCGGCAATTTTATGCACAATTAACAAGCTTGTAAGGCGAGAAAAGTGAGGACGCATTTTTCAACACCTAGAATAAACCTTGGGCACAAACACTGTGGGTCTCATCATTCCTGAAATTCCACGCGCAAGATTTCATTTCAAAGCACGATTTGGGTCAAAATGCATGGTATCGCATGAAGCCAATTTTGTTTGTTCTTTTTAATTATACAAAATTTAAAACGATAAGTTTTGATTCTCAATCCTGCTCAACAAAAAGCATGAAAAAATAATTGATTTGCGTTTTGGGTAGAAACTTATATAACAATAAGATGAATTTTTACTTTGTATTTACGGTAATATAATATGAACTATAAATATATTCTAATATAACCATTCAGTCAATTTGTCCTACAAATGATACTACTCAATATTTGCGTTGAATAATAAACGGAAAGCAATACGACGATATCGGATGCAAATAAGCTTCGTGCATATTAATACATCCCTGCTGGTTATTCATTCATACATGCAATATAAAGTGTCGTGCATCAATAATCAACCGATTTCGGTCATCGCTTGAACATTCGGCAGTCCTGGCATTGGCGTGGTTCATGCGAGCTCTGATAATACCCCGGGATGGGAATACAACGATGCTTGGTTCAATCGGTGATAGTTCTGTTGCCCAGTAGATCTCATTAAATGTTGATTCAAACCTGCCGGAGGATCGAATGCGAAATATATGCGTTCCGGATTTCGTGACAACAACCGCACAGAATATCGTATTGGTGGAAAATGCACAAATAATTGTGTGAATTAATTAACTTGAGTTTTCAAATAATGATTTTTCCACTGGCCGTGTGGTGATGAAAAGAAACTGCAAAGTACAGAACCTTTGGGTGGGTGGAGTGTGTTGGATGTAGAAATAATTCATCAATGCAATCGCCATGATTGAAGTCTGCCAATCGTCGGGTTCACTTAATGCTGATGTTTGTTATGTTAATAGATGTGAACAGTGGCGGATTAAGTGTACTATGGGCCCCAAGCAGTAACATATTGGAGACCCTCAAATAAATAACAAAACGTAAACATAATTTTTGAAATATAACACATAACTTTTTTAAATTTTGCAATCATGGTTTAATACATTAAAAAATATATAAATGAAATAAGCTAAGCAATAGTAATCAAATGATACGTAAATATAGCATGAATAAGAAGGTCGTTTTTTTTTAAGCTTTCAGGTAGTCACATAGAGCTATGAATTCAAATAAATTCCAATTATCCCTATTTTCAGAGCCAACTTACACTATATCCTATGTAATTCTGTTAGAGTATAGTATAGTTAAGTTTTTATAGAATCAATGGCGTCATTTTCAATGTACAGAACTGTTAAATCATTCAAGTTTTCCTCGCAGATTGTTCGTCTTAAATAATTTTTAATACGTTTTAAAACAGAGCACTACCTTTCTCCTGAAGCGTTTGAAATAGGCAATATCAAAAAGATTTTAAGCATGATTTCGATTTTTGGGAACGTGCAGGATATTTCTTGGGCTAATTGATACGTTTTCAATATCTGTAAATTATTTCCAGGCCTTTCTTCTTCTTTCATGATTTGCCAAGAAATGATCCAGTTCATCTTCCAAACCATACATCAATATCATTTGCGTACATTCCTTTGATATATGCGAGTGCATTTGCTTTTTTTTCTGGACCCAACATCGTGTCAAAAAATAGACGGAAAGGTTCCAGTACCGATTCGCATTTTTGTGCACGTTGTTCGAGCTGGAACATTATATTGTCGCATATAACGTTAAACTAATCTATCTTCCTAACTCAATTTAGCGTCACTCTTCCCCCCTGTCGATTAAGAACTTCAATCCACATTTTAACCGTCGTTGAAATTCGAACAATACTGCTCTTTAAATTGACACAAAAACACATTAAGCGAAGAGGGCAAATCGGAAAATGAAAACCTTGCATACGGTCACTCAAACTGCTTCCCCTGAATAACCATTACAAAAGACAGTAGCGCACACTGAATGTCGGTAACTTATTTTCCGTAGAAATTTGGCCAGAATTAGGTAAACCATGGTTGCAACCTCACCAATTAAAACAAAATCGAGGAAAATAACGGGGCCTCATGCATGCTCGGGGCCCCAAGCAGCTGCTTACTTTGCGTACCGTATGATCCGCCCCTGGATGTGAATGGTTATTCCAGATATAATATGATTATTTAGTTTTTATTTTACCGATCGTTAATATATTGACTCAACAAACACAACATATTGAGTTTCTTTTTTTTAAATGATCATACGTCAACTCTCTTTCTCAATCACTACTGATGTTAGAAAACCTTGTGGCAGGTTGAAACACAGACACCTTTGGCAGTCAGCGACACAAAATTCACATTCATAAGAAGAATTTGGAATAATAAAAGAATTTTGTAACACGTTTTCATTATTGATTTTCAGGTCAAAATATTGAGCTAACGTATGTTATCTGTTCTTTTTCCTATCGAAAAAAAAAAAAACCTGCCTCTATGATAGGCATGAACTATAGACGTCACTGTTGACACGAAAATCCACGAACTGCTCAACCTTTCACGTAGAAAACTGAGGCCACTTCGCAGCGCCCTGTCAAATCTAAACAAGCTGAAACAGCGCCGCGCTAGGACGAAATTTATCCGTCATAAATCTACACCGACGTAACGCCGATGCCATCTGTTGGTGGCGGTTTTCGTGACCTCCCCGGAGGAAGCCCAGCGCAAAACGACGTTTCAACTGTTTCTGCACGGAATGCTGACTTTCGAAATGATGCAGGGCCGTAAAGCAATGTTAATTATTTGCAACACGTGCATATCGTTTGTTCATGTATGTCCTCCCCTCCTCGGCGTACGACAAGAGGAATGGGCAGCGAACCACGAGACAGCTAGTGACGTTTTCTTTCTTTTGGACACTTGACATTCTGCGCCTCGGAATAACACAACCTCATCGTCCGTGCCCAAGATTCGGCTCGGGTCCTCCGTTCAATCGTACCGGCAGATGTTTTGTGCACACCTCTATTTTGGGACATTTTATTTTTAAAATCACGCACCACCAACCCGCCGTTGTAATTTATCAGCACCTTCACAAGTTCCGCACGGTGAGCTTGTTATTCATCATCGAACCGAAGAGACGTTTGTGAACGAAAAGATTTATGCTAACATGCAGTTTCACACCTCGTTCCCGATTTAACCTGAAATTGTAACGGTGCGACGAAGGGCGTTATGCTGCATGTTAACCTGCCAACGTATTGCGACAGTCTCAAAGTCCTTAGAAAGAGTAATCGTCGCGACGTTATGCTCGCTCTTTTTCGCTAGGGGCCCTTTTCTTTCTCTTCCTCCATCTTTTTCTCGCTCTCAGATTCTCTCTTTTCACTCAAACATTATATCTTGCTTCTTATCTCTCTGTCGTATGAATGATATTTTTTCATAACATTGTTGATGTTGATCGAAAACAGTATAAGGCACATTTATCACAATCAGAGAACGATTAATTACCCCTCAGTTGTCGTTTCCATCACCGCAACCTTATTTATAATACCACATGTATAATGACAGTAATTAACAAACTCTTCTCCTTCCGCGGACACCTCAAAATCTATTGCTACAAGTGAAACAATATAGATGATTCTAATCACCCGTATGATACATCGTTTTTCAATGTTGGCACATGCGTCTGTACATTGAAGAAGGTCCGTTTGACGTTTGGTTCTATTCACGAGCTGCTCTACCAGAAATGAAGGCGAGTTATAAATTATTCATTCTTAAACATCATTTGCATCCTGTGTGCTCATGTTTGGAGTGCTCCTTGCTCTAGTTTGAGTAGGTTGTTTTTGAGTTCAATTGTACAACACGACGAACCCACAATTACAAGCTCCGTGTTTGTAGTGAATTCACTGTGTTGAAATTTTTAAGAAATCTAATTTACTATGTTGTCGGTGAGTGATGTATGTGATGATGGAACAACCCGGTAGAAAATCGTCATGTCTGTATGTCCCAAATGGGCGTCCAATTTTCCATCGATAACCAATTCCAAATGCTCGATCGACATGACAGCCATATAAATATTGTAATTCACCCTGAATCTGATTTTCATCGCCTCCGTCCAATGCTGCCCGGCTTTGTGTGTGTGAGTGCTGTGTATAACAGACATTTGAATGTCTCCTTGATTGTAGGCTCTGAATGGATTTGACCGGTTTTGTACCAACACCGAAGGATCATTGCATTGGTTATGTATTTATGCTAAACATTTTAGCGTACTGGGTTGTAAAGCACCAAAAGTGCTCGGTACAGATGTGGTTTGTTTGTCCCGGTAATTAAATCAATCGATGCTCGGTTAGAATTTATTCTAGCTGGAATGTGTCCATGCAACAAGCGCACAAGACTATTGGGTTTGCATTAATTCCAGTTGCATGCTGTAAACGTTAGGAAGTTGGTAGCATCACACTACGGCGTGTGACTTTTCTGCTGCAGTGAAGTGAGAAGCCAAATGTTATTCCATAGATGCATAGAGATTCCACTGCATAGATAATCTTTTCGCAGATTTCGTTCCTTAGCACAGATGAAATGTTACATAAAAATTGAAGAAAGGTTGATGAGCTGCAGTTTGAAAATCTACGAGGTGAAATATATGTTTCGACCCATGTCATGTGTCAAAATAACATGTTAAATGTTGATTCTGTTTAATGTATCTCCTGCCAATCGTGAGTTCGTAGCTCGTAACGATTCCAAGCCACCATCAATCATCCTCAAAGCAAATTCGTTAAATGTTTGTAAATTTTGGAAACGGCAAATGTTTTGCAATTAGCTTGGCAGATCAATTGAACTCTCGATTTGCCAAGCTAATTGCAACAAATTTGGAAAAACATGTTCAGCAAATAAGCTTTACATCTGCAGAAGAAAATAAACATTTATAAAATGTTCTTAGGTATTTAGGAAACGATTTTTTTCTTAATTTAATAAAATATTGAAAAACTGACTCTAAAAACCAGAGGGTATTTAGAGGCATCGAATCTTTTATAGCAAACGCAGCGTTTTGGGTATAAAGAGAAGTGGTGTACTCTATCCTTAAAACCACTCTCATGTTGAACCCATATATTGTGCGTATAATCCTCGACTAATCCATTTCTATTCTTCGTTTGACTTTGTCGTGCAATAAATCTTCTGAGCAAACCCAAAAACCCTGCCGATCGTTTGATAAAAACAAATGAAATTGTTGTGGTTGAAGTTTGTCTATGCCATGACTATTTGCTTGCTGGAAGTGCGTTTTGCAGGATTCCTAGGGACTCTGTCAAAATGAAGAGGTATACGTACGTGGGGTTTTTTTGAGTGTTCTGTATCAGAAGAGCAATACTTGGATAGCAATAAATCACACAACACTTCAAACAAATGTGTAACGGTTTTAGTTTTGTTTTTCCTCTAGGGAGGTCAGGCTCTCCTAATGACCGAAAAGCTCGTGACAGATAGCGTAAATCCCCGGATAGCTAAAAGCTTGAATTTGTAATTGATGCTGGAAGCAGCATTTTCTAGTTCTTTCATTAAAACTTTCCTAAACTGGTTAAGTTAAGTTGTGCAACACCACTTGCGCGAAAACATCAAAAATAAACAGAGTATATGTAATTATTGAAAATTCAGTTTTTTATATGAATTTATTTTTCAATATTATAAAATGTATTATGATATTATAATATTATAATCCAATACATAATATTTCAATTCATCGGTTGATTATTTCACTTGTGGTTGTGGAAATTACTGTTTCCTTAATTTTTTTTAAACTAACTCTCAATAAACAAGCTTGAATAAATGGTAGATTCAACTTAAGCTTTTGCTACTGTACAGTCACATTTTTCAAATGTAAACTAGTTAGACATACTATATCCGAAAGAACATCAAAAAGAAAGGGTGGGTGAGACCGGCATGGAAAAGTTCAGCATGTATTGCTCACTACCCTACTTGAAACCGATTGTATTGACACACACACATCCTGCTCGAGAAACAATAAATTACATGACACTTGCCAGCCCTCCCTTCCTTGCCGTTCAATTTTAGTTTTCTACCAAGTAGTACCGTCGTTCCTGGTTAGTGATGGATGAAAACTGTGTAGTAAGGTTTCCTATCCAACCTGCTCCGTCAACCCTCCCGTAGGTCTCAACATGGAAACGTTTGCCTGGTTGTTTCCGAAAATGGTCCCAGTTTCATGGGATAAACCATCTTCTTCCCCTGATCCTCAAGTGCGCGTATGCAGCTGCACGTCGAGGCCACATGAAATTGTACTTGTGCGACTTGTTGTTTGCAGTACAGTTTCGTAATCCGATTGAAAGAATTACGGCACACGGGGCCATACTGAAAACTGGAGGTTGGATTAAATCAAGCAAGTTTTCTGTCGGTTGCCAGGTATCTGGAGTATCTGAATCGACCCTAAAGAGCCATTTTAA
Source organism: Anopheles atroparvus (assembly GCA_914969975.1). Taxonomy (NCBI): domain Eukaryota; kingdom Metazoa; phylum Arthropoda; class Insecta; order Diptera; family Culicidae; genus Anopheles; species Anopheles atroparvus. The sequence continues at coordinate 30,785,179 of CAJZCY010000002.1, read as the reverse complement.
TCAACTTTTCCCGTCCAATGGAGGCAGGAAGTGTTGTAGTGGGGAATGAATTGGGTCCGAAAGAAATCTGGAAAAGTACAACTAAAAATGTATAGGTGAAATTGGTTGAAATTTTATCTTAAGAGCTTCAAGCGAGTTACGCTTCTTCTGAACGCTGATTCATTTCTTTCCATTCACATTCCATTTTGATTGGTTGTAGAATTTTATTAAAAGTCAAGCATTTCATTGCAGTCTTACGTTTCTCAGTATTCAATTTAAGAGAAAATGTCAATTTACTACTTTAGTTGCCTTGCATTATTTATTATGATTCCATAGTGCATAATTATCTAAAAAAAACTTAAAGTACATTTTCTAAAAAATGTTAGCAGAAAACACAACAAAATCAAGTAATTGTTTTTCTATTATTGAATGCATTAAATTGAATTCCTACATGAGGCTGTTAGATTTTAATAATTGGCATCCTATGTTAAATGCAGCTGCATACTGCAGTATGGTTTTCCTTCGATGCTCCCATGTCGAGTAATACATATTTCTGCGCTACAAAGTAGGAAAATGAATCTTTCAACACGACGCCCCCTCGGGTGCCATCGTTATTTTGCGTTATAATTAATGTTTTTAGTGTTCTGGTGGGTTCAGCGGTTTCAGTTGTAGAACACAAGCATCCAAGATGTGCCAGGAGAAGGTGTATGCAGCATTTATTCCGTGATGGCAAGACGTTCGCTTAGTAAATTATAAATAAACAAAAAATTGGAACGAAACCAAGAAGATCTTATAAGTTATAAAGTTGAGTGGAAACATGAATTGCGCAAAATGTTTTTCGGTAATTTTAAGCACGATTATTTTCCTCCGCGTGTTCATGGATGACAACTCAAATCCACTTGCATACATTAAACAAAGTATTGTCGAAATTTCTCTTGTTCTTATTATACAAGCGATCTGGTGAACAGTCAGTGCCAATCACGGCCAGGTAAATAGTCAGAAAAAGTACTTATTATAGTTCGATGTTGAAGGATGAACCAATTAACAGGAATAACCCTGCGCTGATGAAAGTAGAAGAACGAGACAGCAATAACCCTCCAATTTTGGTCATAACCAAGACACAGGACTACTCAGAAAGTCACAACAAGTCCCTTGTTTATATTCACTATGGCTTCACTTACAAAAGATCTTGTCTTGAGATCCCTTCCTATCGTGAAAAAGGGAAACCTCCCTACACAGAAGACCACCAACTCTCCCGGTTCACTGAAGATTGTCGTCAAACATTTTATCTTCACCATCCTTTACCATTTGCCGTGCTTGTCCTCGCCTTCCCGAAAAAGAAACATGAAAAGTGTTGCACATTAATCCGGATAAGCTTACACGATGCTGGCTGAGCGTAAAACAGTCTTTCCTCACCATCCATCTGATGCCGGCGAAACGGGACCCAATCGCGGCATTAAATCTCGTCCCAGGACACAAGACACATCATCCTATGGCAGATGATCTCAACATTAGCGCCTCGCTAAATGGGAGAATTGTGACAATTTTCCCGTGAGCATCGTTAAAGAATTGTGGGTCCAAAAGAAATCCCTCATAATGTGCCGGGGGATAACTTTATAGGTCATTAACCAACAACAAGCTCTTTTTCCAGTTCCTGCTATCCATGAATCATTAATAATCCTGCTGTTCGTAGCCATGATTTTAATTCGTTCGTTACATTTCCTTGTTAGATGATAGATATACCTTTCGTGTTTATTTACTAAATTATAAGTCCATGTGATTGGGTTTATATCAAATTCACATTTCAATAGTTGCAGCTGAACTCAAACATACTTATTTTTGGTTCGCGATTCATTGTGTTAATTTTCACGACATGTTTTCGACTGAGATTTTTGTTAATTAATCAAAGCTTCAGACATCAATTACAGACCCAACGAAACACTTTTGATTAATAGTGCTTGTTGAAAAGCACAGAGCGATCTAAAGGTCTTTTCTTGTTTCAAAAAGTATTGGAAGGAAAATAGCAACCAGGCAACATCTGTGTATTAAAAAAAAAGTACGGTCTTCATCAAAATCGGCAAATGACGTCCGTGCTTGCCAAAACGCTTCGTGTTGAGTTTGTTGTCGCTCTCGATTTCCCTCCTTCAATCCGCCGCCATATTGGGTTGAGAATTTGAGATGACGAGCAACGATCAATCTTTTCGCCACGATTTCAGCAAAAGTTTGTTCTTAACATTCTGTTGACTCCCTAGTGCTGTGATGAAACGCTTGCGTGGAAAAACTCGGTGGAAAACTTTGCGGGAAAACTTGCGAGTAAATTTATGTTCCGCCTTTCCAAGAACAAAAAATCAACGCTCGCTAACCACTGAGGGCTGTGTGCGTATGCAAATCAAGTACAAAAGGGTACGATGTTTGGAGATGTTTTGTGTAGTTTGGGGTTTGCAGGGCACGGATATACACCAGGAACTGTTATGATTTCCTCACGAAACAACAACTATTTTCAACAGCTTCCACTGTTTCCTCGAATGAGAATTCATAATAAAACCCTCCGGTGTGACACTTTTCCTTCATTTGCTTTTCCTCTAGCGAAACAGTCGACAGACGGTTATGAGCCTAACTACTAACCATTCCAGTTCCACTCGCTTCCAGCTTGCGTTCTGGCGAGGTGTGAGAACTGTCTGCTCCATTTCGGGCGTTGGTTTTGTGCGCAAAACATACAACACAACAGTTTTCATTTGTAGCCGTAAGGGAACCAACTGGAAAAGCGGTACAACTTGTGCGCAACATCAATTAATCAAACTGCATTCCAGTTGCCTTTCACCATGGACAAAGTTTCTTCCCACCAAGCTTATTTTCTATGTTATTCTGGCTTGCCGAAATTTTCAGTCATCACATCAAGTGCAGAAAAGTGATGGCTACGCATAAAACGGCCAACCAAGAGAGGAAGCCCCGGGGAACAAAATGATTTGCCGTTTTCCAGGTTGATGGTAGCAATTTTGAAAGACTTTTTATTCTCTTCATGTAATTAAAGTTGATCATTTAAAACAAGCAAACAGTGTTTTCATTCGATAACCATGATACGGTTTTACGCGAACGTTAATCAATTTTCATCCTGTAAATAGTTTCCACAGGAGGTTGCTCTTCGCGAAAATATCAACAAATACCCTTTTTTTTACAATCACCATACTTATTCTTTCGCTCGTTTCGAACTACTCTGCTGTGGGTCCGGCCGCTACTACAATGGTACAAAACTTATCATCTCGCATATTTCGCATTGAGAGCAACATAATGTTAGGTGGGGAAAGGAAAAAAACATGAAACTTCATCAACGAAAGTGCACACCGTTTCGTTACAAAATGTATGCGACCTATGTGTTTTGAGGCCTAATTCATGGTTCACCAATTGTTCCTATATCCTATTGTGAAACTACACCATAACTCACGAGTTTTTGAATGATCCTTCGTTGTTATCCTCTTGAACCAAATGCTTAAACAATCGCAAGTGTTACACAATCCTACGACTAAACGAAATTCCATCACATTATGGATCTCTAAAGCATTGAAAAATATATAACAATATGTATTGTAAGTTATGCAGTTGGAATCGATCGCATTTTTAGTTGCAAGTGTAAAAAACTTTGAATGCAATGTGCAAGCAAATTTTTCAAGAAACGTTTAATTAAGCGTTTGCTACATAGAAAATGCCGGAGTAAAGAATAGAAGGAGGGCTACATTTCTCCCTACACCCAAGGGTTGCAATTACCTTCTATGAAATTACAAGTAGAACAAACCAAATCTTTAACGACTTATTGACTGGTGTTTCCAATGTTGCTAGTCGAGAGCTTTCTTTTCTAGCAGCCGGTTGAACCTTTTCTCTCTCCACTCATACTCCAGCCAGATAATGGGTTGCAAAAAAAACTTATTGAACGGTTAGTAGTTTGGCTTTTAGTTTGATAGCTTCTGTTGCTTCCTTCCCTGAACTTCCTCCAATGTTTCAGCTTCTCCTGCACTAATCAACTAATTTTCTGCCTCAGCCGCAATTGACAATTACTCCCTTTTTCCGCATTGCTACTGTTGCCCTTACGGCTTTCTTTTTTTTTTCTAACGGGTGAGGCGAAAACCTCCAACCTGCTTCGCAAAAAGGGCGGAGCTCAGCTAATGAAGAAATAAATGAACTCGTGGCTTGCAAAATCGAAGTCGAATAGAGTAAGGTATGCGAAGCGCAAAGGATTCAGCCGAAAGGTGGCCGAACGGACATAGAGAACGGAACCGAAATTGAGCAGGAACAAACAGCCCATTGATAAGCCGAACTCCATGAAAGAGTGTTCCTTGCTGTGTGTGTGTGTGTGCCCTTCACGTTTGTGTCAGGACGTGCGTTCAGGCGGACACAGCTTTGCGAAGAGATTAAAACTGTCTTCAGTGGCTTAATAGCTGGGGAAAATGGTGGAAGGGTTTGTTTTTAGTTGAGTAGGATCTCCACCACTGGAACCATGGAAAAATTAACCCCAGAATACGGATAACGAGAAGCTTTTCGTTGCCGCTCCGTTTCCTGCTCATTTACAGCGGAACTACAGTAAAGTTATAAAGTGCAGAGAGATTGGAGAAAGGTAGAAGTTTGGGGGCAAAGGGAGACGGTTAAGAAAAAGGACTATTCTGGATGGTTTAGTCTTTGATCGAGGATTTTACGCCGTTGGAAGGATTACACTCGGTAATAGGCAATCTTAACCCGTTCCGAACAACTGACTCTGTTATTTGAAGTTTAGCAGATTGGTTTGATCGTTTTTTTTTTTGCTTTTTTTGTTGTTGTTAATTTTGAAAGAGTTTTCCTCGCCAACAAATCATAAATCTAAGTTGCAAATAAATAAGTTGAAGTTCTCTTCATTCTGATCATTGAAGGAAGAAGACCTGATCAATAACGGTTATTAAATCATCAGACTTCTATCAATCAAATCGTTGATCATGTTTACCAAGTTTGAAAAGCCATATATTTACGCTTTTGACTCGAAACTCACTAGCAAACACAGGTCTGAGCTAATGTTTTTGTGTTGCTCGTCTCATAAGACGGCATGAAGAATGGGTTTTCCAAATTAACCACATCGTTCTAAGACAGTTTCGATTTTGCCTTGCATTCAGACGATCGGGTGCATCCACACAAGGGAATTAATTGGCAAACCCGATAAGAAAATTAAGCCTGCAAATGTACACCGAAGCTGAACAATACGATGCAACAATATCGGATCAACTTGTTATGTTGCCTGTTCTCCTCGCTTACCCATCCGTCCACCATTTCTTTCGGTGGCGTTTCAATCGGCACAAAAGTTTCCCACTATCTGCTGTACAGCTATGAGTTTTGATTATCTATAGTTTTCCGACTACAAGACCCGACCCGAATCCGGTTCTGTGGTCTAGAAGAAGAGTTAACCACCCTCGAAAGTGCTCCCAAGATAGCCTCAACATCGGTGGCATAGTTGCCTGTGAGTTCGCTTTTAGAGTATCGTCTCCATTGCGCTACATGAAAGGAAAAATGTGGGTGTTTGTGGGAGGTACAAGTATTCCCCGAGGCGCAACATCCTGGCAGGCAACTGTTCCTTCCTGTTGACCAGTTCGATGTTCAGTGTTCTGAAACGGGCACAAACATTGTACTTCCGGGAACGGTACGCAAAAACTACGGTACAATATGAACGCCTCCTGTGGAAGTGAGGAGATGCTTAGCGGTGGCCCGGGTCGAGAAAACGGGCCATATAAAAGCAATTGTGGTTTTATGAAACATCGTCCTGCTGACTGGACGTAAACTTTCCAATGGCTACCGTTTTCCCTCGGTCACTCGCACTCGTTTCTCTGCAAACCCTGGTTTCGCCACTAGAAACGATCTCTACCCACAATCAACAGTAAATCTATCTTTTTATCAGTGGCCTCCCAAACGGATGTGTGCACACATACGCACGACAACACCGGAGGCACACTGCACACAATGGATGGTGCTGGCCGGATTCGCAAATGAACAAATAGTCGTGCACAGGACGAGATGGGTTTCGGGAGTGACCACCGCAAACAGCGTTAAACAATATTCCCTCACCAAGATATCAATGTGAAAGCGCGTGGAGGAAGTCCAGAAAGAGACGCGATGTGAGTTGTATGAATTTCGTAAACCCCTCGAAGTAGAGTATTTAAACGCAACTCGCTGGGCACTCGCTTTCACGAGGGCAAGCATCGTATGCAATTATGGTCCCGCTCAAGTGGATATATGATGATGATGATAATGACGATGAGGCGATTGTGTTGTCGCTACGGTGTTTGGTTCTTCGTCATCCCTTTTCATCGTTAGTTCAGCCCTTTTCTCCCTCTTGTAGCTGGGTAGGGCTGAAAACTCGGGCGTTTTCCCATGATGATATAGCTGCAAACATCAAATAATGTTTGCATAGCCACACTTCGGTGTTCTCGATTCTCAAGCATTCCCGTTTTTCCGAAGCTGTGAACAACAGGGCTAACCCTTCTTCATTGTTCCTGCGATGTGTATTTTAGAACCTGCTGGTAGCAAGAAGACACACAAGTCCGAATGAGTACTTGTTCAATATTATTCCAAAGTCGCTGCACAAACAGTTGCACTCTAAGGAAGTGTCGCTACGCCCGTAAAGAATGGTCATTCAAAAACTTTGTTTTATTTTGCCTCCCTTTTCCTTTGTTTCAAAAACAATATTTTCCTCTTGAAACAATTCCATAAGAATTCAATTGTTCGAAAGGCGTTCATAGAGCCTTTTTGGTCTTTACGAGCAATGATCCTAACCAATATCGCAGGAAGTGCTTGTTTGATGTTGACATAAAGGAGAACCTAAAGGTCGTCGTTCGCACACCCAGAATGCAGATGAAAATTTCAAAACCTCTCAAAAACACACACCCCATCGTTTGGGGCCTGATGTCCTACCGCGTTTGCCGCTATCCTGCTGGTCATTACTATGAAAATGTTATGCACCTCCGTTTCTCCAACGTCCGTCGACCACAACTACGGTGCCCTACTGTGGAGTTAAAATAGGGGCTAATGAGATACTGCATTTCGCTTTTAGGGTTTCATGCTGGTTGCCTCTGGTTGCGAGGAATTGTGTTCTTTATTCTTCCCCAAAACAGAGAAAGAAATGAATTTTAATATGTTTGTTTTTTTCTTTCTTCTTTTTTACTTTCGCCTAGCAGCAGATGGTCCAGGGGATGGGACCGTTTCCGGGCACACCCGGCTTCCCGCCGGGTGCAGCACAAACCGTTAGCACAGACAGTCTTTCGGTGCAGGTCGTCAAGGGTGCGACCGGGGCCGGCGGCGGCGGCAGTGCCGGTGGTGGGGGCGGTGGAGGCGTTGGTGGGGTTGCCGGACTGGACCAACACTCGCTCAGCACACTCAAGCAACAGCAGGAGCATCTCAGTCAGCAGCAGCAGCAACAACAGCAGCAGCATGCAGCCGTCGCCGCAGCCGCCGCAGCCCAAATCAACGCAGCCACGTCACAGTCGTTGCGGAATGTAAGTGGAACTGATTGACTTACGTACTGGTTACGATTAGCTTATGCAATCATATCTATGCAAGACGTTTCGAACAAGTTACTTGTCTGGAATAAATGTGCAAATGTTATGGTTCAAGGGATCTAACAATCTCTTTATAATGGCAAAGCATTGAGAACCTGGATGTTTGCATCAGCCTCGGCTAGATCGGTTGGATAATTTAATACAATTTAATTTGGTTCTTTGAAGCGTAAATTATTTTCCTTGTTTCTCAATATGTTTGTTCCCCTTAGTCCGTGAGTCAATTCAGCCCGCAGTCCGTACTGGGTGCCCCACCTGCAACCTCGATAGCAGTATCGCTGCCTATGTCCCTCCCGTCAACGATGGTCAGTGGAGCCGGAGGGACTAATGCAAGCGTCGCAGCCAACGCAGGCATGGTAGCGGCCGCCGCAGCAGCAGCAGCTGCTGTAATGAGCGCAAATGGTGGATCACCAGGCGCCTCCACCAACGTCAGTGCAAATGGAAGCGGAGCCGGAACGGGAGCGCTGAACAGTGGCAACAACAACGGAGCTTCCGGTGCAAACGGAAGCGCAACTGGCAACGGTGCCGTTGCTCTTTCGAACGGGATTGATCAGCAGACTGTAAGCATTGTGAGTAATCGCTGTCAAATTATGTTTTCCTACGTTTTTCTGCGATGCGATTTCAGTGAGAGTAATTTAACCTACAACGTAATCGGAAACGGCAAAAGGCTGTTTTTTTTAACGACATACAACGTTACTACATTTTTAGAAAATATATATACCAAATTTTGTTACTGATACATGGGCCCCTAAAGATGGCACAAGCACACAAATTCTCAAAGGTATTTCACATTGGCCTTATTTTCCGGAAGGCCTTAGCAATTGCGTCTTAAGGTTCAACAAATTGAAATTATGTTGGCAAGAAGGGACATTATTATCTCAGTAGGAGATGACAAGTGTTGACACCGCACTGCAAGCTTATTCGTCTTCTCTCGGTATCCCTTGTCAAAATGTGATTGTCTGTTTTGTAATGAAGCATAACAAAATGCGGCTACCGTCCGCCCAAAAAAAGGTTTCGCTATGCTCCAAACAGTGACAGATGTATTCGTTATACGCTCGCTTTCTGGAGGGATAGTCGAGATGAAATAAATTGCATGGGAGCAAAACTCTTTCTCATCTCCATATACCGCTTTGCCAATTTGGAAATTGCTTTCTTTTTTCATTGTCTTATATTCATCTTTAGAAAAAAAAACGAGATGAGACTGCAGGGAGTCTGAAATGTATTTGTCACAGTTCTTTTTCTATACCAAGACGACTTATCAAAAGAAAAGAAAAACATAAATGGCCTAGGAAAACGGCGATAGTGCCAGCAACGGGAAAATCGGGTGCTCTTTCCTTCCAACGCAACACAATCACGCCCATTGTTGGCCAACACAATTTTCCAAGCAAACATGCAAACATAAACTAGAGTGCTCAGGAATGCATGAGCGGGTTTGTTAGCCAGGGTAAAACAATGCGCATTTCGAAAGGAGCAAGAGCGACCCGCATAACAAATGTTCATTCATCAAACGAACAACTAAACAAGCTGAGGTGTCGTCGAGGAAAGAACAAAAGACTTCAGAACCATGTTGAAATATGTCCATGCTTTGAAGCCTGTTCCCAGCCAATCATTCTTAAGATTGCTTGTATCACAAAGCTGGAGTAATTCTTCATTTGATCCAAGTTGCCGTTCATGAGGCATTATATTTAAACCAACATATCACATATCAAGATATTTTTTACAACCTTTTATAATGTTAAATTAAGTTAGTTTCTATACGATGAGCTTGTGTCTGTTTTAGAATTCTTCATCTTTATACATTTTGCGTTACAAGTTCATCATCTAAGAACATCCTCATTCCGGGTGTCGGAGAACAACTTACTCCCAACTTTCAACCCCATGAATGCAAAGTAAGCAGTCGCCTGGGACGTGAAACAGATGTCTGAAATCTGTCGCATACCCGAAGCGTAATGATGTTCCATTAACAACATCCCATCGAGAAGGTGCCTTTTTCCATAATCATTCTCGTGTGCAAACCCGAAAGAAGGGCGCTTTTTGTACCATAAGACATCCTGCGAACGACTCGGGCGGCTACGACGGGAAACAAAATCTGTCCAGAATATTGACCAATCATTGCTCCGCTCTTTTCGGTGGGTTTTCTGCACCTCAACGGGTGTCTCAAATTGAGCTGGGACGTTCTGGCAGAGCAGTTCCTTTTAACTAAAGAGGATAATCAATAGCCACCACATTGACAGCATCTGCCTTCTAGCCGATGCCAACCGATACCCACCGGGAGTCCTTTATTGGACACTCACCAACCGGAAAATTAACCGATCTTGTCCCACATCAATCGGAGCAGTGCTCTTCATGCGGTCGGTCGATTGGCTTCAGTGGCATTGGATAGAAACTCAATCTTGAAACGCGTTGAGGGATAATTTGCCTTCGAACTGCTGTTTTTGCAGCACGACTACTTGCTACTTAAGTCGTTTGTCCATACCTTTTTACTCCAGAGCCCTCGTCTTAGAGTCCTTTTTCAGTTACATTACTGAGTGGTGTAGGATCAGTAGGACTGTCATCCATACAAATTTCAAATCTTCTACCTTCTACCGATTAAAATATGTTGATTGATGAGAACAGGTAAAACGTTCCCTCGAACGTGCTACCGGACATGTTGTCATTACCTTTTTTATTGAAATAATTCAACACTAACTACCTAGTTACGACTCACTGGTTTTGGCATATGCTCGGCAGAAGAGCTAAAAGGAAAAATAAATGCCATCGCTTGCCTGCGTGACATCATATGCCCTTTCGCTAATGACATCACCATGCACAGCGCTCGTGCCAACTTTTCCTGCCAGACATCTCGCTGGCGCCTGGAATCCCAGCAGCGGTTCCCGGGAATGCCACGCTTTCGGCCACGTTCAAATGGAACGACGAATCAACGTTTCGGGATTTTTGGTCTTCTGCCAGCAGCAATCTTTTTCTGGGCCGGGGCTCCACGAGGGGTGAGAGTGAATGATGTGTTATTTCTCAGAAATGTCTGCTGCCCGTCCGTAATCGACCCGCTGCCTCGCTAGTTTTCACCCGCCGTTACTCCCCTGTGGTACTTTTACATTTTGCTAATTTATTCACCATCGTGTTGGGTCAGTCTGGAGGTGGTATTTATTTTCGGGAAGCATGTTTAAGAGAAGTTTAAGAGAAAAGATCGACTACCGGTAAGTAGAAAGGACTTTCTGCCGCCGTTGGCTAATTTCGGCCGGAATTCGGTTGCAAAATTCTGTCACTCGCTAATTAGAGCGAAAGAAACTGTAAGGTGGTAACAAGAAAGGAGGCAATGTAGAGGGAGGTCAACCGTTTTTTTTTTAATTCTTGTTGACTGATTTTTCCTCCTCCTTGGCGGGATGTCGATCCCTAATACTCATCCATTTGAAAAAAGAAACATCACCACTCGCTAACTCAGATGACGTGTATGTGACGGTACTTCCCGTCAGCATAAATTTGGTGTTCATTACTGACTCCAACGCCAATCGTGCCATGTTTCTGTCGTTTCTGGTTGCAATGGAGGCGCCTGGTCGCTGGTAATTACTGAGAATGATTTTGTCATATCCTTCCGGCGTAAGCTGATTGTCGATGATTGTTTTTTCCAACCTAAATTTGTATGCTATGAAAATGCTGCGATAGAACCATCCTTTGAGACCTTTTTTTTGCGTCATTGCCAATGGCAAATGACAAATAACTTTTGGTTGAGGTCAGCGAGTTTTATTCCGACCCTTCGTTAACGCTAACCTCCCCCATTACACTACATTTGTATTGTTTTGGGTGAAAAATGAATAAAAAAAATGTTCAGGGCTGTTTCCTTGATGGAAAATAGTGCTTCTGCTTTCAAATTACAATTATCTGGAAGGAAAAATAGAAAATAATCTTTTTTCACTCCTCGCCTCTCCCACCCATTGACCTTATTAACCACTCTTCTGAAAAAGATCTTCTGCTACGGGGGCTGGACCAATCGTTTTTCATCTCTAATAACCTGCAACGACAAATGAACCGAAGAAAACAACCAACCAGCGTTACAAGCGGGGAAGTGCAAAAACAGAGTGGGTAATGCTTCGAGGAAATCGATTTTCACTTCTACCCAGGCGCCAGCTATTCAGCGGGAGGTTTGACGTACAATAACATCACAATTATTAATGACCAGTCGTCCCCATTGTGACGGGGCAACATCAAGCTCCACCGTGCTGAACCGATGTTCACCAAAACAAGGACAATTCAGTCGGCTCCCGAATGGCAAGGGATCGGAAAGGACTTTGCGCTATATGCTCTGCTACGGAGTTGAGCGGTGCTGTGTCCGAGTCTTGGTTCGATAATGATGACAATGCTGTAAATCGATTGCAATGCCAGCGTAATGGATATCGCTACAACAAAGGAGCGCTCATGGTATCGGTTCGACTACAGCATTTTTCTCGCAACGTTTCAAGCTAAAGTATACATGTTGACTCAGCTGTGTTTCGTAGCACTGAGGTTAATTCTGTGCCGATGCTTGAAAAAAAAATGCTGTATCTAGCAAATAAAATCCAAAAGCATCATTTTGCACGTTGCAACAATAATAGCAAGTGGTAGAGGCTAGACAAAACTTGAGTCTAAAGTGCCTACACATTTAGAAGATGCTCATTAGCTCTTTGCAATCATCTGTCGCCCAACGGTAACCTCATTAGTGGAATAAAATTTGAATCTAGTCCTCTTGAGTTTTACTTCGCAAATATTTTTCGCCTTTCGAAACAATGCTTTAACTTTTTCTTTATCTTACTAATCTTTCTTTTCAAAAACTCTCCACCCTAACATGACTGATACAGTTGAATCTAATTTTAAATTAATGATCCCTTCAGGGACCAGGTGAAACCTTTTTCTCTTCGCTGGGCAAGCGTTAATGCGACTGTATTGTAGTGGAACACCAATGCACTTTGGTACAATGGTACAATTGCGCTCTGCTGGTTGGGATGGTGCCACAGTTGTTTGAAATCTGAAACAGGGCACCACAGCGCATAGTGCATGGGAGGGATACAACCTACACCAATGCAAAACCAACTACCTTCTGCTGATGGCTCCTATTTCTGCTTCCCTTTATTCTCCACTACCAAATGAGGAAGATGATGATGATGGGCTTCAGAAACGTCACCGTGGATTTAAAAGCCGGGTGCGGTGTTTTAACGAGGACGATTTTAATGAGCGCTTTTCATAAAATGTAACTTCTTCCGATTGCACACTTAAAAGGGCAGCAAATAGCTCAGCACCATTATCTATGATATGTAGCGTGACGGAGACAGTTATTTTTGGCCACAAGAGTTCTAACTTAGGCTTTATCATTTGTTATAATAAACGAAAGTTCCTCTAAAAAGTGCGCGAATAGAAGGGACATCATTGTAACTATTTTAAATTCTTTATTCTTTTCAATTCTTCATTCTCTATCAGTATTTTTCATCTATCGACCACTTGATCTCATGAATTCTCGCAGTGAATCCAACACGTTGTCATCAATTGTCCCAATTTTGTTTGCGATGGTCAAACCATGGTTCTTTCTTCTGGTTTTGCCTTATCCAGCAAAAAGAGAACCGCCTTGTTGATCTATTCTATAGTGCAGTCTCTTGGATTGGGCTATAACGGTAAAAGATAAAGTTTTACCCAGTACGATGGAAGGACCCGGCGCAAATTGGTTGATCGTTAACCCTTCTTGCAGCGCCACCACTTCCCGTTTTATGTCAAATACAAGTCTTATCTAGAATCAGTTTTCGCTCCGTTTTGGAGGGGTTGCACTCCGTCTCAGTTTGCTTCAACCTCGAATGACTCCAAAACTCCCAGCCCTCCCTCCACCACACCCTTGCCAATCAACCCTAAGCTACTTTTATCAGTTCCAAATACGGTACTCGAAGTCACCAAATGGGGAGCTTCAAGACATTTTTCCCTTCGATTAGATGTGTCCCTAACATGCAGTCACACAATCAGAAGTGCACTCCATTGCACTTCTTGATTTTCAATCCAATCACCGTCATCAAATCGTGACCTGCGTGTCATCAATTTTCCTATTGCGGGATACTTTACCAATGTCCAATCTGTTAGGAATCGCCAATGCTAGAAGCCGCAAATTGTAGCTGGCCTGCGGTGGCGAAAATAAAATTATATGGTTGCACTAAATTGCTTATTCCACCATAATTTTATCATGTTCAATTCATTACACAACGAAAGTGCAGCTCATGAATGGTAGCACACATTTTAAAACGTGTTTTAACCGGGTTTCTTTTTGTCTGATATCACGTTGTCACTCTGACGAATGTGGTTTATTTTTAGTTTCCCCACCAAAAGCACACATGCTTGCAAAATTTTCCTTTCACGCTATTTTATGATCCACCTATCACAATCAGGTTTGATTATTTTATATTTCCTTGCTCTGCCACCGTTCCATTTTCGGCTTCAATTGCTACTACCGCCAACCATGATTCCGTTCCGGGTCTCGTTTTCTACAGCAGCAAGGTCGGATGTGACCCATCTCCTGGAGCAGTCTGCGGGCACAAAAAACTCCGGAACTCGCTTTCGATTGTGATGCTAATAGCCTTTCCCTGCCGCGTCGCGTCGTAAAAAACCGCCCGGGTACGCATTAGCGGTTGCGAAAGCAATTTAATGTTCACATCCGGTGGTGGCAACCCCTCGTAGCATTCGCACGTCGCTAGACCCATAACGAGGGCGAGATGGATGGTTGTCCTTCATTTATTCACTGCCTCAAGAAGCCTCGTACGATTCTGCGATGCTGGTTGCTTGGGTTTTTTTCCTCCCGGAACTTCCGGTGCGCCCCACATTCATTCCATTGTGCTCCGCTGCCACGCGGTCGGAATATGGCCTGACATAAAATGCGGTTTTTTCAGTCGCCATGTCAGTGTGTTTGTGCATGCGGGCGATGATGTTGGAGAGGTAAGTGGTTCGTCCTACATCAGCAGCATCCGAAGCTGTGGCCGCACCAAACACAGTCCTCGAAATAATGAGCTCCCGCTTCCGTCAATGATGGAAAACCAGGTCGACGCGAGTTTTCTCGACATTTTTTTTTTCATTTTTATGCCCATCGCGCCCATCATCAACAACGGCACAACGGTCCACTGCTTTTCGCCGCTATGGATACATTGTACTGCAGTCCATTTACCCTCATCCTTCGGTGTCCACCGACCTTTCGGTGCGTCCACTTTGCGCTGAAAACACAGGAAAACGGTTCTCCAACGTTTAAAGTTTAAGCTTCTTTACTTTTCCCTGGAAAGAAAGCTCTTTTTTATTTTAGATTTTATGAAATTTTACCTAATTTTGTTTCATGAACGATCAAGGGAAAACTTTAGTTGGCTCAAGGTTTTTCGTTTTGTATAACGGTTACTTGACTGTTCGTGACGAAAAACCATTCCTTTGCGGGGTGAACATACTTGTGAAATATAAAGTACATGGATAATCACAACGACCTCTCTACGTATAATATAAACAGGAGGAACAACATTGCATTACTGCGAAGCTGTTTTAATATTATGTTTAATAGAAGTAAATACAAATACTCCAAATTTGCCACCATCTCTGGTCCGGCAGAGTGCAAACTCTTGTACAGCCGCCCACAAACCTCTAACCAAGTGGGTCATTATGCCAAAAGCCCCATGAACGATAATTGTTATGCCTTCTTGAGAAAGCTCCTGTTTGCCGGTGGTGGAAATGAAGATGCTAAGGCACCGTCCTTGTTTCTACGGTGATTATATGTTTCTCCGAGCAATGCTAAGGGTGTGTTCCTGGCGATTGGATATCTTCGTTTTACCCTCAAACAGAGGGGCGACAATCATCGGGAGACGAGCAGGGGCGTGATAATAATAAATACGATTGTTTAATCTACGGCAGGCGGAGCCGGTCTTGCAAGTGAATGGCGTGCCGGTCCTAAATAAACATTACATAAATTTGATCTTGCCTCCCGCCGCATGATTGATTAATTATGAAGCAGTACGCGACTTCACCACGCTCTTGTCGTCGCGTTTAAGTGCATGTGTGGTGTTGTTAGTGCAGAAACATCTGAACTGCTTCATTTCCAACCCGAACGAGCGAAGTGGCAATGTGCCAGCTCGAGCGAAAGTCCATTACGTCTACACATATATTTATATACGTAAACAAGAGCACACAGATGTATGTTAACCTAGCGAATGGAGCATCCGAGCAGATCTAGAGTTAATCCTATTACCAGTCAAATGGCAAATGAATTCGTTTCCAAGCCGACTGGCGCACCGTGCTCAGAACAGGCGCTTTTATCGAGCTGCTTCTCTTTGTGCTGAAGTTGGCCATTTCCTTTTGCCATTCTCAGGTGTACCATTGGGGACGACATCGGCATTGAAAGCGATGGAGTAACATTTGCTAGCACTAAGCCCGGGGTGCCCAGCGCTTCAATTAATTCTCTTCACCATAAATGATTCCATGTTTGTATACGAATGGTTCGGCAGCTTATCTGTAGCTTGTTGATGATGAGAAACATTTATCTCGACTTAATGTTACCTGTTATGTAAGTGAAGAAAAAAAAAGAGATGCCTGAAATCCCAGCAGTGAAAGGTCCATTTGCTTGTCAATATTTATCTATCAACCTTCAAGCACAGTGACATGAACGAGAATGGCCAAACTCAGTTTTAATGGATGTGTATAGATTTTCAGCTTTTCAGCTCAATAACTTGTGCCAGTCTACCACTCTCTCCAACCGTTTTCAATGGTATTGAGTGCTTGTTGAATTGCAGAACCATTAAACCTGCCATGTTCAGACACCTACACGATCAATCCAACCAAATTTGCGTGCAGCTCTACGTTTCCTTTTTTTATTCTTTAAAGTCTACAGTTTGCAAAACAAAATCAATAGTTTAACGCATACTGACGAGTTGCGATTGATATCTTTTCAGAAGATCTTCGATGAAAGTTTTCATTGAATTTAAAGAGGAAAATTCCAATTCGCTTTATAGAATGGTCATGTAGATGAAAACACAATTTATTCATTAAAAGTTTTAATATACAGTCTTAGATTTAATTGGTCCCTATGAAACCGTCCAACTTCTCTTATCCTTTGTGTTCATGTGAATTTCGTTTGGTCTTTTAGACAAGCGTTGAATTCCGCCGTTCATTTTAAATCAACCAACCGACTGTTTGAGACATCTGTGTTCGATGGAACCATTATTATTCACAAGGTTCCGCAACGCTCTCGTTTTTGACGCCACATCAAACCGTTCTCGTTTATTTTTTACAAGCACGTTTGAGATTGAAGTACCTTACACAAGAAGTAGGATAAGAAGAAACAATTCAGTGAACAACAATCAAGCCCCTCTGCTTACTAAAACATACTAAACACATAAACAAAAACTTCCAAAACGATAGCATCTACGGAATACAAAAAATGCCCAAAAAATTGCTCAATTTCGCGTTTAATACCCTGTTTTTGTAATGGTGACATTAAAGATCGTTTACAACGGCAAAAAACGAAAAAATACAATGGATTGAACAACTTCTTTTTATCGTTCTTGTTTCCTTTGCTGGAGAAGATGATTTCCCGAGAGTGAGAATGCTGTCGCCTGAAAATGTGAACGAAGGTGAACAGAACATCAACGTGTCTAAAACTCTGTAAAATTATTTGCAACACTCCACGTTCGCTGTGATGTTCGTACGGAAGTGTATCGTTAGCATTATGAGAATTTCTTCCCTATCCACTGATCATTTATTTCGCATGCTACATCTCGAACCATCTTCAGGGTGTAAATTTATCGCGGATTATCACCAACAACGTTTTGCATGACAGATTGCTACTGCTGGATTAAAAATGCTGAAAAATATCTCAATATTATGATTAGAATAATACAAAATTGTTTTTGTTTAAGTTTGATGCACAATATCAAATGTTTGAAAAGAGGCTTATAACTCGAAATATATTTAAATGGTCAACTAAATTCTTAAAAATAATAATGGTGTAACAGTTCAGTTCATTTGACACAACGTAAAGACAGCATCTGACTGCTTCATCCAAACGTATGTTTTCTGAGGAATTTGTTGGCTGAAACGGAGCGTCCTATAAACGATATTTCCTGCGGGACATATTCCACACTACAATCATCCTAGAACTTCTTGCCCACCTGATTCCTTTGAAATATGGTACTCGCTTTTCATTTCCCTTATGCCAGACGGGACTATCCTTGCTATGAAATAAAAGCATTCATCATATTTCCATTTGCCCGCTATCACCCGGATGACACATGCAGATTTTTCTTTCTTCCGTTAGTATCCTATTTTATTTTTTCATTGATTTTCCGTTGATGCATCGTGGTTCAACTTATCGGTCAGCCGAGTGAGTGGAACCTTCCGGCTGGTGGAAGTTATGGAACGCTGTTCAATTGGAAATTTCGCTCACGCAGCATTGCCGAAGTGAGATTTGGCTATGTAACCGTGCCTTCAAAAGTGCATTAGTTCGACGGACGCTTCGGTAGAACCTTTTTTGGTCTGTTTTTTCACCTCTCTATAAGACATTTTTCCTTTCCACCACTCCTGTTGGTCACTTTTTTTCGTTATAAATAAGAGAAGCGTCTTTCCTGGTATGAAATTTAAAAAAGGAGATCGAAATGATGGTAAGCGAAAACTTAAACTATAACTCATAGTAACGACGGGCTTGGATTGCCGATGCACTATGCAACCGTTGCACCAACAGTGACTATGAATCGGAGAAGGGAATGTTTTGCAACAACGGTTCCGTCCCGAGCGGACCTTCTTTTCTGAGAGCGTGTGTACACAGCGGTGTGTGCGAGTGCGCACTTAGTGTTATACCTGAGCCGAGGATACTTCCTTTGGTATTCCTTCCTTGAAGAAATAGGAAAAAAACTGCGATAAAACACGGTCAGGTCTTTCCGGAAAGTATAAAGTTGCATTTATATTTTCTAAGAGTTTCTACTCGTCCTGCATCACTTTGGCCGTTAGATAATCTGCTTTGCATTTCGCTTTCCTGGAAAATGGTACCCGTGTGAACGATCGTACTTTTTTGCATCTCTTGTCCTTACATTTCCTTCATTGATCTTGAAACCCTCACACAATCAACTATGACCATCTATACTGTACTAGGGTATTGTGCTTTGGTTTTACTCAGCATATCTTAGGCTTTAGTCGAAGGAGAAAAAACAGTCGGTTTTTCCGTCCCAGGCAGGAACCAGCCTAAGCCTTCGGCGTTATCTTCACCCGCAAATAAGGAACACTGAAGTCAGTAAAAAGCTGGTAGAGCATCGAAAGGAAAGTAAAATAAAACTGAATTTGTTTTCAGTATGATAACGAAAACTCATCTGCTCAATTTCTTGAGGCACGTACACTTTCTACTTACGTTTCACTGTAAACGCTAACATTATGCAATTGTTCGACGGGAGTAAAGCAAACGAACTAAGCATCGAGGATGGCTTAATCCATCTTCGAAAAGAGTAGTGGCAGGGGAAGAAATAAATCTTGGGCTTTCTCAGGAGCAGGTCGCATTTGCTACACACCTAAGGCGACGCAGGAGAAAAGTAAAACTTAAACTAAATTTGTTATGTGTAATTTGTAAGCGACTTCCTTCTGTCGCGCACTGCCAGCAGTCAGTGTGGTGCAATAAAGATAAAGTTTTCCTACAATGTCTTTTACTACGCAGCGTACTTTGCGAACGCCAGAGGGTGTCAGGATTTGCTATTTGTTGCCGAGTTGGAAAACACATTTTTGTAACTCGTCCTTTAGCAATCAATGTTCCATGCGAAGCAGATTTCTCTCAAGACCGAGCGCAAACCAGATTCATGTTGCACAATCAGCTACCTGGCGCCTCCACGAGAAGTTCGGTACCTTCTCAACTAATGGCCTCGCTTCAAAAGCCATTGGATTATAAAGCATATGTCTTTTATTCCATTATGTTTAACTTTTCTTGCCTTGCTGTTTTGTTATGAAATCGAATAACGGCAGCAGCGTTAAAATGTGTTGATCTTTGTATGTTAACAGCACTAATGAATCTATCTGAAATAACATCAGTCTAGACAACATCTCCCAACAAACAAGCACCATGTCTCAGCCACTCGCTGCTTTTGCTCTTTTCCCCAGATAGGCGGATCGTATGTCACTGTCAGTCGTTTATCAACCGTATCAGCATCCACTTTCTCGTTCCTGCTCGTTAGTGAAACATTTGCCAACTCTGTCCCGTTCTCGGGCTCTCTCATTCCGCTTTTCCGGATTTTTGATGCCGACGAGGTTAAATATTACCTGCACCTCATATCTCTCTCCAGTCGCAAGCAGCGGAACTTCGTCCTAGCTAAAAGGGTCCGAAGGTGTTATTTATTAACTTTGCCATGAAGTACTCAGTGAAAGAAAAACGAAACGGGCACGTTTGGTGAATATTTATATCGGCTCATACGTACCATGAAGCGGTACAGTCTGAAGAAGTGGTATAGTTCTGGCGAGATTTTATAGGAGGTAAATTATGCCCTCACCGGTGCGCATTTTTTTTCGATTTATCGATGAACTTTAGCGCGAGATAATATAACTTCTACTTTGTGGGCTGAAGGGAAGGAAAGGTGGTTATCGATTGCGATTCAATTCACGTTATTGGATTCAAAAAGTTTTCCTTCGATTCGACAGACATTCGTCTGTACGATTGCTCTGGTGAGACGATATGCTAAAAGGAGGATCGAGATAAGTCAAGTGCACACACATGCACGGGAAACATTGCAGGAATAAGTTTTAATCTCGTTTTTTACTTCGAGTTACAGCGGTGAATTCTTCAAATTTGGTGAAAAGTGGGAACGTTGTTTTCGACTCCGTCAAAGGGTGCGGAGAACCGTGTTTGATTAAATTGTTCATGGCAGTTCTCGTAATTCCAGGTAATGTGGAAAATGCCAAGTTCAGTGATTTTGAAAGGCGATGCATGAATGAAATGATCATTTGAAGTATGCGGGAAACGCTAGCTGTTAAGCTACGGATCATTTCCATAACGACCAAAATCACCTACCAAGGATGGATTTGTGTAGTTATGTGTGTGTGTTTTTTTTTATTGGTTTATAATGCTCCTCTTACATGACAGCAAAGTTCTTTTTATCGCTTTCTCCTACATCGCAGTCGTGTCGTTTTGTCTTATCGTTCAGCTTAAAATCTTGCCATGGAAACCATTGTTTCGAGAAAATAAAGCTCAATTCCAAACGTCGGAACGTGGTACGCAGGTATGGGTGATGGAGCAGCTTGAGGCGAGAAAAAATGGATGAGGTGTTGGAGAATGGTGGCCCATTCATCGCTTGGATACGCAGCGTAGTGTTTGCTCGGTGTTTGCTTTGGAAGCAGTTGGGCACTGGGCTACTCAGGCGTCATATTACTTCAGCTGATGTGTGCCCCTTAAAATCAGTCACCCAAATAAACCATTACCTCCTTTTTTGTCCGCCCTGCTCGTGCTCAATCCGAAAATAATTCAATCAGCTTCGAATATCATCAACCGTTGTCAATGGCAGGGCAAACAGAGCCTGCATTGGAGCTTTGTATCGCTTCCCATCGTGTCGGACTTGACAATTTTGTTCTTCGCAGAGAGCGTCTACACGTGCGAGTTGATGTATAAACCTTGTTGGGAGGGAAGAAACAGGAAATAATACGAAACTAATGCTCTGTTGCTTTCCGCTGCTGCTTTCCAATCCAAAGCATTTCCAAAGGAACGCTCAGTACAGATGGGTGGAAAAACATCGTATCAAACTTACTGTTCGATCAAGAAAGGTGAAACTATTTTTAAATTAACTTTAGCACCTCTGGCGAATCCAATTTCCTTTGAATCCAACATTCTTGTAAGTAGTATTGGTTCTCACGCTAAACCATAGGCTCTTGTTCGGCGTTGCTACGGTAAATGTGTTTTAAGCAAGGCACAACAACAAGTTTGGATGTGGAACAATGTGAACAACTTCATGGATTAATTTGATCAGCACGATAGTAGTTTAGTTTCTCCATGGTAAAACTCGTTCCTGGAGCATATCGTTTTTGTATTAATATGATGGAATAGAACATTCAGCAAATTCTGAAATTCAAAGACAATGGTGAAATTGCTCGAGAATTACATAAACATATTTTAACTATTGATAACGGTTCTTATAGCATGCTTTAACTTGCCTTTTCCCTCGTTTCAGTCCGAGCTACTGCAGCAATCGGAACAGGAAGCAACCAACAATGTATCAAGTGCCAACCCAGTGGACGCCGTCTCGTCGGTCATGAGCAGTGTCAGCAGCAACAGCAGCAGCAGCATCAACAGCAGCCAGAACAATGCAGCCGTATCGGCGGCAATCGCGGCGGCCGTCAATTCGATAAGCAGTAATGCAAGCAGCAACACGTCCGCCATCAACTCGAGCAATAGCAGCAACACTTGCAACGGTAGCATCAGCACCGGTATGATGGTAACAGCGGCAGGTCCGGCTGGCGCGGGTACGACAACCGTCGTATCCGCTTCGTCGCTGCCCCCAACCGTCACCTCTTCCACATCTGCCGCCGTGGCACTCGCGCAGCAGCAGCAGACGTCTCTGATACAAGCTCAACTACAACAGCAGCAGCAGCAGCAGCAGCAGATGAATGGCCAACAGATTAACCAGCTCCAGCAGCAACAACAGCAGCAGCAAGCGGTTGTCAGCAGTCAGCAGCAACAGCAGCAGCAATCGCAGAGCGTGGCCGCCGTCGTAGCAGCGCTGGCCGATTCTAAGTCTCAACCAAAGCGACTACACGTGTCGAACATACCTTTCCGATTCCGTGATCCCGACCTCCGTTCAATGTTCGGGGTAAGTACCGTGTTCAAACGACATCACACGTGAACTTCATTCTACAATTTCATTTTTAATTTCTTCCACAGCAATTCGGTTCCATTCTAGACGTAGAGATTATCTTTAACGAACGTGGCAGCAAGGTATGTATTAGCGGTTTGGATGCTTTCAAGTTAATATGAACTTTTTGTTATGATTTTGATGAAACGAACACGAATTAGAACAATCACTTTTGCCCTTCCCCTTGTTAGGGTACCGACCTAAGGTACTGGTTGATTGAAAAAAAAAAGATGTAATATTCCCATCTCGCTCCTCTAACATGCGTACTTCTCTGTGCGTTTGCCGAGAAGCTGTGAGGTATATTTCTCTTTTTTTTTTTCTTTTCAACTACAAAAAAATGACTTCCGACGTACTAGGAGATTTGTTTGACAACCTTGTTTTGGGAAATCGTTTTCATAAAAAGTTTAATCCTTCGCTTCCCCATTTGCTGCGCTGTGTGTAAAATCATAGTTTATATAGTAAACTGTAAACAGCATGATAAATGAACCTAGCAGCCACGTAGGTACATCATTTTTGCAGTCCGTATGTTGATACTGCAATGCCTAAGTGTGTAACTATGAAATCTGAATAATTCCCATTTTATTTCATACATTATTAGTTTACCTTTACCTCAAAGTTATTTATGTTCGATTTTTATCCGATTCAACTTTAAATACGAAACGATTTCCCAAAATATGTAATCAAATCTCAAATGACGAGACACTATTAACCTATTCCAAATGTTCCATGCCCCACGGTTTTTACCAATAATTTCTTTCAAACGATAACAGGAAACTCCCAAGACACATCAGCGCCGCCCCCTTCCCTCTTAGGTACGACACTCAATTCATTGCATAAAAACATGTAGAATTGTCATAACTTTTTGAACACAAAAGAAAATTGCAAACCAACTTAATCGCTTGAAAACAATTTGCAATAAAAAATATAACCTTGTTTCTTCTTTTTGAATTATGCAAACATTTACCATTCCTGAGTTGACTATTTTTTATCCCACACCCAAAACTGTGTGTCTCACGACCCATCCTTGTGTCATGGACGTCACGTTACGTAACATCTTTTCCCAACTGCCCCTTTTGCTTTTATCACCTAAAAAAAAACCTAAAAAAAATACATCACACTTCTATCATGTTGGTACGAATAAATCCTTGCTACCTTTCTGAATTATCCAATTTGTTCTAAAACCAAAGCTTTTTCCAGAAATATACTAGGGTAACTTGAACGCTTCTTGTTTCACTTTCCCCAAAATAAAGTCCTACACTCACACCTTAGTCTTTTATGTTCATTCCTGTTTTCCTGTAGGATCTCTTGTCTTTGTATAGATGATTTTGATGTCATTCATTTCCAAGGTTGTTGAATGTTCACATTCTTCGGATGCATAGAGTTCTAGGCAAGTGTCAGATTGTTTGTAAGGTGAAAACTTTTCATTTTATAAATGGTTGTTTTTTCGTGCTTATGATTGCGAACTTTTTTTTTAAATATCTTTTAATCATGTTACGCCTGAACTTTCTTTAGACACATTTTATTTTTCGCGTCCTCATCAGTTTACAGTGCATAAATTCAAGGATTAAACAAGAAAAAAGCAAACTTTATCGTTTTTTCTTACACAGTATTGTTGGTTCCCCGTTTCTGTACTACGTTTCATTGCATTTACTTCTCACAAGCGAGAGTACAAGACAAGTCCTTAACACACAACAACTTCGTTTATAGCTGTTAGTAGCATTAGTAACAATCAAATCCTCCCTGACAGTTCTTTTATGATCAGTTTTTTTCTGAAAGAGTTATTGGTACCCTGCACTTCCATTCCCTTTTCCTTCCCACTAGCATCGCGGAATGATTGCATACCATCTAAGTGATATAAGATTAACATTTCTGAATTTATTCCGATGTTCTTTCATGGTTAGTTTTGAACAAAAATCGGTGTTTAATTTGTTTTTGAAACTTTATATTTATCTTTGGTTCGATTCTAAGCCATAGGTGGCTTAGAGTAATGCTTCGATTGTTTCATTTTTCAATATGTATTCATGATATTTTGGTTAACTTGTAACCTTTGATCGATTTGTTTATTTTGCATCTTTTTTGTGAATCTTTGCATTTCTTTTGATGAGGATGTTTTCAATCGTGTCGAGATATGCATCACTCCCCTAAATTCTCTGTTGTATTCCTCTCCAGGTGTGAAGGTTACTGCTATACATGTATCATTTTCGTTGTAGTGATTCGCCTTAGTCTTATTTTTCATGCATATTTCATTCCCCCAATGCTTCCAAATTGTTAAATTTTTGTTCTTCAATCTTTCTTCATGTTTGTATCAGTTCCCAAAGCGACGGGTCTTGATGGCAGGTTCTACTTACATGCTTGTGTTACTAGTCTTGGTTTGATGGCTGAGATGTGACTTGCGCAAAACGGCTGTGATTATCTTTAAAACTATTACAGTATGTTTATCTGTTAATCCTTTTCCTTTGTCACCAGCCACATGAGTTTATTATTTCACGAGTGACATGTGCATGCCAGGCTGTATCGTTGGCTTTATAAATGTCTTCCACTTTACTCGGTTGTAAGATCACTCGGAGGAACGAGTTATTCAACCTGTAGGCAAACAATGAGGACTCACACAATATTGAATATTATGTTCAAAACCTAAAAAGAAACTTTTCATACAATTTTGTTGCATATTGTGCATTCATCCTACTTAACGTAGAATTGGCTTAAATAATTAAAACAAATAGAATTTGGTTATCGGTATTTCCCGAATGCAACCCCACCTGCTTGTCAAAATAATTGTCGAATGAGATAGATGATTAAAAGGAAGAGATTTTGCTAGATTTTCTATCATTTGACCATGCCTACTTAGATCAGGGAAAATGCAAATCAAGACGACACTGCCATTTTTTAAGAACTTATGGTGACTGTTTAACTTTGTTAGTTGCTTTAGAGACTTTAAAACGGTGATTTATTAGTTTTTTTGTGTAATCGCATGGAAACGAACCATATATATTGTTCATGACATATTAGAAATACTTTTATAAAATAAACTTCCACCGCTGATGATACGAATTCAGTTTACAATCATCATCCCTTGCACCCTGTGATGACGGAGCTTTATTCTGTAATGTCAAAGAGTTGAAATGATTTCCGGAAACCGTTTGCCAAACTTTATGTACGATTTAGAATGATTTTTGTTACGCAACTCATGGTAATAGAGAGAACGAAATGGCATTGAAAAGGACAGCGAACGTAGCAGATTTATGGTTCTCAAATACCATCGGTGTGGATAGTCTAATTCTGCTAACCTTCAACGCTAGAAAAATAAAAGACGTCCCATAAGACGGGGATCAATTCCAACCGCATCTAGAAATATCGTTGTTGCTCGCTAAAGCCTTGATTGTCACTCAAAATTTGCACATCTTGTTTTGGGTGCCGGTGGTTTTACCTTTTTTAAAAGGAAATAGAAAATCCCTTCCATCATTCACGGTTTCCGTATGCTTGTAACTGGAGAAAACGAAAAACAAGAGAAAAAGTAGAAACCAGTGCACGTATATTAGGAAACGCGTTATTTTAATCCAACCATAAAGTGAACTAATAGCAGTTCAGCTTACCTTTTTGCCCCATCGGATCCATAAAAACCTTGTTCCGCATTTCGTGTCACCTCTCACGAGCAGGATTTTACTACAAGTTGATTTGCTAGTGCTGTAGGAATATCGAAGCGAAGCAAAACTAAACGTTGAAACTTTGTATCAAAATGAAAAATAATCTTTCGCCAACTTTAACTTTGCGTACCTTCCTTGCTGTTCGCTCCTCAGCTCGCGATTGAAATAAAAAATGTATCTAATGTTGACAGATAAACCATTATTTTTACATTGCTGCACTGGACATGGGCACTAACAATGAAGCACAGAATAATGACTTCATACTCCATCGAATCAATTGTTGTTCTTGATTGACGGTAGTAAATATTACCACTGAAAATCTTTTTTAGTACAGCTTGGTTTATAACGGCCATACAAGATTGCTCTTATAGAACTCTATCACTTGAGAAAAGCAGCAGAGTTAGTAAGCTATGCAAAAGATGAGTACATTGTTTCTTACAATATCAAGACGCACGCACGAGCTATTTAAAATAAATAATAACTTGTAGCGTAACGCAATTTACTAGGAAATGTAATGTTTGATTGAGTTATCGAAATGATTTTTATTTTTGTTCATTTGTGGGTTTAACATAACGCGTTAACATCGCAGCCATCGCCAAGTCTACAATTAAGCTGTTATACAATTGATTTTATTTTTATCACAACTATTTGTTCATAGCGAATTTTATCGTACTCATGCATTCTCGTTGATTGTCCACAATTGAATGGTTATGCAAATCTAAGCAATTATTCTTCCACTTTTGAGGCGTTGTATTTTACCGCGCTGTTTAAGTTCATTACCGGTTTCATCCAGCTCGGTTTCTGGTTAATTTTTAAAATATTTTTGTAGTTGCTGTGCCCCCAGAACTTTTTTATTTTATTATTTTTTTCTTCATATACACTTTTCTAATGCTTGGCGCAATCACGAATACGAAAACACGAAATCGCAGAATAATCTTCCACGTTCTCATTTTTATTTTCGATGTTTTGATGGCTTCTATGGATGGAATTTCATTAAATTTAGTCTGTGAAAAGTTTTGTTAACACCTTCATCAAGCCAGCATTTTATCGTAGCGCTGTTGGCTACCATTACCCGCAAAAATCCGAATACATTCCCTGTTTCCTTATCTTACGCAACATTACAACCTCCCTGACATTATCCCCACAATAGTACAGTTTTGCTATTTCTTTCCAAATTCTCCCCATTCCTTTCCTAACATGTTACTATTGTTCTACTATATTTACATAGATTTAAACTATAAACGACTGCAAGAACAACGATGACCAAACCCAAAAAAACAATACGAAAAATGATACCATTATATATACAGATAATATATATAATAAATTTTTTTGTTGCACGTTGTTTTTGAGCGGACGCTGTTTTAATGCATGTTTCTTGTTCTGTCCTTGCATGTAGGGATTCGGTTTTGTAACATTCGCTAATAGTAGCGATGCGGAGCGAGCACGCGAACGTCTTCACGGCACTGTGGTTGAGGGACGCAAGATTGAGGTGTGCATGAAAAACAAAGTTTTTTCATTTTTCTTTATATAAATATATACATATATTCTCTATCCTTCTCTTCAATTTCTATCATATTTTAGTTAGTTAGTTTTGTTTATTTTCTTTATTTCATTTATTTTTTAGTTTTTTCAGTTTTTTCCAGTAAAAATCATCTTTTTTTCTATCTTAATTTAAAAATGTTAGTCCCTTTTTCACATCATCTGTTTTTTTTTTTTTTCATTTAATATCGATAAATTCACCTTCATTTTGAAGTTCTTTTATTTAAGTTATTTCTCTGCTATGCCTCTTCAGTTTTCTTTTCTTCTAGCGATAATGATACTTACTATATACATATTCTCTTTAGACAAAAGGTTGCGTATATGAAACACTGTAACAATTCGATGTTCTCTCGACTCTTCTAGTGGAAGATTGCGAATGAAACAATCATTAGAAGAGTGTTGAATCTGCTGCAAAATCTAACCTTCAAGCATCATCTAATATTTTTCAACCAAATCGACTTAATTTCATCGCCTTACTGGTAGTCGTTCTATTTGACTGTGTATTGGAGCATTTGTGTCTGTTTTTGGATTCAGCGTGGTTCCAATTTTAGTCGTTTCCATTTTGTGAATGATCTTTCAGTTTTTTTTTGTGTTCTTTATACCCGAATACCTGGACGGTTTCTCAAATCTAGATGGCGTGCAATACTTACAAGAAATACTAGAGTTATTTTGGATACCTTTTATTCCTGATCAGCAACCTTACTTTACAAACAATAGATAATGCTCATTATTCTATCCCGCCACTGAAAAGTGTTCTTACAAGTTTAGTTACATTTGAGTTGATTGACCTACATTGAAAACCGAAGAATACCAGAGTCGTTCAATGGTACTAATTTTATTTACTTTATGAATGCGGCTTTTTTGATTCTCCGTGACTGTAAAAGTACTTCTGGAATGGTAAAGAATATTGATCGTGTTATGTTTTATTTTGTGATTGCCCTTGATTGTGCCTCGTACCATATCTCCCAAGCGCAAGTTTATTATATAATTATGATGCCGACGCCAGGGTTGATGTTTTAAAAAAACTTTATTTCTAACGTCATGCTCATTTGAGCCCTAATTCGGAACTGCCTAGCTAATTTCCTCGCGGTTCTCGCATCGATGTTGTAAAGGTGCTGACGATGCGTCTGCTACGTCGAAGTCACATTCCGTTGCTCTGCTTCTGCTGCGGCTGGTGGCGATGCGTTCTCATGTTTCCCGCTTGACCGATGGATGCACGTGGCTGCTGACGTAGCAGGTTGTCCGGTGTGTTCCACATAACTCCTCCGGGGGGTGGAAAAGCGTGGCCTCACGCGTCGTTTTTCCTTGGCAAGATTTCTGCGATGGCTCTTACTTTTCTCTGGTAGAATACAACTGCAAAAAATGCCAAAGCTACTGTGAGGATGAGAGAACATGAAATACCTCCTAAGAGACTGAAATTCCAGTGGCTGTTGAATTTCTTCAAGTAGGCGTGATGCAGCTCGATCCGATTGATGAAGTTCGCTTGATCTTGCAACTCTGTTGGTTGTAGCGTTACTGTTGTTTTCGATACGGCTCCCCAGAATGGCTCTGTTTTGTCGATGGTAGTTGTAGACTGGAATGACAGATTTTGTATGTTTACCGTGCATTGGGTGAATCTGATTAGGTAATTTCCAGTGATTATTTTCTCGTCTGGGCCGCAATTGAATTTCAGGGACTCATTTTTAGCGTTATTGATGAGGAGTGTGCCTTCTGCTATGGTATTGATAACTGTACTGTTTGTACTTTTGGTTTTGCAACTGCTTTTCTTGCCTTCGAGTAGATTCGAGATGCAATCGTCTTCGTATTGTCTGATGTTGCCGGGGCGTTGGATGTACTCATCTGGTGTCGTCGAAGTGAAGATTCCTCGTTTACCTTTTATAACGAGTGCTGGATATTGCGATATTATTGAATCGTTCACGTTCAATGGGTGTATCTGGAGTAAATCGTACACTTCTTTCTCGAGTTGTGGTACTTGAAGGATGTAGAGAAGCGTGTCGTCGCTAACTGCTATTTTCGGCTTTACTAGTTGCAAGGCTTCATCGGGAAGATTTACGTTTATGCCCTGGTCTTCGAGTACCATTCTGATCGAATTTATCTCATGCGAGGATAACAATTTGTTGCTGGCAATTGACACTCTTGACCAAATGATTGTTTCTTGGATTTCTTCTAAAACGTGGTTTATGACGTCGATATTAATTAAAAGGGTAATTGCTTCGAGTTCGTCGAGAAGTTTGTTGTTGGTTTCCCCTATGACTGCATTTACAGCGTTTGTGAGCGCGCTTAACCTTTTGTCGAGTTGCGTATTAACTTTCACTTGCTGGTTGTTACTGTCGATCAAATCGTTCATCGTTTTGTTGATGAGGCTTAAATCTTCTGCATCCGGACTGCCGCTGATCCATTTCCACATTGTTCCGATCGCTTCTATGCTTCTAGCTTTCCTGGTTTCCCTAGGTTTGATTTGCATAAAGTTTGAATACAATAGTCTAGTTTTCATTCGGATAAGGTCTTTCAATGGATTCTCAATTTTTTCGTATGCTAAGCTAACTAGTGAATTTACTGTTTTCTCTAGGGTAGTAAGGTTGATGGGATGTATCATGTTAATATTTCCGTTCTGTACTCTTCTCGTACCTAACTTTAACGAAAGTAGCGGTTGGTCGCTCAAAAAAGTTATTTGTAATTCCGGTTTAGGTTGAGTTATCTTTTTGAATGGTGGTTGAGGTGATATAATGCCGTCTTCTGCTGAATGAGTTTCGTGCGCGTTTATCATGGTAACAAGTGTGAGAAATATTGCTGTCGTCATCTGCAATGAGATTGAAACTTGAGTCAACACTTATTCCTTTTAATTTTTCCTTTGTGCCTTTTGATGTTTTTCATCGTTTTGAATGTTTTTTCTCTGACTTCTTGAATTCTGACTGGCTTGGCTCGCGGGTCTAATTTCTTGCGTATATTTGGTTTAATGAACACTTCGTCGTTTTCTTTTAATTCCGGGGGGTCTTCTCTAGATTCGTTGCGTTTAAGCTGTGCTAATCTGGCATTTTCAAGGTTAGCCTTTATTTTTGCAAAAAGATCTTCTGTATTTTGCCTGTGTTCATTACATCCGTTAAATATGATTTCGTTCGGTGTGTACTTTGTAGCGGAGTGTACCGAATTATTGTACAAGGAAACTGATAATAGCATTTTCTCAATGGTGCTCATGTCGGTAAATTTACTTTTGTTTGTGTTAAATATTTCAATTATTGTTGAGTGAGTTTTTTCCACCTGTCCGTTATTCTCGGAGCACGAAACGTATGAAAGTTCAATATTTAAATTATCTAGGTAATTTTTTAACTGCAAAGATCTGAAAGTGGTTTCGTGATCAGTAATTATTTGAGACGGTGTGTTATACGTTGCGAAATATTGTGCTAAGGCATTCTTCACGTCTGTGATATTTTTTGTTGCCATTGGGATAAGTTGTAAATGTTTTGAAAATGAATCGACTAGTGATAGGAAATTGCATTTATCTATTTGGAAGATGTCCATGTGAACTCTGTCAAAGGGTCTGTTAGTGGTCGGTCTAGGAGACAATTTGATATTATAGGGCTTCCTTTCGTATTTATGGGTGTTACATACCTTGCATAGGTGGGTTATTGCTTTGATTTTGTTAGTCATTTTGGGAAAGAAATAGCTTCTCCGTAATTGATGTTCAACTTCGGTGATGCCTCTGTGTGCGCGTTCGTGTTCTTTGGAAACTATCCTGTCTTGTCTTTCTTGGTTGGTAACGTCTTCTACCTGTAGTTGAGTTAGTACGAAATGTCCACGTTGGTTAAAATGTTGTCTGTACACGGATTGTATTAGTTGAATTAGATTCTCGGGGGCCATTATAGCAGTTTGTTTGCCATTATGGTATCTTTTGAACGAGTCCATTATTGTTAGTTCGTCATGATACGGTTTACAGATTATGGTTCTGTTAAAACCTGGGAAAGGAGCTTCTGTTATGTCAGTTGTTATGCGGGATGTTCTGAATATTATTTGGTTACGGTAGTAGTTAATTGGTCTTTCAGAAAAATGGATGTAATAGTCATCCGATGTATCTGCTGAATGGATGGTTTGGGAATCGGAATTGGGGTTGTTAGGGGAATTATCAGGAGAAGGGTTATTTTCATCTTGTCCTCCTGAAACGAAAAGAGATTCTTCCAGATTAACTGTAATGTTCTCCTCCGTGTTTTCCTTTTTGTGTGGTTGATTTTCGATTCCTGTGAAAGACAGATTTTTATTAGTATTTGAATCGGATGAACTGTTTACTTTTCTGCTGAGCGCATCAGCTACAACATTCGCTTTTCCTTCCTTATACTGGATATCGTAGTCGAAATTTTCCAGTTCTAGTCTCCATCTCAGAATCTTCGAGTTCTTTGTGGATGTTTTGATGAAGGTGAGCGGTTTGTGATCCGTTATAAGTGTGAACTTGTTTCCATAAAGGTACGGCTTGTATTTCTGAACTGCCCAGATAATTGCTAAAGCCTCCTTTTCGGTTGTCGAGTAGTTCGACTCTGTTTCATTAAGCGTTCTGCTGCCGAATGCAATCGGCCTTTCTTTACCATCTTGCATTTGGGATAGTACAGCGCCAAGTGCATAGTTGCTTGCGTCTGTCGTTAAAATAAACGGCAATTTAAAATCGGGGTATATGAGTATCTGATCTGATGAAATGATTTTCTTTAGTTCTTCGAATGATGTCCTGTATTCCTCCTGATTGAAATTTACTGTTGCGTCTTTCTTTAGACATTTTGAAAGGGGTTTGGTTAGTTTCGCGTAGTCCCTAATGAATCTACGGTAATACCCTGTGAGACCTAAAAATTGTTTTATTTCTTTCTGGGTTGTGGGTAGTCTCCAGTCAAGAATTTTTGCTATTTTATCGGGGTTTGGTTTTATGCCTTCGGGGGTGATAGTGTGTCCTAAGAACTCCGTTTCTCGCTTTAAAAATTCGCATTTATCGAGCTGAATTTTTAGGTTGAAATCAGATAGTCTTTGTAAAACGGTATCTAGGTTATCGAGGTGTGTTTTCAAATTTTTGCCAACGACGATTATGTCGTCAAGATATACGAAACAAATGTTTCCTATAAGTCCTGACAAAACGCTATTCATCGCCCGTTGGAATGCCGCGGGTGCGTTTTTTAGTCCGAAGGGCATTCTTGCAAATTCAAAATGCCCTTGGGTTGTTGAGAATGCAGTTTTCATACGATCTTTCGGGTCCATCTCTATTTGGTGGAAGCCCGATTTGAGATCCAAAGTTGTGAAGTAAGAAGATTTCCCGAGGTTATCAAGGATTTCTTCGATTTGGGGTATAGGATATTTATCCTCTATAGTTTTTTCATTTAATTTTCGGTAATCTATGACGACTCTGATTTTACGTTTACCAGAAGCATCTGTTTTTTTTGGTACAACCCAAACTGGTGAGGAGTAGGGGCTGGTGGAGTGAGCAATTATTCCATTGTCCAGTAGTTCCATAATTTGTTCTTCTACGTCTTGTTTCAAATGGTGTGGGTATCTATAACACTTTGTGAATGTAGGTTTTTCATCGGTTGTTATAACCCTGTGTTTAACTACGTTTGTGGCAGTAAGTTTTTCATTAGTTTTTAAAAGTACTGTTTGATTTTTCAGAATCAGCTTTATTAAGTGAATTTTTTCATGCTCAGATAAATGGTCCAGGCGGATTAGTTTTCGAATATCCTTTTCTGTTAGGGTTTGTCCTTTGCTTATCGGAATGGGCGTAATTGTTTCGAAGTTGTTTATTTTCAGATTAATTTTTTTGTTAAGCATTTTGGGGGGGTTGGGTTTTGTACTTTTCACCACGAATGTAGTTTTCGTGCCGGTTGCTGTATACAAACCTGGTTGGACCGTGACTCCTTCATAGATTTGGGTCGGTTCGTATACTGTCCAATCTCCTTTCTCATCTGTTGGGAGGGTGACGTAATGTTGGTAAGTTTTCTTGCTTGGAAAATATTTTTCGAACGAAAAGTTCACTCCGGAGATTTCAATTGTACCTCTCTTGAAATTTATTATTGAATTGTTTTCAGCTAAAAATTGAGACCCTATTAATCCGTCAAAAAATTTATGAAAGTGAATTTCGTAGTATTTCTGTACAGGAACGTCCTTTCCTAAAAAATTTTGTTTTCCTTTTCCTAACATTGGTCTTGATCCCATTAGGTTGGAAATTGCAACGCCTTTAATTTCTTCTGATTTTTGTAAGATTCCTGGTTTTATGAGATTTTTGTTAGCGCCTGTATCTATTAAAAGTTTGAGTCCTTTTTTGGTGCAAAGGTATGGGAGAAAATCATATTTTTTTCTGGATTTCAAATGCCTTCTTTGTCTTTGTTCGCTATGCAAAAATTTCCTTCAGCTAGTTCTTCTTCATCTTCGCTACCTTCATCCTCAGTTTCGGCCTCATTATTGTTGTACTGTTTCCTGATGTGGCTGAGCTTGGTTCGAAGCGAGGGGTCGATGTCCATTGGTTCTGGTGCATCATTCTGTTTTGAAAATTTCCTTACCGAGTTCGCTCTATTTGGTTTTTGTGGCTCAAATTTGGCTTTTTCCTCGTTTTGGAATTTTCGCTGATTGTTGAGGAGCTGTTTTTTCGGTCCCCTCTCGTGAGCGATTGCGTTTAATTCTTGTGCCTTGTATTTACACAAGAATGCATACGCATCCTCGATATCTTTGGGTCTAGCTGCTTGAGCGTGCCCAAAGTAGGGTGCGCGTAGCCCGGCAATGAATGCTGCTAGGGCATCCTCGTCGATGAACGAGTTAATCGCGTCCCAATGTGCAAGATACTTCGCGTTCTGTTTCGCTAGAGTTTTAATATTCTGCACAATTTCTTTCGATGTTTGATAGTAATGATGGATGTTCATACTATCTGTCATTCTGTTCTGCCACATTTGGCACTTATAGGTTGATAGTTCTTGCCTATCACCTAGTGAAGAAATCAAAATTTCCTTCACTTGGTCAAAATCCTGTGGGTTTCCTGCCAGACAGAGGATGTCTTTGGCTTTTCCACTGATTTTGTTGGTTACTGCTGTCACGTATGTGCAGTATAATTCGTGGGGAACTTTCCCTTTGAAAAGGTTCAGCGTATTTTCAGCTGTATTTAGCCATGCTGATAGCTGTTTCCTGTTACCTTCAAATGGCTGTAGAGATTTAATTGGATCGGGGATTCTATAATAATCTCCAATCGGTATGTCTCTAGGAGAGGAATGAGATGATGCAAGGGTTTGGTATTGCCCTTGAAGCGCATTGATAGCTGCCATCATTTCACCCAGTTTTCCTGCAAGCTCTTCCATGTTGTCACTGTCTTCTAACTCGGAGAGTGTCGGAAGATTGCGGAGTTTGTTAAACTTTTCACTTCTGTTCATACGTGTCGACCTGCTATTATTTTTCCGGAACGCTTCTGGATCTCAGATTAGCAAATTTGTGGGCACAGCGTATGCAATTTTCAGAAGGAAAATTGTTTTGTTCGGAACCGTCTATCTGGTAGTGCGGTTCAGAATTTTCCAATTACGTCTATCTGGTAGTGCGTAACGGATACCTCTACGTCTATCTGGTAGTGCGTATGAGGGTGTGTGGTGAATGAGAAGAGAGGAGAAAAAAAAAAATCCTCTTTTTTTTTTCACAACACAACACGTGACACTTTTTTGACTTTTTTTTTTTTTCTTTCGCACTCTCACTTACAAAAGTAAAAAAAAAGGAAATAAAAGGTTATCACTTACAGTCGGGTGTGGTCACGGTTCGTGCCAACTTCGCCAGGTTCCTGGGTGGTCTGTGTGCGGGGGATCCTCAACTCCTCGGCGGAAGAATTTCCTTTGGTGCTCCGGATGCTTTCGCGGGATCGCTTTGGTGAAGATTTTCACTTTAATCACCTTTCCACTGTTTTACTTTCACACAAAACACTTGGCACTCCGCACGGCTGCGCCAATTATGATGCCGACGCCAGGGTTGATGTTTTAAAAAAACTTTATTTCTAACGTCATGCTCATTTGAGCCCTAATTCGGAACTGCCTAGCTAATTTCCTCGCGGTTCTCGCATCGATGTTGTAAAGGTGCTGACGATGCGTCTGCTACGTCGAAGTCACATTCCGTTGCTCTGCTTCTGCTGCGGCTGGTGGCGATGCGTTCTCATGTTTCCCGCTTGACCGATGGATGCACGTGGCTGCTGACGTAGCAGGTTGTCCGGTGTGTTCCACATAACTATATGCTATAAACTCCCTTTTTGTCCCCTTTCCCCCAATAATGGTTATGGTATTTTATTTCTTGTTAGGTGCTTAGATTTTTTAAACTGTGATGCGGTTATGAACATTTCAATTTAGCTAACTTTACACATTTACACAAATATAAACACACATTAGCGCACAAACACGATCCACACGCCAATTACGCAGTAAACAGTAAAATTCACGTAACAACGCGTCACTGTCGTTCGATGCTCTTTCAAAATATTATCTTTGAAGATAACTGTTTAAAAAATGAAAAATCTCCAATTGCTAGTTTATTATTTTCTTCCATTTAGTTTATTGGTCAAGGTGTTTGTATTGCTTCCTCCACCATACCGAATAATAACAATGTCGTAAATGTCAATCATGCTGCAACCATGCTTTAGTTTATGTGTTGAAATTTATCGAATTTAATATGACATTAAAAAGTTTTACATTAAAGCGCTTCATACCCATGCTCACTTATAACCATTTGCAGTACAGATGACAGTAAACAATAAATTGATCTCGTAAGAGTCGCTGTCAACTGATACTAGCAATTTCATTTCATTGATACTGTGACAAACGGTTAGTATTGTTTATTCCATTTGAAAAAAAAGAAACATTTGAAAAAATAGAAAC
Organism: Anopheles atroparvus; assembly: GCA_914969975.1. Taxonomy (NCBI): domain Eukaryota; kingdom Metazoa; phylum Arthropoda; class Insecta; order Diptera; family Culicidae; genus Anopheles; species Anopheles atroparvus. The sequence continues at coordinate 30,748,757 of CAJZCY010000002.1, read as the reverse complement.
TTACCCAAATCATCCTGCCCGCCTTGAAGGCAGATAATTTGTATAAGGATAAAAGTAAGGCAGCTTTGATTTAATGCACTTGATATTCTTTGTTCCAAACTTGCTTAATCATAGGCCTGTAATAATCTGATATGTGTATTATTTAACAATAAGACCACACCGAATCAATCCATTCAGGGACTATATTTTGTTCTGATGATTAAAACGCACAAAACGTAGAACAAAACCTAACGGAATTTAATAGGTGCACCCCGAAATCGATATGGCGTTCTTGACTATCCTAACCATCATAAGTTGCAACATCTCTCTTCTCCCGTTCACACACATTTTCAGTTTCGTTCTCCATGGTCTTTTCTTTGTTATTATCTTCTTATTACAACTAAAATAACCGCTCATAAGACTCAGGACACTCTCCGCTAGAGCCTTGGCTCAGTAATCTAAAGGATCGAGCAGTAGGAACGTAAAGAGATGACAAAAAACATATCTGTTTTGTTTTATTCAAGCTATAGAGATTTAAGACATTTGGTAGGTCCCAGCTTTTCGGGAATCTACTAAGCCATTCCCAACTGGCATCTTGTTGTCAAGAAAATCGGAAGAAAAACCCAATCAGACTCAAGAGCCGTAACGAATGTATTAAATTAAGTTTTCCCAGAATACATACCAACACATGGGCCGGATAACAGTACAGTACGCTTCAGGTTGCTGCTGCGAGAATTCTCGTTTGTTAAATGAAAATTAATCTACTATTTCATCAGAAAACCTGCCTGTGAGGCTCTTATTAAATTCTTCTCATCAACCAATAGTATGTTGGACTTGTTTATTCCAAACTTATTCCAAGAATGTTCACAGAAGACCTTATCTTCTTTTTTAAATTTTATAACTCTGCAATACTTGAAATAGTACGGCAGTTATCCTAAGATGACATAGTTTTTTTTTATTATCCCTTAAATGAACCATGGCGTGGTCTTTCTTGGTTAGCGACTTGTTTAATTTGTAGCATTACAGTAACTTTTTACTCATGAACTCAAGAAAAAGTTACAAACCGTCTTTAAGGCTTCAGTTAGGTAAAGGTCCCGCAGCCAAATTTAGCAATCCATGCTATCAAGAAACGTGAGTCAATTAGCTACAAAACGTGGATTGGCACTTACGTTGGGAAAAACACCGGCCTTCAATCAATTGCTGTCAGAGGGAAAAACATTCTTGCAATAAACGAGCACTTGCGTAAGATTTAACAGTATATGAACATAGGATGAAAAAACGATTTCGTAACACATCCTTACGCTACACGTGTACAGATAGACATGAAATTGAGCGAGATGGGTCACCATGCACAGCGAAAAGGAGCATACAACACGTAAAAAGCTCGTTGTTCCGTTTGGTAAGGCAGTTCCGGATCATTGCGAGCTTTTCCGATATTTATCATCCCGCATCGGATGGGGTTTTCCTGGCGACGTTGCGCTTACAGTGAGCCAATTGTAAGCTCCTCTCGCGTAAGCTAGTGACTCTTGCGACGGGTATGTGTGTGTATGTATGTGTGCGTGGGTAGTTGGAAAAATCAACCAGAGATTTATCGCTAGCCGATAAATCCTTTTTCTCTACCCGACGGCAGCTTCGGGCCATGGCTGCTACGATCAGCATTCAGGACGAGGAGAAAGGCATGGGATAACCAATTGTAAACCACCCAGTAAGGGTGGGTGGCAGCTTTATTATCCGGGCTTTCAAAGTGCTAATAAGTATTCTTCACACGGCTCGCTGGAAACCGTTGCAGCATTTTTTTTCCATTCCCTGGTATGAATCACAATATGCAACACAGGAGTGAAAAAAAACCCAGCTATTTGCCGCGTTGCGAACGAATAGAAGGATAGTAAAAAACGCTTATGTGTCACTCGAAAAAAGAGACACAAGAACAGAACTGGTAGGCGTTATAATTCAACCCGCCCGCTGCCGTGCACTTTTTCGCAAGTTAGTCGATTGCGAAGAGAAATCTAGCAGTGTATTGGTCCAGTTCTCTCGGAAACTCAGAGGGTATCTAACTAGAGTGGCATTTCGAAAGCTAGCTTTAAATCCTTTTTGGCCTTTTTGTTTCCTCGTCTTCTCATTCGCCCAGCTTCAATCGCGCCACAGTTGAATGTATGGGTCTTTTCTTTTTTTTCTTTTTTAATCTTTCGAAGTTCGCTTCAATAAAAATGGCCAAAAGAATCAAAGAAAATGGAAAACAAAAAGTACTTCGTCCTGAACGCTCATCGCTTACCATGCTGGAGGTGTACATGCTAACGTACAGCAAACGCTTGTTGGATGGTTACAAATCACCCGACCAAACCAAAGTGCAGCTTTTATCCACTTTTCATTCGCTTTCAAACTGCGTTCGATCTTTTTACCGGTGGTGCACAAAAACTCCTCTCTGCTTCCACCATTGTTGCACTTTTTGCCGCGCAGGGATGTGTTGCCAATCAGCAAAAGAAAAAAAGGAAAACCTGTCTTTCCGTTCCACTCGCACCGCTTGGCGCAATGCTTTCATTCGTCCCTTTTCCGGCAGTTGAAGTTTTTTTTTTCTTATTGTTTCGGACCAACGAAAAAACCAGTATCGGGATCAGGACTTTCTCGTACAACTTTTGCCTGTCGTTCGTAGCTCGTTTGATCGATGACAACCGCGGATGCAAATCAGCATCAGCCCGTTTCCTTGGGTCCGCCTGCGTCGGACCGGAGTTGGACAGCAATTCCCGGAACCGCTGTCTATCGATAGATAAAATTGATGGCCAGCTTCTTTTATCGCCTTTTTTCTACTGTCACTGCGATCCACCTGCACCGTGTAGTCCTTTCCGGTTGCGAAAGGGGAATCTAAACAAATCCAGCCAATGTGTCCGATCATGTCTTCCGTCACGGTGCATCCTTCCTGACCGGGATGTACAGGTTCTCTTATCAATGTGTGGAAGGATTTTTTTTAAATGTAGTTTGTCTACACGACGGTTGATCAATACAGCTGGATGCTCTGTTTTTTCGCTTTTAAACAATACATACCAGGTGTGCCGCAATGTTTAGTTTTTTTTTTTTGCATTATGCCTTCTCTTATCCACAACACCGCCAGGATCGAATCCTACTTGGTTGAGGAGAAAGGGAAAAAAGGCAGAATCCTTTCACCTGTCAACTCGTTTCGTCCTGCGGGTTGTGAGAGAGCGCCATGTTGTGTCTGTCGCACAGTTTTCTAATCCAATTGTTGCATATTTTATGCGATATCGGTGCAGAACACCAACAGTAGAATACTGTTGGTTTAATCGCGGCGACCGAGGGCTTGTGCTTCCAAACGCGACGAGTTCTATGAATGGAGATTTTTGAACACAGCATAAAATGCAAATTTGCTGTCCATTCCGAACCTGATAGTGGGATTAGTATCGAAATCGAGTGCATAAAGCGATGCAAAATGAAAAATCGCAATCTTGTTAAGGGTGAATTTGAACTTTCTAAACTTCTTACCTGCCTTATTGGTTATTCAGCAGCGAAAGGCGTGTTTAAACCACATGCTTTACTGTACGGTCAACAAACTTGTAGAATGACCAGAAAAACTGCTTCACAAGCCAGAGAAATTCATCAAAAAAAATGAAAAATCCGTTCGTAATGCATCATTTATATTTTTACCCACCATCACTGATGAAGAGATTTATCTGTGTACTTTCTGTCCGATGCACAACAAAAGCCAAACCTATTGAAAACCAATTATAGATGTGACACTGGTTCAACTTTGGCATGAGCTGCAATGTGCTGGAGATCATTTTTCTCATTTTTGTTAGGGAAAAGGGACGGTAAAATAATGAAGACAATCGATGCAGTACACGGAATAGCGAAAGACGGGAATAATTAAAAACGTGACGTGAAAGGATAATTTAAAGCAGCCACTACCGGACATATTTCAATTCGTACCTGAAGTCTCACAACAAAACGAAACTTGTTCGGAGCAAGGGGTATCTAGCGACCGCCGATCGAAAAAGGACCTGTAAAAGAAACAAGTGACGTTTAATTAAAAAATGATGCTAAACCAGGCACGAGACCGATCGGATAGGGCGGATGCAAATGGTTCGAAAGGATGACCACGAAAGAGTGGCAGGCGCGAATGATGGCATTATGTTGTTTTTACGTTCATTCCTTCCTCCATGTTTGCGGTTCGGTGGAACGCGAATCAGGAAACCCGATGGTCATAAACTTTACTCGCGTCGAAATATGACAAGGGCGTATTTTGTTGCCTTGGTTTATCCACATTTTCATTCTTCTCGTCCATATTTTTAACAAAAGGTCATGCATTATTTTCCAACGGGTTTGGGAAAGCAAAGACATCTCGATGCAATGATAATTCTTGTTTAAATGAGAAGCAGAAGAGACTAATGACACTATTGCAGGCTCTTGCCTACTGATAGAACAAAAACTAACGTCCATAAGACTGAGTTCATTTTCCTGGTTACATAATACATACGTGCATTATGTTACGGTGTAGACTCATTTTACTTGTACCTCGGTGAGCACCAGTGCACATAACGTAAAAATCAATCGATTTAGTTAAACGACCGAAAACAGTGATAAAAAATTATGTGGCATTCAGCAGTTTCCATACAGCCATACCGACACGCTCGTAAACGGCGTTAAATTGCACTTGATCAACTGCAACTGCACCACTACACCCGTGCATCGTACCTTGCGCGACGGTGGTTTAATAAATATCTTAATTAATTTTCATCGCGCGCGGCCCGTGATTTTCACCCGTGACCCGCTTAAAGGAAACAAGAGGCGCATTAACGCGTATATTGTACAATGATAATCAAACCAATTACAATCGAAAAATTTCACTGCGTGCCTGCACGTGCCAATTTACTTCGTTGTAATTATTCCGCCAGTTGATTGTTCAATGGTAATTGGTGGTTTCTCGCTTTCCATTCGTATGTATTTTTCTTCCTATATTCCCATAAATCCTGTCTGCTCTGACAGCATATAACCAATTGGAGCTGTTATTCCTTCCTTTTTTTGTTTAACGTCGATGTACCTGTACAACATTCCCCATATTCGGCAAATGTTGTGAGACTTTTATTTAAAATACAAGTTGTAAGGAAAAGGATGTTTCGTTGTGTCAGTTCGACGCTGGGTTACATATTATTTTGCAGAAGCCACCGAACAACTTTGCGATAACCACTAGACTTAATAAGCTTTGTTAAAGCAGCATATAATGTTTGCCTCACGGACTTAAATGGAAGTAAATTTTTAAGTCGACTAATAGACCACGTGCAACTTACTTCTAAAATGATACTTTCCTATTTCTTTATTTTATTTCAAAGCATATATGTTTAAGAGGATAAAATCCTTTTTCTCAGATCAGTGAATGCACGCTCATGCTCCTATGCGTACCACGCTGTCTGAGGCGAGAGAACGAAAACGATTACAGTTACAGTGTTTCATTACCAAGCAAGTATCATTGTGCTTCTACTGTCTACATTCAATTTGATTTATTAAATTTTCTTCATTTTCATCAAGTATTCGCTATCTCCTCTATCACTCTTTCTATCTATCTATCTCTATTTTCACTCTTGATAGTCTACTCTGAATGCATTTAATTGTTACATATATTTTTTTTCTTTTCCCCCTCCCGGAATTTACTCAAATTCAAAACCGCAACAATAAAAACACGCAAAACACACTACCGCAAAAAATTTAAACATATATGACACATCTCGAAACTATATGAAAAAAAAACACAAAAATCTTACAACCACACCACCACCACCAAATACCGTACAAATCGTGCATCCCCCCGCGCGCGCCCGCCCGCCCGTGTGTGTTATGCTGTTAAACTGTAGGTCAATAATGCAACCGCACGAGTTCAAAGTAAAAAAGCTCCTGCTGTATCAAGCGGTAAGTTGTTTAACCAAATATATTTTTCCTCGCTCTTCTCCACCTTTTAGACCCCAGAAGCTATTGTCGTTATTTTTTTGTTCAAGTGATGTGAAAGTGGCTCTTCGATTAATTAGTATCCGACATATTTCAAGACCCCCCTTTCATCGTCAGTGTAATTATTTGTCTATTTATTTCTCTACTGTACTTTTCCTTCTGCATAAATAAGAACAACGCAACCTTTTTTTTTTTCCTCAAGCTATCAAACCTATTCACCTTCTTTCTCTCACCTTCTTTCTTTCATACTCCACCTATTTCTCTCTTTCTTTACCTATATTTCCTGTGCATGTTTCTCACGTTGTCTGTTGTGTTAACTATTGTTAGCTGAGTTTCTTTCTTCATAGTATTAGTTGAGTGCCAAAATCGACTGATCAAAGAAGAATGGTTTAGGTTTATTTGTGTTACAACGATAACCTGCTTTTGAACGTTTGAAAAATAACCCCACCTTTCCAGTGCAGAATTACTTAAACTGTAGCCGGGCTAGTTGCCATTTCTACTTTTCGCATCTACTGGCTTCGGTTTACAGCCAACGGAGTTCTACCCTAGAAAAACTAAGGTTCCTTGAATTGTTCTATTTGTTTAGTGATTGTGTTTTTAATTTTCACCGTTTGTATGAATGATGCTTGTCAATTGAAAGTACATATCAGGCTGAATTCAGATCAATCAAGTTAGCGCTCAACTTGATTGTCTCAGATTCCTAATTTTGTCTTTAGCACACCATTTTCATCACCGGTAATTTATATTCTAAACCTCGTCTGTCATTTTTAATATCAGCATTATCAAAATCGGCACTTCAGTTTTTGTGTCCTACGTGTCTAGCAAATCTTTTTTTCAATCTCTCTTGAGCCTTAACTGTTTTCCAATTTTCTTACTTCGACCATGTCCCTCCTTTTATGACCATGTATTATTTTATTCATTACGGATACATTAAATTTGATATATTGAGAGGCAAATTTGATAAGTGGTCGCGTTCCTATCATATAATTTCTTAACTCACGATGTGGAAGAAAATCACACAATTTCAATACTGGTTAATTATGACACCTTTTTTATCTTTCTCTTCTCTTTTTCTTCTCTTTCTCTACGGCGGTGTATCAACTACACGTATCAATCCAAAATAATTTTAAATTTGTTGCATACTCCCTGTCCCAAACTACCGATGTTTAATGGCAATGTATTGATGCATAATTCAAAATTCATGGTGCACCTGCTACCATCCTCCAAATTTTTTGCTATGGAAAAAATGTATTAATCCAATCACAACCCCGGCCCACCTACTTCTACTTTGAACTGGTTTGATACATTATTATATTTGCAAAAATATGACGCTCTCAAAACCGTAAATTTTGCACGAATGGAAAAACAAATGTGACACCTCCTCGCCTCTACGGCTACCAACATGCTGCGTTTATATGTGTCTGTGTATGTTTGCGTTGGTGCGTGCAGTGTTTCTGACGAAACAAGGCGCCGTCTCGGCCCCATCACTGGGTGAGCAAAACCTCCGTTAAATAAACTTACACATTTGAATATACATAAACTGAATGCATCCCTATCGCATTACCTTCACGGAAGTCCTCCCTATTGTTTGTCATATAATGTACATCCTACCAGCCAAATGATCCGCTTTGCACGATTCCTACTAACATCGAATTTATTGTACTGGTGTTTTTGATCATTTATTGCTTTCCCACTAGTTTTTATTCCCCTCATATATACAGTATAATCTGTGTTTTTTTTTCTTGATGTTCACTCATTAGTAAAAAGTGAGCTAGTGGATAAGAAGGAAGAGAGCACCATACGCTAGTAGTGTATTTAATGTTTCGCAATTGTGTACATTAATCTAGGCATTGTATGAACAAAAAAGGAAGGGTTCAGCTTCCCTTTTAATTATGTTGTCCTTGCATTGTTAAGTATAGCGAAGATAGTAAACGTGAGTGTGTATTAATCTATGGAAATATGTATCCTTAGATGGTCGTTAAGAAGTGAAAACAAACCGGAAACCACAAGCGTTTCATACGATGCATACCAAACCACAAACCCGTATTATCTTCAGTGCAATAAACATCACTTCTTTCAAAGGGCGAATATTTTTCCAACTAGTGCGCATGTCGAGATTACTTTCAACGATTAAGGCCATTTCTTTTGATACTCTCTTTTTTTGAAGACATTCTTTATTTTATAATAACGACAAAAATTGTTGTATTGAAAACTTAAGCTACTGAAAGCCCGAAATTACAAACTTGAGAATAGGATTATATGCATTTTCAACAGCCTTTAATAGTTCACAGCATTGTTATTCAGATATTATTGAACATATTCGAGTTCTTATTATTATAAATTACTATTGCTTTTTATTACTAATTTTATTAATTACTATTTTTTCTATCAGAAGGTGTTTGTTAGTCATGTCTCGTACCGTTTTTCGCTCTTACTCTATTTGCGTGCTTCAACTAAGCAATAACAATAACGCTAAAATGGCTAAGCAGCAGCAGTTGGCTTTAATGAATTGATCACGATCAATCAAGTTATGCTTAAGCGTCCTGGGCGACGAGTTTTCTTTCGAAAAGCCCTCGGACGCGTCACTTTTCTACCGTGGGCATGCTCCAGCCACGCTTGACGTGTATCCCAGAGGGGGTGGACAAAAGCACACAGTTTTCACTGCCACGGTTTTGGAAACGCGCAGCCCGACGTGTTTGAAACTGATGGCAATTTCATGGCGGTTGACACGCGACAGCGATCATCGTTAACGATAATGCTAAACACGCGGACGACATCCATCTCAGGCGTTTCGGTGTGCCGCATTTGCCAACGTACTAGGGACATCCGCGGCAGCCAAATAATGGCAGCCTGCCTTACGCTCCTTCGCGCTATTTCTCCATCGAAGCTACATTTCTGTGCTCCTTCCGCTTTTTCAACTCCTATGATACATTTTACTCCTTGACAATTTCCTGCCACTAGGGCTGGTTGGTGTTCCCTATAGCTTACTATGTATTACTGTTATATTTACTTGTGGCCCTTTAAAGCCCCATTCCAACTTTTCCCCTTCCTCCATCTCTTTGCTTATCCATCCTTCTGCATCGTTGTCGTGCGGAGGAAATATCTTTCGCTTAAGACCTTCCATTCTGCCACCGTCAACGGATGGCGGATGTGACGTGTGCTTCTTGACTCAGTTGACGAGTTGGTTTTTTGTTGCTTTGAGTGAATCGTAATGCCTGTTTTCATGCCTCTTTGCATGCGAAATCTACTGCTGCTTAAGTTTGTCATTACTGATTGTAAATGCTGCACCTCTCTTTCGTTTAAATGAAATGGTTGTTGATGTTTTGCTATTTATTTGCTTTTTTCCGTTGTCGCTTGATGAAAGATAGCACTATCGGCTGTGATTGTATGTTGTTAATGGGTGTTAATGAATTCAAATTAATATCACCCCTGCATCTCATCATAAATCAGAGCTGCTACAATTCCGCCCAGTAACATTTTTATTGCTTTTGTTTACTGGCTTTTGTTTGTTTGATGGTATCCCACTTGACTCACGCGCTTACAAGCAGTGTTTAACAATGCGGACATCATAAATCATCTCTTAAAAAAATCTTAAAAAATGCTTGCTAGAGGCAAATTTACCTTTCCCTTTATGTCGCCACCCTACCTCTGGCTTTTGTTGCTCCTTGTTTAATCTGAATACAGTTACAACAATAGCTGCATTACACACTTTTTTCTTTAATATATTGTCCTACTTTAGTACTGCGCTAATTGGTATTGTAACGCTCGTTTGTTATACCGAGCTATCATAGCATTCCCAACATTCATTCTCGTCCAGCACCACGTTGGTCTCTTCCTTCTCCTTCTCCTTTAACTGTGGTGTTCACTGCTGCGTTTGCCTACCTCAGTTTGTCCTCCTAACTTGCCCTCCATCGAGGTTTAGAGCTTAATTCAACGTGTGTGTCCGTTGTGGCCACAGAGCAGAAGTTGTAATCCTTTTCATCAATCAAATGCGCCCCCCAATTACGTCCATCAAACCCAACCCACCATTCCGAAGCGCACCGTCATTATTCATCGTCGGCACCAATACCATATATCTATGTACGATGTGTATTTGTAATTGCGTTCATTTCGCGTAGCCTTATTCGGTTTGATTCGCCGCGTGATGTGTGGAAGACTAATGAATTCTTATTCTCTTTTTCCCGTTTTCTTCTCTTTTACACACACATACACAAAAATTATTCCCTCTATCTTGCCCTAAAACACACTATCAAACCAAACACCCGGTGTTCAATCAAACTTCCCATCCATCGATCAACAACGGAAACATAACAAATGTTTCGCCGCTTGCGAAAACTGTCGACACGACCAACCACCGAATGACCAACTCATAACAACAGCTGCCGTTTGTGTCCCGTGGCCGGAAGGTAAGATCATTCATAGAGTGCGAAGTGCATGCATTTAATTTCAAACCCAAACCACATCGTACAACAAATTGCTCTCATAAACCTCAAGTAGTATTAGTGGACCCTCTTTCATTTGCAATTATCAAAAAATAAGCCATCATTTCAGCTGTAACGATGAGAAATCAGCTTTTTTTAAAATGCCATTCTGTAAGCAGCTTTACCTTGAGTCTTAAAGCACTAATCTTACTCTATTGGAAGGTGAGACCAGATGACTATGAGAATAAATAAGGTCTCCATTGCATATCATTTGAATATGCTCGTTCCAACTAAAAGTTTATGTTCGATGTTGTTTAGTTTTTCAAACGGAAATAAATTCTGTATCTTTGAAATTTCTTTAAAACACGAGATTCCGATCGAATATCCAACCGCGTTCGTGTTAAGATAAGATAAACAATGCTATTGTCACCGTTCGCATAAAACAGGATATCGTTTGCCGCTAGCGACCTGGCCCTGGCTAGGGGCAGCTACGGCCGCCACCGCCGTCGGAGCAACGCCCACGGCAGCACTAGCCGCCGCAACGCCGAACGCAGCCGCCGCAGCCGCTGCCGCAGCAGCCGCAGCTGCCTCCGCGAACCCGGCCGCCGCGGCTGCTGCAGCAACGCAACTACCTGCCACCACGTCACCGATTCTGATTGCTCAGGCCGCGCAACGTGCAGCCGCCGCGCAAAGAAGAAGGTCGGTATAGTCTGCGGTTCCTCCCGTTCCCGTCCCGTGCGTCGACCACTCGAGAAATTGCGTTGCATCACGTTGTCGTTTGACTCGTTGTAATTCCTTGCCTCCGGAGTGACACGGTTTCTTTTCTTGGTAGTGATATTTTTAATTCCTCCGTTTTGGACACATTCCGTATTTTGATGACGCAAATGTTTTGTCTCCTACGCAGGACTGCCATCCAATATTACAATGGTAATTTGTCTTGTCTCTTACCTGAAAAGATGCTTTACACAACGTTTTGTTTTATTTCGTTCCCTTAAGCTTCATCATTCTGACCTCAACATTAGCGTGTGGTGTTCCTGTTTAATGCCCCCATTTTTCGATGGAAAAATTAACAATGGTATAGTAATAATGTAATGAAAAGATGGGAATGAAGCAAAACAAAGGAATCTATCCTGCAGAGTGTCAGCGGGCCATTAACCCTTTTTTTATCAGCCGTATCATCCTTCCTTTTTCTTGGCATTTCTTGAGCCTCGGAAATCATTGAAATATTTTTCAACTGTGAGATTTTTTTTTTCATTTATAAAAACACCAGCTGTTAATGCCTCTCATAATAAACATTAGGAATTATTTTTCTCTTCGTTCCCGTGTGGCAAAGCTTTTTTATAAAGCCATAAAAGGTGTGACACGATGCTAAAATGAGACATATGTCAGTCTTGTCTAGGTATGGCCCGCGAAATTATGAACTTTGTTTGGTAAAAGTGTAAGTTTACATGCCAACGCGCTTCTAATACAAGCTTCAAATTCACATTCAAAAGTTTTTCTTGCCAACCGAGGGTTTGCAGATTTAAGCATCAAAAGCTGAAAACCGAACAACAGTTGGGTAAATTTGATTTCCACGTTCACGCCATAAAGCACTCGGTAGCGATTTGCGTTGGCAAATGAGACCAACTTTAATGAGCTACCATGCGCCTCCATTAACCTTGCGCCTCCATTCTCCATGCACCACCGATTGAACCATCCGACCAACGGAAACTTTCAACCGACGCTTATTTTTTCTCGAATTTCTGGAAATAATTATTTCCTCTTCGATAAGCAACACGTCAAACAGGTCTAAAACATGGCAATAGTAGCTTGTTGGCCGCGGGTTTTTTGTTTACGTTCGTTGAAAAGCGAAGCGATAAGCTCTAGCAAGGTGCGGAAGGCGAAGAGAGCGGGACAGTTAAATTACTTTGTCCAATTTCATTAAAACGAATTCTTACCGCCGCCAACAAAAAGCCTAATTCGCAATGAAACTTGTCAAATTTCCGCCACCAGCGCGAGGAGAGCTGCAGGGTCACGTAGGCCGGCCTGCTGGATGCGTCGGTGAATTTTTAATAACGTTTCTAATAAGTCGCACAATCTTTAAATTACTCACGCTTCACCGGATTTGCTTGGCTCGTTTACGTCATCGGGGTTTTTCGGCACATCGCCGCGGCAAAGCAAGGGCCCTCAAAATGGTAAACTTTTCCCCTTCGGCCAAGGAAACCGCCGGGGAAATCCCGGCCGTAAACAAACGCTAAACAGATTAGCCATAACTTTTCGGACAGGAAAAGTAAATCCTCGACAGGCCTGCGCAAACTGAAGCGCGTTTGCTACCTGTGTTGTGAAAGCGTTGAGACGACGTAGGATTATGAAAATGAATGAGGACAGTGTGCAAGGTTTTCTTCCATACGGTTCATTTACTTTTCGTTTTGGAAAAGCTCTCATTTTTCGTGAGTCTCACGTAAAGAAAAAACAGATCCTCCCTGAAGGAGACTTTCCGATCCCGGTGTGATGTACATTCCCCGTCCCCTCCCACAATGGTGTAGCTTGTGAAAGCCTGTTAGGCCGCAAAGAGCACAGTCATAAACGTAAGCAAAAAGGTAAGCCCATCTTCCGACTATCCTCCAACGCTCCTCTTTAGCACGGATCCCGTTTGTTTGTCCAGCTGGGTCACCGTCCGGAAGGGCAAGGGGCAAAAGTTATCCAACATCTCTGTCGTCTCCCCGCATTCACGTTCTGCGTGACTTATCGTCTGGCTGCGAAAATGTTTCCGTGTGCGCTTAAATATTAAATGGAAAAACAAATCCAACATCTGCAGGGTTTACATGAAGGTTGACGGGAGTGTAATTATTACAATGACTATAAAGTTGCGCCAAAAACCGTGTTGGAAAGTGCACGTTCAAGACCAGAAATTAGCCATTTTAAGAGAAGCCACACTCTGTAGATCCTTCTGCGAAGGAAAAACTCATCTGCGAAGGAAGAACACACATCGAAGCAGCTGCCAACCGAACGAGAACATCAGCATCATCGTCATGATGGGCGTCATAATTTGCTACCCGATGCCTCAATTCATCTAGACGCAGCGGACTGCAACCTCATCTAATATAAGAATTTGTCTAAGACAAATTAATCTAACAAAAGCATGCATACAAAATTTTATAGTTTATCGAGTTTCACGCACATCATTGATATCCTTTTTTCACTGGCTACAATTCCTGCAATAATACTCCAAACTGTCGGATCAGTTCAAAAATCAAGTAAGGAGAGTTTTGAAATGGCTAGAAAAAAATTGTCTAAGGGGCATTATTGTAAATTGAATTGAGTGACTGCACACTTTACCTTGGCTATCTCATAATCCACTAACTTCACTTACACACATTATGAACACCACACGCTTCACACGTGCTTTTAACCTGAAGATCAAAATTGATTTCCAACCCGTTTCTGAAATGCTTCTAATTTTCTTTTTCTCCATTCTTTTTTTTTTCTTTTCCCATTTCATAATTGTCCTAACCAAAAACAAACAACAAAACAACAACAACTTTTACTCACCAACACAACAACATGGTGCGCGACCTTTCTGACCTTCCTGACCACCTGCCCGCCTGCCCGCCTGCCTGCTTGACTGTCTATCTGCCTGCACGCCTTTGTTTCCAAACAAAAAATACACCGTTACGTTCGACTTGTGTTGCTATCTTCACGCCACATCCCACTTAAACAACCTCTGCACACCAACATCTACACAAACTCTACCATCAACCTGCGCCGTTACTGACCACACTGAAAATGTCGCGAACGTGCGTCGATCGCCGCGCAACCGTATCGCGCAAACGGAACGTCGCTGATTGATTGGGTTTGGCCTGCTTTAATCATAGCAGCCGCCGCGCACCCAGCCCTGATGCACCTGCAAGCATTCGGTCAACGGCATCCTCACCCCGCAGCGCTCGCCCTCCAGCAGCAACAGCAGCAACAGCAGCAGCAGCATCAGCAACAGCGACAGCAACAACAGCTAGCCCAATTTCATCAGCAGCAGACGATGCTAGCGCTGGCAGGAAATGCGGCGGCGATGGCCGCCAGTGGGACGGCTGGCAGTGCCGCACCTTCTCCCAGCAGACACCCTTCGCTTGCGGGGCTTTCCGGCCTGGCGAACGGTGCTGCCGGTGGTGTCGGTACGGCCGGAGGGACGACGGGGACTGGCGGCGTAACGAGCACGTCCGCAGCGGGTGGTGCCGCCGGAGCGATGTCGACGGGCCGCTTTCCCCCACCGGGAACCATTGCGTTTAATGGTCAAGGAGGCGCGATAGCCGGTTACGCGCCGTAAGTACATTCAATTTTACTAATTCTCATCCCCCTTACCGTACAGAGGGATAGTACTTGGACCAAAGCTTAATGTTCATGGGGTGCCGATGAGCATGTTGCCACTATGATGATGTACAATGGTCCTGATTTTTTAAACCAACGATTTAGCTATCTAAACGATTATCGAAGTGAATGTCATGTCTGCAACACTTGCGCTTCTGTTAAAAGAACCTTATTTAATCATTCCGTTTGAAAGGAAACAAACCATATCTGTTTCATGATTTGTTCGATGTTCCAAACAGAATGCAGTATACCTTAAAATTTCCGAACCACAGCTTTACTGTCTATCCGTTTCAATGCAGTCGAATCAGTGCTCGATGAACATTTTTATCACACCTTTTTGTTCTATCAGAAATTCAGAAATATCCTGACCATAAGTCTCTAGCTTTGTGTGCTTCTTATCAGATCGGATTTACTGAAATCCGCAACCGTGCTCACAAGAGAAGTCATTTTTTGTCTTTCATGCTTGATACGAAAATGCGGCATCCTCGAGCTAATTTATGCTGCTGCTACTATCAGCTATCTTTCGAGACTGACTCAAATTGCGAAAAAAAACCCGGCTACCGTACGGATGCCGCGCGGTGAATGTTACAGAATTATGAATCGCAATGACAGGACAAGCGAGATGTTTTGACAACGTCCTTTAGCACCTCGTAATCCTTTCACATTGCTCGAGGAAGTGTGAAATGGGATTTTCTTCCTTCGTCGAGATTGTGGAGATTTCATTGTTATCGTTATCATTTCCGGCTGCTTGTCTTTGCGTAACGGAAACTTTTCGTTTTGTTTTCAAAGGTGTTGGGTCTCTTGCGTTCTTTCCCCTCGGTGGTTAACAAAAAGTTGGAAGCAGCATGTTTAAATTTAAAGAATGAGTTATTTCTCGTAAGTTGATTTCTTTTTTTATCTTTTTTCTTTTTTGCTGGAAACTGGAAGGGTTTGAACTACTCATTTTGGAAACAAGATGACCAAGTTACTTCAAATTGATAAAGTTGAAAAACAATACACTCGTTTTCAATCGACGGCTAACGATAGGGATGTGTAGCTCTACTTTTAAAAAAATCTACTTTTATAATTGTCTCATGTTTACGGTTCAGTTAACCAAAACTACCACTCTTCGGAATGGTGAAAAAAAGCACAACGGATGATACTACGGCTCGCTTTGTTCGGATCGTTAGCGAAATGAAACTCTATAAACATTAACTCGTTCCGGGCAAAAGCACCGTGAGGGAAGAAAAATCCACTTAAAAGTTGTGCCACTGGAAAACCGCGTGGAAATTAAAAAACTAAACTCGTAGCCGTTGCTTTCATGTCTTTTCAAAAAAAAAAACTAGAAGCAATGCCATGGAAAAGCTATAGTTGTGTTCAAAGCGAAAGAATCTCCCTTGGCATCGTAGTTTTTTTAAAGCATTGATTACATTCCTTCGCTTGGTCAGAAGCTATATCATTTGAACGTTGGAAGTTATCTGCTAACGTTTAAACTGTGCTACCACTAACTTGGTTTCGTACAGCGGAAGTTGGACATTCGCAGGGAAGCGCAAATGAAATTGTAAAGTCGCCAAAAAATTAAACCGTCCAATGCGCAAATTCGCCACCGGGGGTGTTATAAAAAAAGTGGCGAGAGCAAAACACCAATCCAACATGGCAGCACGATTGCTGGAGAAAAAATAATGAAACAGTATTTTTCGCCAGAGCAAAACAAAAACCAACCCTTTCCGCCACATCCTTCCGTTCGGTGTGTTTTCTAATGCATGGAAGTGGAAAACTTCCTGCGGCGTCGCTCGCGTTTTCCAGGTTCCACTCGCAGGCCTTTGAAAAAGCGTTGAGCAGAAAAGCACGATCAAATTAATATTTATACGTGTTGCAATGCTAAATGTTTAATTTTCGTGAACCCAAGTATGCCATCCACGGTGTCGACATGGTTGAATAAACGTGAGAACACGTGTACTAGTGGACGATCGAATCCTCCAATTTCCCGGCAGCTATGGAATACACACAAAAAAGCAACGGAAACCAACTGCAAAGTCCACTGATTTGTTTTCCCATTAAACTTGTTCGTATTGTTTCTTTTCCCGTTTATTCGATTTGTGTAATTTTTCCATACGTCGGTGAAATTTTACCCCATTTTACGCAAGGCCGCTAAAGGTAACGCAACACAGGTTGCGTAATGTCGAGTGTATTTGAGCATGTGGTTTTGTTTTACCTGCTTCGAACCTCACAGTTTATTCCGTATCGTTTGTGTGCCAATTAATATTATTCCCCGGTCCATTTGAACCGGCACGGAGAAATCCGAGCTCAACGCAATCACGCCGCAACGCTCGTTAGCTCCCAGACGCGGTTGCTTTAAACCCCCTTTTTTCGAAGCGATGTATAGAAGTCCTGAATAGAGGAAGAGGAAACTCGGAGGAAACGATAGCAACCAAAAAACAATAACTCCCAACTCAACGAAGCGTTGCGAGGTTTTATTTGTATTTTACCCCCAGGAAAGAATCACCTCCGCAAACAAAGCAGAATCGAAAAAAGGAAGCTGTTGAGATTCAATAAAAAATGAGAAAAATGTTTTAATCTGGAGAAAAAATCTGAAGTAGACTGGCTGCAGAAGGGCGGTATAAAGTCAGTTTGATTTTTAATTTTTATTTACTTTTTCATTTTTCCCTTGAGACCCTTTCCCGCACGGCAATGCGCGTGCGAGGGAACTCTGTGAACAAATTCGCCGTTTACGGTGTGTGTATATGTTTATGTGTACATGCAGTTGTTTTTTATCTTCTTGGTCTGTACACGCTTACTCGTTTTTTCTATGTTGCATTGTATGTTTAATGTCGGTTTCGTCCTTGTTTCATGTTTTCCACTCGAGGTTACGATAAAGCTCGGCTACGCCAACCCATGCGGAGTAAAAACCGGAAACTCCGTATACCACCACCAACAACAATATTTCGAGCCAAAAACCCAAAGTGACAAGACGGAAACAGCACCAAGTTCCCTGTTCCTATCGTTTGTCCACAAGCTTTCGCCACACGGCGGTCAGGATACACTATCCGAACCCGAAAGTACCGAACCGTGGTAAAGACGCGTTGAGTTCTCCCTCATGAATGAACCATCACTACCTAAATGCGCCGAAAGGCTATTGGGAAAAAGTTTTCCCCCCTTCCGCGCTCACGTCGGCCCTAGCGCCAAGCAAAATCCTATTGCGCATCGCAGGACGCTATTTATGAAGTAGAAACTTGCAACATCATACATCAACAGAAGTTTGCCAAAAACGGTATCAAATCACCAGCGCTTCCTGGCATGAGCTCTAACTTAAGGCGCAAAAGTAGCGACTCGTATCCAAATAATTGTGTTTGGAACAACACAACTTTCTCTCCCTCAACGTTAACGATAGGAAGGAACGGAATAGGGAGGTGGTGGCGGTTGGTCAAGTTTTCCGTCCTTCTAGCCTGCCCGAAATTAATCGGATGGAGAACTATGTTGAAGGCTCGAAAATAGATGGTCAGTTTGGTCTACAATAAAAGCCGCCGGTCGTGCCGGTATTTCCGGAAGTGGACAGACGAGCTAGTTTATCCATTCGCAGCTCGATGCATAACGGATGCAGCGACGAAATTTTTACTGCTCGACTTAAACCACGGTCCAGCTTTGAATGATCAAGTCCTGCCTGCTCCAGAGATGCACACATCGTTTTGGTTGGTGAATCGGTTCGTTTGGAATTTTTCTAGCACTTCCTGTGGCTTTCCCGGCGCTTCTTCCACCGTTAAATCCGGCATAACCGACCGACCGTCTCCATTTGCACAAAAGTACGAAGTATTCTCCCTCCTCTTCTGCATCTCCGGCATGCCTTTTTGCCTCAGTTCCACCAAATGGCGATGTGGCGGTTACGAACAAACTCCTACTGAGTGGCTGGAGAACTAAACTCCTGCTGGGCCAGTTGGTCGTTTCCGGCTTGAAATGTGACAGTCGCAGTTTGAGACTTAAAAATTACTTCTTCGCCCAACCGTCGTCGCTTGGAGTGAATATTTGGTATGAAAAGAGTCCAACCAGCGTCCATTCGGACTGCCGCCAGTCTCCCTTTATTTTTTTGGTTTGAAAAAAGAACATAAAAATGTAGAACGACCGCAGCAGGAGTTAGAGCAGAGTTGTTATCCGCCAGTTCTAAAAACATTATTTTTCCGTTATTAAACTAATGTGAATGAAAAAAAATAAAGGAATTTTTAATCGAACGACTTGAAAAGTTGAAACATTAGCCCACATAGCCCACAGCACAGTTCGAAATGTCACCTTCGTTCGTGCTTTGGTAAACGGTTTGAATAGAAATTGTTTTGTACTCCAGCAAACTATTTTCCTCGATAGGTTGGAATTTAAATAAGAGAATCCAAAGCCGGAATAGCGCAGGTTCATACGGAGCACTGTAGTTTTCTTTGTCTAAGCCTGTTTCTGTTGCTCGTAGTACAATTGCAGTGGAAGAGTTTCGTTCGTGCAGCTGCGTGCGAGAATAAACTTTGTTGGAGACATTCCAATCCAACATTTTCTCTCCATAAAAGATGATCCGCCGAACGAAGCATGTCAAAGGTCCTTGGTAGACTTTGGTTGGGAATCTACCTTACTAGCTACATCAGATATTTGTTAACAGTTCAGGCAGGTTCAGTGAATGGTTCCTAAACACAATGCTAAATCTTACAAGTAATATTCTTGTAAAATGTGTGTTTAGTCAGAAATACAGCGTTTTACAGGTCAACTTCGAAATCCAGCACCATTCTTCGTATGTCAAACCATGATTTTCATCAATGATACAAAGGAAGTTGAAATGGCAACAGCATATTTCAACTGAGCGGCATATTTCAACTTTGACGTCGTAATTCGACAACATCAGAATGAATGTAGTCAAACGTGCAACCTTTTTCAACACGATGTCATTTCTCGCACTGTCGGTAGCTTTTTTCACAGGGGTAAAAATATTTTATACAACAGGAGATATTTTTACATATGGTCTCCTTTTAGATTCGTTATTTCACTCTCAATCAGAATAGATTACAACGTACAAAAAATCGAACATGCAAAAATGAGCGCCTTGTTTTGGAATTTTGAAAGGTTTACGCCCCGGGATGGTACAAAAAAACTGTAGTATATTTTTACCCCTGTGAAAAAAGTTACCGACAGTGCGAGAAATGACATCGTGTTGAAAAAGGTTGCACGTTTGACTACATTCATTCTGATGTTGTCGAATTACGAATTCAAAGTTGAAATATGCCGCTCAGTTGAAATATGCTGTTGCCATTTCAACTTCCTTTGTATCATTGATGAAAATCATGGTTTGACATACGAAGAATGGTGCTGGATTTCGAAGTTGTCCTGTAAAACGCTGTAATACCGTGCTAAGCTGAGGCAAACCCGCATCTCACTTCATGCGCAACATTCGCTTAATCATCATAGCATATCAAGCTTACATAACAATATTCATCCATCTCCTTATCCCCTTTTAAAATCGTACAATAAAGGTGCATAAAAAATGAATTATGGATGATCCGCTAACAGCGTGATGGAATAGATAATGGAAGTGGAAACCCAACAATTGACTAACGACCAAGTGCCATTACAACATCCCACTAATCGAAACCAGGCGTATCCTGCCACGCACACCAAAAAGAGCCGGTAGAAAGAGTTTTATTATTCTAAATGGAAATCAAATAGCCGCTGGCAAAAAAAGAAACATGTTCCTATATCCTGGAAAAGCTTTCTGAAAGGTAATGGCCAGAATTGGCACGGTAGGATGAGCTCAAGCTGCTCGTAGTCTCAAGAGAAGGGAACATTAATTTTTTATCTATAGGATCCGCATGCAACAACGCGTGGTTTTTTCGAGAAACATAAAAATACATTAGACCGCGATAACGATCATTAGGCACTTGTACCTCTCTCTTGATGGAACAGGCGAAAAGTAACAATTTTAAAAGGTTATCGTGGGTGATTTCACTCCCAGTATATTACAACCATAGCGATGAGCTCCGTAGGGAATGAATGGATATTACTTTCTATTTCGAGTTGAGTTCTTCTGTCGGCCAGACAAACTTTTGTAATAAATCGTAAAACTCTGCCGCGCAGCTTTACTGTTTCCCGTTTCATCTGAAGACCTTCACAACGCATTTCCAATGATTATCTGTCTCATTATCGCGTCTCGATTGGACATTGAAAACTGCAAAAATGGTCACAGTTTTGTGAGAGTCGTGAAAGGCCGTAATTCTTCTTTTCTTCTTCCTGGCTGGGAGAAAATTCAACTTCCCTACACAACCGAGCACAACAGATTGGAGAGTTACTTTCCATCACAGAGGCCAATCAAGGGGAAAGGAAATATGATCTCGTAAAAATTGATTTCATCCATTCCACCGAGCCATTTACAATATTCTCCAGCTCTTACACAGGTTCACAATGATTTTGTAGATTGGCATCATTGAATCTGTTGAACTCGTTGCGCATCTAAACATTGGAACTGTGTGGAGGAGTGGGTGTCTTGCATTGTTATTCTTTTTTGCAACAAAAGAAAAGTATATTTCCGCCTTGCTCCTCGCCGTGCCAACGGTGGAAAGAACGGTTCACTGTGATGTAAAAGAAGAAATTGAAGCGCGGTATAGAATAAGAATTACTCACACATCGCCACCACACACTTCCAGCGGGGCGGTGTGTTGAGTGGTAATGGTTGAAGTCATCCAACCATCCCAGCCATCAATCGACTCATCTCCACTGGCTCGGTTACTTGATAGAAAATTGGTAATATCGATAACGCTGAATGTCCCTGCGAGCTGACTGGAAAAGCCTCCTTCTCCGAAGTGTGAAGGGTTTTCATGGATTTTCCACAACTGATCCACTTCACAATCATCGATGATCAGGACTGACTAAGGGTTTCTATTGCTTCACAAAAAAAAATAACCACCACCATTGCCATGGGTAAAATAAAAAAAAAAGCTTCCCATTGTCGTTATTTTATTTTACATTATTTTTCCTGCTTACGACTCTCGCCGCGTGATTTCGAGTATGCGATAAGATTCGGAGAGATAGTGAACGGAAAATGGAAAAGATTGTTCCGTTGCGAAAGCGAAAAACGGTTATGTTGAAAACGCTGCCCTGTGGATCGAAAGGAACCATCGCAGTGATTCCAGAACCGATAGGCTTTCAGATACAATTGGACAATGTTAATTAGCTATAAAAAAGAACTATGGTTTCAATTGCTTCTACAGGCAAAACAGTAATCCAAAAATGAGAAATCTCGCAATACCTTTAAGTATGGCATGTTTAATGTAGCTTTTGCTGCTGTGCACTGTTTTCAAACCGGTTGAAATTGTGTTTGTCAACTAGTTTTGTTGTTAATTTAAGTGTAATTAAATTATCGATAAATCCACAATCAGATCCAATACCTCACCACACCGGCTGGGGTCACACAGTGCCCATGCCTGAAAGGACAGGAATCAGAAATTCCATTAATATATCATTGTCCTCCTATGGTTCGATTCGGTACGCGTATTTTTACGAAAACAATTCTCTTCCACCTCTTTGTGTCGTGCTCGACAAACTCGAAATCTATTCCATCCAACATGATTCCGATTGGAAAATCTGAAACCCGGCATAAAAATAAACAACGCCCGTACGTTGCCCGGTCGCTAGTTTTCTCTAACTACTAATAAATAATACGATCGCCCTCCTTTGCCGTTGGCAAATGGTTGAGACCGATTCTCCTGCTTTCTCCCGGACATTCAGACACGCACACAAACGCGGTCAGTGCAAGGGAAACGGTTTGGTTCAGGCACCGTGTGTTCTATGCTTCCATCGTGCTCTGGATGGTTGATGTCTTTCCACGGCGCCGCAATCGCTCGAACAACAAACGATCAATAAATCATTTTCACACGCCTCCCTCCAAGGTCTCCAGGCAGACAGCCAAGCAAATTCCTAAACAAACCCCACCACACTTGTTTGTGTGGGAAAATTGTTCCAAACTCCAGATCAAACATCCAGACGGAAAAGCAGCAGAGCAAACATCGAAGCATTTCTCTCGAGTGGTCACCAGCGGGAAAATCAAATATTCTTCCAATTCCGCGTCGGCCTTGGGTTTCCACTTTGCTCCTCCCGGGAAGTGGTCTGGTGATCAATTTTTCCAAGTCCCTCAGTGGTCAGTCTGCTGTGGTAGCATTTGAGAATGATGGTGCCGCTAGCCACGACTATCGACTAGGAATGTGTTGATCCCCTATGACCCCTTGCGGAAAAAAGTGATGAAAAGCCCCTAAAAGGGGGGTGCTCTGCCTTGGTCGAAGGAAGATGCTGATCGGGATACGCATGCGCTCCACATCACTAAATAATCAATCAACCTCAACTAACTGAAATCTGTTTTTCATTCCATTCGCTCCTGTCCCGACGCTAAACGAACGAAAAACATCACCCATCGTATCGGTGCGGTTACTCCGGCATCAACTACAACTACACCCGTTGCGGACAAATTGGACCAACCTGGCCGGAAAACCTCATCTCACGTGCAGTGTTTACTTCGATCCGTACCATCTAGCGGCAGCTGCAGCGGACCCGAACTATCGCCTACAGGTGAGTGACCGAAGGAAGAGAAACAGGCCCACCACCCAGTGGTGACGGCTTGCCAACTTGTAGCGTAGATAAACTTAAATTGCGCCTGTCAATCGGTGAAAAGACCTGACTGAACGAGGCGGGGTATGGAAAGCGGGAAAACGGTAAAGGGATAAACGAGCTAATTGATAGAAGGACCCGGCGGCACTGTTTACTTTCAGCGTCACGCTGTAACGAAGTATAATTTCCCACCCGAATCCATCGGAAACGGATCAAAGCCGTTCGATGGCGAGAGCCCACATCGAAAAACCATTTATCATCACCCGATGTGTGTAGTTCCGGTTAGGAAGAAAGAAAAAAGAGCATGTCAAATTGCAAGCGCATGACGTACACATTCCGCTTCGTTTTCCACACTTCCCTCAAACGCCAATTTAATTACGTTTTGTAATACCGACAGTTAAGAAGTGATGTTGCAATCCGGAACAGGTGGTTTTTTGGTGTTGTTTCGTTTTATTTGTATGTGCCTCTCCCGGATGTGCCCGGAGTCGTTATTTAGTTACCGGAATATTGATGGGAAAACTATTCGATTTGCAGTATAAACCAATCGCCGATAGTTTACCATCCTGCCCTATCCTGATGGTTCGCTGTTCGATGGAACGATCAAAAGTTCGGCCGTTACATCGGCGTTTGAGTGCTTTTTTTCCCTGTTGCAACCTGATGGTTTAAATTCCAACTTTGGAAAAGTGATGCGGTTTCATGAAACCATGTCAATTGCTGCAAGTTGGAGGGTTCCGCGTTCTCTTTCACGTTCTAAAGTGAAATGCAAAGTGCACTCGACCGGCAGTAACATCAATCATTTTTCGATTTGTCCCGCACCTCCCAAAGCAGTGCGAGGAATGTAGTTTCCTTCCCAAATCACGTAAACATGGTGATCCAGGGAAGCACAAAAAAAAAGGAATATTTGTGTCGAGTGAAAAATTGTGACAAAATACTGCCATCACTTCACTTCAGCTTTTTTTTTTTGCTGACATTCATGTTTACCACTAGTGGCTGCATGGCGCAGTGCAGAGCAGTGCCATTAGAGTGTCTCGTCACGTTTCAGTAGCATTTTTTATTCCTGGATTGCAATTTTCAAAAAAAAAAAATTCACTTTACAAAAGAGAAACATAGAACGGTACAAGAGGTGTCAAGAGAGGCATCTCTTTGCACCGGTTGCGACGTTATTTATTTGATAGGTTCCTACATACCATGGAAAAATAAAGGTTTGTGGGGTGTCCCTACACTCGATCCCGATGTTTTCCCGTGTGAAAACACTGATTTTTTATTTATGTTTTACACTGTTCGCCGATCGTTCATTATTTGCTATCAAAGGGATGCTATTTTTCACCGCGCATCCGCGTCGTCACTCACTGACAAGTTTGACGTTTTTACCGTGATACGAATTGAGTAGTTGGTTCCAGTTTCTGTGCCAGTCAAATAGATGATTTGTTGCTGCCGTCCCGTGCTCATCGTGTCTGCTTCACCCGCCCACCCACTAGCGCAGGCGCTCCGGCGAACCGCACACATTTGCAATCAATCCCAATC
Organism: Anopheles atroparvus; assembly: GCA_914969975.1. Lineage (NCBI taxonomy): Eukaryota > Metazoa > Arthropoda > Insecta > Diptera > Culicidae > Anopheles > Anopheles atroparvus. The sequence goes on along the minus strand of CAJZCY010000002.1, from coordinate 30,723,948 downwards.
GAATGCGTGCGGGAAGCACACGTGCGTGAGTAACGTGCAACGATTTATGGGCGCGAAGGGCCGAGGAACGTGAGTAACCGAGGGTGCCCTCGGGCCGACAAGTTTTTCTCACAAACCACCAGGCGTCTCCATAAAAATATTCTTTTTTCTCGTTGATGGTCACATTGTTGGCGCTTGCTGGTTTTTGTGCAAATGGAAGCGTTTTTGGGATTTTATTTTATACTTTTTTAACACATACAGAAACCAACTGGGGCAGAGAAATGAAAGCCACCTGTCAACGATAAAATCATATATTTTTTACTCTTAAAACCTTGTACCCGGTTGGCAGATTTGAGTTTTCACTTCTGACAGTAATCACAACATTTCAAGGTAGCAATTTGATTACTTACGGCTTTATTGACTGTTTCCGCCGGGGTTTGCGCCTTCTGTGCACGTCGTGAAAAAGGCATTGATCAAGAAAACAAAAACGAAAGAAAACTAATTATTCAGAGCAGAAATTGCTCATCGGAATTTCCAACAGTTAATAGGCTTACAAAAGCTCGAAAGGTAGACAATTTATCGATTGCCTGCTGATTGTGGAGCGCACAATTAAGGCAGAAATCTTACACTCGGTAAGGATTGTTTATTCATTATTGGTCTCACAAGCCAGCTGTGCTAACAAATAGGAGCTTTTCTTCGATCAATAAACCAACAACGGAAGCGAATTGAAAGAATGGAAATTTGCTTACGTTAGTATCAGGCAAACGATGGGTTAATTTCCGCCACGCCACTTCCGGAATGAAGTTTTCTTCGGCTACCATTTTTGCTTACCATGTTGATTTTTTCTAGAAATCAATACCAACTTTTGTTTTAAAGTCTGTTTTCCAATTTTATTGCAGCTTAGCAGATACACATCAGTTGAAAGTGATGCTTTTTATCAGCAGTATCGTTTACAATGCTGCTTTAGAAAAGGGATATAGTGATAGCGAACACTACCTTAAGCAAGGGACAGTTGTAATGCCATCACAAGCGTCGATTGGCACACCAAACCCCCTACTGTCTGAAAGAGTTGAGGAGATCAGGGATAAAGCGACTCCAAAATAGCAAAGCGATCGAAGTTATTCAGCATCAATTCCCGACGGATGTCTACCCGCTAAGTGCCGGTCAACGATCAAACAGATCAACTTCACTCGCCCCTGACTACGGTATAAAGTGGGACAGAAAAACTAAAAGAAAAGAAAAAAAGAACTCAATGAAGCCAATACCGCTCTCGCCCGATTCGATCACACACGCATTTCTGGACCAAATGGCAAAATCCATTTCATCTTCCATTAGCTCCGGCCCTAATTCGATTCCGGATTCCAATTCCAATCGAAATTCTCGGGGAAATTCGATCAGTTTGCGACTGATAACAACACCCGGCCGACCAGTACCGCCAGTTTCGGATGTCGCACGGGGTACGCCAAGCTGGGGTAACATACGTTCGGATGGGATGTGAAGCTACGTGAAATGTGATGTGAAAACAGCCGACCCGGGAGTGTGGCACGTCATTTTCCTAGCTCCTCCAGTGTCCGTTTGTATTTTCGTGCGTGTGTGTGTGTTGGTATGTGCCTTTATGTATAGCCACGTGGGGGCCCTACAAAGGCTCACTGAAAAGCCCCTGGATAAGCGGTACAATATCGCAAATGGCCACACAATAAACTCCAACACACAGTCACCCACGCTGTCTCGCCTACATGCTTTCTCTTTTTCTTTGTCCTCTTCCTGGCGTTGTTACCGTTTGCTCCTCGATACTAAAGCAACCTGAGTCGCTGGGATATAATATCTCCTTGCCGGGTGGAAATGGGAAAATGGAACAATCAGGTGGTCCCGAAATGGGAATTGCAATCAAATTCGGAATCAATTTCAATTCCAAAACCACACTAACCTACCGTATGCTTCGCTATCAGTTTCTATCCATCCATCCATCCATACCAATCCTACCTTTCCTATCGCCCCTTTGCCCAAGCACAGGACAAATATAGCAAAAACCTATAGGAACCATGGTGCGTCTCACATTGGGACCGGACGCTCAGTGTCTCTATATCCTTAGCATATCGCAGCACAATGCAAGAGAACACGCGTGGAAACGAGGACAATTAAGAGTGAGAGCGAGAGGGTAAAGCTTAAAACAGATTTGCAGACAATGTGGAATGGTGCGTCATGCTGGCAAGCCCTGCGGTTTTAGAACCATCGGGCTTGTTCCCTGTTGTTTCACATCGCGCCGGGAGAGATTTTCCCGAGCCGCCGGTCTGTGTCGTATCTGTTCTGATCCTTGCTCGGACGTAGCATAGAAACGATTCCGTGGTGGTGTCCCACAGACGGCTTCGCAATCCGCACGCTCGGCCGATGCAACAGGATGGGAAGATGTTATCTCGACCAGGCAAGTCATTTAAAACGGGGACGCCAGGAGGAAGGTACACAAAAGAACGGATCGTCCGCGAAATCCAGGCTTAACCGCGCCACTGGTGCCCAAATCCCCGGGCCAACCGACGCTGGACGGTGATGGAAGGACACTAGAAAATAAATTTATCCACTCCGCTGTTTTGTGTACATGCACGACTGTGAGGTGCTGGGCAATGAAGGTGCTCGACGCACGGTTTGACGGCCAACTTCAACCGCAGCATCGCGATCCTACGGCGATGGTAACGGTCGTACCGGATAGGCCTTTAATTTGAAGCGTGTACGGTGGTGCCGAACACGGGCAATGCATATCATTTACGCCAAGTGAAAATTCAAAGCAGCTTACCGGGAAGATCAGTCCCGAAAGCTTCGGGCAAATACTGGCAGCTAAATGGCTATCGAACGTCACGCTGGAAAACAGCAGCCTGCGTCTGCGTTCACCTACGGAGCAGGCTACTCGATGCTTGGGAAACCCGCTTCGTTGCGGCAGTTTGATGGACGCGTCTACCATACGGCCACTTCACAATCGTTTTCCTGCGGGCTCCAAAACTCCGGCCATCTCCCCCTAATCTATCTGACCATGGCATTTTCGGTTCAAATCGTTCATGTCACTCGTGCTCTAGAACGACAAGAATCAGGGACGGGACGCCCCCACCCGGACGTGAACGATATTTGGCAAATCACGGTCGCCGTTTTATCGCCGATTAGAAGCAATTTTCCACCGAGATAATGATCGACGTCACATTCTTGGCAGAGGCAGCACCATTATTTGTGGTCGAACGCCTATTTTCCGGATCTCCGCCGGCCGCACAAAGGCCTCCCGAAGCCGTGACGGGTGGAAATCTGTCAATCTGGCGCAACCGCACGGCACGCATCGAACATTGATGTTGCCATTATGCTCCTCGTCCATCCGCCAAGATGATGTTAGAGAGCTTCCTGGTTTCGTGTATCGTGTATCGTGTATGTCACTCAGGGCTTCCACCCGACGGGGGAAGGAAACATCTCCCACGTCTTGTAAAGCAAAATTGACATTCGCAAAACGAACGAGAGGTGAATGTGCCAATTTTCGTTTGGGGACATTTCGTTCCGGGCTAATACAAATTGTGACAGCTCACCCATTTGCATTTCGGCGTTTAGAAATATTTTCCGTAAAAATGTTTTTAAACCTAGATAAAAAGCTTCCATTAACACGCCGGTCATGCTTTAAGGATAACTTTGTACGAAAACTTGGACTTCGAAAAGGAAGCAGTAGATAAATTTCAATTTCAATCTCAACCAATACTCCGCACCTGGCGGAAGGGCAACGCGAATGCAACGTAGCTGTACGTGTGCTGCCATCGGTGAATTATTTCACAACCCCCCGAAATGGCCTTTTTTACGAAGCGATTTAACACGCGCACCGAGATCATAAATCGAGTGTCATCGAAAAGCCCCCATCTGGTGCCACCGAGTGTGGATTGGTGCCATTTTTCCCACGGCTCGGTCTGAGGATGGATTCGTCGGCCGGCGGTGCAACGGTTAGCATAATAATCCAAACCGTATATTATATTTTACATCATCAGTGCGAATGCGAAAGGAGAAAAACACCATCGAATGGGTTTGTGTTTGGTTCGTCGGAATTCCCAAGCGAACGAAATTTTGAAATGCTGTATCCGACAATATGCTGTACATCGATCGGGGATGGCTCTTTGAGAAATAATTCATTATTAGCAATTCCATTGCTTTAGTTATTCAGATTCTGCTTTCCTTCACTTTCCACATCTTTGTCCAACACATTGCGTTGATAGTGGCCATTTGCTTCGGGGATGCAGGATACTTTTAGGCATTTTTGCTGGCCCATTTCTACCCAGCACATACGTTGCATTTACATTTTATGACCTTTGAAATTCCAGTTTGCCCTTTTTTTTTCAAGTAAAACAACAGTATGCCGGCGTGAACCGGCGCTTCATGATTTATCACCCATTTGGCATATTAATTGAACCAATGCTGAAAAAGAAAAGCGAGGTTGAATGTACGATGTATGTATGATACCTTATACATCAATCAGGTTCTTAAAATTCACAATGCTGATGATACTTAACTGGAAAAAGCCTCAAACAATTTGCCTCTTTTTAAGGCGGTTGATTCCATTTTTCCTGCTGTGACAAGAAACAACAAAACAAAACAAAACAAAACTGTGAAAAAACTGCTGTTACAAGAATGGAGAAAGATTGGTTAATGCTTAAAAATGATATAGAAGTGTTTTTCACTTGAGAGTCAACTGGGCCGCCTACACTATTTGTTGATATGCTCGGAAAAAAATAAAGATGGCCCGTCCATTAATTGCGACAATCTACTAACGATCTCGTTCTTTCTCTCTCTCTTTCTCTCTCTTTGTTGATTTTGTTTTAATCTTCATTGCTTTCTTTTCCCGGTTTGCCTTTTTGTTTGCAACAGGCCGCAAAACCAGTGACGGAAGTTCAAGCACAACCTACTATTTTGAACGTAAGTATCTTTCGAGAGCTATCACTATTTAAATAAAGTCGCAACAAAAGAAAGAGATAGTTCAGCAAATACGCTGTGTTTTATGGGAAAATTATAGCCAACAGTTTTGTGTGCAAGTAATCTAATGTGACCTTCTGATGGGCGTCGGGAAACGAGGACTGAGGTAGTGAAACCAAAGAGTCCCAAAGTAAACTAGCAAGTGAGAAAACCGTTCCCGCTCCTGGAGCTAGAGATGAGTTCTGCCATTACTCATCAGTGATTCACACGTGCAGCAACATTTGTTAACAGGCTACACTGTGCGCTGTTGGATTCCCCATCCTCTTTCCAATTGATAAAAGCCTCTATGTTCCATGAATCGAAAAAGGCCCATTAGAAGCTAAACGGCTTGAATATGAATCGTGGAACTCACAGACGAACCCCATAGATATGAATGTGTATTACTGTTTCTCAATGATACAAAGCAATTACAATCGGAAATTTCCAGTCGTCTGCCTTCGCTCCACGATTTCGAAGTGAATCACAGCGCTACTGTGAAAAATTTTCCGACAAAAAATCGTGAAAAAAGGCTTTTAATGCTAATATTCGAGGAAATCATTAGGAAACAAGATGATCAACTAATTCACACTCCGAAAGGTTTTTTTTAAAAGCGGAAACTTTATCAATCCGCACCGACTCAACGAATCGCTGAACGTCAGCATTTATTTCAGTTACGGGAAGGAAACCGCTCGTTCTGATTGTGAAGGAATTTTGAGTGAAGGTCACGTAGCACTTTGCCGTGTAGCGAATATCATGTACGAACTCGATGGAAATGGGCCTGATGGAGCCCTGATTCCTCTTTCCACCGACCCTGGGATAAATCCAACCAACCAAAACGGCACGATCTGAATCCAAACCACGCACTTTTGGCAGACGGCAGTTGTTTGACTTGGTTGAGAGATATTTTCGGGGAACGGAGGCGCTAGGCAACGTGCGGCGAGGTTTAATGAATTAATAAATTAGCATTATTTATTGCCGTTCGATTCACGCAAGGCCTACCACCGCTGTCCCTCGGATTTCCTAATTAAGCTGAACAGATGAGGCAATAATTTTTCCCAGCTAACCTCGCACACGCTTTCCACTTCGCTCTCGGGCTACCTTCTTCCTTCTCGGTCCTCCTCGCATCCCCACAACTCTTCTCATCATACTCAATTTCAATCCCCAAGCAATGCCAAGTGAATTATCCATTTGATACCATTTCGTCCATCTAACCCGGACCAACAGGAAACGAAAAGTTGGCCGTCTCAATCCGACGAAACTCTCGGTACCACGTACAGCAAACACAATATCCCATGCTGTGCGTTTATATCCATCAATCCTGCTCGCAACGGGGTTAGAAGAAGGGAGACAACGAAGCCAGGACAAATGTTCCTGAATCGTGACGATTTTCCAGCATCAGGAAAATGATGGAACGTATCTATCTTCATCCGGAACTAAGCACCAACCCACATAAACAACACCGGGGGTAACTGTGATAGTAACAAGGGAACGAAAAATGGTGTTTGGTCCTGCTTTCTGCTCAACCAGCATCAGTTTCCCTAATAACATTCATTAGTAGCCGTTGGCGCCACATCGGTACCGCCAAAGGTGAAATTATTCCCTGCACGTTTCCAGGCTGAGGCTCGGGCAAACGTTCGTAAAGGTTTGGGTGCCATAATCTGAAAGCCTAAACAGAGTGGGAAAGTACCGGAATACATTCGTGGAAAAGTTGTAAAAGAGATAATGTGGCCCTATTTTAGTATAATACCATTTTGTTTATGTATTCCGAAATTAAATAGTCATCGGAGGATAGCAAGAGCAAAACATAATTCATTGCCTTTTCTTGTGTATTGAATGAATATAAGAATACAAAAATATAATTGGTTTTCGAGCTTGAGATTAAACTTTGCGAGTAATTCAATTCCGTTTGCACGACAACACATTCCAGAACGTCCCTAAGCGAGTTAGCAGATTGAACTTTCGTGTTTCGTTCCTGTGCCCAGTGCGTCGAATGAGTTGTGTTAATTTATCTGCATACCACAACTCAACCGTGGCCCATTTTCATTACCATAATAGATAATAAAAAGCAAATTACATCAAATTGTGCCAACTATGCATACACACTACACATTCCGTGATCATTCACCGTTCACCCCGGAACCGTACCGAATTCGCGAAAGTGTAGCGAGTTGTAAATTTGCTTTCCCTCGCACAGAGAGTTGGAGCTGCTGCCGGGGCTGATGCTGATACGTAATCATAGCCATTTCCTTCCCGCCCTCTATGCTCGCATGCCCGGAACACATGTTCCGTTTCCGCCCTTCTGCGCGCCATGCCACCAAATCACCTTTCTAATCGTGTAAAAGGTCGGCCAAGCGTACCGAATAGAATATATACGCCCACCGAAGGAGCACGCCGATCCAGTCCTGTTCCGCAAAACCGAATCTGTGCGCCAATCCGACCGACGAGCGCTAACCAACCGTAAGAATCTTCCTCGGATGAAGTAATTTAATTTGCACATTTTATCCCAGACCACCGGGAACTGGCTGCTAGCTGGCGGCTGGTGGTGTTGACGGCAGTTTGCCTTCGTCCGGCTTTCCCGGGTTACCGGGTTGCGTTTCACTTGCGTTGGTTAGAGTTCCGCTTCCGATTCCACCGCTACCATCATAACCGAACGGGAAGGATAAAGTGGCACAAAGGGGAGGACGGCGCGAGAAGCACGTGAAACGTGATAATCGATGACTAACTTTTGCCAGGATTCCGGTGAAGAAAATTTCCTGCAAGAGGTTCTCTCCCCCCATCGAATTTCAACAAGCACATGGACTAGTAGAGAGAGGATATGGGTAAGATGACGGGAGGTGGCTTACGAGCTAGGATTTCATTAATGTGGGACGAATCGGATCTCTCGAAGGTACGGCGCCGGGAACAGCCCCCGCCACAACGGTGTGTTGTTCACGCTGAGTGAATTGAGTTTTGAATTTTTGATGGAACACTTTGATTATCGGAAATGATAGAGGGTAGGAGTGAACTAGCACGGGAGAAAGGAGGGAGACTCGATTTCTTGAACTGAAAACTCTAACGTTGGCTGATGCCCTCTAAAAGATTGATTTTCACCTCACCTTCCCATTCGTAGCGAGCTCAAACTAACGTCTTTCCGTTTTCATCTACACCAACCCATGTCTACTTACAGGCTGCGGCACCATTGCTAAAGACGCCACTCTCGCAGGCCCAAGCCCAGGCGTACTCCGCTGCTAGCTACACGGCCGTTGCCGCGCGCGCATACGGAGCCGCTGCTGCCGCAGCACAACAGCCGACCGTCGCTGGCTACACTACGGTCCCCGGGTAAGTTTGTGCCCCCCTGGGCTCATTTCCCTTCAAACAGTCTTATTCATAGTCTCATTTTCGCAGATACGGAAGAGCCGACTATGCCGACCCATACCTGGGACACGGTATCGGTCCGGTACCTGGTTACGGGGTGAGTGTTTTCCCTTCTCAACACAATACGACCCGCAACGGAACCGCTTATTCGTATCCGTTCCCTTCTTCTCTTTTTAGGCAACCATGTATCGAGGCGGATATAGCCGCTTTGCGCCATACTAGACTCCGGAAGGAGGGCTAGTCATCGCAAAACTTTTCTTCACTCCTCCGCGCAGGCCGGGAAGAACGAAGGCAACGGTTCTGCGACAGGAAGACGGTGGAGATTCCTGATCCCAATGGAAGAAGGAAGCAGGAATCAGCAGCCTAATCGCCGACGCGGATTGTTCACCAAACCAAACGTTTGGAACTGAACGGTATCACCGTGGAAGCGTTCGTGGACATTGCGACAGGGGAAGAGAATCTGCTAGCACAGCACGTGACAACCATCTGTGTCGGATGACTTCTGGATAAGTTTAGGTTTTCTTTTTTGAACACTCTCAAATGACCTACAATGAAAGGTCTCAAAGGATACAACATAAAGAACGATTAGTTAGACGTCAGTTTTGCATCAAGAGAAAGCTACATGAGGTCGTTCTCCTTCGGAGTTTGCTTCGCTAGGAGAAAGAGGCAGCCAAACGGTAATTGATCGAAAACAGAGAGATTGTCGCTTCCCGCTTAACATTAATTTGTTAGTTATCCTACGACACATTGTTCTTCGTAAGTAAGGTAGAAGGAGCCTCGAGGAGGAGAGGAGAGAATATTCTAGCAAGAAACAAACTTGCAGCCATGCACACCAACCAATCGGTGAGCATTGTATTGTTGCCAAATCCTTGGAATCTCAACACACACTCACGGCAGGAGAGTACCAACATTGTGATCCCTAATCATGGTACGAATATAACCTTCACCTACCCTGTCGTACAAGTTTTCCAGCCGTACGTTTAATAGTATGTCGGGTTGCGCGAATCGTTGGCCACACTAAAGCGGAATGTTCTGCGTCAATAAGCTTCGCACAATGTTGCGAAGTGAAAAAGATAAATTAAGGTTTGATTTATTAAAAAAAGAAAACAAACCCGCATCACAACAGGTAGGAGAAGGAAATGGTGTAACCGAAAACCAAAGGACAATGGAAAGGAAAAGGAAAAAAGGCAAGATTGGTAATCACGCTAGCATAAACTAAGCTACAAGTCCTCCAGATCCTCTCCGTTTCAGGGAGAAGCGACAACCGCACAAAACACATACAAGCACACTTAACAAGCATCACCATTTTGATATACAATTTATATTGCATACATTATTATGTAACAATTATATGTACGTCGGCGTCTTGCTCGAGATGCGGTTCAATTATACATGGCCATCAGTTTTTTTTTTTTTCTTCATAGGCATAGTTTAACGTTTATTTCTCTTTTCTTCCATTTAGAGTACGTTTAAAGTTAGCATTCTTAGATTGTATGAAATCACAATCTACAAGTAAAATGATTCTAGTGTCAGCCGCTCGCCGGCCACAAATAAGGCAGCTCTCTAAGAACGTTAAAGAAACATGGCACACGAAATAACGACACTGTACTCAAGTCACGATCAACTAATCCCAAGATTGATTGCGCGAGAAATTATCGCTTCGGGCGCACAATTTGGAATAGTTTGGATACACCAAAGATAACGAGATACGGTACCAGGTGAGATTATTAGAAAACCAAGTTGTGGGAGCTATCCTCTAACCCCAGTGTCATATTTTTTTGCGTTTGTTTTAATAAGTTTTTCGATTGTTCCACTAAATCTTTCCCATGTCCTGCGAACCAGTTGCAAGCGGTAAAATAATACTCATTGAAAACCATCTTACCCTTCAAGGTCGGTGGGAAAAAAACTTTCGGGGAAATTGCGGTCAATTCCAAGGATGCACAAGATTTAACCAACTCGACGCCGTTCGAGGAACGCTCGAGACGCTGTAACTGCAGTATCCGAACTAAGCTAAGCAACGACGCTTAACTTATCTAGTCTACTGCTTCATACTTCCGTCAACCACTTTGTCCTACAAAAGTCTCAGTTTCGTTGGGTTGGGAAACCTTGTAATTCATGATCTTAAAAGCAAATGATTCCGTTGGATCGCTTGTCCACTGTAGCACGCTATGGCAAGCAAGCCCCTGGCTAAAGCTGCCTAGCTAATTTCTGATACTGTAATTTCGTGTGATAAAGTTTTCATCGTAATACCATCTCCGGTTGGAAGATAAAACAAAATAACATGCTCAAAATGCGTATTATAAATTAGTAACACTCCGAGTACAGCTGCGTAGCGAAATAGTAGCATCGGATACAGAACTTGTTTTACATGAAGTTATTCTAATCTCCCTACAAACGATCTGACTATCTGCAATGACTTTGTCCATCGGCGCACATTAAAAGTTCTTCCAGCACACACAGTATCAATTTTCTTGTTGTTAGATTCCCTAACGCTCAGCAGCTACATATATCTTGTGATAAACTAGGAACAAACACTTCTACCTGATCGCTACGGGAAAACCGAGAAAGTGTCCTCGGCTCAGCTCCATCTTCCACGTCTTCTCACAGGCACAATCTTCATTTCCCCCTTTGTAAGCTGCCACAAAGATTGAATATGGTTCACTATTAGTAGTAGTGGTTGTAGTAATAGTAATTGAAGGATGGAAGATACGGTATACATATTTGCTTTAATTCGTTGTTAAATTAAACTTGTTTTTGTTCATCCTACACCTGGTTTTTCAAGCACACAATACGTTAACAAATGAAAGTGGTTGTTCTTGGTTCTTCCAACTTTAAAACGGATCTTTTCTTACGTTTTAACGGATTGAATGCGTTATGTAGAGAAAAACGCATTAAAGGAAAAGTGCAAAGAGCCTAAAGCAACGTGTGATTGCTGACAGTTTCCATGCGCATAACGCTTCCGTTTTATGAAATCCGTGCTTACAAAGTGTGATAAGGCAATGGACGGGATTTCTAACTGCTTCCGAAAAGTTACGTTACACCCAACCGTGTCAGAGATGGGGACAGGGTTCGTATTGATTGCACAAAAATAGAAAGAACAAACAAATAACAGACTAAGCCGTAAGCGAAACACGTGAAACAACGCTCAAAAAGAGAAACTTCATTTGTGAAGTTGATATTTTGTCAACTCCCCTCTTAAATATTAGATCGTAGCCTAGAGTTGCGTGTAGCTGTTGGGAAGTCGAAGAACTTTGTTAAAGAAACAGTAGAGATCTTCCGCGAATGCAAGTGTGTTTAAATTTGTATGTGGGTGAGTGTGTCTGGTGTACGCATGAATGTTGAGTGAAAATTCCTTCCCACCACCCCGAGAAAAGCGAACCGGTAGAAGATATTAAAACACACGCACCCAAGAAAAAAAGTAAAACAAATGGAAATCCAAAGTCATCGTATGCGTCATCTTAGAGTAGATTCTAACTAATTGTATCCCCTGATACCACGGAGGAAGTAGCAAGCAAAGCAAGAATTATCGTAGAACGTTAGGGAACCGAACCGAACATGAAGATGCTTGGTCAAACACAGTGTCAAAGACAGCCGGTGCCGGTATGACGAGACGGTTTGCCGCACTCCAGAGACGGGCGAACAGGAAGAGAACGGAAGATCTACTCAGCGCAAACTGCTGGCGAAAATCGTCAAAAGCGTCGCTCAAACGTGAACGCAGCCATATTAATCATTAGTCGCGGCATAGCAAAACGCACGCCTTGTCGCTGTTGCTTTGCGTTACGTAGATCGTTTTTTTGGTATCTTTGATTATTTCCTCTCATTTTAATGTTAGATTTAAGGCACTCTTTCTATTTTAATCTAAACTGGAAGCATCATGATATCCAGTTTATTTCACTCAAATCTTTATATTGAATGATTTTCTTCAGATTTTTGCTCGGTGACATTTTTCCTTGATTCTAAATGAACCCTTGATGGTAATGAAACGGTTTTCGCACATAGTGTTATCTGTCGATTTGCGAGCTACTGATAGTTTCGAACGAGCTTATTCTACGGCACATCACTTTGAGTTGCTGTTATTCGCATTCTTAAATATGAAAGCTACTAAAAAAAAAAACTGCAGGCTTGCGTACAAGCTACCTGGCTGGCGTCAAATAAGACGGCTTCTGCCATCTGCTTCAGCGTTGAAAGTGTGGATGATAATGCCTGTCGTGTGTGTAAATAGTTTTTCCCATCCCCCTAGTGTTCTCTCCATAACCAACGTAGAAACGTTTTGACAAAGCGTATCGTCCGGTAAGGACTCCCAAGCGGAGGCTTTCGTGCTAAAATTGCAAGTGCGAAGATGACTTCCTTTACTGAGAAAAATTGAAAATGACGGGCAATTATTGCGAATATTATGATGCAAAAAAAGCAAACCTTTCAGGCAGTGAAGCTCTTTAAACCCAGGATGTAAAGAAAAGATGCAGCTGTGGATGAAAATCAAAGTTTAAGAAAGTAGCTTTAACATATTTCAAACATTAGCGACACGATACGAGTGTACAACAAATCCCAGAGTGGAGGAAAACTCTTCAAAAAAACAGCTCTACTTGGTCGAGGGAGGAATGAAGTAACTTCCCTTTTCTGGGGAGTATGCAAACGTTACTGCACTTACGGCCAATGAAGTAGAAACAACATTAAGCTCAAGTAAAACAAGAATATTATACCGTAGGAGAACCCCTTTGACTATGCACAATTGGATCCCTCCCGCTGTCCGTAGATCGGTGCCGAAACGCGGTCGCGGGATGAGACAACTTTTACTGATTGCCACCGCCGCATCCACCAAGTAACTTCCCTCCTTCCTTCCTTATTGTCCTGTTCTGTGTCATAGTGTACTAGCATAGAGAGTGTGCGTGAATGATAAGATAGATTCGATATTGATATGATAATTCTACACTACAGTACGCTCGTTAGCGGAGTGAAGCAGAGCCGGCGGGACGAAGATGGGAAAAAGCAAAAGGAAACAGGAAGAACTTCTGCTACACAGTGTTAGATCGTACATTTTAAGAAATTAAAAGGATAAAAGAGCAGAAGAATTAAGGGAGAGAGAGAGAGAGAGAGAGAGAGTATGATTGTGTGTAATTACAAGCTCTCGTTTTCGCCAAATTATTACTATTAATGGAAGGATATAAAACATACAAACACAAAAAAAAACACAAAAAATGCGCCACTGCATAACAAAAGTATATAACTTTATTCTTATTCATAGTGTTTAATGGTGAATGCCACAAACAACAACAACAACAACACGTGGACGAGTGTTGGTCGGTGCCTAATGCGCGCCCAACACTCCTCGCGGTGCAGCGCCGAGCAGCAAGAGGATGAATTAAAAACAAACAAACAAATAAAACAAATGAAACCACCACATCCAAAAAGTAAGGACTTTACTGCAGCTTATAAAAACAAAGAACGACCCCACCACGTGCCGTGGTGTGGAGGATAGGAAGAAGTAAACCAAACAACCCAAACGAGAGGAGCCGGTGTGTGATTTAATAAAATAAAATAAAATAACACGATAAACACATCAAACAGTTTAAAATGAATCCAACATTTTCCCTACATTGCGCCGGGCAGACCGAACAAGCACACATTTGAAAATGAAATAGAACACCGAAAGTATGACACAAAAAAGTAGTAAACCATAGAATCAAGCCATAAATGCGGTGTAGAAGATAAAGAAAAGCAAAATAAACAGAAACAAAACAAGGCTGTAGTGACATAGGAAAGAAAGTCAAAGAATCTCGGCGTAAAAACACGCAACTAGCGCGCCTTCAGTCAATGGTAGTGGGAAACCGGAATGAACGCAAGTGCAAAAAAGGAAAACCCGCGAACAAAATTGTACCAAAACCGGGCCGTGCATTAAGGAAATGTCACGATTTTTTCACAACCAATCAGCCATAGATCCCAGTAGATTTACAAGATTATAACTTGAATGCTCATCCCCAATGCAAAACACCCTCCTCTCGCAAGAAAGCCCATTCGATCTAAAGATATATAAGGTAGTACAATACATGCATTAAAAGAAACCGGAAAGCTATCCATATTTGGATGCTGTCCAGAGGCGAGAAAAACACACAAGAGAACTCTTCACGCGTAATATAAATACTCTGCAACAACAAAAAAAGATGTATTCGATCGGAGAAAGTCAAAATAAGCGCAAATCCAAATAGTCATACTACAAAAGAGAACGTAGATGCCAGAGAGTAAAATACGAAGAAAAAAAGAAAACACTACAACAGCATCACAACCAATAGAAACTTAGCTGTCCAGTAGTTTGTCCAAAGAGAGGATCTTCCCTAGGGAAGCAAACATCAGAAAATGCGAAAAAGCAAGGAAAATGTATGCTCCTTCACACTTCCACAGAAAACATACACACCACACTTACACACAACACACATTCACCGACATCATGTTCTTCTTTTTTTATAATAAAATTTACATAAAATGCCATTTTCATTGTGTTAATGTTTTTAAACTGGAATGGAATATCAATCGAAACATGCTGAATCTTTGTCGTTCGGGAAGATTCCGATTCAGTTTGATTGGAAACAATTAAGCATTCGTTTCGTATGATTGGAACGTTGTCAGAGTTTGCGGGTAACTAAGGTAAGCATAATTCCAATCAATTTTGTGAACGAATGAATAATTAATTTGAGGAATTCAAACCGTTTCGTAACCGACCGAACGGATTTTCTTGCATTTTGCCCAATTCGAGTGTGTCTTGGCTAAACTCCATTTAAGTAGTGCTAAAAAATCGATTGTACTAAACCGGAATGTAAACATCAAATCCGGGAATAATTATTCGGCGTTGGTTTTTGTGTGTTTTAGGTTCGATTAGAAAATCACTCACCGCAAAACTTTTCGGTGTTGGTCATTTTGTGCTCACGGTTGAGTAAATTTGATGTTTTAGCACGCCCTGGCTAAACTAATCGGCGAAAAATAAAAATTTCCGCCGTTCAGTTGCACGGGTGGGCGAGAAAAATTTGACAGTGGTGCTTAGACATGGTCCATCCTTGTAGGAACCATAACAGCTGAGTTATTTTGCGAGAGTGTCGGATACGAGGAACTACCTACTACGTACGTGAAATCACTTGTGTACCACGCGTTTGTTCAAACGTTTATCAATTTTATTTGAAAACTTTATGTACTTTGTTTTAATAGTTTGGCAGCAATTTAAGAGCGCGCTCCTATTTGATAAACAGTTTGTCATACTCATTCAGTAGCACTGGGTTCAGGATAACATTTTTCGGAACAGAACGCTACGGGGCTGCAATTATTGTTCGTCGGAACTTTCAACCCTACAACCGCCAGTCGATTTGCAATGTTCACGAGATAAACACGCGCTCACGGTTAGCAACGCTTCGGTCGGCGTCGGTCCTGCTATCTATCACTGCAAACGCTCTACTCGATTGCACATAAATTTTATCGGAAAACATTCTGGCGAGTCTGGCTACTGGTGTTTCGCGCCGTTTACGTGTGATTTCGATGATAAGGTGATATACGGTACTGTGGCAGAGCAGCACAAAAACGAAACCGGGTGGCAAAATGCGCGGTGTTATTTTCTCGCTTCCCTCATCGGCCCAAAAAAGGCGTCTTGTTTTGTTCACAAGAATTTTGTACGCTTGCTAAATCAAAACAAAGGGCTGTCAGTTCTTGCTTGAAACACAGTGGAAATGAAATAATTGTCGTACAATGTTGAAGATAATTTACGAAAATAAAATACACTGTAGGAAGTTCAATCTGCATTGCTGAATTTAATTGTACCGCGACGTATGATGCACCTCCGTTGTGTTCGGTCGCGCGCAATGATGGAGAAAAGGAATCTCACATCGAGCAAGTGTGAATTGCACGACGGGCTCTATTCTTTCTCTCCAAACTTCCTGGTCCGTGCGTATTGGTGTATGCATGCGCGTACGTGTGCTCTGATGCAGCTGGTCGTGGAATACATCAATGAATGCAGTTCAAGGTGCACCGTAGCTGCTGGTTGCTTCGATTGTTCTGTACACCCTAGCAACGAAGCAAAAGTTATCACCGTTGCACGATATCTGCTGCAGTTTTCTTTTTCATTCTTTTCCATTTTCTCTCGTTCATTTTTGCGTATATTTTTACACAGCAGAACCGTTGAATCCTTTTTTTAGCGTCATGAAAGCAAGAAAAGATTAAACTCATACAAATATGGGAACAAGGAACCCCGCTGAGAAACGAATTCCCATGGTCATTTAGCCAACCTTTTGAAAGCTGGAAGGGTCCCAAGGATGTGAAATTGGCAGGAGAAATTCGAAGGGATTGTTCCTCGAACGTCTCCTCAAGCAATCAGAGAAACCATCATCCACAGCTGGAATATGGACAAGCGTGTTTGCAAGTACATTTTCGCGCGAATCCGGCTTCCAGCCGTTCTTTTCTTGTCTTGTCCTAAAAAACGAGGCCCTTTATCGGCGCGGGAGACATAAGATGGAACCAACTGGCCTGTGGCGTGTCGATATTTTTGGACTGAAAAGGCTTCCAAAAATAAGTTAGTTGCCTTTTCTCGCGTGACCATCTCAGAGGGGGGAAGCATAAGGCGGCCAAACTCGCTGTACCATCGGCGTGGAGCACATTTAATTCTTCTTTTATGCCCTAATTTGCAGTGTGTCGCAGCTACGGTGATCCGGTGAAATTGGGCGGTGTGTTGAAAAAATCCATGCAAAAATAAGTAAAATCTTTCCAGAGTGCATGTGATGCAAAAGGTAGAATAATCTCAGCGCGGTGTACGGAGCAGTGCACGTTTGTGATTCTAGTGGAAGCAAATCGTCAGAATAAAGATTTCCCGCAGCTTACTACAGTGAGGAAATAGTGCGGTGCAAGTGTATAAAGAGGAAGGCACTTACAGTGCAAGTATAAATATAAATTAAAAAAGCATTTGGAAACCCAGAAACGGTACCGCAAAAAGGACGAGCAGCACAGTGTATTGGCGTGTGTTAGTGTGTGCTTTATTTGTATATGTGCTCCGTGCACCAACAGCATCCACAGCGATAAGGAGCAAATTGTGACCAAAATCCAAAGCTCGTGACACATTCACGCGTGATTGAAATCACGGTGCGGGCGAAAAAAAAACCAGAAATTCGTTTGGCGTCACTCCACCATCCATCAGCCACACAAACACCCGGGGGACACATACGCACATATTGAGTCATCATGGGGAAGCTACTGAGCCTGCTGGCGCGGGATGAATCAACCTGCTGCACGCCGAAGACGTACGACGTGTTTCTGGACTTCGAGAACGCGGCCCCGACCGACCTGGAGCGGGAGGTGTACGAGGAGGTGGACCACGTCCTGCGCCAGTCCGAGATCGTGCTGGACGAGATCCAGTGCTATAAGGTGGGTGAGCGTTTTGTCCAGGATAAAGATGGCCGTGAAAGGCGACCGTGGTAAGAGAGTGAGAGGAAGGCAGCAGCAAGCAAGGAGAGCAAAAGTGTTTGCTTTGTGTCAAACCCGCGCAAGATGCTTCCGATTGTGTAGGGCAAGGTGCGCAAAGTCGTGCGGGGGAACGAGAGATACACGGAGTGCAGGAATCAAGGGAGGAAAAACCGAAAACCCAGCCAGGATAGAGAGACAGAAGCATCCTCCCTGCTCGCCTGCTATTGACTATAACGAAGGTTGACACTGAGAGTTTGTTCCGTTTTTTTTTTCTTCTTCTCATTATCTCACGCCCTTACTCTTATCAGTAAGGAAAAGGGTAGGAAAAAAACATCAACTCCAGAGTTACTTCGCAACCATCCGTCGATCGGAGTAGGCTTGTGTTTGTCGAAGGAGGATTTCTCCCTATTTTTGTAGTGCTGATAAATTTAATCAACACAGAGCTTTCTTCCAAGTGTACGTGCGCGGTTTTGTTGCACCACGGACCAGCGGACAAAATGGTGGGAAATGCGTGTTGGTAACGTTTACATCACATCACACATCCATTGCCACGGGATGCTGTGTTTTGATGCACATTTGACAGCGCACAGGATGTTGCCAATCGTTGCTTTGACAGCTCTCCGAGATGAATGTGTGCGTGAATGAATGTTCAAGGACGATAAGAGCCAACGAGACCATGCACTAACCGCTCTCTGCCCTTGTGAATTTAATCTCGTTTTCTCAATATTATCGCATCTCCCAGATGACCTCTGTCCGTTTTCTTTCACCGTCAGACATAAGTTTTATCGCTTTA
The DNA here is from genome assembly GCA_914969975.1 of Anopheles atroparvus. Taxonomy (NCBI): domain Eukaryota; kingdom Metazoa; phylum Arthropoda; class Insecta; order Diptera; family Culicidae; genus Anopheles; species Anopheles atroparvus. The sequence goes on along the minus strand of CAJZCY010000002.1, from coordinate 30,705,431 downwards.
TCCATCTTTCCAGCATAAGGTTCCATATTTATGTTATGAATTAAATGTCTCTCTCAATCGCGAAGATGCTCGGAGGTTAAGAGATGTTAAATCGATGTTGCCATATTCTTAGGCATAAATATGCATATAAATATAGCTTGCCATTGCCTCTCATGTAGCATATTTTCGGATCGAATCAATTGGCACAGCAAAAAGAAAACAGTGCGTCTTCTCCATCCGACCCCCCCACCCCCCTCCATCAACCCTAAGAAATTGGGGATTGTGGGTTAACTAGATTCAAGCAAACTCCCATCCAGCACAATCTATGTGCTCATTTCATCGTCATTATCATCATCACCGCATCGCCATTCCTTTTTTTTTTTTTTGGCACGCGAAGTTCGGTGAAAGTATTTCCATTGCTTCCTTTTGAGCACGTGGAGAGATGCATGTAATGAAGCCGAAGTGTTGGTTGATAGCATCGTTGGATGAAGGAACCCCCAGGGTTGCGGCAATGGAGCAATGGAGCAAGTTTTAATGGAGCTCTTTGTTGCCCCCGGCATCGATATCGAGGTATTAAATTATCACACCAAGCGTGGATGTTGTATGTTGTTGAAAAGAAAAATTAACCATCGTGGGTAATTTGATACACGACCGAAATGCTGCTAAGACTCAATTGTATTCTACTCAGCATATAAAGAGGCCTATTTCGATGTCTTCTTAACACTTATGCACGTATCATATGCAAGTTTGTATGTAATCTTGTATACAAACATGATGGACGGGTCAGTCGGTGTTAGGCCTTATCAATCATGTTTTGGAATTACCGAACTGATTGTTTATGAAGAGTTTAATGAGAAGACGTAAAAACCCATAAAAGTTGATAAGCTCGAGCTTGTATTTCATTTTGTAGCATCAGTAAATTAAACCGGAAGCCATTAATTAATGACTTTTTTTAAATTATAAAGCTAGAATGCCCCTTTTCGTATTTATTGGAGCGCACTTTTACCTCATGCCTTATTTAACCGTGAATTAATTGCGCAAAGAAAAAAGAGGGCAATAAAAACACCTTTCTTCTCTCTGCATAGCCTTCATAACCTGCATTACACGGGCACGAAGCGCGTCCAATTTCCATGCCATTTCTTTCTGATCTTTTTCTTTAGTCCGTCCAGGCTTATGGTTTGCCATTGCATCACGCTGCGGGTTACGCTGTCTGTCCGGCTGTTCCACCCTAGACGGGCGGGGTTGATGTAAGAAAGTAAACATTAACCAAACAACACAACAACGGCACAACGGCAAACAAAGACTTTTTTCGCTTTCCCGTAACACGAGAGCCGGCAGAAGAAGGCACCATTTTCCGACCAGAGACAGCCAGACAGTTAAGACGGCGCAGTTTGTGGAGCCAAAATAATAGTGTTTGAGTAGAAAGAGACGCGAAAAAAAACGCATTATATCCGTTTGCTCGAATTACTGGCCCAGGCAGACTATACACCTTGTTATGTTTTGAGAGCTATTGGCCTTCGGTAGATACATGCTCGCGTCATGCCGAGATAATTTGTTCCGCAACCACAAAAACAACGTCTCCGTTTCGGCTGCTACATCTGCGCAGATGTAACCGGCGTCTGGGTCCACATTTGTCGGCTTTATGTTTTAGTTTATGTATCCATCATCTAAGCTCCCCTTTTTCGCTCTGCAATATTGCCTCTATCCCACGCACGATCATCAATTCGTGGATTGATGGGGGAGTAGATCGTCAGGTTCGACAACTTTGACAAATCCCCATCTTGGATCCAGCACGTTTGTTTGGTGCTTTTCAAAAAGTGGTCTTCCCTCTTCCATTACCCGATAGGAAGCATCTTTTTGGCTGGAAAATATGTTGACACTTGGTAGAGCAACGCACTTTGCGCTCGCAAAAATTGGCAAAGAAATACAATGTAGGTTTTTTAGCTTGTACTGATTTTCAGGTGCATATGGATGGGTTTTAAGTGCTCAAAGCTTAAAGGCAACATTTTCTCAAGGTAATGAATCGGTGGATAACAATTTATCGAAACACAAAAATCATCGTTTGTTTAGATAACACATGCACACGCGGCTTTTGAGTCCTTTTTTCTTTCCGGGTGATGCTCTTAAGGGTAACTGCGGAAAAAACTCTCACTTTCCCGAGCCGTTACACGGAAAGCATCTCCAATCATCGTCTTTCATCGAGTCTCGACGCCGGCGTGCTTGTTATTTCACAATATTTTCGGAAGAAAAGATCACGCATGGCGCGAAGATGCTCGCAATAGAAATAAACCATCGCCCTCCCACGACTACTGCCGGTGGCGTTTCTTCTTTTTCACCGCATTCGAAGACTTGCTGCTTCTCGTAAGCATACAGGTCTTTTTTCTCCAAGTGCGGCATTATGAAACCATTTCTCGGCTACACTTTACATGAGAAACTTTTTTCCCCTCGGTAGCTTACTTTCAGCTCCCCCATGGCCCTCCAACAAACACAACCGGTTGAAAGTGCTGCACTCTCGGCACCACTCGTTGGCTAAGGGGGAGGAAACATATCTATTCTAAACCCATCACCACCACCAACTGCGCCAACCCGGCAATGGCGGCTCTTTGCTCCGCCGAGTACCACGAGAAGCGACGCGAGAAAGGGATGGAGGGGATGGAGGGAAGCAAAGCCCATTAAAACTGACCCCGTTTTTCCGCACTCTTTCCAACAGAGCCAACGTGCAAGCGAACCAAAATGGTTCTATTTTCGAAACCACCGCGCCCGGAATGAGGAAGCTGCTCCCGTTTTGCAGGGCGATTGATATCAACGGTAGCAGTTCGATGATTATCTTCTGCGCTGCTGCCGACGCTGCTGTTGCTGTTTGAACCGTTGGGATCCATCCTTTACTCCAATAGCTAAATAGTGACGGTTTATTTTGGGATAAATTGGTAACATTTTGTGACGAACAGGAACTTCTCTCCTTCGTTTGCCATTCTTCAAACAGGGTGGTGTAAAAGTTATCTGAAATAATTATTCAAACCAACCCAACCACCCACCGAAGGAATGATTCAATGGACAATTTTTGGGCATCAAATATTTCAACCAGGAAAACGGAAGTACTGCTTCCGTTTGATGAAATAGATTCACCCCCCATATTCAGCGATCAACGAACGTAACCTTCGTAGTTAAAGATAGTGGCTGAAGTAGAAAATAAAAAAAATTACACCATACACGCGCGCGCTCCACTGCTTATGTCCTAAGCGCACGTCATCGATGGCGCGCGTTGTTGTCACCCGCGAAAAGGTTGCTTGTTTTTCTTATTTTGTGTGACAATAATCTTTAATCGCGACCATGCGAGCAGGCACACAAAACAAAACCCCTTTGCCAGGAGCAAGGGCAAACGAGACCTGGCAGCGATAAGATAAGGCTGAGAAATCGAGCAAACCGTTCGTTCGGTATTGTGCGCCTTTCTGTTTCTGCGATTGAACACACAAAGTTTCCCCGAAGGGGTGGGTGAAGGGGAAGGGGCTGGGAATGCATACAGTCGGCGGGCGGGATGATCACTTCCCCCGCAGCAGAACTAGTTTACGGTGGGTGGATGGGGCGTTTTTTTTTTTATGTGTTATTGTGGGTGGACTGGCAAACATATGCGTATCGGAGCTGTAAGTTTTCCCTTCCGCTATCACTATCTTTTGGCGTGGGTAAAAAAACAGCTGGTTGAATTTTAATCTTCAGTATTATAAATATACCCTTTGACGTTTTGTTAGCTCCATTACTTCAAAAACCTCTTTTGGTTTGAAGTAAGTAATATTCCTATCATAGTTCCATACAAGAAAATATTCTTTCGTACCATGGTTTTATGGTAGTTCCTAGAATGTAAAATATCATCTAGTGTACGTGCGTGTCGCAAGCCGAAGCAAACTGATTATACCATCATTTGGTGGCTCGTTTCACGAAACCGTTGCGATCGAATTCGAACCGTTTGATCCGAAATGACGCGCGTTAGTTTTCATGGAATTAAAACCAATCAAAAATGTTTACATTTTTTGTCGTAAACCAAGCCAACCTACTCGCGTCTTATCGCGTGACTCCCTCACCCCTTTTCTTAGTACGAGCTAGTTTTTTTTTTTTTTTGTTCACTATCCTACTGTGTTGTAATAATCCACAAATGCGCGAATTCGTAATCGAGTTTGATTTAGCATTTAGGCTGGCTAAAAAAAGAAGAAAATAAAAAGGAATAAACGTTGGTGCCTATTTTTTTGTGCCCTACACTCCGGCATTTCGTCATCGACGCGCAAATAGACGGGTGAGTTTACTTGGCGATAAGGACGCCTCCTCTATTCGACGCGCGCTGATAAAGCTGAAGGGATAGCAAACGGGTAGAGCCTGATAAACCTGAGGGTATGCAATTATTGCACGTTTCAACCGGGGCTCGATAGCGGAAAGTGTTTCAAATGAGTCTGTATTTTTGCCTGACCGTTTCGTAGTTTGTATCTTTAAGAAGATACGACGAAAATAGAAAAGAAGTTTTAACCACTTAACTTTTTAAACCTACCTTTGAACATTCTATTACAATTAAGACAATCAGACACAAAATAAGACAATCAGTCAGAAGGTATGTCAATGTTATCTCCTACGAAGCTGATTGACTTCTTGGGGGTGAAATCCTCGGTGCGCACCATCAAGGTGCGTTGTCCATCCGCCATTCCAAAAACAAGAAACAAAACAGAGTAGACAGCTTAATGGACCGACCATCGATGCGGTTTTGGGGACGATCGAGAAAGTTAATCCCACTGCAGGCCGAGACACACCCGGCCAAAGGTGGATGGCGCCGCGAAGGCCGAACGAAAGTAAAATGTCCCATCGATTCTTGCTGCTACTGTGGATGCTCTTTTTCCCGGGGGAAGACGGATGACGATGGTGGTGGTGGTGGCTCACCATTTAATTCCTTCGTCGCAACGGGTGGTGTGGAATGGTGTCGATGGGGTCGAGCAACGTGCGTTAGTCGTTTCCATCGCATGCAGAATGTGAACCATGCGCGACCACAACTTCTCCCCAACTGTTTTCGCGACCCATCATTTTCGTGTTCGCGCGTGTTATTTGGGTGCGTCACTCGACAAACGCGCGACAATTGTGCGCCAACCAACCGGGCTCCACCGGTTCATCCTTCCTTCCCCCCATGGCCGATGACGCCTTCGTTTTGCGTTACAGTGAAATAATTTCATTTCAAACTGTCTCTTCGGCGCCGAAACAGTGCTGGGAAAAGGGGTGAAAAGGAAAGCCGACGGCGTGATCACGGATGAGGAAACGGAGAGGGCGCAGGGAGGCAAATGTGAGTGGAGACCGAAATCGAAATCATCCAACCGCTTCCACTTCCGGCGACCAGTCCACGTTTGTCTACAAATAACCCAAGCCGCTCGCTACGTATGAAATTTATTCACTTTGTTCACACATACTTGCACGCACCGATGTGTGTACCATACCAGCAGGGGGTCCATCATTGGGAGGAGCGGTGTGCGGGGCGAGGAACTAAATACGCCAAATAGCCACACATCGTTGGCCCTTTTCCATATCCGGGGCGGCTTTCAAACACGTCGGAGAGGTCCCGGGCAAGGGTCTCCCCGTTTGGAAGAGACTCGCAATTGGCGCAGAGGTGCAGGCCCGGGGGAGGAGGGTGGTTGGTGTTGCACTATCAAATTGAATTAAAAAATAAGAAACTGGACGGACGTCACCATCGTCCGTCCGTTCAAGACCTAAACGGCCAGACGGTCGTGTTTGTTGGATGACTCACTCCACGTTCTCGTTTCGTCTCGATGACGATGAGTTCAGTAGGTAGGGGGCTTGTAATGATGGTAATTTCCCTTGCCTTGAAGGTGTGCGCGAAAAGTAACACCCGCTTTTGCACCATCATCTAATAATAGAAGGGCACTAGTGGACAATGCAGGAAGGTACAGATGTGTCACCTTAAACAATATTAAACAACCAGGATATCCCCGAGTTACGTTGCAACGCAAGTAAAAGGAGATAAGGATCGAAAAAAAGTTTCTTAAGCCCATAATGAAGAACGCCGAAAAACATTGGAGCACAGTTCTTACGTAGGCCTTACGTTTTCGTAGTTGAAAAAACGGATTAGTTTTTAAACAAAAACAATTTAAGAAAAAATAAAAAAACAAATCCAAAAAGCTGAAATCATATGGTTCTAAAGTAATTAATCTCCAAGGATCTAAGTGAACAAACATAAAAACCATCATCATCAATGCTCTGTTAGTAAATAATTATCCATGATGAAAATTATAAATGGAAAATTCATCTGAGCTGCAGAGTTGAAAATTATACACCTACCATTCTCGCTGCTCTAAACTGGATCGTTAAAAGTTTTCCCGAGCATTTGCAGCAGCAATTGAGCTACTTGTGCTACTTTGTGAACCGCATACCCCGTGCTTTCGTTTACCGCAAACTCATAAATTGCGCCCCGAGATGAGTTTGCTTTTCCTTTGTCTTAACGTGCTCCTGTGGAATTCCTCCATGCTACGAACTTCTGCTCCAAGGGGTGTTCTGAAACTGAACATTACATTAACACTCCGGTCATACTCCTCGGTGGTTACACTGAGAGCTTTCTGAGACCGGCTGAGCTTACGTTTTACCATTCGTATCCATTCCGCTGATTCTGGATCGCAGGGTTACGTATTCAAAGAACGTACGTGGAGCAAGAGCGTCTTATCCTCGACTGGCACAGACAGAATGCACCAGTCGGTTTGGTCAGTTTGCTGCCGACATTCACCGGTCTGAGCACTTTCGAAAAGAAAACTCCCATTGTTCTCCCTTTGTCGGAAGGAGGAATGCTCCTTCACGAGTTGATTGTATGAAATCGTACTCCTCAGTTTCCATACAAGATTTGTCCTTGACGCAGCCGGAGCTCGGAGAAGAGTTGCGCTTTTCACCAAACCCAAAACAAATGAAAGAAAGCATGTAAAATTATGTTTCCCCGCCCGTCGGCATCCTTTAGCGACACGTGTCCATTTTCTCCACTCAACAACACTCGAAACAAAGGCATTTAGCTCGTCCCGCCGGGTCCCTTTTGGGACGAACGTGGCGTCACGTACTTTCAACATCACTTTTACATTCGCTGTCGTTCTCAGTTTTTTTTGTTTAGCATGGCTTTACGTGCTTCAACCTCTGCAGTCGACGATGCGATCATTATCCAACCCACGTGAGCCACACAGCGATGAAACGCGATTAATCCACCGAATTGTCCTTGAATGTCCTTTCCACAGTGGGTGCCTTGGGCGTTGTTGGAAAATTTCTGATGTTCAACCCAACATTTTATCCTTAGTTTTTCCTCTTCTAAACGACGGACGTTTATTCTGACAACAGTTAAAGTCAATCAAATTGTTCAACGCAGTATTGACCGTAGGCGGAATAGGTTGTAATACTTTAGCCTTATGAATGTAAACAGTTAAATGTATTCTTCTACTTCCTAGAAGCTCTGTTCTGTTGCCTGAAGAAAATAAAACGGACGCAGTGGACAAATTGATTCGACTTCTCGACGTCACTCCAATTCTGTCGTTCCTAGAAGCTCTTTTGCGATCTCTGTCACGTTTTGCTAGACAGAGCTTCGACGGGGCTGCTTCCACTTCCCTCGGACCGCACGCTTCCTTCCTTCCGGTTTATGATTGCCATTATTGTAACGCCATTCATTGTGCGGCCATCGCACTTCCGGATTACGCGCGCGAGGCAACACGTTTGCTTCCGTGTGCACACCGTCCTCCCTTGGTCCCGGTTCGCGATTGGTTGGCCGCACCGTATATTGATTGCACTGGCGAGTGTCTCCCACGAATGTGTTTGGATTAACTGCTGCTGGCCGCTGTTGTTGTCACAGGCGCGAACACAAACGTGATGAAATAAATTCATTTCTATCGTCGTGCGCCGCTGACAAGACTGCAGGAACAGGGAAGAAATGGGGCGTAGCGATGGTCGTCGTTTTGCCAACGTGCTGCACACCCCGAATGTGCCATTCTGTGTGCATACGTTGTGCACATTTTCGCCACTTTCCTACACAAACGTTGCCATAAACTGCATCCCGGGGTGCTAAAGGGTAAAAACCGAACGAGCTCGTTTTATGAGCTGAACCGAACGAACCGTTTTGCAGTTGCGTCTGACAATGTCTAAAGCGCGGGAGAAGCGGTGAAGATGGTTCAGGGAAATGTACATATCTTTCGCAAATTGTGATTGGAAAATGTTTTCCTGCCGTCTTCCTAGCAGCTGGAGTTAATTTTCCCTACAAACAAACCATTCTTACGCGCCAGACGACCGACCCGGGGCGTCTGTTCTATTCCAATTCCATACTCGTTGTTCGTGAATCGAAAAGCTGACTTTGGTTCTCCCCGTCATCGCGGTAGGAACACAGAATGCACAGGAACAGCAGGGCGCTGGATGTAACTGACCTACTTAAAATCGATCGAAAGTCCTTTTGGGCACAGGTCCGGGTTTGTTCGGGCTTTCCCTTCGGTGATAATGGGGAAAACCAAATGCTACCGTGTGTTTCGCGTGCACTGGATTATCGAACAGTTTTCAACCTCACTTTTGCCAAACTTCCACCAACCGAATGAAAGAGCCTTTTACGAGTGGAGCTGAAAATTCTCGTACGAGCAGAACGGTAATGTCAGGAGAAAGCAATTTTCTTTCGCACTCCTCTTTTTTCATTCACTTTTTCCATTATGTACGCTTTTTTGGGAACAGGCGATGGGAAATATGAAAAGGCCGGTGGCCGTCCTAAAAGTAATCAAGTTATGGAATCGGGGAAACAGGAAAAATATCCTTGATTCAATGGAGAAAAAAAAAGCCCCAGAAAATGGATTGGTAATTGAGGACAATTTGGTCTTCCGAAAGTTTTCTTACATCTTTCAATCACTTTTAAGCATTAAAATATTAAATTGTTTAATATTTAACGAACACAAAAACAATTCCAGCAGTATCCCTGCATTCGTCCGTTGGTTATTACAGTGTTTCGTCGCAATACGAACTGACAAACTAACCATGGACGGTATTCAAATGTAATTTGCACTATTACGCCCAGCCATCGTGCTTTTCAATCCGTCTTTAACAGCTCTTAACACCCACTTGTTAAGTCTGGCAGATAAATACTTCGTTGTGCGCTCATTAGCGTCGTTCTGGAGTTTGTTTTTGCCTGAAACTTGTGCGCACCTTCCAGCCGAATGGACGAGTTGGAAATAGTGTGCAAAAACTTCACCCTACTGTCGTCACATGTTGTGAGTTTCTTTCTGTTCATATTTACATTGGCCATTTCATCCCGCCGATGCCATAAATTTTATGATCTTCGTCCTGCACATAGAACCACAGTTTATGGCATCGTTTGTGATTGGTTTAAAGCCTCCATGCTGGCGGTGTTCCTGTTTATCCATGCAACCCAACGCAAACTCCAGACTGGTGGACGTTGGGTTCATTTTTTTCCCTCTTGCTCAACTTTTATTTGCTCAACATGAATTGTTCAAACAAACGCGTGACGGACGCGTCCTCTCGCACTTCAGACACTCCAAAGGAAGGCCACCCTGCAAGACGGCAGCAAACACAAGGCAGGCACAATTCGGGTGTAATAAATTTGGATCAATTTATTTTCGCTCCCGAAATCTACCCCCCGGATCCGGATGTATGTATTAAAAGCGGTAGACAGCTGCCTGAATGTTAAGACTGAAAATAAACCGGAACGCAGTCGGGTTATTCGCAACGACACGTCATAATTTTGTGCTTTTAAAATAAGAGTTATCCAACCCGAAACCGATGGTGGCGGCTTCCTCCCGGTCCGGGGCTGGTGACTCATTCACGAAACTCCTTTCACCACCAAATAAAAATGTGTTTTGCGAATACGGTGGCGGAATGCGAATCCTAAAAAAGAACACCCGACACAAACCGTGTGCGTGGAATGCGGAACAGTAAGCTTCGAGAGTTTATCTCATTCGAAATCACCAATGTTCGTGCATTGCGGACCGAGAATATTACCGTCATTAAAAAGGCCCGATAGAGCTCCGTACACATTTTGCGTACAATCTCAGACAAATAGCATAGATTATAAAAAATCTGCTTTCGAAAGGTTTTTGCTGAGCCTTACCTACGTTACCACAATTTCGTTAACTCCATAAATAACACGTGACCGGCGCTAACGAAGATCAGAGATAGAACCAACCAACGCTACGTCACCTTACAACGTGAACTAAATCCCGGAGACAATACCGGCGGATACCGGCGTCGTGTACATGCGATAAGGATCGCCCATGTTTGATTTAAGGGAGTTTGCATTCCAACTCCCAGTCAACGGGCCAGGCCTGCGGCTTTTCTTCCCTTCTAACCCATACACCAACTCCATTCGCTCCATTAGCAAAACATCCGAGCCGGAATCCTCTTGAGCTTTGCTCGCTATGGCGTAAACCATGGGAAAACTGACCACAGCAACCATCTGCTCGTGGCTTATGGCGTTGGGTGTGCCGCACACATGTCACCGTTGTTCGCCCCCTGCTCCAGTGAAAAGGCCACTGGTGGGGCTAAAAAGTTCAATAGTTTGCCCGCGGAAGCCATAGAGGAGCTGGGAGTAAAGGGCTAGCCAGCTCACATAAATTGCACGGGGGAGAATGCGTTTAAGCTGCACACATATTGAATGGCTCTGCCTAGAGCAGCTCCGGTAGCCGTCAGGTGGTGAACTGCAGCGATTTGTTATACACACCAGAGGCCGGGGAAGGCCGTTTGTTCTTCTTGTCGTCAGCAGGTCGGTGAGGTTCGGGGTTGCTTCTAAACAGGCATAGAATTATGTAATCGGAACTGCAGCGTTTAGCACAGACCGTGGCAGCATTGAAATGCACCATGTCTTAGTGTGTCAGAGGGTAACGGGGTCCGTGCCATCCTTCACTTCGCGTACTGTGAACTCTGGGGAACTCCCCATGTAAGCCCCAATCGTAGGGCGAGTTCTTAGGGTAGGTGTGTAAGCCAAGGACAATATCAGAGGGAACTGTCGGCTCACGCTGCCTGCGTGCCACGAGCCACTTACTTACGCCAGAATGCACCACCCCTGGTGGTGGTCTAAATCTCTAAGGCTGTGTGCCGCAGGGCGTGATGAAAAACGACCGCGCGGTGGACCTAGACGTTCACGCTTGGTGAAATCAACACCGGGTTGCGAGCGAGCGTGATCAGCTGACTGTCGCATTGAAGTGATTCCCTGCTGGCTGGAGTTTATGTGTTGCAGCACCAAAACAAAAGAGGAATAAACTGCAGTGTTGCGATGCATCGTAGGGGTTCGGCTCGCTTTGGAGAGGTGGTTTTGTGCGCTTTTTTTGTCTTCCTATTCCTATCATTATTTCATCATCAGTTCACCGGGGAATGGACTGGACGAGTGACATTTGAACTCGGGCTCGGAATCGAGGAGCTTCAGCATGGGACACGGCAATGAGATCTGATTGTTGCCGGTTGCTTAATTGAAGCCGCAACCGAGTGGACACGGTGCAAAGGGAGCGGCACCGGGACAATTGGCCAATTCGTGGATTCGTGGTTGGTACTAGTGTCGCACCACAAACCCATTATTTGGCCACTACAAGTGTCACTGTGGTCGATGCGCAGTTCGAATGGCGTTTTAACGGCCGAATTCTCTCGGGGTCTCCTGTCAGCATTGGAGAGCAAGTTGAGTTCAGTCGTTTGACAACACAATAAAGAAAACCCTGTTGGAATCCCAGCCAAAGCCCAGGTTGGAATGACCAATTTTTTTTATTTCGTCTCCAAATGAGTTTCCAATATGGTATCAAATACTTCAGTTTTTGTTGGACTACAATGTCCAGTGTGTTGTAAATTGTGACCTACTATTGGGTGTCCAGGAATCATTTTTCGATAGCTTATTTGTAAGGACATTCCAAGAAAATGTTCTATAGAACAATCCGCCAAGATCGAATGGCATTTTTAACGGACGAGTTCAATTTTCTAACGTTCATTCGAACATTAAAATATGAATTAACCAGCAAAATGGATTCTTTGTCAAGCCTCATAATGGGGCAATATATTCCTATCTCCAATAAATGATTTCTACGGGCGATGTCAAACGGCCCAACCTTCTGACCAAACCTTCTGATGATGTTGCTGCAGCAATAAAATACTTTCCTCAGCCACTTTCCATCGGCACTCCAAATAGGGGCCTGGTAAACATGTCAGGGTGACTTAAAAAAAATCTGTAGGCCTTTGTCGTCCCCATTTCTCAGCCATTTAACATTTGACAACAATGCTTTCGAGGGTTTCCCCCTCCAACCCGCTGGCATTTCTATCCCTTTACCATGAGCTAATAATCGAGAGACCTGGGCTCAGTTTCACATACTTTGTCTGTGCGTCCCTGAAGGTCAACTTCTAAAAGCAAGGACCCTCCGGCCCCGTGTTGAAAGTTTTAGGCAAAAGTCGCACTGGAAAATTTATGTTACGTTCCGCGAGGGTGGACGACTATTCTCCACGGAAAGCTTTACTGTTTTATCCGCAGGAAATCCGGTACGCGAACCTCCGCAAAATCTGACTTACACTTGAGGGCACGGAAGCGGGAGGGAGGAAGGGAAACTATGCCAGACGGAAGGACGTCGTTTTGCTTTTATTTATGTCACTTTCGCAATTCGTTTTCCTTCGAGAACATAGTTTCCATTCCGATGTAGTTTCGCACAAAAGAAAAAAACACCTGCCGAGACTTTCACATAAATTCGTTCTGAGTTTGCTTGCGTGTACACGAGCAACCCTTTTTGTAAACCGTGCCGCGTGCTCTTGAGCCATTGTTTTCTACACACTACATCCTTCCTCTTCCTTTATAGGGGGGGCTGGACACATTGGCGAAAAAGGTGCTTTGCAGGAGGTTTTTCCGACTGAAGTAATCAGTGAAGATGAAAAAAATAATCCGAACCTATACAATTTAGAACGTGGAGAAAACGGCAACATAATTTACCCGTTTTCTTCCGGCAGGGGGAACCTGGTATGAATATTTTAAAAATAGACCCGCCATTCTGTAGGTTAAACGTAAATGGGATCCCGAATGAAGGAGGATTTATTGAGGAAAAGCAATGCATAAAGATGCCATTACGTGCATGCAACATAATTACATCGATTGTGCAACTGTACCATATTTGGTTGGCTGTTTTGCGCAATAGAACAAAAAACAAAGAATCACTTGAAGAAGTTGGCTTGGGCGAAAAAAAGGTAGGTTATTGGCTTCTTGTATGGAATGTTCTCATTTTCCTGCGCCGGGGTGTGTGCATATATGTGGGTCAGTAGTCGAAACAAACTGAAGGATAAATTAAACGCCCCATACGCTCTACCGGACCCAGATTGGCTCAACTTTGTCGCACCGTTTGAAGCATCGTACTCTGGGACACGCCTTACAGCCGGAGTGGAAAGTCAGTCGGGTGGAAAATAAAATTCACTTGCGAGAACCAGCCTGCCTTGGGACTTGATGGCAAACGCTCTACAAATCAAGCTGCTGCACTCCGCCGAATCGGAAGCAGATGATTGCCCGTGGAGGAACAAAGAAAAATGTGTCCCCGCCAGAAGTTCGGAAGAAAGTACAAAAATAGCTCCTCGGGGGGAAGCCAAAGAACAGCTGGATCGCAAATGCACACAAAAGTCGAGCACAAAATCAACAGAACACAATGCAGAAGTGTGCCATCTTCGTTTGAGGGCACGCGAGAAAAAAAAAAGAGGAACAGGGTCAATAAATAATACAGCCAAGAAAATTCGATGGTAAGCCCAGGCAAAGAGAGAGCCGAGCTGAGCTGCCCATTTAAAATCATCTGCTCGGGCGTCAGCTTCGGACTACGTGTTTCAATTCAACACTGGCATACTGGCTGGCTTTCCCTGTTGGATGGGGGAAGAAAACGCAAATAAAATGCTGCTGCCCTAGGTCGAGGACGACACGGCGAAACGTGAAAATGGCTGCCGCCCGGTGGAAGCAGCAGTGGAAACAGTGGAACCAAGGGAAAACTGAGCTTCCCGTCCCACCCCGTTACGTTCCTGGTGTGAATTTGCGCTTGTTTCGTGTCTGCGCAGCCAAACACTTCGATGGAGATGGGCGAAAAAAGAAATACCATTGACCCATCTTCGTCCGTCGGCAAATACCGACAAATTGCGTCGAAGGACGAGCGTTCGCCATTAAGGTGTCCTTAATGATGAACGTGCGATGCGCCAAATGGTGAACCACTTGAAATCTCCTGTGAAAAGTGGCTTTAAAACCTGGAAAAGCTTTCTTGTGCTACGTAAGAAAAGAACTTTTCCTAGTGACATCTTTAATGCGCTGCTCCGTGGAAAACTGAAACTAGACTTGGGACGGACGAGATTTAAATTCTTAATGAATTGAAAGCACATCTTAATCCTTCCCGCACCTCCCCTACGATGGGATTGTGGTTGCAAAGGAGGAGAAGATTTTCTTTCTATTAAATTTCCCCCGAGGCGAAACCCGCGCATCTTTCAGCAGAAGCAATGTGCCTTTGTCTTCGTCCTTTTCTTTTTTCGAGAAACAAAAATAACATCCCGGGGTTTTTTTTTCGCCGTGAGTGAAAATTCCGGTAACAAGCTAACAAGAGAGAAGGGGAGCTTTTTTTTTATTTGGTCCACGACCGGATTCACTGAACCTCGGAATTTTCTTTTGCGGCAGGATAACCCCTTTTGCCGCCAGGCGAGTGAAAGATGAAGAATTTCGCCCGCCAGCGCCAGCATCAAGGGAGTTGTTTTCACCTGCTTTTCAACCTGTTTCACGTTGCCGGTGAGGTGGACGAAACAAGTCGGAAAACTCGTTCGCAGACGTGGTAAGGATTCGTCGTTAGCAGGCAGAGGAGTGAAGGCTGCTATGCACAAGCTCGAAACATTCCTTCGAAGCAGATCAAATATTGATAGAATGTAAACCGCAACGGAGCACGAAATAGAGCAACACTCTGCGAGCGACACATCGCAGTGGAAAACTCACCCCCGCCCTGTGGTTTTCGTTTGCCCTGGAGAGGAGGACATAATGATAAGATCCTTTACCGCTGTGCACGATACAAGTACGACGTTGGCCTCGATCCGAGATGATAGTTATTCCACATGAACGTATTTTGCTCCCGATCTCTCATGTAACTGTTTCGTTGAAAACTCGCTTTCCCAGTGGGAGATAATATATCGGGTGAAAAGGACGGCAGGAAAAATGTTATCTTTAGTTAAATATTCAGGCTGGTAGTTCAGGCACAGGGTTGGCCCACATTTTCCTCTGGCACTTTATCTGCAAAGTGTCCCAAAGCGACCGCTTTACCTACAGCGATGTCAAAAACATTACTCTTCCCTACGTTCTCCTACAATACCAGCCGTTTCTGATAGTATTTAAAATCTTCAACTAAGTGGAGTGTAGGGACTGAAAGGAAGAATGAAAGGGAAGTTTCGTGGGGGGGAAAGACGTTCTTTTTTTCCTTTGCAAATTCTCGGTGCATTGTTGCACCGTGAGTAAACGTCGCTGTGCTTCGCCCTTTATCTATGATGTAAACTATTAAACTTTTATCTACTACCGCCCCTTTTCGCAGTGGATAGCAAAGTATTCGTTTCTTTTTCTCTCGCTCCTTAAGCCTGCATCGCTGACCTAGTTCTAGCCAATCTAGAGACATTCATTACAACTGGTGTTTTTATCTCTTCTTGACTCTCGTTTTAGGTAAGTCAAGGGAGAATTCTGACACAAGAGATGATAATAGACGCTGGAGAAATGCCACAGCACCGCATAAACGATGGTAAACGGTGGCACAACGGCTTGAACTTTCTGGGACGATCGGTGATGGTGTAAGGAAGTGTAGGTCAAGACAATAGAAAGTCACGATACGACAGACCAGGGAGGCACACATTCCAAGACGCCTCGTTTTGTGGCGAAATGGCTGCAACTGATGGGCGCGCATCTCTTCGCCGAAAGAAGGGCGAAGGAACCAAGCATCTTCCGCCAGTTGGAGCGCAACTCGAGCGTCGGAGTTTCTGTTCGCGACACGGTTCGTTGCAGTGCTCCACGAGCGCACGCCACGGGACACAATCCGACAAGGTCATTTTCATAAGCACCGCAGCAACAATTCCTCTTGTCTTCTTAATAAACCAACCCAACGGTTGCAGCTGTCAAAGTGCAGCTGGTTGGATTGTACGAGATGAGCGGGGGAAAAACAGGGCAAAAAAAAGACCTGTCAGTGGGTGTTAGGCACACGGTGATAATACAATCTGCGACCAATCTGGGACCAATTTACGCGTCTCGACGTCGCCCCGTCGACTCTCGAAACCGTCGCCCGACTGGCGATGATGGGCGAAACCGAAATAAGCGAATTTGAGAGAGAAACATCTGCAATCTGCAATCCCACCGTTTTCTGCAAATCTCGCCGTCGTGGGATGAAATCATGGGTGTCGTTAGAATCCGCCCGCGCGGATCTCGGATGCTTAAGAGCCCGGGCAGCTTTTGCCTACGACCCACAATACCCACGTTGTCACGCGATAAAGGCCATTCTTCGCCGAATGTACGAGAAATTGAAATCCGACCATACGAAGAGGAAAAGGAAGGATCCCTTATGCATCGTGTCATCAGCAGCAGAAAGTGCATAAATGTCATCTGCGGTTGGGGTAGTTTTTTTTTTGTCTTGCTCTTGTTCACTCTCGGGTTATCTGATACGCAAGCGTAGGATGGCGTCCACGAGCTGTGAAGTTGATGGTGGGGCGGCATCCATCCACTCTATTATTGGAAGCAATGTGAAATACTACACGTGTCGGGGCAGTCGGTTGGAAATGGAGTAGCGTGTGCCAACGCCAACGACACGATGGATGTCACTCGTTGAAGGAGCGTGTCGGGAGACGAGTTGTCAGACACTAACGTGTGGGTTTTTTTTAAATATCAAACAGTTATCAATTTGTTATTTGTTATTTAAAAAACAAGACGCTTTTAAGGACACTTTAAAATAATATTTTGTAACTGTGACGGTATTGCCAAAAATGAAGAATTGCACCAAACAGAAATGAATGGCTGTGGGGCCCCACACTGGGTGTGTTAATAAATGAGAAATACGATCTTTCCGCTCGCGATGAGCTTCTTCCCTTTCGTTCCGCACATAACATCGCGTGGGCCGATCGATTGCATCTCGTTGTTGGTGAAATAACTCACCCGGTAGCAAAAACGTAATAGTGATCCCTCGTTGACCGGGGCCCCAGTCGACATCCATTTCATCAGGCACGGCTAAATCTTGCACGATGTGTTCGATTGATTTCCTGACCAGTCAATCATTCAATCCTCTCGATACGTTGCCGGTGGCCAAGCGTCCTCCATAGTTAACCCCCCGAATCGCTGTTGGCCTCGCCGGCTTTGAAGATCGGGCTGTTCCACGCGAGCGATCCCCGTTTTTGGAAACCCTTCGAAGCTTCGTGCTGTACTTCTGCTTTGGGGATGCGGTGGTGATTTATTTTAATGCTCGAGTGCTGCATACTCATCCCGCAGCGTGTAGTAGAAGTGGATCACTACCCCCCGCTGGTCAGCACTCTTACCCCCCAACCCCCGTTGGCCCAAGAAGCACTTGTGAGCATGTTGATTAAATAATTAATTATGTATCTTGCCGACGGCTGCCATCCGGTTCGCTGCGGTCCGTTTAGCGTTCGGCCGGTTCTGGGTGTTGTTGGTTGCATTAATGTGCACCGGCTGTGGCTGCATTCTTGCCAATTCTTGCCTTCTTTTTCTCTCCTTTTTAATTCACTTCACTCCACTTCACTGCTTTCTATGCCATCGTACCCATTAGTGCATATCAACACGGAACCCTTTGGGTTGCATGCGTGTGCCACTGCATTCACTTGGCGCCTGATGCATCCCATGCAAACCTCTCTCCTTGCACAATACAGAACGATGGATGCGACTCGGCTGATTCTCTTCCTCCTGCGCACCGGTTACGAATGAGTGCGTGCGACGGTGCGTAGCGGTATCCATGTTCTTCTCGCGTGCGCCATTTTCCATGCCGCGCCCCCTTGAAGGCACTGGCGCTGCGCGGCGTTTCGTAACATCGAAGTCATGCAGAACTAGTTACTTCATTTTATTATTATGGTTTTTTTTTTCTTCTGCTACGTGTTTTCTGCCAACACTCCGCCTTCCTTGGCAATTGGCAAGTCCCGTGGCTCGATGTCTTGAAGGAAAGCGGTAGACATCCATGATTTATTAATAACACGCCTATTTGCGTTTCGGGCACTGATTTATAATCGCTTGATCAAGCGAAATCGCTTTAGAAGAAGGCATCCTACCTACCGCTTCTGGTTTCGTCCCTCCCCGGGGGTAGTCGCGACAGCTTCGATCATCTTGCTGATGATGATGGAAGGGTGGATGGTTTTCTGGCAACATGACAAAATTATGGCATAATTATTTTTCATAATCGGCGAGCAGCTGGGTTCACCTTAAGCGTAAAGTTATTTGATTGCGGCGCTTACGGATTGTATGGGCCCGGGCCGGGAGTAAATTGTCGGGGAAGAAAAAACGCTACCGTTCATTCCTACTCGCTGGGACAGCAAAGGCATTCGTTTATTGAACTTACTCCTCCAATGTAGGAAGAAGGATAACGTGGCACACGCGATGATGGGCCGACGTTTGTGAAAATTGCCTTTCGCTCACCGGTAACGAAACCCCGTAAAGCGGTATCAATCAACGGTAAATTGAACGCCCCCCTCTTTCGCAGTAAAGCACTAAAAGTGAGACAGTTTAGGGCATTCTTAATCGGGGGTATTACAAGCCAAATCGCGATATGCCGTCCCCATTGCATCGGGCCGGTGAGCCTCGGACCGAAGGCACGTTTTGTTTGGCCAAATCGTTACGCCCATGGTAATTAGGTCCGGCTCGCACACGGTCCGGCACACTTCGGTGCTTGGAGGGCTCAATCGTTGAACGGTTGGTATCGCATCAACAATTTACCTAATCCGATTACATGCTAGACAAGCCCGACGACGGCCCTCACAGCTGAGACGGAAACACAAACAACAGGAAGAAGGAGAAAAAAAACGCTCGATGAGAAACGAGCATGAAAAGGAAATATATGCTGCCACCCACTTTTGTACCGTCGTTGTGTGTGTGTGCGTACGTGCCTTTGTGGCTCCACTCGGACCAGTCGGTGATCGTTTCCGGTCTCCGGTTGGCCGAACATTGCACAAAAATACCGTTGCGCCAAAGAACGCCCATCCGTGGAGGTTGCTGGAAAAGGGAACGATTCCCTCCACATGGTAATTCCGGCACAGAACTTCGCACCGTGTCCTCCTCCCAACCCCTTCCCCCTACCTCTACGTCAGTCCAGATTGATCGGAAGAGGAACGATTACGGGCGGAATATCGGATGCTTGTCGGAATCGGTCCGATAGTCTAACATTCTCTACTCTGTTTTTTCTCTACTATCCCTCCGAAGGCTTGTAACTTTTCTATTCTGGTGAAGTAAATTTCCGCCAAGCATGCAATCGCGGCGGCAGCGTCTCGGTTAGGAGTCGTTGCCCCCGCTGGGCTCGCAAAACGCTTCGGTGCGTGATGGCGAGAAGGAGAAGAAGAAGGGATATTCGATATGGAGCGGTGGTGTCCAACCCAACTCAAACCACATTTATCCACAGCGGAACTGGCCAGTGGGTGTGCTGGCTTCCTCCGGATGGCGAACTTTATCAACCGTTCTGCAACATTTCACGTGGAAAAGAAAAAGGAGTTTAATTTTATATTGGAGAGGGGCAAAGTAAAGCATGGCTGGCTTGAGTTTCGAGCAGTTTGAGTGTTGCTAGCAATTTAGATTTCAATTTTGCCTGAGGAGTTAAAAGACACTGGCGAAAATGAGGGCAACCATTTTTCATCACGTCCTTTTATTCACGATACTCATGTCTCTTCATTCACGTCGTCACCGATCGACCCAAAAGCCCGCAAGGTACGTTAACCCAGTAAAAGCCGAACCGTGGATGTTCGTTGGTATTTTATTTCTCCGATAAAAAAACGACATCACTGAAACAGCATAGGGTTTTACGCCTCAGGTCCCTAGTAAACGACGTTAACTCTCATCTCGAGGGTTCCGAATGTAAGTACGTGCATATTTCATCGCTGCGCTCTAGAAACATACGCGTATGCTATTGCTTTTTTGTGCATTTTGTTAAGGGCTGAGTCCTGCGGTAGGAAAAAAATCCTGTACTGGATTTCTGGAGTGTATAACATAACACCATTGAATTGCGCATCAAGCTCTACGTACCGCACATAATCCTTTCAGTACCAAAGCCAAACGTTCTACACAGAACAAGAATGCAAACATAATCCAGGAATACCGGGAAACACTCATCTGCGCGTTTTCATTTTGTTTTAAAGCTAGGAAATGTAGAGCACGGATGTTGGAAGGATTCCTTTCGCCTTTCGGAAGTCATATATCCTTCGGGCAAGGCACTCTTTAGACACCCTTGTCGGCGCTATTTTGAAGTCAGGCGTTACATCCAGAGTGGGGAACTCGTCTGTACGGCAGTTCCTTAGGGCCAACATTAACACTTTTTCTGCCATCATCGAGCCAAGAAGGAGGAACAAAACGCGAGCGAGGACTTTGTTAACATCCCATCGACGCGGGTCGGTTGAATACCGTGAAGCTGCAATTTGTTTTTGCATTTGAAATGGATGCAATGACAATAGCAGCTGGTTCCGTCTGGACTCAGAAGTGTTGCAATTGATAGAACACGGATACGAAATGACGGTGCGCCGTCGCTTCGTTACTCACGTCCTCCTTGAAGCGGTTTTGTTCCCCCAGCACAGCAAGGCGCAGTTATTGAAGCCGGCAGCCTGCCGACAACTAATGATGAGGTTGCAAATGATGTGAAGTCCACTGAGATTTTATCGTCAGTCTTGTGTTGGTCGAGAAAGTGCTATCGCACGGTGTGGATTTAATCCGTGGAGAATGAATGGAAAGAGCAGTCGCAATAGCATGCACTTTTAATGATCGTTTGAGATGGACAAGATGATAGTTAAACGAGCACTAGTATAATTTACGTCATTTCAAATATTTCAATTACAATAAATAAATATATAAAATGTATAAATTATATATGACCCTATAGTTTTAAGTTACATGTTGATCAAATAATCGGCATGTTGATTTAGAGTACACAATTGTTGGTAACAGGTTAACATATCAAGTGACAAACGCGTCCTCACGACAAGCTGGAACGCGAATCATGCCAAATTGAATCAACATTTAAACCACTTCAATCCTCATCTACTCCGATGAGACGAAAACCAGCTCGTCCACTGCAGCAAACGTGCCTGCAAAGCGTGGCCAGAAGATTGCAGCTTATTTAGTACTTGATGAAGCGCCGAGTCTTGATCGCCGGAATCTGCGCAAAAGGGACGCGAAGAAGACGCGACCGTTTGCAGACATGTTGATTGACCGGCGAAGTTCTGCTCGAGCGAAGTGACTGTGATCTTCCATTAAGCCTTCCAAGTGATCGTAGATTTCTGTACATTTCACTTGAGTGGAAAGATGTTTGCAACCAAAACGTGTCAAGCGCCCTGATTTCGTTGCACGTTTCGTTGCTTGATTGACTTGACTTGACACTGTCTCGCCGTGAGATGCCCAAGTGAAGTGCTGAGGTAATATATTTTCTTTTGAAATTTGAATAGTCAGCAACCCATGTTCTGCACACAATTTTTTTTACAGAGGGCTAGGACAACCATAATAATAGAACCATACCATACTCACATAAAACAAGCAATCCAAACGACGAAAGATATCTTGAACAAAACACAACCGACCTGTAAAACATAACAAGATCGAATGGAAGCTGTAAAATGTTACTATCGTTCGCAACGATAGATTTCCGCTCGCTAAACATTCCGTCTCGATTTCCTGTGCTGCTACCCCGGTACAGAGTATTTCTCGTTGTGCTTCCTACAAAACGGACAATCGTAAACACGATCAACGATCGATCGAACGCGATCGATCCGAAAGAAGATTTATTACATCGCACCATGCCTCTCTCTGGGCGAAGGAATCTGTTTCCCTCTTCGCCGATCGGCCAGCGGCGTTTTTATCGCAGCAAATCGCGAATCGTTCTTCGATGATTCATTCACAATCGGCGCGGAGCATGTTTAACGAAGGAAGGCAATCGCACCGCCATAGTGGGGTCATTTCTCTTCCTACAGTTGTTTGGATTTGTACATGCTTTGTCCGCGTGAGGCGGGGAGTGGGGATAAATTATGCGCTCAGTTTATGGCGTTTAAAGCCACCGAGAACGCCGCATAACGAACGGGAAGCAGTTCGTCGTGGTGGTGGGATGGTGGTGTTGGTAGGGATAGACATGATTTAGCTACGATTTGCTGGCTGTCTGATGTTCAATGTTTAATGTTTGCCCTTCAATTTGTCTTACTTTAACCTAAATTAACATTTTTGAATATTGCAATTTTTTAAAATTTCAAATGACTTGCATTCACTTGATAGTTTTGTAGAATTAAATGAACTGGTGAAATATGTAACTTTAATTCCACCTACCTTTTTTTCGTACAATCTGTGTACACCCAACTAGGACCCCGGATAAAACCCTTACCTAAACGCCGTCGAAAAACAAGCTTCCGCTCAGCTTTTTTTAAATGCTAACCGCGCACGCACATCAGTCCCTACGTTATCTGTCCCTTCGAAAAAGGCAATCTTGTAGCTTGACTGTGACCAGTCCGGATGTGGGAGGCAATAATTCGGCCGGGAAGGGTTGGGAGCCCGACGGCAGGCTTAAGCATAACTCTACGGCACAACGGTGGTCGGCACGTGGGTCCGATGAAGGTTTCGATTCCGCAGGGCAAATGTGGCGAAGTTCTTTATCGCCACGAGCATGAACATTACACGCTCATACATGCTGCGATACTGTGGAGCCTTTGACCGAAGCTAGACACAGTCGTGTGATAAGCCACAGCAGTTGTTCTGCAATGATGGCGTTTGGCGCACGAGGGGAAAAGATAAATAGTCAAGGTTAGTGAGTCCATTTGGAGGCGGAGTAAAGCATCCATCGATTTTGCTACCAAACATGGAATTAATGAATGCTTCCATTTCTCCCAAAAGTTCTCGTTTTATGATTTTGTACCATTTAAAAAAAAGTGTCTATCAATCTTTTTTCCTTGTGCTATTTATTCATGGTTTGTTTTGCAATTCCTTTTATTAATAAAAAAAACGATGATTAATGCAACATCTCATATACGCAATTACCTGACCATATGTACTGTGGAACGAAAAGAAAACCGAGTGCAATAACTCTAGCGTCGATGCCAATTCATCCCACATACATACTCCACCAGTATGATTCCACTGTGAGTCATAAACAAAACTAAAGGTGTTTTTGTTCCTTTTCACGTGTCAAATTCAAATGGCATATCGGCAAAGACGCTTTGCACGCAAACGGCGGTTCGCCGCCGATGGATTTCTCGCGCTTTTCGCGTCTAGCTAATGACACCATTACCTTATATAGAGAAAAGCGATCGGTAGAGAACAGCCCCCGATGAAACTGGTTGGAGTGGGTTTTTTGGCCTTTCGGCAGCGCGCCTCAGCAGCATGAAATCGAAGCATGATGCGTTGGCAGGGTCAGATTTATCCCGTATCTTTCGGTGATCGCCTCAAGGACCCTTTAGGGTGGGCCTTAACTGTTCCTAAAATGTGCAGGACATTTATTGAATTATATGTTTCAAAAAGACATATTTGACTGTCTTTATTTTATGCTGTACTTGAAAAGCTTAAGGTGATTTAACTAGTGCGCCATTCACAATGAGAACGCTCGACAAATGAATCATTCAGCTATTGTATCAATAAGGTGATTTAAATCAGCTGACATTGAGTGTTTATTTCAAAATTGTTGTATGGGTTAAATATTCGTATGCATTATTTTTTGTCTCACGTAAGAATGCGAAGGCCTTGTCGGGTGTAGAAGAATTATAGGCTATTATGTTTAACTAATGGGTTATGTCATTAAAGTCAAGCTTGCACAAGATAATTTTTATTATTTTGCCAAAGGACGTTTCAAAACTGAGAGTCATTCCAACAGCCACTAATAACGACCTTGGAATTTTTATCCAACGATAAAGTTTACTAACTCAGGCCTCTAGACTAAACAGCCCCGAGAGCAAACTGGCTCTCAGAAAAAGGTAAAAATAGCGTTGCTTATGCTAATGTCATCTGCTCTGTATTTACTTTTCCCTGGCCCAGTTGGTGAGCCTGCCCGGCGGAGAAAAATGGAAGGAAAAAGCAAGCAACTCATAACTCTGCTTCCATCGACCAGATGGAGCCCCTTAGGGCAGACGATTAATGAATAATAATCGCTCCGGAAAGCGGGAAGGTACAAGCCGACGACGACGTAAAACGACTCCACTTCTTCTCCGATTCGCTGGAATGGGCAGATGATTTCATTTGAATTCTAATTGCCCTGAAAGCTTTCGCGGCCGCGATCAGCAAAGAGAAGCCTGTCCAGCCTGTCCCCCACACCGACGCCGGGTGATGAGTTTTTGCGGGCAATTTTTCCTTCTAGGGAAAGTTGTTCTTCCTCCGCGGTTGCTTTGTGCGTAGGAACTTGCACCTTGCGTTAATGGATGAGCGACAAAATTTCCACCTGAAAAAAAATAAAGAAACTCGACAAAAACGAATGTCTCCTTTTGGGTTCGGGTTGTGTGGGTTTACTTCTCTCCGTCTTTCCGCGTCGATCAGCAAATGAATTTGCGATTGCCAAAACAGTTTATCAAAAAAAAAAAGGAACGCGACTAAATTATTTCCTTCCCATTGTCGTTTCAGGGTGCCGGCAAAGAAATCCGCGAAGCGATCGCTGACCCGTCACCCGAATGCCAGGAGAAGGCGTGGAACATTGTGATACCGCTGGTGGAAAAGCTGAAGCGCTGCTACGAACACTCGCTCGAGCTGGAGCGCATCGTGCCGAAGCTCCTGGGGCAGCTGGTCGGCGGACGGCTAAACCCGACGCAGCACCTAGAAACGCAGCAGGCGCTCGTGAAGCAGCTGGCCGAAATACTGGAGTTTGTGCTGAAATTTGACGAGTACAAGGTACGGTGCATCCGAAAATCGCTTCCGACCAAACGACTAATACACGACCCTTTGCAGATGAAAACGCCCGCGATACAGAATGACTTCAGCTACTATAGACGCATCGCCAGCCGGCAGCGGCTCGACACGGCGCACGAGATGATCATCAGCACCGAGCTGGCGAACCGAATGTCGCTGTTCTACGCCCATGCCACCCCTATGCTGAAAGTGCTGAGCGAGGCGACCTCCAAGTTCGTGCAGGACAACTCCGACAACGTCGACAACACGACCGAAACGCTCGGCACGATGGCAAAGGTTTGCCTCCGGATGCTCGAGAACCCGTAAGTCGATCGAATGCCACCCAACGATCGAAGGATGAAGATTAATGTAATGTTTGTCCTCCTTCCCCACCAGAAAACTGCTGGCACAAATCGAACGCGAAGAGACGCACCTGCTGCTGCTGCGGGTAATGGTCGGGCTGGTGATACTGTACGACCACGTGCACCCGGTCGGTGCGTTCGCTCGCGGGGCGCACGTGGACGTGAAGGGGTGCGTGCGGCTGCTGCAGGCACAGCCGGCCGTCAAGGCGGAACCGCTGCTGAACGCGCTCCGGTACACCACGAAGCACCTGAACGAGGACAACACGCCGAAAAACATTCGCAACCTGCTCGCTGCTTAAATAAAAGGGCGCGCAAAAATTTCAGCACCGAAACGCAACCAACCAACTAACTAACAGGCGGAAAAGGACGCACCGAGGAGACAGTGGGTGTGTGTTGTTCTTCTCACACCATCCTACCTGTAACGACTACTGCTAATAATAATACTATTACTACTATTTTACTATTAATTAATACTAAACAAAAGAAAGAGAACTCTGAAGCTGCTGCAGCTTAAGCGAATAGGATCGAACAAAAAGGATTCAGTGGAAAAACGAAGTAGTTCATCATCATCATCCCTAGATAGACATCCTCCAAAGTGTGCAGGCCGTGACGAGTTTGCATTCGTCAGGGAACAGGAAACCACATTTCCCCATCCCTTTTCCCGTCACCCACGATCGTGAGGATGTTTAAAACCACAGGTGGCTCAAAGGTGAACATACATTTTGGACTTTTCCTGCAAGTGCTTTTTATCTCCGGACGGCCGTTTCGGGCAATGAGGTCGACAAGGAGTCGTGAAGAAGAGAGATCGTTTATCTACTTCTTACTATACATATTTTATAGATATACACGTATACACAACACGACACACGCACACTCTCCTTCTCTCTCACATACACACACACACACACACAGTCTAGCCTAGATCAATCTACTTACACTTTCCCTTTTTCCACATCTACTTTTACTTCTACCTTGCTCATATTCAATCTATTTTTTCTCGTGCTGTTTTGAAATTTGTATCACGTTTTCTAGTGATCTTTCGCTTGTCCTTGTCATGTTGTTTGCTGGTAACAAACCTGAGTATTTTGCCACATGTTTTAATTTCTGATTCTTCAAAAGTTTCCTTTTTTATCATCAGATCGACTAGCGTTTTGTTTTGTTCTATTTCGTTGAGTGGTGGAACCTTCCCGTTTTGGGTTTTCTTTGGTTAAACTGTTTGGAGATCGTTTTAAAGTGAAATGCAGGACGTGGAAACATTGTGAAAAGTGAACTGTGCAGAAGCTTGGGATGCGCGCAAAGAGAGAAACAAAGATTTTTTTTTTTTAGTTATTTAAATCAAACAAACGCATAATATCTACTAGGCATTTAAGTGTACCGAAGGGGGAAGAAACGCAAAAAAGTGTCTCCCGGGTCGTTTAAGTAGCACCTTTATGAAGTGTAAATGTATTATATAAGTAAGTGGCTCCGCGCATGGCGGCGTAATGGAGGGGTGAACGATCGGCGGTCGCGCCAGATCGGCAAGGGTGAAGATAGCAAAAATATAATGTGTGATACGACGATTTAGCAGTGTGTATGGGAAGACTCGACAGGTCGGGCAGTTACACTACCACGCAACCACATTAAGGTAGTGAAGAACGTGTAAGAAAAGAATGATATGGAGAGGCGGGAAGGAGGGTTAAAATATCCCCTCACAGTGAAGTGGAAAGGGAACACAATTTAGAGAAATCTAAGACGATGCTGGACGCGATTTAGATGAAAAAAAAATAGACAAACTGTACACCTGAGGAGGAGTACCTTTCGACTGGCAAACGCTTCCTTTCCTCAGACTCTCCTTTGTGATCTGCTTTACCAGGGGTGTGGACCGTTTAAGGACACACACACACACACACACACATCGAGATTTCGTCAGAAGAAAAAGGGAGCGGATGTTAAGTTAAGAATTAGTTAACGTGAATCAAATCAAGCAACATTGGGTTCAACAAACACTTTTTGCACTCACCTACCAATTCCGCGCAATCACAACAGATATCGAACGCAAAAAGCATTTTGCCAACAAGCTTTTTAAAACATCTTTGAAATACATTCGAAGGGTCAGTTAAATCAGACATAAGCAAAGCAGGATGAGCTCACAAACTACATCGCTGAACACACACACACGGAAACTGATAAATATAAGAAAAGAAATCAATATCAGAAACATTTGTAGAATAAAGGAACTCTTTAACACACACAGGTTAAAGCGGAAGCGGAACCTCCAGGGAAAATCAAACAAACCAAACAAACGAATACAACAACGCTACGACATCCCCACGAGTTACGAAAAAAAAAACAGTTTACAACAACCTTTACCTAAAACTGCTGCTACCACGGATTCAGATGTGTTCTTCTGTTTTACCGCCGTGTAAAACGTTAAACGGAAAGGCGCAAAGGGAAAAGGGTGAGGAGCAAAAAAAATCAATGCGGAAGTACAATATTTCTAGGCGAGAACGAAACCATTGTGAAACTAAAACCTAAATTTAGTTAATAAACACAAACAAACACGAATATGGGTGTAGACAATTTAAAAGGAATAAACGCACCAAAAGAAATGGAACAACGGAAAAAACACACGAGAGGAGAGGATTATGTGTTATTAAATGTGGGAAGATAACTACAGAAGCGAACGAGGAACGAACATCACCACCAGTGAACAAATGTATGTATGTAAGCACAAAGATGCTAATAATGTGTAAAACAGACCGTTGAATGCGTTCTTTACGAAGCAAGCCCTAAATGTATACATTACGCAAGTAATTGACGATGTTTTGAATTGAATTTGGTTTGTTTGCATCTATCGTTTGGATTGTTTTGTTTCTCAAACTTTTGGTTTTTGACTGTAGTTAATATCATTACGCTTGCTTTTTCTTGTCGATTAGAAAAGTGTAAGAATTGTATTCTACAACAAACGCAACCGGACAAGTACAATCTAGCTAAATTTATTCGAACTCGAGTAGCAAACCGTACCGTCGTTTTAACTGTTGAGTCCACGATTATGGACGACTTTTTTTGTTTGTTCTTTTCGAAATACGATTCTTATCGGTTGAAGGTTGCACGTCTGGGGGACGACCTGCTCTGTTACTGAGGGGATCCTTGGGTCATTAACTATGGCAAAAACTGTACCAAACTCGTTTCCCTTGTGTTTTCGTTGCCTCGCCATTCCCCAATCTTTCTCCGGCTTGAGAAAGCTAGCTAGAAAAAGCTACGGAAACTGGTTTACACAATGTACCGGTGGCGTTTCGAAAAAAACCCCCCCCCCCCCCATTTCTTATTGTGTGTCCCATGTTCATTGTTTATCCTCTCCATCCACGTGCGCTGTTAGTTAAAATATAAATAAATGCATAATTTGTTAAGCGAGCGTGAATGAAACTAGTTCCTCGTCCTCAGTCTTTAAAGAAAGCCTCCCCCTATTCCCAACCGCCGTCCCTCTATTCTCGGTCATAGGCACGTCGTCGTAGTAGTACTGCACGATCGTCCGTAGATCGTTTCACGATTATTGTTATCGGTTGTGCAACGAACAAAATGAAGAAAAAAAAAAGCAAAAGAAAAGGAAATCGAATCGAGGAGCGAGGTGGTGGTGGAAAATGTAGAAAAGAGGATAATTCGCTGAAGTGTGTGAAGACAAGTCCAAGCGCAAAGAAGCAAAAGAACACGATTTGCCAGAGTGCTCAAAGGAGGATGGAAATGGGTGGAAGAGCGAACGGAACGGAACTCATAAAAATAGCATAGATGAAGAGGAGCAAACACAAAACATAGATAAACTATTGTGCAAGTGTCAACAAAGAATTAAATTCAAATTATTCTGGATGGTCACGCGAATGCGCGGCAAGGAACGCGGAATAGAACCGATACACGGCCCTATGAAGAATATTAGAGGAAAAAAGGTTTGACTTTGTAAATGCTCCTACATCATCAAACGTTAACAAAAAAAAAAAAACGAAAAGGACACATTTCCATTGAAATAAAAGGAAACACACCTAACGTAACATACATGCAAAAGGCATCAAGAGAACGCAAGCGAACAATAAATAATTCCCCTCCCCTGCTGCTGGCAAGAATGTTTGTGAATGGGGATCGTAGTAGAATAGCGTTAGCAGGATGAGTTAGCGATTCATGGAAGGAAACCGGAAGTGCTGTGTGTTTGTACGAGTGTGCGAGCGAGCGAGCGAGCGAGCGAGTGAGGTTTTGAGGAATGCGCTACAGAAATAAACCAAAAATTCCAACAATCTATATTGGGACGCAATTTTCGATGGATTTGATTTGTGTAACCCGAAATACACGATTTTATTTTAAACCTTGGTCGTTTGCTGCTGCCCCGCTGATACTACGCCTTTCCGAATGCCTTCTTGCGGAAGGCCGGTGGCAGATGTTCGACCATCGAGAGCGCGTTCGCCTCGATGGCCACCAGCTCGTCCTGGCCGAGCCACGCGATGCTCACCAATCGCGCGCCCTTACGGACCGCCTTCAGGGTGTACTTCGATTGGCTTCCTTCACCGGCGGCGGTGTCCTTGGCGGGTACTTTGCGTCGCTTCGCCCCTACGGCGGTGTCGGC
The DNA here is from genome assembly GCA_914969975.1 of Anopheles atroparvus. Classification (NCBI taxonomy): domain Eukaryota; kingdom Metazoa; phylum Arthropoda; class Insecta; order Diptera; family Culicidae; genus Anopheles; species Anopheles atroparvus. The sequence goes on along the minus strand of CAJZCY010000002.1, from coordinate 30,675,472 downwards.
CGTCGAGGAGGAGTCGTCACCGGCCGCCTCCCCAAACCGTACCGTCAGGATGTGGGATTCGTTCTGCAGTACGAGCGCGGACTCATTGCGTGGATCGAACACGATCGCCGCGATGGGATGGTTGGGAGAGCCACAGTCCGGCCCAGCCAGACGCAGGTAGGTGGAAAACACGAACTGGAACTGGTCAAAGTCGTACAGAAACAGTTTGTGGTCGGCGAAGGCAACGGCGAGCCTGGTTCGACCCGGCTGGATCGCGAGCGCCGTCGGCGGCAGACGGTACCGGGGCAGCGAGATCGAGCGTTTCCACTTCCCTTGGCTGACGACATTGGCGCTCCGCTCGAACACCACGATCGCGCTGGCCACGTCGGCGCAGACCAGGTAGCTACCGCACAGCGACACCGCGGACAGGTGGATCACCTCCGACAGCCAGCGCGATCCCTCGATCGACTGCTTGTGGTCGAAGAACTCGTCGCCGGTGCTGCAGGCGAAAAAGTTTATCGTCCCATTGCTCGCGTACAGGAAGAACCCGTTCGAGTCGTGCATGAAGTCCACCCGGCACGACACGCCAAACTGTTCCGGGGTGTTGCGCATCCGCTGGAGCCGGGACTTGGCCGGGTCGGTCGGGTTGTGATCGTAGCGCAGCAGCCGGACGGTGCTCTCGGTCGAGTAGACGATCCAACGGCCGTTCGGTGAGATCGCTGCGCACAGGATGTGTTCATCGTTCTTGCTGCGTATTTGCAGCATCTTGTTGCCACCCGCACCACTGGGCTCTCCGGCCTGGCGTGCGAGTGTCCACACTTCCAGATAGTTGACGTACCGGAGCAGTACCGTGCGGCTCTCGGTGGCCACGATGGCGGCGGGCGACGGAAGCAACGGAAGAAATTTGTCAACACGCAGCGGCGGGGCCGAGGACACGACGAGCGTCCCATCGAGCCCACCGGAAACGAGATTGTTTCTGCCGAACGTGGCCAGCGTTTTGATGTCGTGTGTGTGCATCCGACGGGCGGTCAAGCGGATGTAGCTCGTTGGGGTGCCTGCTTGCCGCGTAAGCCGCTGGTACACGCGCACGATCGGTTCCACCCCGGTGACGTACAGGAAGTTCTCGTCGGCGTCCAGGGCGAGCGCGAGCAGGTCCGCCTTGGAAACGAGCAGCGTCTCCAGCACGGTCCCCAGGTGGCCATCGAAGAACATCATCCGTCCGCGCGAGTCAACCGACACGACGGTGAAGTCTTTCAGCACATGCACCGCCCACACGGTCGTCTCGTGTTTGCTGTCCACCCGACCCGTGGTCATTTTGTGCACCGCGTGACCCTTGCGCACGTCCCAAACGCGCACCGCGTCGGCCGAGCCGGTCACCAGGAAGTCGCCGGTCCAATCGAACCGGCAGCACATGATCCGTCCCTCCTGCTTGTCGAGGATGCGCTCGTACGCGAGCTCCTCGTTCTCGATCCGGTACACGTTAATGTAGCCGCCCTCGGTGCCGACCGCCAGCAGGCGCTCGTCACGGCTCACGTCGATGCACCAGGCCGCACTGCCCGTCACCAGCATGGTCTGTTTCACGCGCGGCTTCTCACCTGGCGTTAGGTCCCACTCGAGCAGCGTGCCGGCCAAACTGACCGAAAACAGGCGACCACTGCCGGCCCAGGCTAAGCCCTCGATCGACACCCCATCGCCGCCCGGGACCGTTTTCTCCATGAACGGGGCTTGTGATAGGTTCCAGATTTCAATCGTGCCATCATCCCTGCAAGCAAAAAAACGAGACATGCAGGACACGCAGCAAAACCGAGCGGCAGAGCCTCGACATTCAAACCTACCGTGCGATGGCCAGTTTTGTGTGACAGCTGCTAACGGCCGAGCAGACGATGGCACGGGGAAGCAGATTGTAGAACTGCACATTGTGAAGCCGGCACTGGCCGTCACTTACTTGGGGTTGCTTGGAAATCATCCTTTAGTGGTGCACATTCGGCCCAAAAACAAAACACGCACGTGCTTTTGAACACAACACTGTTGAACGCCGCTCAATGCTGACAGAAGCAAGGGTTGCGTTTGACAGCACGTACATGATACGGCCTACCCTTCGGGAACGGTCTACTTGCACACAAGTTCGAATTCGAACACAAAATCCATCCCATGAAATGTTTCCACGTTGAATTCAAATACTGCGCAAAAGTTAATAGACACATCAATCATTCTCGCCCGTTCCATCTAGTATATTAAATAGTTTTCTTTGCTTCTATGCACGAAATAGTCGATTTATTATCATTCTGGAAGTTGCTAGTGTTTATTTCAATATTTAGTACACCCGAGCAAGTCGAACGTACGTTGTACTAAAAAGGCCGCTGCTTCTTTCGTAGAGGAACAAAGAGAGACAACCGAAAACCCTGCCGATTGTGCCGTTGTTCTTGGTAATCGCAATTCTACGCCGGTGGTGAACAGACGTGCTTAAACTTGTGCTGGCTTTTTTTTTGTCTTCTCCCGAATTGATATCAAGTGTAATTCTTAAACGCACAAAATGTTCTCCAGATGCCGCGACTGGGTGATGAAGAAGCGCAAAAAGGGTAAATTTTGTCGCTGGAGCCGCTGCGCGCCATCAGAGCAGGCTTCGAATGAATTTATTGGCATGGAAGCGGCGGTCCAAATGCCACCCGAAGAGCGCCGGCAAAGGTGGGATAGCAGTGGCGCGTAAGTGTTCATGTTCGATCGTGTTTTGCTAATTGTTTGTTTTGCGATTGCATTTGCAGCTTGCCACGCCGGCTGCTGGGTCGGTTCCTCTCGGAAAGGAGCATCAATGATGAAGCAGAAGAGCTGAAGCAACTGATGATCGGTAAAGTGCCTCGTGTTCCTGGATGTAATCAGTGCACTAAATATTAACATTCGAATATTCTGAACGTTTTCTCCCCTGCCCTGCCAGAACATGGTCTGTACAACCGACATCAGACGTTGGAGCAACGTCGACGATTGAAGGAACTGCTAGATCTTGAAGATCGCTCCCTTCTGGCAGACAACGAGCGTCGCCGTGATGACTTCCTGCTGCTGCAGTCCCGTCTAAGTCACCGTAACTTTTTGAAAAACGTTGCTCCCCCCTGCTCGTCTACGTTGAGTTCGGAGGCAGCGTTACTGTACTGGGAATATTTAATTAAGGACAATGCTGCGCGAATGCAACATCTAGGATCGTTGCCAGTGTTGCCACTGACACGCCTCCACGTTCCGCGTAACAATAGGTCAAAGTCAGAGCCAGCAATATTGCAGAAGCCATCCGTTGCTCCATCCCAACCATGTTATCCAACCATTCAGCCTCTTTCTTCATTACCATATCTTGAAACTGCAGTTTGATAAAAAAAAAACTTCTACAGATCTACTTAATAAAGGACTACTCGTGATTGTATTTCAACGACAAACCGTTGATTCCTCCATACTGCAATTCTTCTTTTTTTTTTTGTGAAGCATAAAAACAATCCGAAACATTTATACAGCTGAATGTCAAACTGTGTATTCGTTGTGGCTCATGCCGCCATGTAATTCGACCGCTCCCGTATTGGTATTGTAGTAGATGCCCGTTTCGCGAAGATTGGTTGAGCGTAAAATCATGCTACCAACGTCACCCAACGGGAATATCACCTGTTCGGACCCCTTTTCTGCGACATTGATACACGGCAGCGAACCATCCGCCGACTCAATGATACTTCCTATTTTGATCATGCAGTTTCTGGGTAGATTACTCCTCCCCGACGCACTCCGGAAGGAAGAATTGCACGGAGTGACCAGAGAAAGCTCGGTGTCTTCATCTTTCCGAGGGGGTGTTTCACCGTTTCTTTCTGCTTTTGATTCTGTAAATTCGGTGCGACCATTCTTACCAAACTGAAAGCCTACATCCAAATCCATCAAATCATGCAGGCTGATCCGAGCCATTTTTATTTCTTCCGCGCTCTGGCGGCATTTATTGCGGTTTATCTTTATATCTGGAAGGACAGGGTTCGGACAATTACGTTTGTATAAATGACCGTAGACCGCTAAAACGAAAAGAATTCCGTGCTGTTACACCTACAATTCATACTTGCACCTGCTTCGTAATCTCTGCCCAAGCTTTCCCTATGGCCACCCGAGCCCGAGCGCAGAGTCGATGGGATGGGGATTTCTCTGAAACATTTTGAACTTAGTATTAGTCTCGGATGCCCCCTAGCATTCATTGTTTATCCATGGTTTCCCTACCTAGATTTTGGACGCTCGGCAAAGCACTTCATCTTTACAGTGTGCTCATTTTCAATATTCTGCTGTTCAGATTCGTCGGTTTCATCTTGGTTTTTGATACAGGAAAATGAGAATCTACTTATAAATTTTCGCAACATTCTAGCCCCAGCGAAGCGAAAGGATGTGGAACGAATGTTCAGGGATCTCTTTCGATTGTAGGATTGCTTCGATTCCAGCCTTTTCCCGTGTACGTGAGCTGTGTACTAAACAAATGTAACGCAGCTAGTGGCAGCATTGTCTTGTACTAAATCACAACCGCGAACGTTCTTGGAAGGAAGCACGCAGTACGCAACGCTCCCGTTTTACGATGAAGGTGACCGATTTGTTTTGCCTTTCGCCGAAATGTTCCTGTGCCAAAAAGAAGCCAAACCAAGAGAAAACAAACGCTCTTCCGAAGGAGGGAAATGATTTGGAGCCGGCAAACTTCACGCAGTATGCGACTCCGCCCGGTCGTAACGTTGATGGCATCGAAACATTCGAGGTAGGCGATGAGAATAGTGTTTTGATAGTTTACCCTCTAATCAATCGCTCTTTTGTGTTAAACATTTCTACAGGATTTCGTGATACAACACGGCCGAAAGTGTGAGATAAAAAGACGCAAAAAAGCGGAAAACGCTCACAAAAATGGCGCTCTGCGACGCATCTTTGCAGTGTTGACATCATGCAAAGCTCAGCCGAAGGTGCAAGAACCGACATTTTGGATAGATGCAGCGCCAGGATATCCGGAGAGACGGGTGTCTGATATTTAACCGGGCCTATGTTTCACCAAGTTCCTCCATAGCTATCGTAACCAGACTGTTTCTCTGTTTGCTCACAATGCTGAGTGTGAAAGTGTTTGCTAATAGTGAATGAAACAAGTTATTTTGTACGCCAAGATCACATTCATAAATTGTTTTATTTCTTTCTAATATTCCACTCGGTGTACCATAGATTATTTCTCACTTAAATTTTCCGCGGTTTCACCCGCGGGAACCTCTCTTTATTCACCACAACTTCGACTCACCCACGCTCTACTGCACACGAAAATAAAACAGAGCTATGCAATACGGAAACACATGCGATCATGCGATCGATATATGAAATGGGGAGTACAGAATTCATTTTTAATGAATCATTACATAACGATAATACAGACGGATTGTTGATGCCCGCTTTCTTCTTGATCGAAGAATAGGGGACGTTGTATGTAAGTAAACAATAACTACCTTTTATAAAAACTTAACCAAAAAAAGAAAGTGGGCTTTGTCGGAGAAGCAAATTCTGCTATCCTTTTTTTTTCTCCCCCATATGTAGGACAGAAATGAAGAGCTTTAATGTTTTAAATTATTTATACTTTGTGCATTTGTCGGCTTTCCATTTTTAAGGCTTTCTTTTCCCGTTTCTAGGTTGGTGCCTCTCATTGACCCATTTTTTCTTTAGCCAATTGATCTACACCAATTAAAAGTACGTTTCGTACCGGGCTCCGACACGCTCCGCAGTAAGGTACGACGGCATCTTATCGGCCAATGTTACATTAGCACAATAATATTGCTTGCTTCTTATGATGATAAACACAAAAAAACATCGCTACATCGCTACTACACAGTTGTGTTACAATGGACGGTATTAGTTAAAAAATAAAACTGATTGGAATGCGACTTTGCACCCTTTCTTATGCTGATATGTGGAACTGATAATAATAACCTTGCGATTAAGCTATGCGCCAAGCACAGACGGTGTTCTTCCCTATTCTAACTCCTTTCGCGATCCGATTCTATCGTTCTCTCCTTTCGGGACGGAATGAATGCGTGTCGGAGGAGAAGGGCGCTCCTCCTCTCTACCTGTAGCGATTGTGGTTTTTTTTAAACTTTTTCATTTACTAATAATACGTAACGACGGACGTCCCTGGAAGACCAATAATATAATTATAAACCTTTTTCCGAGCCGCTCTGCAAGCTTCGGCACAGTTTAACAAACAATAATTACACTATTCCATCGGTGTACAAGGCGCCTCTTTTTTCCTCGTACAGCGGCCAGCTACTACCGAACCAGATCCCGTAAGGTTTTATTCCTTCAGCTCAATCTTCGGTGGCTAAAAACTAATGGACAACGTGATAAAGTAACACACAACAACGACTTCTGATAAAGGGGTAAATTGCTCGGTGTAAAAAATTGACGCTAGAAGAGGTGGTGATGATGATCGTACACTTTAAAACTACACGCACATGAATGAGATAAACGTGAGGTCTAGCGTGAAATTGTGGAAACAAATTGAATTGTGCTAGAAAATCGAAGAAAATATGCTTCCCTTCTCTCAGCTAGACAGGGAATGTGTTTTGTTTTAAGGCAACGTTGCTTTTGGTCCACAATACACACATACACACACACACATCGTTGCGTGCGCGGATGCACAGTAAGGAAATGCACAAATCCACTTGCGATTGCTACCACGGATTATCTCTGCGATCTTTATGATGCCGCTTTTGATGGCGCGCTGGCCGATTTTGATATTTCTATGTTGTATGGTCGTTTTCTTTTCTTTTTGTTTTTTGATTATCTACTTTCTCCATTTAGTCACATACTACCGCTAATATGGGGCATTAGTTTAGCGAGACAATTCGCGCGAATACTATATTTACAATTCAGTACGTTTGCTTCGAGTTGCCACACTTCTGTTCGTTTCCTTCGTTCGTTCTCCGTGTGATTGCTGTGAATGTCATGTTTCTTTGTTAAACTATCATCCTGGAATCGAGATGTGCGAAGCAAAAGCCCGCTGGATCCCATAATTTGTTTCATCAATACTTTGTTTGTTTGTTAATGGACGGAATGCTAGAATGCACAGGTAAAGATGGTACACGAACTGAAACCGGCCACCTCTGATAATCGCCTGATGACATGTGATTGTCCCTTTGCCGCTTTTCTTCGCGCGAGAAAAGTAGGCTGTGTGAACTGTGCACGTACACCGCGACGTTTGACGACGCTTCTAGACGTCCGTGCTGTGCGTTTGGATGCGCACCTTCTTCACGCTGCCGTTGCGCTGCATCCGGGGCGACTGGTTGCCACCGGAGTAGCCCGGATTGCGGATGCCGAGCCCGTCGGTGGTGGTGTTCGAGCCGGGTGGGCGCGGCTTTTTCAGGCTCGACCGCAGCGGTGTCCGCGTGACCGAACCGGATCCGACCGTCGAGCCGTTCGACACGGTCGTGACGGTGGTGTTGACCGACTGCATGCTTCCGTTCATGCCGGAAGAGTACGGCCGTCCGGAGGAGTCCGTCACTGCGATGCCTGAGAAAAAAAGAAGAAACAATCGGGGAGGGTTGGTTTAAAATACCAATCATAGGCGTTTTTCTAGACAAAAAAACACCCCCTTAATGTTTAATTTGCTCGTTACCGTTTGGATTGTTGGACGTCGTCTCCCGGAAGCCGGGATTGTTGTAGGTGCCAGCGGGGCGTCCTCTCCGCCCGTTGCTCGTAGCGTTCGAGAGCATCGTGGGGTCACCGTTGGGCCGCTTCGCCAGGATGCGATCGTACGTGGCTAGCGCGAGCAGGGCAATCGAGAGGCCCGTCACCATGAGCTGCATGTAGAACGCGACTCCCCGCGTGATCTCGTACCCCCGCGAGTTGTCGTCGGTCTGCAGCGAGAACAGGATGGCCGCCGCCAGCGAGAGACCCGCGGCCACGGCCGTCGCCAGCAGCTTCGCCATTACGAGTGCCGCGTAGCTCATGCAGACGCGATCGCGCGATGCTATCATGGCGATCTGGACGATGCTCAGGATGCAGAAGATCCCGAACAGGACGCAGGCGCCAACGGCCAGCAGTCCACTGACAAATACTACCGCTGTGGAGAGGAGAAGGAGAGAAAGAGAGAAAAGAAAGATCGCGCTTAGTATTCAGATTAACTTTTGGACAATCATTTCACCAAGCACGCAAGACCAACATTGTACTTTCTCATAATTTGGGTATAGTGTTTAATTCATCGTGCATTTATAATTGCAGATAAGGATGTGAAGACCATGACCATAAAAAGGCATACAGCAACTTTGCAAAAAAAAAGCCCCCGTTCAAAAAGATTTACTGATGCAAAGATCGACGAACGTTCGCGTTTGCCCTACGTTTCCGAACGCAATCATCCGTTAAACGAGCTTCGTCAATTTATGGCGGAACAAATACACACATAAACGTCTACCGCGCCGATCGAGCGTACGACTACAAATCACCGCGGGGAGAGGGCAACATGTTAAGCGTCTTTCGGTTGATAACGCGGATCCCGCGCACCGCCATGTATTTGGGTTGCACTGCGACGATGATCAGTTCATAGTTTCCTTCAGTTCCGAGTGGACGTCACCGTTGTCTGTACGGTGCCGGAAATGATTCGATTCCGCAGTGCCCCGCTGTCCATTCTGCTCCTGCTGCTGTCGCTCCATCATCAGCTGCAGCCGGGCATCGAAGGGTTGTTCGTGAATCCGTACGAAAAGTTTTGGGCACGAAACGGTGCCGCCTACCGACAGTCACCCGACAACCGTGGCGCAAATGGCGAACCACTGCTGCTGACGCCGTACATCGAAGCGGGCAACATCACCGAGGGACAGCGTGCGGCCCGGGTCCAGCACAGTCGCATCCGTGGCTTCGAGTCGTACGCCGGTTTCCTCACCGTGGACAAGCGTTACAACTCCAACCTCTACTTCTGGTACTTCCCACCGGCGAAGGAGAATCGTACGACGGCTCCGCTCGTGCTCTGGCTGCAGGGCGGTCCGGGCGCATCCTCGCTGTTTGGGCTGTTCGAGGAGAATGGACCGTTTCGTATCACGCGCGATCTGACGGCCCAGGCGCGGAACGACTCGTGGTACGAAAACCACCACCTGCTGTACATCGACAACCCGGTCGGGACGGGATTCAGCTTCACGGACAGCGACGCTGGGTACGCCCGCAATCAGGTGCAGGTCGGCGAGGAGCTGTACTCGGCCGTGGTGCAGTTCCTGCAGCTCTTCCCGGACCTTCGGAAGCTCCCGTTCTACGTGACGGGCGAGTCGTACGCGGGCAAGTACGTGCCCGCGCTCGGCATCACCATCCACCGGAAGAACGAGGAACCGGGCGCGCGTCCCGAGCGCCACGTCAACCTCGCCGGGATGGCCATCGGGAACGGGTTCAGCGACCCGATCAATCAGCTCAACTACGGTGACTATCTCTACCAGCTCGGGCTTATCGACGCCAACGCACGGGAGCGCTTCGAGCGGGACGAGCGCATGGTCGCTAGCTGCATCGCCAAGGGCAACTATCAGTGCGCGTTCGACGTGATGGATGACCTGCTCGACGGTGACGCCAACGGGGGCGGCTCTTTCTTCCGCAATCTGACCGGCTTCGAGACGTACTACAACTACCTGCGCACGGCCGAGGACTCACTGGATGCGTTTTATCTGGAGCTGTTTCTCGAACTCAATGGCACCAGGCGCGCCCTGCACGTCGGCGATCAGCCCTTCCACGATCTGGACAAGAAGAATAAGGTGGGTCAGTTCCTCGAAGACGATGTCTTTCAGAGCGTTGCACCGTGGATCGAAGAGCTGCTGCAGCACTACCGCATCATGTTCTACAATGGCCAGCTGGACATCATCTGCGCGTACCCGATGACGGTGAACTACTTGCAGCAGCTGCAGTTCGATGGCGCAAACTACTACCGCACGGTGCCGAGGGGCACGCTCGAGTTCGACGGCGAGCTCGCGGGCTACTTTAAGGTGGCGTACGGGCTGGTGGAGGTGCTGGTGCGCGACGCTGGACACATGGTGCCACGCGATCAACCCAAATGGGCCCACCGGCTCATAACGGCCTTCACCCACCCGGAAACGGTGCCGGGTTTCTTGTAAAGCAATCAAACAGGGCTTAAACGTTCAAAAGATTACTTTCATGACCAATTCAAGCAGAAAATACTACCGAAAAAATTTAAATAAATGTGCAACAAAGGTTTGTTGGTGAAATCCGACATTCAGAAACTGCAAACAATTTCCTTCACCAGATAAAAAGTAAAACCGTCAATAAAGTTTATCATCAATGAATCATCTTCATAACCGTTAAGGTAGCCTTTCCCTGGTGAGCTGATACGTAGGTTAAAGAACACAATATGTCCGATCCTTGCGAATATTATAGGAAACTCCTTGAACAGGGCATGTATACAGACAGAGCGGGTTTCAACATCTGAGAGGTTTTCCCACTCGCTTCAAGCCAGAGATGGGCCAAACAAAAAAAGACCCGCTGCTACAGGAAATAGAATACGATGTGATCAAGAATTTGTCTACCTCAAGACGTCCATCGACCTCGCAAAATTAAACATTCGTATCGATATCGCTTCACGCGAGACACGAAACTCCTCAAACCCAAAGATTCGGCTTCAAATTCGACGGGGAGGAGGTCTATACCACATCACTTAGGACGAAGAGAATTGGATTCTCTTTCCCCCGGGCAGTAATATAATTGAGTAATGCTACAGTTAGCTCGAGCAGGTTAGGCCTCAGAGGGGACGACACATCATTCAAGGCAGCTCACCTGATGGTTGAAATCGGCCGACCCCTTCACCGCATCGTTCCCGGTAGTTGAGCTGCTGACATTTTTGCCATGGACCAAAGTAACCGCGATCCTCTGCAAGGAGAAAGAAAAGGGGCAATTGAGTGAGACAATTGAGGAGACGGCTTCGTCGCGCTATCGTCGCTACTGACCTGTCCCACGGCGCTCGTAGTACGCCCACTGTGGTACCCCGACGGCCGCCGCACTGAAGACCAGACAGAGGAAACCCACCGCGGTCACCAGCACCGCGTACACGGTCGGTCTAATGTCGGGCATGATGGTCTTGGTGGCGGTGCTGCCGGTGGCCGTCCGGGTCCTGCTGCTGCTGTCGCTGCTGCTGGTGCTGCTGATGTGGGGCCGCTTGCTGCTTACGCGAATCGCGCTGTCGCATTTCGCGCGCACGGCGAGCTTCGGCTTCCGCTTGGTGGTTTCTGGTCGGTTCTTCTTTGTTATGTCCTCGCAAGGATGCGCTGCGCCGGCGGTGAAAGCAAGCCCTTGCGGGTCGCGTGTATGTTCCGAAGCAGTCGTTGCTCGGCGGTGGTTAATTACTATGTCGCTCGGCCTCGGCGCTCGAGATTAGCGGGACGTGATGGACCGGTTTCACTGGCCTGGTTCTCGGGGGAGCTGTGGGAAGAGTGAAGAAAGGAAGACAAAACAAAACATAAATAAACGAAAGGAACAAATCAATTAACGGACCCCCGGCTTTCGTCGGCTGGACAAACTTTTCCCGTTTTCTTTCCGCCACGCGCGCTCACAGACGACGACGACGACGACGACAACACGATAGCGACGTCCAGCGAATAGCTGATGAGGTAAACTATTATTGGAGCGCGTGCCCTGCGCTGTCAACTAACGCTTGCTAGGCCTGAGCGGGACTTGGGAGGGGTAACAGCCGCAGCGGGGGAAAATAGCCAATAGAGTTTACTTGGCCGGGCGGATATACTTTCGGAAAGTAATTAAAATTCCAATGGTCAAAGATGCACCACAACCGCGGGGAATGCGAACGCGGTGAGAAAGGACGGACGGTGACGAAGATCGCAATTAGGTTCGCCGCTTTCAATGGCACCTAGGCTAGTTGGTCGCCGGTGGTACGGTCGCTCCGTAATCTGCCTCGATTAGTTTCCAAACGGTGCACTATGGATGTAGCGGTGGACATATTTAGCATCCAAGCCAAACAGGCTCAGCTATTTCATTGTAAACCAATGTCTGGGTCAATTATTTAGTTCTAATTCTACTTTACTCAGATCCGTTAAAACTTTGTAGCTACCTTTTTAAACTGTAGATCTTGCAATTCAGTTACAAGCTGAGAAGGATGCAAGCAGTGTTTCTCCAATTTTGCATTTTTCCGATTTTGTTTGTTCGTGTTCGTGCTTGGTTCCTCTTTCTTACATAATTATACAAACAAGCTGACCGGACCATTTTACGTCCGCCGGTGCACATAAACATAGAACAAAATTATGTTCAACCATTTGTCGGATTTGGCCCCCGCAGTGCAACAACATATCCCCCGTCGACACGGTCTTCCTTTACGATGCATAATACATAGAACTGGAACAAGAGCCCTCGTCGTCATCATCGGTCTCGCAGCGGCAGGAAATATTTCATCGCCTGAATGCCAATCGATCACATAGTAGTCGGTTTTCCCATCAGCAAGCGCTGGGTGTTGCTCCTCCACAACCGTGCCGACGAACAAAGCAACCTGCTGTTGTTTGCACCACCAACAAGTGCGGGGTGGTGTTGTGGCATTTCCCGCGGATCGTTGCAGCTGGAACGCTGGAAACTAGACTCCCAAACCGTAGGCATTACGCGGAAGTAGCGGGAAAGGCAGAGGGGTCCGAGCAAACAAATAGACGGGTAACTAGCTATTGGAGTGGACAGTTGTTTAAGCTGCTCATTTTCATGAACTCATCACCTCAGCGTTCAACTAGCTGTGATGATCACACCGTTCAAGTCCCGCACCACGATGGGACGACGTTATTGCGACGCTTGACGGAGATGCCCTTTTTCTCCTGTCTTGGCTAGACACTTGGTGAAAAAAAATAAACAGACGAACCCCCCTTTCAATAACGCCCACACATTACAGCAGACGACCTCAGTCAAACAGTTGTCCATTGAGCACCGCCACAAGGTGATTCTTTAATAACGAAATTAATACACCCCATCATTCGCCCCATCCAAGTGGAGGACCCCGCCGTTAAGGTTCGAGCGTTGCGAGAGAATAGCCCCTGGCCCCGGCTGAGAATGGGGTGAAAACGCCTTTCGAAGAGGCCACCTGATCCTATACGCAGCATCACCGGTCCCTCTAACCGTCTCTCAACAGAACACTGATGGTGACACTTTGAAGAATGTTAAGTGAAGACAACACACACAGCACCGCAGCGAATGTCAGGGATGTTTCGAAACAATGCATTACATCACCACCACGCCGTTGGTGTGTAACGGTACCACCCTCCTTCCTCCTCCCTGGTAAAGGGGGGGGGGGGGGGTTGATCTATTCATTTTTGGAAACAAGTGGGACAACATGAAGCTGGTGGAGCTAGAATCAGAGGTTCTTAAACGTCTCACGGTTGATGAAATGCTCGGTAGATTGTAAAGTATTTGAAGATGATTGATTGCCGCGCTCATAACGGAAATGTACGCAAAAGCGGGTTCGGTGTAAACGATTGCAACTTAGTGCGATCGGTTACTTTCATTCATGACAGTTTTTCATACACGACAGCAACTACTGCTAAAGCAAACGGACACAGCCGTTGCTAGAAAGCAAGTAGTTATGTTCCGAAAAACACATGGTCCAGCAACATGAATAACTGCAATTAGCGTAAGCACAGTTATCGGATCACATTCAGTTGCAATCGTCTAGACGAGGTCTTCAATAACGGAGCTCATACAAACGTAACTGTTCCCTTTCGATGAATCTATAACAAACACAACTCTTCAGGTCTCATCCAATAACGAGTGGTAATATTCCCAGTGAATGTAAAATATCCATCGAAAAGCAGCATGGCAGCATTTTATGAACCACTGGTTCCAGTTAATTTTACATTTTTCAAAAACTAATCCAATCAATCAAAGAATGACATAACAACCAAAAACTAAACGAGTAGTGTAGTTCTATTGAAATCTTCTTATATTTATTTGATAGATTCCTTTTTCGCACGTTTCCTGAGCCGCAAGAGATGAAAATTTAATTAAATTGCGTAGTCTTCCAGTCACGCAGTTTTGAGCCTTGATTCTAACGGAATAAATTAACATGTCATTGGAGAAGTTAGCAAATCTCGCAGTCACGCATTGACAATTTCTACACCGGTAAGGTGGGGGGTTTTTTTAGAATGTTTTGGTCTCAATTTGATAGAATTTGTTCGGTGTCAAATATGCCACCATTTTAGCCAGGGGTACTACAAAGTTACATCGTTACGTAAGCGGGTTTTACGTGCTTTCATTCAACTTCACCCTGCCCCGTAGAGGTCCGTCCCTTCCGTTCCCTTACGGTGTTGTTTCGCTTTTGTTTTTCCACCGAAAGCCCGCATTTTCCGACGCGGATCGCGATAAGCTAGCGAAATTGCCATGCAAAATAAAAGCGTTCCCACCGTTTCGCTCTCATCCTCCTAGCTCTTGCATGTGGACCCCTCTTCCTCTGTCTCTTTTCCCCCGTAGAATTGCATTCGCCGCCGCATACAGGGCGGTTGGCGTGATGACGTTGGAGATGCAGTCCGCGAGACGCAATAGAAGTGAGTATACCTCGGTTTGTAGTAAGTAACTGCCAGTCTAGTTGGATGGTGGCGGAGGAGGTTTGCTCAAAGAGGAACCCGAGGAGAAAAACGTTTTCTCATTAGAATATCGTGTGCCGCAAAGTAATTCCGTAGAAAACTGGTGGGTTACTGCATGCTTCACCTTATTTCCTGTGAGCCACGAGGGACGCGGTTTCACTTCCAAGTTTCCAGGCGAGACTAATTGGTGAAGTAAAACTGAATAATGCAGTTGTTTTTTTTTTTTCAACGGATGTAAGCTAGATTCTTCCAAGTTCAAATGTCGCTAGCCCTATTGAGACTTGTCTATAGACGCCGAGACAGTTTAAAACATTGAACAGGTTAAGGTTAAGAAAACTATCGTCACGCCGAAAAGAGAGCAGGGAGTTCAAATGGCATAATCAATCATTCAATGTAACCAAAAATCACAGCATCACTAGCGCAGCTCTTTGAAGAACCTCTTCTGGAGACCCTTAAAAACTAAAGCCATAGGCAAACAACCCACACACCAGTTCGAACGACGCGACAGCAAAACTCGGTGCCCCATTGTGCCATTTAATCCAGCTCAGTTTCAGCGTCGTGCTGCCAGTTTTCCAGACGCATCGCCGAGGGTCGCTCGGGAGCATGCACTTATTTATCAGATTTATTTCCAGCCGATTCGGTTGCTCAACCGTGAACTACGTGGAGAAGAGTTGGAAGTGGTTCGTCCCTTCGCCAAGGGTCGATTCTATTTGAACTCTCTCTGGTCTGGCCGACTCGGCGCACAGTTGCCGCTTGGTTGAATGAACATTATTCGTTCAGGCTGACAAAACAAAAAGTCTACGATAGGGGGAAAAGCTAGAACATTCAAATGGGAAGACACAGCAGATGGTATCTCTCTTTTCCACACGACCAACACGGTTGGTCGATGAAACCCCCCCAGGGGATCGAATTTTCCCCATTGGTTGGTTTTGCCGGCAGCAGGAGGAAAATCGGAAAATTTAGGCAGCTAATGGAGCCGAAAAACTACCGCACATTTTTGGTCAACTGAACGATCTCTGAAAGGAGCTTCAGTGAAGGAACCGTTCTTCAAGCGAGCGAAATTGGACAGGTGTGAAGAAGAAAGGCCCCCTAAATGGCCCCGAAAAAAGGCGTTCAACAAACAATTTCCCTCCCTCAAACGGTGAGACAGAACCTTCCAGCCCGCATCGGGTTTGGTGGTTGGCACTTTGCTGCTGGAATGTATACAACTGTGGATGGAAGTGTGGGGTGCTACACAGGTGAGGGGGAAAAGGTGGTACAAACTCGCGCAATTGTTGCACTTATTCGTAACTGTTTCGTAACTGCTCTCTTTGCAGGCGGACGCGCGCCGGTCCCGTTAGTCCGTTATAGGTCAGTCGGAAGCAAATTATTGGGATGGTAATTTAATATTGGGCAGAAAAAAAGAATCGAATTTCACTTTAGTAACATTTTCCAAAGGAAATTTTTGGTTATGAACCGAAGGAAGGAAATTGATCGATTAGCAAAACACCTACTTTTATTTACAGATTTTTTTTTCCATCACATTTTGCATTACAGGTTTTTAAGAGACATTGTGGTGAGAAAAGTGATGTAATGAAGTTTTCCTAATTGTTGAAGAAAATTGTTAGTTTATAAATGTGTAAAACTGAATTGTCAAAATCCGAAATAGATTACCCTTGTTACTTCCTTTATCCTAAATCATGTTTTTAAGGCAATTATAACATCATTAGCTCGTCTCATCGTTGCAGCAACTTATTTTAAGTTTGAAAACTATGTGCATCAACAATTTTTTTTTTTATAGAAAGGATCAAATAAATTAAATGAAATTTAAATTAGGAACAGACAACAAGAAGCTTGTTAAAGTGAAATTAAACGATAAAAGAGACTGAGTGCGAACAGATCATATCATTATCAGGATCAACAACCGAGAAAGTTCTCAAATTGGTTAAATAATAAGACCTCCCATAGTTCCATTACTAATCGTTGAAATCTTATACTGGTTTTCTACTCAATAGATTCAATAAACACCTAATCTATAAATTATTGCCTGCCTTGAAGTCATCGTTCAAATAAGCCCAATTAAAAATAACAATATCTTCCTTCCGTGCGCCATCGACGGCCAACACAAGGACACTCCTTGGAGTGATTTTCACTTCCGTTTCTCCGAAGGACGGCCGCGCCTCTCAGTCAGTTTGGCGTGCAAAACCAGTCGAAGTAAGTTTCACTTGGGAAACGATCGAAATGAATTCCAGTGGCTCGAGTGTTTTGATAATACACTCTGAGAAAAAAAAGCAGCCCCTTGGGTAGTGATGGACGTCTACAATTCGTTCACTGGTTACGTGTGTAAGTAATATTACCGTGTCCGTATCCAGCTTTCATTGCACGCACCTTCCTCCGCTCGTCGCTTACAGCGGCGGTGTAATAGAACACCCGAGAAGGTCATCAGCATTCATCATTACCAGTCATCATGGCGGTGGCGTCTTCCACGGATCTTATATCGCCCGGGCTGGCAAATGTGAAACAGATGAGCGCGCAACAGTGTCGTCCGATGGATGCACGGGGCTTCATCATGACCTGGATGGCCAGGTTTCAAAATGGACGTGTATGTATGTGTTTGTGTGCATGTGTGCAGAAAGGGCCGGCCCTTCCGATACGTGCCCATCCGGTCCCGTCTTTGCCGCCAAAAACTGAACCGGAGCGACGCAATCGCGAAACCTTTTTTCGTGCCTCATCTAATAAAGCGAGATTTAGCGTGGGGGCGAGGTTGGCGTTGGGTGGCGCTGATGGGCAGGAGGTAAGGTGGAATGCATCAGAATATAATTGTATCCGCACAATCGCGGTTGGAATCTCGTTTTGCATCCGCCAAAGTAGGTCTCGTCACAACGTTGCCGATTGCGTGACATTGGATTGATGGTTTGTTCAAATGATTTTTTAACGAAAAATAAGTTTAATGCATTACGCAGTGTTCAAAATCGATTTGGAGGTCATAGTCGAACATGCGTATTTATATTTCTAACGAAATTCAACCTGAATTTTTTTATCAAAATCTCAGGGAAATTGAATCGTGTATTTAATTAAAAAAAACTACCTTGAACGGAATTCTTTGTAACAATGATCGTTACGCAGCACATTTACCAACTTCTTTGGAATATAGGGTAACAAACAAGATAAACGGGTTAGACGCGAAGGATCTGTTCCATTTTTTTAAGAAAGTTCCTTGCGTTCAACTACCTTTCAAGTCCTTGTAAGGCACGTCGCACCGTGTCACATTAAAAAAATGTGCATATTAACTCCTGCTGACCACTTGACCACGTCTTCCATTCTCTTTTCTCTGGCACAATCAAACGTCAATCGTACGGGACGGTAGGTATTTATTGCGCGTCCGTGACCGCTAACAGCAACCGTGAGACACGCGGAAAGTGAATCATCGCGACGGTTGAAAGTGAGTCAAACGAACCACCGATGAAAGGGGGAAGGGGCGGCGTTAAATGAAATTTCAAAAATTTACTTAAACCAAAGCTTTCTCACCTCGCGGGGAATAAACCTGTTGCACGTTATAAAATGAGTAATTGTACGAACCTATAGTCTCCTTGCCAGCGAAGCGAAAAAGCGAGAAAAAACTGAACGGGGGGAAAGATGGTGATTCAAACACAATAGGGGGGGTTTTTTTTATTCGTTTCCTCCGATTCACACAATCATTATCAGGCAGCGGAAAGAACAATTGCACCGTGTTGCATGCGAAATGAAGGTGAAACGACGGCCGATGGTAGGAGGGTTGAACCCTTTTGGGTCGGCAAGTTCGTCGGCGGATGTATAGAAATCAAAAGTTTGCGGCTGTTTTGTTTGGCGGCTGATTTCACCGAAGCAAAACGAAGCAACTATCCGCCAATTGGGAAAAACCAAACTTTGCTACAAATTGCTTTCCTCCAGGGCAGCAGTATTTTTTCTCTTCTCATTGAAAATAGGAAGCTGTTGTTGAAAGTTGTAGTTTTCCATCCATTTCGGTGACCTCCGTCTGGGGCTGAAGGAGTGCACTTCCAACGGTTCCACTGCAAAACCGGTCAGGGTTGCGCACCCAGCGGCAGCCGATGGGAGCCGAGAAACGTGAAAAACGTGAATTAAGTTGCGAAAAGTAACCTTGGCCCAATCGAAGCTAGGGACTCTGGTACAACCACCGGCCTACTAGGCATGCAAAAACACACACACACACACCAACGATTATGTGATGGCTGCAGTTTTCCTGGAACGGTTGAACGAACAATTTGTATTCAAACCTTGTCACATTACTCGCGAGAGGATAAATCAGAAGACAACTTCACAGCTTGCTCTTGATGACCGGTTTTAGGTATAGGAAGGAGGGACAGCATTCTATACATTCCTGTTCCACTCCTCAGCCACACCGGGACGAAAGCGATTTGCATAATCAGCGTTTTCTCCTTCGCGCCCTAAAGCCCGCGATATCGTCCAAGCATGCTGCGTTTGTCCATCGCGCTGAAAAACAACGCACGCATTAGTTTTCCCCGGTAGCGGGAAAAAAAACAAGCCACGAAAACAAACCTCTCCTTCCAAATGTTGCCAGTGGTTGTTTGGGGTTTAAGGGGAATTCTGGTTGCCACAACGTCCCGGGGCATGAAACCGGACGACGTGCGGATTATGATTGAACGACGAAACCCGTACGACGGTGGGCAGCATTCCTGTTTCTTTTCCATTGCTTTTCGTGTTTCCCTTCCTCCGCTTCCTCACGTACGGCATCCTCAACCTTTATTTCCGTACCTTTCTTCTCGTTGCTGCTGCTGCTGCTCTCACACGTACATATTATCGCTTCCGCCACGACTTTGATCGCTTTGCTTACGATCTTCGCCTGCTGCTGGAAGTGCGTTTTGATTCGCGCAGGTGTTGCCCTTTTCCAACGATCACTGTACCTCGCCCATAGCTCCCCAGGTTTGCTGCGTTTTCACGTGGAGCTGAATTTCACTTAACAAAACACGCTTGCATGGCGGTTGCGCTGCTGTGTTTGCACAACTTGCTAACGCGCGGTGGATCTTCACCTCCTCCTGAGGAAAACCTTTGTTTGCGTCAACAACGGGGCGAGGATTCTGAGGGGAGGTCAAGCAGAAGACCGCAGACCACCGTTTGGTTTTTCTTTGGTTTTTCGCTTCACACTTTCTTTCTCCCGGTGACCCTAGGCACACGGGGGGGTGGGTGATTTTCTATGGTATATTTCTTCTTCCGACCCTTCGGCAGAAGCGCCTTTCTTCCGTGTTGAACCAAATTTATGAACGAAAACCTTCCACACACCACCGCACGAGCCGCGCCTTCAGCAGCAACTGCAACGTGACGCACCTGAAGGGCTCCCCTTTTTTTTTTGCTTCTTTCGTTCTGTTTGCGTACCCACGGGAACACACGGGAAAAACAGGACCGAACCGACCAACACACCGCCAGCTACCACCACCACCACCACTACCGCAAGCACCGTACACGCGAGCACTATTCAATCGCTTGCCCGTCGCCGCCGCCGCCACCGCGCGGAATCCGCCGCGAAAAAATGAAAGAAACACGCGCAATCCAGCACAACCACACGCGCACGCGACGCACTTTCGGTATTCGGTGTGTGCATACGTATTATCCCACGGCACTACATTCAGGTGTGGTGTGCTGCGCCACACGGGAGTTCTAGGAACGCGCCACAGGCCAAAGCGAGAGGGCAACACATTCGGGAGGCACTCCAATGTATGGGAGGTGTGGGTCGCCCGCTAGAATTGGGACGCGGTTTCCTCAGCGAATTGTGGTGTTACGATATCACACTCACGGAGACGGTGCACTGCTAGGGAAACTTTAACAATATACCAGCGAGAAGGTAACAATGCGAAGTGGAAACTACACTATTTGGGGAGTAAAACAGCAACGTAACAAACCGCACGGACCGCACGACCACATCCGATGACAGCTACGACGGCGACAACGGACCTACCGCTAGCCCCAAAGTACCGTACTGAACTGAACTCCAACGGAATGTATGTGTACGACTGCAACGCCAAACAATTTCTCTTCAGTCAGCTCGAGCGATTCAACCGAGCTTCAAATACGACATCAACTTCGTAACAACAATAGTTTCCGCTATTCAAATTGGTCATTATGAAGGTAATGAAGGCCCACTAAGTGATTTCTTTACAATTTTGATGATTTTTACATATCAGTTTGCTTTAAATTGATTGAAAAATAGCGAAGTTTTTAAACAAACATTTTCTCTCGAATCATTTTAGACTCACCAGGTGAGAGGTATAAACTATCAGTGAAATTATCTCGCCCAAGATCAACCAGCTTAGCTATGAATAAGTATGTATACCCTGGGCTGTCCTCCTCCTATGCGCATTTTGGAGGCGGCGATGACAAATCTGTCAAACCCGGTGCTGGTACAGCAGAAAGAATTGTTTGC
The DNA here is from genome assembly GCA_914969975.1 of Anopheles atroparvus. Lineage (NCBI taxonomy): Eukaryota > Metazoa > Arthropoda > Insecta > Diptera > Culicidae > Anopheles > Anopheles atroparvus. The sequence goes on along the minus strand of CAJZCY010000002.1, from coordinate 30,654,514 downwards.
CGTGCTCTAGTGAATGATTGTGTGATATTTATTTAACTAGAGTTTAGTGTGTAATACATTTTGCAACGATGGATGATCCCGAGCTAGAGGCAATTCGACAACAACGGTTGCAACAAATGCAGGCAAGTCTACGACCTTGGCCATGAGGTGAAAGTGGCAATAGGCGATTGGCAATCTGCGTCTAATTTGGTCTAAAAATAGTCAAATATGCTTACTAACTGAACATGGAGCATTCATGCAACGTTGGGAGTGATCAAATAACGTAATCTAATAACTTTCCATTGCAGGGCTCTAACCCGGACCAACAAAAAGTCCAGGAACAACGGCAGGCTCAGGAGGACATGAAAAATTCCATGCTGTCACAGCTACTGGATCAAGACGCCCGGGCTCGGCTGAACACACTGAAGCTAAGCAAACCGGACAAGGCGCAAATGGTGGAAGGCATGATCATACGGATGGCACAAATGGGACAGATCGGTGGGAAACTGGACGACGCGAGCCTGGTCAAGCTGCTCGAAAGTCTCAACCAGCAGATGCCTCGTAGTAATTCCACGGTGAAGTTCGATCGTCGTCGAGCTGCACTGGACTCGGACGACGATGATGAAGACTACGGTATTTAGGCTTTTGTTTGCTCCTATCCTCGAATCGCTTCAGCTGTGGAAACCTACGAAGGTGAACCCATCCTCCCGTGGAACATCATCACGCGCTTCAATAAACTTAAAACCAACACTCTATCCGCACGGAACGTTTGGATAAAGATTAGGAGTCTCTTCTGATTTATTCATTACTTAAAAAGAGAACATTCCAATCAGACATCGGACATACACTTACACACACGAACATGTACGAACTACAGGCCGACGGGAGTCGGAATTAAAAATACTTCTAAAACGATGCTTTTCTCATCGTCCATAAGTAAGTGGTGGACGCATATTCGAAGCGCGCTAGCGAGACGCCGGAATGACAAAAGATTTCCTCGAGGATAAAAAATTATGACTAGAGAGGAATATGAATTTTCCGGAACAATAGCATTGCGCCAGCCGTACCTGAACGGTTTCGTTCATTAGCGGAATGTCACGTTCGGGCGTCGGGCGCCTTCGCTCCTTCGTTGCACGTCCTGGACCGGTTTACTCCTTTTTCTCGTGCCTTTGGTCAGCGCCATCGTCCTCCTCTTCTGCGTCCAATATATCTGCACAGCAGATGGAGTACATGATCAGCGACAGAAATCCAAGCGGAAGACCGAACAGTACCGTCGTGAGCACCGGATTGCCGGCCCACATTTCGTGCAGTGACGTTTTGGTCTCAAACCAGGCCCGGTAAAAACGAACTGGGAACGAGTTACCCCCGAAGGCCGGGGCCGTCTGGTTGTGGATGCTGTCGAGGAAAATTTCGATCGCCTCCGGCGTCAGCTGCAACGGGTCATCCTCGGGAATGTGATGCTCGTTGGTGGAAGCATTGAGCACGATGAGATGCGGCGTCGGCAGGCTGTCCATGGCAATCGAACGGGCCAGCTCCGGGTTACCGATCCAGCCAAACTGAAACCGCCCGTGATACTTACGCTTGTTCTTGTGGACAAATATTTCCACCATGTCACGAAACTCCTGCTCGTGGGCCGCTATCTCCCTCAGCTTGTTTTCTTCTACGACCGCGAGCACGAGATACTTCTTGGTCTGCACCATATGGTAAAGGTTGCTGCGCGTTACCCTCGGAAAGCTGGCAAATCGTTCCTCGTTCACCCACCTGAAAAGCGTGACGTTCAGGTGGGCGGGCTCGATGCGATCAAAGTTGTCCGAGTAGGGGAAGTAATAGTGACTGCGTTCTTTGTACACCAGCGCAGACGGGATAGTGTCCACATCAAAGTGTCGTTTGGCGATTTCGACCGATGTTGCATAGAAATAGCCGTGCGCCTGGTACGCTTCCGCCGCACTATAGAACACGTCCCACAGCAGCCCCGATTGTTTGCCGACGTAGGTGAAAAATATGGGATTATTGGACTTCAGTATGTCGATGCTGTCCGCTCGAGTCACCAGCTGTACCGGCGGGCCAGACATACGGTTGACAAAATGCATAAGCTCTTCTTTTGACCGATCGCCGCTATACACGTAATCGTACGGTCCCTTGACACTAAAAATGGGGGAAAAGAAATTACATTAGAGCGCTTCGTAACTGGTCTCTTGGGTGTGGCTGCTGCGAATCTGCACTTACAACATAATCGTTGGATATGCGTTTATTCTGAAGTGCTGAGCCACTGCCGTAAACCTCGTACAGTCAACCCGACCGACACGAATGTTCGTGTTGTACAGAGCCTGTGCAACGAGGGCCCACACTGGTTCAAGTTTTTTGCAGTGAGCACACCAGGGCGCATAGAACATCACGAACCACTGTCCCTCATTTCGAACGTCCAGAAACCGATCGCTAAGCTCCAATACCCGGGAACTTTGTGCCAGGCTCACAAAAACTGAAACAAATGAATCATCCATTAGGGAAATATAATTTAATTAAACACTCTTCCCAACAACAATCGATCAGTCTCTTCGCCACATACATATATATATATGTACTTACAGATTAAAGATATAAACAACTTCCACACAGCAGCCATTGTTTCGTGTCGATGATCTGGTTTCCCTTTTCAGACGCCCAAAACACTTTTACCTTTCACCACGCAAACATTTCGTAGCAAATTATAACGAAATGCAAACGTTTAGATAGCTAAGCTCGACCTGAAACAATCAACGCCAAACGAACAGGACGATGAACAAACAAGTTTTCGCTTCGGTTGCTTCTGTACGTTTGACAGAAACCCGGAGACGTGCACACATAAGGGTATTGGCTCTAAAACATTTGATATCAAACTATTCGACCTAGCTTTTCTTGGCAGAAATAAAAGCTAAAACAAATAATAACAGTTCAATTTTAACATATTTTCAGCCAATTGGCTTTCAAATTACAAGAAAAAATGTGTTATTTGTTATTTTTTAAATCCGGCCCCTTCTTATTTCTGTTTAATCCCGGCCCCTTCTTATTTCTGTTTGACAGCTGCTATGAAAATCAAATGACGCGCTCGTCTGCTTGTCAACATTATGCTAGGTAGTTTGTTTTTTTTTCTCACTCCATTCCCCTCGACAAGTGAACTGTTGAAAAGCAAAATACCACACAAAAAATGCTCCTTTTGTGATCACACTGGGCTGCAGAAGAGTTTATTTGTAAGTTTAATACTGCGCATACCGTAAGGTATCGAAAGTCCGCGAACAATTGCTCGCCGAAAACGTAACAAAATGTCTCCTTCGGAAACATCGGCTTGTGAGGGTAAGCAGAATTTTATATGTAGCTCCCCCACGGCGGCGTGTGATTTTTCATACCTTTTCCTGATACCCTGCAGATTTAAAAGCGTTTGAGAGGAGACTCACGGAAGTAATAGCCTGTTTGCAACCTCCAACGCTCCGGTGGAGACGTAAGTGAAATTGTTAGTGGATAATGTATGGCGAATAACAACAAACCTTCTGCTTTTTGCACTAGTGCTCTTGGGTGTGACATCATTCGTAACTTTCGCCGGTGCATTTTACTGGCTCACCGATCCCCGTACATCGATCGTGCCGCTGATAGAATCCCTATTGAATCATTATGTTTTTACCGTATCTACAATTATCCTCCGTAAGTAAATGGGCTCAAAAGTCTCATATTCGAGATGGAAATATTGCAACTTTATCTTTCCTTTCGTTTTGCAGTGATCCTATTTGTGTTTGGTATTCACAAATTGGTGATTGCTCCGCAAATCATAACGTCACGCACGCGGAACGTGCTAGCTGAGTACAACATGTCCTGCGACGAAACGGGTAAACTTATCGTCCGCCCCCGACCAACCAACAATCCGCGATACATGGACATGAGTTAAGCAGACCCTGTTCCTAATTATTGCCTCTAACGTGACGTGTAAATAGAAGATATGAATGTCTATCTGCTCCCTTCTTTCAGTTTCACCCTTTATTTAGTGAACCAACTGATTGGTTTATTTGCACCCAATGCGTATTATGTTTTTATCTTTTAAAAATTGAAGAAATTGAAATAGACACCCTAACCATCCCATACTTCATGGTTTTCCTCTACTTTTTGTACGTGTGTAACACGATATCACGGTACGTGAAGCTGGTGCACACATCGATTTGTGCAGATGCACCGGCGATTGCCAGCAGCCGGTAAGGTTCGGTCTGTATGGCCACACTGTACGCGGACGGTCCTGAGAGCGGGATTTCAGCCGTTACGTCTCCATTGAAGTTGTACTGATAAAATTTGTTGCAGTCACCACCGGCATAAATGAGATCGTCCACGAAGCCGGATACGTGCAAGCGCTCGGGGAAATCGAAATCGATGGTACATTCCAATGAGCGCAGATGCCACAGCGAGAAGCGCGGACCTCCACCGCAAACTAGCCAATCGTCGGTAATTGCAGCCGTTCCCTGCCAACGGCCAAACTCGGGGCGCTGCAGAAGCGGTCGCGTGTGTGGCTCGATCTTGGCGTATGATTTCTTTTGCCTGCTATCCCACAGCATCACGAAACCGTCTTCGGAAGCAGTTACAAGTTTTGATCCACTATTAGAATTTAACAAATAATGCTGCATATTAGAAAAAAATGTGTGTATTAATAAAAACTTCACACTTACCAACCAGCGACGCAGTGAATGTAATCCGTGTGCCCATGAAACTCGCGACACACCTTTCCATCTTCCAACGATATGCCGTACATGATATTATCGCCACATCCAGCATAGAGTATTTCCTCGGCCTCGTTTAGCCACAAATAGTTCACCTCGCTCATGTCCGCATTTTCCGGCGGTGCCGGTAGTTTGACGGTCCACGCTTTTTTGCCAATGGAGGCCGATTTGCTTGACCATTGGTAGCCGCAAATCTCGCCGTTCAATCCCACAATAAGAAAATCTTTGTGGAACGCAAGACTGTAGATTGGGCATCGCTCCGTCACTGGGAACACCTGCAGTGGGAGTGTAGGAAGTTTTTCCAACTCTGTCGGCCCCGGGGCCGCATTGGTGGCCGTTATCCGCTCAACGCTGCAAACAAGGAAATCGTGTGGTGAGTTGCTGGGGGAAAAGACGCTTGACGAATTGGCCCTTTACCTGTAAACCAGTACTTCACCGAAATTGCTTCCACAAAACAAAAAACGTCCGTCGGTGGACAGAGTTTGCGAATGGATCGTAGTGTAGTAACAGCGCTGAATGTTGATCATTTTGCGGCCGGTTTCACTTTACGCACGGACAGCTTTGTATTCATATGTAAACAGAACGCTAGCTTGGATGCATGACAACCGGCGAATGCAGTACTAGAATTTTAGTTTTATTTCATGAAAAGTACTACAATTGACAGCTGTCAAGCGTATTAATCGTCAATTTACGAACGAAGCTGACCAATCCTGTTGGACGCTACGAAAGCAGTGATCTTTTTAGTGGAAAGACTTGTTATTTTAATATATTTTTTTAAAATATGGCTTTTGAATCCATTCCGAAAGATTTGAGAGCATTACGGGCCTGTTTAGTTTGCTCGTTAGTAAAGGTAAGTGTTTGTAAAAGCCCCTACCAAAACAATATTGTACGAATCATAATCATCCCTGCTTTTTTTTGGTTTGTGTTTTCAGTCTTTTGACCAGTTCGAAACGGATGGATGTGATAATTGTGAGGAGTTCCTTCGCATGAAAAACAATCGGGAACAAGTGTATGACTGCACCAGCAACAACTTCGATGGGTATGTACATTTAACCGATTAATACCGGTAATTTCTATATTTATACTTCTTTCATCTGTCTGTAGAATGATAGCGGTGATGAGCCCGGATGATAGCTGGGTGTGCAAGTGGCAGCGAATAAGTAAGCTTAGAAAAGGGTGATATTTGCTGGAGCTTAACTTACATCCTGACGGTTCTTGCAGGTCGCTTCACAAGGGGAATTTACGCCATATCCGTTTCTGGAAAACTTCCAAACGGTATCATTAGAGAAATGAAGAATCGTGGAATACCGTACCGAACAAGAGACACCAGCCAACGGTAGGGCAGCTGCATGTTCATCCGAAGAAATAATAATAAGTGAAAACCATTTTAAGTATATTTAAAATAAACAATAACGACACTTTACATGCATACGCTTCAAAGTTCTTGTGTGTTACAAAGGAAGGCAGATATGCAACAAGAAAACGGATGATGGTAGAGGGTAGAAATGTTTTTGACCGTACAAATGCTAAATATATCATTTATGGATTCTCATCCTTCGTGTTGAGTAAAAATCCCTACACATCGACACAGACATCAATTTAGTGAAACTCAATGCAGTTCTTCTTGTGAATATGATGCTTGAAATGAAACCAGGCAAGCACCTAAATCCAAGGTGAGATAATGTCTTGTTTACAGCTCTACAGCAACTCTTCAACGAGCGCATTGAAGGACGGGCCATGAAGCATCCATGAAAGTTCGTATTTCAGCTTCGTAGCTTCGATATTTCTCAACATTCAGAATTCTTCACAAACAACAACAGACAAAAGTTTAACGTTACAGTTTGAATGTGTTTTTTATTAATAGTTTTGATCCAGAACCAGAGCTCGCAGAGCTAGGTGGCCTCTTTCACAGAGTTTCCCATGCCTGGCGTCTCCCATCTGCTTACTCTGCCTTCTTGGGGGCAGCGGCGGTAGCAGGAGTAGCGGCGGCGGCAGCAGGAGCAGCCGGAGCGGCTCCTGCCTTACCCTTCTTGACCTTAGCAGGTCGCTGAGAGCGGAGGATAGCACTGGCACGGCGGAGCGCAGCCTGCTTCAGATCCCGACGGTATCGGTTCGCCTTGATGATGTTGGAAATCTTCTTCAGCGTACGACGGGGTCCTTCCTTCAGCGTCACCTTAACGGGTGCCTTCGCTGGCAGGTGCTGGAGTGAGAAATGAGAAGAAAAACGAATGCTCATTAACTTCCGTGCAAGTAGTGTTAGGCGTATTGAGCACGAAGGCATGGTCGATTCGATATTTTATCAGTCTTGGGTAGTGGACATTGTCGTCATCATCTCAGGACTAGTCGTTTTTTTCCTCACGTTAAATTATCAATCGATCGTAAATTGTTCATGCTTCCTATTGCTTGACTTTTGAGACTTACGTTCTTGCGGTACCGCTTGTACACGAAGTTGATGCCCTTCTTCTCAGCCGGCGCGATACTGATGGTCTTGGTGTGGACCAATCCACTGTAGCGGTACGAGCTCACATTGGTCAGGTTGTTGGGCTCCTACAAAGAAGTTCGGTTCTGGTGAGAATGAGAATCTATATTAACATCTTATCAACTTCGTGTATGATGTTCTGAGCTGCATCATCTCATGCTGCCCGCCTGGCTTGCGGCAACCTGGCTGCTTTCTTCGTGTAATCAGTAGTAGCAAATGAAACAACACCTGCTCAATGCGAGCATTCAGAGATCTTGGTGATAAAATCTATCATCATACGAAGAAGTGGCCACACACGCGACACCATGCGGACGAGGAGAAGTTCACCACTCGAAATCTACAACCAGTTACGCCGACACTTACCGTGCTGAACGGCTTCCTGATGTTCTTCTGCTTCAGCAGGAACGCGTTGTGATCGCGGATGATCAACCAGTTAAGGTGCGACGATACCATGATTGCAGCTTCTGGGAAATAATGTAGAACAGAATATGTCTATTAGCTTCTTCCGAAAATCTACACGCGCACATAGAAATTTCTGCCAATCGGCTTCCCGTAACTAACAAAGATGGCGCTATACACTTAACAAGCTCTTCCACGTGTAGAACACAACAGTTGCAAATATCGATATTTTCTTACAATGTTTAAAAGATAGCAGGGAAATGCATGGTGATTTCGAAAGAACTCCCACCAGTAGCAATTTCCGAGCCAACATCTCCAAGATTGATGTAATTTTTCCATCGTTTAACAAGTTTTCAGCACGAGCAACACCGATCAACTCACCTCTTGCTTTGGCTGACAAGATAGGAAAGACCTCTTAACTGCGCCGACTGGACGACCTGGACGCGAGTTTGACTATCCTCTTTGACGTTCCGACGGAAGTGAAAAATTTAGTACGAACGTACAAATTTTCACACCTATTTTTTTTTCAAGAAAATGCGGCACGCTCAACGCGTGCTTTCCTACCCCTCAATTTAAAAAATTTAATTTGACAACTGTTTAAGTGAATAAAATTGATGTATTCTGCGTATTTTAATAATGTATTGAACGTTCTAAACTGTGAATCTTTGTTTGAAATATGTGAAATTGAATAGATCTGCTTAGTTTCTTGCATCGGCAGGATAGTACTAAACATATATCGTAATTTTTCTTGTTTTAAGAATTACGATAGTTGATCGACTTGATCAACAAAACGGATTTGTTGCGGATCTTATTTAGGTATTCTGTTATTGATTGAACTAACAATTCTTATCATTAAAAAATTGAATTAAAATTAAATTATTTTCTTCGAAACGATCCCGGGCTAGGCTGTTTAGGAATAGGAACGAACAATCCAAAGAACCTGCCCATCGCAATCCCAAAGAACCTACCCAAGGGTCGCAATTCGACTGTCAAACGTTCTGTCACACAACTGTCGCCGAAATACCGTATCAGAAATGGAAATACGTTGAGACATTCGTTCACACTATCGAACACTAGCTGTCCTCGAATTGCGTCCCTTGGGAAGGTGCCTCACAGAGTTCGCAACACTACATCAATTCATCAGTCGCATACAGACCGTGGTAACGGACGGGTTGTGTGTCAGCAGTGGTTGCATGTGTTGGGAGAAAAGTCCTCCAAAAGGTTGAGCCCCCAATCATCCAGCGGGTCCAGCTAGTGCGTGTTGGTATTCTGTCAAGAGCAGTTTTCTTCGCTGTTTTGTCCGAATTGTCCTAGCTCCTTTTGCGTCCTGGTCTCTCCCGGATACCGCACAGTGTGAGCTTGTGTGCGTTTGTCTATTGGCGTGTGCGATGTGAGGTGAAAAGGTTCCGCGAAGTGTGTTTTTTGCAAGCAAGTAAAAAAAAAAAACGAGTCGATATTTGAGAAAATATTAAACTTGTAACAGCATCGAAATTCCTTCGAGCTGTTCGTTCTAATAACCCAAAGCCGAGCAAACCCATGTAGAGTGTGGTGAAGATAAATCCCTTAATTATACAGCAGCGTATGCGTACACGTTACTGAGCGGATAAAAGCGTCCCTCGTTCAGTTGCGGTGTCGGGCGTCAATTTTGGGAGAAAAGTATTAATCCAACGCAAATTGCGAAGTGAAAGAGGATCGAAAAAGCACTCCACCACCAAGGAAAAAAGCCAACGTGAACCGTTTGCTGTGGGCACCAAAATCAATCCCAGCAGCCCGTGAAGTGAATCGGAGCCGGCGAGAAGAGTGTGTTCCAAGAAAAGAAAAAAATAAAACACCCAGAAAGCAACGGAGCTTCGCTGATTCTTGGCTGCCCATTCTACCAACTACGGACGGACGGGGAACATAGACCGAACACAGCAAAGAAAAGGTCCCGTTGAACAGAAGGGTTGAAGAAAATCATCAACGAAAATGGGTAAGTGGCCGTGTGTAGATGCAAACGCAGCGTTGAGAGCGGAAAATGTGGAAGAAGCAAATGGCCAATGGTTATTGCCGTACCGCAAACGAAAGGGGACGAAAAGCCTCAGCAACGGTCTGCCAATATGTGCCTGCGCCTGCAGGAAGTGGGGTGGTGGGTGATGACAAAAAAAAAGGATGAATGAAAAGAAAAGCAAAGCCAACTTGCGAGTGGCAGCGAAGGGAACACAGTCAATCCCCGTAGTGAGGACAAGTAAGTGTGTGCGGTTCAAACGGCCGAAGGGGAAAAGAAAATGCATCACACTGACTTCGATTCCTAGCACACCGAGCGGCGACAGTCCTGTCTGTCCGTGTACGTGCGTGTGTGTGGGTGAAGAAAATCGAATCCAAAACCACACACACCACGCGCAAACGGGAAAAGCGCGTGAAAATGCTCTTTAGCCACCGCAGCACCAGATATCTCGGCTGTGAAGAAGGGGATGCCATGTTCTTTGCCCATGTGTTGGTGCGCCGTTGTGTTTAGTTGGTGCAGGAAGTGGAAAGCGCTGTGGAAAAGCCGGCACGATGGGTCCGCTGGAACCCGTCGCAGGATGGAATGTATTGGGTTGGAGTGTTTGCATTTTCCCACCCCATGGGGTACGATGTGCCATCGCCGGCCTCGCCCCCCACGGGAACACAATACAGCGAAAGGTCAACCGTTTTTTGTGCAATCAAAAAGGATGCAAACGCTGGGATCGCTGCTGCTGCTGAAAGAGCAACGAGAGGAAAAGAAAAAGGCACACAAACAGTAGGGGTCGAATTCTTATGGGAATGTTTTTAGCAACGACGACGACGACACAGTGCGCACACCTAGGGCAAAAGAAAATGGCTTCCTTTCACTCTTGCCGCACGTGTGCACGTCGCCTGCCTGACCGCGTTTCCGTGTGTTGGTGTGCTCCTGCGGGAAAACTCACCCCGTGTGCTGCTTTTATACATTTTCCTGTCACACTTTTCGCATCGAACGGTTCGGTGCACCGCGCGGAGGATTTTCCGTCGCTTGGAGCGCATTTTTACGGTGGAAAACGCGACCAGCATCAGCACCAGCAGCAACGGCAGCGTCAACCTACTGCCTTCTAGAGTCTATAAAATTCATGGGTGTTATTTTGGGGCGTTGTCCTCCGGGCGTCCCCGTCCGGCAAACGGGGATTCTAATTATAAATTAGTGCGTGCTGTGCGGTGGTGCCGATGGTCTCGTCGGTATGTTTTCTGCTTGCTTTTCGTTTTATACTCTCTCTCTCTCTCTCATTCTCTCCCTTTCTCTCTCCATTTTCTCTCCCTAATCGATGCGATGTGAGCTGAGAAAAAACGTTTCTCTCCTCCCGAAGCCGGACCGCGCCGGGCGGAATCTGGAAAATGTGTGTGCAAAGCACCGACTGCCCCCCCTCCCACTGTCCCATGGCCTCCCGTCCGTGGTTCCGGGCTGGCGACGGGAAAACGGGAAAATCTTTCCACTTTCATCGTCGCACCGTGCGCATACTGCCGTACGGAACTGATGGGAAAGAAACGCGGGCTGTGCGGTTTGCCGTGCGCTTGATTGCTTTTCTCCGGTGGAATATAACTTTTTGAGCGCCGATGGTGAATCTACAGTTACTCGATAAAGTCTGCGTACAAAAACCCTTTTTTTTTTGCAGCTGACCTTCATTTTCACGAACAACGCCGACTGTTAAGCTGAATTTCAAAAAAATCCACTAGTTGTAGACAAACTAACTTTAATATTAATATTGATACAGTGCTAGTTTCGCCAACGATTTTAACTAAACACTTGAAAATGGACCACAATTAACGTCAAAAAAGTCGGATTCTATGTTGAAAATTGTGTAGAATTTCAGCAAAATTGGGCCTCGATTCCATGATCCTCAACTTCCGCGAGGCTTTCATTGAATTTGCTACAGTTGTAAGAACACATTTTTCAACCAGTTTTCGATCAACTCAACTCGAGGACCGAGGTTGCATTACCACTGAAAAAGTTATATATCTCCAACAACATGGTTTTTGAATTTTAGTTCTACGTTCCGGACCAATTTGTGTACGAACACTCTTCATTGAGCAACTGTACCATTCGTCCAGGGCTTTGATCGGTCATAGCAAATTAAATGCTCACTCTCACTCGCTCATACCTCAAGTTCCGACCGTCGTTCTTCACCGCAATGCAACATATATTCACGCTATACCAGCCTTCTAGTTTGATTTTACACCCTACTACTTCTTCTCGCTCAATTAAAACACTACAAACAAAAGGGCGACACAGGGCCAAGGGATGTTGCCGAAGGGCGGGAAGTGAACCAACATTGGTTTTGGTTCGTTTTTAAAGGTTCTTTTATCGATTTTTCCTGCGGGTTGAAAATGTGCGGAAACGAACGTACCACCCCGCACAGCGCCTCCCCCGGCGGGAAATGGTTGGTTCCCGGATGTCTCGCCAATCAGAGAGAGAGAGAGAAAGAGAGAGCTGCACCTGTGAGAGCTTAAGGGCAATAGCATTGTGGCCGTGTTGATTTTCTCGGTGTAACTTGGTAAGAACTAGCTGGATGTAAGACAGCAGCTTCGAGTCGACGGATGGCTTTAAAAAGTAACGGTTATTGGGGGATGGTGTGGAGTAGTCGTGTACTACGTGCACCTGCTTCGTTCTGGCTCGGTATTTTGAGGTTCGCTGGTGTGAGTTTGTCTTAAGATCTACTACTCACAGTTCACCCCACCCGACAGCACTTGGTTTTTGACTGGAACATGACGTAAACGCACGAACAGACTAACTCACTTATCTTATCGTGGCAACACCGCAGTGAGATGATTAGTTGTCGTCAAAAGGTTCCCAGAACCAAATGACCGCAAAAGGGTGCGCGGAAATCGTTGAATGCGGCTGCTGATGGACCGAGTTGCGGCAGGAGCGAATTGCAAAGTTCATGCAAGTACCGGGAAGCCGGACAAGTAGCGTGACAGGAGCAGCAAGCCCGAAGAGGGTGCACGGTGGGTCCTCCCCTGATGGCCCCTTGACGAGATGACGCGAGACAAACGGGCAGGATGAGACCGATTATCCCATCTAGCTCAAGCCGTGCTGTGGTTGTTGTGAATTTGGCCGAGGGGAAAAGCAACCGCCGCGTGTCCTCTGGTGGTTCTCCCACGACCCGAGCAGGCCTTGAAATTGACGTCAGCCCCCCGGTCTGTCGTTGGCGTGGATTGCGATTTTCGATTTCGGGACGATTCGAGAAAATGGCCGAACGTCGTGACTTGTCTACAATCGGGTTTTCCGGACCCGCGCCAGATCGACACCCTTGTATGCCTGTGTGTGCCCTTCAGCTTTCACTACTTCCTGGCTACATCCTAACTGCACCTACTCCCTTGAGTACACCGGCGCGTGACAGAGAGATTGATCGGGAGGGTGGTCGGATTTATCTACGATGGCGGCGTGTTGTTTGCAAACGCCAAACGTCACCGCATCTCGTCGCCATCGTTGTCGTCCGATCAGAAAATAGACGATGATGTGATGAGCATTTAACGTCGCACCGCCAGCCTTTGTTTATGTGTGTGTGTTTTTGCGGAATGTCACTATACCTCGTTGCGGTTTTCCGATGATGGTCTTGGCACGCACAGGTGTAAATAGGAGAGAGAGAGAAAGAGAGAGCTAGGGTGGTTGAAGAAAAGGCAAAAGAAAACCCCGTAGACGACTGACCACATGATGCAATTTTCCCACCGGGGAAAAGTTAGCCCTCCGGGCTCGCCACCGATTGTGGAATGCTACTGGCGTGCGTGCGTGCATGCGAATGTGTCGATCCGTGCCCGGATCCGTTTGCTACGGGGAAAACAGGAAATCGCCGTCCATGTCGTCTTCCCCGTCGTTCATATCTTTTCGCTTGCCAGGCCAGCCAGCCAGCGCAGGGCGCAGAAAAGCGACCAAAGAATAAGGGCCGACCCAAGGGCCACAGCGACGGTATCACATTTTACAGCTGGAGTGAATGGCGTGAAGACTTCAGAGGCACGGCAGTAACAATCGGCCAGTAACTGGAGCAGCGGCAGCCCGTTTCCGAGGGCGACGGAGCTAGGCTGTGATGGCTCTGCGGCGATGGGTAGGGATAAAGTTCATTAGCCCTTTCCAAAGTTATTGGCTTCACGCAAAGAGGAACTAAGGTTTAGGAGGGAGGAGGAGCAGACGGTGTGGCTGACGGACGTCCCTCTAAATGACGTTGATAGGCGCGCGATGGGCTATCCATTAGTCGAAAAGAAAGGCTAGCAAAACTGAACCATTTGCCTCAAGTCAACTAACTGCATCGACCCGGGCAATTGATTGATGCAATCGGGGTTTTTTTTTCTCTACTTGAAATTATTCGAGGTAATTTTCTTTTATGCCTGCCAGCAAACCGAACGGGAACAAAGTTTTACTATCAGGGGGAAACGAAAAAAAAAATGCATTTGGCATTTGGTCTTTGAAAAGGAAATGTAAACTTACCAGAGCGCGAGGAAGGCAAAGTTAACTGACGATAGGAGTGAAACAAAACAAAAAAGGCTTCGGGCTGATTAATTTCAGCCCTTTTTTTGCAGCATTGGTGCGATTTATAACATCAACTTGCGCACCCTTTCGATACGAGAGGGGCTGGTGGATGTGTTTTCCACCCCCTTTTGTAACGGTAACGGTGACCCAATAAGTGCAACCTGAATTTTGTTCCGTTTAAATGTTTTTGTTCAATCAAAGACATATGATCCACCCACCGTTGATTGGGGTGTTGCAAGTTAGCGGTGTAGCGTTTTTTTCCTGCCCCTTGAATGTGCCTGATAGGCAAAAGAGCGACTTGTGCCTATGAAAACAATTGTTATGATTCAAGGATCTGAATCAGCATTGGACTCTTTTTTACATTTAGTTAGGTGTTCCATTATGTGTCTTATTTAAAAAAAAAGGCAATTTAATTTGTTTTGTCACTCGAAGGGTAAAACTCAAATCAGTAACATACCTGCGTTTGTAACATAGAAATGAATTTTTAATAATAATCTTTTACAGTTTTTGTTTTAGATAACGTTCGACGACTTACATGACAAGAAAAAAACCAACTCGAAGACAGACATTTCGTCCATCACAAATAGAGCATGACAAAACATACACCGGCTGGATTACTCCATTCGTCACAGTGGGTCAGTCAGTGGAAAGTGGTGGGGTTTCGCCTCCTCGCGCCTTCACCCGATGGAAAACAAAGCCCATATGAGCAAAGTAGTGGGGCGGTGGGCGTGATCATCAAGGTACGGATCGCCAACGCGCTGAAGTTGATTGATGGCGTTTTGTCACTTGAACAAACTGCCGTTAGCGGGGGGTGGAGGGGTGGGTGAAATGCACAGGTACAAACAGCACCCATCCACCCTTTCCCTGCCCGTTGCCATCTTTGGTTTCGGCTTTGGGTTGGGTTTTCGGAGGCTGATTTTTCTTTGTCCGTTTTTCCTCCAAATTTCCTGCAATTAATGCAGCGTAAAAAAGTGCCACACTTTTTGGTTTGGCTGCCACGGGCGAAGGTGGTATACAAAGGATTTGTAACAAAGATTTGTTTTTCTCTGCTCTAACTATTAGGCCATGTGATGCGTCACGAATTCGTTTTGGCGCGGTTGACGAAAGCCAATGGCGCTGGTTTGAAGGGATACATTTCGACTCTATTTCATTTAGTTTTTTGAAAACTTCAGTTTGTTACCTTCTAAACGTTCGATTGAAATGGTCTACAACGAATATAGTTGGCTGAATGTGGGGAAAGTTCCGGTTAGCTATTGTGGTGTGAATTGCTTCTCAATTGCCGTGCAATGATCTGTTCTACTTTCTCAGCTTCATAACGATCCCCATACGCTCGTGAAAAGTCACAAATTGTTCCTTCCCACCAGGTTGCTGTTTAATTTGGCCAAATATTTACTAATTTTACCCTTCTTTATGTTGCCCGTAAAAAGGAGGGTTATGCAGATCATTTACTTTAAAACTGCTATATTGAATCCAGGTTGTACCGAACCAAAGATTTCTGTTTCATGCATGCAATCATACATTTCTTATAAAATAAATAATATTCGAAAGTTATTTATAATGTAGCATTGTCTTATCCTGATATTCATCAAAACTAAATAAAAATTTACAAATTATGTCGTACTCACGACACGTCAGCTCATAAAGTTGATCGGAATTGCAATGGAAAAACTATCGCTAGCCACTCAAGGGTGTCTCTTGGGAGTGCAGGGGAAATAATTAGCACCCTATTAAAATCCATCCATCTACTCTAGCGGTGGTTTGTTCGTTAATGGATACGCACACAAGCAACGAGCACTTTGCTGGATGCCAAACCAGCGGGGAGCAAAAATTAAACCTTTGAAACTCTTCCTGCACTGTGACCTACTCGCACTGGGCATGTCTTTCTTCGTTCCTCGATTACTTTTGACTTTTCTCGCTCTAGAGAATTGATGGTTTTCCTTCGCTCGTTGCTGCGGGCTTGTTTGGGATTGGAATGGCGCTCGATTCCCTTTCGACGCAGGCTCTCTACTTTCTTCGGAGCCAGGCGAATTTAGGGAACTGGCGGAGCTCTTTTTCCATTCCTCCACCTTCCACCGTCGCCCAATAGATATCTATTGCCGGGCACTGGCCGGATCTCCCTTTAATTGACGCTCGTTAACGGTGGCTTGAAACGCTGAAATGGCCGGAGATTGAGTCTGGTGGATGCTTATTTCGGTTGGTGCCCCTCGGTGGCCTCCTCCTAGTCATGGAGTTCCATTCGAAGCTGGAGGGAGACCAGAAAGAAGGGCCGAATTTACACGACCCCAAACTGGAACTCGCTCACTATGGCGATCCTCTCCCCCCACCCACTTATTTTCCGAAAAAAAAACCTTACCAATCAACTCCGAAATCCGTGGCGCACTCGAATGCACCATTAATTTCATTCTTCCGTATTTCCTCCACGGCCTCCATTCGCCCGATGGTGTTTTTTTGGAAGTGAATTTCCCCCGCACAATGGCGCCAGGTTGTGAGAATGAAACGCTCTTCTTCGATTGTCGGTCGACAGTTTCGAAGAAATCAATTTTCCGTCAGCTGCCTCGCGTTGAAACGAAGCGGAAGTCGTGAGTCGCGGTAGACAAGTTTGCATCAGACTCCATTACTGCAAGCGCCCTTCTCTGTTTCATTCCCTCTTGCTTTCTCTTTCCCCCGTTTTCTAAGGGTTTTTCTTCTGTTGGTCTTTGACAGTCTGTTCTCGATGTGAAAACGGCAGGGGT
Organism: Anopheles atroparvus; assembly: GCA_914969975.1. Lineage (NCBI taxonomy): Eukaryota > Metazoa > Arthropoda > Insecta > Diptera > Culicidae > Anopheles > Anopheles atroparvus. Next base: position 30,637,702 of record CAJZCY010000002.1, on the reverse strand, counting down.
AAATCCCACGGGTACAGGTTGTTTATGGAGCGAAATTTCACGAGCCCGTGGTGGGTGGAAAACTATTCGACATACCTCGGACCCCGGAAGGACAAGTGAAAGCGGTCATAGGGTGGCAGCGCTTGTTAGGGGGATTTATCGCAAATCGGTGTGCCGAAAACCGAACGGTAATGATGAGCTCACCTGCACATTGCTGCTGGCGGGGCAATTAGGGAAAATGTGCGACGAGGTGGATGGCGCCAGCTGTTTGCAGCCGTGTGTTAAGGGATGTTTGCTTGTGTTTTGCTGTGAATGGTCTGTTGTTATGAGGTTGTTGTTTTTCCCTACTCAAGAGGGTTGTTTCCTTCTTTTTGTTTTGCTAGATAAACAAAAAATACCTACCAAAAGGATGGCTGTAAATTAATTGACAATTTGTTTTATTTGTAGAAGTGTCACTAGCTCCAAAATTGAACCCAATTTGGAAGAACCCTTATGGAAAAGAGATTTATGTTAGTAGAGGTAGAACTATGATATCCATCTGAACGAACTGACTGAATAACTAAAAAATAAGTGTGTCTAAAATTTTTAACATTTATACATCATTGTGAAATCACATTAGTAAATGATACTCGGGTTCGGTTGCGCTACTGAAAAAAGTTTAAAATTGAATGGAAACAACTTTGCGACACAGCAAAGCCTGGTGCCTATCAATGACAGTCCTCGTTTGCAGCAGAAAGTAAAAATTGTGTTCAAGGTTTTTTTTTTACACGTATGGTGGTTATTTGTTCGTCAGGCGCAATCACGATTACGAATGAACACACGCTTGGTTATTGCTTTCAAAAAAAGGAAAAAAAATGGTGACAAAGTGTAAGCGATAGTGGGAAATAATGTTCATGTCTGTACTTTCTAGGTCAGCGCAAAATTATGAAGAGGATTATGAAATAACGCTCGAGTTTGCTCCCCTCACAATAGCAACATGTTATAGTTTACAAATCCGAAAGGTGGTAATGCGTTGATGGTTTTTTTTTCATTTTGAATCAGGTTTAACCCGCTTCAACCTATTCGCTGAAGAACGGCTACTTTCACGTGGCCAAATTGGTTGAGTAGTGACAATACCATACACCTATTATGCATTTTGTCTCCCCAGCAGGTGTGTGCAACGATGAGTGTGGCAGCAACATAGGTCAAGGGATCCGATTGAGATTGAATGGAATGGACCCGGCATCCACACCGAAGAGGGAAAAAGAGAGGGAGGGATCAAGACTGCACGCCCGGTCAAGGTGATAGGAACAGCCAGCGAAGACATTGGCCCTCCATTGGCCCTCCAACATGGGTGATAGATAGTAGCCGCGCGCTGCTGTTGAAAAAAAGTCTTGCGAAGTATGTGCTCGGGAAAGGTAGTGGGGTTTACGGCGGGCCGTGCGGGGGATCGTTGATCAGGTTGACTTTTCGAGCGTACTGGTAACCGGTTGAGCTGCCTATTATTATCCGACCATCACCGGGCTTCATCTTAAAGGCAACCGCTTCGCAGGTTTGGAGTGTTGGAAATCATCATATGCGACCCGGCGGAGGTTCTTGGAGAAGAAGATCATCGGTTGGTTGGAAAACGATGAACCTGTGCACGTGGTACCTGAAAGGCCGGTTAAAGTGTGTGTTGGCGTGTTCGAGAGGTTCCTTCTTTCAAGTGCGTGTTTGTACTTCTCTATCGCACGAGTACAATCGCGCGTATGCCCACCGTACAGCAAACGAGGGTTCTCTGTGCCGTTCTTAAAAATTAAACTCCCAAATTCAAGACAAACCTGCACCACTGTTCAACGCTATGACAGCGCGTTAAACGAGGTCAAATATACATACACGAAAACAAAAAACAAAACTCACTCTCATTGAGCCGTTGTCAAACACACGGGGCCAACCGCGCGGCCAGCAACAACCAGAAGAGGCCATCAGTGATATCGACTCCCCGAAAGGAGGACAAATTTCAGAGGCAAGAGCTTTCAGTTTTTGCTTTGCCTCCCCAAACGGCGCGGGACTGCGAATTGCGTATGCAAATGAAATGACTCGAGCGTGAACACATAGACTGAAGCTGCGCAAAGTCGACACAAACGGGGAGAGATGACTTAACACATCGGCTGATAAGTACGTAGGAAGACCATTAGAACAACAACTTTTGTCTTCTGCAACACTATCTGCATAATCGACACAAAATTTCTACAATATAAAATAGAAAACTCGCGGCGCCAGAAGCATTTCAAACAATTGTTCGTTTGTGCCAAGATTTATATATATATATTTTTTTTAATTCAAGGTATCATTTGGTGGAAAAAGGATCAATCTTGGATGCTTGTAAAACTTACCGCAAAGGGAAGCCAAAACGGACCATTGGTGATTTTTTCAGTTTTTCCAAAATAATCGTTTTCAAAAACGTGTTTTTGGCCACGGAAATTGTGATTTCAAAACCAAACCAATTCAAAATTTATCGCACTAAAACCACTTTCCCTTTTTTTACTTTGACTTTTGTGCAAATGATCAGTCTGACAGGCACATTTGGTAATTACCGTTTGAACGTGCATCTAAAAACTTACGGATTTTTCAGTGCTATTCCCCCTACGAACTTATCAGCCGAACACAGTTTGTACGCCCATGGAATGGGACAAAAGCGATGGCTCTCGAGTGTGCCTTGGTGTGTATCATCCCCGTGCCGTCGACAATTGTCGATCGCACGCCAGCGCATTCTGTCAGTCGGTCAACCGATCGGCCGTGGTTTTCGGTGACAGATCGATTATTTGCACGATTTTTTTTTCAATTTTCTACGGCCCCCAAACCAACCTGTCCGATGACAGATGAAATGTTCATTCTCTCGCTTGTGTCGACCTTTTCGTTATCGATCCTTATCGCTTCCTTGGCGAGCCGACAGAAACCTAAACCCGCCGCTAAATACAGGTGAGGAAAATGGGAATTAAATGGTTAAGAAAACAACCGTCGCTACTATCACCGGGACGGTGTCGATGGATCAAGGAATGGTTGGGGGTAGTGTGTGTTGCCCCCGCGCGTCGTTGTGTCGCTGTGTGACACAGAAAGGAATGGGGGTGACAAGGGGGGGGGGGGGGCTTGTTTGCTGGGCGGCTCGTCGCTTCATGAACGTTCTCGCGTGTCAGAGTGTCCGCGAACACCCATATTTACTCGCGCTCGCAACTCGGCTGCGGGTCGATGAGATAATCGGAAGGAACGAGTGGCGGGGTGAAAAGAGCCGCAAAAGTGTGTGTGTGTGTGTGCGTGGCCGCTCTCGCGCATGTATTGCTGTTTATAGGCGCACCATGATGTCATCGTGCGGGGAAATATTTGATTTGGTTACATCACTTTCGGAAACGGACCTCGAGCGAAAAAAGACCACGGAGGGAAGGATGGATGGCAACAGAAATGCGCGACAAGGGAAGGAAACAAAACAATTGGGATACATGCAACAACAAGCGGAGGGAACGAGGGTGTTTTGCCGGCTTGGCACGGTCATGATAGAGAGTGTGATCTGCCCGGGAGTGCGTGAAATTGAGAGCGGGAATTGGAAAGATCATCTTTGCTTTTTGCTGCTGCTGAATTCACATACTTGTCAGTTTGGCCGGCGATAAAGTGTGCTGTTTTATTTGACAAACGTCATCAAACTTGTCAAAACTGCAACGGTGCAACGCTATTGTGCTCCACTGTGTACCGTCCGAAGGGTAATAGGTGCAATTTTTGCATGTTACTTTGCGGTCATCGTTAAGGTTATCTACATTAATTTAATTTGCGGATTGAGAGGGCTGAAGCATGAGACCGAGTGAAGTTTATTTTGCCATGGACGACGGCTCGTGGTCGGCCAGAATCGAAGGAGGAGGACGACGACGACGACGACATTGTTTGACCGAGATGACGCCATGCGAACGTTAATTTGAAACAGAAATCAACAGGAAGAAAGAAAGAAAAAAAAATGATTGAACCAACTCGGGAAGCGTTGCTGATTGGAGAGGGGGTTTTTGTGAGGAATGGGATGCGCTTGATCGCCTTTTGACCTTCCTTCCGATCGTCGGGTGGGAGAGGGGCGACTTGCAACCGGCATTGGGGGGTGCATTCGAGATGATGCATGGCGCTGATAGAACTCGTTCGATCGTTTTGCCGTGGATTGATACGATGATGCCGGGGGGTTTTTTTTTAATTTCAACAATAAGCGCAACGACAATAAAACCACGATTGTCGTGCTCGTGCCGATGCAAGGAAATGAACCAGAACGGCGCACCACACCACACGGCGCAGAATCGCACACCAGACAATCGAACCCTGGAACCCCTCCCCCCTTCCATGGCGTGGGTGGATGGGTGGGGGGGGGGGTGTGCAATCGGAGACGGAGACCCAAATTATGGTTGCATGGTCGTAAATTAGATGAAGCCAGCCTCCCGTTTCCATGGGGTCCTCTAGTTATTTTTCTCTCTCCTTCGCTCGGCCCAACTGGGACGGTCTACTCTTTATTATTGTCGCTTGAAAGAGAAGTCGGCTAAGTGAGACATAAATGCAAAAAGTAAAAGCCCTATCGCGCGGGTGGTATGTTTTCCGTAGCGGGAGTGTGGGGGGGGGGGGGGGGGGTGGGTGTGACAAGACGAGGTACATGTTTTCCACGGGTCGCTGACAATGGATCGCTCGCTCCAGGGCACGAATTGACACATTTCGATGGATGTTTACCAAGAAGTGACATGGTGTAGACAGATATTAAAAGAAAACAGTTAGCTGAAAATGAAATTAAAATAGAGTGGAAAACCATTAAACGTTTTCCCCGTTGAGCGAAAGGTGTTTAAAACATACATCATACGATTTTTTTCAATTAAATAACTCACTTTTTCATCCGCCGATCGTTGCCTAGTTTATTTCCCCCACAACATTTTCTTGCCACTCCATTTTTCTTTCATTGGGTTTTGGAACGTGGCAACGCGGGGAAAGTTGTGAAGCGATAAAATGGTGGTATAATAAAAATTCTGAAACCGCGCGACGAAATTATCCAAATTTGGAAACGAATTTTCTCGCCCCTAGCTCGGAGGAACTATTTTCGTACGCTTTAAATGAGAGCTAAACCGAAGGGAAGAGGCGATCGAAGGAATGATGAACGTTTTCTCCCAAACAGCCGATCGTCGTTCGCTGTTGAACTTGAGTTTGAAGCACCCGGCACATCCCACTCCGAACGCATTTTTCACCATATTTCGAGTGGCGTATAAATATTTGAACCCAAGGGTGCCCACTTTTCGGTCCACCACATTGCCTCGGTGGTGGAAGTGAACCTGCCTGCCTGCCCGGACATCTTTCTTGGAAGCTGCTAAACTGAACGCTGAAACGCTAAACCATCCCCCCACGCACGCTATCGCAGATGCATCGATCACGGGGATAGATTTCGTCGGAAAAACGTTTCGTGCCGCGAAGGTGGCACATATGTTTTATGTTTTCTAGAACCGTTGTTCGGACGGCCAAGCGAAGCCAAGGAGGGACGGGAACTGGGTAATGGCGACACGCAGGTTTTTTGGAATGTTGTTTGCGTATGGTTTCGATTGCTTCACGCGGCCTCGGGGGAGCTGCTGCTTCGTAAGCGTGCGTCATCTGCCACCCAAACCGGCCTCCCGGGTTAAGTAAGGCTGATTGATGGGGCGTATAGTAGTTAGGGCGTTAGTTTGTTGTTTGTGCTTGCGTTCTTGTGGCACCTTGCGGTCTCGAAAACACGGTCAGCATCTCCTCCCAAGACGATTCCGTTGGTCTTTGTTTTGAGGTGTAATATATAAAAAATTCAAATAAAATAACTTCTCCCTTAGACGATGACGTATGACGGAGAGCTTAACTAGGGAGCGCCATAAATAAATTAAAGGAATCGAATGCCATATTTTGTGAATTTTATGTTGTTGCTTTGCAGAAGCGACCAAAATTTGTCACAAGTTACTCTGTCGGCTTACGATCCCATTTAATGCAGCCCATCGTGAACGTTTACTATTCCGAACGCATTCCGGGGTGTTAATCAGACTAACAGCTTGTAACTTTAATTGTAATTTCATTTCATCCGTGCCGCCACCAGCATCGTGCGGCATTTCCCCTTTGTAAAACTCGCGAAAACGGCAAGCGGGTTGCGGTATGGCATGGTGAATGTGTGGAGGAGAACGTGACACGTTTTTAGCACACGATTTTAAGGGGGCAGGGGTTTAGGACATCTGTAGCGTTCGGAAAGGGTGAATTGTGTCGTGGTTGTATTTCGTTTTCATTTTTCCTGCCTGAACTACTAAACGAACGTGCCGACGACCGATCGATCGATCGACGGTCGTCAAAGTGCACTGCAAATTAATTTTGCCCCTCAGTGCGTCGCCCAACGAATCTGATGATTGCAAATGAATGTTCCACATTTTGCACTGGCAAACACGCGCGAATTGTATGGTTAAAGAGGGTTGGGGCCGGTAATGTTTTGCCGTTTCAGGCGGGGGGTGGTGCATTGGCCGTTTAAATTGTGTTTTGAAATTGAATTATGCAATTATTTTGCTATACTGCTTCCACTTAAAATAAATCATGGGTTCTTTTGGTTGGCCTCTGTCAGTTTAATTCCAAGCCGCTGGACTGAAGCTCATTAACATTTTTCCAAGAACTGCAGACATTTAAATTTCTTAGAAATAAAGTAAAATCGATTTCATTTGATTCGTAGGTGCATTTTTTTAAAGCGATATGAATGACACCGAAGAATTTTAATCGGTTCCCCAAATGCGGAACCATACAACTTCCTGTGTGAAACCATTCAAAAATAGATTTTTGCGTAATATTCTGTTGCCGGAAAATGTTCATTTATTCTTTTGCGCTTACGTCGGATCCGATCTTGTGACTCATCAACATTTCGTCTCATTTTCTTCCGAATTGTGGCGTTCATCAACAAACAACAAACTAACGTTCTCAAAGCCAACAAAAAATGGTTCGCCAGTTCGAACCAAAAACTTGTAGAACGGGAACTCGGAGGAAAAAGTGGACGAAACGGAACAAATTGCGTTTACGATCGTCAATTTAGCACGAACCGGCGGAAGATCGGTCGTTCGCTGTTATGTTTGAAGAACATGCTCCTTTGCTGGCTGGTCAACGCTTCGCAACTCGCGGCAAGTTGAACTAGAAAGATGGGAAAAATAAAACCAAACGTTGGTGATGATGAATGAAGGAAAACGAGGAATAACTACCGACGGAAATGGGTTAGCTGAGCCGGTTATTGCCGGGGCATTTCTTCCTACTCCATGTTTCTTTAATCTTAGACCCATGTCCCGGTCCATCTCGCACCCCACTCTTCCCGCCGCCCGTTCCTGCCGTTCGCCCGCAATCCAATCTCTTCGCGCACTCGCGAAATGAAACTGAATGCGGAAAAACTAGCGAACGTACAATGATGATGGCTGAGTAAAGTGTCTTGGTCGTCGTCGTCATGTCGTGTCCGTGTGACGTTGGTGACGCAATCACATCTGCAGCTCCTCTCCCAACTCCCCAAGCGGTGCTCCGACAATTTTTCTTTTTTTTTCTGTCCGTTCCGAAACCGAATACCGGTTGTCGAGGACAGCTTTATGGTGTATTTTGGTTTTCGCCCTCGTCGATGGCGCCATCGTCGCCGTGTCCTCCGCCTTTGGGTCGTGTTTTGCAGCAAAACTTTTCGTTCTGCGCTCATGGTTTCTTCCACTCCGTGGTTGTTTCATTTGTTGCCCGTCCGAGGAAGACCTGCAATCGATGTTGGACCATCGTTTGTCCCCGTTGTATGCTATGGTGTACGTTATCAGCGGAAGTATGTGGAGCTTCATTTCGATTGCTGGCTGAAGATCGCGTGCTTTAAAGTCCCAGTCGACGATTGTTGTGTTTTCGGGGTGCACGTTTAAGAAAGCGGATTGTTGTTGCTCAACCTGATTGATTTAATTTGTGGTACCCAGGGGAGCTTTCGTTTAAATAAATTGAGAAGATTATTGCTCGTTGCAAACCCGGGAATTCCTACCTTAGCGTTCCTTAGGTCCTGTTTACTTGTAACCGAAATAGATGCAATAGGTTGGTTTAGTCATGCAGCATTTGCGGAAACGATTTATATCATAATGTATTCTCCAATTCGCTTAGCGTTTAACCTGCAAACTTAGTCATAACCGATCGAAGTCGATACTTCTAGCGATTTATTAGGTGGACTGTGCGTTAACCAAGTAAAAAGAGCTAGACAGATGGGCTTCTGGGGGCGCTTGTTTCGTTCTTGGAATTTTAAAAGGTCCTCAAAGAATACCTCCATTAAGGTTCGTTGTAGCGGTTTTTCAACTGCGATGCTCTTAGGTGCACACAGTCGATGATAAACTCCCATCACAGTCTACCTGCTATTTTCTCTACAGAGGAGCAGCCAGTTCACGTCACGTGTTAATTGCTTCGTCACTGCAGGAACAACATTCTACGGCGTTCCAGTAAGATGCTGCTAGAGAGGAACACAACGGAGGCTGTAAAACACTGCCTGGTAGCAACAATGTGCAACAATATTTGGTCAGGTGATGCGCTATCATTTGTGAGGGGTATGTGTGTCGTCTTCCCGTCCTATGCGCCCAGTGGGATGCAATTGTTATTTTCTGCGCTAGTTATACAACCGTCCTACACAAAGAGATAAGTGGTCTTGGAAAGTGTCCAGCGCGATTCGCAAAGGTTTACCCATTTTTTCAAATTATTTGTTGTATCAGAGTGTGTTGAAGTTCTTATTTATCTTATCTGTCTCGTTTTGTAGCTCTATTTTGTTGAGATAAAATAGAGTTTGAATCATGTTCAGAAGGAACATTTGTCTATTGACAAATAATAATTTCTTACACCATTTACTCAGTATCAGTTCCATTGCACAGATGTGTATTCAATAACACGATTTAAAATGAGTTTGTTGTTTGTTTAAGTGGCGCTACAACCGCTGGGCGGTTTTGGCCTGACGGTGATTTAAAATGAGAAAATGCATTCCTTTGAAGGAGCAATGACTATTTAAAAGCTCATTCCGGTACACAGAAATTTAAGCGGATTTTACGATTTGCCACTACCAACCCTACTGTGAAGCACCTCTGCAGCTTTAACGCCAATGTGCAGTTTAATGTCTGGTTTTACGTGTTCGGATTTTTATTTTACATTTACAGCATTCGTCGTTGGTTAATGGCTTTTTACAAGTAAGCCAAAACACCGAACAGAATCCATAAACTTAAAGCCAACCAAGTTCGTCCTTATTTGGTCATCGGCAAGCTCGGTGCAAGCTCGAGCCTCGGTAACGGTCATTCCGCTCCGTTTGCCGTTTAACGTCGAGCGAATTCGCTTTTGGCGGTGCTATAAAACACCGCGGCACTGACGATGGGAAGAAAAAGGGGTCAGACCCGCAGTCGTCGGTGGCGGTGGAATTTTCCTTCACCATTTTCCTGCTCTACCCATTGGGGGGGGGGGGGGGGGGGGGGGGGCGTAGCAATTTGTAAAATGTAACAACGTTTTCCACAAATGAGAAATCCTGTCCACCAACCCAGCCCCAGATTTGGACGATAACTGCCAGTTGGATGTAACGGGTCCAAGGGTCGGCGTCCAGTCAATGGGCCGGTCGTCTTATCATTCCGACCGATTGCGGATCCGTTCGGTGGTTTCGGACGAGTTCCCCTTTCTGATAGCAGAGGCAAAAAATATAAATTCAACAACCTATGCGGTCGTGGTCGTGAGTTACGAGATCGCATCAGGCCAAAAAGCGCCGGGTGACGAGGCGGAATGAGTTTATACCAAGCGGTGTACTACTGGAGCCGGCTTGATAAGCTCGAAAATTCCTTCACGACATACGGTGCAGCCGGTCACCGGCGTTTATCGGTTTATCCATCTGTTGTGGGGCGATACCTCGAGCCTGACCGATCCCTCCTAGCAGGAGGTGCTTGTCCTGCTGAACGGCCGCGTTTCCTCTTCGGCACGTTCTCGTCTTCAGCACCATCCGGTAGAGCGTGACTTGAAGGTGGGGTAGTAGAAAGCAACGCCGTTTTGGTTCTTTTATCGGTTTGTTTGCGTTACGAGCGTCCGAGAAATGCCATCACGTTCACCGTAATCGCCATCAAAGTAAAGTCCACGGCGAATGATCTTTGTCGAAAAGAAGTTTGAGCGCGTACTATGGCAATACAGCTGGGAGTTCCTTTTTAGCAGAAAAATGGGCAAACAAGGGCAGGGGGGGGGGGGGGGTGTGAACATGCGACCCTTTTTCAAAATTACTCAGTTTACCCTACTAAACTCATCCTTCAGCATTATTTCTGCCATCAAATTCGTGTAAGATAAGTTCATCGTAAAATTAATCAATCAAATATAAACATATTTTTAATCGAATCAGCACTTGTTTTAAATTAAATTAAAATGGACGATGGATAATAAACTCCACTTTTCCACTTGCTGTTTTAAAAAGCACCGGTAGAAAAATCCCCGACTCCAAACCACGGGGATTTACACTGTTTCTTGTTACCATTAGAACTTGGAGGGAATATGGAAGCGAGTCAATGTTTCGATCATAAACAAATGCTCATTGTATTTTATTATCTTACCAGCACCCTTCATCCGAAGGGGGATATCCCGCAGCTTTCTGTTTAGAGTTTAGTTAGATAGAAAGAAGAACGGGAAGGAATCCAATTTCAGTGGTTCCCAGTGGGTTCGCTGCGCCAACCACACATTGAGCTACACCGCGCCATCGCGTCTGTCTTCGGAAAGCCGTTGATCGCGCCTTCCGGCGCACACTTCTTCCATAGCAAACCCATATCCGTCCCCTACGATATGATGGCCCGTGGATTGCTTTCTCGCTCTCTTGCTTGATTATATGATAATGAAATTCGTAAACTCCCTTGGTGTACACTGGACATGCCACGGAAAAGACACACAGCCAGCCGGGGCGAGGATGACTTATCCACGCTACCAACTGGCTAATTCATGTTTGCTCTTTGGTATTACACTCTCGAGTCCTGTCCTTTGTTTCGTTTCTTCCGCCTCTCGCCTGAACCTCTCGCCTGTCCCCGGGGGGAGGGGTGCATTACTTACGTGGCTTATGGGCACGGATGGATTTCTTTATTTTCCTTCACCACCCGCTTGTGGGTTTTCCATTCTACATTGTCCCATTAAGCGTCACGGTCTGGCTGAACTTAGGGTCTTTTTCTTGCCGTCCGCGTGTGCACTTCGCGCCGGTGCATTTTGGGCATCTGACATTTGACTAACAGATGCGAAACCTACAAAAAGAAGAACACACAATTCTGCCATAAGGTTGACGGAGAAGAAGGGTGCGCGGTTGGTTGTGGTATGATTTACATTTTGTGAAGGCGTTCAGCGCTGTATTAACAGCGAGAAGGGTTCCCAAGAGCAGCAGAACTGCTCGGTCGTGATCGATTAGATCATGCTTCGAGGTTTTGTGTGAATTCCAGCCTTGTTTTAAAGTCTTTGCCATCATCATTCGTCGGAGGAATATACACAGAGAAAAATAGAGGAACATGGAGGGAAAGTGTAGATCTGAGTGGTACACCAGAGATACCAGATATTGGTAACCACACGACTACCACGTTGCTACTCCGTGCCGTGAGATATGGCATCTATCCGTCTATCCACACGGACCGCTTCAGTCACGGCGGCTGCGTCGGGGTTAAGTGTTTGGAAGACCTCTCCTAAAGGTCAAATAAATAAACGAACCGTCGGGGTGTGGGCACCCCTGTTGTTATTTTCGTTGCCGATGATGTTATGATGGCGCATGCACAACATTCCAAGCGCACGTTGCTGTGCGGGAACGATGTCGACTTCGCCAGAGTAGCGCCGGGTCCGGTGAAAGTACGCCTAGAGTACACCTTGTCCGGGGTTAATGTAGAGTTCTGGATTCTTGAAAAGTATTTCATTCACTTGTAGGTCTTCCCGGCGTTTGGATGATGTACATAAGGGGACTCCACGTTGTTGGTTTCCGAGACGCTTGGGAGATCTGTCGCAGTTGCTGGGATAGACTTACCTCGTAAACATTGCGCTATGGTCGAAATCGAACATCTGGTCGATGTGGACAATCGTTGTGAAATGTTATCTGTCTGCCTTTCTCATGGGATCCTGCCTATGAAAACGCCTCCTTTGTGCATGGTTCAACAGATGGTCTGGTTGGATACACGGCCTTTAACTTACTTCAAGAAAAAATATATATCCCGAGTAGAAATGGCGGTTGGATCACGATTTCTACCCATTTCCATTCGCCGGCGGGAGATTCTCGCCAATTTAAATTACTTTTGCAAATGCTATTACAGAAGTTGGTTCGGCCCAGCGGGTGGTCCAACCATCGCTGTTCGAGAGACGATTCCGCTCGGCGAGGTCTTCGACGAGAAAGGAAATAAATAGATAATTCTTTTCTCATCGTCTCTGCTCCATTGACCCTTAGCACTGTGCTTCAATGCCTGAGAATCTTAGCGTGCGCTGATCGCTAGATTCATCTTTACCCCGCAGGCACTACGTCTTAGTACGTTGCCACTTAGATCGCCACTTTGCACTCACCTTTCGTTAACTTTCTGTTTCTCCAGATTGCGGTGCGGACGACTCTACCAGTTCAGTATCGCACGTTCGGTATCTTTCTTACGCGATTTGACTTGCTGGGCGGCGTCCCCCAGTTTTGACAACTAGCCGGTGCAAACTAACGAGTGGGATTGTATCCGATGCTATTTTTTAATTTTGCTTGGCCTAAAAATTACCTAATGATGTCACGATAATTTTACACGAAATGTTGGAAAACCTGTGCCATCCTTGTGTCGTTAGGCATTTTTAACTTACGTCCATTAAAAGAGGATTATTCTAGTTTAATGCCGGGGCATGAGTCACATCCTCTTGAACGGTTTTAAACGGTCATTGAAATTGGTCTAATCCTGCAGATGCTTCAGAAGCTCCAAGCAAACAATGAGTAATGTGATTAACCATCAAATTTTTATAACATTCTGGATACGTGTATCCGAATGTTTTGTTCCGAAAATTATGGGTGGGGGCTATTTGGGCCACGGATACTAATGGACGAGCGCTATTCGGTGACTTGATGAACGGAAGCGACATCTTCTCCCTCCAGTGGAGCTTGGCGAGGTAATATATAAAACTGCGTTCGACTCCTATCGAGTAGTGGCTCAACCAGAAGCTGTGTCAAATCGTTTCGTGCAGGATCTTCAACTTTCCAAAATTGTTGCAACATAGTGCTTCTGTAAAAAATGTCCTTGCGATCGACTCCAGTGCTCCAAAGGATTCCGGGAATGTTGTGTGCGATGCTGGTCATGCTGTGCGTAGGCTTCACACCGCCCATTGTCGTTCGAGGCCAAGGATTTGACGAGATTGCGATGGATGACGACATGGGGTCTATTATGGCGTACAGCGTTCACGGTGCCAGCCAATCAGATTTAACCCAGCCCGAAGGAGATGCAGTGGGTTATGAGGCGCCACCAGAGGCAAATCTTGAAGACATGGGCCATGGTGTAGTTCCGGTTGCATACTCACCTGCGGCATCACATACCATCTTTGCTGACACCACCGACAAAACAGAAAACGTACCAACTATTCACCGGGCGCCCGAGATGCGACATTCAGGAATGAAAGAGCAGAAGGCTATTCTATATGGGAGCCCTCATAGTGCCTCCGTAGATTCCGTGTCGATTCCTACACAACCGCCAGGCACTGGCGAAGATATTGGTCTGGCTGCCCACACGCGTTTTCCACATTCACCAGCACAAACCACCCTGCCTGGACCGTCGGTCGGACATTCCGGTGGAGGCGTTACCCGTCTGACCACACCGGTTCCAATCACTCAGCACATGCCGCCGTTCTCGGGCACAAAAAGTCATTCTTGAGTGGACATAAATTTAAGACGAAAATATATCAAATTGACTATGGGTAACATGGAACATAAAATAAATCTGCACATGAAACATTTCTGAACCGCACCCGTATAAAGACCCGTACACATTGCTTCTCTGTTTGTTTCTTTGGGTGCCCTGGTACCTTACCTTAAAATATGAACTTACCACGAACATCGACAATGTGCACTAACCGTAATTTTAATGTTTGTCATCTCAACCACAAACCGAAATTGAAAGGGAAAAGAGTATTGCATTACCCAGGGTTGTGCTTGCGTGTGTAGATATCGGCCATATCGGCAGTTCTTGTGATCTTTCGAGTAGGCGCCGGCGGTTGCGCCACCTTTTGCCAATCCGACTCGTTTGTTGTTGCGGTTGCGAACAAGTTGAGGGCAATTGTTTAGACCGAGGTTGAGGTTCACCGAGAGGGTATCACATAACGCCTCAAAGACATCCCCCTTATATGGCTCTGAAGCCTTCAAGATGCTTTTGTTCAATTAAATAATATGTGAGAAAATTAACATGTTCTCCTATCCAACTTTAGGTATATGTAAAAATTTACAACCTTTTAACTGCACTCTATCATCATAGCAATAAAAAATGGATTTCCACTAAACGGAATGACATAAAATTTTTATAGGGATTGATGAATTGTTGTAGAAATTGTATTGTGGGATTTAACTTGAAATTTACGGAGTCTTCGCATATAAGGTTGCTAATTGACAGAGCGAATCATTTCATGCTGATTGAGTCTGACTGTGCACCAAAAAAAAGGTCCTTTTTTATTACATTGACATCGCTCTGGCACGTATCGTCAGACGAAAGTCATTTCTTCGCTCAAGGGACAAAGATCTAGCCAGAAGAAACTTGCCCTCTGTTCGGTTGTTCGACCTATCGATCTATCGGTACGAGCCGGCGGATCGAAAGTCTGCACCGTGCGCCGCATATGATAGTCTAAAGGGCGAAAGAAGCACTTTGCCCTCTTTTTCAATAGGGGCGGTGGTTGGCGCCAATCGAAAGTGGGGTGGGTGTATTTTGGTGGTATCTTGTTTTGGCAACAGTCGTTTTTCTTTTTTTTTTTCAATCAATGTTCCATCCTTGGCGTTTGTTTGGGAGGTTGAATTCACAAGGTCAAGAAGTTCCATGTTAGCGTGAACTTTGTGTAAAGCACAATATCACAATCATGGGAGGATGCTCAGTAGAACCAGGTGTGTTAAACAGTTGGGAAGAATTTAATTAATCAATATTGTTTGTTTCAAGAAGCAGACTTCGAAGAATGCTTTTATGTGCATTTCTATGTTTAGTTCTCTAATACTTTGTAAATTGTTGAATTTCAATAATTGTTTTATACTAAAAATATGAATATCGCTGTACCCAAAATAAAATTGTATGTATTCCTTAAATCAATTAATTTCCTTTGCAAACCCATCTAAAATATCCAAAACAAGAATCGCGGTCACACAAACATCCTAATATGTTTTCGGTACTATTTCTACCATCCTCAGTCCGTTAGCTTGCGCCGAAACTCTGGTTTTTCTTCGCTTCGAATTCCGTATTCGCGGATCGATGTGTCGCAATCGTCAGCCAGTCCACACGTGTACCTTCCCAGTGTCTCGACTGGTTGTTGTCATGTTTGGAGTTCCTGTCTTTGGGTGTTATTTCTCTTTTCTCTATTTGCTTCGCGTCCGGTTTCCGCCGTCCATCTTACCGGCGACCGGGCGCGAGCGGCAATGATGACCAAAAATAGATTAAACCCTACCAGAGCGTTTGCCAATGGTGCTAGTTGAGGGAAACTCTACATAAATTGGTACATTTTCCGGCAGTCTTCGGATTTTTTTCTTCCATTCCATTTGAATTCGCAGTTGACGATACTTGACATTCATTGAATTGAACGTTGTCTCCAAGTTGACTTTTATAGGTAAGTTGTAATGTTCATGAGCCAAAAACGTCTAGCATAGAGCAAACAGCTTTAGCAACCCTTTTCCTAAACGACGCTGGATAGCAAGGCAAGCAGTTGCTTTCAGAACCTATTAGTACCATCTTACCTTGAAGGACAATTAACACTATTGGACTTCCTCGCAAAGACGTGCCATAGTTTGTACTCTTAGCAAACCACCACACTGTCGTACAAGACAGTTAGCGCTAGGGATTTCAAACCTTTTTCCACCCAATGTCGCACATGTCGCATCACAGTCAAACAAGGTCCAGTGAGGGGCATGTCATTTCTGGAAAGAAAAAGAAATGTAACTGTAACGTGTAGCACGGTCCACGTGTGCGGCTGGTCTCGTTACCGTTGCTACCTTTACCAAATGGCACATGAACTTGAGGCGATAACGACTAATGAGGGACATCGAAGGCACGAACCGTTCTTCTCGCAAAGGGACGCGGCGTGGCAAGCATACGCGGCGATCACTTTCTTATCATCCTGAGTTCGGTATTCGAGTGGTCACTTCCTCGCCCAGGTACTCTTCGCTATCGGGTCGACACCACCTTGCTACTTCAGTTGTCGCGAACCTATTTCTGAAATGTTTGAAGGAAAACACGAAGCGTTCGTGGAGAGTGTGCAATTGCCGGCAGATATCTACGCCAGGTCGCCGTGTGGCCTTTCTGATACCAATTTGATGGATGAAATATTTCGAGCGGTAATGGTTATCAGCGCTTGCCTTCCCGTTGCCTGATAGGTGCTGATTTCTACATGAGCAAGTTTCTAGCACTGAAGGTAGATGATGACTGGTCTGGACGCGGTGTTCGTTCTGCAAAGGTTTTGACAAGTCTAGTTATCGCACATTTTCCGGCCATTTGTCGTACACTTTGCGAGAGCCATGAACGTTACGTCGAGATGGTGTAAATTGTAACATGTTTTTGAAGCTGACTGAAACAAAAAAGAAAGGCAACGTTAGACTTCGACCAATGAGGTTTACTGTTTTGCAGTTGACTAGGCTCCCTAACAAGCTTGCTCGTAAATGGCGCATGGAAGTGCTCTACGTCAACTGGATCCTTGTAATGGCAGCGCTAGCGAGACCGAGGTATCGTGATGCCCGAACACGTTCCACGGCAAATAAAACGGCAAGCTCACTTAACGAGTTGTCTGCCATTTGTCATCACTGCGCATCGTCTTCGAGCGTAACCGATTATGATGGCTATCGACGTTGCAGTTGACCGAAGAACTGACAGGACTTTCGGCATGATTATGCGAACCATATGGGAGGGATTATTGAGCCAAGTGGTGCTGGGAGTAATTTTCCATTACAATTCGTCACCAAACTGCGATGTTCTTCACGAGCCCCATCCCTGTGGATTGCGCAAGCGGATCGTGCCCAGAATGTAACAGGGGGAATCACGCGAGAATGACCCTCATGTGGAAATCGCTCGGATGGAGAGCTCTCAGAGGGAGAATAGTCTGTTAATTGTTGAGTTATTTACGTACGGTTAAAGGCTTACTAATTAGCAACCGTAATCTAGCCAAACACACGAACGGTAAAATCGAAACATGCCCAGTCATATGTGGCTTGTTAAAAACTATTCCTTTCCAGCGAGTGATTCCGAATGTTCGCCTCAACTGCCCACAATTTACATAATATTATTCTTAGTTTGTTAACGTATGTTCCACCCAGAATATTCCTTTAAATTATATAAATTGATGGAAGTTGTAAATGATCCCACAACGGATGTAACTCTCAATTAAACCTGTTTGCCACAGGTAAAGGAGTGATTCCTGAGGTTATGATGCGCTACACTTTATGGCAGGAGCGCATCCGATAAGAAGCAATCCAGTATTGCTAACCAGGTTGTGTAACTTAAATAACTTGACGGAAAATGTTCGTTTGATGATGTTTTTTTTGATTTTGTACACTTTTAATTGGCGACGATCGATTGCTATCGGTTGTTCCTAGCTTCAATTGCATAAACTTCCCCGCACCATTAATGGAAGTGAGTATTTTTTTCCTCCGTGCCATGCCGTGAAATGGAAGCAATGGGAGCAACGATTACAGCAAAGAAACTAGTCGTAATCGGAACCAGAAAACGGTGCGCGATAAGGAGATCGCTCCACTCACCACGTTTTTCTACACTTTTGCTAAGGCAAAAGAATCCGAGGAAAGTAGTTTTCGATTGGTGCTAAGTAACAATTTTAGCTTACTGCTATCAGGTTGATAGAAAATTTGAGTTGTGTGTATGTGTTCCTTTTTATTTGTGCTAAGGTTGTTAGGTTTACTGCTAATCAGCCATTTGATAGCAATTTGAGCTTTGTGATTTGTCTATTTTAGCAAAATGTCGTATTTTCGTCTCCGTTGACGTACTGAACTTTTAAGTGCAATACAAAAGATTTTCTTATAAATTGTTACTAATATGTTGCTCCGACAAACCGTACCACTAATAATTTTACTTGCTTTCCTCTGTCCTTTCGTTCTCAGGAAAAAGTAAAATCCAGTGCAGCAAGTGCCAGAAGAAGTGCTCGGGCGAGGTGCTGCGTGTCTCGGATCGCTACTTCCACAAGACCTGCTTCCAGTGCACCAAGTGCAACAAATCGCTCGCCACCGGCGGTTTCTTTTCGAAGGATGGCTCTTACTACTGCACATTCGACTACCAGAAGCTGTACGGCACTAAGTGTGCCGCCTGCGGCCAGTACGTCGAGGGCGAGGTCGTGTCGACGATGGGAAACACATATCATCAGAAGTGCTTCACCTGCAGCAAGTGCAAGCAGCCGTTCAAATCGGGCAGCAAGGTAAGCGGAGAGGGTGCGGAGCAGCCTTATGATTTGGGAATTGGATTTGATTTTGATTTTCCCATCAGCGATCGGAGAGCAGCGGGGTTACGGTCGGACCACAAAGTGGACGAACGGATGGACATGCGAACCCGAAGAGGTTTTTTTTTTGCGAGAAGACAGTTTTTGACTGCGATTTGGTTGGTATTTCGTGGTTCTAGATTTCGTCACAATTGGACCATTCCAAACATAAGATTGAATTTAAATAGCTTGAATAATTTATTTGTACCGTTTGTTAAGTTATTCCATTAGCTCAAATCGCGAGTAGAAATTTCACAAGTTTGCATCAACAACTGGTTCGGTTCTTGGTGCGTGTGGTGCGCTACATTTTTGTCAAACCGGTTTCCCCAAACAGTCTGCACACCTCAAAGAAAAAATATAAGTAAAAAGAGGAAATGAGTATGTAGAAGTATTAGTCATTCCATTCCTACTGTTCCTTTTTTGGTAATGACACCGGTGTTATATAACTCGTATAGATTTGGTTTGTTTACAGTTTCTCCAAACCAGTTAGCAATACACAAAGAAAAACTTTTCAAAGGAAATTTGGGTGTTTTCAAGCTAGACAAACTTAAATCAAAAGGAAAAAAAGGTTCTAACTCTTATTTGTGTATTAAATTAGAAATAAATAATATCGCCGTTCACACTTCTTTCGGGATTTCCGGTGTCCAAAAGTAGTCGCGTAGCGTGTGTGATCATGAGGATACTTAACGTGTCGTTGTTTTGTTAATATGTTTGTACCATATTTTATCCTCCGTTTGGGATAAAACGATTTTCCGAAAGGTTACTAACACCGGCAAGGAAGTGCTGTGCGAGAGCTGTGTGAAGTGTCCACCGGGCAGTGGCGTCGGCGGAGGCGGGGGAGGCGGCGTAGGCTCGCCAGTCGGTGGAGGCACGGCTGCTACTGGAGGCGCTACCGGCGGCGGCACCGGATCGGCCACGGTTTCGCCGAAGAGCCGCGCGATCGAGCAGAAGCAGGAGCAACGTACGATCAAGGAGATCACGTCGAGTCCGACGAAGGCGGCCACGCTGCAGCACCACCAGGAGACGGTCAAGAAGCAGCAGCAGTTGCTGCAAAACGGCGTTAGCCGCCAGCCGGATCCGAACGAGTGTGCCGGCTGCCAGCAGCAGCTGAAGGAGGGCCAAGCCTTGATCGCACTCGATCGTCAGTGGCACATTTGGTGCTTCAAGTAAGTTTCAGTTTTCGCCCGAAATTGACCACGTGACGTCCAATTACACTAAATCTCCCTCTTTCCGTCTCTTTGCAGATGTAATGCATGCGGCACGACACTAAACGGCGAGTACATGGGCAAGGACGGTGTGCCGTACTGCGAGAAAGACTTTCAGAAGTCGTTCGGCGTGAAGTGCGCACACTGCAATCGCTACATCAGTGGCAAGGTGCTGCAGGCCGGTGACAATCATCACTTCCATCCGACGTGCGCCCGGTGCACCAAGTGCGGCGATCCGTTCGGCGACGGGGAGGAGATGTACCTACAGGGTGGCGCCATCTGGCACCCGCGGTGCGGTCCCGGCCCGTCGTCCGAAGCCGGCATCCTGAACGGTGTCGACACGAATGGGTTCAACACCGAGACGGAGTTTGATCGTACCAGCACCAGTGCAATGAGCGAAATACAGGTACATAATGCGGGAAGAAGCAGCTTGGAAGTGAGCTGGCTGCGCTGTTGTCGAAATACCGTACCTAACTTTCGCGATCCTCGTCTTGCGCTGCTTGCAGCTTGATTAGTTGTGCTGCCGATCCTTGAAGAAAGGTTTCTCTTCGTTCGGTGGCTTCATTACTGATGAGCTATAGCTAGTCCATCTGCTGCGTTCACTTGTTGACCGGCATCTGGTTTCTTTAGTTTATTCATTCTGAGTCTTAAAAATCTGTTCATACGATTCAATGACGGTTTAGCCCTAGCTATTTTAGTAGAATTGTTAAAATAAGGAAAGTGCGGACATGATCGCCTGCTAGCAGCTTGCTATGTAATATTTAATGTTATTTTAATTATGTGTGTGTGTTTTTTTAATGCAACTTCATTCTTATGTTTTTACTTTGCACCTCTTTCGCTTTCCCTGTATTTCTTCTCTCCTTTCTTTTGTGTTATCTTTCTTTCTTTCTTCCTTCTTTCTTGTTTTTTTCTGTTTTATTCTTTTCAGTTTACGTATCGTTCGCAAACTCCGAGTGTAAATGGCTCAGTTTATAGTCCCTACACGCATAGAAAGGTTAGTTGTGGGTTGCCGCTTGATGGGCAACCAGTGGACCACTCAGTCCGTTCATTATTTTATTGATTAAGTTGTAAAGTACTAGGTATAGTTGGTTCTTTCCTTCCCCGTGAATAATGCCTGAAGTAAATGTAGCTTTAATCCAGCTATCAGCACCAGCTGAATGGCACTAATGCTCCGCTGTGCTATGCTGTTGCGTAGCGCCTTTAATCGTTGCAAATGTCGAGCAGGAGCATGTAAACAGAAAATTGCATTCAAAAAGAGCACCTTACTAATGGTGAATTTGGTTTACTTTTTCAGTACCATCGCACCACGAGTCCGGGATTAATCTTAAGGGAATACAAAAATCAAGGCTACGAGGACATCGCCCGCATCTACACCTACAGCTACCTAACAGAGGAGCCGGGTTATCTGCGCCGCCCGATCGAACCGTACGATCGGGCACCGGTGTCGCCGCACTTCCATCGCCCGGTGCAGTACGCATCGATGGGCCACGGTGGGGCGAGCAGCGTTGGCACGCGGTCCGCGTCCGGATCGCGCTCGCACTCGCGCAGCCGGAGCGCGATGAAGGTGCTGGTCGACAGCATCCGCTCGGAGACGCCGCGCCCGAAGAGTCCGGGCATGAACAACGAGGAACCGATCGAGCTGAGCCACTATCCGGCAGCGAAGAAGCCGCCGCCGGGCGAGAAACCAAAGATCGAACGGGACGACTTCCCGGCCCCGCCTTACCCGTACACGGACCCGGAGCGTCGCCGTCGTTATTCCGATTCGTACAAAGGTGTACCTGAGTCCGACGACGAGGTGGACCACGCCAACAATAAGGAGAACGTTACAGATACGTGAGTTCACTTATTCACGTAACCTAAAATCTAATCCCAGTAACAATTCATAAATTTAAATGTGTATGGCTCTTCTTGCGCTTTTTTGGAAATTTCAATGGTAACATTCGTTCCACTTTTCCACTGCAGACGTCACATGAAAGAGGAAGAAGAGCTGCGCAAATTGAAGTCATCTGGCATGGGCACGGTTATTCTAAAGGACCTGCAGGAGAAAAAGCGCTACGAGCACTGGAAGCAGGAGAACCTCGATCCGCGCAACGCGTCGCGCACACCGTCGGCATCGAAGGTACCGGTGCACCGGATGCGCTACGAGTCGCCAGTCGGTGCGTCGCCGTCACGCAACCTCGATCACCAGAAACCGTTCTATGAAGAAGAGTTCGATCGGTCGACCAGCTACCGCGGCTCGGTCGGTCGCGCCATCGGCAACGCTACCAGCTATAATGGTAAGCACCGTGACGAAAGGACGCGGATAGAGTTTGCCTGGTTGTCCGGTTTTGTGAATGTCAACGATAATAATATCCTAAAAGGTTGATTTTGAACATATCATACTCAATTACTACATAGCGAGTTGTCCAGCATATTAGGAGATGGGGGTTTGTGGATACAGGGAGTGTGCTGTTGTTCTTTCTTCTTCCCTTCTCTAGTGTTGTGTACTGGATGAATGTTACCTCTACTATAATCTCTCCCCAGAGTTGAAATAATGTTGATCTCTTACAAATGTGCGCGAGTGTGTGTGTATTTTTTGTGCGTGTGCGTTTATTTTCTTTTCTTTTAGTTTTAAATTTTACTTTTGATTTTGTGTTGCGTTCTATTTTAGTTTTGATTTAAACAAAAAATATGTTTTTCTTTTCTCTCTTATCCCTTCTCTCACTGCTCACCCTCTATCGAACCTCGTTTCGGGTTCATCTTCCCGTTTCACCCTTCTTCTTCTACTCTGTCTTTCCGCTCTCACCTTCTCCACCCCCCAAAAAACTCTACACATTCATTAGCCATCCATTCGTACAGGTCACCTCCGAAGCCAGGATATGGATTCAAAACGTCCACACTGCCACCGTCGCTAAGAAACGGTTACAGCTCCGTAAGTGTCTCCTATCCGAATGACGATGGATGATAGATTTTTGGTAGTTCGGAGAGGAACAAAAAAAGAACAAAATCAAACAAAAAATACCAAAAAACTAATGTACTATGATAGCACGAATTACTAACCACTAACTTCCCTGGTCATCTTTCACCATCTTCGGATTTACTCTCAGTCTATTCTACGTGTTTTTAAATTGTTTCCTACTGCCTTTTTTGTGTGTTGCTCATACTTTATTTATCCCCAGGATTTGGTTTCTCGTTTATGTTTTTATGTATACATTTATTTATATGGTGGAGTGTGTTTGTGTGTTTTTCACTCTATTTTATCCCACGTGTCTTCTGATCCTTTGTTTGTTGTCCGGAGCCTGGTATGTCCCTTCGAAACTCGTCCCCAGCAGCATTGACAGTGTTCCTGTATGGTTTGGCCTGCGTTTCGCTCGAATAGGATGTGTTCACAGTCGTCCTGTTGGTGCACTGTTTGTTTGTTTGTTCTGTATCTAACTGCAACGTGCTGATCTGATTGTTCTCGTTTCTCTCTCTATTTCAATTTCTTTCTCTTCTCTCTTTATCTTTCTTATCGAACATTTCACCAACCATCATCACCATCATGCTTGCATCTCTCGATTCTTGGCTGGGTTCGTTGCGTGGATGGACGGCGAACGAACTATGTGAAAATTCTATTAATCTTCTGCCCGCTCCGGTGACGGTGATGCATCTGGCAATGGCGCAACCGACGCTCGACGATGGGCATCGTCCGAACTATTTCGCTAAACACTGTTTGCTACATTTGTCTAACGTCCGCTTCGACCTAATTACTGCTCACCAACATCATCTGTATACTAACTACTAATCCTGCTACAACATCACACCGACAACATCGCTAACATCATACGAACGAACACACGAAACGATATTACTACCGAAAATCACTAAACAAAACTACACTTCCTCTGCATCTACCTAACCTCTTAATACATACCTTAACAGTGGTGAGTTCCTTACGACAAGTACCTAAACCGGGTTACGGCTTGGCCCCTCGTTCGCATACCTTCAGTTCCGCTACGTCCGGTTCTGCTCACGGTGTTCCTGTAAGCTGGCTTTTACTGTAGCTACATTTTACATGTGTTGTTTCTTTTTCCTTATTATTTTATTTTAAATTGGTTGCACAACCTTTCACACTCTTTTTGTTGGAACTTCGATTCTTATCTCTCGCTCGCCTGTTTGTTATCTTCTTTCCATTTTGTACCGGTTAGTTTGTAATTGGTCGGAACTGGTTGAATTTTTGTTTCCAGCATATTTCTAAAGGTTTTTACATCAAAACGAAGGAAAAATACAAACAAAAAGTAGCTCTATACTAACTATCTTTTAGTTTCACAAAATTTTCAAAAATATTGGCACAAAAAATTTGAATCAATCTATTTTAAATTGTTGTTTAAGCTCGCTCTCTTGCTTCTGTTTTAATGTGCTGAATATTTTTGTTTAATTCTATCATCCTATAACTGTCAAGTGCATGCCAATACCTGCCTTCCCTTGTCCGTGCCCACCGTGGGCTCCGAATAGATCAAATTTTTGGTTGTTGTACTAGGTATACAGCGAATAATTAAAAAAAAAAAAACCAACCGCTTTGATGGGGCCAAGTTTTTGTCATTTACATTTGTGTCTTTTCTGTCTCCGCGTACGAACGTGATAGAAGTCGGAAGTGCGCGTTCCTCCGTGGAGGCGGATAGTTTTATGCATTCGCTAATCAAATGTGCCTTGGCCTTTTTTCCTTCTCTTTATTTCTTTTTTCTTTTTATTTTTTTCTTTCTTTTTCTGTAAAATGTTTGCCGTCACTACTGCTTTCCATCACTGCTCTGGAATGGTTTAGACGTTTGAAGACGTTAGGCGCACTAACAAGTACCGTGGCTTTTATCAGTAATAAAATAGTGTATGTTAAAAGCGGCCTTTATTTTCCTTTACATTAACTGTCTTGTGCATGCTCGTTGTTATGCTATGTTCTGGTTTCACTGTATGGTAGCAGATTTGTAATTTTATGTATTCCTTCTTTTGTACTTTATTTCCTCTTCTTCCATCACCTAATGCTGACGAGTTCCCTTTAACCGCAATCGTTGCAGGATTTTTCGTTCAGCGGACTCGGAGATAAGACCCACAGTACGGAGTTCAGCTGCGGCAAAAGCGACAGTAAGAGCGCAAGTCCATTAAACACATGTGCATAAAAGTTGTTAAACCGCATCACATCACGCGTTTCGTTCCAGTTTCCGGCGATTCCATAACCGAGGGCGATCGTCGTGCGCTAGGCGCGGAGATTCCGGCCTCCAGCACGTACTCCGGTGCGCTTTCCTACCATTATCCACAGCAGCCGACCCGTCGCAGCTTGCCCAACATGGCCCACTCGATGCTGGTGCACGAACCGGCCAAAATCTATCCCTACCATCTACTGCTAATCACCAACTACCGGCTTCCATCGGACGTCGATCGATGTAACCTAGAGGTACAGAACCGGGAGCAAAATTTTCCCTACCCAAGGAAAGCATATTTATTCAATTTTTTCTCCGTATCCTATACGTGCTTCACCACACAGCGCCACCTATCGGATGTGGAGTTTGAAGCCATCCTTCAGTTTAGTCGATCGGAGTTCTACCGTTTGCCCCAGTGGAAGCGCAATGACATCAAACGACGCGCTCGTCTGTTTTAAAGGAAAAGGACATACACACGAAAAAACACCGGCAAACTAATGGCAGGCCAGTTTTCAGTGTTACATCATCGAAAAACCCCTCTTGTTGCCGCGGGGGTCAGGAGATATACCAAATTCATGCTATGTTCCAGCGGTTTAGAATGTGTTTGTGTTATTGTTTTTTTTTTGTTTTTACGAATTAACAAGTGCCGCTCGAGCGCGTATGCGGAGGCGCATATATATTATATTATATTATAACTATTATTATCATTATTATTTGGGATGCTCCCTGGTGCGCTGGAAGCGTTCTCCGTAGTAATAATTTGAAATCTATTTTTCGCAATGTATCCACTGGACGGATGGACGGACTATTGTCGATGAGGTTTATTTATGAAACTGTGAAACAGACGATTGATGCTAAGTTCAAGCTTAGTTGCAACGCGTGCGATTTTGCTAAGTTAAAATGTCTATTTAGCATTGCCGCAAGGGAGTAGGAACGTTTGAATTATAGTTAGCCTTTTTTTAAATAATTAATATGACCTAGATCGCCAAACCGAAATGTTAGGCGTGTCTATCTGATCCAAAATGCAGTGTCAATGTAGTTCGGGAGCTAAACAAAAAAAGAGAAACAAATGAATTCTAATTTGAACGATGCATTTACATTTCGGCGCGGCAGCATGAAACTGTGTATCGACCGTTGGGGCGCCAGCTTCTGCACGAGCGTACCTGTATGTTTCGTTTGAAGGCAGTTCGAGCCAGCATGGCACTAATTATCGTTACGATCGAAACAACGCAACGACGTAATCACTCGAACGCGAAACAACTAGTGAAAGAAAGAAAAAATTCAGCTAGCCTTAACACTTCTAACTGTAGATTTTAAATAGGCGCGGGATGTGGGTACAATCGTATAAACCTCCGGCACGAGAAAAGAGATAGAAGCATGCACGAAAACAAGACAAAACGAAGACGAAAAAAATGGAATGGATTATTTATGATTTTTATTTATACGATGGACGGATTACAAATAACATCCAGCTGGTGCCGCTTCGTGAAACAACAAAAAGGATAGCAAAACCCGATTAGAAATGAAGAAAGCAAAGTTGCTTTTGAAAAATATCCATATAAAACTCTTACTGTAACGCAGGCAGAACGAGGAAGAACGAGAAGCAAAAATATGAATTGTTTAAAACTATTAAAAAAACCCAAACGAAATGTTCAAGGCATCGCCACCAGGCCGACACAGCAGGACGGAACCGCACTGCCCGCGTTTTGCTTCGATGCTTTACGATAAAATAACCTATTGATGCTTTAGCCGATGGATACTGCATGGTGTGTGGTGTGTGGGAAAGTTAATGGTGAAGATGGGAAATATAACATAAAACAAAAGGAGAAAACTATGAATTGTAGAAGGAACGGGTCCTTCAAGCAATCCTAGGATAAGAAGCCTTTAAAAATCAAACAACTACATGTACTGAGAATACTGCTGTGGGTTCAGAACAAGAATGTGTTCTGAACTAGAAGGAAACTAGAGTTGTATGTAGCTCTTTCAATTCAAGTTTTACACTCCTGCAACTCACGAACGTTTTCATTTGTCAGGATAGAGGGGTAGATATCTTTTGAAAAAGAAAAAAAAAACCATAGCTACATCACGAACATAGAAAATCGAAATCGAGGTCGAAAAGCGAATGCTTCAGATAATCGTTGCTGGAAACAGAAACAAACAAGTAAAACATCACAACACTATGCACCAAAGTGGAGAATGTGAGGCAAATAAAAACAACTCCCTTGCGTTACAGCCGCCTGATGTCAGCAATAAATAAAAGCCTATACAAGCCGAGTAAACCGAAATTGTTTGGCACAAGCCAGCTACGTGAGTTTGGAGCCGAAAGAAAAGTATGGCGTGTGAAGACAAATGACCATTTCATTGATGCAGGTGAGCAAACGCATACTTAGAATGAAAAAACCGAACGGTTGAACATATGACATGTAACTATTTTTGTAAAATCAGCCAGAAACTCAAAAGGAAGCAGTAACAACCACAGATGATGCATAGAACAGATGATCATAGTGTAGATGAAGCATAGAACAACAGTTACACATGATAAAAAAGTATATGAATGTTTCAAAATTTAGATATAAATTCTTCAGAGCGTACAATTGTGTTCAAACCCCTACATTGGATAAGACACTCACATAATTCAAGAGGGCTTCACCATCACGCATCTACGAACTAGGAACAATGTAAAACTTATAAACATGGGAGAGGGGGAAAACATATAGCTTAACTCAATTGAAGCATAAATGTGCAAGCAAATGCTACTGGCGGAAATTGAACCGAAGCTGAATTCCTCGAGTTACTGAAACTGACACCAACAAATTGTCTTCTCGCTAGCGGTTGCACCCTTGCCGAATAAGTTAAATTTCCAAACTGAGCGACAGTATAAAACATCATTCAGCTAATGCGAAAAAAACGGGAGCAATGCAACGTATCTACTACAGCATGCAACAAAATGGAACAGTACATCAAACAACAGGACAAACAGAATAGAGCTATTTATTGGTAACATATCCTTTGGAGTTGGTGGTACGAGCAAATATCAACCGAAAGAAATTATACCAAGAAAGTTACTTTTTGCTTCAAATTTGGTTTAATTTTCGACAATGTTGGCTAAACTTCTTTTTCGGAATGTGTAATCCCTTAATACAAGTAGACAAGGCACACCACCGGAGTTGTTGAGTCAAGAATTTTCGTACGTCTAGTATATGTTTGTAAACGTCCCGAAAGCCGCTGATGATATTTTTTTTAGCTTCTGCCACTGCATTTGATAATCTTGTGTTAATTGACCACAACCGGAAATAGAACTCGTTTCCTCTGTGTTCGAAGATGATACCCTTTTGACGAATGCCATTAGCAGATATCAGTTTTTCAAAGATCTTTATGAATTATTTCAAGATTTCCCAATCTTGTTGCTATACTCGTTAACTTATCGATTCACCTGTGAGCTGGTGAACAATGCACTACCTACAGTGCTAAATCAGCGCATCACTTAATCACTCGCTGCAGCAGCGTATCGAATGATCGAAATCGTTGGGATATGCAAGACATTTCATTTTGTGCCAATGGATAAGCCATTGACATTTTGACTACTAAATTGGAGGTGTTAACGAGCGGTTTTGGTTGTGGTCGTAAACTGTGGCTTTTTAATAACACCATTATATATGGAACAGATCCGCAAGAGGACAGTTGCAGTCGTTCTACGATAAGGATCGGTTCGAAGTTCCGTCGTGAACGAGAAGAGAATCTATTTTGGGTAGAGGTGTACCGAAAATCGATAATAGTTCGGTCACCAGTCTCAACCTAGTTGAAACCAGTTGCTTTCAAACGTGAATTTAAATGAATCAACTCCAATCTGTGTACAGCAGGTTAGCAAAAGGAAGAAAAACGTACGAAAAGAGAGTATCCTTTTTAATTTACGGCAAAGGCTCCCTCGGTTAAATAGAGGTATGCAGAAATGAGTGATAAAATAATATTCAAAACATATAACATAACTTAAACACATGTTTCTTGCAGGTGATCAACATGAGGATTATAAGTTGTGTTATCGTTCTGTGCAGCTTGTTCTTGGGAGTGATATCTGCACCAACGCTGTTTAAGCCAGTACGTGAAACATTGACCCGGCAGGAGTTCTTTTATTTGCCACCCAGCATCCTGATGGGTTCACTGGACCGAAACAAACGTGAAATAATATTCCGTCCACTGTTTGTATACCGGCAACAGCAAATCCACCAGCATCCAAAACCTTATCCTTCCAACGCGAACGAGGAAGTTGCCGGCTACTATGCCGGGCAGGATCCTTTTGGGATTTTTTCGATCTGAGACCGATCTGGCTGTTCTGTGGCCACTTTACTGTAAAGACGTTTTCGCTAGATGGCATGGGGAGGGAGTAAATCGTGTGATAAGGTGTATCCCAAGAGTGTTTTTTTCGTGCAGGATGTGAATTAAGAAGTATTGATAAAATAAGATTAATTTTTAAATAATGTTGGGTGAATCAAAATGTAAATTTATTCAAACGATAATGCTCTTATGCTCTTTTATGCGATTAGTTTGAGTCTATAAAAATTAATGTTCTCATCTAAATAAAACAATATAATAAAATACTGGGTTAAAGGTATAGTGAAGAGAATACTTAAAAACAGATTCAGAAAAGAAGCAGTCAATCAATCGATCTATTCTTAATTCTGCCAAATAAACCACACCAACCTGGCCACCTGCCTGTAGTAGCAGTAAAGCGCTAAGTTAATTAACACTTATAATTTTTCTGGTTTTTTTCTTTTTGTGTATTTGTCAATGCGTGATGTCTTAATTATAGAATGCCAACAATGTTCCCGCAAACATCCCAAAAAATTCTTGGTCCGAAAAACTAGATGTTGTGCAATGATTGAGTATGGCAGAAACAACTTTTTTTTCGCTTCTAGCGTATTCCGGGAACTGTAAATCTGCCCAACTTTTTTGAGGGTTAAGCAAATAGAACTCATTGGAAAAGCACAGTCCTTGAATAGAGCATTGGTGTATATTTAGATCATGGAATTTGGCAAGCCCAGTTGGACCTATGTTAATAAGCAAAGCTTTACGAGCATTGACTCATGGTTTAGTATTCGATTTCTGACCGACGTTAATGGCTATACATGGTATGTCCGTTCATCATGATGGGGAAATCATAATGATGAAATTGATGCAGTACATGAACTATTGAAAAGTTGCATTTTTTAATTCGTTGGAACTGTCTGATATTTGAAAAAAAGGAAACTAAAATTAGAAAAATTTACAATATAGCTAGACAGGACTTCGAACACTTGACTGATTTAAAAGATCAAACGTCCTTTCATTCTTTTATGGAAAAACACATTCTTTTCTCCTAACAAACAAACCTCGGAACAAGCGATTCCGTGGCGCACGGCACAGACATAAGTGTCTGATAAATCTGTTCCTGGGCCACGCAATGGCCGGATCAAGGACACTCCCATTATACCAAAGAGGCATTTTACTGGTACCTATTGGGCTCTCTTGGAAAAATGAAAGATTGGTCAATCTACTGAGGATGCTAAAAGGATGTACAAATAGTGGCCATTCCCTTCTTATTGAGCATCTCGGGGAAAAATCGATTTTAAATGTGATTTAAACACTTCACAATTTATAAAACCTCATTCTTGTTCTTGTTATAAAACCTCATTCTTGTTCCACTTCTAATTTTTGAGAATTCCATCATTTTAGTATGTTTTGTAATCCTGTGCTGTAATCATGCGGTTCTATATCTAAAAATAACCTGTACAATCATTCACTATCAATGATACAGCATTATTCCTTTTCGGCTGATTCAGCGTCGAGCATTGACCGTTGCACCATCGGAAAGTACGTACCTGAATCGGACCATTTTTTCCCTGGCAGGTGCTAAGTGGCTGGCATGCTGAAGATGTCTGATTGGGACTATAAATATGATCATTGTTTATCTGGCAGGGTATCAGTTTAAAGAAACCAGCAGTAAAGAACGGTCGTGATAGTGATCTCGCGTCGTGCGACACCAGAACGTGCGAATAGTCGAGAAGAACCTTCCAGAGCGGAAAAACAATATTAGGAACGATAGGAAGTATTCTTCAAAGCGCAGATCATCGATCATTGACAGAAGTGATTAAAAACAGTTATAAGAAGAATTGAAATTGAAATTCAACATGCAAGTAAGTTATCTGATCCCTTGAAGGAAAGAGTGAACATAAGCGTTATATCGTTGCATCCTCCCGTTACAGACGATTGCCACGATGGTCCTGTTTGCGGTCGTGTTGTGCAGCGCTTTTGCGGCCGTCCGATCGGCTCCCATAGTCGAACAGAATACTCCCGTAGAACTTCCGTTGTATGCAGGCAACGCGGATGATCAATCCGTTGGCCCAGTGCGAAACAAGCGTGCTATTATCTTCCGGCCACTGTTTGTCTACCGACAGCAGCAGATTAAGAAGCAACTGGTGGACAAAAATAATGTGAAACTGGTGAAATCTAACCCGGACAAGGTGGATTTCAACTACTACTCCGGCCAGCTCCCCTTCAGGCGGCAGTAGTTGGAAACCGGATGCGGAAGGTGACCATTGGACATAGGACAATCGGGCGTCAACCGACCGCGCCCTAGGTGGCACAGTACCAAATGTGATAACATCTTGCAAATTAAGCAATCATCTTACGGAAACTATTTATATTGAACGCGGTGGCCTTTATTCACCAGGTAGAGTTAAGCTCCTCTTAGTTAAGGTATGCTAATAAAACGAATCGTTTGTTTTTCTACAATCTTCTGCGTCTTAGATTTCGATCAATTTGTAAACGATCGAGAATTATCTCGTGAACGATTGAATCAACCCGACTGCCACACCTGCGGGAATCTGGACCTCCTGCCAGGTGTTTTTATCGCGAATTCGAGAACGCTGGTGTTTATCGGATACTAGAACACACGGGTGAGATTATAAACATTTAAAAACATTTAAACTCCGGCCCGCCCTTCGATGCTAAAAATACGTATAGGAAGGTAACGGTTACCTGTTAATCATCACCGAATCAAGTTTAAACGTGAATGAGGCCACATTGAAGTGTGAAATGCTGAGCGGAGGGAAAGGATCGCACGTTCGCTTTCTCTGGGTTGGGTCACGCTCCGGCTGTTGGTGATTACTTGCTTCACGGGTTACGATTGCAATACAAGATCCTTTCAAATGGGTCACTTCCTCCAAGCACGTTTTGGCTCCTCGAACATTGGAGAGGTCAGCTGGACCGAAAAATAAAATAAAAAACTAACTGCCGTTGACTCACTGCCCCGTTCGTAGATGCATCCGTTATTCTAGCGTAGCGTTTACTGCTACATCGGCTTATATTTCAGAGTGAGTATTTAGCACAGCTTCAGTTGTTCCGCCTTCAGGCATTCCTTCCTGCTCTGCGAGGTGCTAATTTTTCCGGCCAACATCTTGACGCTGAGTCGTGTGCGCAGTCGTACTCTGCCTAAGAACGCAATGTATGCTTCCGAGTTGCATTGCCATCCGTCGTGAAGCGTCTTGTTTGAAAAGCTTTGGACTACTAGATGTGATCGGACTGATTCAGGGCTAGTGTTGAAAATGCCTTCTGTAAGCGTAGATCGTAGATTGCTGGGAAAGTTGTTGCTCGCACTGAACGTGGCCAGTTTGCAGTGGTTGGTAGTGCTGACGGCTCCATTCTACTTTCCTGCGGATGGATACCAAGTCGACCGGTTTCACTATAATGCCCCAACGCAGTCTGATTCTTGGGCACAGTACGTGACCTCGATATTTTTAACACACTGTGATTTTCTGAGGTGCAATGTATTAACAGTGATTTTTTTTTTGCTATTTTCAATAGACCCTCTCAGAACGGGTATTATTACTCTCATCCATCGAATACAATTGCACCGATCTCTGCGCAGAGCGAGGATGTAGATAATTACAATGGAAGGTTCAATTATTACGGTGTGCCGGGGTACGAGGATTATCGAAAGCGGCAAGACAACCGGTACATCTGGAACGATCCCTACATCCGGAGGCAGTGGAAAAATTACTACCAAGGATACTACTATCCTTCGGCAAGTGCTAGCAGCTGGAATGGCCGTAGAGACGGATCAACGTATTATAGGAGGTAAAAATTATGTTCTTAACGTATGGAGTTGAATGACTTACAATTTTGTTCGCTCTGTTTTCCCTAGACGACAAGATTCTCCGGACACGACTACTGCAGCAACTACAACTGCTTCGCTTCGTCCTAGCGTACCCAGGAAGAAAAAACTGTTCGTACCAAATGTATGGGGGTAACAAACGGGGTCGCTCAGATTGTTTTACTGTTGTTTAGATTAAGTAAATATTTACTGTGCATTTATCGAGCCTCTGCAGACTGAGCTCTACTTAGGGGTAATAAAGTTTATGTTCGGTTTTCGTTTTTGTAAGCCCGTAGTTTACTGTTGCTTCTAAAAACCCTGGTAGGAAAAAACACAGGGATGGTTTCCGAAAATTACCTTACTTTATTGTAATCAAAAGAAAGAACCGACAATTGATTTCATCAATTAGAATAAGCTGTATTTTAAACCCTTCATTTCAGACTTGATGCTCCCGAACCTACAGTTTAGGCGTAACTAAGCGCAGCAATGCAGAGCTTCGAGGTGATACATATGATAAATCATTTCTTCGCCTTCTTCTTCTCCGCCTCCTCTTCCTTGTCCTGTTCGATCTTTTTCACGTACTCCTCGATTGTTTGCGCGTCCAGCATCCGCATCGGTTCGTCGCGCTTCATGACGGCCACCTCGAGGTTTTTCTGTCCGGACTGTACCACCTCCAGCAGTGCCCGGATCGCCAGGGTGATGGTGCCCTTTTCCGTACTTACGGCTTCCGGCTTGTAGTGCTCCTCGAGGAACTCTCGCACCGTCTTCGCCGACCGGCCAGTCGCGTTCGCCTTCCACTCGCAGTAGACGCCGGACGGTTCGGTTTTGTACAGGTGCGGGACACCATCGTAATCGAAGCCACCGATCAGGCACGAAATACCGAACGGACGGCGTCCGTTGCTCTGGGTGTGTTTTTGTTTCAGCTCCGCGATGTACCGGGTGATGTACTCCAGCGTTACGGGATCTTCCTCGGACAGCTTGTGCGACTGGCACTGTACTTGGGCGCGATTGATCAGCACCCGGGCGTCGGCCGTCAGACCGGCAAACGCCATCACCACATGATGGTCCAGGAGGCAAATTTTTCGTACGGTACGCTCCTCCTGCAGCTTTGCCACGGACTTCTTCTCGACGCCAAGCACAACAACATCTTTGCCGCGAACGCCGATGGCGGTGGATCCTTTGCGGACCGCTTCCTGGGCGTACTCCACCTGCAGCAGATGCCCGTCCGGGGAGAACACGGTAATAGCACGATCGTATCTGGACGACATTATTCAGCACAAATATTCTTTCTAAATGAATGTATTTCGAAGCACGCCACTGGATGTGCAGACCGAGCAATGAGAATGCGGATTTTGGATGGCTTGTAATGCCACAGTTGATGAAATTTGACAGCCGCATGAGCTGTCAACATGACCAAAACAAAACAAAATGTCAGCTCGGTTCAGTATCGTTTCGGGGCAGTGTTGCGCTTTTTCCATTCGCGACGGAACTTCTCAGTTATTTTTCCTACAAACAAAATGACCGAGCTGGAGAATATCAATCCGAATGTGTACAAAAAGTGCGAGGATCGTAAGCTAACCATCGACGACGAAAACGAGGATGTGGTCGATCCTTTCGATGAGCGGGAAGTGTTTGGTAAGAGTGGCTCCTGTGTCCTTTTTTTTACGACGTAATAATGTTGCCGTTTTCCTCATCGTATTCCAGATCTAATCCGCAACATCAACGATCCGGAGCACCCGCTCACCCTGGAAGAGCTTCACGTCCTGGAGCAAAGCCTGATCACAGTGGACAATGAGAAAAATAGCATCGATATTCTGTTCACCCCCACCATTCCGCACTGTAGCATGGCTACACTAATCGGCTTGTCGATCAAGGTAAAACTTTTGCGCGCACTTCCGCCCCGGTTTAATGTTACGGTAGAAATCAACCCGGGTACGCACGCATCGGAACACGCCGTGAACAAGCAGCTGGCCGATAAGGAGCGGGTAGCGGCGGCGCTTGAAAACACTCATCTCATGGAGGTCATCAATCAGTGCATATCTGCGCCGTTGAAATAAAATCAAACTCGGCATCGTTTTCGTTGATAACTTTACACTTGGGATTTCTTTTATTGTATGCTGTTCAACTACTGTAACGGTTGGTTGAATGGATAGTATTGCCGTATTACCGCTTTTTCGCATTCACCGCAGATGTCGCAGCTGGTCGCGGTGCCGTCGGGTCGTATTTGTACGTTTTCACCATTGGTCCTTTGCCAGCCTTTTGGAAACGAATTTCATCGATGCGCGATCGTTCCTCCAGCTCTCGGCTTATTTTCATGTTTGTCCAGGCTGGAAAAGTTTAAATTATAAAGTTATCAGTAGTGTGCCGGGTCTTGAGATGTTCGAAGTAGTACTTACATTCTTTGATACCTTCGGTGAAACCCTTCTTCTTAATGGGCAGCGCAGCCGGGTTGTGTGCCACAATTCTATCAATTTTGAAGAAATCACGCACCTTTGGTATCCGCAGGAAGCCGACTTGCAGCAGGGAAAAGAAGTTACTGCACGCCCAGTAGCACAAGATCGCTCCTGGGAAGTTGATGGTGAACGGGAAGATAAAAATAGGCATTGCCCGGAGGATGTATTTTACGGTCTGCATGTTCGCGGCCGACATACGAGCACTGTCAGTGCCCAGCTCAATCGTTAGGAACAACGTAAAACTGGTGATGATCGGCAAGGCGTAGAACTGATCGCAGACAGTTAAATCGGTGAACCAAAACAGGCCACCATCGCGCATCGATTCAATGGGAGTGTTGGCCATCTCGCGCAGACCCATGAAGAAAGAAATGAAGATCGGTGCCTGGGCCAGCGGTACCAGCATGTTTTTCAGTGGGTTCAACTTTTTCTCCTTCATAAAAAGCATCATCTCCTGGCCGTAGCGGGCAGACTCAATGGCATTGCCAGCTTGGCGCGCTTCAGTCATCTTCACCTGCAATACCTGCAGCTGCGGCATATGGTTGTTCATCTTGGCTGCATTTCTCTGTGAAGCAATGACCAGGGGAAACAGTAGTGTTCTCACGACCACGGTACCGATTGCGATGCAGCCCCACCATGGTAAATCCAGCCCGATGTGCAGGAATTCCATACAGTTCTGTACAATACCGACGGGTGTCCACCCGCCCAGCCCTAAGGAGGCGAACGCCGGTTCAGCACCAGCAACGACATCGGCAATTTCTGGTGCGCCCTGGGGGATTGCTGGTGGTTCCGGAATAATATCCAGCAGTGCCGATTTATCTGCACCGTCAGTGCTCAGATTTCGCATTAGTACCGCTGCCGTAATTGGCTTGAGCGGCGAAAACTTCGTTGCGGCATTTGCGTTGGGCCTGATTAAGCAACTCCGCAATCCATGATGACCCGAAGCGATGTGATAATCTCGTGATCGGTTCGAATAGTTTGATGTGCCTACCTGCAACAGCAATGCATTATTAAGGTTAAAGAATGCACCCGGCGTTGACCGTCCTCTCCGTTCAGCACGAACCTGCACGCAAGCAATTCGGCCGCACAGCGCATTCCTTGATATCAACCTGCAAGCTCGGGATAACATCGTGCTAAGATGCCGACGTACCGTTCGAGGGTACTTTCTGTGGAAATATCACTAAATAAAATGCGACAGCACTGCTGTGAAGAAAAAATCACGCAACAAAACACTACCGCACGGAAAGATGTGCAAAGTTGTCAACATGACATGTTTACAAACCAGATGTCACAGTTGATCGAACCGGTAATTGGGTTTTTACCGGTTCCTGGTTACAACTGGCAAGAAAATTTAAAACTGCAGTAATTTCCGTTGGGCAATTTCGTCACCGCAAGTGTATGCATTCTTGACACGCTATTTGCCATATATATTCCACAGTTATATAAAAAATATTATATTGCAATGCAAAAGTTAAAAACAATCGGCTCCTACCTAATAGGTTAATTAAACATAATTTTTAGTTATTTGTTAAATTTCTTTCCTTTTTATAAGCCACAAATGAAAGTGGCGTCAGAATTTTCATTAAAAAAATAAATATTAATATATTTACAAGAAAAAATGTACCAAAAACTGTTTGCTTACAGCTCCATTATCACGTACATCACAATGCATTGATACGTCCGTGATAATGAGGTTCTTGTTGGTCATGATTTTCGCAGCTGGTCAAATTCCATGCTCGCAACGCATTACCACCGCTGGTATGGATAGCGCGACGCGTAGTATCTCACTGGTTGCCTCGTATGGGGCCGCTGGGTACTGCTGTACACAGCTTGCTGTTGCTGCTGTTCCCTCATTTGTTTAAGTTTTTGCTTCTTTATCTCCTGCTGCCGATAGACGAACAGAGGTCGAAAAATAATGGCTCGTTTGTTGCGTGTTGCTCCTTGGTCAGGCATATTCGAGGAAATCGTTGAGCCAGCTGGCACGTGAAGTGGTATGTGCAAATCCTTGGATTGTGATACTGCCCGAGAGTTTTCCGTTTCATTTACACTGGAAGCACTTGGAAGCGCCGCGGTAGTCAGCATGGCACTAAGAAACACCAAGATAGCAATCTAGGACGAAACGTAAACCACATTTAAATATAGTTTGCACTGCGATAGGAAGTAGAAAAAACCACTGCCACGTGACTCACTGTAACGTTTTGGTCCATTCTGCTGTCGTAATCCTTTGTCGAGATCGTTAAATGTTGTGGTGCGTATCACCGCAAAAATAAAGCAGAATAACCTTCTTCGCGATCGAAGCTCCAGACAAGACTAACTGCTCTACTCACGAAGATCGCGTTTTTATTTGATCTTCCTCGATCGTCCGATTCACACCTTCACACTTTGTTGTCACCGCACTCACGCAACGGCAGTCATTTCATCCCTCACTTATTGGTTCGATTTTAGCAACAGGAAACTGGTCACCCGTTACCGGAAGTCAAATTAATGTATCGGCATGCATGTCTCATTCAGATTCGTAAGCGGAATTGGTGGATGGGTTCAACCATTCATTGAAGTCTTTCTAGCAAGTGCACGTATTAGTCACTGAAAGCACATCGGCTCAATAGGAGCGTATTGGAAGGTGGTGCTATTCATCTACGTAATGCGGCACTGTTTTAGCTCATTAGCACCTGCTGTTTGTCCAGTGAATCACATCGTTGATCGTTGAGCGACTAGTGGAGCTTAATCAATCGTACGATCTAAGTAAAATTGTTTGATTTATTTTATTTTATTTCTTCAAGAACGGGCAAACGGGCGTTTAACTTAAAGTTAATTTATATTCACACAAAAAAGCTATGCACGAACTGAACACAGTCCGCAACATGCTTCTCAATATCATGCGGGAAATGGCCCATCGTCTCTAGTCTGCTCGAGTAATGAAGCCATCACGATTCATAACGTGTACCGTAGTACCGTGGGATTGAGCCGGGAAACAGAAAACACTGTCTGTTTGTTTATATATTTATACTATTTGCAGTTGAGTGCCAACAATGTTATTTATTTGACACTCGTTACATTCGCTGACAAGGTCAAACTTTTCTGCTACCACTGGCTGCACTACCTGCTGGCCGAAGGGTCGAATAATATTATCAAAATAATATAAAATATTTTTACCGAGTTGAAACTTTTTTCAAGGCTGCACAACTGTATTTTGCTGTTAAAAGTGCCGACCGTATTTAAAAAATGACAATAAACATAACAATGAAGCAACGCTAGAAAAAGATGAAACTTTACAAGATTTACAAAAACTGAATTTGAAATTTCAACATACAGGTAAATAAAAAAAACTCCTCCTTGATCTAGGTCTAGTTCAAACGAAGCAATAAATTTAAATATTACATCAGGACATTAAATTATTAAAGTGCCAAACTATTGAAGTTCGTCGATGTGGAAGAAAAGAAATCTTCATCTTTCGGTCAATTCATGAAAGCTGCATTTTAAAAATAAACGTGTCTGAGACAAATACCTGAAATATTATGTAATAAAAAGACCATGACAACTCTCTCAACCGACCTTTAAGTAAAGAGCAGTTCTAACAGTGTCTGTTCTTTTGCCTCATTTCTTTCTTAAAGCTGCAGGCTTACTTCAAATTGATTACGGTCTAGAGTTCATGGTGGTAGATCGATAAATCACAGAACCTTTCCCAAGACGGGAAACCGTTGACGAAGTGCGCCTCGCTGGTAGCGGAATGATTGACAATTTATGTAGTGGCGTGTCTTTCCTCGACAAGAGTTCCCCCGTTAGCCCACCAGCAAAGGCCGTCAGGCCGTGAAAAGCGGGAAGAAAGTTTACCTGCACCCGGCCTCGGACGACAGCTGATTGGCGGTGGGGTTTCGTGGCATTTCTTCAACGACTTCTTTGAAAAAAAAAAAACTCCTATTATCATTTTATTTTCCAACGTTTGCAAAAAATATGCACATAATTGGGTCTATGTCAGCATTATTGGAACAAAGTGAGAGTACAGGGGAAACTTTCACTATCAACTACAAAATGCATGTTTTCCAACTTCTAGTGATTGTTTTCCTTTCGTGATTGGATAAAGGTCTTAAGAACATCTTAAGATTTTTTAATTTACAAATACATTAGTGGAACCAGCCAAAGGGTATCAATCTACATTTGACATAACTTCATCCCATTGATTGTGGAGTGATGGATATTATATTATGTATTCTATTTCAGTACGGTACTATTAGAAGTAATCCAGGAAAATTTTTACAACATAATGAATACAAATGACACATGTTATCTTTAATAATTTATTTAGATAATTCTCGCGTTTAGCGACCTCTGAGGTCGGTTTGTTATACCTTGTTCTTGAGGCCAAAACATACCATTTCAGCCTTAGTTGGCCTCTTGCCATTCCTTTACCGATCATGCTGAATCCATCGAACTGAACATAAAAAGATGGTTTTATTGAGCCCGCCTTTTCCCCACTTGAATTGCGGGCGACGTTATCCTTTCCTTTCGAGGATTGCTACCCTCCGTCATGGAGCCGCCCAGTCCTTCAACCGTTTCGTGTTCGCCGTGCCGCGAACGTGGCCTTTTCGTGGTTCAAGTGCGCTCTCGACGAAAAGCGAAGTTTTGTTTCACTCCCGTCCAATCCTAGCAGCCTGTACTTGCCGAAAGCAGCAATGTATAGTGTACACAGTGTAGCAGCATGCTTTGAAGAGGGCCGGGGATTAACGAAACGAACAAGTGCACCACCACCAGAATCGGAGACGGCCGAGCTTCAATGCCTGCTGCAAGTCCAACAGTTGTGCTGCCGTGCTCGTTTCGGATTGTCGTCATTGCTCGCTCATTCCGCTGCCGGTAGCGACTTGAAGACGTTGGAGAGTTGGATTTACTAACATTTCAGTGCACGCGTTTCTTGGATGTTTTTCTTTACCCTGCCTTTGATTGCAAATTCCGTCATTTTGATTTATTGTGTACCCTCTGTGAATGGAGTGCAGTTCCGACATCTTTACAACTAAATTAAGTGCTTCAACTTTCCACGTTGATAAATTGTTTCCGGTGTGAGCAGAGTGGAAAGGTTGCAGTTTTTGGCATCGCTCTCATACGGTGAGTTTTTGGTACGTTGCAATTTCTCCGTAATCAATAAATAAAATAATAAATAACGAATTGTCAGAATCATTTCGTTAATACAGCCATAGCATTTTTTCCATTTCCAAAGCGACCCAGTTAAGTTTAGTTTCGTAGCTACACACGATTGCTTCGATGGGGTTCAACGGTTTTTTTCCCGCCACCAACAATTATTAGGTTGTCGATTTGTGCAAAGTTGATACAGTTATTTCGAAGCTAACGGACGGGAGACAAGCAACGGTAGTTTTTATCATAACGTTTGAGTTATTGCACCATTTTATTTGTGCCTCATTGCAGCGGCTGAAAGGGATACTGACTTTCTGGAAGGAATCTGGTTTGGATTTGCGAACATCGTAGGAACATCAGCATTAAATCATAGGCCGATTGAAACCATGTCGCTACCGAAAATAGGACGAATCTCGACACCCCAGCCACATTTTATGCCAGGGTAAGTACCGTAACGTAGCGCTTGGACAAGTTTTGGATGTACAAGCGAACAATCTTATTCAAAAGGTTTTTTGTATTTTTTTGGTACTAAATATGAAAATCTATTATATCATTATATTTAAATAAGCATCTTTTAGATTTCACAATGGTGCTTCAATAAATCATTTAGTTTGATTGTATCCTAGCACTGAAGCCTGATAGTTTTTTGTTGTTGCACATATTCTAGAAAACATCAAGTTAAGGACACCAATTTCACACTCAATTGCACGTTAAATTCGCACCGCAAGAAGTCTGTATCTGCGTGTTCTGCAGGGGTGTTAAACCACCCTCAGACAATTCACTTCCACCTATGGGGATGTCAAGTTACTTGCAACCTGCAGTATCATCTTTCCTGCCCTCTTCCCACCAGCGGTGGCACTTCTTTTGGATTCCATGTTTACGGCAGTGTCACGCAACCAGCCTCGGCCAGAGGCTTCAAGTTTTTGCCCAACGGCGGCAGCGGTTGTCCTTTGGTTGGCATTTTCATGCCATGGCACACTGAACCGGCACGCGATTTGGTGGCAATGAGTTATTTACCGTTTGGCATCCCTGCGAACCTATGGCCCAGAGAATTGCCTTGCTGGGGAGATATTTATTGAACCGCAACTCGCTTCACACCCCCCACCCCACCAGAAAAACTTGTCTTGTCGAAGTGGAGGTTGCAGGCGGATATCGAGCGAATTGCCTAGTTCTACGGTTCCCACGGCTCAGTTAATGGGCCACAGACGTGTCGGAAAATTCTTTATAGCCTCGGGTTTGGTGCGAAGGATTGTTTGGAAATGAATCGGTGCGGTTTGCGGTAACATCACCTTGACCGTGGGATTTTGCACAGCCGTACCCATGAACAAGCGTGCGATTTTTTGTTGATTTTTACGCCCGTAGGTTATTTTTGGTGCGCGATTTACAATCGGCAACTTTTTTGTGCAATAGATATTTTGTTGCAATACATACCAGTTTTCTTCATCAATTTGAGCAAATAATTAGAATAAAATATTCTGCGGATTGCTTCATGACAAACGAAACAGATGACATTGCTAGGTACAGGGCACCAGGCGCCTCCATGCTTATTTTACTAAATAGTATTTTTTCATTGCAGCTACACTGGATACTGTCCACAGTTAATGTACCGGATTGGGAATACATACTCCGCGTTAACACATCGTCTGCTGATCGATCCGACAGTGGCCCACTCGGAAAAGCTTATCCTCTCCGATCGAACAAACGATGAATTCTCGGTAAGTGCTTACCCAAGGGACATGTCCTTTAACCTCGTTAATAATGATGCTTTCCACTTTTTTCCACAGCTTGAACGAACGCCCGTGGCTACCCAGTTGGATGAGGACGATCGGCGGCGGGAGGACGATGACCAGCGCGACACCATCTACCGTCACACGCCGATGCCCGGCTACGAAGGTTACATTCCGCGGACGAAGGATAAGTTCGGCAAGCGGTACGCGGTCACGACGACCGAGGGCCTGTCTGAGTTCGAGCGAGACTGCCAGCGGACGAGAGCGCAGCTGAAGCGACTGCGCCACCGGGTGGCCCAGCCGATCTCGACGATCTCCCGTGGAAGCCTTGGCGAACGGATGGTAGGCATAGCTTTTCGGACTCATCCGCATGCCGATCCTAGGTTAGTTTTATTTCTTTTTTTTTTCGGTTTCTCGGCAGTTCTGCCTCAACGACTACGAAATACCTCTCCGATTGGTGCGTCCCGATGCACTCAGCGTCGTGAAGGAGGTCCCGATGGAAAATTTGCCTACGCT
Source organism: Anopheles atroparvus (assembly GCA_914969975.1). NCBI lineage: Eukaryota > Metazoa > Arthropoda > Insecta > Diptera > Culicidae > Anopheles > Anopheles atroparvus. Next base: position 30,594,784 of record CAJZCY010000002.1, on the reverse strand, counting down.
TCCCGGCCTACCCTACTTTTCACGAGATACGCCACCGCACAGCCTGCCGAATGGTCATCCGGAAAAGTGGATCAAACTAGGTAATGCAAGCAACCAGATTGGGTAACCAAAGTCCAATGAATTACGTTCATGATCGATTTTAGCTTATTTCGTACCGAAAATGGTTGTTGTACGGTTTATATTAAAGAGTTTGGTGTTTTGTTGTAGAAAACTTTATACCGCATTAACTGCTAGGCTGTAATAAACAGAACAGCTTTTTCAAACGAAAATTGTCCAGCTTGAACGTTGAAGGACGGTATTACCGGGCTGAAAGAACCTTATCGCTGGCCACCTTGATAATTTATCAATCAACAACAACCTCTGATAGCGAACGAAAGACGTTGAATGAAAACATGGTGTAGCATAACCGACTGCAGATGATTGGTGGTGCATTTTCTTCGTCAAAGGTTTTCGAATGGCTGCACGGTTCCGAGCTGTCCTTCGGGAAATGGCTAGCGAATGCCAACCATCGCATCCCCGACATGTTGCCGATTATTAGCACTGGCCCAGTTTTGTGTCTTGCCTTGAGAGGGCACTTTCGGTTCGTCGTATGCCTCCAAAGTTAAGGGGATTATCTGAATGGTTCGACCCGAATGCGGCTCGCCGCTGAGCAATGTTTGATCGATACCAATGACAGTTTTGTTGCTGCTCTCCCATCGGGCGCTGGATTTCGGATAACTTTTGGCATTTTCCGTTCGTCTGCTTCAGTGATAAGGTGGTGGATCGAGTCCAAAGCATAAGAGGCCACATCGGGATGTCGTACGCTACAAGTTTGTTTTTAACCGGCTGATTTGCTGATGGACCACTTATATTCAGTGTTATTAAAGTTTCATTAATCAACTGATCTTATCCCCTTCATGCCACAGGATATACCGGACATAAGCCGTTCCTGTGGCCGCGGTTCGGCGAATCAAACGTACCGTTAACGTCGAGGGCGCTCTGTGATTTTACTAACAGCTACAACCACCGGCGGAGCACCGAGTGGGAACCGGTCGCAATAGCGGGCGCCGGAACGACGCAACCATCGGCGCGGGTAAACGAAATATACCACAAAACGATCGGCCTTGTGCCAAACTACCAGGGGCACGTGCCGGGCGCTACGTTCAGGTAAGCAGTTCGAAATCGGGAGAAAATGCCTTTACTGTCGTTCACACTTTCCCTTCCCGATACGTTTCGCAGGTTCGGAAAAACCTTTGGCAACGATAGCAAGGATGCGAAGAAGTGTCTACAACGATGCTAACAACACTGAAATGTTCTAACAAATTTTGGTTTGGTAAATGATTGAAGTTGAAAGAAAAGGTCCGTTGGTGTATTCGACATCTTTTTTCAGTTTTTTACCAATTAACAATCCATTCCCAAGGACAAATAACAGCATACAAATAAGACAAAATCAAGATATAAATTAGTAGCGAACAAAACATGTTCTAGCTATAAGCTACATGGTTGCATTTGATGCAATCTGCAGCATAGTATTCACGCATGTCAGTTTTTCCCGTGGCTTCCCTTTCGCGGCACCTCGGCGTACTTCTTCGGTGTCGATGGCTTTCCATCCGTTCCAGCTAACGTACGGCTTACCGGAGAGTTCTAGTCCCGGGCGAGAACCGTTCATTCGTATGACGTTGTTTTTGAAATCGCGGCACACCAAATCGGCCACTCCGAAGGAACTGTTCATCGTGGTTAAAATTACTCCCGTCGGGCCGGTCGCAAGCCACCCGGATGTGTAGAGACCGGGCTCGTACTTGTCTTCAATGTCGTCGATCGTTTGGTCGCTTCCAGTGAGATTGCGTTTCAGAACACGCCCTGTTCCAAAAGGGAAGGAATTGATTAATTTTCGGGAAAGTTTTAGAACAATTTCCCTTTTTGCTTACCCCCAGCGTTGTTTATGCATCCTTTGCGTTCGTCAAAGTTGATATGCTTGTCCACACTGACCGCGCGATAGCCGATGCTGCGGCAAACTAAATCCGTTGCAATGGTTTCCCGCTGCTCTGTAGGAACAGCCCTGCCATCCTTTACCCTGTTGACCACATACTCGACCGCTTCGACCTTTTCGCGGCCGATGATATTCACCGGTGATCGGCAAAAGATTGGTTGAAAACGACGGGCCCGGGCTGGGACATGTTGCCCTTGCTGTTGCTCTGACATGCTTTTCAGCATCAGTTCGGTGATGCGTTTTCTGGGGCGAGGTAGATTCGGCACGCTCTCTTCAACATCTGCGTGAATAAATTGTGTAAAAGCAGAACGTTAGAGAATGCTTTACTCCTTCGGTGAATTTTGCATACGCTCACGTTCAAAATCGTCCGCACGCCATTCTGTGGCGCAAGTCGACAGTTTCAACATTTCACGCAATTCCTTGATGGTGAATGCCGCCTGCAGTGGTCCTCTTCGGCCAACGAGGTGTACGGTTTCGATTTTGCTTCTAGCAAGTATCTCCAGTGCGTACTCGGTGATGTCCGTTTTCTGCCAATTCCGGACACATAATGGACCCCATCGTTTAGGAAAACATGTTACCTTATTTCCAACCTATCGATTTACCTTTAGTTCGTCCACGCTGGAAAGCACTATGCGGGCAACATCGACTGCAACATTTCCTTGGCCAAGCAAAGTGAGTGATTTCCCACTTAGATCGGGATTCAGATTCTCAAATCCGGGCAATCCGTTGTACCATGCTACAAACTCTCGCGCCGAGAGTACGTTTGGCAGTGTTTCGTTGGGAATGTCTAAGCTATTATCCTGCTCAGCACCATAAGTCTATACGAAGGGGGGAAACATCACCGGAAAGTTAAGTTTGGATCTCTGACGTCGCTGCATCTGGACTTACCAATAACACGGCGTGGTATCTTTGGCGTAGCTCTTCCAGGGTAACGTCTTTTCCCAGGCTTAAATTGCCGAGAAACCGGACGCGCGGATTTTCGGCCGTTCTGGTGAAGGTGTTGATAACATTTTTCACCTCGGGATGATCGGGCGCCACACCAAATCTGAAAGGTATATTATCTGTTAGTTACGGTTATTCATACATTACGGCATTCTCGTACCTGACCAACCCGAACGGTACCGGTAGCTTTTCAACGATATCGATGGAGGAGTTGTCCAAATGTTTCAGTATGTACTGGGCCGTATAAAACCCTGCTGGCCCAGCTCCGACGATGCAGATCCGTGGCTGCACCGTCGACGCTGCCGTGCTGGCATGTCTGCCGCTGAAGGCCTGGGCAACTTTCACCGAGCGCACTATTGGAATTGTTTTGCGAAACATTGTTAAATTTTTAAACTAACAAGAAACGAGCCCACGCTCAAAGCAAACAGCGCAAGCAAACCACCAGGCTCATTAGAAAAGTTAGCAGAACCAATCTGTTATCTTGCGGCACTCTTATCACATATTTTTTGCACCGGATCGTAAAAGCATGTCGTGACGAATGTTTGTTTGTTGAATTTGTTGAAATGTTGTTTACGTACAGACACACAAGAAACGACCCGTTGACATTTCGAGTGAGAGAGAGGAAATAGGCGTGTTTGAAAAACGTACCGTTTTGAATTTAAAAGTGTTGTGTCTTGTTCTTAATTAAAAAGGGAACATTTAACAAATTTTTTGAAAGTGCACTCTTCCATTACTAGGTTAGTTTGGTTGAGATAAAAAAATAAATCCCGTTATGTTTGGCCTATTTTCTGCCAGTCGGTGTAATAATTGTGCCTCTGCTAATAGTAGTCGGTATAATTGATAACTGTCATACGATGTAGTGATGGTAACTTTGTATTTCTCTAGGATGGGTCAGCAGGTGCGATCTTTAACAACAAGAACGGACTCGAAGGAGCTGGGCGTACGGGGTTCAATCGTTGAACAATTTGGATGCTGCGCAAGGAACGGATCGATCATGGTAGGTGCCCAAGGAACACTCAACACTAGCACGGAGCGACTGACAGTCGAGGTTTGCCGTACGGAAAAACGTGAACGTTTTCGGCTGTGAAAAACTGTGCGTTTCTATTGTGCTCTGGTGCGGAATATTTGTTCCCTAGAGGGCTCATGGTAATTTTTGAAAGGCTTGCGCATCTTTTCCATTGACTGCTGTTTGTGTTGGACACTAGAAGCTAGCGAAAATGTATCACCTCAAACCGGTGATGACCCAGAACGATGCCTGTGAGGTCCCTTCCTGCATGTACACCCTGAAGCCGGTCTGTTCGTTTTCCTTCGATCGCGCACCGTGCAAAGGTGCAGCTGGAGGCACCACCGTCGATCCCATTTCGGCCGGAATCGATAATTTGCTCAAAAAGGTTGCGTAGAGTGCCATGTTTTTCATTATCTTGCCATCTTGCAAACACTTTGTTGTTCTACTTAAACTACCTTCTCATTTTCGTACGGATAGGTCATGATTTTGTCTTCTCTTCCAACCTTTAGGCCGAAAGCGACGAACTAAGAATGTTGGCCGAAAGACAGCAACGTGTACTGCAGCAGTTGGCTGAACTGAAAAATGAACTACTTTTGATGCGCACGGAATTGAAATTGAACACCAAAGCTACTGCCACGCAACCATCGACCCCCTTGAAGTCAAAGGCTGAGCTAAAAGCAGAGCCAATCAATGTACGTTCTCAAACGGTGATAGTACATTCCAAAACAATCTGCAAGCGTGGGGGGATATGCTTTTTTTAAACCGATTTTCTTTAACGTACTTTTTACTTTTTAGCGCAACTTTTTGCAAGATTTCGTCGTGAATGCCAGCCCAGACTACGTTCCGTACAGCTTGTTGGCCCTGAAGAATCTGTGGAAGGATCGGCTAAATTTGCAGGTTGAATGCTTTACCCACTCCACGGTTCCCAGGCTAACCGAGGAAGCACTCAACTTCCAGAAAGCCATCTTAACCACCAGCACAACGGTGAACAATCTTCCCCAGATTAAGGTGACCCTCATCTGGAAGAATGGTATGCCTTTTACATCTCGTTTTGTGTGAAAGTTGATGACACGAGAAAGCAGTTCTCTCAACGTTTACACTTTCCCTCCACTTTTGCAGTCGGCGCTTACACGGAAATGATTACCTCCCCGACGTCATACGTTCCCATCTGCGGGGAGGTGAACATCCTCCGCTTCCTGTCGCGCTGTGGCCCGAGCGAGTTTAACTACGAGCAGCGCGACAATGTCGTTGAGGCCGATTCCATCCTGGACGCGTGCTATCTGTTGCTCAACAAGCAGAACGTCAAGCAGCGGCAACAGATCCTCCGCACGCTCGGTACCAAGCTGGGCAAATCCGACGGTTTCGGTGGTGCAGATATGTCCCTGTGCGACATCGCATTTACCAGCGCCGTCAAGCAGGTTCAGCGTACGATCGCTAAGGACATAAACCCGAACATGGCCAAGTGCATCGGGCGCGTCTCGGCCGTGGTGGGGTTGTAAGATCGTGCCTGCTGACCGGCTGGATTTTGGAGGCTTGTGGAATCAGATGTGTTCGTGAGTGTGCATTTTCTCATCTTTATCCTTCTCTTTTAATATCACGCCTTGCGGTTTTTTGCATTTCGGGAGAAACGCTAACGCTAACAGAGAGGAATGAGTTCAAAAGTTGCAAAAGACGTCCCCGTCGAGAGAAAAATAAATTCAACGATTTTTTTATTTGTTACAACAAGAAACATAACTGATGAGGAAATATTGCACCGAGATTCGTTTTTTCATCATTGAGAAAAAAATAATATTACCTAACGCAGCGTCCGGTTCAATGCGATTCGCGGACCTTTAAGTACATTCAGTTGCAAACATCCGAACTCATGGCATTTTCATTATTAACCACGGTAGCTTGCCGTACTTCCGGTAGTGGTAGTAATCGTACGCCAACTTGGTAAAGATCAGCAATATCAACGAGGCAAAGATGATGCTGAGGGTGTTGTAGAACGTGGCCGCGTTATTCTCCGACGGGCGACAGATATCGTTTGGCGTTACGGTCAACACCTGCTGGTACTGCTTCCGGCCGTCCTCCTCGTTCAGCACGTAGCACGTAATGTTGCGCGAGTCGGCAACCAGCGACTCGTGCTTGCGCAAAAACCGCTGGAAGCGTATGGCGAACCGACATCCGCACCGCCAGGGATTGTTCGAGAGGTAGACCTTCCCCACGCCTGGGTTGCGCTCCATCGCGTGCTCCACGCTATACACTCGTATCTGTTGAGCAGGGAAGCAGAGGATAGGTTGCGTTGTGATACACGGCGACGACATAAGAAGCATGCGGTGGGATTAACCCAAAAACCATAACCTACCCGATTCAAGCGGTTCCCTCGCAGGCTGAGGATACGGAAGTTGTCCAACCAGATCGTATCCTCCAGGATGTCGATCGACGTGATCCGATTGTCGTCCATGTAAATGTCCTGCACGCTTCGGTAGTGCTCGTTCGTCGTGAGACTGTCCACCGACTGGAGCTTGTTGTGTGCGATGTGCAGCACGGTCGTGTTGCCGGGCAGGTACTGGGGCAGCTGGTAGAAACCCCGTGCACTGCAGTTGACCATGATCATCGGGTCGAAGGAGAGCCCGTCGTCGCTCAGCCGCAGGTACGACACGTGGCAGCTGCAGTTCCATATTTCCTCGTGCAGGCAGCTTTCTTGCACCACGCGCTTGTACTCCATGGCGGTCAGGACGGGCCGGCCGGTGTACTTCCAGTCCTTGCAAACCAGCGTCGGCTTGTCGACGTACTGCTGCGACTGCTCCTTCAGCAGCCAAATCATGTCGTTCGTGCAGTTCCACAGATTTCCTGAAAGAAAACGCGTTACCATCAGAAGGTCTGACTTACTTAATATGTGTTTAAAACTACCTCGTTGTAAGTTTTTCTTGTTAAAACAATACAGCCTGGCCATCTAAATAAATATAACAAAGGTATTTCTTGTTCATTTTGTTCCATTGATACTTTACATTTCCTTTATTTCTCAAGGATCATATATGAAACAGGAAACACACATGAACTTAGTTATTTTGCCTAGGCCATTATTAGTTTAAATTCATTCACTTAGCGCCTAGCTTAATAAACCGCTACACAGTATTATATTTGTACTATTTTTATCTATTCTCTTGACAATGATAATTTACTATTTCTTTTCTTACCTTGCAGATAGATCTGCACGTGGCCGCTCCGGAAGCGGTACGGTTGAATCTGCTCCAGCTCGTTCCCCCGCAGATTGAGCACCTGCAGTCGGTCCAGCTCGAAGAACGCGCTGATGCCGGTATAGTTTAGCCGCGTGCCGGTGATGTTGACCATCCGCAGGTACGGCAGAGCGGGAAAGTCATGTGCCAACCGCTGCAGGCCGTGCCCGGTCAGGGCGAACCGTTCCACCCTAGGGGTTAGCCGTGCCAGCACGAGCGGATCGAACGTGCGCCCCGGCCAATCGCACAGTATCAGCTGGCGGGTTTGGTTGAACCGGCCGCCGGCAGCGAACCGCTTCGCGTCGATACCGCGAAAGCAAACCGTCCGGTTTGGTGGTGTGAAGTAGCAGTGTGGTCGCCCATGGTGCATGGATGCCGCCACCGATGAAGGGTGCCGCAGGAGGGAGCACTCCTCGATGACCACGTTTTCCACGACGAGATTCTGTAGACTCAGCGGGAGCTGGGCGGACACCGATGGACACGCCGGTAGCAGCAACGCCCTGCAAAGGAAGAAGCGATCGAAGGGACGCATGGTACATCGACACGCAATGGTGAGTGATTTTTAATGAATGTTAATAAATAGCCATCGAAGATCATTGTGGTCCCATGTCAAATCAATGTATGTTGATGGCTTCGAATGGTGATGGCGGTGATGGTCGGTTTTTTCAAGTGTGATGCATGACGCGGGCAATTTGGAGTTACTGGAGGCGGCCAACAATAGTGTACTAGACGGTAGAACTAGTGCATTATGGGCTCTATAGGCAATATCTAAAAGACTTGAATTGAATTATTTATTGGCTATAATCATTCTTCAGAAAAATGAGATTTTCTTTGGGTAATCTTTTTTAGCAAATCCAATAATGCTGTTTACACCGTTGTCGACTTTAGTCCCCCTGCTGTTTGCTGGCAAATTTGTAATCTTTTCATGATGATCTTGTTTTTTGCCTGTGCCTGCCTACGCCATACACATTCCACGCCTTGGAGCGGAATTATTTGATGCGTGTACGGTGTCTTTTTTTGCTCTCACGAAGATTTATTTTTCGTGTGCTGGCTGTTTCCTCCATGGCGGCGGCGTGTCGATAAATGGTTATTCGGAACTGCGGAAAACGCTGAAGGGCAGAACCCCAAAAAATTCCCGGAAGGCACAAAAACACACTTAATTCGATGACATTGTGCCGCGGCTTCGGTTTGTAAAAAAAAAAAAGGAAAGAAGCATGATGGGCAATATTTCGTCGATAATTCAATCGGCTGCAGCCTCTTTCCCACAATCACCGGCTGGATGGACCATGCGTTGTATGTGGCCTCTTTTTATTTTCGGGGAGCGATGCTACGCTTAGGGGTAGGTGATAAAAAGTGAAACGGTCGTTCAATACTCCTCCAGGTAAATGCTGAAGTAATTCAAAACACGTGTCCACTCCACCACAATTTGGCGTAGAGCGTTGCAGTTTTACTGACGTAGTCATTTGTTATTCGCATCGTTCATCTTTTTGCCACCTAATCCCGATGCGTGTTGAATTTTTAGACGTTCGAAAAACATGAAGTGTTGTAATCGAATCGAGCACGGGGGTTTTTTTTGTATTCCTGAGCGAATTGAATGTCGTTATGGGATCACATAGTAATGAAAAATATGTCGCTGTCATCAAATATGTCATCAAAACAGGAATAAATTGGAAACTAGACGGTTAGAAAATACAATCGATTTTTCAATGGTTTCCAATTGCTTCACGGCGTTGTAAATAAATATATAAGCAATATGCCCCAGCGAATAAATTGAACAAAAAGGACTCGCTCGCAATTTGCAAAAAATGAAATAAAGTTGCGGAAGAACCAACTTGAGTGGAAACAAATCGTTAGTGAAAGGGCACTGAAAAATTCCATCTGCGTCCGCGTGAATGCAATGATAACTTCTGATTGATTCGGGATATATCATCCGGCACGTACAATCAGCGGGAAAAGGTACCGCTACGGAACCTCTGACCAAGGATAGGGGGCATCGCGTGGGAGCGACGGAACCGGATGGAAGCATATGGAATAAATCTGAATATATCTTGAACTCCTACTGGAAAATGATGAAATGTTCGCATCAGTGCGGGGGTACATCCGTCGAAACCCACGGATTGTATCCCTCGCTTCGCCATTCATGGGAAATCATGCACCATTCTTAAAAGAGCATGTGTTTGTTTTTATAATTTGGAAACAAGATTCGTTTTCTGCTTTCACCATATGAAGTTATGTGTCCATATCTTTGGAGGAAAACAAACACAAAAGTTTAAAACGGGACCTACGGGAGCCGCCGTACAGCTGGCAAAAGCCCGAAAAATACATACTACATACACACAAACACGAATATACACAGCAAAAGTTGGAAACGAATTGTTCCTTCCAGAAGGATGCTCCTCGCCAAACTTTCACCGCGGGGTTGAGCAGAGCGCGTCCGGAAAGGGAAGGCCCGCAGTCGTCAAAGTATAAATGTCAGCCCGAATGACGAGGGTCATCCAGAGACGAGCGAGAAGTTTGCACCGTTCGTAAGTGGTGCTTTAAATTTTTCCAGATGCCCAGTAGCAAAATCGTCAAGCTACGGCCGAGGTTGGTGTTGGCTTTCGGATATCTAAAGGGAAAATTGTTCAAACCCACTCCCTTTCGTACACCCCATCCGAATTTTTGTCCCGTTGTTGTGCGCTTCCGTATCCATGGGACCGTTTCCGAGAAATTTTAAAGCGTCCTCGGGCAAATTACTGGAAGCGAGGTTTGGCCCCTTGGTCGAGCAAAGGAACGATTATGATTGAAAGGGACGATAAGTTTGAAATAGCGTCAGCAATATCAGCAGTTAAACGTTGCTAGTATGCTAGAGTATCTTTATTATAACAGCCGTGATTTCTCCCGATGGCGACTTGTTGAGTTTTTTTCCTTCTTTTTTTCGAATGGAAAATACCCCAACGCCGCTCGAATCACATTCAAATACCCTGCCGCATGGCGCTTTCCAAGCGTGCGGAAAACGATACTGTTTGCTTATGGTGCACACGACGATTAATCAGTGTTCCGTTGCTCAGTTCTCTTACGGGGCTGTTGTGCATGGGAGTTGAACAAATAAAATGAATCATAATTTGATTTGAACATGAAACCGTGTCCCCCTGTCTTTGCGTTGGTTCTTGTAGAAGGTACAAAACACATGTTTAATTGAATGTTATGCAAACCCAAAAGAAAATGTTTTTCCAGTTTCCGTGCACAGCAACGCAACCTCGTCTGCAACCTTAGTCTTGGCACTAATTGGGGCCGGCAAGGTGTGTTGTGTTGTAAGGCACTGTACAAACATCTCACCCAACACAGACGGCCCAATCTTGAACCAGACCTCTGTTTTTTAATGAGAAAAAACTATTTCCATTTGGATGAACTTTAAATCTACTTGGAATTGGTGAAGACAGTTGAGTTGAGTATTCTGCCAGAAGAGAGGAGAAAAGTGTTTTGTTCTGGTTCCAATTTCAAGGTTTTTATTTTGGCGGGGGCACATCTGTATGCTATCGCCCCCCGGACACTGAGGTGGACTTCCCGCTTGACAAAAACGGACGACACGTGCGACGATGAAATACAGAACAGAACATTTTTCATTTACACCACCCTCCACACGATACACACAAAATACTCCGGGTGGTTTCCATTAAGCTGTTCCGAAAATCGGAAAGCTTCCACCACGGCACGGATATGCCCTCCGGCAGGATGTGTGCACCGGTAAATAGCCGCGACAAGCGAGATAGATTGAAATTCTCTGCTGCTTGTTGCTTGTTTGCGATCCATCCAGTCGGGCTGGTGCTAAAAGATTAAATCCGTCGACGGCAATTAGCACCTCCAAAAATATCTGATCCACTAGGAAGCCATCCCTACACCCCCCCCCCCCCCCCCATCCACTCCTTCCAACGGTTAGCAGCGTCCAAGCGCTATGGGGCTAATTTTTTGCATACACGTCCGCCTTGTGTTGTGGGGTCGTGTAATGTGCTACGCCTTGCCAAAGATGGATTCTGTCGCGGGAGTTGTGCTCGAGTACAGCCCGTGACACAGATGCACAAAAGATAGAGAGGACAAGCGGCGCAGAGATAATATTCGAATGCGAGCTCAGCCTGCAATGGGAATATCGTTGTCCTTCGGGTGTCTTCACCTTGCCTTGCCCTTCAGCGCGGTGGTTCATACCGGTTAAATACAGTTTTAACGTTTGTGGAGTTAATCATTCAACCTTATACTTCCCAGGAAATTTTGAACGTACTGCATCGTGAAACGATCGCTTCGAAATTGTGGTGTGCTTAAATATTCGTCTGACGCGATAGTGCTGGGCTGAAATTAATACCCAAAGGTTTTGCTGATGAACCCGAGATTGCAAACTCGGGAGCGCACCTTCCCACCCTTCCCCATTAAGGACCTACAAAAAACCCGAGAGTGAACCTGCGTGGAGAAGCGACACCGATGGTGGGCAGATTTATTTGGAATTAAAATTTACTTACAAAATGAGCACGATGGGAGCGACGACGAGCACGTTTATAACGGCTACATCGCCGGTAATCCGTTGTTGCGGTGCGTCACCGCTGAATCGATGATGTCTGTCTGCGTCTGTGGGCTGCCTGTGCCGAGTGGTCTTTGTTTCCATCGTTACCGTGCCAGACCGTTTGTCTCAAATGTGGGTTCGATTGAGAAGGTTTTTTAGTAGTATGATGGACGGTTGTCCCGGGCAACGGAACTTTATCTATCGAAGAACTCCGAGGAACAGTGAGATGATAAGACACGGTACGTACAAGCTTTCGATCAGCTGACCACCTTTATCACGAAGATTCTATTATCAACTACCCACACTTGGTTTGTTTGCTTGCGTTCATATCGAGCTTAAATTAACACAATTAGTATTATACTACTGTTGGTTGCCTCCGAACGTTGTTTGTTAGACGGGTGGAAGCCACGTTTACACTTGTTTGCTTCGCGGGCAGATTCACTTTAACGTATGAAAAAAGCACGTCCGGGGGATCCCGTCAGTCGCACTCGCGTCTACACTTTTCACTCGAGGCCACCACCAACAGCATCCAGCAACACGGCACCGGTAGACGCCATTCCTGTTCCGTTCGTGCGAGTGCGACGCCGTGCGAACCGCGACTGATAAAAGTGGCGCGTGATAAAACGTCGCAACCGCTCCACGACCGGCCTGATCTGGTCATTTGTTTGTTCATTTTTGTTTGTTTGATTCCGTCGGCTTCGGTGGTAGTGAATCTATGTTTGGGTTCGTCGTATCCCCGTCGTGCCATCATCATCATCATCAGCAGCGGTAGTTCACCGAAAGGCGCGAGGCTTCATCGTCGGTTTTGTGTTCGGTTTTATTTTGCTGTGGCCTCTCCCGCGATTTATTCTCTCTCGGAAGCTGTTACATTGATTTTGGCCAGCCTGCTGCAGGTTTGCCTTAAATGTGGATGGATGGGTTTTGATGTAAATTCGCGCATTCGCTGCGCGATAAATGTATGCCGCGAATGTCGGTTCCACCAAAACCGCGGCGGGACCTTTTATTTTGTTCTCCGTAGCCCATTAAAATGTAATCTCAACCGTTACGTAAATAAAAGAGGACACAGATGAAATTTCAGCTTCCGCACTGGGCGGGGTGAGAATATTTAAGATGAAGCCACATAAAAGTTCACTTCTTTCGTCGTCAGCCTGTGTATTCCCGGGTATTTAGTGAAGGTCCTTAGAAAATAGCGGAGCTGGGTGTACTCTACTCAAAAGAATGCCGCTGTCGACGTCAATGGAGGCGCATTGTCTTTTACGCTTTGCACTCGCCAGTTTCGTTGCTAGGTCGAGTTGCTACAACTTGTGCGTAAATTAAATAAAACGTGATAGAATCAATGGATTGTTGAAACGTTCCCTTAGTGGGCTGATCCTATTCTACCAGTTGGTTCCGCTGAATAAATAGCTATTGGATGCGTGTGTATCTTTTATTTTTATTGTCATCTTCTCAGTCAAGGAGACCTCCATTCAAAACAGTTCTCCACGTTCCTGGTACGATATCACGTTGCTAATCAACAACGATTGCGATCGTTTTCTGTTTTATCACGATCGATCGCGTTGTTGGAGGTGCTAATTTTTTCCCTGACCGTGACATTGTCGTGTAAAGGTGAAAATAAAATTGATCTGCGGTAGGCGAGAAGAAGGACATTTCGTTTCGAGCGATTTGTTATTCGCTGGAGTAATTTGCCTTGTGCCATGAGGGTCGATATGTCAAGCTGCGAATTTAGTATCAATTTGATTTCAATTGACAAATCTTTTTTGTTTTTGCCGATCTATACAAAGAAAACTCTATTTTTAAAATACCTTTTGATGCTTTCATGCTTTGCATTAGGCCAATTCCACCGAATAATTAACAAACCCATTTTATTTATCTTGTATTTTATTTAACCAACAATTCGTTCAGTTGTTGTTTGGAATGGTTGTTTTTATTTAAAAGCTAACTAAACTGATAACTTTACACTATTTATGGCACATCGATGTAGTAGGTTTTATTTGCGCTGCCCGCCAATGCGTCCTACTATGAACCGATCGTGTAGTTTGTTTTGCCCATTGCATTCCAGTGGCCGAATTTGGTCGATTGTGCTGCTCCATGCCACCAAAAGTAGGCTGGAGCAGAAAGAGCGTGTGGTTGGTTGGTAGCTTATCTTATCGAACGATGCTTGCTACGATCAGAGTAACCGGGTGCCAATTACTTTCCTTTAGTTTTTTTTGTGTGGTTACTCTGTTCCGGCCCATGCCGATTGGTGCACTGGCGACTACACGTACGAACAGAAGCACCGACCGATCTGGCAGGACCCTCGTCGGTAGCCACGTCCGCGACACTGCGCCATGCAGTTCGGATTTGTGCACGTTAGCGTCTGCACCATTCCGACGCGGGGCTGGAAGTCGAGTGTGCGCTCCTCGGGCGACTGTACCGGGGAACTATCGAAGAAATCTAGAGGACGTCATGGATGAAAAACAAATTTGAAAATGCGATTGATTTTGTGATAAAAGGACGGAGAACAACACTGGGGAGCGAAAGCTTACCGATCGACAAGGGATTGGCGCTAGCCTGCCCGGTAAGCATCGGAAGCACTATCACCAGCATGGCACCGAACACTAGCATCGCCAAACGACAGGTATTCATGATCGCGCTGCTCACTTTCCGTTATCCTTTATTCACTCAAGAGGCTGCCGAAAATCCACCTCACACTGGTTGGCGAAGAACACCGCTGAAGTTTTTTTTTTTATAAGCCCAAGCCACATGCGATGCCAAAAATCACCACCACCAGACTGTGGGCGGCAGGGGCCGAATCAAAATTATTTATATTGGAAGCGCACATTTGCGATGCGCTGCAAGAGCCCGCCCCGAAAGGGATGGTCGATGGTAAGGGTAGGGAACGTGTGGTAATGTCCATGATAAGATCGACCGACAGGCGGGGATGCCATGTACGGAACCGTCGGCTGCCAATCATCGTGCTCGGCTGTCTGCGTAGAACAGTTTCCTACCCCCGGTAAGATGTTTACTATCAGAATTTGGCCCCTATCTTCGGCATGGTGCCATGGGAAGGGGTCAAAAGAAAAGAACGTAGTAGCGTATAAGGTGAGGGGAGGGGATGGGTTGCAAGATTGTTTTTCAGTTTCAATTTGAATCTCGGCTGCTTTTCTCACCGTCACCGGTGTGTGATTTTTGGATCGGTAGTTTCCATAGGACACGGCAGTTTTGATTTTGAAACCTTTTGATGCTGTTTTGGAGGCGAATGGATAATGATGAATCACGATGAATCAATCGAGGGATATGTGAAATGGTTTTGGAATTTCACCCACCATGCAACGAACGAGTGGAAATAACCTGGGAGAACTAATTGAATGTTGTAATACATTCTTTTTATGCTGTAATAAGCGCCAACGAAGGGCCCAACTGGGCAACTCCTCTTCCTTTGTCAGTATGGCGAAGTGTAGAGTGGTGGAAAAACAGAAACCGTTTTCGATTTGCAGAATACTTTATTTTCGTTGCGACACTTGCGTAGCTTGCTGGCTCGTCCATCTTATTTCTTCTTATATAAGAGATTTTGGAATATGTGCGTCCACTAATAACTCGAGAACGGATTTGTGGCCGGGCCGATTTGACCCGTTCTTGGTTCGTTGTTTTCGTCTGCACTCAAGGGAGATTTCAACAGCGGAATTCAATCGATTTCTTCAATTTTTGAACACTTTTCTTCCCAGAAAACCAAGCCAGAAATCAAGCGAAATGGCGTGAAGATAGAGAGTGCCGGGGTATAAAGAACGCTGCGCATATAGCAGAAGGCCTGATTAATAAAGTGAACGTTAACGCAAGAAACAGACGCGGAAAAAAAAGGAAAGGGGACAACGTGACAAAAGTCGAAAAGAGTTTAACACAAGCTCTTTATTTCAAGCCGAATTTATTGCAAATACTCTAGATTTTCCCGAGCAAGCAAGTTTTTATTTGAATCAACGGCGTCCACGACTCGATTACTCGGTTTTCATGGCACCCCTTTGGTCGTTTGATCGGTCGGTACAAACGGTACAAACCCCCGAGGTTGTCCCTTGAGTGCAATCTACACATGACGACGTGCGTCACGAATCGGTAACAGACAGTTTTTCCATCTCACTTAATAGTGTGGCACAGTATATTAAACACAGCGCATTGTTGTAGTTGATAATACCGTACTTGTAATGTCCATTAAGCGGAGAACTATTCGGGACGAGTGCAAGGATCGATTTGGACGTCCCTGGCAGGGCTGAAGCCGAGCAACATGCGCTCCCAAAGGCATCGTTGAGCGCGAGCAGGCTTGTAATACCGTCCGAACGAAGGTCTCGGAAGGCAATACGCGTTGGCGAGAGCAGCTCAAGCGTTTCAAAGACGTACATCTTGAGTAGGTAGAGCAGGCCTACGCTGAACCGCGTCAGGAGGAGCCAATTTTCCACAATCAGTTCGTTGTTTCGATTGTGACCGGCCGTTCCGAATGGCGTTTCGCCGGACTGCTGCGCCTGTTGAAGAATAGTACGAACGATCGTGTGGTAAAGTTGTTTCTCGTGCCGGTCGACGTTGGTGATCGAGGGGTACGATCGTATGTCAATGGATATTACATTTTTCTGCACCAGCGGGGCAAGTTTGTCCTTTGGTATGGGACTGCCCGGTTTGACTATCGTTCGGTACAGATCGATCGTGTCGTTCAGCAGTCGAAGGTGTTTGATAAGCGCGTAGTTGGAGTTTTTCACCCGCTCCACCTGCTTTCCCACCGCAAAGGAGAGCTCTCGCCTTAAGCTGTATTGTGGTCCAAAACCAGAGGGAGGGTCTTCTAGCTGTGCCCTTGGATACAACGCGCTGTGTGTAAGTGTTACGTGGTCCAACCGGTCCCGTAGGGCACGATATTGATCCACCCAGCTGGAAGCGATCTCCGTCGATTGTACTCGCTCGTTGTAGGTCCCAAACGATTCCTTTTGGTTAATATTGATTCCTCCGGCAACGTTCTTACCCACCACGATTCGCTCGGTCGCGCGTATCGGCTTGATGCGGTAATGCGTGAAAAACATTTCCATAATAGTTTGCTTAAACGCTATCAGTCTTTCTTCCTCGTTTGGATCGCTGACATCGTAGAATCGAATGTTGCTCTCGATCACTTCCGTTTGCCACTGGACAAACTGGCTCCCACACGCGTGCAGCTGGTCGAGGAAGGCCTCCGGTATGGCGGTGGGGTCGAACATTTGGCTCGCCGAGTTGTTGAGATTGCTAAACATCACATCCAGGTACGGCTCGATGCCGGCCGGTTTGCGGTAGCGTTTGGCGATGAGGTACACCTCCGAGTTACCCGGTTTCGAGGTGCACGGCTTGAAGACGTGCAACTCGTCGAAGCAGTGGTTCAACAGAAACAGCAAGCTAACGCTCGAGTGCTCGAACAGGGTGAACATCTTGAGAATGAAATGTCCACCGGGGGCAAGGATGCTGAGCGCGAGCGTCGCTTCAGCGGCATGAAGCATTGCGACCCGCTCTTCCTGCTCCTCGGGAACGTTCAAACAATCGATCGAACCGTCCGCTGTGACAAAGTGAACCTGGAAGGAAATTTCTTAGGAGTCAAAATAATCTTCTTTTTTCTCCTAGCTCCACCTTACCGCAGGCCACTGCTTGCTTCTCTCGATAATAGCGTCACGATTTTCGCGCACCATTATATCGCCCGTCCCGTCGACTCCGAAGCACCACGAATCCAGCGTGTGCCGTATGAACCGATCGTCCGGGATCATGTTTCCGTGACAGTTTCCCTCGTAGTACGGGTTGAGCGTACAGGCGAACCAGCTCCATCGGGTTTTCGGCCGGCAGTTCAACCGAATGTAATGATTCAATCCGGTCACGAATGCACCCGGTGCCTCGCACAGATGCACACTGTACAGCTGGTCCAGTTCGGTTTCGACGAGCTCGTAGGCGGACACACACTCGTACAGTTTTGCGAACGCCTGCGTTACAAACTCCGCCCGTATGCGGTAGCGCAGCTCGTTCAGTATGGGCAGCAGGGAGGAGCGTTTGCGGGTGTGCTGGTGCCAGTCACTGATTTCGAAATCATTCAGCCGGCTCTTGACCGCATTGAGCCTACGTTTTTGCTCCTGCAGCCTGGGCACCGCAGACGCCGGATAGCGGTAGAGGGTGTTTACCGGCGGAAGCTCCGTTTCGGACGGAATCGGTTGAAAGTGGAACTTTTTCTCGAACTGTACGCGCACATCGCGAATCAGTTTTTCCCGCTGCAGTATATCCGCTTCGTCGTCGGAACAATTGCGCGAGTTGGATTTCATGTACAACACGGAAATGCGCCACGAGTGGTTGAACTGTGGTGATGTTTTCTTTCGGTCTCGATTTGTTGTGTCCTCCTCCGGGAACTGTCAAAGAACGTGAAAACAAATTTAAAAACGACAACAAACTGTGCTGCACACAATAATAGTTTATTTGTATTACGAAAGCCTAATTTTGCAGATTTTAATCGATTATGTAAAGTGAGTTCAGCCGTTTCAGAACCTGTTCCACAAACTAAACAATTCGAACAGAACACATTTTAACTTGGAGGTCGTGTGGAAACGCAGCTGTATAAATTTGTCTGGCTGTCTGGTGGCCTTCAACAGTGTCAACGCACTGTCAAATGAAAGAAAAAAAAAACGCACGAACAGATGAAACTAGTTTGAAAATGATGCAACTGAGCAGGAGGTTAAATGTTCCATCTAGAAACAAAAGAGTAAAAAATCTGCACCTTAAGCTATGTCTTGAATTAGTGCATCTTTCATTTAATGCAGTTGAATTTGGGTTTAGCTCGCGTACAAATGGATGTACCAGTTGTATTGTCGATGTGCAATGTGCATAGACACCTTGAAACCTGGCGTATAAATTCTGCTTCATGTGCTACGGTAGTGTGCGTGTTGGCGATGTTGGTATTTTGGGAAGTCGTGTGTCGTAACGAATTGTCATCGTGGGTAGCAAAGGGAAAAGAAGCATCGCACTGGTTGCTCCGCAAATTGGGTTGTGTACCGTAGTGCTTTTCTCTGCCCTCGGTTTGCATTGGTTGCTGCGATTCCGTTCTCTAATGCATTGGGATCCGTGAAGTGCTGGTGGGCCTGGTGGAAGTGAAGATTGTCCCCGGGGTTGAATACTGAAACACAAATAGGGCCGTCTCGCGGTCGAGTGGGACGAGCTGGGCAAGTGCTTGAACATTGATTGGTACCTAGAAAAAAGGGGGAAATCGGGGGCTTCCCTTTCCAGTGCGTCTGTCACATCGTCTGGGTGTAGTGTATTCAGATAAAAAAAAATATCAGCACCACCTAGCAACCATCATTGGTTGACGGAGAAGCGCAATGGAATCTTCATCGAGCTCCGAAAAAGTTTCCGAGGGACGGAATTCTACCGAAACTGCGGCAAAGGATAATGTAGCACAACCAGAACAACCTGAACAATCTTCCACAGTAAAGGATAATGACGACAAGCCGGAACAAAGTGAGCAGGACCCTGCAGCATCAAATAATGAGAAATCGGATCAGGCTTCCTCCTCCACCCTGTCATCATCACTATCTTCCAAAGCTGCTGCACCGGCAAGCAGATCGTTCGATAAAGTACCGATCTTCATCGTAGAAGATCATCACGAGGTGCTAACGTTCCTCTATCGGTGTCTCGGCTCGAAGCACCTCCCGCTGGAAGGCAACAGAATTGTGCACTTCGACTCGCATCCGGACATGTGCATCCCAAAGCACATGCCCGCGACGTACGTGTTCAACAAGGACGACCTGCTGGATAGTATCAGCATCGAAAACTGGCTGATGCCCACCGTGTTTGCCGGACATGTGCAGCGGATCGTATGGATAAAACCACCATGGTCGGACCAGATACCGAAGGGGAAGTTCGAGTTTCACGTTGGCGAGTTCGAAGGATCGATACGGACCGATTCGACGCTGGAGTACTTCGTGTCGGAGGGCTGCTACCAGCCGGCAGAAAAGCTGGAAAATAAGAAGCGCCTCCAGCTGGAGGTGTGCTCCGTGGACGAGTATCCGGTGGCGGAGGACGCGGATCTGACCGGTGGCTACATTCTTGACATCGATCTGGACTACTTCAGCACACATAATCCGTTCCTGAAGATCTACGACAAGGTGCAGCTGTACGAGAAGCTGAAGGACATCTTCGTCTCGCCCGAACTGGCCGACGACACCGGGAACGATCTCGAGAAGCTGCAGCGGGTGGCGCGCGACCGCGAGGAAAAGCTCGAGTTCCTCGAGTCCATCTTCCTGTACCTGGAGGAGGTGGGCAATTTGAAGCATTTTCTGGTGGACTACCAGCAAGCGATTAGCGACGAGTACGCGGGCCTGCTGGAGAAGGTGACGGTGCTCGTGCGTACGCTGAAGAAGGAGTACAAGGAGGAGGAGATCGATTGGTCGATGATCTACGATGCGGGTTGCACGTGCGACGTAACCGACCTGCCGCACCACGAGTCAAGCCGGGAAGAGATTGGGGCGATGGTGCAGCAGCTCGAGAACTTCCTGAGACAGCTTCCGTGCGCCCCGGTCGTGATCACGATATCACGATCGAGCGAAGACGACTACACACCGGCAGAGCAGGTGGAGATGATACAGGGCATGGTACTGGGTGCACTTACAAAGTGCCTGCGAGTAGAGCTGGACAACCCGATACTGTACTATAAGGATCAGGAACTTAATTTGTAAGACAATAAAGCTAATAATACCCATTCACATCGTACGGCAGCCGTTCTTTACGTTAAACTGAGCGTAGTTTTATTTAGAAAATAATATTACACCCGCCGTATTTACTGCACTCCGTGCTAAGTACTCCTGGGAAGAAGTCGAAAGAAAATTGACAATATTGTACCTTGTGAGATACGTCCCCTTCAAAAGACCGGAAGGTTTTTCTTAGCACGCATATTTACGGTGGGATAATCAAGCAATTGACTGGTTTGATGAAACATGTGTGTTGTAGGATGTACTTTAATAGCAAACCCTTACATCTATTTGCTTCCCTTGCTCTTTCCTCTGTTTGACACCTTTGCTGAATTGTGTCTAGATTATTTAAATAGCAAAGTATCGCATGCGTGCTATCTATATGATGTAAGTTGAAGTGGGAAAAGGTTTCGCACGAATTTTAATCAGTCTGTCCCACTCTGCGTCCAGCTAGATAATCCTGCAGCCACGCGCATTTCTTCGACTCATTGTCTGTGTCCACCTTGTGGAATGTTCATGAGAATCAATAATCAACAAAAAAGAAATTAAAACAAGAAGTTTGGACTTTCGTACAGTATGAGAACTAGTATTTTATCTTTTAAGGCTCTCTAATTATTCGATATTACACATAATTGACAGAAAAAAAAAATCAAAATTAAAAAAATCACGATGCCCTCCATGTTCAGGGGACATTATCGGCCAAATCGGACTGATTGAAATTCTTCGAAATTATGCTTATCAGTAGGTTGAGCGGTAAAACCTTCATCTCGTCCTCTTGCTTCAGTTCGTTTCGCAGTGTAATGCACGATTTGGCAATATCTCGCAGCACGCTGTGAATGTACGGCTCGAGTGGGAGGATCAGGCAGGCGAGGATGGCGTAGATCCACTGCGTGATCCAATCCTTACGACAGCCAGTGCGCCGCGGTTCCTTCGAGCCCGTGGGTGTCAGCGTGGACGTTGCGTCGCACAGCTCCGGATCGGACGGTTCATCCTGCGATGACTGCCCCGAAGCTGGCTCCGAATCCTGCAACCATTCGTGCAAATACTCGAGCAGCATTTCCAAATTGCGCTGGGGAATGCTAAGCAAAATGCGCACGTACGGCAGGTTGTTAGCGCAGTACTCGTGCAGCTGCTTCCGATCGTCAAAGTTGAGAAAGACATGCGTCCGCTGCAGGTTCTCGCTATACTGTGCGCTTTCGCGGTACGCGGTGATGATGTCGCGAAGTTCGGCAAATTTTTGATTCTGCATCGATTCCCATTCCTTCGTAGGCATTAGTGCCTGTGGGGCTATATTCTTCACATCGTCCTAGAAAAGAACAAATAACTCGTTTAAGAGAAAGATTGTTGCGCAATTCATGTGCTGCCTGTAGAATTACCGTTGGCACTGCTCCTAGTCCCGTCAACACTTTTTGCGGATGACGAGCTTGTGGGTTTGCTGCTACGACTACTACCGGGCACTTGCCCCGTTCGTACATCACCTTCTGCAAGTACTGCTCGCCCGTTTCCGGTATAAAGTCCGGATCGAAGTTTTCATCTGGTGGATCGACCGCCAATGCAGGTTTCTGTATCGTGTCTACCTCCATCTCGCCGCCTGTTTGTTCTTTCTTATGAGCACTTTGCTATGGACGCACGGTGGAAAAGAATTGCGATAAGTTACATCCACGTTAATGATTGTTATCAATTCATCATTTATACGACTAGCTTGTGTGTAACACCACTGTGGGATGGGATCTGATTTGGAGAAATTGAAACAAAACTAAGCAACAGCAGAAATTAAAACGAACTGGTTTGTTTTTGATGCTTTTTCATTCCACACACTCCTCAGCGAAAGCTAGGTTTTGACGTTCGACCAAGGTTGTGAAATATCGTTGGGTATGTAACAACCTTCTGCTCCATCAATTTGATCAGTTTGAAACGTCGTTGGCTGTGGAATAGCTGCTGTTTTCGTTTCATGCAACGATGTTTGGATAATGAAACTACACTTCCAACGGTACTATGTCCCGGCGTGCTGGTGTTTCTGAAATTGTTGGACTCGGCATCATTCAAACGTGGATTGTGAATGTTCTGGTTTTGAATCAATTTGTGTTCCGACCGGTGGTGCACCTCCTGCTGGTTGGGCTCTACTTTCTAGTCGCTGTGTTGGCGCTGGCACGACGGAAAAGTGTTCGTTGCATTACGGTGCTGCTTGTGCCACAGTTTCTAGGTAAGCGCGGCCGCGCCGCACTGATCGGTTACATATTCGTCCTCACGGTGACGGGGCCAACGGAAAACACGATGCGCAATGTGGAAGTTCTGGGGGAAACGCTAAGTTGCACACAGGAACAGCTGAAAACGGCCATTCGCGATACGCTGGACGCGCTGAAGGTTCCGTTCCTGGCGATGAAACAGATAATGGATGAGCTGTTGAAGACTGTCGAACGGTCGTTCATGAAAGTTCAACAGACCCTCATGGAAGTGTTGAAGCTGACGAAGAGAATCCGTAAGTATCGGTTGAGGAGGACGCCGAATGGGGTTTATTGACATCGCTCAATAATCATACATTTTTAGTCCACTCCATAAAAATAGCCTACGATTGGTTGCGCGATGTGGTATCAATATGCAACGATAAAATGGGAACACCTTCCGAACGCTGCTTGCAAGCCCTCGACCGGACCATTGACGGGTGCAAGGAAGAAATGGATAGCATGGATTTCCTGTGTGAGGTGACCCAGGTCGGCAAAACACTCTGCTACGGTGCTAAGATGGTGGATTTCTTTTGCGAACTGATCGACTTCGTGAGCGACTCGATTGTGGAAGAAATTGAACAAGGTAGGCAGTAGGTAGGCAGTAAAATACTGGATGCCATTTTTCATCCGGACAATTTCAATTGATCTGCATCTTTGTTCGTTAGGCATTCAAAAGCTTATACAAAATATGGAAGAATTGTTTCGCGTAAGGGTAGAATATGAGCATGCCTTTGATTTCGCAACAAATGCCTCGAAATCTTATGCCGAAGTGATTGGAGAAATAAGGCACGAGATCGTAGAACGGACCTTGCCTCTCAGAAGAACGTTTAACATCGTCGGGATCGTTACGAGTGGCTTTTTCTTATGTATCATTTTAAGGTTTGCCATTTGTATCGATTGCCTGCGGGTCGCTTTTTAAATTATTTCTTTTTTTCTTTCCCTAGATCCATTCGGTATTGGGACAGGTTCTTAAGAAAAACTGATTTCGATAACAAATTCCTGACAGAAGATTTCTACGCAATCGAGGAGCGTCGCATGGTGTTGAACATGGATACGGTGTTGCCTCTCACTCGCAAAGAAAGCAACCGGTACATCCCGCTGTCGTCGTTCTATCTTACATGGAAAGAGCGCTGGCGAATTGTGAGATCGGTCACATTCTTGTCATTTTCCACCATCCAGATCGGTGGCCTGTTGTTTTCAGACTATGCCCTGTACTGGTTGCTAACGCTCATTAAACACTTCATGCACGAAGGTTCCGAGCATCTGAGGGCCTCGAGCGGCAACTCGGTTCAACTTGCGGTGGGAGTGAGTGGAGAAGGAATTTTGGCCGACACGTTGCGCGATATCGTACGTTCCTTCGACCCTATCGTCAACGGGACAGCGATCGATCCTTCACGGTGCATACCGGAAGCTTCGGCACCTCAGTTCGGGCGGTACTGGCAAATTCTGCTCCTGCTTGTACTGTGCTGGCTGTTTACTGTACTGGAACCGTACGGATTACGCGTAAGGCAGATAGTCATGCGTCGCTACTATCCCTATCGTGCCCGCGCCAGAGCACTATGGTTGTACGGGGACATTATGCTCAAGAGAGAAAGTTTACTGAACGTTCTCAGGAGACATCTAGTTCGGACAAGCCGCAAGCGAACCGTCCGTGGCGGAGAGATAAAGTGGCTGAACTTACTTCGAGCGAAAACAAATCGCTTTTGGATCTGTCGGAAGCTACTCGGTTTGGGAGACACGGATCGCTGCACGTTGTGTGGTGAAGCTTTGAATCAACTGGAAGAAGAATGTATTAGTTGTCCCCGTCCGGAGTGTGCTGGAATCTACTGCCCGGATTGTTTTCTGGAAACAGCAAACAGATGCTCGCTCTGCATGGAACGGTTGATTTACGAATCGGCTTCACATTTGAGTAATATATTGTTGAACTATTAGGGGGACATTTCTGTCCTTTAACATTTTTCATTGATCTGTTACATATGCTTTCCATGATAAAAATGTGACTGAAAAGAGAAATAACCGGATGAAAGGGAAACTAGATGCAATTATCCTTTTTTTTTGTTCATCCAAACACATAAACCCTGCCGGATGAACCTTTTTGCTACCGGTTATCGTACTTCGGTAAACCCAAACGGATCTGAGCGCGATTCATTGCCTGTTTTCTAACCGGCAAACGAGTTACCTCCTGCTCTAATCCCCACAGTCGAACCACCTGTACGGAAGCTCCCCTCGAACGTGACCACGGTGAACCCCTGCCACCTATCAACAATTTCGCCCTTGCTCATTGACGTCATGGAAGTACCGAACACACTTTCAGCGTTTCCGGATGCCGGTTTTCATCCGCTCGGGTGAAGTTTTAGTGTGACCATAGCTTTCTGCTTGCGCTGCGTTTGCCACGAATGAATACAAATGAACTCCCCTTCCAAGGATACTTTGCTCCAGCAACGGCACAAAACGGCGTTTGCGTTAGAACCTTCCGAACCTACCCGAACACTGAATCTCACTGGCGAGCGCGCGAGAACCAGCGCACGTCCGAGCCGAGAGATGACGGACCTTCCCGGTACGGAGCATCCTCCGTACGCCCGGTAGGACGACGCCGGCTCCCGGCAGTCTCTTTGTTATCTTGCGGGCACATTCGAGCCGTTTTATCATGCCCACGGTGTCCTCGCCCGTGCACGTACGAACGCACAAACACACTGGCGCAGTGTGTGGGAGCAGATACAATTGTGACCACCGGTAACGCGGAGTAAAAAAGGGGTGGTGGTGGGCCTTTGGTGGCGTTAAATTGTTTGGCCAGCAGAGTGTAATTCATTTAGTATTCCATCGTTTGCCCGCCGAATGTCCTTGTGGTCGTCGTTTCGTTACCGTCGGTTGTGGAAAATTAAATTCATTTCAACCCCATTGTCCTTTTCTCTGCATTTCAGATTGGCTTGTTTATCGGTTGGAGACGCCGACTCGTGCCGGTGTGAGCGAAGCAGATTTTATCCAACGGAGTTGGAATGTGTTGCGTTTAGTGTACCTCGTCCGTAGAGGGAAAATATTCCGGCTGCCACTATTACGCCGTTTTTACTACGAAAGACAACCAGGGTGCGGTGCAATTCAGGTGGGTAACTTGAACAACGGAGGTGCCCTGGTGAGCCGGCGACGTTACTCTGCGACGAAACGCCAGCGCCTGGACCCGAACGAAAATCGGCAAACTCGACGAGCCAAACCGAGTTCCGAGTTCCATCGGAAAAACGCTCGAGCGCTGGATGCTGTGCTGTGACGCCGCGTTCTCTCGTCGCGGCGGCGGAGTCTGGCAAGAAGTTTCGTTCGGTTGGCTGTGCTGTGTGCCGTGTTTTACCAAATGTTCCTCGTTTGACGGACGTAGAACTTCACAATCGTCCTACTGCTGTGTGTGTGTGTGTGTGATTGTCCGTCCGTGTGACAGGCAGGAGAGTCTTTTTTTTTCTTCGGTACACCAAACGGTGTTTTCACGGGCCTTTTCCCATCGAATTGCAGTCAGCGCCATCAGTGCTGGTTCTGTGTGTCCGGTGTTTCGAAGTTGATTCCGGACGAACGGATTTGCTAGCTACCACAGAATGGTTTTCCAATCGGTTATCGGTGATTGAATCTGGGTAGCGCGGATCAGGGTTTTTGTTCGTCTACTTTTCCGGAGGTATATCATCGTGGGTGTCAGTGTGTGTAGGGTATTCATTGTGAACGCTTTGTTTAACCGACCGACCGAAAGGTGCTTGCTGCACTTGCAAGAAAAAAAAAACTTGTATCCGTGTGTACACGCGTTTCTTATCAATTATGTAATCATCTGTTGAACAAATCGAATACGAAACCCAGTGCCATAACCAGATCCAGTGAAAGAGAGAAAAGGAAGAAAGAATTCCAGCGAGTTATTAGCAGACACCCACTAGCCAGCATGGATCTTCCTCAGCCTACCGGCAGCGTATTTCCGGTGCGTCCGTCGCTGGATCATCTACTTGCAATGGGGGACGATGAGGAGGATAACGAGTCGGAAGAGCAAGAGCAGAAGTCGGGTCAGGTTCTTGCTGTTGACGATGACGTAGTGGTGGAATCTGCCAACGACTCGTCCCTTCGGAAGCCGGAAGATGGCGATGAACAGGAAATCGCCGTGGTCCAGAATGACGTCGACGACGATGAACCATCGGAAATGACGGAACCGCAGCAGCACCAGCAACAACCAGATGCGCAACAGTCCACCGGATCGACCATTCAGCAGCAGGTAGGTGAACAGTTTTTTTTTTCAATCTCCACGAAGAGGAAATTCGATAGCCACGCTAAACGCGATATCTGTCTCTGGGGTATCTTTTTACAACCATTTATTTGATTCTTTATTTAACATTTCTTCCATTCTCGCTTAGAAGTAGGCTTATCAGGGCTTTTTTCAAATATTCCGTGAAAGTTCTCTTCCAAAGAGTTGAAATACGACACTTTAATCGTTACATTACCAATAACCAACCGGATTGTCCAACGAAGTTCGCTTTCATGTTCTCAGAGGCAAATATATTTGAAATTTTATTGGGGGTCTGGGAGGGTTGTTCCAAACTCCACCACTGTTCCAAATTGATGCAACAGTTCTATGGGACTTGCCACGGCCCAAACCAACCCCCGTCTATTAGTCCTCACTGGGAGCCAGTGTTCGTGAACTTGTGTATCCTACTATCCAGAAGAAAAATCGATTCATCCGTAAAGTGAGAGAGAGAGAACCGAGAGAGAGAGAGAGAGAAAAATAGGGAGGAAGAAAAAGAGAAAGAAAGAAAGAATGAGAGAAAGAGAGAGAAAGAGAAAGAGAAAGAGACAGACAATTTGGTTTTTTTTCCAGCCAAAATCCCGGAGGATGAGTTTACTACTCGATGGTGAAAGTCGGTGGTATCGCTTTGTCGTTGGCTAAGGTATGAAAGCAGCTAGGGAAAATTGCCTTTTTTTTCTTCCTTTCTTCTCCAAGGAACGCTCCTGCACTATAAAGTGCGGTGGAAAGTTAGTTCCGTCCGTCGACCGGGAGTCAGCTACAAGCAGTGAGCCTGAATTAAGTATGAGAACGGGGCGGATTATCAAGCACACTGTTTCCGTCCGCTGCCGTTGCTGGAGGTCGGGGTCGGCAGGTCGGATTTGGAGGTGCACATGGGAAACAGATGGAATGGGACTACCGGGAGGAAATGGTAAAGCTCACTTCCATCCGTCGAGGCGGTACTGAAGGAAAAGCTGGAAGCCATCGGGGTGGTACCGGTGTTGGTGTTAAAGCAATATCCTGCATCACGGCAAAAGCATAGCGGCAACCGGGAGTTTTCCGGGGGTGCGTTTTAAAGATGGTCCGTGGTTGCTTCCGGTCGCGTGGGGTAGCTCTCGGTTCAGGTCGTTAGGGGCAGTGCGAGAATGGAGCGGAACCTATCAAGCAACTGCGGGTTCTGATATGTGTACGCGACTCCTTTCCCGAAACTGTAATCAAGGTTTAAGCCATCCAATGTGCACTTTACTGGCGATTACAGGAGTCAGGTGACACGGGCGATGGCAAACGACGCGATCCAAGAAGAGGCAAAGTACCCCCAAAAGTTGAGTTGCCCATGCTCATGCTTAACTGGATAATCCTGCAATCTACGCGTGGCGAGTGTTTCGCCATTGATTTCACTTGGGCGATGACGATGATGATGATGGGTTCCATTGCTGGAAAATTATGCTTTCAGTGCGAGCGGTTATCGCCGTAGCAATTTTCCTTCGCTGTGCCAGCTAATGAACCAATCCGGTTGTTACATTTATTCTTATTCTTTCGTTGCGCTGTATCGCACGCTGGGTGACGCTTAATAGGATCGTAAACAGTGACAGCTGCCTTTCTCTATTGATGCGATAGTGGTGTTTCCCATGAAAAATATCAGTAGGATTTTTGAGGCTAAAGGTATATTTGAATCTGTGTTTTTTTTTTGTTCAGTTAGTTTGTGATATTTATGAGAGAATAATGACTTTAGAAATCATTTTTCATGCTTTTTCACTATAGGGAAAATTAAAATAGGATAACAAGGAATGCATCTCATTTCAGGAGCACCTATTTGTTACACTTGGTTGATGTAACTTAACCACTTAAACCTTACATTTGTTTATTTCTCTACAGTTTTTACCTTTAAACCTAAGATTTTAACCATAATGGATGTTTGTTGAAATTTTTTATTTTTTTTTTTCATTTATAAATTTGTTTCAAATTGTTAACCCATTATACGCTGCTTTCTAAGTTGTCTTTCGAAGATGCTTGATAATTTATTGTACGACAAGAGCTGCCTTAAAAGATAAATTTCATGTTTCCAATTAAACTAATCTTAATCCTTTTCGAGCAGACATGAACCAACGACACCGTCGCGACAGATTGTCCTCCTCGTTTTGGTCTGATCAAACACGAACAATTTATGACATAACGTGGCAAATGAGTGGCATTTCCCAAATCCGCCCGACGTTTCGGATTTCGTGTCATAGTGGCGATAGAAAATGAAAATGCATGTGGATCAACTCTTTCTTTCGACTACAAAGATAAGGCGACTTCTTATCCCCTCGCTGGCTGGCTAGTTGTACCGTCTTGAGTGTGGGGTGTTTGACCTTTTTTAGATTATTCGATTCGAATCAGTTTGTGTTCCGTCCTTCGCTGCCTGTAGATACGCTCTTTCCGACTTTGGACTTGGAAGAAAACGATCGGTGTTTAGTTGTCGTACATTCGGCTTTTCCTTCATCCTTTCTCCCAATATCGCCGTTTGGTATGTTTGGTTGCCGTGTAAAACATGTGTTGATATTTGTAGAGTTTTTGATGGTTTCTTCTTGACCCTCTCCTTAGGCGTGAACTTGTGCTCTCACTTTTAATGGACGCTCCATTCAGCCATGGCTATGTCATCGGGAAGGTGGCATTTATTGGAGGGTGGGAGACCTCCGAAATGGATATATATGTTTTTTTTTGGTGTGGCAAGTAGCTGTCACGATAAAACTGAAATCGCACCATTCCTCCAAACACCTTTCCCGGCGGTGGAACGAATAAGACATGGCCAGACATGCATTTGGACAAGCACATTACCGCACTTCCGCTAGGTCCGTCCCAAAAGTCCAGGTCGCTTAAAACGGAACGAGAGTGGCCTTACTGGGTAGCTTAGCCTGTCTGGCCCCGGGAAAACACATAAATCGACAGCCGGCAGGGTTGGCCGAGATTGTCCACTCCCCGATGAGGCGTCGAGCCCAAACGTGGATATCGCGTTATAGTATCGCTGTCACCAAATATTGACCGCCGCATTCAAGCCGGTGTCTGTCTTTTCCGGTGGGCTTTGCCTTAGTTGAAGGCTTCCATATCTTTTTCGTTTACTCTACAGAAATCGATGGGAATATTATTTCACGGTTCAAAGCTAGTGAAGCAAAGCACCATAACCTCACGACTTTCCTCTGGTATATGGGAAAAGACTGTGCCTTCTTTTCGAGCACCACTTCCTTGAAGAAACGATACGACAAGTGTTTCTCCTCCGTACTGCTAGTGTCGTACTGCTTTCCAGCGGAAATATGTAAAGAAACACAAACCGGTGTGCATAGCGCGGCCTATGCATAATCTTTGTGGTGCACTTGCACATACATGACCGACCGCCGTGTTTCTTGAAGCATTCCCAAAAGTTTGCAGAGAAAGTCAAAGACGCCGTGTACTGTTTGTTGAGTAGATTGCTTCTGCGAAGAACTGAAAGTACCGGTTTGGTGCTCCCTGGTTGGTGATGGAGTAGAGGACTTTTACTGTTTGGACTACGGCTTTCATGTTTGAAGAACGTGAAATCTCTTCGACAACTTTTTTCGGGTCATGTTGAACTTTACGCATTACATGTTCCCACATGTATGATTATGAAGTTTTTTTGGCCTGTAAAGCACATAAATTTATTTTATCAATTCCCGAAAAGGGTTGTAAGGCACAAGATATCATGAGGTAAATATGTCTCAACTACCTTTTCCAGCAGGTCTAACAAATGTTCCCCAGTTTTTGTCTGGACATTGATTATAACTTGCCCCAGAATTAGTGTAAAGGCCACAGGAAAAATATATTCCTTGTCAGAAATTATATACTTTATTAGGCCTGTTTCACATCAAACACTCTCGTGAAGTCACCCATTGACCCACGTGTCTTGTAGATTTGACATCATTGATTTATAGGAAAAAGGGATTTCTAATGGGACGGAAACCTTTGTGGTTATCTTTCCAAGTTCTTCGTTTAATCCTTGTTCACATGTTCCATCTCCCTTTCCAGTCCTCTTTCTGTTGTTCTTTCCTTTTTTTAACACGTGGCTTTCGTTTTCGATCAATTGGTTAATTATCTATTATCAACCATCTACGGCGTGGAACATATCGGACCCAGAGGATAAGCGGACACGCGGTGTTGAATACATTATGCTTTTTTATGTGGGCCGAAAAACATAAATTGTGTGCTCTTTACCGCATATGGAAACCTGGTAACTTATGAGACGGACATCCTCTTCTCTTCCTTCCTGCAGAGTATGGTCTCTCGGACAAACCTTTTGCCAGTATTCTCTCGTAATGTGGTTTAAATTTATGTAAGGTTTGTTTTTCATTTCTTTAAGCCTTTTTCGTTCTACAACAGAGAGTTGCTCTTGCGGCAACAAGTGATTCCCTCCAGGCGTTTCAGCGCTCCCCCATATGGTCAAGAATATCGTCCGAAATGCCGGCAGGTCATTCTCACAATCTTTTTAAAAGAACAATTTATGTTTAAATTAGAATAACAAAGGACACCAGCCAAACGAAAGATTAAACGATCGTTCGATCGGTTTGCTTCGAATGAATGGAGAAAAATAAACGACGTGTGAGTTCTGCCGCGATTTTTCCCTCTATTGGGTGGTTTTCATGCGTTTAAAATTAAATATGACATTTTAAATACGTCAACTAACGAGCGGCAATGGCCATAATTTTTTTTCAAACTCCAAGCATCCGAGCATCACCGGATGAAAGGGTTGGTTCGGGGTATTGAATGATTTGTCTTTTCATTTCTTTCGACCTTCTCAATGCTGGGCTGTGGATTTGTTTGTGCAACTGTCGTACGCGGCCGGTGCGTGGTTTTCAAACTTCTTCCTGGAAGCTCCCGTAAGGGCCTCTCTTTGGTGTGTGTTTGATAAAGGCCGACAACGAAACTCGAGAGAATTTGGAAGACCCTAGGTTTACTAGGAATTGCCGCCAAAATGTGGTACTGTTGAAAATGAAAAAAGAATCGATAGGATGTAGGATGTTTACTTTTTTCCTTTTTTTCTTTTTTATTCGATTTGGAATAAACCTCGAAAACGACGAGACGCTCTCGAAAATTGTTGCATATAGTGTGTGCGGTAGGCAGAAAGTCTTCTGAAGCTGTTTTGATGTTGATCTAATTCATATTCCATAAACACGAATCTTGCCATATTTGGATGGTACATGAAACGATGATCTCGTTATATCCGAACAAATTTTATTGGTTTAGAATCATGCTTGTTTGGTTTATTTCTTCAGTCAGTGTTCTTATGAATTAAAAAAATAATACCTATATTACTGAAGCACTGAAGTTTAAAATACATTTGTTTTTCGATGTTGCCTGAAGAATAGGCTATTAAGTTTTCGATCTTCCCTCTCACCAATCATCGGCCTGGTACATGAAATCTCCATTTCTGGGACAGCCTTCAGCTACTGTTTCTCCGGCCGTCCTTTCAACGATGATGAAGTGTCTCCTTTAATTAAATTCTGTACGCTTAGATTCGTCTTTGGTACGAGAAATACAGGGGAAAACGTTAGCCGCGACGGAGCACAGAAGCATTCTTCTACCTTTTGGGAGGGCATCAAATACAAATAGATGGCAACATACACCGAAAGAGGCAGCTCTTGAGCCAAAAGAAGAAAAAAGAAAAGAAAAGGACCTCTTTTCCAGCTTTGGTAGGAGGGTTTTGGTGATGAGCGTTTCTCTTCCTCTTTTCGTCCACAATTTGTCCCGTCTATTGTAAGCACCGCTCGTTAAATTCTGTCCAGCAAATCTGTCCATGCTGACCAGCAACGGCAAATCATTGGACCAGATGTTGGAGCGAAACAGTCCTTATCAAAACCATCAGTATCGTGTTGTTCAATGCACTACATAGAGGGTCCCTAGGTTCAGTTTTTTGGTTGATGTTTATTAGTGACCGTTTGAAAGTGGTAAAATGCTTGGTTTCTTGATTGTAACACGACTAGGACAGCGCTATTTTGGGAGGTGTCTTCGAAAAGATTCCTTCCCTGCGATATCGACTCAATCGATGGGGAAGCGATCTGGAAGGGAAGGAAAGGGTATCGGAAGGGTTTGGTGTCGTTTCTTCTTTGAACATAAAATCCTCACTGTTGTTCCTAGCGATCGGCGGTGGAACATGCCTCACTCGAAACGGGTGAGGTCACTGTGTGACGTTGACCTTCCCGCATTCGGCCGCCTTCGTTTCTCCAGTCAGACGGTTTGGCCAGCGGCGGTACTTTCAAACGCAAAGCTTTTCGAGACAAACTATTCGTGGTAATAAAAAAGTACACTGACCAACAGGGCCGAGTTCTTCCATATCAGGTCGAAATTTCGAATGCCCTCAGCGTGCTGACCATTTCTCCAAAGATTCTCCGTGCTCACGATGCAGTTCGGGGTTTCCATTCTTCGCCTTCCTCGCCTCGCCTCGTCGCTCAATCGTTTCTTTTTCTTCAAGAGTTTCTTGTTCCTCCTGTGTGCTGTTAAAGTTAGAGGAACCGGTGCAGCACTCGGGAAACCCGCAAGAATATCATTTCAAGCCCTGTTCGTTAGCTTTCGTTTCTAGCCTTTACTTTGGGGGATCCTCTATCACCACCGGGAGCGATTCGCTTTGCTGACGGTCTCTATCGAAAAAGTTCACAGTCGCTCCAGAGCGACTTGGGAAAAGGCTTCTCCCAGCCTCCTGTACGCCAGTAGAAGACCTCATGATCGTGTGCAAAACGAGATGCATACAAGGCCGGAGAATGGTAGAACATTATGCTTGCGCCATGCGAGGAACAGTAAGAATGCTTGGTGGTGCCCTCTGACATCTGCCGGCTTTCGGTGGCCCATCGTCTTCATCGGGGTAAGGAAAACGGTCGCAGCGAGAGCACATTACGTCATGTAGGGAATCACCTTTCGAATGACATGCAGCACGTGAGGCAAGAACGGTACGGGAATACATTTCGTTAAAAAGAGTTGCAGTTTGCTTTCTGGAAAAGAATGCACTCGATGCGGTAGCTCGATAAAAGGGACAGGCGCTAGCATACCATCTCTAGGCAGTTGGGAGTATCCGGCGAGAACTCAGCGGACATTCTTCTCGTTGCCCTGTTTTTAATCTTCTTCCTTTCTTGCTCGTATGTATTCTAGCCACATATTGGGAAAAAGGTTCTTTTCTTTTACGGCCAACGGTTCGAACGGTGGAGGGAAGCGGACTGTTTGAGGACGGAGCGTGTGGTACTTTCGAGATATGCATAGAATTTTGTATGTTAAGTTAAATAAAACATATATAGCATAGGGTGGGCATAGGTAATAGCAAACAGAAACTTATCTGAGAAAGTATTGTAGTCCAAATCTGGAAAAAATAAGGCATGATAAGAAACTGTTATTGAATGATAAGTTAATTTCATTAAAAATTGAAAATATGCCAGAGATAGATTAAGCTCTTCCATAGGTAGTCAGCCAATTATTCGCAGAGGAAGTAAGAAAGGATATTTAAATGCAAGGTCTCCATCGGGGGTCGCATCTTGAAAGCCCTTCTTTCATTATTGTAATTATGAGGGGAGATTCCTTCGCAAATTCGTAAAATTGCGTTTGGTGAAAGGCGGTTGATAAAATCTACAAATATCAACTTGTAACAACCTATGGGATGGGGATGATTTCCATCGCCCCACATTCTTCTTTCACGATTTTCCTTCCGCAAGAAAGTGAAATTTAAATACTTTTCACATTTCATACAATCTGCGCAAGCTTCCATGCTCACATCATGACTTCCTTCAATGTTTTCAAGAAGAGCGTTTCACTATCCTTCGCCGGGTTTTCTAATTAACCAAACGGCTAATTAAAACGGCTCTTATTTTCCTGGCGCCACTCCATAGTGTACTCTTACTTTCCCAGCCACCCGGCGCGCTGTAGCGCCTTCGCAAAATTATTTTGCGTCATTTCGCGAGCGGCTTTTGTGAATTTTTTTCTTTCGCTTTCAGTTCTCCTTTTGGCTCTGTATGCCCTTCTGTTCTGGGTTCATTATAACGTCTGCAAGAAAGAAAGATTACAGTACAAAAAGTGGATGAATTGGGCTATGCGGGAACCTCCTTTCGGAAAAGGCAAAAGACCCAACGCCTGCGGGCGACGAGTGTAAAACATGATGGGGTTTTTTTTTATCCGTAGCGAAACGCGAAAATTACGACTTTCCCTCCCGAATGTGGTAGAACAGAATGCAACCTGTGTTTTTTTTTCATCCGTACTGCTGAGGCTGCATAATTCATCTCCAGCCTTACAAAAAAAAAATATTTTTACACGAGCAGTTATTGCATTGTTTTAACGCCTTTTTTGTTGTACCTGTGGGAAGAGTTTTTTTAATCATTTCAGCAGAGTGTGTTGCATTACCGGGATCTATCATGTTTTTGGATCAGAGAAGTGTTGTTCTTTTGCCTTTGGTTTCATAATGTTTTCTAAATGTCTTTTCTGCTGTCTCGAAGTCTTTTACCTAGGCCTTCAGCTGTACCTTACAGCTTCCGAAAAATATTTTGGTTGATATTTATCACGTTCAACGACTCGAACTTTTCTTGAAGGGTTAAATTCGAAAGAGAGTGTTAATCGTTCCTCACCCTTCAAACTGTCCCCCGTACTACAATTTTTTTCGAAAAAAAAAAATAAATCTGAGCAACCTCCCGGGCCACAAGTGTTCTGAGATATTGAAGGCTCACCTGACACCTGCCGGACGCGGTGTAGTGTTTCCCATGTTTGCTTGTTTTGTTCGTTTGTTTAACTTCGGATCTGTGCTTCCAGTGCTCGGAATGTTCTCTGACGAAGCCAAAGGTGTTATTGAACTCAATACCTTCCGACCAATTGTCATCTTCAAACATTGGCCTTGGGAGGTTTCGAGGTGGATCCCGTCGTGCTTGATGTTTGTCCGGAGAAATTCCAATGTTCAACGTGCCCTTCTTCAGACTTCGGATTCTCACACCTATCTATCCATGATCTTGGAGTGTCGTAAGAGACGCCTCTTCTTTCCTCGATGGCATAGATTTGGCGTTTGGCTTCAACGGTATTTCGAACCACCGACAAACGTATGCACTCTGTTGGGCGCTACTCCAATAAGGACTGTTTTCCATTTTTGGCCCAGACGGTTTACGGTACATTTTTATCACCAACCCGCACACCGACCCCCTTTTTTCTGTACCATCTTATGAGGGTTGAATTTTAGTACGGGTGGCTATTTTGCTTTCTCAGAAGTGAGCTGAAGTCTCGCCGGGTGCTAATGAAGCCGAAATTAGCTCCATCTGCTAATCGTACGCTTTCAATCGGTGCATTTTGGTCCGAGCCAGTGCGGGATATAAAATCTGAGGGATCGAAGCACAACCAGTGCCTGTTGGGCGTCAGGGTGCGAAGAAGACTTAAGCGATTAGCTGGCGGTGGAACAGTCTATGAAGGAATTTGTCTGTAATGAAGTCCGAACTGTTGACCCAATTGTGACGGATAGTGGGTACGAAATTTATCAATTTTTGCATTTTGATCGGGCTGTGAGTGAGCTGATGTATGATACTGTTATTATACAATTTTTATAGATTCTTCCCAGTTTTACGAATAAAGAGTCTAAATCTTTTCATTCAAGGAAGCGGCATAACATTTACGCTACCTTTAGCTAAACTTAAAGCAACAAAAATTTCAGGGTGTCCAAGTTAAACATTCATGTCGGACAGTGGTTGTAACACTTTGTACTTTTTTTCAATCATTAATGGTTGGAACGGTGCAATCTCGTATTCCAATCGGAAGAATGTATGAAGGGAAAGAATCAAATAAATGCGTGGCAATAAAAATAAATGCATTCGCACTGTGACGGTAGCGTTGGGCTTAAGTTGGGCGAAAGTAAGAAAAAGGTAAAGAAAACAGGACCATCAAAACATTATTGAGCCTGTGTTACGAAAACCAGCCCACATCATACCATCGACAAACGAGAGAAGAAAGGTCCAAAGTGGTGTTTTTATGTGTACAAATTCTTTCTCGCCGCTAAAAGTGGAAGAAAAACGGAATCGTCTTATGGGAAGTCGAGTGTCGTATGTTTCGTTTATGCACACTTTCCATTCCAGGGGAATCTTTTTTTTTGCTTCACCAAGACTATATCACTATCATTGCATGCACCATTAAAGAAAAAAAAAAACGGTTGGGTACACGAGGCGGAAAAAAACTCTCCGGATAGAGGAGATCCCTGTGGGAAGATCCCGTTTTCAGACGCCAGACACTTCCCTCGGGGTGGCATTAAGTGAAACCGATTACGTGGAGCAAAACGGACGATGGTCGGGTTTTTTTTTTCTTGGCTAGTAGACGGAAGAGGAAAGCTATCTCCGCTGATGCGCCAAAAGGTTTGCCAAGAAGATGGTAATTTTCGTTGTTTAATACCGTACAATTATTTCCAATTACGCACCGTTTCCACGCGCCGTGCATGAACGTGCAATCCTTCCAAAGGTTCAATCCTTGCTCGATAGAGTGTACCAGGCAGGGAACTAGTGAGTGAGTTATTGAATAGCTGGTCTCTTCTATCCCAGGTGTTGACCATGTGCTGAGGGTTGACTGGTCACAATGGTTTACACGAAAGGATCGGTTGAACGGCCGAAGGCGTTTTTTGAAAAATGATGACTTCGATGCATCGTCCACCGATATCCGGGAGAGCTCTGTCCTCTTTAAACACACATACCCTATAATCTGCAAGCGTCCTTGAAGAAGGACACGTCTGGACAAGTTCACCCACACTTGCGTTGTCGGCTGGCGAAGGTCTTCACATGATTAACTGTGACAGGTTTTGAAGCTATATAATTTTATTTAAAAAAAAAAGTTGGTAAAACACAATTCTAGTTCGTCGACAGTCATGGCATTTTCATTTTGTTTATTAATGAGAAACAGTATTTCAGTAATTTTCTTTGTGTTTTTGTGACGAGAAAATGATTTTTATAATATTCTATTTTGAAAGCATTAACATAGCGTGAATTGTTGTTCAACATTTTAACGAAGAATAATTAATGACAAATTTAGTTCCGTACGAATAATTCTTAGTCTTAAAATTGTAACATTTGTTATGGTTTATTAGTTAATCTTATTTGCATCACTGTATGCGCACCCAAGGCGCGCGAGACACGCGCTCACTCGAGCCTTCAAGATGAGATCAGCGTTCAGAAATATCCAATCCATTGCCGCGTTTGCAAGTGCTACTCCTTGTCCGGCAAGTTTTGCTTCTTGCATCGTCAGATCTTGTCCGTCCGTCCAACGACGTTGTTTCTATGGGCCACTTCTTTTACTGGAACAGGTTCTCGAAGGTGTATATTCCCAACGGCTCCGCAATTCTTGCCGTGAACGGTAGCTGCGGAGCCGATCGGTTTTACAGAGCCACATGCCACATGCCAGCGAGACGATGATTTACCGATCGACTTCTTGTGATCTTGCGCGATGGCAGCATGCGGGTTATCGTGCTCGTAGGTTCGGTTTTGCGTATGCGCTTCGGATGCATTTCGCCCCTTGCGTGGAATGCCGCCAACCGGTACAAGATAAACCGCGCAATCCCTTGCCACCTCCAGCCAAGGGGGTTTCCAAGAACGGGCCCTCGTCAGCGGCTCTTAGAACAAGTGCTTGGAACGAAGAGGCTGTTCAATTGGTACGCCTGTTCTTTAGCCTGTTTTGTGCAGCCATAGCAATGAAAATTACAGCATCATCATCATCGTAATCATCGTCTTCAAAGTCGTCATGCGACGTCGTCATCGTCGGCGCCGGCAGTGCATCTTTTTAACACCATTTACGGCACCGATGGAGGCGAACATCGATCCCCCTCTGTCTAACCTTCATTGCAAGGGCTCGAGAAGGCACAGACTAAGGGATCATTGAATGCAGATTAGAGTCTGGTATGTTGCGTTTTGTTCGAGGCGATTTCTTTGCCTCTCTGCTATTCCTCTTCCTCTTTTCTCTTTTCCCTCTCCGGGACGAGACGATCGCTTTACTTTGCATAATTGGCATCGATCGAACATGATCGATGATGCTTGTTGCGCTGCTGGCATGTGATTTGTTGGTTTTCAATTGTGAGTGTCACAATTCCCGGCGCGCCTACGTAAGGGTTTGCAGATGTACATTCCACAAGTGCAACAACTGCACAGCGGCTGTCTGTCGGGTGTCAGTGAGACATGTCGCGTACCTACACACCCTTTGCGCACCCCATTATGCCATTGCCTTTGGTGGGAGGGAACGAGTGATCGGAAGCTTGGATACTCGTGCTAATGACTTCGCGTGGAATAAGGATGAGTCCGAGATCGTGGGGGTGTGTTTTACTTGCTTTCTAAATTTGATTTTGCACCGATGACTACAACGGAATGGATTGAAAGAAAGAGAAAACAGACGGGCCGATGCAATCGGGTGGTGATCTCATGTTTTCGTTCAAATGATTTGTTTTACGATGAGTGACGTATATAATTGAAAGAATCTGAACAGTGTACACATCGTAGAAGAGAATTGTCTTTAAGCTTAATAATTAATGATCGTTTACTGATAAGCAAAAAGTTATAATAAAAATGTATCATGAGAGATGCCACCCTTTCTCGTTATTAAACGTAATAACGTTTAATTCACTTAAAACAAATTTTTCTTCATCATTCAATTTATATTTTGCATCATTCAATTGCAAAAGCAACGATGTTAGAATGATTGGTTGACAATTTTACTTTGATTAAAGGCTCACATTGTGAGTAAAGTTAATATAAATGAAGCTTTGTTTTCTGGTTGCCTTCGTGTATCATCAGAAGGCTTTATTAAATCTTAATTTATTTGCTCCGTTTTACTATTTTCTACTGGCACAGCAAATAAGGCAATTCATAATTCCGAAGACTTACGAGGGTACGCAGCGCCGTATGACAAATGAAGGTTCCTTTAATGTCAATAAATTGTTGCAGCAAGGATTCGCACATCCCCCAAGGCTTTCCAAGGGAGCGAAAGGGCGAAACCAGAGACGGAACGAAGCATCGTCGTGGTGGTGCCCTTTAATTTCGGCCTTACCTCGGTGCATAAATCTTTCATTCGGCTCGTTCCTCCGAGTGATGATGAAAATAAAGTATCATCAACCTGTCCGATGTTTATTCGCGTGATTTCGGTTCGGAATCGCATCGTTTCACCCGCCTCCCTTGCTTCGCAGTTGGTTGGGTTCTTCGATATAAGGGGGTTTGCATTTTTTATGCTTTGTGTTTCGCCTTTCTCTATTTTCCTTTGAGGATGTTGTGCGGACTGTTTGTTTCCGTTTATTGGCTCCAACTCGTAGAAAGCGAATTTCATTCCGTTTCCTTCCATGGGCATGGTCTTCGAGAGATATAAGGGACTTCGGGTCGGGTCGAGATATAAGGGACAAAGAACCTAAGGACTAAACCAAACAGGAAAGTCAAAAAGTGGGAAGCCGTCGGAAAGAAACCGAAAAGAATACGAGCACTAGCTTATACTGAATAAATGGTAAGAGCAACAGCCAGAAGCACGAAAAGCGTTAAGAAACGAAATCGCTGCGAGGGCTCACACACCCATCGGCCGAGTGAGATGGCAAAAAACCGATTGGATGTACATTTTCATAATTTATGTTGATCCTCTCGCTAGCAATGACCCAAAAACAGCGACAGGTATTTTCGGTCTTCCTTTTTCCTAGAGTCGGCATTTTTGGTCAAATCTAGTTATGATTGCCTTGCCGGTGGCGAAGGAAGAACTGTGGGTTTCGTGTTTCCGTGGAAGGATGCTCTGGGGATGCCGTCCGTTGAGTGGTTGGCTGAGGTAATGATGGACC
Source organism: Anopheles atroparvus (assembly GCA_914969975.1). Lineage (NCBI taxonomy): Eukaryota > Metazoa > Arthropoda > Insecta > Diptera > Culicidae > Anopheles > Anopheles atroparvus. The sequence continues at coordinate 30,554,177 of CAJZCY010000002.1, read as the reverse complement.
CTGATCTAAGGATCCGATGCATTGATTTATTGCAGGTTAATGTTGGTGGTATGAGTCGTGTCCTGCTGCCTGCTATCCATTCTTTTCCCCGCTGCTGAAGATGCCGGATACTGTTGCGTCCAGTCCACGCCAACGTAAAGATATCATCACTACCGTGCGGGGAGACGTTTCAGGAAATTGATCGGCGGTACTCGAATCGATGAGATTATTACGCCCTGATATGGGTCCATTAACAGATCGTACCTGAGGCGCCAGGGGGATGCGGATTCGGTGTATCTAAGTTAGTTTTATCAGACACGAAATAGCCTACAAATGCGCACACAAACCCTGAACAGACAGTGGGTGAAGCAGCACCGTTTCTGATTTCCGGTCACGAACGGCGCGGGTTCCCACGCGAGGCGAATCCACCAGCACGATGCCTCGTTGGAGGTTTGCTCCAGGTTTCGGCATGCGATTGGGACAAATTAAGAAAGTTGTTCGCCGGTGACTTGGTGTTTGTTGGCACTCGTGCGTCTCTATCCGCATCTCTATTTGCTTGTGCGAGGCGGGAAATTGTTCCCAACGATGGGTGTCCCTGTTACTGTATGGTTAGTTTCCGTGGAGATAAACGAACGTTATAAGGGTAAGGCAGCAAAACTGGTCTGCTGGTGGAGACAGGGGAAAGTTTCGTAACAAGTTTTTCCGTAATCATTACCTACCTGAAGCTGCAAGTGTCACCCGAGATCCAAAAGTGGCATTTCTCAGAAGAGTGATGCGTGCAGAAACTTCCCTAGAAAAGTTTTTTCTCCTGACCACTAAACAACGTCTCCTAGAATCATCACCACGTGTGTCTGTGATGCGTTAGGGTACTAATTACCTGCATCTGCACGAGAGGGAAGCTGTGACCTAAATAAAATTACACGCAAGTGCAGTGTACGACCTCTTTGGAGGTTTAAAACGTGTACCGTCTACGTATGCCGCCCCTTGTTCCGATGATGATACCTCTATGGGATGCTTTAATAGATTCTCCCTCGTTAAGCATAATGGCAACGGTTGTTACTCAATCCCACTCCGTGGACCAAAATGACCATAAGACCACGGACAGAAGATGAAGGTGGCTACAACCACCTCACTGGCATTCTGTAACCTACTGACCATCGTGCCGTTAGTCGGCCAAGAAAGGTTGAATGGAGTGGAGAACCGTATTCGTAGGCCCTTTTTCATCGTGCAGTGCGCTTCGATCGGCGTCGGAACAGTTGAAATTAATTATCGACTGCATGAATACAAACGGTCAATTGCAATGTGCAGCCGGCGACGACAGTGGCGCCACGGCACGGTTCCCCTGCGTGAGTCAAAGCCGCCTCGGATGACGGCGATTTGACGTATCGCCGAGGGAAACTGTCCATTTATGGTTAATAAAGACGTGGAGGCTTGGTACAGGGAAGACTTTGCAGGAGACGTGTTCAAGGAAAGGTGCTGTGAAGCTGGATACCGATCGAGCCGTCGTGTATCACTGGGAGTCCATACGGTAATGGTAGTCCGTGGGGGTAATATCTACACGATGGTTACTGCTGCCTTTGGAGTTTGGAGGTTTGTGGCCGTGCAAAGTGCCGTGTGCCGTTTTTGCCGGTTTTGGCTGGGACCTTTGCAACACCAGCGACCCAATTCGATCGTACATGCACAAATCGTATGTTTATTATGCAGTTTAGAAGAGAAGTGACATTTTTCAGAATACTTCAGCCGTGCGCCATTACGAAGGGACGTGTGTTTTTTTATTTTCAGTCCAGGCCTGCCCAAGGCCCAGGGAGCTGTGACACTTCTCGAGTGATGTCTGTTGGTTTCATAACAGCGGCAAAGCAGCATGAGCTTTTCAGGCTTTGGCCACTTTACAATATGTGCTCTTGTTTCTTGCAAGGTAAGGTACATTTGTCGCCCCTCGTTGGAGGTGAATGTTCGCATGAACCACCCGCCACTCCTCGAGAAGCGTTACTGCAGGCGCGGCGAGGGCCTTCGCCACGGAGTGGTCTGGTGCGGATCTTGAGCGATCCGAACCGCTTATCGGATCAATTAGTGTAAATATAAACGCGCCCTTAACGTGTCGGTCTGGCCACGGTTGCAGCTGACAACCCGACGGCGGTGTTCTTTTGAATAGCGGCCATTAATGGGGTGGCCATTCGACTCCCTGTAGTTCTTGAAAGAGTTCATCGCTGCTATTCACCCTTCCTTCGAAGCATCGACGTGAGTCATCGCACCCAACACACGCTCCACTGCGGGAAGCGCAAGTTCCTCGAATGGCGACCGGTTTTATGTTATGTTTGCAAGTCGGGATAGTATTTTGCTTTGGCGATGACGTTCTCGCCCGGATGCACGCGAAACACGTTAGTCCGGGTGGACGCCCTTACATGCGCATTATGTGTATACATTCCTCATGCCTCCATTCATTGGCTTCGGTGGTAAACTATTTACAGCTAAATTTTTCCCTCAAAAGGGCTTTGGAAGGATTCCTTCGTGTTGACTCATGGCGCCCTTGAACCGAACGGAACGTGATCTTGCAACCGACGGTGCATTCGGCTGGATGATTCGGACCCCCGTTGAGCTAATGGGAAATATTCTTCATCACCACCTCGCTATTTTGCCACATCCATTGTTAATGCAAAAGCTTTGATTATTAAGAGTTAAGCTAAAGAATTTAATTGAATCTTTAAAAATCTCTGGAAGTTTTGCTTTATAGTTAATATTTAAAGAAACTGCTGAAGCTAGTCAACAAAACCTTTTTAGGCTCGCTGTCTATTTTCGGTACTTTCGAAAACTCTTTTCGTTGATGCTTAGCAAAACTGACATTTACGAGCTGTCTTCAATCTTTACTGGGTTGTATAGTTCTTACGCTTATTTGTCCGTGAGTGGGCAAATGTATATTTCACTCCACTGTCTTCCTTGTTGCCCCTTTGGACAACGTTTTTATTGTTTTCCAAACTGAATGTTAATAATCTTCTCTAACCCACGGGTGACTTTACGACCTTTGACTTCGGCAGGCGTAGGTTGATGCAGGGGAGTATCGAATTTTTTATTCGTTTATAGGAAAACTCTCCCTTGTACGATGGTTCCGTTCGGGGCAAAGGGGGAGTTATTTTTCGCCACCGTCTTCTCGTGCCTCGGTCCGAGCTGTAGGGCGGTTCATTTTGTGTGACCATAAATCAGCTACTTAGAATTAATCACCCTCCCAGGAGGACAGCAGAAATCCATAAGCGTAAAGTATCGATGCTTTATGCGTGTATATGGGTATGGTTTTTCTTGCTCTCGTTTTGCTGCCCTGCTTGCATAAAAGTTGAGATTTAAGTATTCCAAAAGAAAAACGAAATATCGTTGTTACCGGAATTTTACGAGCAAAGTCAAAAACAAATCAATGCCAAATATAACCGATCCATGGACCAACGGGAAGCGAAAGACAACGCTCTTGAATGAAGGTTTGTTACTTGCACAAAACGCAAAGGTCAGTAACTGGAAGGCAAACGGGTCCAGCAACCATCTTTCGAAAGAGTTTGTTCGATCCCAACGGATGTTTGCGATTTTCCCTACGGCAACCGCCTTCTACGGCATGATGAATGTTCACAACGATCGTGGATTGCTAAAAAAGCGTCATGTTTTCTTGTTTCGACCCCTCGGTTCATCGAGATTCACGGGCTCAGAGCGGAAATAGAATTCGGCGAAAGCGACCACCACAGGCACCAGCGATCGATCGTCATTTTCCCACAGTGTCGTGTGTGACCGAAGCGTGCTTGTCCGTGCGAGGACACAATTTCCCGGGCAGCTGGTCACGTAGGCAACAGGAGCAAAAGGGCCGTTGCGGTCTGTTTTCACGCCCTTTGGCCTTTGTTTTTTTTGGCACACTGCATTTGCCCGGGCCCCTCATTCCAGTCCGGTTCAACAGATATGTGGAACTCCGGTGTCATTTGTAACTTTTGCCTTAATTTGGCTTTTGCAACACGGTGTCGTTTTTTGCTCCGTGACCTCAATTAATTATAGACGATCGATCGGGACACGTTGGCACACCGAAACGTGCCGTCGTCGGTTCGATTTTCCCGCGCAGTTCGCATCGAGAGAAGCCCGCGCTGCATTGCGTATTAATTCGCAAGCGAATGTAATTTATAGTTTCATCATCAGCGCACAACTTTTCAATAGAGAATTATTTGCACAACGTTGCAGTAGTTTGAGGAGCTCGTTAAAATTTTGTGCAACAGCAGAATGCAGCGCATACAATTTTAAAATATCCTTTATTAATTACTGATTCTTTCCATTTCAACCATATTGTTTTAATACGGGCTTAAGATTGGTCTAAAAAGAAACATTATTTTATAACTTTCAACAAACTGGAACAACTTTCAACAGCCTTTGTTGATGTTTCTGCTACTTTTTATCTTTACTTTTCGTTTCACATACATTAAATTTTTCCGCCTCGAAGAGATCAATGGATGCAATAATCTCAAGTTGGTTGATAAACTTCCTTTTTCCTGAAAAAAACCAATGGGTTGCATATCAGAAAAACGTTGCTCTTTTATCTAAAAGTATTATGAGCTTTTCAAGCAGTTCTCGTTAAACCCTTTCAACGATTCCTTATCAATTGTTCAAGACAAGTGTCCCAGAACGTTACATGGATGTTCACAGTCAAAGGTGATCGGCGAAGGGAAAGTTGTAGTAGTTGCAAAATTTTATGTTTAACTTTTCTTTTTTCCATTCTTTCTATTTGTAATGCACATTGCCTCTGGCGTGGCGCGATGGTCCGAAGTACTGTGCATAATTAAACAGGACTCGTTGGGCAGCCCTTATGCCTCCGCGTTCTTCCTTGAATAGGTTCTGCGTAGTATTCATGCCAGAAGAATGTGGTGCACGTATTTTATTCATACTTCTCCCGACTGGATGCTCGTTTACCCACGGCGTTCGAAGCGGGTGAAGATGGCTGCAACGTTGTTGTCGGCGAGAGTTTACAAGTCCCGCGAGCCAAAACAGAATGAATATTTTGTCCACCAGCGTTTAGAACCTTTCTTCCGCAGAGGAGGATTTTATTTTTGTTTGGCATTTGGGCTGGGATTTCCTGTTAACGTCCCTTCACACCCGCTGAAGAAGGTGCATGAAATGTTAAAAATCTCGCCCGAAAATTGTGACCGCTTGAAGGAACCAAGAACCGCTTTTTCTTGGGCTTTCTTCTATGCGTCTTTTACCGACGATGCGGTCTCTAAGATAAAGCTCGAAACGCTTAGATTTGTTTAGGTTGTTATCATATTTGGTTGCGATTTCTATTCCAATAAAAAAATATAAATAAAGTAAACGGTACAAGTATAGTTATAACGAATATTTAATTATACATGTTTGAACACAACGCACATTCGATAACGGGGTCTTCCTTCCTCAACACAGTTTGTATTACTGTTTACAAATCCTTGAATATCCGCCACACTCATGGACCTGCGGAAACGATCCGGTGCAAAAAACTTTCCCAAAACTATCAACATTAAACCGTTGCTTGTACACCCTGCCCCGTTCCCGGTTTCATTTGGGAAAAGTTCGCGTGTTGCGTTTCGTGAGCCAGGTTGGCCATTTATCCTTTCTGCTGTGTTTGGCTGTTAATTTGCTAAATGGAAAAGAGTGCCCGGTGAGGCCGTTGCGGTGTTTGTCCCGTCGGTACAACAAGTTTTCCGTGTGAACTTGTGCACGCTTCCTGGCGTAGAAGTAGTGCTTTTCCAGTTGCTGCTGGCCCGTTGTGACGAGGTGTCCGTTGCTCAAATTAGTCGAGATTGTTTTCATCAGTTCGCCAAAAGTGGTGGGCAAAAGTTTATCTTACGGTGGCGTAGTGTCGTGTCAGTGTCTTCGCGAGATTTGAAGACCAAAACTAACTCTCAACGACTTCACGCGAGGTTAAGGGAGATTAAACCGTTCAACAACACTACACAACAAGTGCGCTGTTTATCTTGAGTTTTTTTGTTTTCTGTTTTGCAAACTTCCAGCACTTTAACCGGCAACATAAGAGGACCCTTCCTGTCTCGAGGACATTTTTCCCTCGATTGTGCAATATTAAGGTGGCACTTGCGTTTGACCCATTAAAGCGTTAATCACGTTGCAGCAGATGTTCGGTTCGCTTTTTCTCATTTACGCCCTCCCTTTTTCCGCCTTTGCTGCCGCACTTTCCGCAAATGACGTCCATAAAATGTATTTAGAAATGGACCTTCCGGTGGGAAATGTTGTACACAACACGTGGCCAGAATCCGTTTCTCTTCTGCGCCGAAGAAGCTGTGTGTACGCAATAGGGCAGCGTAAAATGAAATGAAAGGAGTGCAAAAAAAAAAAAACTAGGAACCAGGCTAATTTTTGGTAGCTGCCCTTCGCTGGGCAGCTCCGTTTTAGCGCCAGGTTTAGCTGTTAATGGTGATGTTTTTCCGGTCGTGGGTTTTATTTTTCCTCCTCTGCGACGCCACGTGATGTCACGACAGGACAACGCGTACGTTTAACAAACAATTCCTCGCGCAAATGGCGCAACAACCGCAGAGTATATAGTCGCCATAAAACCGGGACACACTCGTTAGCTCCATTGCACGATGGTGCTTTGTCCACTCCTCCATGCTGGGGAAAGCTTGGGTTGTTGTTGTCTGTGCCTGCCGGCCAACCTTTCGTTATGGCTCCATTTTGTGTGTCGTGTGTGTGTGTTTATTTGTGTGCTACTAGTTCCCTGGAATAGCCCCCGGAAGTGGTATAAAACATTGACATCGTTCGTTCTCCCGATCCTTGCAAGAATCGTCTGGAGTAGTGTTGTATTTGCAGCGTTTTTCCACCCATCATCAGTACGGGAAATTTTCTCTGACCGTGATACTATAGCCGGTGACATCGCGCGACAAACGGCAATAAGTGTCCAGTGTCACGCAAAAGTGTTTCCCAAGGCACCGATCCGAAATTCGTGCTTTCCCGGGTTAGAATCCTTTTAGAATTACCAAGTCGTTTCTTCTCCCGATCGTGGCTTTTCCGTCAGGTCGTGGTGAATTATTAATTAACACTGAAAGCAAACCAATGCTATGAGCAAAGAAAAAAAAAACACAAGCTTATATTACATGCCCAAAACAGCCGCTCGTTTTTGCGCCTGTAAATGGGTGTTTTATTGCCGTAAGCACCGGAATTAGCGGTTTGCGAAGGAAAAAAAAACCAAAAGGGAAATGAAGGAAAAAGGTTCAAGTTGGTTGCAAACCTATTTTTTAACGGAGGTTGGTGATGCAATGCGCTCGCGAGGACTCTGACTTTTACTTTTGATGTGAATTGTTTGAGTTTCCGCGCAAAAGAGCCTGTTTTTGCTGGGATAATTGCATCTAGAGGTTAATGGTTCAATGATTGCTAAATGCCTTTTTAAAAGGGAATTAAAATTTGAGATGTACTTGGCCCACCAATAAATGAAAATAATCCTGAAAATTTTCCTTTTAGTTGATAAGGTCCGTTGTTATATAAGGCTTTTCCTCTAAAATTGTCGATGCATTATATTATCCTTTTGGTTAAGACAGACGCAGGAACACTGATTTTCGCCCTTCATTTAAATGATAGTAACGTGTTTTCAAGTGTCGAATGTTCACTCTTTAAAGCTTGTGAAATCTGAAACCTATGGAAACATCTGTTGAATGTTGCGTATGGCATTTTGGAACCAAAATTGTGTTAAGATGGTCAAACCTGCCACTTCTGAGCTGCAAAACAAAGCCAAACATGTGTTTTTTACAAAAATTTCTCCAACATGTTTCATCGAGAGTTGCACTTTATTTGTTTCCATCGCAAGACGCTTCGAAACATGACACACTTACTGCAAGAATTTTCCTTGTTTCTGGATGTTTTCTTGCCTTTATCTTACTCACTAGCGAAGAAACCACTTGACCATTGAAGGACGAAGAAATATGGCCTCTGGCCCTTCGGATGGAACTAGTTGAACCAAGGCAGAAGCGGTTAATCAAGGCTAGTGGGTCGAGAGTGAGTAAGTGATCCTTCGAATGGACGTGAATATATCACTCTTGGGCGAAGAAAGAAGAAAAGCAGGACAGATCGGTGTGTACCCTTCGAGTGTTCATCGAGAACGATGTCATGATGTTTCGCGTCCCGGACGTGCCGATGGACATCTTCCAGGCCACTTGGTAGGAAAAGTAATAAATCCGCTTTACCACCGTGAAGAGATTTGTTCCAGGTCAGGTTCGTACGCAAATACCCGTGATTATAGGAGGACAAAATTAGCCTACAAAACTAAGCGTCACAGCTCCGGAGGATTAGAGCAAATGCACAGAGGAAGCAGCAGAACCAAGTGCACATTTCAAATGTGGGGATTATTTTATGGTTGAAAATTAGCGTTAGCACAATTGCTTGCAGGCTGCATCAGAGATTGTGTTTATGTGTGTATGCTTCAGTATGTGATGCCCTATTTCCTATTCCGAATGGTTCGGTCTTCCGAGAAAATCTTAGCAAACTGGATGGCAGTTTTCTGTGCCGTATAGCGAAAAATCGGTCTGGGACATGAACGGCTAGCGAATGGAGGAACCAACGGGTTCGCTTGGGTTCGTTTCGTTCTGCAGATGATTTATGCGGCAAGCAACAGAAGGAAACCATCCAAGCAACCACCGGATAGAACATCAAGGGCCATCAACAGAATCTAGCAGTCACTGCTCACTTATTGGACGGCCCGTTGAGCAGCATTTGCGGTTAGGAAATGTGAAAGAATACGCTGCAGAGGTCGCAGGAGCTTGTCGGGTTCGTAAAATATTCGACATGCAGTAACATTTTGCTTCAAACATCACTCAACTCTCCGTGTTGCCATACACACGAGGCTTCCGGGTCAGGAGGCTACGAATCCATCCGGAAGATGTATGAAGGCAAATTTGTCTACGTAAGGTGTTTCGCTTTTTTCGCTTCACTCTTGGTCCCCTTCGCTCGTTTGGCTCCCCACCCTTGGCAGGATTACGCTTAATCCCCCGGAGGAAAAACTCGAATTTGACCATGGATGGAGTCCTGTGCGGAAGGCCTTGAGAGATCGTTGGGGTCGTGTACGACAGATGTGGAACGTGCCTGCCGATAAGGCACGTCCTGCGACCTGTTCGCTCGTTGGAAAGGGGCACGGGGTTGTTTTCTAGCTCGTGGAGCTTGAAGCCAAAGGACATTAACGTAGCGCTCAGATGGACCATTGAGTTGATTTGTTACAAAACGTTATGATACCTTTGCTGCTACGGACGCGGAGCAATTGGATTCTTCGTTTGCTCGACGTCGGAAAGCTCGTCAGCAAGATTTTCCTGCAGTCAGCGAAATGGGAGGAATAATTTACACCCACTGGCTGCACCGATTAACACACCATCTGCGGGAATGTCGAGAGGAAGCAAAACCCATTTTTTTTTTCAAACATGGCAAACGATGAAAACAAAAGCTGTTTTTGCTGCGGCTCATTTAACCGAAAATCACTCCATCGTGTTTCGAGAGAAACAAAAGCTACGTCAGTAAAGCCGGGAACAGAAAAGAAAAAAAAAACAGCTCAGAAACGGTCCACTTAAGGCGTTTCCATGCCAACGGTTTTCAAAAATATAAATATGGCGTCCATTCTCGGCGCGTTTGTATTTTTCCCGATCGACACCGGGTTGCACCCTCGGTAACACCTCACGTAGTCACGGGACCCTTTCCTTGAAACAGTGTATTGCCACCAAGATGGAAGTGATGCTTGCACATGCCTCCATAAAAACTTCATCGAATGCGCGTGACCCTGGGTTTGCTCGCCCTTTGCGGGCCAGAAAAAGGTCCAGTCTTTGTCGTCGTCTTCGTCATAAACATAAAAATAAAGTGTTTCCAGGCTGTTGAGGTTTCCGAACCCATTCCGGGAAACTGTACCGAAACGCTCCTGCATCGATTAGAGGCTATCTACCGGGAATGGCGTATGGCAAGTGTGTGTTCGCTGATGGAAGTGTCTAACCCTGATATTCCAAGTGCAAGAGTTTTAAACATTGGGAAGACGAACAAGAAAACCCAACCTTTATAACACATGCTGCTTGCATTTGAACTTTGTTTGGTTCAGTTTCTCAGTAAGCTATGTTCGATAATTGTTTGAGGGAACCATTAAATATAACTTCTTTATCAATTGGCCCTATTAGTATGGCAGTGCTTCTGTCTAATGTCTATCAACGCTTCCTGAACCAGTTGGGCGCCTGCAGAGATCAGATTTTCTCCTATTTAAAGATATCTAGTAAACAAATACATTTCCCGTTCCGAGAGTTGGCAGCTAGATAAACCATTGCATCATGCAAGGAACAAATGATTCATTTAATGACTAGAAAAGTAACAGAAAGTCCTCACAAGCTCTAGTTGTCAGGGCTCTGTTAACGTTGTCCACGCGCGGTTTAGCTAAAATCGCTAATAAAAATCGTTCGTCATGGTGGAAGAATCCGCCATGATTGATGAGCATCACTGAGGGTGCATGGAACGATAGCGCTGACTTAATGCCTTTGGAGCCACAAATAGAAAACAATTGCACAGCATCCGATCAGAATTGGTCATCGGGGAAAGTCTTATCGACCCACAGCTTTGCAATAAATATTCATCGCTAGAAAAGGAAGTGACGGGGGATATCCTTGAAAGTATCTAAGCACTCCGGACGCCACGGGGAAAGTGATTTTGCCGTTTTGTTCGAGACGTTCATCTTCTCCCGGGCAGCTGGATTGTAAATGACGCATTCCATCAGAACCGGCAGGCATAATTGCTAATCACGTCAAGTCGGACATATGAATGCGAACAGAACCCTCTACCTAATCCGGAGAGGCCAACAGAAGTTGTAGATTCATGCAAGTTCTTTGTGTGTTTGATTTTGTTTGATCCCATGAAACATTGATGAAATCGATTATTTATGTTGGCATATTCATTTTCGTGTTGCTTTTCGAACAGTGCTCTCGGACCTTGAAAAGGTGAACCTTGTTGCATATTGATTTTATTTCGGTTTGTAACAGATATCTCATAAACCAGTGTATAATTTTATGGCAAAAAAGAATTATGTTTGTATAATTTATTAAAGATAGTTTTGAATGCTTAGTCGTGTACTCAAGAGATCGGGTAATGTGTACGAAAAGTAATAGAAGCATGAAAATCAACGTCTGTGGAGTGAAAACTTTTCTATAACGCGTGTGGATTATTTTCCCGTGTGGTATGAAATATGAAACTCATGACTCTAGGGACACATTGAGACGATCAGCACATCATGCACTTCATTTACAACAACCTGCATAAAACGTGCAATTTAAAAAAGTCTCCTACACTTCGGGCTAAATGCAGCTGGTTCCACTGGTTGTATTTTTTAATAAGCTTTTTCCTAACATCCTTCTCGCCGATGTTGAGAGAACGACCATTATTTTCACTCCAGTCACGTGTCACTCGTCACGAGCAGAAGCAACTTCCAACGCACCGCGGGCACGTCTGCATTTTCCCTTCCGTCGATCCTTCTCACTGACGGTTTTTTTTGTTAATTTAACAGCTTTAAACTGCACATTGTTTGTCTCGGCTCCTTCATTTTGGTGTGTTTTCAGGGTGTGTGTGTGTTTCTACTGCAATTGACCCTTTAACGCTCCCAATAGAGAGCGGTTCACACTCCCGGACCCTGCTGGAAAATTATGCTGGTTGGAATTTGTGCATGGAGTGGGTATAATACGCCACGAGGCATTTCAATTGAAAAGTCATCATCGGCCTCGATAAGGCAGTGCAAGTGGTGATGAGGGAGGCGGAACGCCAATTTTCCAGCCCAACTTCGATAGAATTCCATTTTATGCCTTTGGCACTGTGCGACCGGATGGGCCGATAGGACACAGTATGATTACTCTGTGGACTTAATCAAACGCCTCTGTTTCTGCTTCGACTCGGCTCGAGTTCAGCTTTTATCCTTTTACGCGAGCCTTGATATGGCCGGATCGGCCGGGAGAAGGTTGGCTAATTTAGAAAAATTGGTATTCCTCCCGGGAAAAGCAATTCACCAACGAAGCACGGTTTTCGGTTTTCGGTGGTGGTACCAGTTGCCAGTTGGCGTGTTATATCGGATGGGATGATGATGATATAATTTAAGTGCCGGATTGGGTGAGAAAATGAGTCAGTGGTGGAGTAGGAAAACCCGATGATGGGCAGAAGTGGCTGTGAGAAAAGCGTGAAAATGATGCGGGCCGGGTTGAGCGTATGGACGATAATCTTTGTCGTTCCGTGTTGCTACGTCGTGCTGGGGAAACAGTCGTCCTCAGAAGAATGGTTGATAGCTTTCTGTGTTCCCGTCCTCACGTGTTTGGAAGTGAAAATAAAAGAAGGAGAGAAACATTGAAACACGTGACCAGACGCGTGAATGCGCAACAATTGACGCCGCCGCTGCTGCGTGTTGTTGATGAATAATCCACAAAGCACCTCGGGTTTCTCATCTAGAAGTGAACAGGAAGGGTTAAAAAGTTGTTACAGAAGATTTTCAAACTTTAGAGAAAAAACAAATAGAGCCTTTGGTTTCGATTAGTAACAAAAGCAAGTTCTAGCTATTGGAAACAAAAAGATATGCTTAGTTTTTACAAGAAAGTTTATTTAAAATTTACTGGAATACAAGCAGGAAATCATTTGTCATTTTTTTTTTTTAGTTTTTCCGTCGGAACCATCCCACTTTAAAGATCTCACACTTGAAGACAGAATGTTTGTGTGGTCGTTCCCCGGGAGGACGGAGGAAACTGTGCCGCACAAAAACGTGATCTCTGATTCCTGTCCCTTCTCGGTTTGTTCGTTTCTGGCGCAATGTGTTGCTCACATGTGCGAATGCAAAACTGGTCGAGCCTGAAACAAAAAACCTTTCCTGTCGTCCTAGGGTCCGATTTCAAACGGCGGAATGCCGACGACGGGAGGCGAGGATCCGTGTGAGCCGACGCCGGCTATTTGTAAAGGGATCAATTTGCACGATGCTGTTGTTCCGCGGCCTTTCCCTACCGAAAACACAAGGGACGGACCACAAATCGGTACGGGCAAAAGAATCTGGGAGAACATGAACATCGTAAAACACGAGATGTCCACGGCCCCATCGCTCTGGCACTTAAGGAATTCGGCGACGAGACGCGCGCTGAAATAAATCTGACGGCTGCTCATCGTTTTGATTCTCCTTTCGAAGGAAAGGGGAGTTTGAAACAAAAACATGTCATCTGTCAAGTTTTGCCCCGTCTAGCATGTCCACTGTGCTCGACTTAATCGTTGCTATTGTTTTATGGTGGCTTGATTGGGTAGGATTCCCATATCTTGTCTTCTGCTGCTGGGTTTATATGTCTTCCGCTTTAGGACCGTGCGGCCGCATAAAAGTAATGCCATTTTCGTCGTTGATGAAACATGCTTCTCAAAGTAACATGGAAAATCTGGCACAATAGCCAAACGGTCCAAAAAAGGTATCGTAAACTCCGATTCTTGAAAAACTCGGTCTGAAAATCGGGGGAACAAGAAATATGGGCCAACAACAACCTGCACTAATCGTTCTTTCCATTCCTTGCTTGAATGAATTTGGTTTTTCCTCGGGTCCGAATGAACCGAATGTCGGAATTTTATTTATGGATCTGCGTGTGACAGTTTGACACCGTGAAACATCATTTCTATTCCTGCAAGAAGGCAAGATTTGGAGCTGCTAACATGCCTAAAACGGCAGAAGCAGGAGTTTGTTTTATTCGATTTTGAAACCTTTTTAGAAAAATTTAGTATCTTGCATGAACAAAAAGCATTCTACAGTGTCATTAACTACTGTGTTACATTTTTTACGCCCTTTAACTTTTTTGCATTTCAATAAATTCTCCAATCCTGAAATAGACTGACTGAATTAAATAAAAGAGAGCAAAGTACTATAGTAAAGTTGTTTCGTAACTTGCAGCATATTATATTTGCTGCTTTATCCTATTCATATTGGCCATACGGTTTGCGCCCAGAAGAAGTTTGATGATTTTGCTTTACAAGGCGGTTGGTTGTAACGTTTTATTGTTATCATTCCATCCTTGCGGTTTTCTCGTTGTTGCCAAAAATGGGTCCCCGGTTATCATTTTGGAGACAAACCAAACCAAAACTCCACCATGTCTCACTTGAATCCCTTTGTCGGATTCAGGTCATGAGAACCAAAAAAAAAATAAAAATTATATCGCAAAAATCGTTGGATGCGAGTTGTACACAAACCCATAAAAAAATGAAAAATGACTGATGTGTCTCTGTTGCTTATGCTGGGGTAGCTAGGGTTGAGTTAAGCCATTGTATGAATAGTTTTTTATCGTTCAAAGGGCAAAAAACAAATTTTATTTATCCATTTGTAGACATTTTTTTATGCCACCGGTTTTTTGTACACAAGTTGGCTTAAGTATTGGAGAAGGATAGCGTTCCAGTTTTTGCATCAGGGATAAGTTCTGAAGATTAAAGAACGAAGACACGGGAAGAACAGAAAGAGTAGCCATAATACAACTTACGATTACCGTAATTTGTGTCAAATGCGGTTTTCTTCAACCGCAGTATCTCCTTTTGATGTGGTTCCCGTTTTTTGCTGTTTATCTCTGTTGGAATATCGTTTTTTCGTGTTTCGTTCGGCTTTCTATTCTTTGTATGGCGCATATTTATCTTTTTCTCTCTTATAAATATGCAACTATCTTCAATTGAGAAAACAAGCGTGAGTGTGTCAAATGTTGCGGTTCGTTGTTACTCCTTTTTGTGCAATGAATAAAAGCTTAGTATGAATCAGACTGGATTAAGAGCAATCAGAATGTGTATCATAAGTAGCAAAGAGTTACAGGGAAGAATTCAACATATGCGCGAAAGATAATGTCGGATTTTTCATGTTACTTACGTTAATGTACAACGAAGAAATGCTCAGAAGGTTTGGCTTTCTTTATTACCTTGGATAACAAGATTTTACCTTTTAACCCAGGAGCATTCTGCACTAAAAGTTTGTTGGTGAAAAAACAATCAGTTGCGTGAAGGAAATGGTTTTATTGCTGGCGGTTTTCGTATAGAAATAATGAACAACCATCAATTAAGCTAATTTTTTTAAATATATTTAAAAACTTAATTAAAATTTTCTTCAGCTAGCATCAACTAGGTTGTTTTCATCTTTCATCATGCCTATTTTAATTAAATTATTTACTGGTTGTGTTGTTAACCGGAAGTTATTATTTAGAGCAGTCTTCCAAACCATGCGGGAAATTTTTTTTTAAAATTTGTGCAATTGAGAACCAGGGTCCAACAGTAAACAAATAAAATAAGTGAAGGAGACAGCAGCATAACTAATTATCCTGCATAATTTAATTAATATTTCCAAACCCATACCCCGTGCTCTTTTATCTATTAAAGCCCTTTGTAGCCCCGTCTATACATTCAAGCTCTTTACCAGACTGTTTCTGCAGAATTTCGAGAAGCCCTTGGAAAATACTATTACTCCAGGTTCATCCTACCGATTGCATAGTCGTGCTACTTGAAATTTTGTGCAGTTCGGGACAGTAACTTTGGCTTCCAGGGACATCGACAGAATTATGCGGAAGAGATAAGAAAGAAACCACTTGAACCGTCGCTGTCGTGGTTACTCGCGCTCGATGGTCGTCCGTGTTTCCAGCAGTACCAACGTTGCAGCCGTTTTGCAAAATGCTAAACAACCCGCGAGGAAAGACCGAAGCAAATGGAATAAATTAATTCAATTAAAATCAATTGCGAATCTGCGGGCTGCATCGGGCTGACTAGAACGGAAATTCGCTTCGGGTTCTAGGTGCACTGTTCGGTGGGATTGAAAGAGCAAGCAGCACGTGGCTTGTTGTTTAATTTCATTAATTATGTGTTTTTTAAGAAAGAAAGGTGTTTTGTTTGATTGCATTTGCTTTTTTTTTGTTAATGAATATGAGAATGATTGTGGTTTCATATAATCTTTCCAGTAAGGAGAACAACCCTGTTAAAACATTTTTGTTTATTCGACATGCTCAGAGGCACTGTTTTACTCGTTCGGTTAGAATTTTCAGTTTTGACTCTCATAATGTTTTAGCTCCGTTCCATTCCCCCTGGTTTGGTGTTCTCATTTGTTTTCCCTCTAGTTTTTTGTTGTTGTTGATTTTAAAGCGGCAAGCGGCGAAAGGTAAAAGCAATAAAATGTGTGTTTCGTGCGACGCATTCAATGGCCTCATCACGCCGTGGGCATGGTTATGTATGTGAACAGAATGCTAATACGCGCACCCATACGTGCCTGGGGGGTCATTTTTCGGTTATTTGAAGATGAAACATATAATTGTAGCCAAATGCCCTTCTTTGTTGTTTTAAGATAATCAAACAATGTTGCATAATACCGTTTATTTCAAATTATTACCTGCAAAAATCGTGGATGGTTTGCAAAAGATATTCAAATACTACTATACTACTAAATACTACTAAAACCGACACACATAAAAGAACCGCCATAGCAATAAATGCGATTGTTAACTTCGGTTTTATTTATGCTGCAAGCATTTCTCTTGAGCTTCTATGGGTAAGTTCCAGCTAGGTGGTCTTACATTGGCTCAAACATCCAAGAGCAATAAATCAATTTAGCGATCAGATTTGTTCAGTGAATAGTTCGGCGCTGGATAGTGAATTTCGAGGAACGCAAAACTATGAGCAAATGGCGTTGATGGGAAAACCTACCAAGTTACAGATTGCGATCTAAAAAATCTGTTTGTTTTTCTTCATCGTTTGTGCTCTTCTTAATCAATGAGATTCCTTTGTTAATGATGATGTTTGTGGAATGAAAAACCTGTATCTTGGGAACTTTGCATCGGTAGATAAAAGAAGTGCTGGAAAATTATAAATACACACGTCACAATAAAACGGGCTATCACTTTAGTCACGTGCACTTACCATCGATTGAAGCTCGATGCACCCTCTTCTTCTTTCCTATTTTTGTTTCATTCTTACTGCTCAGTTATATCAGCCTAAACGTGCATCAACGTGTGTGCCGAATGTTCGAATCTTATTGATTAATTACATTTCTTGTCACATCCCTCCAGCCGCTAAATGCCTGTGCTGCTCCGCAGCCCGGGTGAATTCCGAAACGAGCCCAAGAACTCGCAGAGTGAAATACAATCCTTATGAGAACGAACGCAATCCTAGAGTGGATCGCCAACACGTACGCAGCTGTTGATTGCATACGCTGAGGTATTTTATGTGGTTTAAATGGCACGCTCAGGAAGGCTCTATCAGAGAACGAGAAAGCGAGAGAGCTTGGCCTCATGGATGGATGGACTGATTTAGGACCGGCTTGTTTATTACGTGTTCCACAAGTATAACACGCAGGCACACCAGCTTAAAACAAAAACCATCGACTCACGGTGGATTAATGGCGCGTGGGATTCGGGCTACCGACGAACGCCATGCTACGTCCAGTGGCTTTAAAGGAATCTCTCCGAAAAGTGGCGGGTGTGTTGATGGCAGGGCTGGCCCGGCTACCGGTTAAGATGAATCAATTAGTGCCACTGCTACTTCATCACCACGCGGACGAAATGCGTCGACAGCCGACGTTCCGGCGTTCCAACCGAGAATAATGGAGCTATTTACCGGCGTCACTTGGAGTGTGGGTACGTGGTCTCAGACACTCCGTACGAAAGAGACAGAGAGACCGCACCTACAGTCTGTCCGCAGACCACAGACCTTTAGCTGTCCCGGTGACGAGAAGGAAGGTTCTTAGGAGTCGGGTTATGGGGGCGATCCTCTGGCTACATTCCCAGCCAGTGGAACGACAACCCCCTGGGCGGTAGATTAGCTCAATGGATAGCTTTGTTTGTTTGTTATATGTGCCGTCATTAAAATGTTTCACTAAAAGCAAACCAATTATTATGGGAAGATACGGCCAAGATATGGCCGGTGTCACGCTGGTGAGTGCTCGCGCGTGAGCTTATTGCCAGTTCAAGCTGGTTCTGTTCGGCTTGGAGTGTACGGATCTAGGGCCAAGCGGGACCTGCCATGTCTAATCTATCCCAAGCTCAGCATGTCTCCCAGAATCACATGCGATCCCTTAACTTGCTGGTAGGCCACGTGCGGTTCGGTAGTCAATTATTGTCCACCTACACCTTTCGGAAACGCTCTCTCTGGAGCTTCTGGACCACGCAGCACCCACGACACTGGACTTCGTAGTGGTTCAGCAGTCGAAGGGTTGGCTTATAACGCAGAACACTTCTCATGTCTAAAGCATATCTTCTAGAGTTATCTCTAGTCTACAAACGTTTGCCGCCTGTTTGAACTTAAGCCTCGGTTATAGACACACCTTCGGCAATGCAGGAGTAGGAGTGTTGCACTCCTTTCAATTTCATTTCTCATTTCAATAAACCCAACGGAAGTCTAGTGAACCGTCGACCATTTGTTCATTTTCAAGTTCTTTAACCGAAGTGGACAGCGTGAAAGGAAAAGGCGGCGAACAAATCGTGGTTTTTTAATTCGAATTAATTGAGTTTCGGTGTGTCATTCGTCGGTTCGCGTTCATCATCCACTGCGTCGTTCGTCGTAATAATCATCATCGTTGTCTTAATTATCTGGGCCCGCATCGGCGCGAGCCTTTGCTCCACAATCGGAACGTGGGATTGAATTCTGTCACTCACTCCGTCTCACTTTCTTCTTTCGCCCTTTTGCACTCGAGCCGACCCTTTCTATTTCTTGCTCGCTCTCTCGTGCCGTTTATCGCACATTGCCCGTTGATAGCTTCATTAGCTGAATGGCGGCAAAATTTGGGCCAAACGCTTGGATTTAATGAGCGGGTTGGAGGCATTAGCCGAATGGTGGAGGAGGAGGAGGCACCCTTTGGACGGTGGAACTGGTTTGATTTCCTTTGTAGATTGTTTCTAGCTAATAATTACCGATGCCAAATCGTGGGTAGTTCCTGAACGCTCGAGAATTCTTGTCATAGCTCCTTCTTCTGTGTTTGACGTTTTGGTAGATCTTCAGAATGTAAGATATGCGGAACAGGATTTTAATGTTGATCAAGCCATTTTGATGTTGTAACCTTAACCTACGTTTCGAGAAGCTTCTTTTCATTCGTCTCATACCGAATGGGTACCGCGTAAAATCCTGTATCTCAGATGACACCACGATGGAGTTGTCTTCTCGTATTTTAACGTCAACTTTTAATGGATTATTGAGCGTTGATTATTTAATTTCAAAAATTCAAACGTTCACTTTTAAAACAATATGTAATCCCTTTTCGTATCCAGTACAATCAAAGTCGATCTGGCTGAAATGCGCGAATGAAACGCAATCCCTTTGCCCAGCGGCCTTTTCAAGACCGTGACTTGCTTTCTCGACCATCGGTAATGTGCCAACCTCTTCCAGGCTACGAGGAAGCCTTAAATCCCACCTTTAATCGGTTCTACTACTAAGCTTCTACCACGTCCGCCACTTGCACACCGAAATGTGCATTTGCGTGTATTTAATTGTGTTTTCACCTTTCGGGCAGGTCACGCGTCTCCAACAATGGTTCGAGGCCCCTTTTTTAAAAGCCACGGTTGGCGCAAAGGTGGTCGAATACGGTGACCTTTCTTGCTGGAGGTTCCCGCCGTGCGATACTGTGTCCTTTTTTGTGTTTGTGTTTGGTGAACGAATAAATAAAACCAACACCGGTCGGTTGCCGATTGTGGCGGAAAACGGTCCACTTCTCCCTGAAAGCATGCCGTCTGACTTGTTGCTTCCAGTTGCCTCCAAGTGCTTTTGCGTGCCGTTTTGTCCAGACCCTTCGCCCATTCCTTATTGGACATCGTTCGATAGCCCTATAGGGTCTGCTCCTCGACGTTGGAAATCATGCCTTCGCCTAATCTGCATGTCGTCGGGATTTGACTGTGTTACAAACGGCGAGTGGCGGAAGTGGCGTATAAATAGTGGAACAGCAAGAGGGAAACGCGGTCGTCGCCGCACCGTAAGTCTCCAACAATTATCCGGGTGACCGAGATGGTAAAATAATGCACCGGAAAAGGGAAATTGTGGCAAATGCAAATTGCGTGCATATAAGCGTGCAGTTTATTTAAGCCGCCTCCCTGTTTGCCACTTCTTGTTCTGCCGCTGTTTTTTTTTTGTTTACGCTCTCCACGCAGAAAGAGGTGCAAGCAACGAAAGAAGAGACAGTACAGTGGCCGTGAAAAGAACATCGGAACCGGTCACCACCGTCATCCGTCCATCGGGGACTCGCGGAGGGTTTCTTTCTTTTGCCATTTACCTTTACTTCAACCTTAGTCGGTTAATTTGTTTTTCGCTGAGACGGCTCTTGTGCCTTTCCACATTATCTTTGCTTTATTTTTATGCGTTTGCTGGGTCTTTATCGGTCAGACGGCAGATTCTCTACGCGGCGCGAGGCACCGGGACCTCCACTACGTTTGAGGGCTTTCGAATCCAGTTGGTACGCTGTTCTTAAGGCGTATGCTCCCTCAGGATGTTTAGGCCTGAAATGTGTCTTGTAAGGCGAGGTACTTTATCGCCGGATGTAGAATATTGCTGGGAAATGGCAAACTATCACCGTTCATTTCCGGTGCTTTAGTTTTTTTTGCAAACAACAACGTGGAGTAAAGGTTGGTTTACTTCTTTTCTGTTTTGGTTATTCAGAAGAAACAGCTATGAAAATGTAAGATGTTTTACGTCTTGATATATTGGACTGGGTATGAAAAAAGAATGAGAGAGGGATTTGTAAATATATTTTCAAAAATGCTACGTATTTCAATAAATCGTCTTGAGAAGCATTAATTCCAACTAAACCTTCAACAATTATCTTGACGTTATCTTATGATGGTTAAAACTCTTACTGAAAGAAGATTTCTTGCAAATGTTGTTGCAAATTTAAATGCTTAAACAGATTCACGTTAAAGATAATTTGCTTTTTGCGTGTTCGGTTTTTGCCATTGCCACACAGGCTGTAATTATCGGACAGTAACATTTCGATTACGTTTCTCATACCGTTGAAGAATGCAGAAATATGCAAAAAATAGTTGCTTCAGGGCCTCGATATTAATTTGTGGTGATTTTTGTCATGACAAATGCTATAACTTGACCTAGTTTCTTAATTTCATTTTTTAATTTTTCGAAAGCGAAAGGTCGGTCAATATTACAAAAAAGAATGCAATATAGCTACTGTAAGAATTATACACACTGACTAGTCTGGTTTGCAGGAATGCTTGGAAAGGCTTATGTATTTTTTGTTGTTGAATTTGGAATATTTTTCACCTGGCGAATCGCATGCAGAAACAATTGCAATTCGAACCCTTTCGATCGGCTAATTGCTCTGAAGCAGCACCGTGAACTTTAAAAACCGTAATCAAGCAAGGAGAAAAATGTTTCAATCTGACGACCTTGCCTGGATTGATGGCTTGCCATGCTCTCGCCGTGCGAAGGCTCATTTCCACCATTTTGCAGGATGGTTTTTGCGTTTTTATTCCTCCATGTGGCTCCATTTAACACGATCGCGTCGACCGTGATCCGTGAAATTCGAACGATTCATTCGCTTATTTATGCTTTGACCCGAAGGCAGTGTTCAGTTTTAATTTCTTGTGTTTCCTTCTTGGAGGTTGCGTCGCCGGTTGATTGATCACTCACGGATGGTGAAGGATAAACGGGTGCTAATCTTCGTTTCGTTTTAATTATGCCTTTCAACGAGCGGCTGCATTAGCGGTTTGTCATGTCCCGCAAAGTTTCCATCCGAATACAAATTCTTGGTAAAATTTTAAACGCTTAAAAAAATCACCCGCTCCATCGAAAAATTTGATTTGTTCTTTATCGTAACGAATAATCTAGATCCCTGCATGTGAAATTTTTGTCCCGTACCTTCGCGACAGGACCACCTCGCACGTTTCAGAGCAATAGAACAGCAAACTGCAGTCGATCTATCTACATCTACCACACCCAGAATCTCATTCGTCGGTGCAAAACACGGATCGAGGATTGGCAGGATTCGAACGCGATACCGTCGGAGATTTAAAGCGCATTTAGTGGGAACGAAGCCAAAGAAAAAATATTGTAAAGAAAACACGTTACACTCCGCTATTAAATCGATCCCATTAATCATCGCAAGTCAATCGATTACTTTACGCGAATAAAGCAGAATAAATCCAATCCAAAACCCAAGGCAAGAACTCGCCGAGAACTTGACGGTCGGTTCAAAGAAATCCCACTAAAAGGCTCCTACTACAGCATGCTTCGAAATCCTTCTCTTCGGTTCTTGCAAAGCGCCATGCTACAACTGAAGAAACCGGATTTGGGCAAGAAGTTGAGAAATTCCTGACCGTACTGGTCCAAGTTTGGCGCTCGCTAAAATTGATCCACTTTTTTACTCTCCAACTCAGTGCTGCTCAATCATTCTTTCAGCGCCTTTCCTTCTTCCAGCGGTTTGCGCGTTTCGATTCTGGCTTCCCAGGACACGATTGTTCCATTTCTGACCGATTTCTAATTGTGGCTTAGGGAAGTTTTATGGAAGCGGAACGGTTCACTAGAGGAGGACGGGCGTGAGTTCGAATAAATCCGATTAAGCGCGAACCGACGTGAACTGGAGCGGACAAGGAACAAATACAAAAAAAAAAAGATGGAACAAGTCGCAAGAAGCCAGAAGTTTCGAAGCACGGAAGCCTCGCAGGCGTGCAGCCATCCGCATCCGCCACAACGCAAGAAATTGTTTCTAATGTCTGTTTAATGTCCGCGTAACGGATACCCGGATGGTGACGGTTTCCAGTGCGCCTCGGATGGAGTAATCAATCACTGCCAAGAAATTTCTACCGATTTTTGTGTATTTTTTACGGTTACATTTTACGGTAAGATTTTCGCTACTCAAAGGTGGTGTGAGGGTTTATTTCTGACATGTAATAAGTTTTGTACTTTAATTGATTTTTCTGACCAATTATTCTCCGATTTTTATATTTACTTAATTGTAATGGCTACACTGGGAAAGGTATCGTATGGTAAAGATGACGCTGGACACATTACAATGCTGTTTCTCGAGTAAAAGTACATTTCCTTATGAATATTTTGCCTGCAGCTCCAGAGAGTGTTCCTTTTGGCCAACCACATGCACGAACCTATCTAATCCATCCAAATCAAGTCAAATATAGCTAGCGACTGCGAAAAGAAAACTTAACTATTGTTGCAACACACGATGTAATCGTGTATGGTTCACAACAAAAATAATTTATTTCATTAAATTGATATCTTCAGAAAAAAATAGTTATTGTCCCCATGGAAAATCACTAGTATAAAAACTTTACTTGTTTGCAAGTGTTAAAAGAGTATTTTTGTCCAAGCATTTGTAAGGATGTTTCCTAATGTGCAATGCATTCAGAAGCTCGTTTGTCGAGCAAGTGAGTTAAATGAAGCAAGTGAAAAAAGAAAACCGCACACTCACCTCGAAAGTCCAAAAGCACGTGACAAAGGGCATGCTTGTGGCGATGCAAGTAATTGCATCGCGATGCTGGCGTAGGTTCATGGAAGCGAGAGCGCACCCATACTGGGAGCATCACTTGGTACTTCGGACGATGGATTTCCGTTTTTTTTTTTTCAATACTTTCGCCACATTGTACGTGCGTCCAGCGCCCGGCCGTACGTGTGAAAGTCGTACGTGGAAGTGTATCATTAGTGCAATTCATCAACGGCTACAATTAGGTTACGTTACTGTTGCAGCAGCAATCCTTCAACATCATCACGGCTCGCTTCTTGGGATCGATGATGCCGTTGGCCACCGCCGCCGCCGTCGCCGCCAACGCCGAAGATGGATTGGCATGGTTTTGTTGTGGTTAGTCATTTCTTTCCTTTTCGTCTTGCCGGATCTTTTCACCGGAGTCGAGAAAGGAGCTGCTCGGGGGGCTTTTGCGCCAATGAGGTTGTTTTCTTCTTTCTTTAGCACAAGCTTCAATCTTTGGCTGGAACGAAAGGAATCGTTTATTGGACGGTTTGGATCGGGATTTTTTCTCCGATGCTTGAGTTTCAGCGATAATAATCAAGTGCTGGTGCTGCCTGCGTTCGATGGCTCTTTTCTCTGAATGACTAGAGAAAAAATTCGGTAACACAGGTGTGTAGCGAACAAAGGCATTCCAATGAGATGACACCTGATTGCATAAGGAAGGTTTTTATGCTTCGATGTTGCAATGAAATCAACCAATTTAACGTGCAGGGTATATTACATCTTATGGAATTGATTTGTATAATTTTATGCAACAAAATTTATATATCAAATGTTCAAATGTTCAAGTATAAGCAACTTCTTTTTTATTTTTAAATACATAGATCACCCCTTTCGATGTGTATTGCCATTTGTTGTAATCTTTTGCATTAGTTGAATATGTTTTTCTTAGCCCCCTGTCTACTATTCAATTAATCTCGCCTTCATCGTTCCATCGAGTAATTTATACTCACATTAACCTTCAACGTAACTCAGGAACTCGTAAGGGTCATCGACGAATCAACCCGAAGGTATCTTTTTCCTTTTCCTCACTGCACTTGCTGGTGAAAAGCTGAAGTGAATGGTTTTGTAACATGTTTAATTTCCTAATCCCCGAGGCGCTACCCAACGCTCCTACAATGAAACATTATGAAGTGCAGTAGATGCGATGAGCAACACCAACTAACTGGTCTTGGCAAAACGAGGTCTGAGCGTGATGGATTAGGGAAAAATAACCGTTGGACCTTTCTCTGCTTCTGGCAATGAATTTTACCGAGGCAAGAAAAGAGTCGATCGGATGTGGCAATTGATTGCTCGGTGGTTTGATTGGCGAGTGCTCCCTTCAGAAAAGGAGTTTCAATTTTCGTCTTTTCAATTTCTGAATGAGCACAGAAAAAGCGGGTTGCTTAATTAGTCAGCTTATTTCAGCCGATGACTGCAGGATCTAAACGATTATATCTGTTCGCTTTCTTATTCGTCTTTTCCTTAGCAATCGATTTGGTTGTTGAAGAAATGTAATTCATTTTTAACATACTTGAACCAGAAAGGAGAGGACTGCTTTTCAAGTACAATAAAAATGAATAAATTCTGCGGTTTACAAAGCGCTATTTTTCTTGGAAATTTTGTTTCCTCAATCATTACGTAAACTGCTAGAAAAGGTCAATCCACTTGCAACCGGCTTGTCTATTGGATAAGTTTTCGAGTTTTCCGTATTGTTTGTTCAAGACCTCCGACAAAATGTTTGCAGTTGTGTAAGCAAAGCTGTTTCAACGATCCACAATGATTTGTTTTCTTCGGAAGTGTTCCCAGAAAGTTAGTCTAGTCAAGTATCCGATCCGTTACGTGTGGACCTCTAAAGCGTTTGGTGGATAAAAGGGATAATTGAACGGGAAATTTTTTTCCTAAATGGCCCCGTTTAAGGATAGCTCACAAAGGTTTTATGTTTTATGAAGTGTATGATTAATTCGAAATAGTCGTTATCTGAAAGGGAACCAAAGGAAAAAAACGATTGTGTTTCCCTCAGCATTTTCAAATTTGACAAACCTTTATCTTTTGGTTTTCATTGACGTGGCCGATAGTGCATCTTTTTTCATTTGAAAGATTTCTTAACAACAAAAATTTTACAGACAAAAACTACAAAACTGTTTAAACTATTAAATTCTTTAGAGCAGTTTTAATAATGCAGAGTTTTAAAGTTTTCCGCACACATAACAAATAATAAGTACCACACCCGGCAACTGCAGGCTTAAATATAATTTGCACGTGCAATTTGTTATTTTCGGTTACGCTTTCTCCTTGCTCCAATCCCACTTCCCTACTTCTTTTCTTTCGCGTTTAATAAGTCGTTGTTCTTTTGGCTGTTCAAAAGAACGAGGAAATCGACGAAATTAATAACGACTGCGGTAAGCCAAACGAACCGAACTGAAACCGAAAACAAACAGCAATCATCTTCCGTTCGGCTCAAAAATACTCTGCCGGTGTTCCCTTTCCCGCAGATTCAACCCAAAAGACCCCACCGCCTGTTGGAGAAAAGGGAAGTTTACCAATTTTCCCAGACTGAAGTATGGCAAAAATGAAAACAACAAGTATCAGCTACGTTTACTCTTATCTCATTTTCTTTAAAAAAAAAATGGAAAAAGTAAGACGTACATCTTGTCTCACACTGTGGAATTCGAAAAAAAACCAAAACATGAAATAATGGAATGAGAGTGATACAAATCCCGCCATATTTGTCTCTCCATGTGTGTCCTCGGCGACTCGGATAGTCGGTCGGTACACGTCTTTCGTTGTGTGGTCCAAGCGAAAGCTGATCTTTCACAGCGACGGTGCGGCGGCATGGTGCTGTTTCAAGTGTCAATGTTAATATTTCCATTTTGTTTTATTTTTTTCCATTGATAGGTCGTTTTTTATTGCTGTAGTTTTTCTTCGACATGGAAGTTACTTCGTTCTTTTAATAGCTAAAAAAAGCATGTCTTTTTGTTTTAAAATCATGTTCCTTCGTCTAAGATCACCCGTTTTATTTTCAACATTTCATTTAATTTAATTTAAAAGTATATTATGGTGCATGCATCGCAGACTTTTGTTTTCTTCTAAATGCCCATGGTTTTTCATTCAACAAAACACGGAAGCGTTCACCGCACCACCGTCCAAGCAAATGCGCGAATGCATCTTTATCTGCAGCGAACCGAACGTGCGTAAACTGACACGATCTCATAATTCATCCGCGTTAATCAGAGTCCACGAATCAGCGGGGCAGACATTCTTTCGGCCATGATTCTCGGAGCGCATTTCTCGGATGGTAATTTAAGCGAACCCAGCGGTCAATTGGACAAGTGAGGAGTTTTGCAAGAAAACAAAAAGGAATAGCCGTACATTACCATTCCAATGTTGATCCAATCTGGGTCGGTTCGTGCCAGGCAGCACACGGGCTTGCACATAAAATGCGGCGGACGATGGTTTTGTTTTGTTACTGAACGAAAAAGAGCGAAACCTGAACGATGGATATGCTCGAGGTTCTTTAATTGCTTTGCGCGCAGCTTGGGTCGGTGCAGAAAGCGACAGTAATAAATCAACCAATTGCTCGAGAGATGGACGGTTAAGATGTGCAAATGTTTATGGTTTCTTTATTTTAACTTGTTGGTAGTTTGCTTGGTTTGATGTTTGCATCTAAAGAGAGAGGTTTTTTTTTTCAATAAATAAAAACAATCAGGGACAATAATTTTAGCAACAATTCTTATGATTGCCTTTCCTTTGGAGTATGCAATATGGGTTAGTTATTAGTTTTAAATCTTATATTTACGTAGTATTCATGTCGCTATAAAAGTACAAAAAAATGTACTTCTATTTACAATGATTTTGTACACAAAAAAGGTTTCTCTAAGCAATCAGATAAGTATGCAAACGGGGAAGTTTAAAAGGTGATGCCCTTTTCTCTGCTGCCTTCGCGGCCCAGGGTTGACAAAGGTTCATGGAAATGTATTTCCCGAGCAATTTACACGTTCCAGGGCAGTGTGTGAGTGTGACATGTAAAGGTCGTTTTCGTTAGCGCAAACATTTTTGAGGATTTGTTTTGCCTTCTTTTTGTCGTGATTTCTTATTTAAAGTATTTGAACCGTGCTTTACATACAATCCTTAAAGAAGACAGTGTGCTTTAGTTTAGTTTAGGGAGAAATAGTCTGTAAATTACGATAACCTTAAACACAAAGTAAACAACAAACAAGTTAAAGAACTCTTAAACTAAACTTGTCATAATAATAACTCGTTGGATATCAGATTCGAATTCAAACCAACTGGATAAATTTTACGATGACTCAGGAGACACATGTTCAAAACCTTTGGTGCCATAAGTGGTGAAAAGTATCTATGTGTAGCCAGCTATGTCGTTCCACATTTTGAAAAGTTGACCCAAAATTTAGCTTTTCATTTGCACTCAAGAATTTGGGCAATGGAGCCATAGTTTCTAGAACATCTACAAAGACTACTAACTTGTTCTTTTTCGGCGTAGAAATGTTGACCTAACCGTAATTTCCATAACCGACACGTCCATCGTGACCATTCGGAGCGCAGAAAACACACGTGCCACAAAAAAGGCTTGGAAAGCGACTTCCAACTTTATGACTGTCGAAGTTTATGACATATCCACCACAGGACCACGCCTACGACCTTCTCCGTTGTTGCTGATTTTGGTGACTTGATAATTGTTTGCCTTTTTCCCGGTTTGACTATTTGAACCTATGCTACACCTCTATGGGTTTATGGTTTATGACCGTAAAATGAACGAACAACTTCAGCTGAAGTTGTTGCTTACTGCTCAGCCCAGCTAGAGCTTCCGGTAAGTTTTGAATGGTCTGTTGGAGGACGCCTGCAGTTCACAAACTGTTACGGTTTGTGGGTATGGTTGGAGTAGTGAACACATTTGTTGCAGCAGTCAATTGAAGAGTAATTGAAAGACACATATTTGAGTAAATTATAAGCAGCAGCAGGCCGAAGAGAATTTCTTCATTTCTTTCTTCTTGTTAGGGGGCAGCATACGGCTTCAAAAGTCGAGAGTAATTTACCTTTTCTTGTTTATTATGTTTTGTACACATGCTTTGAAAGATGATTTCCGTGTTCGTACAGCACCGAGCATGACGAAGGACGAATACCTGCCCTGGGTTCAGTCTTTCCTTCACACACTCCCAGAACAGGTAAACACATTCAGGTCCTCTGCAAATCCTGGCTTTTGCCGAAGGGGGAGGTCATAAAAATTAGCATATTTTTCGACATGCAAACTACAGAACCCAAAACAAGCTACAACGGCATGGGACGGCGTTCGTTTTCATCGGCACTTCTCGCTGCTCCGCTGAGGACTCATTAAAGGATGATTTAAAGGTGGTTTGATGCAGAAAATGAAGAAAACAGAGACAGAAAACAAACATTTTCGTCACTGCCGGCGGCCATTGATGCAAGGATACGATGCTGAATGAGGCATTAGGGGGAGTCTTTGCGCATGGGAAAGGTCTTGAAAGATTTAAGCCTTTGGAAGGATGTGTGTTTTTTTTTTGCATTTGCAGAAACATGATGGGAAGCTGGTAAACTCGAGCCCGTTGATTACGGAACCCAAAACAAAACCGTCTAAAATAAGTTGGCCTTAAAAATGTTATCGGAACGTCGCTGAAGAGTGATACGTTATCTATGGGAACTAAATCATAAGATAGAGAACCTACATGTGATGCAATTTGACGCTATGCTCTCGAAATTCCGCTCGTCATTCGGTAACTTTTGAACGACCTTCACAAGGTAACTAAGCCACAGACAGAGATACAAAAAAAGGGCTATAGAACCCGGAGAAAACCGGTTTTCTGGGCATGAATTTCTTTGTTGCTTTCCCGTTTAAGTCGTTCAAAAATTAAATGCCTCAGGATACAAAACCAAAATGTAGTAATTAATTACAGGGCACATTTCATAGGGCAAAAGATAAGAAGCACCAAAGAAAAAAAAAATTCAGTATAAAGATAAGTTTCTAAATTCTCGCAAATCAAATAAATAAATTTGCTTTTAGAGCGGAAATGAATAAAAAAATGTACCGTCCGCAATATGATAACTTTATGCAAAACTGCCAATTGTTTAAAAGGCCCAACAATCTTTAATAAAACTAATCGTTTTTATCGTTCGACGCTGTAGTGATAACGACGTCTCAAGTCCAAACTTCTATTAATAGGTTAAAATGTTACATGTTAACCGGTTGAAGTACGTGGACAAAACAGGGACTCGGACATGGGCGGGGGCATATCGGAGATGCTGTTTCGAGATGAGATTATAATCTCACGACGGATGAATGAACAAAATGCCGGCTTTTTTGGGATGCGAATGAACAAAAGCAAACAATTTTGAAGAGAGCGGTTGAGAGAATGAACACTCTCCTGCAGTGCAAAATAGAAAAAATGCTGTTAAACAGCCGGCACTTTTTAGTGGGAAGCAAAACAATGCATAGATGCTTGTTTATGGTATAATTAGTTGTAAAAGTTTTGAAACAGTTTTGATCAGTATTAAAACCCGCGAATTGTTTACGATTGTGGCAAACTCGAAAATTGTATCACTATTGATAAGATAACCGGTTTTGCACAAAGCGTTTCGTTCCCGCAGGCGTTGTCGTTAGCGGCGATGTTATAAGCTTGCGAGAGCGTACCAAAATTCTCTCGCGTGCGATGTTTTTCCAAAGCTCACTCTTACCTTCTCGCTCTGTATCACGGAGTCGGAGCTCGATGGTGGCTGGATGGGCAGGTTTCCGGCGCACTACCATTCATTCGTTGCGTAGCAGTAGACCTGGTCGGACGTCGGTCGTTCGTCGGTGTTCCGTTTTTCTTGTGTACCGTACCGACGCGAGCGTAGTGATCCGTTTCGACGAGAAGCTTTCCCACTGAATCGCCGACATCTCGCGTGTCTTGGAAGTGTGCTGGCTGTTTACATTTCGCAAGTGTACGCGTACACGGTTGCCATTGCGAGGCTTTTTGTGTTTCGCCAAGGCTGGGGAGAGATGAATTTGCGTTTGTGGAAATGTGATTACCATACGACAGCCATACAGCATCCGTTCCCGTTCGAGCATCGGTAGAGGTGTGGGCATTTTGTACGTGAGCCTCGTGACGGTGAGGGAATTTGAGGCCCGCCGAAGCCCGCAGTGTAAACGTGTCTTTTCCCGGTGGAAGATTAAGTGTCTTTTCGGCGGAGATTTGTGGCTGTTCGCAGTGTGTGTGTTCTTTGCCTCCGTCTTCTTTGCTGCGGCGATAAAATACACCTTCCAAGAAGAAAAATCATACCTGAGGCCGAAATGAGCCAATAGCCCCCGATACAATCCTCCTCATTGAAGCATGTCAACTAAGCTGCCAGCTTCCGGCGTCATTGAAAAGGAAGCAAAGATGCTGTGCGTTTTGTCGAGCCTGTGCATCGTGAGGCTTGAATAGCAAGTGAAGAATAAACGTAACGAGCCTATTAGCAACATTTTGCAACCTCCTCGCAGTGTAAATTTGATTCGATTTTCAATTCGATCAAGTTTGAGGGCTCATTAGCGTGAAAGTGCGAATGTGGCCCAGGTGAAAGGGTATTTCGTGTTAGTTAACGAAGCGAGTGGGAAAACAAACGCCAATCGAAGTCGCCGTTTTGTCCAAGATGTTTTTCAATACGTGAGCAAAGAAGGCACTTTCCGGCAGAGAAAGAAAACAAAAATATTGTCCGTCGTGAGTGATGGGAGATAAAAAAATCCACCATTGCAGCCATCATGTTTTTTGAGGAATGAAAATTGAATTATCTCCACGCTTGATCAAAAAGCTTTGCCGCCGTTTGAAAGAAGCGGTCTGTAACACGTGTGTTTGCCTGCCGCTGCGCTTGTGTGTGGGTAAAATTGTGCGAATGTTAATTTCAATGTTGCCCGCCCTAGTATCCGGTGGTACCGAAGTGTGAAACCTAACGGGCGAGTGAGTGTGTGCTCTTGCTCAAGTTTTAATTTCTGCCAAGTGGGCAAAATGTTCGTCTGTGTGTGAGTGAGCAGAGGAGGGAAAAATTGCTGCCAGAGCGCTGTTCTTAGCAAAGGTGTTCCCTCTCGTGTGTGCTGTTTGTTCGACGGCGACCGGCAGGTTGTGAATAACGTTGGCGATAATTAGATTTACCGTTTAATTACCCAATCGAGCCTTGCTGGAGCCTGGAACGGACGTGAAAGTGACCAAACCAGACAGTTTGGATGCAAATAGATCCCACCAGCACAACGCGCGGTGTGTCTTCAGGCCCAACATATTGAATGGTTTGGAAAGAAAAACATCAACCACACACCGGCACCTTTCACCCCATTAACAGGGTTGCGTTAGAGATCAAAGCAAACATTGGTTTGTGGAAGCTGTAACCCGATCCATCCCTCAGAAGGACATCCAACGTATCCTCTTGACCGCCAAAGCTGCACCAGCAAAGTCAGCAAACATGTATCTGCAACAATCGGGCCCGATGTCACCGCACACACCGTCAACACGCAGCAGCAGCCGCAGCAGCAGCATGCACCTGGTCGAGTACGACTACGACGAGCCGAAACCGGCAAAGGTTAGTTTTCACCTCACTTCAACGAAAGGAAAAGGAAGCACTGGGAAACCCTGTCTCCGCCCCCAGGGTGCTGCAGAATCCTTCGGTCCTGGTTGTTTACTCAGCTAAACTTAGCATGAAATTATAAGCTAATACCACAGGGCCATACCATTTAAGTTTGTGCCGACTTGGAAATCAACTTTTGGCACAGATTGCAGCACCCACCCTCCGGGTAAACAGTGGACCAGATTGAGTTTCCTTTAGAAAATTGAAACCACTCTTGGAAGCTGCCATACCAACCCGACACTTCATTCGATATCAAGGAAGGAGTAATATGTTTCCAACCATCAAATGAAGCCATACCAAACCGGGGTAAAAGTTCGGGCAAACAAGCTCAGAAAGTGTTGATTCCAGATATTTTAACCAAGAAGTCTTTGATATTAATGTTTTTTTTCGGGTTCAGATTCGCTCAATCATTTTATTTTTCTTCATAAACAATTTCTTATGATACACCAATATTTTGAGGCAAAGTGATTAAAAGTTTTCCTCTGCTATAACTTTAGATAAAATATTATTTTTTTCATTCCTCCTTGACACGTGCAGTTTGAGAGTCATTTAGTCTGCAAAATTCAGAGACACTTGTCAGGCTGGTGACGGGACACGATTGAGCAAAACTGTGAATCGGAGAGGTTGCCGGTCGTAGATAATGATGAGTATGATAAATGAGCCTGTTTTGGTCCTGCCGTGCGGTCTTGCCTTGCTTACTCAGGTGAAAAATGTATGATTGTTTTCTGCCAGCCTTGGAGCCGGACACGATAACAGCAAAACTAAACAACGACAGCAAACAAGTTGCAGAGGACGAATACAGAAAAGAGCAAAACACCTCAGTTGGCAACATCTTCCAGGTGGCGTTAATTTTCACGTCCACCGCACCTTTCCGCTGTCTTCACGGCCGGCGGTGGTTGGCGATGCTATCGGCGAAAGCTCCATCTTTTTCTCACCCATTCTCGCCGCCGGGAGGCGATTCTAATTGCACTGCCATTGCTAATGAGGCGTGTTCCCCGTGGAGAAGAATTTCAATTAAACAATTATAAATCTGCGAAGGCGATGGAGGAGAATTGAAGATGCTGATTCCAGCTGGCGGAAGTTTTCTTTTCCAGCAATTCAACCGATCGTTCATCGGTTGATAGAATTATCATCGATCTGCGAAGCCATTAATTGATGCAAAGAAATTGAAAAACTAGCTTCCTGGAGAGGGAGCATTTTAATTTGATACCTAGCGAATCGCATCGTGTAAAATTTTTCAATCATCATAAACACAAACCAATTTGCATTTCTTGTCCCGTTCTTCAAATGGCAAGCTTTCCCGATGTTGTAAAAACCACCGTGCAAGTTCCACGCCTTAAAATTGGGTAATGAAATTCCTGTACCAAAGACTCATCGCCTATGAGGCAACGTTGAGTAGATTATTTAGTTATCTCTTTCTTTGCTGCATTTGATTATCTTTTTGTGTCTGCTTGTTTGGACAATGTTTGGTGAACAAATCGCATTAGCAAAACTTAAGCTCCGTTAAAACCCAAGATTAAGGCTAGAAAGTGCGCGTCCGTGCAGCACAGGGTGCAGCAAACTTCGGACAACAAAGACATTCATTGTGGACGAAGATTAATGCTGGTGTAACGAAAGAAGATGGTGGGTTACGGTGGGGGAAAAACGGCACAAGTGGCGGTAAGCACCATCTCGCCAAAACCCGTTTTTATCGATTCATGCATTCGGCGCCCGGTCGTCCCCACCACCCGCGGCGTTCGGCATGGTCAGCATAATCCGGAAGCTGTGAAACTAGCGAGAAGCGCTCAGACCGGCTCGGCGACTACGGCTGGAACCGAGACGCCCGGTTCGATTCTATGTATGCGCGCATAAAATGCAAGTTCACGCTTCTTGGCCATCAGCCTGGCGACGGTGGTCGGTGCCCAGTGGGGTTCTCCTAGCCATAAATGGAAGAAATTCGTACGCTTCAGTGTCAGCGGGTTTTTTTTTCTCGCTTGGTCTCTTCTATTTCATTTGCCTGCGTTCGGAGCAAAGCTCGCTCGAAAGGTCGGCAGCCTGCCTGCCTGCTGCACTGTTACTATTTGGTGTTGGGCCACCGCGAGTTGCGGCCACGAAATGGAACCAATATGACCACCAGATAGCACCCTCAACCAGATGGTCATTTAGCACCCCTCATTAGCCCACCACCATCAAGTCGGAGCCAAAAACCTTCCATGTTTTTGCTTTTCGCTGATTTACGCGAGGATGTTTTTAACCTTCTTCTTCATTTTTTTTTTTTCATTCACAACATTCGGTGTTAACCAAATCCGCTAGCGACTGTTGCGAGGTACAGCCAAGAATGTTAAAAAAAAGAAACCCACCAGACCACCCGACAAGCCGAAACCGCGGGAATATCCCAACGGTTCTCGCGTGGAGCTTTTTAAGGAAGGTGAACTCACCATCTATTTATTTTTTTCCCTTTACCGGCCGAGATGTGTGGCAATTTGCTACGAAATTAGCAAACAGGCAGGCAGGTACACACAACAAGCGAAGACCGGACCGGTGTTTGCAACGCGGCCTCACAGCAACGAACGCAAAGTTCGGATGGCGTCATCCGGGTGCTAAAGCAGATTGCGAAAATCCACTGCTGCGCCTTTTGTGTCACGTATTACATACGTAGGTTCCGCGTGGTGATGTGGGCTGCTGATATCTAAAGAGCGAGAAAAATTAACGTTATCAACTGTTGTCGGCCAAAGGTTGGACTTCCTGAAGCCGCATAGGCTAGCCGCTAGGGTCTTTTGGGAGTCTCCACCGCTCGTGCGAGTTGTCAAAATGTCCCAATCGCTTCTCCTCGTATATCGATCATCGATCCATCGTGTTTAGATAACGATAAAACCCCCCCAGACGTTAGTCATGTAATTTACGACAAGCTGTTGGATTCTGGCGAGGGGCTTAGCTTCGAGTACTTCGTACACTTTGGATGGCTTACGATCGATGGGAAAACATGCCTGCGAATGGCCTACGTGAGGAATAGCATGGCAATGCTAAGGAATACAGCCATTTGCCTTTTTTTTTTAGCACACACGAATAAATATGATATGTTGAGACTTATGAATAATGTGAATTATTTTATGTGTTTTCTAACAATTAAAAATGCCTTAGTTAACGCTTTCAGTAGAATCATTATTATGAGAATTCCAGTAATATATTTTTGACACTATGTTTTGACCTTTTTTTGCGACGAAGTCACATGTAGTTTGAACCATGGTATAAAACTACACAGAACGAAATTTGCGAACTTATTCAGCAACCGGATTGAATATTGTCGATTCGCATTAAGAGCTTTAATAACCGTCTGATTGCTGAATTGCATCTTCGTTCAAGAGGCAGGAACCTCGAGAGTTCTGCCAGTAAACGGGAAATGGCAACGATACACCGTTAATGGCGAATAGTGCCACTCCAATGAGTTCCACTAATTGTGCATGATCAGCTGAATCGGCAGACGGCAGAACCTGGAAGGGAAAGGTTCCTGGCTGAATGATGGTGGCGAAAAGACGCGCTGCATTCAAGGGGATGCGGCGATGCACGCTCCACAGGGAGAGTGGGTTGAAGAATCGATGATATTTTATCTCTTATCATCGAATGCGGCCCCCCCTGTGGGAGCTAGTGACAGGCTGTCGGTTTCATGGTGGTGTTCCTTTCGTAGTGATGGAGACATTATCCGAGTCCGTGGCAGGACACAACTGGGGAGGAAGTTATTAAACGAGGGACTGCAAACATATCGAGCGTACCACACTGATGGTGGGGTGGGATGGTTGACCGCAAATGGAAGATGGAAGCCTGTTTGCTATTAGCATTACGGGAAGCAATAGGAAGAGGTGACAAGCAAATGATACCGGTTGCTCATTAAAAGCGGCCAATATTGTCGGATGGGGAACGCTATTCGAGGGGTGCTAGACCGTTTGATAGGTCGCCTCCCGCTGCTCCACACCATGTCTGCAAGCGAGCTTTTATCGTACCGGCAGTTGATGTATGTAACTACTTTGTACTATCATCCGGCCTGCGTCTGCAGGGATACAAAATCGATAGCTCAAGTGCCATTTCGTGACAATAGTTTTCCATTATGCTTCGGTGCATCTAATGTCGCCTTTTGTCGAGTGAGGTCTGTGAGCAATGGCTTTTGCAGCACTTCTGTATAATCCCAAGAACAAAGCTATAGCTATATGCTCTGGTGAATCTTGGTTCGATGAATGAACGTATAGTAAACGACTTCCAGATTCCAAAATAATTAAAGCACTTAAAAGCGCATTGGGAAAGTTTCTACTGCTTAGAATTGAAGTTGTTAGAACGCACATAAGCCACTTCTCTTTCACAGTTATCGGTCGGTACACTTCGATGGCAATTAACGTTCGCTGTTCAGCCGCTAGACATGTGCTGCATGTGCACCGTTTAACTTCTCTTTAGACCGTTCCCGGTTCAATCCCCTTTCCACTAACGGGGAGTGTGTTTTCACCTGCCGTGTAATCTTCTCGGTTGAAATAATGAAAGTCAGCCGGTTGGAACCATTTCTTGGAAACAAACTCGCTCGTACCACTGGCACAACTCCATGGTTGTCGCAAAAATTAGCTTCATCCGCTGGAAGACTGTGTAGTGAAACCCTGCAGATGCTTCTCTTCTGGCTTCAGGCTCGGTCCAAAACTTTCCCGTTCGACAGTCGGCAAGTGGCGAGAAGCGAAAAGTGAAAAAACGGTAAATGGCGCCCTCCATGTGGTGCGGTGCGAGTTCAACCACCTTCTGCTGATATGGTTGACCACGGGTATAGGAGATTATGGTGATGTGGTTTGGTGGGGCTGTCGAGGGGACGGGGGAGGGGAACAAAGCCACGGACGGAAGCTGCCCGCTGGGATTCAGCGGGAGATCGTCCGGGTGGAACATAAACCACTTTGAACTGCAACGATTGCGAATAGACACCCATCCCTCCCTCCTCCGCCATGTACACGTTTACTTCTCCATGGTGGTTTCCCTTACAGCTACCAGCTTCGTGTTCCGGTGAAACACTTGCTGTAATCTGCAGGAGTCGCTAGGGAACGGAAACTCTCTTCGATTATTGCCGGTGACCATAGCGACCCCCGTGCTTAGCGATATCGTATGGCCGATATCTCCGGATGGCATATGCGATCTCGAGGGATCGTATAGAAGATATTCGTCTAGGTTCAGGTCCATGTAAACCCTTCCGAAACCCGCCAACTTTGCACGGCATTTGAATGACGGAAGCCGCCAGCTCAAAGAACCAACATCGTGTGCGAAGACGTCTTGCGATTTTGCCCCCTCGGAAACCCCGCGTTGAAGGAAGCAGTCAGGTGGCGTCGAAATGTCCATTGCACAGTCGACGCGTGTCCCTCGCGTTCACTCGGTCGTGATCACGCTTCGACGATAATTTTGATAATGAGCAGAAACGACATTCCACCAAGCGGAAACCGCCACCAAATCGCGAACGGACGGTCGTCGATGCAAATGTGCCCGCGAGGAAGAAGAAGTGGACCCCGGTAAAAGCCATGTATATTCATACACTCTACCCTAGTGGGAAGGCACTAAGTTGGAACGCAATTGCCGGTCCGGTTCCGTGGGGTTAAATGGTAGCGACTCGTAATCGCAATGCGACACGCTAAAATTGCCACGAATGGGAAAATTGTCGACGAGGAGGAGCGCTATGTGCGCAGAGCGCGTTGAAAGACAAACTTACCTCTCCAACCTCAGGCTTCGATTCACTTGAAAGAAGCGAACTCCGACGCCATTCCACCATTTGAAGGAGTCCAATTTCGAGGCAGACCGCACATGGGTGGCCTGGTCGGTCAGGAGTTTCTCTCAAACATCTTAGAGTTGCGGTTTATGCATTGCAAAGAACTTGAAGGCGCCATGCGGATGGTTCCAAGAGCTAGATGCAGGGTGTAGCAAAAAGGTATTATGTAGGCAAAGAAACCGTCCATTCGGTAAAAAACCCTGCTTGGACGGATGAATTATAAACTATTCCTCGGGCTGCCTCACGTTTTTCCCGTCGCCGATACTTGGTACTTCCTTGCTGGCTATATTTGCAAATGAAATGAAACGGGACAAAGTATGGCAATCAAACGCATCGTGAAGGGCTTTTGTTGACCATTCTCGGGGCAATAAAGTATGGCGCATACAAGTGTGTTGAGGCTTGAATGCAACCGCATTATAATCTCCCGCTGGTAGTTCTTTTCCTTCCCTGTTTGCTTTCCCCATTGCTAACGATGGACTCCATATCCGTTTTTCTTCGGAAACATAATTCTGTGTGTCATCTTTCAGCCGCTCCTTTTACGGTACGGTCGAGGTGCATGCGGCGCATTGTTACACATGTTTTCATCGCTAATTTTCCACATACTTAACAATCGACATTTATGAAGCCCGCAAGCGCGCGCCACATGCGAAACGCAAACGCCAAAGGTGCCTGCCACTTCCTGCCCAAGCATTAACCCCGTGACAAATGTTCCATTGTGCATTGTTGTAGGGTGCTGCTTTTTTTTGGGAAGGGAATCGTCTTCCCTTTTCCACCGTGTGCGCAGGTTCAATCCTTTTTCGGTTGGCATGTGCAGTTTACATATGTTCCACAAATGACGATAATGCAATGCTGGTTTTCAAAATTGAGCCTGATTTCTTCGTGCGTCGCTAGTGCACTCGTCAGCGAAAAATTCTTTGCTCGCGGATATTGCCAGCGAAACGCAAGTTGCCACCACGTTGCCACCACGTACCGCTGATATTATACAGAACTGTGTTGCCATAACTCATCGATACGACGGTCGGGAAAGAGAAAAAAACGAAATTAACTGACTCACGATCAGCGTGGACACAATCAAAGCACTGACGGCTGTTCCCATATTCCCGGTTCGCGCCGAGTCGTGCCTTGCGTTCCGTCTCTTCACCAGCCACCAGCATGCCATGCGTGACTGGATCCTTGGCCCTGGGAGGCCTAAGAATCTGCAAGAATCGACAGAACACAAATTCTCTCAAGTCCGCGCCCGGTAAGACGTCGGCCGGCATAAACCCGGATGTTGTTGAGCTTGTTCTTTCGTGAAATATTTACTCAGATTCGTAACACAGCAAACAGTGAACATTGCGGATCCATAAATGTCAGGTTTTACGGCCGTGAGAGGTACATTGCATCAAATGATCGGGTTAGTTTATCAGACGGCTTAATTTTTTTTCTCGCTGTACAAAGCTGATCTTGAAAAAGAAACGGAAAAAGTAAACCTGTAAGTAACAACAGCTTTCGAGCTTCTGGAACCTCTGTCCGTGTTCCACCCGCTCTCCCGGTCTTCGATTGTAACGCAAGTGATTCATGTGAGTAAAAAGCTTTTTCGTGGTTTTTATGATCGTACTTTGCCTTTCGATTTTCCTTTCAGATTCGGTTTGCATTTTGCTTGATAATCTCCTTCCATCTCCTTCCATTTCGAGGGTACACTTTCTTACAAAACTTCGCCTTGTGGTACTTGAACTTGCAAATGTGTTCTCACTGCACTGCAGTTATTTTTCCTTCCAACTTCGTCCGAATGATGTTCATATCTTCATTCCATCCGGCGGAAGGTTTTTGGAAGATAAATTACGACAATTCAAATTTTATGATTGCTCATACACAAAATTATGACCCTTTGCCCTTACATTCAACGGCCGGTTGCTGTTGGGAGAACGGCGTTTTATGGGTTTCTTTTTGTTGCATCGATTGCAGTTCTTTTTTTTTCTGCTTTCGATTGTAAGTTTAAGTTCATTTTTTGCAAGCCTTGTTTTCTTATGGCTCCATAACCATTTGGCATTGAAACCGATGCGATGCGACACAAGACCCATCGATCGAGGGAAAAAGGCAACGATCGCAAGAAAGAAACTCTCGAATCGAGCATAAACCGTTGCCTCCGACCCAACACGAGGGGGCTGCTTCGCCTTGCCGAGTCGATTGTCGGTTTATTATTGAGCCGATATTTACTGCCGGTGGCAAAAATTTGCCTACAACTTGTAGCGTTTTTTCGTTCGTCTTTATATCTTGAATTCGTTTCTCTTTTCGTCCCTTTCGATCGAAGTCGGAGCCCGCAGGATCGAGCTGAGGGACAAAGTATTATTGGAAAGTAAATAGTTTTCGACGGTCGCTCGCCGGAGTGAGGCCTGAGGGAATTCGCCAGGAATTGAGGGCTGTTGTTGTTGTTGTTGCTGTTTTTTTTTTTTTAATGGCGATGTTTCACGGCTCCGGGTGGGTCAGGTTCAGAGTCACATGTTGCAACGAGTTTTGTGTAGTGGCGACAAAATGAACTTCACACCCGTGCATACGCTTGCGTGTCAATTTAAACCCTTTTGGAGAGTTGATGGCAATCTGCAGTCGCGAACACACAAGGTCGTCTCCCGGGCGTCGCTTCAGATAGGGGGTCCTCCCGGGCGGCTACAGGTGCTACTCGCCTTGGGTCGAAGGAATGAAGGAGACATATACAGACCTCCAAGTGTATGTCAAAGAAGAAGGGAGAGGAATCGATTGGCGAGAGAAAAACCAGTTTCTTTGCACGCAAGAAAGAAACCTCCTCGCCGCCAACGGCGTAACAACGGCGAACCCTGACATGACCGGTTCGTTGTTTGGAGCGTCGCTTCAAAACGATTGCGTGCATTTTTTTTTGCATTTGGTTTCGCATAATAGCAGAAGGATGTGCCGACACCACCTCTCGCGAGCATTTGACGGATGATCAATATATTGCCATTGGGGGAGTTCCCTCCGTTCAGCTGGATTTTGGGGTTTTGGGTGAAGAATTTCGATTGTGCCACTAAATTACGTATTTAAAAGTGTCTTAGGCCGCTTGGGGGGCATCTTTCGAGCCCGTGGCATCCTTTTTTTTCTAAAAAGTTTTTTCTCCTATAGAGATTTCTTATCTTGCGGAAGTGCCTCATAAACCTAGTTCGCCTTCTATCGATGAACTCAAGTAACTTCATCTAATTTTTCGAAACTAAATCCCAGACCGTAAACTTTGTGGTACCGCTTATGGAGTGGTACTCCACGCATAATCTGTCACACAATCAGCATCGAACGATTTCTAGGCTCAAGAAAAAGCCAACTCTCAACATCGCAAACGTCGTCGAAGTACCGTGCCTCGATGTTATCGTGCTTATGACATTTTTTAGACATCAACGCGAGCAACACACACACTCCCTCCGGCTTGCTAGGCTTGGGCAGTAAAATCCGAGGTTACAGCGAGCCGCTTCAACGAACGAATTACAACTACCTTTGTGGCGTTCGTGCGGCAACGTTGCAACGAGCTCCGGGTACTGTTTGTCCGACACCTCTTATCTTATCGGTGCAAAACACGCTCGAAAACACACCGCTCGGGTCCACAGGTAGGTCGGTCGAGTGCGTTTGTGGAAACCGATAACCGTGTCCACCATCGGCCGTATTTCAGATGATAAGGGAAATAGGTTGCTGCATTGAATTTCGAGTAGCAACACCGTCGGTGACTGGCTTCGGCGTTAGGTCCACGACTGAATGACATCTCAACAGTTGGCGAGACATCCACAGAAAAGTGCAACAGCTGGACAAACTGATCATGGTACTTAAGGTTGGATCCTTCATCCTACCCAACATACATTTGCAATAAAAATGGAAAACTAATTTAAATAGCGAGGTTAATCAATGTGGGAGCTAGCTCCAACGGGACGGGAGGGTTATGTTGGTGTGGAATACGAGCCTACATATTACATGAGATTGTTGCCCAACCTTCAAAGGCAGATCTCGCCCTGAAACGAAAAACGTTCGCCTCTTTAACAAGTCGTCGTCGTCAAGTTTTGCACATCAAAGCAGGAAATTACAAATTAGACACAATTCGTCCCTTGATCATGGTGTCCTGAATTTTCCATTCCTGCGACGTCCACAGATCGGCAACAGTTGCGCACACATTTCATCCCTTGGTGTGAGAAGGGTCAACCCAGGTCCGTCAATTGGTACGAAGGCATTGAACCAACCCCACCAAGTAGCGAAATGGAACGGAAGCGCAACTGCTCCGCTTGCTGCTCCTGCAACAAAGTAATTAAGTGTGCAATTTTCTGCTCCGCTTCGGCGATACTGCGCCCCTCATTTCATAGTCCACCACCGGTGTTTGC
Organism: Anopheles atroparvus; assembly: GCA_914969975.1. Classification (NCBI taxonomy): domain Eukaryota; kingdom Metazoa; phylum Arthropoda; class Insecta; order Diptera; family Culicidae; genus Anopheles; species Anopheles atroparvus. The sequence continues at coordinate 30,512,080 of CAJZCY010000002.1, read as the reverse complement.
TTAGTCGAAGTCGCACCCGTGCCTCCAGGAAGGAGTCGATTGTTGCAAACGAGATGCAGCTTGCGGCGGGTGCAAGCAATTGTGACGATTGGCAACGGTGTTTAGTCTTCCGGGCGGCAATGCACGTCTTCTGGACTGAATGGTTTTTCATCAAAACGCCCTCCTCAAGGGTTTTGTTTTCCCCCTAAAGGAGTAGGAGAGGGATAGCTTTGTTTGTGTAAGAAGGGAAATGTGAGGAAATTGGAATAAATCAATCAACTGTTATGTTTACTCTGGTGGCGGCATCCGTCAGCGCATCGATCGCGCTCGTCAGGTTCACCGGATGGCTCACGGTTTGTCGTCCGCCATGGTAAAGTTATGGCCACATCATGGAGGTTCTCCAGTAAATACGGCACGCTCCATGCACGGGGCAACGACTAGCCCGGAGGCCTCCCCTTGAACGGTCACGGTGGAGTCCGCGGCGTGTTTGGAAAACCATCATCTCTCCATCATCGACCTTTCGTGCTTGAACGGTGATGGGTGAGTTTTTTTTTTATATATTGTGCCTTCATTGCATATTCCAAACATGCCCCGACACCCAAGTCCACTCGGTTCGGATTTTCCAGCTTGAATTGGTAAACTCCGAAGGCTTCGGATGCGACAGATTTGAAGGGCTAGACAAGAAGGATCGTGCCGTTTCTCTAGTTTCAGTCGAGAATCGAAATTGGCCTCCTAGAAATGACTGGAAGGGGAGCGTGGACTGATTTCAGTGGAAGTGGTGGACTCTAGATAGGCCTAAAGCGTGCTGCAGCCAATTACGCGACGTGAATCCGATAGCATCTGGGTCTAGCACTGTGTTGTTAAATCCACAACTTCGGCTAGGGAATAATTTTTAACATTTGAGTTTGGTCCAACGCGATCCTCTGGCAAACACTCGGGGATTCCGAGACTACAACAAATACTGCGTCAAATGTGCGTCTGTCCAACGCAGTGAGGAAAGTCACGCATGCACAGAAAAACATGATGACATTCTGACATGTGAAATAACATGTCTATCTACCCAGCCTGATGCTGGCTGTCCAAAACACTGCGGCTGACCCGTGTCGTCCAAACAAAGGATCAATGTTCTGTGCTTGTTTACGACAGAACAGAAGGTTGCTGGGCTGCGCTTTTTTATTCACGGTGTGGAATCCTATACTCCCATCGTCTGCACCCAAAAGCAGAGTATCATGTCTACCTGGTTGAGCCATTCATTATTTGATGTTTTTTTTATGGGTCTACCTTCCGGGCCTCCGTTATCATACTACGACCACCCTGTGCTGAGCGTGCCCAATCGTCGGTTTAGAGTTTATCCGGTCAGCTTATGTTGGGTGGTGCATCTGTGGCATCACGTTGCTGGTCATAATTTGCATGCGCCTTACGCCATTGCGTCGAATGGAAAGGTTAGCCACGCAACAGACCTCCTATGTCAGAAGTCTACGACAAAATTAAGCCTGCTTCAATCCTCTTCGAAACTGGAGGAAATTGGACTAAGAAATTCAGTATCTAGATTAAGTCGACCTTAGTTCTTCCGCTGGAAATGGAAGTGGAGGAATCTACATGATACGAAGAATTTATCGCACTGCGCCACGAGAAGCGCTACGGTGTCATTGCCCTACGGCTGACGCTTTACTTGCTCGAAACATGCAACCCAAAGGGGGCCAAGATGGACTCATAATTATAATTTATCTAATCGCACGATAAATAATGTAATTCAATCGCCCGTAATCCCCGTATTTCATTATTAACAAATAAATAAATACGCGCGCACGTTCGGTGTCGGCTTCTTCTGTCAATGCCCGCCGGTCTGATTCTGAGACAAATACTAGGCGTCAGTAAAACCACAGCCGTGGAAGTATTTCAGCCAGACACTGGAGCTCGCTGGAGCAACGGTAGCGCTTTTCCTGTGCCTCTTCCTTCCCCGTGGTCGGTGCGTCTGTGCGGTCAATTGTGGTCGTGATTTGGTCGGCGGAATGCTTGGAAAGATTGTGTCGGAAGCACACTCTAGGGACCGCACGGAAGGAGGGACCTCACGCAAGAGTATTCAATAGAATCATTACTTATTTTATCCACGTCGGACCATGTGCTGGCTGGCTAGCGGACTGGCCCATTTGGGAGATGGAATTAATTAGCGGAGACAGACCCTGGACGCCGAGGGCTGGGGAAGGATTATGTTGCTTCGGACGATTCGTTTTCGAATGTTTATGTGTGATTCGATTGAGCTAAGATTTCTTCTGGGCAATCCTGGCTAGCGACCAACAATAAAGTACACCGAAACACGATTACGGAAGGAAGAACGATAGTTATTTCTTCTCGATAATGCCCTAATGGAATAAATAAGCCATGATGACCTCGGAAACTATTCATCTTGTTTTATGAGTATGCATTGAAGAAAGTCTTTCGACTGAGTTTTTCTGATTGATTCGCTTACATTCTGTACCGTGTGTCAATTTTGAAGGTACAATTGAATAACAGTTAAAAAGCGAAGGAACACACACTTAGGAGAGATTTGTTTGCATCAACCTCGAATCATGTGTTAAAGTAACTTAAACCTCGCCATGGCGGTGTAACACGTACCTGCAGAAAAGCAATCAGATTAAGTTTGCACTCATTAGAAAAATTAAACTATTCACATTCACCTTTCCATCACCATCAAAAGTGAAAGCATTTTATTTTCCGATAAGTGATGGTTCCATCACACCGAGAGAAACGGTGGAAGGAAACCTGACACCATACGATCGCTTTTTGAAAGCTTTTACAGCATAGCCGTCCAGGCTTCCGAGCGCGAAAGGTCAACGGTCGCGCAGGGGATGAAGTGCATAAAATGCAAACAGCGACATCATCATCATCATCATCATTATCATTGGGCAAGCGGGCGTCAACAGTGAGTCTGTTGATGTCTCTCACACGCCAGCCGCTAAATGTCGTGCTTATGTGAATAAACGGTTTGGCATTCTTCGCCCGCTCACAAGCTTTTCCCGGGATATCATCGACGTTTACATCCAGTTAATTATATGCTAATGAGGCCGTTGGCGTTTTATTTATAAATCGGCTCGATGTTTTATGTGCCCACGAGAGATCTCTGGATGCAACGCGGGGAGGCAAGGTGGTTAGTGCATTAATTCGTGATCCATAAAGGAAGGACCTGGACGCATGGGAAAGGCGTGAACGATCGTGTTAGTTCATAATAGTTCTATTAGCACTAGGCGTATTGAAAAATGTGCATCAATTGCACCGATTTCCATAGACTGTTGGTAGCTTTACCGCATTTACATGGAATGGTTAATAACGCGATGATGATTGTTATTGATGGTGGTTAAAGTTTTTTTTTTTTATCGCTGCCATACTTAAACGGGGCAACCTCAAAATACACCACGAGCGTGTTCTTATTGTTGTGCTTACGTCGGCCAATTACTTCCACTTAATATGATGCTAATTTGTATTTTTTTCCAAAATCTGCTTTTGCATTGTTTTCCACCATTTTAAAAAGCTTTGCATTATTAACACAATTGCACCACTGCACGACCTGTACTGTTAAATTTATGTTGGGATTTGCGTTTTGGTGTGGTCACAAAAATAAAACGCTTAAAATTATAACCACCTGAATGACGTTCACTGATGGTAGCGAACGGGAAGGTTTTTTTGTATAATTTTTAATTTCCCTCCATTTCTGCTAATAATCTCGTTTACATTAAACAGTTTTACCGCTTCGTTAACTCGTTCTGGTTATTCAAATGAGCGAGCATTGCCTCTTTTTTGCCTCTTGGCTGGTTGGCGAAAACTTTTGTTTCTACGTTACAGCATTGGGCAGTACTGGTCGGACGAAATTTCCCGGGAAAAGCTAGTGCCATCGTAAACAAACAAACATTCGTGCGTTTTTTAATGTGGGGCTTCCTTTTGTTTTTTGCCTCTTTCATGGCACGGCATCGTTTGTGGCAGATTTCGGAATATGTTTTTTAGAGAAAATATTTGTTGCCATTGTTTCAACTTTTCTACTACTGTTTATCTACTATCATTTATTTTTCTTCCCAAGTGGAAAGAGACTAATAAAAAAGTCCAGACTTACTCTTACTCTTGTAGTATCTCTTGATATCGTGTCTTTCATAATTTGGCAAAGTGCGGTTCGACAATGTTTTACGACGAATCAACTTTGAATAAAACAAATAAATGTATTCAACAAACGACAGTTTTCTGAATGATAGCAATTTGCAAACTGCCAGCTCCTCTGTCACGCCTTCGATAAACCGAAGCAAGAACTACCGGAGATTACATTCAGCATTACGCAAGCGAAACGTTTAACAGAAAACCGCTTCATCATCGACATAAAATCGGAGTAGGCAACTCTTTTGCGGAGAAACTCGTTTCTGTCCAAGAAGGATGCAGACAAAGTTCCAGCATCCCGATTAAAAATGAAAAAAATAAAATAAAATTAGCGACCATGAACAATAGTTGAGATTGCGCGATGGAAAAATGATAAGATCATCCGTCTGCTTTTGATGAAGTGATTTTTTTTCTGCACAATCATCGCCATCACGATCATCTTGCAGCTTGTCGACAAATCGCCGCCATCGAGGTTGGCTTCATCCGCCTTTAGGCATCCGTTGAACGACTTAACCAATTTGCAATTTCTCCTCCTACCCAAGAAGCGACTGCTGCTACTGCTGTTACCCAAGAAAAGGGCAGAAGTTTAAACGCTGTTTTCGATTTTAGTTGTAGCAACACGTCGACCAGCAGAAGAAAAAGTAATCAGAAACGACGAAGCGATCAAGTAAAATGAAAGAAAAAGCGAAGATAAAAATCAAGTGCTGATTACTTGCAGGGATTTATGCCTTAAGCGTTGGTGTCTGTCTTGCTTTAGTCAAACGAAACGTCCATAAATTTCACCACCACGCGAAAATTGTTTTGCCATAACGTTGCGTGTCATTGGTGCGGCACGCGAGGAAGGAACTCAGTTGTCATCTGGAAACCTACGCTGAAATCCGAACTGCTGATGAAAAAGAGGCGGAAATCCACCGGGATGGCCAGATTGAGCCCCCCGAAGGGACCACTATCTCTTCATCTCTCGCGCTCTTTTCATCCCACGGAAGTTGTGGAAATATATTTTCCGACGACAGATAGGCGACTCGACACACCAATTAAAACCAATAACACATGCACCGCTGGCCAACAAGACGTCCCACGCCACGAGTGAAATTTGAAGAAAAAAAAAAACAGTGTGTAGGTTTTTCGGAAGTCTTGCATGCCGATGTCGCGACTGTGGCTCGATTGAATCATCTTAGATGCTGTTTGTTTCATGTTTCAAAAAACCAGTCGACAGTGTTCGTGTTATGGAGGCGAACAACTGGAGGCCGGGAATTTCTCATCCATTCATTTGGCCACCGTTGACAGACATGCTAGCGGCACGCACACTGTTTTAACTGGATGCCTTTTTGTTGTTGTAAGATGTACATTAAACTAATTGGAAGCGGATTCACCACTCTTCTCTTGTATGGAGGAAGCATGCTGTAGCCATCAAAGGAAACTAAGGTGACCTCGTTTTGTATCATTTACTTAAACGGAAAGATGCAGGGACAGGATGGTAGAGAAACCAATTGCCACCCTCGAAGTCCCCTACCTAGCTTCGTTCCCGATACACTGTGTGCGGTGTCGCATTACTTGCCCCGGCACTTCTTTCCATTCGATTGCCATTTGAGAATCGGCACCGAATGGATATCCTACGCTCTTAGTTCGTCAATCCCTTTGACTTCTACTCTAAAGTAACTTCAAGGGAGCGTAAACGAGAATGAACCAAAACGGTTTGTTTATTTGTTTTCATTATGTCGTCTTACGTTGCATTTTCCCTTTTCGGGAGCTCCTGTCCGCTTTCAGTTCGAGTACTCGAAAAGATGAGGTATGATTTGTGCTCTGGCAACCAAAATGGACCATTCGACAGCCGTAGCGTTCATTTCAAGATTTCCTCAGCTGTTTGCACAAGAAATACAGTCTGCTGTTTCTCTTCCCCCAAGGATTTCTGAGAAAGCCAAACAAAATAAGGCTGTACGGCAAAAGTGAAGCGGAAATTGTTGTAAGAGCAGAACGATCCTGTTACATCAATTTTTCTTTGCGGATGATAGAAGATGAAGTCCTGAGAAACGCTTGTCCGGATGCTGGGTGTTCGCACAGAAACGAACGCACAGGATGCTGGGTGTTCCTTACAAAAGCAATAAAACTCGTTGGAATAACCGTCGATAAAGAGTGCTATTCTTTCGCTTCAGTTGTTATTCTTAAGTAGTTTGGTGAATTGAAGCATTGAAATGTCTCAAGGGAGCGTATTCGTGTTGACTGATAAGTGTATCAGATCATTCCCCCAATGTATAATATTTCTCATGCCATGTAGGTAAAAGTGTGAAATTTTTCCAACATATCTTTGTGCCCAAAATTAACATGTGGTGCATGGGCATCGACTTTTGGGCAACGACGAACATAAGGACGAATCGCCCCACGTGGACCAATCACTTCCGAACCTATAGAACCTGTTTTTCCTCAAACACATAACCCTGCTTTGCATTCGTTTGACTTTCTTTTTTTTTTTCTCTCTGTTGATTCTACCTTTCCCACAGAAACTGCTGGCCAAGGCAACCTACGACAACATCGCCGAAAGTACGGACGAGCTCGCCTTTCGCAAGGGCGAAATACTGACCGTTATCGAAACCGACACCAACGGGCTGAAAGGATGGTGGCTGTGCCAGCTGCGGGGTCGTCAGGTGAGTTCTGGAGCTTGTTTTATAGTCTTTCGACCTGATTCTGCTGGATTCTTCCATGCATCCTAGTTCAACTCTCGTTTCTGCCTTGAAGCGTTGAAGTGGGAAGAACCTGTATCCCCATGATCGTCGAGGAGACGTAATCTGTACGCACCGTGAAGCGGACGGTGCAGCAATTCGTCGTTGGGACAAATTTCACCTGTTCCGTTTCCCATCGAAATTAATCCCCTGGGAGGAAACCCGCCTAGCTTGATCGTGGAACGCACCAGTCACAGTCTGGTGGAGTTTGGGGTCTTAGGTTACATTGAACTGCAGGTTCAGAAAAGTTGTAAAACAGTTCGGACCTTCGTACGAAGAGGGCGTCTGGAAAGGATTGTAGCTTAAATGCGCCGAGGCATATTCAAATGAAGAAGCCGCTCTTGTGCTCTTAGACGTTAGGTCGCACTTCCACTGCCCTGAAAATGACGCGGCGCTGCCGGCAAACCTTCTGCTGCCGGGATGGAATAATTTACGATCGGGTCCGTTTTTTATGGGCCTCCACAGTTTGTCGGCTGTGATAACCTCTTCGTGAGCCCTCAGCGAAAGCCCCTGGACCGGGTGAACTTTTGTTACGCTGCTGTTTGCTACGGGCCAGGGCGCGGTGTAGCCACCCATTTCTCCTGCATAGAGATTGCTTGGAGTTGGTCTTCAACGGCGGCGGCTGTTACCGCTCCTGCTGTAAAGACTTGTTTAATTATTCAGCGGATGATTAATGACGGGAACGGACCGGCGGCTAATGGTAGGCTTAGGTGAACCTTAGATTCCGTGCACAACGTTCACGTACTGGCTGGCGTTCAAGTGGCTCTTTTCATACCAGAGGGCTGCACGCTCCTGGTTGTCCCGAAGCAAAGAATATATCCGAAGAGGATAACTCAATTAGTACCGGCTTAACGCTGAGCATCGTCTTCTTCTGCAGTTCCGTTTCGTTGCGCTTTTGAAACGCCCTTCAGTCGCTAATGACACAAGAGTTGATTTGAAATCAAGAATGGCGATACTCATTTCAAACAGGACTGCCGGAGGACTTGAATTGATTCAAGGGTGCCGCATTAGAAGTCGATATCCATCTGCAAAGCATACGGCTTTGAGAACGGTGTCGCTCAATCTGCCATCCAAAACGGACGGCAAACCTCGGAAAGATCAAACAGTAATTGAATAACGTACTTACTAGTAGCTTTTTTCTGCGCTGCAAACTGGGACACCGCACGAAGACGAGAAGAGTTTCTACTTCAATGGTTAAGGATCCGTTACATGGAGAGGAAAGGATAGTCGAATTGATTTCCTGGAACAGAAAGCAACTTCGATCTAACGTGGTTCTATGGAAGACAGATTCATAGATGGATGGCGAAAATAGCAATCGAGTACAAGGACAAATGATAGCACAATGTTCGTACAGCGTTACGTTTGTAATTTTATTTGAATATTTCCCTATACGTGTGCTATGCTATGAATTCCCTTGACAAAGACATGATCGAGTAAGGGAAAACCTCCCGAGACGACTAAACGTAGACTTGTGATGCTCTATTGGATCCTACTGCAACGCACTGCAAAAATGGACAAACAGAAAATTAATCTACTGCATATTTACTTTGCACCTAACCTCATCATTCACCACCCACTCCGCAACTGATTTCATTTAGCTTTTTATCGAAGTCAGCATTTTGAATTGCAAAGGGGGCTAAACCTCATTCCCAGGCAAAATTAAGGAGTCCGTCGTTGCTGGTAACGTACCGTCGTACCACTTCACTACGCACTCTTGAAGTTGATGCGAAAAGGACCATTTGAAGTGGAAAATCTCGGCAAGGAAAAGGGAGTTGCATTTCGCCATCGCCCGGATTGTTGTGTTTCCATAAATGAAAGTATAATACATTGAGGTTCCGGCCGGTGTGCTCAAATGGAATAAATGACTTCGGTGCGGTGCTACTCCGGCAGGCCACCGGTTGAATGGATCACTCGTCCTCTCTAGCGGCTCCTTCTTGCTTGCAAGGAAAAATAAACTCCTGCGTAGAAAAGGGAAATGTTCTGGATGTTGATTTTTCAACAGACTTCACAGTGAGGCAACCAGCACTAGTTACTGAAAATTAATTAAGATGCAAACAGCTCCATCCTGCGCACCCTGATGTATTCATAAGAAAAGTGTCGTATTTGACAGTATTTCCCCTTCTACAGGGTACAGATGTTTGCAGAGTTTACCCTTCGTACATTTCGTACATAGAGTATTGATTTATTCAACTGTGCATGTTTATTTTAATAGTTACACCTTATAGTCCACGATGCAGCTCTAATTCCATAAATTGATTTTTGTCTATTCCACGTTTGATAGAAATTGTGAAAGCATTTAACTATCATCTTCCAAGCATACAAGCATTTCTACGCTAGACGACGCTTTCCTACCTTTCGCATATAATTTACTTTTCCGCATAGAAAAGCTTAAAACAAATATTTGCCATTATGCTTAGCTTTGCCGTTGGCAAACGATCGCAGCGTTCGGATGGTTGGTAGCAAAAAGGAAATGTTCCCCCTACAGTTAAGTTTTTGTTTTCAATGCCCGGTTCGCAACATATTGTCCTGCCCACCCAACCGTCCTCCGATGTTGCACTATGGCCCACAAAAATCAACAACCGTTTGGACTACCCTCGGTACCTGCTCGAGGTAGCGTTTGGCCGTTTATGAGATTGGCTTTTCGGGTGAAATTAATTCGGGCATCGCCGGCGAAACCCGGGAGGAGTCCTGGGGGCCTGCGAGACGTGGCATTGCCGGAAAACATGAGATTATTAAAGGTCCCCTCCCACTAGTCAGTCATTTACGCGCCTCGATATACGCTGCCTGTTTGCGCAAATGGTCCACGAGTTGCCATACTTGCTCGTTTACGAAAAAAGGGGAAGCTGGTCCGACCGTACTCTCCTGGATGTGGAGGCTGATGCTATACGGCTTGCGATGGATGGGCCTTCTGAAACCCTATCATTAAATTTGAATTTCATTGTGCTCCGGTAATAAACACGCACACACACACATCGTATGGTCGTGTCGAACGCTATGGCGGCTTCTTCTTGGGGAAGGCTGAACCCCCGAAAAAGAATCCACAATGGAAGTGGAGTGTTTCCTTTCCTTTCTGTGCTCAGCACCCCTTTGGATCGAAAGGGAACGCAGGATCCTCTGGAATTTTCCATCTTCATTCCATCCGCTCCTAGCGCCTGCTCAAAAGGGAATTACCAACACCCAGACGTGTTGTAGGCATTGGCGCCAGAAAGATATCTACAGGAATCCTATCCCAGCCGAACGCGCATTCAGTGGTTTTCGGTTTTGCGTTCTGCCCTTCAATGCGATGATCAATGCATGCTGCAAAGGTCCCGGGAGGACGTCTCGATCGTGCCGAACAAGGAATTTTACTTATGGAAGCAAACCCCGAACTGTAGTGGTAGGTGCGAACCTTCTTCCTTGCATTCTCCCGAAGGATGGATGATGGGTCGGAGCGTGCGTACTTTGCGACCAAACCACGAAACAAAGGCGTCAGTTTGGGAATGAAATTAAATCTAATTGGAATACATGGACGCCGAGCTGGGAGAGCACGGACTGGTGGTGGAGTCGTCTCACGGCGGGTGGACGTTTCCAGACGCAGACTCTGCAAAGTTAAAGCTGCTAGAAAAGCAGGTGAACTTTGCGTGCAAATATTTGAAACCACCCCGGAAAAAGGGGCAAAATGTACGCGGTGCAACGCTTACATCATCCAACGGCTTTGGTTGTCCCTATTTACGCCAAGATATTCCTTCTTCTCGGGAGCCTCAATGAAATCCACATGGTAGTCAGTTTTGTTGTCTCGCGTTCCGGTAGTTTATTAAAGCCAAACTCACACCGTAGCGCACGGCATGGAAGAAACTGGTGTTATGGTTGTTTTTCCAACCACAGACTAGCACTATTTTCGCCCGAGCACCTTGGTATACGAGTCGGCAGCATCCGACTGTAGCGCCGTGCAGATTATTCATAATATTCTGTTACTTAAGCAGCAACCGTTCCTTCGGGGGTTTCCAGACATTGCGGAATAATGTCAGATCTCCTCTCCCTTATCCCTCTCTATGTCCCTTCCCATAGTCTTCGTGTAAGGCCTCCTCTCCTTCTTCCTACCCGCCGCACGCGCCTCACGCAAAATGATCCATTGATCCGCGCCATGTCTGCCTTCAACGGTCTGAGCCATCTGTTCGATTACCACGTCTCCATCCCTTCCTTTCGTTTACGTCTTATCACTCAACCGGTATAATCGCCCGCACCCTTCCTCATGTTGTCTGTTAACTTAGTTTTAATATTAATTTTTAAGTTTTGAATTATATAGCCCGCGTGGCAAACTTTTTGTAATAAAATAATAATAAATAATAATAAATAAATAACAAAGGGGAATAATAACACGGAAGACAAGAATCTTTTCGAGATAGAGTTAATTTTGTGATACCGGTAGCTCATCCCGTTTCCTGTTTGAAAAGGATAAGGCAACAAGTTTTGTAATGTAATTAATTTTATTATGCGCCGCTTTGTTTTTTCCTGGGGTTTATTGTCGATTTCCCTTTTTTACAGATTGTTTTTCTGTGTAACAGTTGCGCATTTGCTACTGTAAAAGATGCCTTACATAAGATAAAAAATGAACTTGTGACATAGCACTCGTAAAACAATGCAAACATTTTGCTTTTAAACGGAAGATTCAGTTCACGCTCATCGTAAAAAAAAACTTGAAAGTAGCTGTCTTTTTTTTTACTACAACCTTTTTTTCATACTAACCATTTAAGCCTCCTGCTGTGTTGTTGGCCGTTTTTTCCTTCAGGACATGGACACGGTACACAGGACATGTTTACAAACTGATTAGCGGCATTTACGTAGCTTCCGGCAGATTCCTCCTTTTACTGTTTTTCTGGCCGGTGTGACCAATGTTGCGCTTATCTGCCGACTCTACCGAGATGTTTATCCGGTAGTCCTTTTTATCCCGCGCGTATCGTCCCGCACAATTTATCACTAACACGGTCTCTATCCGTGGCATCGTTTTATTGCCCGGCTGAAAAGACCAATCTCAGCGTCCTGTCGAAGGGTTCTGTTTTAAACATAGGTCGGATAAAAGCGCGTCGAATGCTGCTGACGATGTGTAGTAGGGTTAACCGGTGGTCCAGCGTTTCCGGCACCGGAAAAAGAGTTGGAACTCCTCTCGGCCGTGCCCTTTTGCCTACCTTTTTTTGTTCATCTCGTGGGTCCATCGTTTTTTTTAAACCCCTTGTCACACAGAGGTGTGACAGGCGAGAACGGATTATCGCTTTGTTCGGCTAAAGATCTTATCGGGATAAGTTTGTTTGTTTGCTTATTTTGTCTATTGGCTCACCGTGTATGAATGGTTGAGAGTTTATGGATTATTTGTTTCTCATCGCTTTTATTTCTTTTAGATAGTTTACTGTCGACCCAAAACCGGGTAAAAGGGTGCAGCAATCGGTAAAGGTGTAGGAATCCTCATATATTTCTTTTCATCCAAGGATTAATTCCCTACTCTCACTTTCCTGCTTTGAAAAATTACCCCGAAACGGTTTTCAAATTCGGTGCAATTACCTTCGTCTTCTGTGTTTTATTATGAACCCTGTTATTGAGGGTTAAGGAACCCCTTAAGATGTGACCCGTACCCAAAGAAACGGGAATAATCCTTCTCAATGAAACGATAGATCATTTAGCAAACAAATTGCTTTATTACCTTTTGACGATAGGATTACGCCAGATTTTGTTTTTGTACGAATCGGGTTTCGGTGCTTAATGTGCGAGGGTTTAAGATACTCACTCTGACGTTAAATAGGTTCTCTGCCGAAATTAATTCCAAATTTGCGGAAAGGGTCGTGCAGCTGTATTCAATTAGATTTTCACACTTTATGATTTGGAGTATGGAAATTTCATCCTTAAAATGCGAACAAAAAGGTTAATTTCCCTTCACCATTTTTTACTGTAGGATTTAACCCCGGAATTTTGCCTTACAGAACCAACCTGATTGGCAGCTTAAATCCCAAGACATACCTTACGTTTCGTCTGGCCAGTCAAGGGTTTACTTTATTCGCTTTCACATCTGTGAGTGAAAGGATAATATCTGTTCTTCACAACTGCATACGACATGAGCGAGACTCGGCTGTGCAACCGACCATAGATTGCCCTAATCCTTTCTTTTGCTGTGCCCTTTGGCTCTACCTGTCCCTTCGCGTGGTGGGAAGTGTCAGCGGTAAACTGTGAAGCCCGTCAATGATAATTGAAATGTTTCCGCCCGATTCGTAACGCACGAAAGACCTACAAATGCTGTTGGTCCTAAGACTCTTCTTGCACTGACCCGAGACTTTTCGTTACCCTGAAATGGTTGGAATCGCCAGCAACTCGAACGATGGTATGTTGAAATACATCTTTATATTACCATTCGACGGCCCTTCGCAAACGCTTCGTCTCGAGTATCAGGTGCTGCAACCACCGGAGCTGTCAGGAATTGAGAGTAAAAAAGATTTTTTCCGTGCTTCCGGTAAGCCAGCTTCCTTCGCCCCGGTGTGGCACGAATCACGCTCATTTCAGGCATACAGGTTGCCTGACGCTGTACGGGAAACGCACAAATGCCAGAGCCGGCAAGCCGAGACCGCCTCGGTGCATACCGTAATTGCATCGACTGGCGAGACGTGCAAAATCCTCACGTAGTAGGAAACGCCCTCTGGTGGGTTAAGATTTTTTTTTCCTGCCAGCGCACGACTCCGCGCGTTGCTCAGGGAAGTGTGCCGGAGTGGGTTTTAAACCATCATTACTATCATTAGTGGCTGGTTTTAATTTAAAACAATTTCATTACCTCTCGGGCAACGGAATCACGGGTGGTGTCTTTTAGCGCACTCGCGCTTGTCTCGCCCCGGTAATTTCAGGGGCCGCAGGCACATATGAACGTTGCTTGCAAGCTGCAACGAAGGCCCGGAGAATGCATCCGTTTGAGTCTTTCTGAGGCATAATCCGGTTATGCCCGGAGAGGTGATAAATAAAATGATGTTTTGAATAAATTTGTGTCCCAGCTGCCTCGGTAGCAGCGAACACAAAACGGTTGAAAATCTTTCCTTCACTCTCTTGCTCCGGCCAGAGGAGTTTCATTTACGGTATATTAATCCTCACGGTGATCCTTTCGATGCTTGCCGCTGGAAAAGCTAACTCAAAACACGAGCTAAAAGCAGTGCAGGAAGTGAGCAAGCGGATGCTGCTTCTCTGTGTAAGATCAATCTTCCGTAACCGCTCGTGAACCCGGCTTCCAGGCGCGATTCGGTCTGCGCCGGTAGCAGATGAACGAACGCAGCATGCAGCTGTGCTACCGGGCAACGGTGTTATAGATCTTACTGGTAGGAGCTATCGAAAGTTCCATGAAGCGTACGCCGCACGTGTACACCACCATGACTGCCATGCATTCCTCCAACCATGACGATGAGGTCTGTTGGGTTTTTTCAACGTTTCGTGAAACCGAGCACCAGCAGCTTGCCGATGATATCGCATCCCGGAGGCAATCCACTCCAGGGGTTTGCTCGTGTTTCTGTGCTCTACCTCCGCGGGTCCTCCAGAGATTGGCGGCGTCACAGCTGGCCCTGGGGGCGCTGCATGGAAATTGGTGCTTCCATAAGGTAGCGGAAAATTGGTAGAGTACTCGGTTGAACCGACAGGATCATCAGCAGGGCACAGTCAATCATAACTTCTCGTTCTCTCTCTCTTTCTCCCGACGGCGACACCGGGTCTCGTCTCGACGGCAATACACCTCGTCGTTTGTTGACAGCTGCTTCTGAATGTGTGGAGGTGTTCAGAGAAATAAAGAAAAGAGTAGAACGTATGGTATTGTTGGCACATAATTTTAGATTGTGAGGATTCTTCCCTCCGGCAGGAAATCGTGCTCGTGATTGTTGCGGTTCTTTTCTTCCGTGTTGATTCCTGACTTGTGAATTCAGAATTATAGAATTCCCCTTTTGCCAGCAGTTGTGAAGTCCATACACTCGCCGAAAAGACCTAAAAAAATATCATACCCTAGTTCCACCAAAACATACCCTCGTGGATGCAAAAGGTGTGGTGTATAAAACAACTAACTGAAGTACAGGGCAGCCACATGATTGAGTGGTTCTGTGGTTTAACAGTTGCTGAAGCTCCTGTTTTTGGCCTCAAATTACTGGTCTGTCATTCGAAACCTATCATCACCGCTCGATCGTTCTGGTGCATCGCTGCTGAATATTGTCGTTCCCGATGCAGCTGAGGGAAGTGAAGTGTGGGGTTCGTTTTTGGTGGGAGTTGCTTAAAAATCAAACCACTGCTCAGGGGTCTGCCTTTTACTTTTCGTACGTAAAATTATCATTTATTGATTGAATGGCAGGAAAGAAGCGTGCTGGTCGGTCGGTGTTAATTGCTGCTTGATGATGGTTTATGTTTTTTTTTTTTTTTTCATTGGCAAATTGTAATTATCGTATATTAATTTACACCAACCTTCACGGACGCAGTTGCTGTGCGGTGGGTGGTTGCGGTTTTTAATATTCCGTTGTGCGAAAAAGCAAGAACTCCTCGCGTGTAGGACTGTTTCAATGGACAAACATTATATTTTTCCGTTATTTTCACTTGGGACTAATTTATTCATTCCTGTTGCAAAGCGAGACGAGTCACAATTCCACACGAATGGCCTGATGGCCTGATGTCAATGAATTTCGCTTGAAAAATGTAAACAGCAATGCAATAAATTATGTCGTCCAACAAACCGCAAACGGAGTAGTCGTAAAGCAAAAAGAAAAACGTCACTAGAAAGAACTCAGCTGCAATGTTGCAAAACGAAAAGGACTTAAATTGCATCCCACATCCCACAATGGGTGCAAACCAGGGGAGCAGAAGCCTTGTAGGCGTTCATTGATCAGGTTTCGCGAGGTTTCGCTCATTCATTAATACGGGGACTTCTTGCACAATTCCACCTAGGCGTGAGCATTGCGGTCGAACTGGATATCTTACCAATTCTGCTTGCGGTTGCCATTTCACCCACGAATCGATGCGGCCCCATATAAAACTGAGTTCATACGACAACCTGCCTGCCGTCTGGAGTCCAGATGCTGCCTGAATGAGGCAAAATTCTCCATGAATGAATGAATGAATGAATGGAAAAACCTGAAACTGAGCCCACGTGTTGCGACGATTTATCACCAATAAATGTCGTCCCACGCACAGAAAACCAAATACCCCGGCGCTCACTGCTCGGTTCGTTGACATTTGTCGTCGGCTAATAGGTCGTAAGGACATGCGGCGATCTTTGTCGCACATCGAAAACATCGCAACGAAGCTCGTAAGTGTGATTCATAACCACTTTCTGCGTAATGAAGCAATCTTCCATGCACTGCCTCGCCTCGACTTCCCGTGAATAATGAGATTGAATCACGTTTTCACGTGGCGGGAAGTGGCGGAACAGCTTCCCAGCTAAACGCCAACATCCGTTAATAGGCACGTTGGTTGACGATGGGTGGCCTCAAAGTGTAAATAAGTTTGTAAAATGTTCCCCAACACTACAGCACCGCAGCATCATACAACAGGGAGTGGTTTTACCCAGAAAACCCCACCCTGCAATTACAAAAACCATCACCATTTTAATCTTGACTGTTAAGAGGTCGTGATGTAGGTTAGTTGCTAGCCGTTTCTTTGTTAGAGATCGACACAGGAACCTTAAAATTGCGTTTGCAATCTGTTTAACTTCCTGGATGCGGTCGTTAAGAAACATGAAAAAAATTATAACCGGCTACAAGCACCACCGTCCTCCTTGCTCCTAAATTGTTGTAATGTGAAGAGTTTCTATCCAAGGAGTGTGGCCTGCAGGATTCTGAAGTAATTTGCCTTAGTTAATTTCTTTCGCACAAAGGGATATGTGGTCTAGGCAATCGTTAACGTCTTTCACAAACGAGTTTCAGTTTTGAAATCTCTCGTACCAGGAGCAGGATATCTTAAAGCGACTTAAAATGAAGGAATGACGGTTGCACTACATTTTATACTCCACCCATACAACTAACTTCAACTCTTTCTGTGCCCAGACAGCACTGTCGTTGAGGACACATGTTGAAACATGTCGTTGAGTCAAAACTACTGGCAACATGAACGTGTGAAATTGAAAAATGAATCAAATTTATGTCTTCTACAATGTCTGGACGGTTCTGAGGTACCCACACTTTCCTTCCGTCTACGCAATTAATCCAGTTACAAAGATGTTCGGGAACGAGGACCTTCGCAGGGAAATTTTAAAAACGAAGCTCGATACCAAGGAAAGGAAAAGATAAACCGTGCCAATGGAATGAAAAGAGAAAATTCCCCACCACCCCCCCCCCCCCCCCCCCTCCCATTGGACAGTCTTTTCGACAAATGCCTATCAACAAAGAGAAATTCAATTAACATCCTTTCGTTTCCTCAACGAGGTTGACATGAAAAGCCTTTGGAAAAAAGATGTTATAGAATTTAATTAAAATAAGTGGTTTGTGCTCTTGTGTGACACGAAGCCAGTTGGATATCTGACGCCGTATATAGATTGGACGAACAAAATTTCGGATTTTATAGCATCCCCTATCGAACTCCGAACTTCACTATCTCGACCTAGACGGCGCCTAGACGAGCTACCTCAGCCTTTTTAATCAGTTACGCCTCAGCAGGCGCCATGGATGGTTCTAATAATAATAGCCACTGATAGGGCCGATGCGCTGTGCCAGTCTCACGAGGAAAAAAAAATAATTATCTTCCACCTCGGACTCGTTCCCAGGCCGGCGGTCAAACTCGTTTTACTTTCAAGAATGATTAGCTGTCCATGGACTCTGCTCTGGTAGCGATCATCAGCCGTCTTCCCGTCCCTGAAGTGGCGACGTCTGTGGTAGGATCAGTTGCTACTGGGTTTATTTTAGAGCTGCAGAAACCACCGTCGTTTGATTGACGGACATTGCAACAGACCGTGGCTACGCATATGGAGGCTGCTGGAATTGAAGTATGCGCCAGATCGACGCCACAATCGGGTGATTGGAAGAGTGCACATGTGATAATGTAGCCGGGTAATTATTTGCCTTTGTGGAGAGAAAAAGAACACTGAAAAGAGAATATGTTTTGTCCTTGATAAATACTTCATTAAACAATAAGTAGAATGTAATAGTGCATTTTATTCAACCGGCATCTTTCGAGGGTTTTTGGCTCTCTTCAAAAATGTTTATTGTACTTCATCAATTTTGCAATTACAATACCTTATATAATCCATAGAGACTAAAAACTTCAGCATCCATATCCGTACATTCAGCACCGAGCATTCCAGTGCGTTTTTAATTTACGTGACGGCATTACGCGTCGTTGAACTTTTCGCTGAGCACATGATAAATAACGATCCTACGGTGACGACAGTGGCGATAGCGTCTACGGCTTGCTCCCAGCCAAAACCATCCCCTCGGGTACTTCCCAGGCGCCCCAATGCGGGCCCTGGGGAATGGATCGTGCAAAAATCACGACTCGCCTTGTAATTAACATATCAAACAGCACGTCCCGCCGCTCGACGCACGTTAGAGCCGGCAAAGTGCGCTTTCGCACGCCGGCCCGTTTCCGCCAGTGGAAAGTATGCAATGGTGTACGAAATGCAGCCGAAAGAAAACCAACTTTTACCAATCAACGCGTTTGCTTTCGTCCTATGGGAAGAAGTGAGCCGGCGTCCGAGCCCGTCAGTAACCGGTTGCGTTAAACGTCAACCGTGTTGGATTATGATCTCGCTTTCCGGGTCTTTATGTTTGCGTCTTTGTCTGCTATTCTTTTTAGCGCCGTCCCGGGGGTGTCCCTCCCCCCGTGTCGGGTGTGGAGAACGTGAGTGTGTGCAATCTTTTTTGTCCACCCTGGAAAGGGCGAGAACATGGCTGTCAAATTTTGCGTCCAATTTCGCATCACAAACTAAAAAGCATAAAACATCCGCGAGCTCGTTTGGCGGATACGCGTGTTTTTTTCTTTTCTTTCTTTAACTCAATCACACGCTCGTATCTCAATTCTGACGTGATGTGAGCTAAACTGTTTCGCGAATCTTTCTTGTTTTTTTCTACCTCCCCATTTTAAACTTTGTTTTTGGCCCGTTAGGCCACTTCCTACCATCCTTAATTTGACAGCGAACCGGTTCTTGTGATTGGTGCGCTCGCCTAAATGATTTGATTTTCAGCAACACTTCAATTCGCTAAACCGATCAAACGATTTTTTTTACTGATAGCTATTTGAAATTTCACTCAGATCACTTTTCGTGATTACAAAGAGGAAAAATGTAAAAAAGAACTATCCAATCGTACTGGATCGATCGAGTTATCAGGTTGTGCTGGTCGAGGAAGGGAAAACATCAACGAAAATGCACGCTTGGGATGGCAAAAATGGAAATTTCCTGACCCTAATGGAAGTGACAGGTGACAAGTGCTTGAAATTGAAGATATCACCTATCACTTCGGAGTATCGTTTGTCAAATATCCATATCTGTCAAATGTTTGCTCGTCATCGCAAAAATCTTCGTATTCGGCGTTGGATCTCCTGAGGAGCTAACGGTTTTAGCTTTGCAGCTACTCGGTTTACTCATTCCAGATTGCATTGGTCTGGTTTTTTCTTTGGATCGCATTCTTTTCTGCTGGTTTCTTTCTCAACTTTTCATTACCAAACAGGGCGAAATATCTCAACCTCACAGACCTGTTCTCAAACTCCATTAGTAACGAGTAAACTAGAAGGAAATACCGAGCGAAGGAAACCCATCATTTGCCAGTTGGGATTTAACGGGTGTTAGGCGAATTGCGAGCGCACCGCGACTGACAGGCTTGGTGAGACGGACTGTTTGCGAGCAAACAGGATTTTCGGACATTAATATGACAGCGTGAGTGACATTTACAAGCTTGTCTAGACGCCGTTTAGAATGTTTCCTACTGAAAGAATTCATCGCCGTTCCGTTCCTAGGCACTGAAGTGAATGTCTCGAGAAACTTGCCTGCTGCGACGAAGAGAATGCAGTAGAGACAATCTTGTTTCAAGCACCATTTGTAATACTTGGCCTATTACCAGCCATCCAACAACTCTTACGGTAAAGTGCTCCTGAATGGTATTGCCACGATTGCTATTTTTTACCTATAGCATGGACAAATGCTGATGCAACGTCGCTCAAACAGGATATGGCAGCTGATAACAGTTTAAATGTGCCATAACTCAATACTTTACGTGTCTTCTAGCTTTCCTGCGGTTGTAAGATATTGTTCATGGTAACCTTTCAAAAAGCCATTTCAATAAAAACCACCCAATCTATCAACTAAGTACACACTATTCTCCATTCTCCTATGACACTCTGTTGTCCTGTTCATCCTGAAGAGCAGTATGGCTCTTCTTCAGAGCTGTGGAAAGCTTTTCCGCTGTCGGGCAACAAACAAACGATTGGGAGACGCGCGCAGTCGATTGCGATTGAGTGACATTTTTATTTGCGCCCCTTCGGTCACTTGACGGGCCCGGCTCTTGGACTACACTTGGGGGTTCCGAATTGCCCCGGGGCAGCACTTGTCGCACATCCTCCCCGCTTGTTTGGCCCTCCAGAGATTGATCGATTGGAAGGCGCGGACTCACTCATGGAGGTTTCGATTGCCCGTCGAATCAAGTGTCCCCTCGAGAAGCGACCGGGGAAATGTTTGCTGCGTAGCGATTTATATTAATTGTCCCCGCGCTGTCTGCGTGCTGCCACGATTTGCTTTCTCGAACGGTCGACGAGAAAAAAAACGCTGGCAACGTTGCCGAACGGTGGACCTCCGGCGATGAAAAGATACCGTTCGGTGTCTTCTGTAGTGGCAGTTCTCGATATTCCTCACCCTTACTCCTCCACCATGCAACACTACGGAGTTCTCCGATGATCACCCGAGGAAAGAGCCGATACGGCAATTTCATTTCCAACACTAATTGGCAATTTCTTCGCATGTTCCGCGACGATTGGCTGCGTTTTGGAAACGATCGCCCGGCTCGAATTTTATCATGCAGCAATAATCATCACCGTGAACATATCAACAAGTCAGTAGAAATGATTCTTGTTTTCTCTTGGGCTGCGCACTTGTTCAGTTGACTTGTTCCTTCCGCCAAATTTATAGGCACCTAAAAATGACGGCAGGAGTTAGCAAATCGGTAGGGCTGGATGACGGCTACATGTTCGGTTATTCTCGAGGGAGTAAATGGCTGCCCGGGAGCAAAATATATTTTTTAACCTTCAGTGAAGCAAACCCACCGCTGGTGGAAAACGAGGTAATGTAATGCCATATAAATTAGCCAGATTTATCTCAAGATTCGTTTGTGATACGCGGAACAGCCCTCAGAAGGGATTGCGCTATCTGCCGGCGGAAGACACTTACTGGATTTATTCGTTTCGGATTCTTTTCGTTGTTGGCAGGTCTTTAGTACATCTTTGGGAACAGATTGCAGTACAACGTCCCAATGGGGACCTAAACCTAGCTTAAACCAAATGGCTTGATGCGGGGAGGAAGAAAAAACAGAACGCTTCATCTCACGATTTATGAGTTTGTTTTGATGTCTACGATTGGAAGGTACGCTTTTCTTTCGAGCACGGAAAGCCATCTTTCACGATGAGGAATAACCCATGGAAGGCTCCCGCACCAGAGGAACACCTGCCGCATTTTTGTTACTTTCATGGATAATAAATCCGTTATTATCTCTGAAAAGCCATTTTGATTAATTGATTGATTAGTGGTGGGCTTTAGATTGTGGCATTTCTGACTTTCTCTCAGAGTGAAGCAATGCTTTACCCGTTGATAGTATTTGCGCTTACATGAAAGTTGAAGCAGTGGAAAAAAATCAATCAGCATTACTCAAGCGTTCGTAACCTTCTCTTTTCGGGTTCCTCACTTGGGGTTGGGTTTTTGGGTTTGGGTTTGGATTTGGGAAGTAACCGATGACGTTAACCCAATTTGGAACCTAATGTCATTAGTCTAAATTATGTATGCACTTTAATTTGAAATTCCTTTCTCAGGAAATTCAAAGCCAGCGAAAAGTGTCGTTGATTGCAACTTTGAATAAAAGCTCATAGTGTTGATTTAAACTTCCCATCCTGCAAAACCTAATCTAAGGAAATAATCATTTGAACTCGGCAGGCAATTAAATTAGAAAATCTGTACAGAATGTTTTCAAATTGAGATTTTATATACAGTACGAACTACACCAATGTGCCATGTTCGAGAATGTTGTCCTAACCACCCTGCGGCTCGGTCGTCCATTAGTTTTCAGAGGTTTACTACAAATTAAAACGACTCGAAAGCTCGCAGGCAAATGGATGCCTAGCTCGGCGACAATGTTCCCGTTGTTCCCTTTGGGTGTCTTTGTTTCAAGCGGAAACAACTGACCCGGACACGTGCACTCAGTTAAATTGCCCGAATGGTGTCCAAAATTCGCCATTCTGTCCGGCCGGTGGTGTAGTCAGTTTCTCTTGCAGCATGCGGCCCAGGGACAGTTTATCATTTGCTGCAACAAAAACGCATCGAGTGTTTTCTGGTGAACGAATACCGGGGAAGCAATTGTGGAAGAGAGAGATGGTTGGTAGGTCGGGTGAATTTACACCATTTCGCCCGGCAGTAATTCGGT
Source organism: Anopheles atroparvus (assembly GCA_914969975.1). Taxonomy (NCBI): domain Eukaryota; kingdom Metazoa; phylum Arthropoda; class Insecta; order Diptera; family Culicidae; genus Anopheles; species Anopheles atroparvus. Next base: position 30,489,660 of record CAJZCY010000002.1, on the reverse strand, counting down.
TGGGGAATTACAATACATAATTTTGGCGAGACTGCTAAAAGAAAAGGGGCCACTTTCAACGTTGCAGCGGTAATTATGTTATGCATTAACACATTTTGCAAAATGTGCGGGTCGGCTGGGGGAAGCTCGTTAAATTGGTTATTTTATTTTTGTTAACACTCCCATCTATTTCCCTACCCTCGAAGTGTTGCTGTAAATAATGTTCATGACAACCGTTGGCGTATGATTTTTTTTACCAGCTCTCTTAATCCTCAGGCTTAATACGGTCCATCCAGGAATCGGCTCAACATTTCCTTTTGCCGCAAGCAGCGGATCGAATGATTGTCAAATAAAATTAATCAAGCTTCATCGCGACACGCCCCAGGAAATCGATTCGAATCGCATGTTTCCGCCGGCTCTGGGTTGTATCCGCTTAAAAAAAACATATTTGGAAACGTAAAGGTGGTACCAATGGTAGGACGGCCATGAATTTTTGAAAGGTACTTGAAAAAAAATAACACGGGAGGAAATAGGAGCGGGTCGCTGGAACGAATTAAGCCTCGGCAATTTAATTTCACACGGGTACCCATGTCTGGAAACAGAGCGCTGTGCTTCACTTGGCAAAGAATTGTCCAAAACAAAAGGATACGTTACTCATAAATAAAAAGTTTCCTTTCAACACCGCCGAAAAATATGACTGTTCATTGTGGTCCTGGGCCGCCAGTATATTGGGGCGAGGCAGTTCGTAACAAAAACGTTCAATTTTCCTCTTAAGGGAAGGGTGGTCTAGACATATAAATGAAAATTTAATAAAATGACCGAACAACGTTTAAAACGCAATAATGCCAAAGTGGTTTACACTTATTGGGTACTTTATAAATTAATTTGGAATCCTCAATTTTGCACATTTGCATCGCCGACTTGCACTGCTGCAGCACTAAAGTGCGATGCAGCAACAGCAGAACGAGGAGATTGCGGCAATCCTCGACCAGGATGCCTTTTGCCGATTTTTCTATAATTGCTTTACATGTAGCTGTGTTTCCAGCTGTTTTTTTCGTTTTCTCATTCAACATTTTCATCTCCCATTTCCAATGTTACAAAGGAAGAGTGCTGCAGTTTTTATACTGGAAATTTGATTTTTTAAATGTCTGGGTGCACCTCGCATGCAGGGAGAAAGAAAAAAGAGGGTTTTTTTTGGCAAATATTATGTTGATGCAAAGCATGAAAAGTGAATATAGTGAACAATAAACTCATCCACCTTTATCGAAACCGCTTGTGCTTATTGGCTGTGAACGTATCTATTCTCTGACGCTCTTCATAAACAATTCAGAACAGAAAGGTGTGCATCCTCGTTTCTTTCGTCCCCTCGTCGTTCTTACCCTGTGTAGTTTCCTTTCCAAGGACAGCTGTCATCGTACGTTACTCTATATCTGATGGGATCCTCTCTATATGGTGATTGGCTATTACGGGCATCATCTTTGCGCATATTGGATTTTACGGACTGAGCAGAAGTACGCGCCAGCATAATGCTGGTAGCACCAGTGACATCCCGTGCGCCGTCTCCATAGTAGTCCTGTCGTCTTGTGCCTCTTCACAGTCAATTGCTTGTTCTTTTGGCTTGTATTCTCTCACCTTCGCTCCGGTTGCCTTTCTCTGTTTGTTTCCCCGTTTGACGGGAAATCTCTATCACCTAAAATTTTCGGTCGATAGGAATGCGGGTTACGATTGCGAAAAGCTTTTACTTACTTGCTATCCATTACGGTATGGAAGGCGGTATGAAACATGAGCCACAAAAAGGCAGACTAGCGGGAACATATGAAAAGGGGAGAGGAAAAGAAATGAACGTTATCCCTCGTTGGCTAAAAGTCTGCAAACAAATTGTGTTGATTGTTTTTCGGTTCACTTCTAACCTCTGCCTTCCACCACCACATGCGTAAGGGAGGATGATGCGTGTCCTTTTTCTCGGCCGCGTGTTGGATTGTTTCGATTACTTTCGTTTTGTTGCTGGCCTTTCCGATTCTTATCTTGTTGGTTTTCTATATTCTTTATCCCAAGAGAGACTGCAAGAAAGGACAATAGAGGCAACGAAAACGCAAGAAGGAGACAGAGTGCAGCAAGGAGTCCCGGGAATTTCCATCGTTTATCATTCGACTCCTTCGAGCTATGTTGGACGGATGCTAAATGAGAAAAAACCCAAAATACCATCGCCTTTTGGAAACACCGAGGGGTTTCGGTTGCCTGCCGACGTTTGTTAGTAACGTGTCTTGTTTCGTTTCCGCGAATGCTTCACACTGTCACTCCCACAGAGAGTAAGGTTTCAATTGGGCTGTGTCTATAGAGTTCTCAAGAAACGGAACTCCTCGCGGCACGCTATCTGTTTGTAAATCTTGGCGCACCGTCGTATCAACCATCCACCATCTCCTGTCAGGGTCTCTCCAGGCCTCTCATATGCCAGTCTTTCAATTCTGGTGGTTGTATGGAATTTGTTTTCCACGCAATTCACCATCAGCTGAAGCAAACACAAGCCACAAGGTTTGGGTTCCGTCGATATCCACATCGGATGAAAGTGAAAAACCTCAATCAACATTTCCTCGTGTGGTTTTCTGGCGAAATGAAGCATCCCTGATAACATCCCGAGAAAAAGATGGGCAGAGGGTTTCTCTTCTTCGGCATCAGTTCCCAAGTGATTCCTGCTTGAGGGGAAACCCGCTACGATTTGGTATTCATATGTATTTGCCTTTTCTTTATCCTCGCCATTTTTCGCTGGCGTTTCCCGGTTCCGGCAGGTTTACTGTCGGTGGTTGTTTATTTCTCCCCAGGCAATACCCTTCCAATCTTTACATCCGCGTTTCGCGTGCTTTTTGGCGAATTGTAAGTCAATTGTTACAGCTCCACTCTACGCGGGGAAGTTGAATTCTTGTCACAAACACCGGGCGGAAGGGAAGCATGCCGGAGGCTGGATGAAGTGGGGCAAATTAAGTTCCCTTTCTTACTGCTACGTAATGTGGAATGTTTCCTTTACCAGACGCAAATTACGACTCACACGGGGGTTTCTTTGTAGCTTCGTTCGTTTCGACATTGCCTCCGTTGTATCAAATCCAAACGCAGACCATCAAACCTCCGAAAAACGATAAAATAAAATTGATTCAGATTTTGATTGCTTTCGATTTCTTTTGGATCCAAAGACGCGTATTTTCTTTCTGGTATTTAGTTTCTTTTTATCAAAGAGATTTTGTATCACAAAGATGTAACTGCAATAAATTCATTTTCTGCCATTGTCATAACAATTCCATGCATAATCTGATGAACAAAAATCATTCTCGATTACTAAAAATCAAAACTCCTTGCAATTACAAATTATCTTTGAAAACTTCAGTCAAAATCTATAAGCGACCGAATAAAAATCGTAAACTGAATGTAAATGTCTAATTCGAAGAAGTCGTTTGTCTTGAAAGTTTTCTAGGCAAAGGTTATGGTTCAATTTTTAACCAAGGCAAGATTTCTCATGTAATGTTATTAACATGTCAAAAGCAGCTAAAAGGGAAGTCAAAGTCTGATCTCTCGTTTGCATAATCTTCAACAGATGTTAAAGTAGGTAATTTATGAAAATTCTTCTGCCTCATATGTTTTCAATCGCTATGACTTTACCCCTGAAGTTTAAGCAAAAGTAGCGAATCTATTTTTTCCAAATTAGATGTGGAACTCTCTACTGGATGAGAAAATGTGCCGGCACACTTGTTTCCCATCACGGCTTGCCTTGTTATAGCCCCCTCATGAACTTTTCCAACTTTTTGCGACAAAACTTTTCGCCCTATTGCTTTTATCGCGTTGTGTTGGGTAACAATGTGTGTTCTACCCGGCAGCCAGCTTGCGGAAAGTCTGTCGAAGTAAGCGAAAGTGTCAATGTTTTCCTTCCGGTGCTGGAATTTCCTCATCTTGCAAGCTTGCTTTTCCTCCTCCTACGTGTATCTTTCGTGGAAGGGAAAATTTCAATTTATCTGTTGTTACACATTTTCTTCTCCCAAGCCAAACCGTACGAACACTTCTTGCATCTCGATGATATTGATTGATGGATGGATTTTGAAAGCGCATAGAGAAAAAAAACAATCACGTTTCGTGACGTTGATTACACCAACGTTGGTACCGGAAGCTTGAGGAAGAGACAAAAACATCACTGAAACTTACAATGGCACTCTGAGCGAAACACAAGAGACGGAGAAAAACAATCGCACATTTCCATTTGAGAATCGATCATCGATCCAACCAACTTGTAAGCTGCAGTTTTATTTTTTTTTTGTACCAGTGTCTTCAGCGTCTTCCAAGTTCAACGAAGCGAGAAGAAGACAATCCGACCGACACACAGTGCAGTTATGATTCGTTGTGAAAATCGGAAAAGCTATCAATGTTTCGTTTTCCGGTTGTCCTTTTCTTTTATACGACTTAACGCAGGGAAACTCGAAAGTCGAATCTAAAAAGACAAATTTAACTTTTTTATTTCCTATCATACGAAAACTTGGACGGATCCATCAAACGCAACACGCGCTGACCGTACCATCAAGTTTCTCAGTTTCTGCCGAAATTCAAAAACAAGCGTCATGACGAAATCGGCTGGAAAACCCCCCTGCGCTATCCTGTCCCCAATCGGGAAGCATCAGATGTGCACTGGAGTTTTTTTGTTAACAATCCCTATCCGTTCCGAATCGATTCGAGTTCAACCTCCATGCCCGTTTATATCCGCCGTCCCAAGCGAAGAAACTCTCAGCTGGATTACATGACGATGGATTGTTTTCCTGAATCCTTTCTTGTTTTTTCCTGTAACAAAAAGTGCTGTGGACGAACAATTTAGCATCGATTGTTTTTCCCCAAATCTAAACAGCCTTGGACTGTACTGGCTAAATGCCAGTCCGGAACGAGGCGTGTGCGCTTGAAAGTTATACTCAACCGATGTACACAAGCCGAGTTGGGGGGAAAAATCTCCGTCGTCATCAAATGCATCCGTTTCGGTTGCGTTCGATTGCTTAGCAACGCAAATACGATGGGATTTTGTGAGCGCCATGTTGGGGGGACATTGTTTGTTGGGCAATCGATGGGGTTGGGCTTTATCTGATTATTTTCGAATGGATTTGCTGTTTGCATTGTCCTTTTTCTGTGTGTACGCCCGGGCAAATGTTGTGCTTCGATGCAACGGGGCCGACAAAGGATCGGAACAAATAGAGGCGAAAGCAAGGAGCTTGTTTGTTTTCGATATAGTCGTGGTTTTTTGGGGAAGGATTTAAAATTGAACTTCCACTTGGAGGTTGATGTTTGATTTTGGCGATTTCGTGTTTTTACTCCTTTTTCTTTTTTGTTTCATTCTCCTTTTTATGTTAGAACCACACCACAAAACCAACTCCGAATGTTGATTGTGGTGTTGTCCTGTTGTCTCACAACTCACACCTCCTTCTTTCTCTCTGCAGGGTATCTGTCCGGGCAACAGATTAAAAATTATTCAATCGCACGACTCGGGCTGCTTCACGCTATCGCCCGCCTCGTCGCCCTGCCCCACGATCGACTCCACCACCAACCTCAACAGTCCGATACCGAGCGAAATCTACGAGAACACGTCGCTCTGCAGCAACAGCAGCACCAGCATCGGCAGTCAGCGGCAGGGCAAGCGGCGCTCTTGGCACATCATGCCCAATAAGGTAAGATTGATTTCCATCGACCGAAAACGTCCTGAATGACGCACTTGCTAACTATCAGACAGCCGATAGGGACAAGGATGGCGCATTAGGATTCGTTTCAGTAATTAGGACTTAAGGGATTAAGGTTGGCTGGCTGACCGGCGGGACACAGGGTGGATAGATTGACAGATTCCGGACAGTCACTACGTCAACGTTTTGGTGGGGATAGGACCAGAACGTAGACTACCATCCCTGCCCTCGCTCCTTCTCTCTATCTTTCTCTCTCTCTAGGCAACGTTAATCCAACGATAACAATCTTAATCCCAAGTTCGGGGTTGAAAGTTAATCCGTTCCACCGCGAACCACAATCTATTTTGCGGTCGGACATAACCGGATCACTGCGACGAACATCAGCATGCCCGTCTAATCGTTGGCATAGCAGCAGTCCAATGCTGCGGATGTGTGGAGAAAAAAACCTGGCACAAAGCGAAGGAAAACTATTTCCGTTATAATCGTATCATCCTGGCCTCTAATCGGATGCGGCTACCAGGAGTATGTTTGACTGGGATGGTTTTCTCCTTTCCATTCTGTAAGCCGGTCACAGGATCCTGTTTGAATATAAATTAAAGGTCCTTCGAAAGGTTCTTTTTTATCAATCCCGAGGAAACGTGTCTCGAAAGTCGAAAGTTCATAACAAATGCGACAAGTTAAAAAAGCCATAGAAAATCTTGTACAAGATAAAGAAATTTGTGAGCACAAACATCAAATTAAGATAACTCAAATGTTCATAATTCCTGTGCAAACCAGTTAATGTCACAAGGATGTATTGAGATGTACAATATCTTGACGAACATCGTTGGCCACAGGCGCAACAAATTGATCAACCCATCTGGAAATGGTTTATGGAGAAAGTTGAAGTCCACATTTGGTGTGTAAAATATATCCTGTGAGGTTTTCCTATCTTTGCCTCCGCAAAACTTTACCCCAACTGTTTCCGATAGGAAATTTATGGACCAACTCATTTATTTGGTTTGCAAAAGTCTCCCAACGCTTCCGACACAAATCAGCCGGTCGTTGGAAATTTACAACTGAAATTGCTCGTCGGATGTTGGAAAGTTAACTTTTGCAGATTAAATGTGTATAATGGGGATGAGAAAACTGGGGTTTCCTTTTAGTGGCATGGGGATTGAAAAACGATATCGCAGTAGGTTTTATCACACACCGGTTCAAAACTCAATCATCTCGGAATGGTTTTCCATTCCTTGGTGCTTGTGAATCACCTTTCGCACGCCTATATGCCGAAGCGGGGAGCTTCGAAATAGCGCCACAAAAATCAATGACCATAAATCAAGACCCCTAACAGCTTCCGGAACCAAACACCGGAAACCTGGGTAGGTCGGCCCTTAACCACCGAACAACAACTTTGTCCGCGAAAACAATTTCGCTCGCGCTCGCGAGCAAATGTCAAGGACAGCTGGAGGACAAAATACAAACACAGAGCAATGGCTGTAAAGTGATAAAGTTTCATACTTTCTTGTAACAAAGACAGGGGAAAGCCTTCCTAGTGCGACAAACCATCGGCGGTGGTGTATGAAACTGTCAGTATGAGTTTTGGTGCTTTGATGTTTTGCTGTGCAAAGCTGATGCCATCTAAAAGAATCGCAATGGCGCGGTTTTTTTTTATGAAGCTAGGGAGAAAAAAACCAGAGAACAGAAGGTTGTTTGCGAAAGTTCTCGCTGATGGTGCATTAACGGGTTGTACATGACGTACAAACAAAACGTGAGGAGGTTGCGGTGGCATTGTCCATTGAAGATGTTACGCTTCTTTATTTATTTATTATTATTTTTTTTTTGCTCGGAGAAAGTTGGTTAAAACTCCTCAACTTCCTCTCGAGACAGCGGGGTGAAAACTTTCACTTTCAAACGAGCTTCGAAGCTGTTTTGCTTGCACCCTTAGAGGAGGAACAATGGCCGACTGGCAAAGTGAGTCTGCAGGCAGATTCTAGAGTGCTTTAAAAACAAAAACTGGCTCACGCCTTTCCTCACCGTTAACTTTTCGGTTCCGTTTACTCAAAGCGCGACACTGGCTGGAGATGGCCCCGTGTCGACCAGATGACCGATTTGGTGTCCTTTGGTTTTGCTTTCTAACCTGCTCTTTTTACAGGCCAGGTGAAGCGAGATGACAACGGACAAAAAGAAGAAAAAAAACCAAGACATGACCCATTGCCGTTGGCGGAAGACAAAGCACCCCGGAGCTGAACGAGAACGACAGAAGACCAATGAAATATTCCTAATGGGACATAAATTGTACCCGAACGATATCGCCGGTGGTACGCTTTCTTTCTTTGTTTCTCTCTTGAAGGACAGGTTTCAAGGGTTTCTATTGTTTCGTATTGTTTTGCGTTTTTTGTTTTTGCTCTCTTCCAGTTGCGTCTTGGGCAATCGGTACCATAAATATTGCGCATTTCGTTAAAACAAAAACCGGGTCAAGGAGGCTGCAAAAAACCTCGTTTTCGAGAAGCAAGAACACACGACCAGGTTTACTCTGTCCCCAGGGAGTCCTGATGGTACCGGCCATATTACTTTGCACGATGCGTTATTTCAAAGTTGCTCTGGCGAAGTGTTTAGCTTCTTAGGAATTGTCGACCCCGTAACGGGTTTGCGAATTCCTGCAATTCTTCTGTATCCCTTAAAAACGTCTGAGAAAGGTCCCCAAGAGTCCTTGTTCAAGAAGAGGCACATTATACTTCTGTTTCAGCTGTTGTTGACCCGGAATTCAAACCTAAATTGTTCGGTAGGCATGAAGGAGGGCCAGCTCGTTTCAGGAGCTAGGGTGCTTGCAGGTGATAGTGTTTGGAAGGCTCGATTGGATGATACCGTAGTTTCCAGGTTAGCAACAACAAGAAACCCTCGACGTCCGTTAGGTCAGTATAGGCAAGTTAAGATTTATTGTGATGTCCCGAGCACGCACACGGAGATGGTCAAGGATTTCAACGGCATCAACATCCCTGACCAATCGGTCTCTTTTTGGATGAATCCAGCCTTTGCCCGACTATCATTTCCACACGAGCAATTCGATCTGGTTTCTCCCGTCGTGAGCGAGAAGGGTCCTCGTCAATGCTTATCGGGTTGAAAAGGCTCGTAAATTCGTTGCCAAATCATATCGAGCCCATCCCTGCGGGAACCGAAATGTCACACACACGGGTGTTGGAATTAGCAGAACATGCCTGCCGGCATTCACATTTCACATTTCGGGGACATTCTCTTCACAGCCGGAGGGTTTAAGTCTAGGGTAAATAAAACTTTGTCCATGATACCATCGTTGCCGGGAGAGATAGTTGCGTGGCGTCCCACGGCTAACTTTGCGTACGACAGCTGTAGTCCAACAGGCCTGTCATATTTCGCCTACCGCCACAATACCCATACACACACTCTTTCTTTCCATGCGTAAATTGCGATTCCTGGAACACCGTGTGTGCAAATGATCGTCATTTTACGGGCAGCCATTACGAGGATTCCAAGTAAAGATGAGAAAAACATGTCCCGATCGGCAAAGGGCAGATGTGATGCGTCCGTTTACCATCATTGGATGTTGTTCTAACGCTCGTTCGGGTTCCTGAGTCCGGTGCTATCACCATCAGCTCGCATAGGAAGCCATTTATTTTATATGACGTGCTTTGCGCCCAGAAGTCCTGATAACCTTTGAAACAAACGCTGAAAGGAAGAACCCACCGGGCAAACGGAACTCCGGACCTCTGCAATATTATCGTTCGACACACATCGCGTGCGTTTTCATTTTGTCGTAAAATCGAAACCAATAGGAACTCGTAAAAACTTTTGACAGGATCTCCCAGGATATCATGGGGTCGGTCTTTACAACACCGCACCCGAGACAAGAACGTGACTTTCCTTCACTTTCACTTTAGTAGCGTGCTTTGTACCCTGGTTTTGCTTAGATACCCACCAAGTCCTTTTTCTTTTCACTCTACTCTCATCACGTCGAAAACGATGCTACCGCACGCAAGAAAATTGAGCTTGTCGAAACGACTTCCGTAAACCGTAAGCCAATCTCAAGATTTAACGCGCTACATTGTGTACGATGGATGTTCAGATGGCATTTTAGAAAGGCAGGAAAATCAACTCCTGTCCATTAATTCCAATCGGACAGATTGCAGCAAACCTAACGGAGCAGGAAATCGAAATCATTTCACTTAGAAAGGATGGAAGATCATCATATTTAATTCCAGAAAGAAATGAAAATCTTAAAGCTGGAATTGTACAATGATTATCTACAATTGCTTATCTACAATTGGATATTTGGAAAATTGGAGCGATTTTGTATAAATAATGTAGCGTACAACGTGGAATAAGATACAAAATAAGATAGCTATTCAATCCATGTAACACACCTTTTTCTCTGGGAGTTAAGCGCAACAAAAAGATGTAAGAACCTGCCTTATTTTCCTGCATTACATTTAAAGTACGCTATTCTTGTTGCCGTCCGAAGCCAACTCGTTGCTTAAAGTAGTGGCCCAGAGGAAACACTATCAGCAACTCTGTGTTCTGGTGACTGGAGAAGGCTTTTCTCAATCGTTGTACCTCTAGCAAGGTAGTAACGCCCGCTGAGTGAAAGAAGTAAACTACGTCGCTATAGATTGGACCTCCATGGTTTTACCTTGCGTTCCTCCTTTTCTGTACCACCGGGCCAGGAATAATCATTTCCTTAGATCGTACTCATTTAATAAAGAATTCAACAGCAGTCAGCACGGCCGGTTGCGGGTGAACGGGAACTAAAAATAACCTTCCGTCCAGAAACAGGATGATGTTGCCTGAGCCGTGTGTTTGGCTACCGGGAGCGGACCAGAGCACCAGAAGGCCACGGTCGGGGCTGTTTGATGGCCTTAATTTAGCATTCTTTTCCCCCTCGCTGCCGAGACGCCAACCTTAACCAGTGATCTGGGTTGGTGTTGGACCCGGAAGTCGTACCTCCTGGTTTCGGGTGCGGCATTTTCACGCCAGCAAACACAAGGCTTTGGAGCAGAGATTTATCATTTCCTGCCTTGCTGCCTGCCGCCCCTTTGGCCAATCCTCGTTGCTTCCTGTTCCTGTCCATCGTCCAGCGTGATTCGATGGAGGCAACACTTGTTTGTTTATCGTGGCCTATCGCACTCTCATTTGTTTTCCGCGAGGTGGCGCCTCGATTTCGGTGAGTGGGATGAGCAACACGAGACCTACCACTGCCGAAAAATCGTGTTTCCATTACGGAAGGCCGGAGACAGGGCGAAAGAGGGTAATGTAACGAAATGTTTAATCTCCTTTCCGTACGCACCTTAGGAACTCATTTGTCATTTTGTGGAGCCCTGTGCATTCGCGGTACGCCTTCGGCAGATCCTGGCCGACTTTCTGGTGAAGAAGAAGCTGTGGGCAGCAACGAGAGAAAGGTGCCGGGCTCGTTTTTCGAAGTCACGCGCTTGTAATGGAGCCTCCTGTAGCAGCAAAAGCTTCGCGCATAGTGCCGTAAGCTTCACAAAGTCCTTCTTCGTACCTGGTGTAGCGAGAAATGGGAGTAAATTGGATTACCGAAAGCGAAAGTGAAGATGATCACGCAGTTGGAAGGCATACGAATAAAGATTGTATGTGACGTTGCGTTTCGCACTCCTTCTTTTTTTAACTCTCTTCCGATCGAACAGAAGGATTGCTTGCTACCGGTACGTAAAATTTGCCATAACGTGCACTTGCTTACACGGATCGCTGGGCAAAGGATTTTACGCATCTGCTATGCTTTGTTTTGTGTACAATATAAGCTAGTGAGTTCCCGAAACGCGGGTAATTAAGCTTTGACTTTCCCATCGCCGGTGGCTTATCAGATGACAGCATAAACCCTTTTGGCTTTCGCGGTCCCCTACAATTGTCTCCATTCACTGGCGCCCTTTTCACGAAAGCTCCCTTTCCCTAAGGCCAGCACAAAGGTGGGGAAATATTTCGTCTGCAAGGCACGTTTTTCACGCAATCATTTTTTTCACTGCATGCTTCCTCTCCGGCCCGTGGCCCGGCGGCCTCCGGTTAATCACGCTGGCTCCTGGTGGTGTCTAACTCTTGGAACGTGCTGTAAATAACTCTTCCCTGCTTACTCCTTTCCCTCTCCCGAACTCCTCCAACTGATAACCAACGGAAACGTGGGGAAATAATCGGAAAACGTTACCATTTTACATTTTTCTACGACAACCTGGGATGGCGCACGTGGCACCCTTCCCTCGTTGTTGTCGCACCAATGTTGGCAAACAATCGTCATACACGGCCTTGTCGTGTGGCAGGCTGGAGAAAAGCCTAGAAAAACGGATGTCGCTCCAGCAAACACTTGAACGCGAAATGTAAGAACGTGAAAGAATTCTGTTTCAGCAATCTGGAAAACCTTGAGAGTTGCCACTTCCACCTACAAGAAGCGAGCACAAGTTGCAAAGGATAAAACCGTTAAATCTTTAATCTTTTACGGCAGTTACCAGTTAACTCATGAACGTGCTTGTATTTGTTCTTGATTTAATTTCCTTAGTATTATTTGAGTTTTGGAAGAGAAATTGCGAACTAATTAATCAAACAAGAACCTTGGAAAGTATGTCCAACTGAAGCAAACTTGGATAAATCGATTCTCTGCAGGATACTCGTTACTGGGCAAATAATTTCAATTTGTACTCATTAATTATTCAAACTCTCCCTTCTGTCCTGAGGTTGCTTGGCAGATTTTTGGCTTGATTTCCTTTAGTAATCAAGCCATCGTCTGTGCGCGTCCAACCAAAGGCCCCAACCCCAAAGCTGTTGCAAAGGTGGCGTACCGGGTTGATGATACCCTCCAGCAAATTTTGAAATGATTTAAGTATAACAAGGCACATAAATCCATTCGCCTGTAACAACCTGCAAACACCCGCACCCAGTCAAGATTTATCTCACCTTTACATTTCTGGTCCTGGTCCTGGCCAAATTTTCTTCAATGTTTTTATCTGGTTTGCAGGTTTTTAATTATCTTTATCCTGTGCTCCTTGTGCTTTACGGGTGAAACTTGTTTTCCATCGCTAGCTGCGCACCTTTCGTTCCTACGAGCAACGAAATCGTTCGCCGGATTTTCATCCTCTTGTGCAATGCTGCCTTCCTTTGTGAAATTAAAATAACCGCTCCGTCCTCTGATGCCCTAACAAGCATTTTCATAAATTTTGGACAATCTGCACTTACACAATTAACCGTTCTCCACTCTCTTTTCCCCGTCATACCGGTTTTCTTTTGGCTAATTTCTAAGATCGAGAAGACAATTTCCTCGTTCAAAGATGATGGTCATTACGAAGCAACCGCACCCATGGGCGGCACCAGATTGAACGTTAATTTCCGTGTAACACCTTGCCAAAGTGTGTCCTTCGTTCATATTGCAGCCGCTACGCGCTTCGAGCATTTCTTCACGCTTTAATGCGAAATTAATTAAGAAGCAACAACCATTAGTACCCGGCTAGTGGCTCTAAAACCAGTAGCATGATTTTGTAGTTCTTCTTTGGTGGTGTTCAACAAATGGGCTATTAAAAGTTTACATTCTCAATTATTAAAACGGGTAAACGATGGCGATGCTTGAATACTGGCGCTGTTACGATATCCATTTGCCATTGAAATTGCCGGACACCGGTGCGACTTCCAAGAGGGTAAGATGTTTCATCTCTGACAACTGGTCATGTTTCGAAAGTGCATGCGCGAGTCGCTCGCTTCGGTTAAAATCACATTCCTCCAGTGCAATTGTGGTGCTTCAATTGCAAAACAATCATTGGAACGACGCGGGTCAATGAAGAAATATGGATCGCAAAAATATGCTGCTACAGCGCGGTCAAGACCGTGGTCCGCGGAGAAATCAAACGAAGGGAGGGGAAGAAAAATACATTTGAAATCAGCCCGCAGGCACGGGTGTTAAATAAATTGCTGCTTTAACTGCATTTATGCAAACCGTCCACTGAAGGCCCGCTGGAACAGTAAAGAATCCTGTGTATTCTCGTGATGGCGGTGTTGTGTGCCGATCGGCTTCCAGCTTTCCTTCCCCCAATGTATTTAAATTGGATGCAATTGGCCATACGGACGGAATATAAACGGCAACAGAATCTCCGCACGGCTTCATAGTTCCTAGCGTATGTTCTGGAAATAAAGTTCTGCACGCCACCATAACAGCGCTTATTTGACGACCGAGTTGTGCCTACAAAAATAGGCAAATTTCTCTTAACAGGTTTATATTTAATCGTTTATTGATACAGTATACATGCAAATCTGTACTGACATGGTTGTAGCTGGTTTGCATAAGAAGAGACGCTTATGCCATCAGGAATAAAACAAAAAAAACTTTTGCAATGCGTTCCACAGCTACTAAATCAGCTGAAACCGGGTCTGAAACCTGTGGGTAGAACTTCCTGCATAACCCACCACAACCATCGAGACGTTTTCCATTAAACTCGTTCCAGTTCTCGTGCCGTTTTCCATTCATCGTGCAACGTAAGCACACGAGCGAAACATTATTGAATGAAAAAACCCACGCAAAAGGTCTGGCCCATGATCGGAGATCCTTCCCTGCTGTGGCTCACTTGTAACGAGAACTTGCGGTCAATTGCAACACCGCCAGGCGAGGCGAGTAAGTAGCATGAACATGCTTTCCGCTACGCCTAGATGTGTCATTAGGTGTGCCTAGTCCGGTTATGGGGTTTAGTGTGGCCGTCTTTGCATGTGGGTCGAATGCAAATAACTGCTGCCCGGTGCTAACGTCCTACGACAGATTCATCCGCAACGAAACTCCTCCAGGTGACCGCGTGACATGATTGAACGAACTACATTCTGCTCATCTTGCCGCATTTGCCAGTGGAAGTTGGTTTGAGACAACCAGGGAATTGGAGACTGAATGCTGGGGCGTAGTAACGGGTTGTAAAGTAAGAAGTCGCTAAGACTTGTCTACAAGTCCAACAAACCGTTGGGTGAACCCGTTAGAAGGAGGCGCGCCACGCATGCGACAAAATTTATTCGCGTTGGAGTCGATCTACTTTGTCGATTTGGATCACACTTGTCTCTCCCGGGGCATGCGAAATCCCTAAAGGGCAGGCGAACCGCCTCAAATCATTTATTGCAATAGTTTCAAGCTGCATAGACCCACCTCTACAAAGTAACATGAATTGATGCACCTACACCGAAAACGCAATGTGTTTAAGAACATGTTTTAGAGGAGTGGCCTTCATGTCTCAACTAAAGATAAGTAACCTACGCAATTGTGTTGGACTTTACGCCAAATATATCCAACCACACTTGTCGATTTTTTTGTTAAAACGCCGTTTGGCGTCTTTTGCTTCCAACCATATGGTGCTAAGTCGCAAAAACCCCTGTCGGATTCAACCGATAAAATTCACATTCACAAGCTCCGGTTCCAGTGGCGGAACGTTTACTACCAACTTCAGTGTGTGCATTTTCTTTTCTTTAACCCATAAAGCGTTGTCACACTTGGTATCAATCCATTTGTCCCACGTATCTGCCTAGTGCACTTATGCAAATGATCTCGAATCCTAATTTATCACATTAAGATATGGCGTTCGTAAACCAAGCAGGAGAACCACTTGTCGCCAAGTGTGGGCATATACTCGCGAGAGACATTCGGACGCACATTCACCACTGGGAGAATGGCACCGTTTGGTGACTCGTGGAAACTGTACTTACCCACTTGTAATGTACGGATTTTGTGTTCGTGTTTGTCTGAAGATTAATAGCCACCGCTAGCCGTTCTGTGGGATTAGTTTGCTTCGATCCCTTGGGGCTTCAGCATTCCGCAACATCCATCAGCGCCTACTTCCACTCGATTTGCAGAAAGTGCTGATTTCATAACATTTGCAATTGGCAGGACCAAACGCTTGTATTCATCTACAGCTTTAATTCACAGCATCTACAGCACCTTAACACGAATCGATGAAGCGAAAAGAAGATGTTGAAATTTAGCCCTAGAATATTCGCAAACTTTTAACTGAGCACTCATCACAAACCGCTCAAATCGACCTCTTTTGGCTTGAGGCTTGTTCGATTGAATTGGCTTTAGCTGAGTTTTTAAGACGCATTTTAGACTGTGGCGACTGCACGCAATAAAACATACGAGGAGTGGTTTCCTTCTTTTATTACCCATCGACAGATCTCTTGCGCCGATCCTAGACGGACATAACAATTTTTATTGATTTTTGTGGCATCGTAAAAGATGAACGACTTCTACACGTCCACCTAGACACCCAAGTCCGGCACCGCCAGGCACCATTCCGATCGATCGGAAAGTAGGAGAACGTCATAAACATAAAAATCAAGGAGCATTACTGGGTGGCGAATGCAGATGGCGTACGGAGATGGATGGTTGGGAATGTCCGATTTTATTTCGCTTCACACTTCTGCCCGGTCATTACCGATGCGGGCCGCATCGCCAACAACTTCTTCCGTGGGCACTGTGCGAATCTTCCCTGTCCTTACTTTTTGAATAATAAATTTCAATTTGATACCTAGAAAATTTATTACGGGCATTATGCAAATTCTTCGCTCCAGAAGTCGTTGGACCAGAAGAAAATAATCCCCTGTTGCCCGGAAACGCAGAATCCATTGGAGGTCTAGGACATTCGCCAAACGCATCAACAACATGTCGCACTACGCTTTTGCATTATGAGTATTGAGAGTTTATTGTGCAATTGCCCGTTAAAGATTTTTGATATATTTTTAAGATATTTTAGCAGCGCAAATTTCAATTACAAATATTCTGAAGGTCACAGTAATACATACAGTACTGCTGGCGCTTTTTGTTTGTTTGATTTTGCCTTGGTGAAGGCTATGTTTATATTCCATCCATCTTTACTGTCCCCTGAGTCATTCAGTGCATTCGGCAACACATTTTAATTAATAATTTATTGGCTCTGTATCGAATTCAATGAAGTGAGGGGAACAGTAGGGGAGTAAATATCAAGGCAAACAAGATAATTTTAGTCTCGATCTTAGCTTCTGGAACCTGAGTGTAGCTGATCTCAATGACTTTCCTTTGTCTGCCTGTTCGTAGTATATCTAACCATAATTTTGGCAATGTTTGCAATATTTGTATAAGTATGGAGTATTTTAATGCTCTACATGTATCATGCGCTGGGGGGACGGTAGGAAACCGAAACAAAAATCTAAAAACTTGGAGGTCAATGTGTAATCGGCTTACGTTTTATTGCTGGCTAGCTTTTCCCGGTGTGCAGTGAGCGCTCTGTATCGAAATCGGCAGGGTGTGATAGTGGAGCGGGCTATTTTTTGTTTTGCTTTAGTTTGGTGCTCCAATACCGGTTTCGTTTCCCAATATGGTCCCTTCGAATGCATCAATTAATATCTCGATTCGACGCGGTGTGGTCCGACAGTCAGTAACGGCAACTTATTGAGCGGCGAGAGCCGCTATCAAGCCGCCTTCAATTAACCGAAGACATCAAGATGTTGGTTTTATGGATTGGCTACCAGAAATGGTAAAATGTTTTAACTTTTAAAAAATCCACACCCATGCTGACATTCATACTCCGCGCGACTGTGAAGAACGTCAAAACTGTTCCAAATTGTCATAAATAAATGCTATCAACCAGCCTCAAACCTGAATTGGGTAAAATTTGACCTTTTTCTTACCTCCTTAGTATTTATTAAAGGCCAATGCACTAAGTTATCACTGAATATGAGACGCTTACTTATATTTTCAAACCTTGCCTGACTCAAAAAATATCGATTCCCGAGTGATCCTGCATATTGTGCTCGAAATAAAAATATTTTAAATTCAACCTAGTATCGTCGTTTTTCAACCATCATCAAGCGCACGTGAATATTGTCGTCTTCAAAACAACCCCAGTAACGGTTCGGTGCGCTAATGCCAAAATTTAATGACCGATGGAAAACAAACGACCCCGTGAGCTCTTTACGCGGGGAAAAGCAAAATTCCTTCTTGAGGATAAGTCACCGCCATCCGGCAGCAACTACCGCCCCAAAGGAAGTTAAATAAATGAACTTACAATTTAATCGGATAGACGCCGGCCTTCCGGTCGACGAGATGGGGCGTTTTTGGGCTTCCCGTTTTGTCATTAATTCATTGATTTTGGCTAAATTTAAATGGGCCAGCAAAAGTGACATAAAGTATCTCGTTTTCCCTGGGGGTGACTGGAAAATTTCACTTTCAAATTATTCGTTTCGTTTTTTTTAATTCTTGTCGCCACAACGCTCCGTTCCGTTTGCTAAGAAACTTCCATTTTGTGTAGCGAAATTGTCTTGCCCTTGTGGCTTCCATTTGCACCGAAAGAAAGACCACCAGGAGCAAAAGACCATGGAAAATGGACAGCACTAAATGAAACTCTCTTCGTGCTTTTCAACGGTTCCAGCCCAAGTAAAAGAGGGTATTGTGTGCCAGTTTTCTGCCTCGTAGATTTTGCTTCCCTTATTCGCTACCAAAGTGGTGCTTGTAAAGGCTTTTTCTATTCGATCTGAGAAGAAAATTTTGTCTGTTTTCATACAACGTTCAAGTGAAATAAAATTATAAGAGGATAAAATAAAACTCTAAGCTTCTCTAACCAGGCTAGCAATCAATAATCAATATTGTTGCGAACTGCAACAGAATTCTGAATCGAAATGTACGAAGTATTTTCTGCTCCTTTGCTCGTGAAAGAGGGCCAAAATTTTAACTTTATTTTCTCTCTTCAGAATCTTACAATTGATCGCCTGCGCTCTTATTTATATCAAAAACTTATCGTTTCCGTGATCTCGCGATCGTTAGTCCAGCTGTCGTTGGAACTTGATCCGTTTCCAACAAATATTTTTCCTACATAACCTTCTCGATATTTTTATTAAAAAGTCGAAATGGATTTTTTTTTGGGTTGTCGTAAAGCAACTGCAATTTAGTTTATCGAAATTGTCATCAACCGGAAACGGTCGGCATATTGCAGTGGTCCATTAAGCCATTCTACTGCTCTACGGCTGGTTGCTCGTTGACAGTCCTGTGATATCAAACGGACTACATTTTTACGATACGTAGACAGACAGCGATGCACACAACTTTGACCAAAAATTCATGAGATGCATCCCATGGGTGAATGTGAAACCCGTGGGCTCGCAAAACCCGCTGTGTGACAGGCGAAATTAATCTTAATCAAATTAGATCGCCTTCCTGTGAAGTAAAGCCGCGTCACGTCCCGTTTACGACTCGTCGACGACCTGCAGACGGCACGGGCACCGCTTGCTCGCGATCTCGACAACATAAATTGCAACTTTCCGCGTTCTCATGTAGCGACGTACGCGACATAACATACGTGCCTGCGAACAAGAAGAGAGCAAAGAAGTTGGAGGCCAGTGAACGTTTTCCAGTTGACCTCACGTCTGACGACTCTTAACGGACAGAAACGAAACTGGGCGAACGATTGAACTGGAGACACCCGGTGAAGCCTTTGCATACTTTCCCCGCACGTATTGGCGCTTCAGGAGTCAGCCTATTAGTGTACCCTTCAGCACCAACCGTGTGGCAGGGCTTGAGTCCAGTGGAAAACCGTTCGCGAGAGAAACGCGATTTATTTCTCGTCACGCATGTCACACCACTCGGTGGAAGTGGACGCGCCAGTGCCCAGATACATACCAGTACGGCACTTGATTGCTAAA
This sequence comes from Anopheles atroparvus, assembly GCA_914969975.1. Lineage (NCBI taxonomy): Eukaryota > Metazoa > Arthropoda > Insecta > Diptera > Culicidae > Anopheles > Anopheles atroparvus. The sequence goes on along the minus strand of CAJZCY010000002.1, from coordinate 30,470,341 downwards.
CCCCCATTGGAAGCCATGCCTAGCTAACCGGTAGCCCCAGGACAGGCACACTTTGTGAGCGCCATTTTTTTTTCCACTCAACAAATTGTCAACCTGGCTCAACGAACTGACAGGAACAGGTCGATACTGTGCAAACTACCCCTAAACGAATGTACTTTAATCCTCGCGGGCACACCTCTATCGGCCTATCATCTCCGACCTATGTCCCCGACTGTATATGGAATAAGTGTCGTGAAGCGCCAGAACGAAATTCTCCTTGCAGCGAACAACCATTGATTGAGGCGGGAACACTAATCTAAAGTGCACCGCACATTTATCTGCCCCCGATGATATATGATGATTTGACTTCACCGTCATTCCTAGTACCGACCAGAATTAAACTAATCCCAACTACTTGCTGGTAAAGGGGAGAGATGAAAATTCCCTCAAGCTTCTACTTTGCGCTATATATTGATTGACTTGTGAGTAAGCGTCTGTGTTGTAATTCTCACTTAACAATATATCCAATGCTACCAAAACCTTTATTATGACGAAATATTTTCAACCCGACAGATGGTGATTTATTTTATTTGTTGTACTGGGTTAGCGCTCTCAAGGGACGACAATATTATCGTTCTAGCATAGCCCTACCAAACACGATTTCCTACAGAGGAATGGAGAAACGTAACTAGATTGAAGGCATCGTGGGATATTACAATCCCTGGTGTAAATCCTTGCAAAGCTTAGATTATTAGACTTGCTGTTAGTGGGTAAAAAAGAAAAGATGATAGAGACAGGGAGGAAAGAACGAGAGAAATCGCCAAATCGAGACATTCTTACCACTCCAAGATACCCTCGTCGTTATATTTTCCATTTGAGTTTGTCAGAAATTCATAAATTCAGCAATCAAAAAGGACCATCCCAAACGATGGTACTATACCGTACTCTGATTCATGATGAAATTTATATCCCATTGCCCAACTGACCACGATGGTCTCAATCGGGTGTTTAGGTAGGACATGCTACCAGGGGAAAATTGTAAGCATTTCATATTGTTATAAATGATCTTAAAATCCACCCGAAATCGCATCACTAGCATCATCTCTCAAACACATTATTCTTCATTGAGCATCAAAGCACATACACACACCATGCCGCCCTAATCTGACAAAAGGGATACATTTTCAAGAAAATTGAGCTTGTTTAAAATCGAGAAGAAAGCTTCGACCGGAAGAAGTCCGTCCGGTCGGAGGTAAAAGTTCGCACTGATTATGGATTCCGGAACCGTTCCGATGTGTGTTTTATCGTCCCCGACCCTAAAGCTGCCACTTTAAAACTGGGATGAGAGCAAATGCCCATTTGGCATCGGACCAAACGACGAACACGAACCCGATCAGCACAAGCCCCCTTTTCCTATCTGTACCGTTGATCGATTTGATTGGATTTATTCAACCTTTTCTTTTCGCTTTCTTTTATTTCGTTTTAGGTACGTTACAAACGCTGGGAATCGTTTATTTATTGTATCGACTTTTGGACTAAATTGAACCACCAAAGCAGGGACGAGCTTCGCTGCACGAGAGTTACCACAATAGTAACACCCTTCTGGATCCTTGTAAAGAGACCATCCGCACGACCATGTGTATAGTCTATGGAATTGAAATGAATCGTTTTAGAGTTTATCGACGAAATGCATGGGAGTGGATGTAATTTAACGTTTCCACCATTGGTACCTGACACGTGTGTCGTTCGCGAAACGGTGTATGCTCAACATGTGAGAGAACATCACTGGGCATGAACAAAGGGAAGGTTTTCTAAATTGGAAACAATTTCATGAAAAATGCCAACGATGCAATGCGACCCTGTGTTTCGATGTAATAGAAAATGGCAATTTGGCAACGTTTTGAAGGTGTCATTTCAAAGTTGGACAAACAACAAGAAACCGCTGTTGAGAATGTGCACCCTATTTTGGAATAACGCTCAATCCTACCGCATCATTGGTCGCCAGCATTCGAGGGAAAGAACGCCAAACCTGCATGGTTCAAAGTTTCAGCAAACAGATTTAACTCAAACGAGTGGTGCCGCCTGTTCCTTTTCAAAAATCCACCGCAAACGACACAATTGCGAACGCACAGCCAAGGCTGCTTTTAGTGGCCATCTGCAGAGGAAAGTCCTGACAGGGAGTAGTAGCATTCGGTTGGTATGCATGCATAAAATTTGCATAATGCACACAACGCTTACCTCTCCCGTTTTAACTCACGCTCGCAGGCGGCGGAGTTCGATGGTTGTTGACCACCTTTGGCAAATAACAATCGCGCAGCAGCCCCCAGACGAAGCTGCCACGAGCTGCCGAAACACGGAACAATCGCAATCGAACAACAGTTTCCATTGGCAATGTCGGGAATACATTTAAAGTGTCGTTCTCGATGCGATCTCGCCCGATCGTGTCACGGTATGCGACGACAGTTCGATGACTTTTGGACCCGGGTCGATAAAGTATTCCGACTGAGGTACAGACAGCCTAGACAGGCAGACACAAGATCGAAAAACCACTCCCTGGGTAGCGTTGCGCCACGCTAGGTCCGTTTTGTTGCTAAGGATAAATTGGCACCTTCTTGGAAAAACTCACCCCCGCTTGACGAAGCGAAATGCCCTTTAAGTCAAATTCCAACAAAGGTATGCATTTTTTTCATAAAATGACATCTCTGTTATTTCTTCCCAATTTCTATGTATCTCTCTTTATTGCCATACCGAGGGGCCAAAGGACTCCACTAGCTGGATAAGTGTATGCAAATAGAGTCTGCCGTGTTGAACTTTGTGAAAAATTCGACCCCACCCCATGCCGGTCAACGGGTGCAACTGTCGAGTCTAGATCTACACTGACTTGTTTTCTTATTCCCCTTAGCCAAAGCACCTCTACGGTGGGCCTCCTTTTATATTCCGGCTTCTCTGCGTCAGAGTAGTGTCGCATTTACTGTCAATCGATCGAATTTTTGTTCCACATCGACATGAGTGTACGCAGACATCAAATGATACGGGCGTTTCAATTTGGAGAGGGCAATGTGGAATGTTTGCAGAGGAATTTTTACGAAACATTTAACAACATGCTCAAACATGCATCGTATTTGCCTTTTTCGATTTTCCGCTTTAATTTGATGTTACAATTCAATAATCCCGCAGGGTGATGGAGGCACGTGCCGAAGCGGGCATATTGTATTACTCAATTGGACATCTTTTTGTGCAAATATGTCATCGAAAATCAAACGGAAAAGGTCCGCAGGGTAGGGGCAGTGTTCAAACAACACAGATTTGCTGTAAATAATTAACTAGTACAAACATTAAAATCAATTTTTAAATGAAAATTGTTTGCCATATTTTTGTCCTCTCCTTCTCCCTATGAGCCCCCCATTTCTATACCCGCTTTTATGCGTTTAATTTCCATAAACAAACTTTCAGTGCCAGTTTTGCTTTTCGTTCGGAGCCTTACTCCTGCAGGATTTCCGGCCGGCCGCTCCTTGAACTCCTCGAATATTTTGCTTTCGCAAACAGCCACCAATGGAGGAAGTCCCTGGGGAACTGTTAGGTTTGTGCTTGCTCATGCATTTAAATTTATTTTACCTCCCAGCTCCATACCGGCCATAGACAGGACGCTCCCTTCACTTTCTGGGCGTTCAAATCCTTCCGATCCCGCACATCATATTTAGGTCATCAGACCCCATCGGCTGTCGTCGTCTTCGTCGTAGTTATTGTTGTTGTCAGTTATGCCGATCGCTCCCTTTTTCTATCTAGGCATATTCTAACGCGTTTGCGGTCCGACTTGGACTTGTTTCTCCCCTTTTGTAAGCCTACAGGAAATAGAAAAGCGTCAGTTTTCCTCACGTTTCGGTGTGGTTATTCTGAGAATCTTTTTTCAGTACCAAAAACCACCCAACCCGACCCACGAATCCAGTGCCCGAGGCAGCGGCTTCAGTTCGTTCTCAACTCGTGGCGTATGTCATCTTCCCCCCTTCGATATGACGATAACGAAAAAGGATAGATTTTATTAGTGGCAGTCTGAATGATATGAGACGTGCCTGGAGGGCGCGCAATGATTTGCCACCGCTTCCCTTGCCAGTCGGTGGCTTCTGACGTAGACTGTCTGGCTCGTCCTTACAAGGGATCCAGCCGGCAAAGCAGTAGCTAGTCGTCTTCTCGCATGAAGAGCTGTGTTTATATAAATCCCATCATAAATCTATCTATTTATTTCGGTCTGTTGAAAGCAACGATGGAAAAAAACATACGAACAACCATGGTGGTTGTTGGAATGGCACAAGAGGGGATGAAGAAGTGTACTCTTTTTGCTTGCTCTACCCGTGGTTCATCTTTGTCGATACAAGGGTTCACAAATCCGTCCTTAAAGGGGACTTTAACCTGCGTTTGGAGCGTCCAACTAGTTTCCTAGCAAAACAGATGCTGCGAAGCCTCGGGAGCTGTGTGATGTGTCATCTAAATTCGATCATGTTCAAACTCCCCCAAATTCGTTATCGGCTGGATTTACCATGGGAAGGACAGTAACGGTAATGAGAATTTGATTTAGCAAAATGACAATTTAAAGGTCGACATTTTGAACCAACATAATCGATCTTGTCAAGCGAAGTGGAAATCTTCAATCGTAGGGTGTGCAGTGTGTCTGGAGTCTGGATACCTTTGACTGTTTTTTTTTTCATTTATCCTGGAAACCGCAAGATAAGAAGCTGCGGCCATTATCAAATTGTGACAAAGTCCACCTCATGAAAGGATTCGATCAAACCTTAATTATTTATTATTTCCCGTTGCTCGTAGCCATGGCAGAAGTTGAAGATGTGTTGGTGGCGGGACAAATTAATAAAACATGTGAAATACATTTTAATGCGTTGGGAAATCATCGAGAAGCATTATTGCAGACGTTTCCATCCACTCAAGCAATATTTATCGGTTTTCTACCCCTACGTCCATTCAAGATTAGTTTTAACGACCACATTCGGGCAACGGGAATTGGGCCTTCATGCTGTAGTCCATGACATAGATTCATTCGTTTCGGTTACCTCTGTTACAAAATTTTAATGACTCAATTGCACGATGACTCCGAGCGCAAATATAACCACCGTCATTGGGGAAAACTCGTGGCCGAAGTTAAATTACCTTTTCGTTCCTTTTTGAATGGCGGGCAGTGTGGTACCGGCCAAGCTACCAATCCTCACTGTTCACAAAACACTATTGAATGAAAAGTGCTTAAAACCTCTTTCGCACCTCCAGCTCATCTGTCCCTATGGACAACCCGGAGTGATTATCAGTCCATTCGGTCGCATTCTATACGCAATAGATTCCATATCCGTGCTTCTAAAATACATCGCATAAAATGAATACCTGCCAAGCAAAAAGGATCAACGATCCGTACGGTCCGAGGATGGCGGTCCCATTTTGTCGGTTCCATCCAAAGCAATTAAAATTTAGTTACAACTGGTGGCACACAGTAGCGAGCTTAAATTTCACTCCCGAAGGATCCACCGCAGCATCGCTGACAAGGCGCTCAAGAACCTCAATTGTACATGTCAGAGTTTTTGCATGCTTCGTTCCTATCGGCACAATCGTCTGACCACCGTTTCCTCGATAGTTCGCTTCGACATTTTGTCACGTACGGTTTCACAGAGTAGTAGATTTAAAAAAACCGTACACCTGTATCAAACTGTTCATTCTGCGGGTCTACAACGATACAGTGTCCTTTGCGATTTCACACCTTCCGAGCTACAGCCAGACTACGGAATATGTACCCAAAGCGACAGATAAAAGAATGTAAACTACAATGCAAAATAAACCAACATGTTTCGAATTTTGAAGAAAAATTTAAGTATAAACGGTGAAATTCTATGCTTAATCCAGTGCCCAGTGTGCATTCGTACAGTTTGCAGGTCTGGAACTCACGGGCCTGACTCTACTCAGAAAAAGGCGGCGAACAAAAAAATAACGCCGGTGAAGTTCTAGGGCTACTTTAGGGAAGTAACTTTCAAGCATTCATTTCTATGGCACTCGTGAGACTTACTTATGTTTTTTTTTTTGTTGCAAAGTAAAAAAACTGTTCGGAGACGGTGAACAAACTTTGTCATGGCGTTGCCGTTTGTTTGTGAACACCATGTCCTTCTTATCGCATAGAAAGGCTATTTAACACCTTTCCCGGAGCATATCCTTTGAGTAGAAATAAAAACATTGCGCCTGAAAGGTGCATGATGCAACGTAAAAGTAATGAAAAGCGAAGGCTCCACGGTAAGGAGTGGTACTCTGTAACGAACCCAGTTAGATGAAATTACATCGCGTTTCCGTTCATCTTGTTAAACTGTGTTGAGTGTGCTGTTATGGGCTACCGAGCGTCTCGTGGAAAGTGCAACTACAAGAAGGATCAACTCTTAGTTTTATGCTACTTGCACCTCCGAGGGGTTTTCCTTGGCAGATTAAGTTGGATACCTCCGTTTGACGATTTTAAAAGTTCGGAGGGTGTGCAACGCGAGCGAATAGGAGGACGATCTAAACACCTAGTTTTTCTGCTTATCGTCACTGTCAGTAAAGGAATGTATAGTAAGGTTCACTGGTGCATAGTCAGCTCATGAATTCGCCATTCAAATATTTTTTTTAGGGAAACTCAACATTCGTCTCAGTGGCATTTTCATCTCTTTCTCGTGTATGCCTGGAAGCGTCCTGCGTTCCGATAGGAAAACGAAACCCGTTACACGCGGCTGGAAGGTCCGAATCCAATTGTGCCAGAATAGGTAAAGACATGGCACCGCTAGTATGGGCGGACCGGACATCTACCGGTTTTCTGCCGTAAAAGGATCACAGAGGCCACACCAGCGAACGACCGTTACGATGACACATCTTGATGATTCGCTTGCCGGTATCACTTTCCGCGCCGGCGATATCAACCCTGTCGCTTCACATGCTGCTGGCCAAGTCGTGGGAAATCGTAAGCGAGACCCGTACCAGTCCAGTGTCACCGCCTCGAGTGTCTCCAGTTTGTCTCGGGCGCGTGGAGTGTTGTTGTCGTTCGGGGACTGATTGTCGGTTTACTTATCACGATAACAGGATTCCCCGGCGGTGCCTGTCCCAATATGGGACTAGGAAATCATATTTGCCACGGAAACAGGTTTCCCGCACTGCGATAAGATAAAACAACAAAAGTGGGCAAAGGTTAAGAGAGGTAGTGGATGGCCGAGCGAGGCGAGTGAAGACGCATGACAGGCCGGCTGCTTCAAAACCTCCAAGAACATACTCACCCCCAAAAATAGAAAGCTTACGCATACAGCTAAAAAAAATAGGAAAATTCCATTTGTCCACCGTATTCCGTATTCATCGCAAGCACCGGTAGACCACGCGTCAACTTATCGTACAGAGGGCCACTCAAGGTCTTTTTTCCCTTATTTCCTCGGATGGCTCGGATTCCCGCTTTACGCGTCCTGCCATTTTATTTCGTTTCAAGTCCTCCTCTTCATGGCGTTCCGCTTGCTCAGACGGTACGAAAACATAATGTCACGAAGATTTATTTTAGGAATTTTATGCCGCCTTTCAACTTCACTGCTTCTTACCTTACTCGGGACACGGGGCAGCCGGGTTTACCCGGATGGTTCCACAAGGTCTCACTCCCAACCCAACATGCACTTGCGGACCGTGCGTTGGGAAAGCTTCTTACCCGGGGCCAGGTACGTGTACGGAATAAACGAGATTTCCATCTTAAGCTACATGTTGCTGCTCCTGCTGCCGTTGACCATCTTGGGGACCCCGTTGATGTCGGATTGTCGTCCGGCGGACCCCGTACCGTAAAACCTGCCGACTTTTCCACTTCTGGCAATCGATGCTACTTGGACATTGACTTTGTTCCGTGAATAAAAGGAATCCGGCTTTGGCTGATCGCCGTGTAGTTTCATCTTGAAATCAATGTGGAGAAAAATATATGAAAGGAATGGATTGTAAAAGAAGGTCGAAAAGCCTTACTCGCCCAATAGTACCAAATTGTGCTCGGGAGCAAATACCTGGCGAGGAAATAAAATGTCTCTCAGAGGATGTCTGCGCCAAACTCGTGCCAAACGCCGGTATGCTGATGTCCGTCTTTTCGCTACCTGATTCCAATTCGGACCCCCTGAAACAGCAACAGGGCTTCTATATTTCATCTTCCGCGCACTCTCTCCCTTATTAGAAACGGCAATCTCAGCCCACTTTGATCCCTTTTACAGCAGCTCTTAAGTTGTAACAGCAATCACAGCTGCCTTCGATTCCCCCCTGTCCGTTTGAAAGGTCCGGTCTGAAGAAGCTGCTGTTGTTGCTAAAAATAACACCAGCCAACCGGTATTTCTGAACCTCCTCCTCTGTCATTGTCTGCCTCAAACCACTCTTTGACCATAGCCCCTTTGGCTTTGCCGGCAGGAAAATTGTCTTTTTCCATCTCCACTGCCATCCGTCTTTTTGGCGAGGCCGGCATGCTCGTGGAAGGGTGAGGGAAACATTCCCGAAAAGGGAAAAATCCCCCACACACTATGGTGACTCTTATAAACACACACGGAAAAGAATGCGATATTCGTCTGCTTCGTTGACGCATCCGCTCCACGCAAACAAACAATCAGGAAAGCATAGCTGCGCTGTCCAGTGGCTACCGTCGGACTATGGACATTTTTGGTATTGAACTGTCGCTCTCCCTCTTTCCTCAACTGCCGTTTCTTCACATTAGAGGAATGTTAAATAGAAAGAGATCGATCGATCTTGGATGGAATGCAGTTTGTATTGAAGATGCGATGGTTCATGCTGTGCCATTCGGTCGCCTGACGTTTAAAGTTTACGTTTTATATTGAATTGATGGAAACCCAAACCTCACCCCCAAGCCCTCACCACCCGCGCCGTGAATCTTTTTTCCTCAGAAGCACGCCCAACTCCACCGTAGCCGCGTGGGGACGGGACTGGTTTGTGGCAAAACATAACATTCTTCCCTTTTTATTGGATTGCAGAGCTTCAGGCACCAAGAATCGCAATTAACCGTGCACGCTTTAGGGGAGGATCGTCGAGGAAATAACCTTTGTCAAATTTGGGCACTCGAAAGCATCCATAAAATGACGCCCGACATAAACAGTAGCGCAGGGGCTCCAGCACTTCATGTCACTTGTCTTCTGCATACTTTTGTGTCTGTCTGAATGCCTGGCGTTGAACGCCTGGCATTTCGTTTGTCGGCCACGAATTTATAACGTACGCATCCAGAATGATGTTACAAATTTGGTTTAAATTGAATTTTTGGCAAAGCCACCTTTTTGTGCGCTCAACAATAAGAGCTGCAAGAGAAAACATTATTTTTTTCTTTCATTTCCTCGGGATTTATCACGTGGCGGACGGACATGAATATATTCGAATTGAATTTCCATGCATATACCGCTCTCTTTGGAGGGGCCGCTATATCGACGGGAGTATTGAATCCACGTGGTACGAACTCGTGCGCATATCACTTGCCAACTTTGCTCGGAAAAATCTTGAAAGCCACGGAAAAGAATGGAGAATTGCGTGTTTTTTTTTAGCTATACAGTGACTCGTGGTTTTGATGAAGCGCCTTTTTTACCCTTATGGGTTTTGCCTTGTTATCCAGAGCTAAGGCAATGATTTTTTGGGCGGATTCGCTGCGGCAGAACGGGGTTTAGTTTCCGGCATTTTACAGTATCGGTTCGCTGAATATCACTTTTACTGATCAACTTGCGTCTTCGCAGCTTAAAGGCGAACCATTTGGCAGTTCCGGACGCTTTTACACTTCCTTCTTCTGCCTTTGAAAAGTTTTGGCAAGTATCGGAAAACCAGAAACATGCGAAAATCGCTCCATTCCATCGATTCTTTCATAAAAGGAAGCAGGGAAACACTGGCTGGGGTGTTACTTTTTTCCTACTGTTTATCATACCGAAGTCATCATACCTCACATTGCAAGCTTGGGCGAGAAAATGCCAACTTTTAGAGTATGTAAATTCGGTTCAGAGATAGATTCCAACCGTATTGCAAATTCGATCGAAAAGCAGTGGAAAGACGCCGGAGATGATATTATTTCTCCAAAGAAATGGAAATTCTCTTCTTTTTTATTGAAAAACTTTTCATCGACAAGCTCTTATCGACTCCGCTGTTGAGAGATGTCTTATTGCATCAGTCCGTGTCCGCTTCTTGCAAGTATTCTGAATAATAGAAATTCTTTCAAACAATTCCTTTCCTAAATACAGAAAGATGCAAGTGCTTCGTGGTTCTGCTTTTCCCACGTGAAAAGGCGTTTGCCTTTTGGCAGCTTCATTGAATGGATGAATGAAAGATAGAGAAAAAAAAACACTTAAACTACGATTGAACAGAACAGAAAGTGGCCGCTTTCGTGGCGATAAGTTTGACACTTTCAGCTGCACGAAATTACCATTCTTATCGGTTGGATTAAACTTGCACGCCGATCTTTACTTTCGTCATCTTGCCCGCCTTTCTACCTTGCTTCCATTCGTGAAGCTTTCTCAACCCGTTTTGCACACAGGAAGTGCTGGAAAAGTTCGACTATCCGATTTCTTGTTGCTTACAAGGTTTGCAGCCAAAACCTTGAATCCTGCATCTGAGGACGGGAGGCGCTCATAAACATCCATTAAAGGGCGTACCGCGAAATTCTCCCGAAGGCATTCAGGTGACGGCATTTCGTTTGCCATTCGCTTAAAAGATGAACGACCGACTCCCAAAGCAAGATGGAAGAGGATTCCCGAGTGCGGGAGAAGGAAGTTTGTGGAACTTTAAAACATTCCAGACGGCTCCCGAAGGAGTCAGACAAAAGTTCTGCTTCCGCTGTTGGATCCTTTGCACCGGCAAAGACAGAGTGAATGTCCTTTTTCTTCGTCGCTGCTGATGGTTTTCTTTTATTCTCTCTGCCGACAGTTCTAGCCATTAACTTCATCGTGTGCACGATGTGCGTTTAAACTCATTTCATTCAGGCTGTCCCATTCGATGCAAGCTTTGCAGCTTCATTTTTGTAGCTCCTTTTCGTCCGCAAATTGCACCCAGTTTCTTGTGCTGGTTGCATTTCAATGCGATAATATCCTGCTCGCTTGCAGACGGAAACACATGCGCGCCGCGAAGAAAAGTTTATTATAGTACTAACGAGCCAAATATTTTCCCAAAACAATCCTCCCGCTTCATTCCGATAGCTCGTGCGGTAGAATGAGCTCGCTCTCTCGCAGAAATCCCAAACATTTGTTCGATGCTGCATATACCTACGGTGTGCACTTGCCACGCTGTGGGAAAAATTGGAGTCTCCCGTGGCGTCTATTTGTACGCGGTGTGCTCGAGAACATCCCGTAAAAAGGAAAACAAATCATAAAATGCCTCTCGTTCATCGCGAAGTTTTTGGAATGCAATCTTATGCTGCATTTCCGGACGGCAACGAAGCGAAACATCTAACGAATAAAGAACTCTGAACGCCGGTAGGTTATAGATCCGTTGGTAATCGCACCAGTGGGAAATAAGAAGATATAACACCCCAATGCCAAGTGTTGTTGATTGCCATAGAGGTTGTACGAGAGAAATATATCAATTCTCTAGTTTCTAATTGCTATTCCGGCAGCGTAGAGAAGTATGTTTTTTGTTTGTGTTTGTGTTTGACTCTTTTAAGTTCTATAATAGGTGTTTGAAATTTATCTATCTTTATTAAGTCTATTATTAGTTAGTTCCTGTTGCTGGACCGCCTGACAAGCCTGGCCCGCGAAGGGTTTGGCCAGCTCGTGCTTGCCTTGCGTGCCGGTAACGGGTTGGGCTCTGAACCGGGAGACAATAAAAGCATCGATTTCGATCCTTCCCGCTAGTTCCTCCTCTCTTTCGGGAGACTATGCCGCAGAAGGGGAAAAAGTTACTTTTATTTTTTCGGATTTTGGTCAGAGCCGTGAGTAGTCAAAAGGATAAGGCGATGGTTCTCGTTTCTCGTCACAAATGCTACTAATTTATTCCATAATTTTGCCCTCCTTTTATACCCATTTACATCCATTGTCCTTTAGCGGCGTTAGTGTAAGTTTACTTGCGTCCCGTTATCCTTCGTGTGCGCACAGCGCACCGTTAGTAGTCGTACGCGCGGTGCACCGTTAGTAGTCGTGCGCGCTGCGAGTGGTTAGTAGTTGTGTGCGCCGTGGTTAGTAGTCGTGCACGTCGCATCGTTAGAAGTCGTGCGCGCGTCGCATCGTTAGTAGTCGTGCGCAGCGCATCGTCAGTACGTAGATAACTAATTTCTAACTCGTTGCTCGCGCAACATTCCCCTCCTCGTAATTCATTCCTACGAATTACGCCTAGCTCTAAGTTTGATATTCGTTTTTAAACCCTCTTTATAATTCCCTTGCTCGGTGCAGCACTTTACGAAGTGCCTAATCACGCAGTCTGGTTGAAGCTTGTAGGCTGTGGGCGGGGGGAATCGGGATGCAAGTTGGAAGCCTCGACTTGTTGGATCTTCTGTGCCCACTCACACGGCCGAATGCGATGCTTGCTCGGCCGTCTAGAGTCGTCAGCGACGTGTGTTGGCTCTGCGCTTGGACTTCTAACACGCTTGCGACTCTTCACCTGTGAATGAGACAAAATATGCTCCTTCTGCTGCACATCTACCACTGCTACTTTAACCGCTGGACGTTTTAAAATTGAATTTAAGGTCTTGATCTCGACTGACCTCACTTGACCATCAGGTGCGGAAAATGTGTTGACGATTGTTCCCTTTAACCATTTTCCAGGAGAAGCATTATCATCCGTTATCATGACAATGTCCCCTAATTTTAGCGGTTCGACTTTGTTGGTCCATTTGTCTCTCTTTATCAACGTTGGAAGGTACTCTGTTTTCCACCGATCCCAAAATATTTTCGCGTGATGTTGCATTAGCCGGTATTGTTTCTTATCGACTTGGCTTGTTTGCAATACGTCTGGTGGGATGCATTCTGCATTTCTACCGATCAGAAAATGAAACGGAGTCAGCACTTCATCTTCATCATTTTCTACCGGAATATGCGTCAATGGTCTGGAGTTGATCATGTACTCTATTTGAATTAATGTGGCACGCAGTAATTCAACCGACGGTTTACGTGTTTTCCACTCGTTGAACATATGGCTTAAGGCCTTTTTAACTGTTTGAATGAGACGTTCCCATACGCCTCCAAAATGTGGTGCCGATGGTGCATTAAAATGCCACTCTATGTTGTACTTTAAAGAAGCTTCTAAACCCATTCTTGCATTTATCTCGCGCAAGAGATTTTTCAGCTCCTTTTCTGCTCCGATGAAGTTTGTTCCGTTATCGCTGTGCAACGTTGAAATTTTACCTCTACGATGCTGAAAGTTTTTAAGGCACACGAGAAAACTATCTGTGTCCAACTTTTCTGCTAATTCGATGTGTACGGCTCTTGTATTCATACACGTGAATATTGCACCCCATCTTTTCTCCGTCGATCTTTTCACTGTTACTTCTAGAGGGCCGAAGTAATCCACTCCTGTATGAAAGAACGGTGGTGAATACAGGTGACCGCGGTATACTGGAAGCGGAGCCATCAATGGTGCCTTGGGGGATGCAGTTTTCAGTATGCACGTTTGGCAACAATTTTTTACATTTTTGAGGATAGCTCTCAAGTTAACTACCCAATAAAATTGCCGCATGGCTGCTATAACGACATTATCTGCTTGATGCATGTATCTCTCGTGGTAGTGTCGAACTAACAGTTTGCTTATCCTTGTCTTTTGAGGAAGAATAATTGGTGTTCTAGCACTCGGTGATAAGGCCGGCAGGTTTTCCAACCTTCCTTGGGATCTTAACACGCCATTTTCGTCTAAGAAAGGCATTAGTTTCTTTATAGCACTTTCTTTTGGAATTAGCTTTCCTGCTGCCAGAGACTTCATTTCATCTGGGAATCCTTCCCACTGGGCCTTTCTTATCAATGCCCGTTGAGCCTTTTCTACATCTTCTCGTTTAATTTGCGGTGTAAATGATTTTCGATCGGTTATAAAATCTACAAACTTCTTTAAAATCGTATGGTGTTTAAGAAGCCGATCCCATTTTGAATAATTATCAGCTGATAAGGCAGTTTCTATTGGGACATGAATTGCAACTAGACGTTTCTCTTCGTCTGTTGTTTTCGACAAATCATTCGTTGGCCACAAACTTTCGGGATCTTCTAGGAAAGTTGGGCCGTTGAACCAAGAACGTATGTTGTTGGTTTTCTTCGTAGCTGCGTCCGCCGGATTATTCTTGGTGGAAACCCATTTCCACTGATTAGCGCTGGATGATTCCAAAATTTCGCTGACTCGATACGCAACGAATTGATGATACTTTCGGTGGTTGCTGTTGATCCATGCTAACACCGTTTGGGAATCACTCCAGTAAGTAACACTACTTATCTTCAGTCGAAGTTCTTTTTTTATCTGATCAGTCAATCTGGTTCCCAAGAGCGCTGCCTGCAATTCCAGTCTTGGAATTGACATAGATTTTATTGGAGCAACCCGAGCTTTTGCTGCAATCAAACGAATCGCGTATACTGAGTCCATGCGCGATCTTGCATAAACACATGCGGCGAAAGCCTCTTCCGAAGCATCAACAAATGTGTGCAGTTCCACTGGCGCGTTTGTCTGTACGATCTGTCTCGTGATGGCCAGGTCTTTCGCGCTGCTCACTTGCTCTATAAGTTCGTGCCACTTTCCTAGCAAGTCATTCGGAATTTTGGCGTTCCAGTCTTGGGTGGTTACATGAATCGATTGCATAAATATACGGCCTTGTATTGTAAGATAGCTGATGAGGCCCAGCGGGTCGTAAACGCTCATTATAAAACTTAGCACTTGTCTCTTGGTTGGATGTTTCGCTGCGTCAGTGTTCTTAAATTCTTGGAGATCTACTTTAAAACTTAAGCAATCCATTTTCGTGTCCCATTGTACTCCAAGGATTTTCTCAAACTCCTGTTGCTTTTCCTCTAAAGGCACAATGCTCGTTTTTTCTTGACGACGGTCCGCAGGAATTGTCTCTATCAGCTTCCGATTGTTGGAGATGAAATTTCTGATATGAAACCCACCATATTCATGCACTTTAATTACTTGCTTCACAGTTTCATTAGCCTCTTTAAGGGAAAAGAAACTATCCAAATAATCGTCGACATAGTGTTGGTGAATAATAGGTTGAACCGCCAAAGGGTGTGATTCCTTATGCACCTCAGCGTTTCTATTTTTAACAATTTGCGCACACGCTGGTGAGCATGTAGAACCAAAGGTCATGACTTGCATGACATAGACGTCTGGTTCTTTTTGTGCGTCACTATTCCGCCACAGGATCCGTTGGGCGTCTTGATCCTCACGACGAATTTTAACCTGGTGGAACATCTCCTTGATGTCCCCGGTTACACAAATATATCCTTCACGAAAACGGATCAATACTCCAAATAGAGACGTTGTCTGATCGGGCCCTGACACAAGTTGCGAATTTAGGGACACGCCCTGAACTTTAGCTGCTGCGTCAACGACAAGACGAGGTTTTTGCACAGCTTTGTTTTTGTTAACTACAATAAAGTGTGGCAGATAGAACGTTAGGGGAGACTTTGTATGCGCCTCTTCTTTCGTAAGTTTACGTATGTATCCCTTTGATTCATAATTTTCGAACGTTTCTCTTAACCAATCACTCAGCTCAGGATGTCTCTTTAGTTGCTTTTCTTGTGTCTCCAGCCTCCTTAGTGCGTTATTGTAACTAGGAGGGAAAGTCACTTTGTCCGTCTTCCACAATAACCCAATTTCATATGCTTTATCAACTTGTTTCAGAGTTTTTGCAATCAAATCTTCGGCTCTCTGATTTTCCTCAGATAAAAGAGTTTTCGATGTTTTCACTCCGAAATCTTCAGTGGAGAAATATTTCCGCATCATTTCATCCATCAACTCTCCTCTTTTGTGAATCATAGCGTACTCGTTATCTACGTGATCTAATCCGCTTTGCACCCCGAATATTAGCCATCCTAGCTTTGTATTGATTGCTATAGGCGCATTCGTTTTGCCCATCTTTTTCGCCAAAGGGACAAGTAGATGACTGTTACTCAAACCTATTAACAGAGTAGGTCGAGCCTCCACGTACGATTTCACTGGAATGCCTTTCAAGTGACTGTATTCTGCCTGAAGTTTAGTCACGTCGATGCTTTGTTGGGGCAGTTTCAGATTGTTAATCGTTCTAACGTCTTGCAGCTTGTGTTGTTGATTTGTGCCGTGACCCTTTATATAGCACGATACGATTTTGCTATTTTTCTCTGTAACGGTTAGATTTTGTGTCCATCCGATTTTCAAAGGGTCTCGCTGACCAGCAAGCTTAAGCTTTCTTGCCATATCCTCTTCGATTAATGTCAGTGAGGAACCCGGATCTAAAAATGCATATGTTTTTACCGTTATTTTACCGTTCCGTAATGTCACTGGCACAACTTGAAACAAGACTTCTTCCGTTGTCTTGTGATAATTCACTGTTTCCTCTTCGACTTCTTGATGCAATAACGGATGGTGCCTTTTTCTACAGTTTGAAACATTACAATGTTTTGAGGACATACAAAGCCTCACCGGGTGATTCGATCCCAGGCAATTGAAGCACAATTGATGTTTCATTGCCATCTGATGCCTTACTGTTGGGTTTTTATTTTTGAACTCGTCGCATTGATATGTTCGGTGCGAAGCTTTACAGATGGGGCATCTGGGCTCATATTTGTGATTTTGTCTTGCCCTTTGATTATCCCATTTCTTCTCCGGTACGTTCTTGTGCATTTGCACCGTATCTCTGTTGCGATCATTCCTTTTAGGCATTTGTCTTATGATTTTGGCGATTGGTGCCAACCATGCATTGAAATGATACAATGTGGCCACTTGTTGGCCGTCTTCTATTTGCTGCCTGTATTCAATCCATCGAGCTTGTTTGTCGGTAGGTAATTTCCCAACTAGCTCCTCTATCAGGCGATGGTCGTGCAAGTAAGCTGTTTTACCTAGCACTTCAATATTCGTTATGAGGTTTTCAAGAGCGTCGCTTAAATCGGGGATTCGATGATATTCCCCGCGAAATCTCGTAACCTCTTTCAGCAATTCTTGATATACTTGGTCGGGACGTCCATACATTTCTTCCAACCTGAGCATAATTGCTGGGACATTTTGCGGATCTAAATAAAGCGGTCTCACGCATCGCTCTGCATCACCTTTGAGATGCTTCTGAAGCCTATTCATATTCTCCAGGTCGGAGAACTCGGCTTCCCTTGTCGTTTCCTCAAAAGTCTTTTTGAATTTTGGCCAATCTCGTGATTTACCATCGAAATACGGTAAATCCACTAAAGTTGCTCTTTTGAGCTGCGTACTTCCATTCACGCTGTTGGTTTTAAGTGTCTCGATCAAAGCCATAATCGCCGCGTTATACGAATTCCCGGGAGAAGGTGCCTTTCTGGCCAAATCTGCATTGCACTTGATGCAAATGTATTCTTCTCCCTTTGCTGGTACTTTCGACAGTTTTGCACAAAGCAAGTGAAAACGTCGGTCACACTCGTCGCACTGTACCATTCGTCTATCCGTATCATCTGGTTTGTCGCACAACCGACAGTGACCATTCTTGTTGTCAACGAAGAACTGTTGACTTTTTCGCGACATCGTTGCAGACGTTAAAACCAATCTGCGTTATTTTATCCTCTAATGTGAGTTGTTCCTCTCTGGAGCCACCAATGTTGCTGGACCGCCTGACAAGCCTGGCCCGCGAAGGGTTTGGCCAGCTCGTGCTTGCCTTGCGTGCCGGTAACGGGTTGGGCTCTGAACCGGGAGACAATAAAAGCATCGATTTCGATCCTTCCCGCTAGTTCCTCCTCTCTTTCGGGAGACTATGCCGCAGAAGGGGAAAAAGTTACTTTTATTTTTTCGGATTTTGGTCAGAGCCGTGAGTAGTCAAAAGGATAAGGCGATGGTTCTCGTTTCTCGTCACAAATGCTACTAATTTATTCCATAATTTTGCCCTCCTTTTATACCCATTTACATCCATTGTCCTTTAGCGGCGTTAGTGTAAGTTTACTTGCGTCCCGTTATCCTTCGTGTGCGCACAGCGCACCGTTAGTAGTCGTACGCGCGGTGCACCGTTAGTAGTCGTGCGCGCTGCGAGTGGTTAGTAGTTGTGTGCGCCGTGGTTAGTAGTCGTGCACGTCGCATCGTTAGAAGTCGTGCGCGCGTCGCATCGTTAGTAGTCGTGCGCAGCGCATCGTCAGTACGTAGATAACTAATTTCTAACTCGTTGTTCGCGCAACAGTTCCCAAAATGAACATCTAATTTTTAAATTCCATTGTAGTATTTTATTTAAAAAGTTTTACAGTTCTTATCAATGTTTCGATTGAGTCCTGAAGAAAAACGATATCGACAAGATCTTTTCAAATTTTATAGCATAGCGTCTTGTGCCTTGAAAATCCTCATAGGATCCGTTCATAGATTTCAACGCAACATAAATGGCCCCATGTAACGAAAAACAAGCAAAATAGGACCATCGGTTGCAAAATCCAAAAACAAAGCTTGCAGCTGCAATGGCTGTGCCATGTTTGCAAATGCAATCAAAATCATATCCTCGAGGATATCGTATCGTTATTGCCCCGGCGTTGTTAACATACAGCCAAATCGTGTTGCGAGTGTCAGCAGAAGATCGATTTGGCCAAACAAATTCCACCTCTCGCCGGTGTCGGCTTCGACGGGTTTATTTTGGATATATTTGCAATAAAAATGACATCATATAGAAAATGCCTCAGCCCCGGGTGCACGAAATGGCCCCGGAACGTGATTTATTCGCGTTGCGGTGCAAGAAATGGTTCGTGGAAACAAGCTGCATTTTTTCATGCTCGCTACCGCAAACTGCATTTCCGATTTCAATCTTTGGCAAGAAACCGACCGGAGCAGAAAAAGTTATGAGCGATATTTCGCCAGTATTTCATTCAAAGCCGAGTCAGAGCGATTTTGTAGTGCTTTTATTCTGGAAATGCTCTGCTTTGCTTTTCATTTTCCATCGAGCTACATAACTATCTAATAAGTAAAATGCAATTCCATGAATTTTGAAGCTTCATCTGGGTGGAACGTGTCATTTTGTTGTTCCAAAAACACCCTTTTTTCTCCTTTGAAGTGATCGTATACACTTTTTCCACTACACTAAAAGTACATAAAAGCTCCTCAAGCTGTCTCTTGTTGCGATGAGGTTCGCTTGAAAGAAATCAACCAAATGCCAAAAAAAGTCCACTTCACCGAAAGTCCTTCCATCTCTTCGCTGAAAACGAACGGATGTCCTCCGACGAGTTGAAAAGAAAATCCAATTTTCTGTCGAAAAATATACTTTTCTTCCCGACGTTCCCTGTCACGACCGGAGTACGCGTTTCTTCGTCAAAAGTAATTTCAGTGCATCACCGGAAAAGCAAGCGACAAGCAAGGTACAGTATGTTCGATGGAAAAGATCGCACACTATTTCATCGACATGTACCCTAATTTATTAGACTTGTCTCCTTGGCGGTTCCCTTTTCCCGGGTGGGGAAATAGATAGATTGGGAAACTCTCCATTATTGGGAAGCAACGAACTACTTTCCCGTTACACAAGTCGCAGCCGTAGACTGCGGGTGCTCGATCAATTCGGGAAAGCGATTAGTTTGGGTGATTGGAGAGTTTCCACCGAGCGACTCGATGGTCGAAGTGCTCGACGAGTTTCTTTTTTCCCATTTGTGCTCGTTACACCCGTTCGCTTCCACATTCGGAGCCGATCGGGAAATAAGATTGATGAGCAGCAAGTGCGTTTGTGTAATGCACTTGCTTGCATTACATTTCCCCACTTTGAGTAGAGGATAAAAAATGGTCTTTCAATTACGTTCCAAATAAACTAACCAATCCAATTGCTGCCTCTTCGCAGGCGGGGATTTGTGACGATGGCATTTATCGTTGTCGATCCCACAGCCCACATTGTGTAAATAAATAGCAGCAGGGAGCAACTTTTCCAAACGATGAATAACTGATCGGTACTTCACATGATAAACAAGTGAAGTTTTATCGATTGAGAAGGGTTACATAGCTACGGTCTTCTTCATTTGAATCTCGAATCGCAGTTCTGCTTTGTGTTTATAATATTTGATCTTTAAAGATGCTATCAATCAAAGCGAAGATTTTTCTCCAATTCGTATCTGATGTGCACAATAATATGCAACCTGACGAAAAGGACTCCAAATGCTCTCCCTACAGAATGGAATCCTTTGGAAATTTTCTTCTCGCTCTCCGTTTTCTCGAGCGTTCGCCGCGCTCCGGTGAACCGAATTTCGCAAGCCGACATATTATCTCCGTGAAGGGGAAAGGAGACGCCACGAACCGGAAAACATTCTGCTTCCATGCTTGACGAGGTTGCTTCGTACAATAATAATGAAATTATAATGATACGACGCCACACACGCGCCGCTGATGGTGTAGATTTACCCTTTTTTCCCGAGTTGTAACGAATCCTTTGGCGTTATGCTGTCGGCTGTTCCCCTGATGATTGCGCATCAAATGCGTCGTAATTTTCCGAGACGTCAACGGTATGACAGTGTTGTGAGGCACGAAGCAATGGAAAATTCTGCACGAAAAGTATGGTTTATGGAAATATTTGGTTAACCATAACAAACTGAATCCTTTCAGCGATGGTTATTGTATTCTCGCAGGGGACAAGTATCAATGAATAATCCTTTGGGATGGGTTGGATCCGTTTCGGTTCGTTCAAGCGTACGTTTAGATATCTGCTAAATATTGTCCCAAATTATTTTTTTTACAATTGTCATAAATTGTTGCCGCTTACAACTTAAATTGAACATTCTTTTCACGGAAAAATAAAAAAGAAAGAAAAATTAAATACGGAAAATAAAATTAAATACGTGCACATCACTACAAAAGTAAAGAAAAAAATACCTCATATGTCACTAGAAAATATAAAAAATTAAGGTGACACTACATGAAACTTTTGGAAAATCACTCCAAATCTATCCTATCTATCCAACGTATTTTATACATGAGACTCAAGCCCGGTTGTTAACCTGCCCTAACAGTTCCTGAACTATGAAAAAACTGGACAGAACAACGCACAGAAGTCAAAAACAATCCCAAAATAGCATCGAAAACAAATCAAAGAACAAACGAAGCGTATCATAAGTTAGTTGGCGACGTTGCCGGGGCTCTGGTAAACACAATCACAAAATAGCAACAAACATAGGCGTAAGCATTAGAGATGTGTTTGTTTTTCTCCTTCGTACGAAAATTCAACTTTCTCATTTTTTTCGTCTCTTAGAAGCCTTTCACGCTTTTCCTCCATCCGGTTGCGAATGGGTTGATCGTAAAAATAATCCAAGCAGAAGCGGCGCAACCATGGACCTTTCTCGGAGCTTAGGCTCAGCCTCACACTGATCCAGCGCTTGCTGTAGTTAACGTCGTGAAAGCAACTGGAGCAGCATCGGTCGTCCTGGTAGCCACTGGCGCAGAAGTTATGGTACGGACTTGGAATGGATGTGCTGTAACAAGTCTGTTTACGAAAGATTTAGCTTTCCGTCCGGGGCGACCGGCTAATGTGTGCGGAGTGGCGGGGAATTTAATAGCAAAATAAATCAACTCCATTGAGCTGCATACTTCATGAGGCGTTCGGCGCACTATAAGGATATTCGACTGGATGATTCAGTCACTCTCCCTGGTGGTGGGAGGAACGTACGAGCAGTCTTGTCGTCGTCCGACTGGACGTCTGAAACATGATTCTTTGTCTAAAAACGCTTCGTCTTCAATTCTGTATCTTTATAGCGCTTAAATTATTTTCACTAACAATCTTCGCTTATATAAATTGAACTAATTTATAAAAATTAAATATTTTGATTCATTTAATCAAATTTAAATTTAATGAACATTGACATTGTTGAGTATATCATAAATTTCTTTGCTTTCCATTTTAAACAAATGTTTTCCTTTTTTCATTTCATCACAAAACGACGAATATTTACTGTTCTGTGAACCACGTCAAGAGGTTTCAGCCGACCATTGACAATTGCGGCCAGTTTGCACACCCTTTGCATGCGGCTCTTGATAATTTGGTCTGAATACCCTTTTTTTTGCAAAAGGATTGGATTATGACGGGCACGTTGACATGATTTTCTCCATTTACCCCCTGGACGACGGACTTGGAAGGCGCGAGAGTGCTTGCAGTGATGCGCACTAATTCTATTAGGGAACGTTTTTTTTTCTATGTTTTGGTGCATGGCGGAATAAAAGAAAACATAGAAAGGTGTCACACGGTGCCATACTGCTGCTACTGTCATCGCAAAAATAATCAACGCCAGGGAAAGTGGTTCGTTTTTCCACTCGCGTCTGTGCACGTGCCCGTTTTCTTTTTCATACTTTCCAGGCGAACAACAAAGAATGCATCGCAATGCAGCGTGAAAATCGCTGTCTGGTGCATTTGTTATGAATAGTGGAAAGACTTGAAAAATGAACGGTAGAAAAAAAAACAAAACATCTCCATCCCAGTACGATGGGTTCCACAAAGTAAGTGCTTGAAAGTGCTTCTTCTTCAATGGTCTGCATGAAGCATAATGCTACGAGCAAGGAAAAAAAGGACGAGACACGTGTCCGTCGCTTAAAGTTATGATAATGCTGCTCTCGGAACATTATGGAACTCGGCCAACCCAAGGGGCGCAAAGAAAAAGCATACGTAGTGTGCAAAAAATGGAAGAGAGAAGTGGCTGGCTAGACTTCGTGCAGACGAAAATAAGAAGCGACGAAAGCCGTCAGTGTCAAGAGCAGCCGAGCTAACGTCGGTGAAAAACGATTTTATTATTTGCAACATAAACATCATTACGGACATCAGCCTCCCTCCAATACTCGTTTCTTTAAGAAAAAGCTACCATGGAATCGCGACGGCATATTCTTATGCACGCTAAAGTAAAACAAAATTTCAACAAGCGTTACACACCAATATTTAAATTCAAATGAAAAACAACGCCCATTTCCTCATCTCACATGCAGGTGGCGCTACTGTTCATCAGTGACGACGAATCCCTTTTTCCCTAGCCCTTGCTTTTGATTACAACACATGAATTACCAGTTGCAAAGTAATCAAGCAACAACCGAATATATAATCGAAATTACCATAGTGGTTTTTTCATCATATTCATGAGCTCATAATTTCGTTATTCGTCCTCAAAGAACGCTTAAGAACATCGAAAGTTGGCAACAATAACATCGCTTTTCCTTAATGACAGCGTCGACAGCGACTTGAGCGCATGCGTGGGAAGGGTTTCCGTTACCAAGGAGTTTTCCCACCCCATCCGTAGTGAATGGATCGGTGTATGTGTGTTTGGCGAAAGGACCAAATGAAACAAGCATCGCTAACGGGATAACCGAGAAAGACAGGAATAAGCGAGATGGAATCACCATAATGAACACATTTTCCGACAGTGGTGTGTAAAGTGTGTAAACGACGCGGTGTTCGCAGTATCGTAGTAACTGCGCTCCCGGAAGCAGGCAAAAATCGACGCAAAATCGAATCGCATTCTTTGCTAGCAAATATTTACATCGTTGTTTAAGGAAAGTTTTGTGGAAATAGTTAGTGCCGTGAGTCGAAGAGTAAGTACGCTCATCTTTTGGTAATTGGAAATATCAACCCAGCCCTCCCGAAAGGAAGCAGATCTTACCAGAAACAAGCAGACTGAGAAGAACTAAAGCAGCAGTTTCCACAACAGATTTCAATGGCTTTTCACAGTACATTGCTATGGAGTGGTGGTGAATTTTCTCGCACAGTATGATGATGGCGGTCTGAATGATTTTTCTTTCGTGAAAATCATTCATCAAAATGGTGCTGTATCCAGCGTTTCACGCAATGTTACGAGTTTTTCTTGTTGATTGTGTTGGTTAGCAGAGAAACGTTTGTGAAGCGCAGGACGTAAAACTAAATTAAAATGTCTATAAAGAATGTTGACGCCATCAGCATCAGTAGCAACCGTGGAGGAAAGTAACTGTGTGTTTCCTTTCCTGTACCATTAATAATGGGCAGAAAGTCTACCGTAGAATGAATCCTTTCAACCCTTGTCCTTGTGACCTTTCAACCGTTCTTTTTTTTCCCCCTGAACAACATGCCCATTTGTTAGACAGTTTTTTTTGCTTTTAGTCTTACCTTCTTTGGTACTTCCTGCCTCACAACTGAAAGGAAGTGAATGTGTACGATTGTAAGACGAAAAAAATGTGCATTAATTGCTATCGGCTACTTGAGGCACAACGGGAAGTGATTTGTTACGAAATTATGTAGCAATATTTTATTCAATACCTTTCTAGCAAATTCAGATCACAACACTTTTTCTGAGTGGGAAATGCACAAACAATTTGCCGGCCGGCGTTTCACGTCGGTTGCTCGATTGCTCAGGAAAGCTTTGAAATAAAATAATATACTCATAAAATGATATTGGTGCTTCTCTAATTTGGGTAATACAAGATTCCTCCACTTGTGCTCGACCGAAATCATTTTCACATACGATTAACCTACTGAAATTGCCGCCATTATTATCTAACTGCCTCCACTGGGAACATTCGCGCAAGCCCGAAACGTGATATTAATGATCTTCTCCAGAAAACAATTGAATATCAAGACGCCTGGCGCTTCGCGAAACTCTTGCATTTCATAGTCATTTTGGTGCAGTTAGACGAACACGATGAAAAAAAAATCCTTGGTCACGATAAACGATCGTATTACTCTCTTTGTATCGTGCCATTTGACTGAATTGACGAAGCTTTTGTAGCATTCAAACGCGAGACATAATTCACTTATTTTTATTTGCCTTTCTTTTTTCATCAATTTCTTGCAGGTTCTCACGCCGCAAAAATGTGGAGACGTTTATCTGTATGATCTGCTGCCACCGTCGTCGTCGTCGCGCGGTTGTTCCAGCCCCTACCAGCAACAGCAACAGCAGCAACACCAGCACTCGGCCTCAGCTGACGCGCTCGATACGTACGACGTTCCCAAGCCAGCCATTCCGGTTGCAGGCACCGTTCCGAGCGGACCAGGCGCATTCGATCCGCACCATCCACTGCAGCACCAGCACAGCCGGCAATCCTGGATTCGTACGCCACCGTATCACCATTCGCTTGCTGCCGGTCACCCCCATCATCAGCATTTGCCCAACTCGCCATCGCTCTCATCGCCGTCGCCCTCGGCCTCGCTGAGCTTCCCGCATCCCCATTCGCCCGCGTTCCACCTGCACCAGCAATATCCACACCTGGCACCGGCCGGCTACCGGATGGAAGAATCGTACGACGTGCCGCGGTCGTTGCTCTCCCAGCAGCAGCACCTCACACCAAGCAGCTCCAACTCGTCGCTGCTCACCTCGGACAGCTTCAGCCTGTCGTCCTCGAATCGCTCCTCGCTGGCGAACATGCCCGACTACGACGTCCCACGGCGTAACCCGGTGTCGGTACGCTCGACGCCTCCGCCGCCGACGTCCGGAGCGTCATCCGGCGCGATGCCCCCCGGGACACCGCTGTCCGCAAATGGTAGCTTCACCGCTAGCCACCACTCGATGTCGATGTCCTCGTTCGGCAGCATGTCCACGTATGACGTACCGCCGAGTCAACACCAGGGATACGTGATGTCTTCGAAGCTACATGCACCGGCCGCACCGGCCGCACCCAAAGAACTTCCCCTCGAGCTGTCCTCCGCACTGGAGACACTCGCGAGGCTGCAAAACGAGGCCACTACGGCCGTCACTAGGTAAGGATGCGCTCATTTGCATTTCGTCTTCCACAAACACAACGTTCCCCGTGGCCAATGAAAGTTGGAAATTGAACGTTTACTTCCATTTTTACTTGCAAAATTTGTTTCAATTCTATACATCTTCCTTTTTAATTATCTTTCATGGTGGGTTTATTTCGTTAATACAATCACTAACTGCGTATTAAATTTACCTAACAAACTATTCACGCTTGACTTCCGTTAAAGGTTACTATCATTCGTTTCGCCGAACTGGAGGGTAAAGGAAAAGCTTGATCCGATCCTGATGGACCTTAAGCTGGCTGCAGTGCGCCTCCGAACGGCACTGCACGATCTGGCCGAGTTTGGCGACGGAGCACTAGGAAATGCAACCAAAGCGGAGGACAAAGGTATGTTATATAGCAGCGACGAGTGGAATGGTTGATAGTTGACTAAATTGCCGTTTCCTCCTTCCCGTTCGTTCTGTAGGTTTGGCGCAGAAGCTAAAACCACTAGTGAAGGCGTTGCGTGACGCGGATAAACTGGTCCACGAAGCGTCGCAGAACCTGGACGCACAGGGCTGGACCCTGGTAACGCTGCAGCGCCCGGAAGCGACCCAAAAGCTGCAGCAGCAGCTTCCTCCGGATAGTCTCGATCAGCTGATCGCATGCGCCCAGACGCTCACCGAGGACGTCCGCCAGACGGCCTCCTTCATCCAGGGCAACGCGACGCTGCTCTTCAAGCGATCCCCTCCGACACCGACCGCGTCCGTCCCGACCACACCGCAAACACCCACAGGTGGCGGCGGTAAGGCATCCGGAGCGAACGGTGGCGAGTGGCCGGAGGACTACGACTACGTCAGTCTCGAGTCGAAGGAAGCATCGGCGCGCACGAACGCCGAAATCCGTGACGCGCTCCCGCACGATCTGAAGAAAAACTTTGAGAATGTGGTGCGCAACGCGGCCGACGCGGCCGACGCCAGCGTCACCGAGAAGCCGGTGGCCGCCCTCGACCCGAACGACAAGTCCGTGCTGGTGTACTACGCCTCGCAGACGGTCACGCACATGGGCTACCTGACGCAGGCGATCGACGCCTTCCTCCAGACGGTCGAGCACAACCAGCCGCCCAAGTTCTTCCTCGCGTACGGCAAGTTCGTCGTGCTGAGCGCGCACAATCTCGTCAACATCGGCGACATCGTGCACCGGAACGTGTCGCGCGAGTGCATCAAGACGCGCGTGCTGTCGTGCGCCGACGCGCTCTCCGAGGCTCTGAAGACGTGCGTCGCGAAGACGAAGAAGGCGGCCCAGAACTTCCCGAGCGTGACCGCCGTCCAGGAGATGGTGGACTCGGTGGTGGATATTTCGCATCTGGCCAGCGATCTCAAGATAGCAATGCTGGAGGCGGTCCAGCAGTGAGCGGTCGGTTCCAGATCACCTCACCGCATTTCCTAATCCTAGCTCAAAGAATCCTTCGACACCGAAAACCCCGAACCACCCCAATCGCGAATGTAGAATGGTGCCCACGAGCTCACATGCTTTTCGATGTGTGTGCATTTATGCCAAATATTTATCTAGCCAACCCAGGAAGAGGAGGGAGACGCCGTTAAGGGAAGTAATGGAAAACAGGACAGAAAACTCCTTGTAACACTTCCCTTTCCCGTTGTTTCTTTATTTAGCGGGAAACCAATTTCATCGTCTTATTTGTAAAAAAAAACTCCAATTGTATTACGTTGTAAATATTGTACATTTCTTGTCTAAGTTTACGCTAAGTTGTAGTTAAAAAGGATCAAATCATTTTCCTTACCACTCTCTGCAGCACTGCCCACTTATGTGGAAAATCGATAGGTTTTGAGTTCCGCGGCTAAACGAGAGTTGCGTTTTGCACTTTGATCAAGTTTTTCGTCCCAAACGCATTCAGAAAACCGACGAGGAAGAAGTGGAGGAAAATCAACGTCAAATCAATTAAAAACTGCCATCTTACAATTTGATACAATTTTAATCGAATAAAAACCACCCAAAATGTCTACCACGTCGAATCCACGGCAATAGGAAAATCTCATGCAACCGAAAACAGCAGCAAAACCAATAGACCGAACTCAAAAGTGGACACTGGTGGTGGAAAGTGACGGATACGACGGATTAATTAAATATTGCTCAAACGTAACCGTGTAATCGAGCGCATAGCAGAAAGCAAAAGCAAACAACAGTCGTACAGTAAGTGTCTACATTTGTGGCCAAGAGGAGAGGAACGTTAATATGTATGTTAGAACACAGAACCGAAGTAAAAGTAATATATGTAAGGTGAACAAACTTGTACACGATTTTCATCCGGGGAGCACTGTTTCAAACATTGTCCCCTGGGATGAGGTGAATCGTGGAAGTCATGGTCGAACCGAATATCAACCGCGTACGGAAACAGTTCCCTTCGAACGGAAAACGGAAGTCAAAAAGTATCGTAATACTAAAACAAATCCCCAAATCGTATCTTATCGTCTATCCCCGGGACAGCATCGCCCGTCTCGTTTGCCATTGAATTCACTGCCCACGGTGGCCAACATCGCCACCGATCGAGATCGATCGTTAACCAAGTCAGGGCACGAAGGAAGAAAGTGAATTCCGCACAGTAAATTATGCAAAATAAATAAACATCAGTATCGGCTGTAAGGCGGTGCAGAAGTAATCGCAACCAAAATATTGTATTTTTACATTTTTCGTTGTTTAAATTTGGCCCGAAAGTCTCCCACATTCAAAACATTCGAAAGCATGTCAACGGCGGAGCCCAACGGCGATTAATAAAAGTCAACTTCGACATCGAATACCAAGGGACTAGAACCGCGAGGAGCGTTCCGGTTGAAACAGTTGTCGTCTCTTTCTAATTTGCTGCGAGTAGGTGCTTTCTCCCTCTTTCACTTCGGACGGACGAGAAGCCTCCTGGCCAGTCCTGCTACCCTGGCATCAGGCGAACAAATGTGGTGTGCGCCGTCGGAAATCACCTCGACGGAGACGGCGACCCGTTTCGTGCTGATTATGTTTTTCTTTTTTTTTTGGCTGGGAATTTTTAGTGGGTCGTTTTAATGCGCTGCCAACTTTCATTTCTGGATTTTTGATCGATTTATGATAAAAATGTGAATAAACTGAATTTATTTATTTATAAATTTACCGAAAAAATAATCGGAAAATGGTTGAATTCTTATTTCGAGAGACACAGTGTCAGCTTTCGGAGATTCGGCAAAAAGAAGGGAAAACCATCACTTGAAAGATTCTTACTTTATTACTTTATTGCCCTCTTTCCCACTTTCCTTCTCTCCCCCCTTTCCCAATGTATCCTGCCGCCGGGCAAGCAGCATTGAAAGTAGCAAAATCAACCGGCCGCTAACAACAGTGTCCGCCGTGTCCCCCGTGTCCCCCGTGAACATTGCCCCCCTTGTCGTTGTTTCCGATCCAACGTTCTAACATCTCTGATTGAAGATCCGCCATATCGGTCGCCGCCGTTGGCCGCTCCGCTAGCTCGGATAGATCACGCCTCATCGAGTACGCGTCCTCTCCGTCGGCGTAGTACTTCGGTTCGATCTCCAGTATCTTGAAGCCGAGCGAGTTGGTGTACAGGTTGAGGGCAGCCCGGTTCGACTTGCGCACGTGCAGCGAGACGTACTGGGCGTTAAAGCACTCCACCATCGCTTTCGACGCCTGGTTCATGAGCTTCTGCGCCAGCCCAAGCCTCCGGTAGGAACGTTTCACCGCGAGCGACGTTATGTGACCGTGCGTGCTCTCCTCGCCCGGCTCCGGCTCCTCCATCTTCGCCAGCACGTAACCGACGATGTTGCCCTTGTCGTCCTCCGCCACATAGCTGACCTGGGGCCACGTGAGCCCGTGGTAGAAGTAGTACTTCATCTGGTAGTTCTCCGGCAGGCACAGCAAATTGCAGTGCTGCATGTTCATCAGGTCTTCGGGTCTCGCACAGCGGATATTCATCTTCAGGACGTTTGCTGTTGACTCTCTTCTCTAATCTCTTCGTACTCTACGGGCACGGGCCTTGCTGTCGGCAGTTACGGTGCTATTAGCGGCACTGCTGCTGCTACCACTCGCTGTTGAATAATCCTTGCCCAACGTATGGGCCGGAGAGTGTTCGTTTGACTGTGCAATGCCGAGCAGCTCACGGACCAACTTGAAACGGGACAGGAACAGCTTCCAGACCAGGTACCAACCTGCAGAAAAGAAAAGATGCATTTCACAGTTAACGATCAGCTACAACGGATTTCTACTCTGGGGGCTGAGAAAAGAAATGTGTGCATAAAAAGCGTTTTTTTTTTTTTGTTCACAAACCTAAACAAACGAACACTATCACTACGAGCACTGAAACGAGCACCGAAAAGGCAGCATTGATACCTTCCCCCACGTTCATGATTGCATTGCCGAATTGTGTGGCAGCTTAATCGTGAAAGTACTAGAAAATTATGTCAGCCAACTGCTTCCAAAACTATTGCACACCACGTAGCTCATCGACTGCAGCCTATGTTTTGAAAACAATCCGCACGGAGAGACGATGGCCTGTGTTTCTTCTGCGCTCTTGGTGCGAATGATGTGGAGGCAACGAATTGTTGAGCCATCCGCGGTGCACGCGGTCTATAAACCACAGAGGTGAAACAAAACCGTGATAT
Organism: Anopheles atroparvus; assembly: GCA_914969975.1. Classification (NCBI taxonomy): domain Eukaryota; kingdom Metazoa; phylum Arthropoda; class Insecta; order Diptera; family Culicidae; genus Anopheles; species Anopheles atroparvus. The sequence continues at coordinate 30,439,967 of CAJZCY010000002.1, read as the reverse complement.
TTTGTTTGCATTTTGACATTTCACTTGCCAGGGTTGACAGATGCACGAGAAAACATCTCTTTTCTTTATTGCCAAGTTTGTACAGGAAATGTAAATCATTTCGAATGTGGCCGAAATGTATTACCAACAATTAATGCACTAGTTATTACGAAAGCAGTCATGAAGCCACTTCTAGTAAGGATAAAAGTTTTCCAAAAAAAATAAACTCATCAATGCTTCATGACTAAACCTGCGGTTGCATCGTGAAGAACATTGCTGCACGCACACACAGCTCCATTCTTCCTACAAAAGGCATTAGAAGGAACATAAATTCAACTTTCCAAAAAGGAAGTAAATCCTTTCGACCTCGACTTTTTCGAGAGTGTATGTTTCAAGTGTATCTTTCCTCACATTGATCCATTCCAAAACTGTTTTCACACTTTAGTAAATGCATGATTTGGTAATCCACCCGGCACGCACCCTCCCGCCCAACAAGAGCAGGGTGTCGCTCATAGATCTACTGCTATCAATTGGTCTTAATTGAAAAAATATATCGAAACACCGATCACACTGAACATGCTAATCATGCACCTGTGCCTAGAAATTATTAAACACTTGGATTTAAACACGCTTGTGTTAGAAATGTTGCACAAATTCGAAGCGACCACTTACCTTCGCACTTTTTTTCCTTTTTTGCATCCCTTTTGACAGGTACGACGATTTGCCGACAGCATGCATCTTTTGTTTATGTTGGGTTTTGCTTCATGGGCATAAATTTCCCATTTTTGATTTTTTTTTATTCAAGGAAACGTAACAAGTAGTTCAACAAAAATTTAAAACAATTATTTTAAGGTTTGTTTGGCAATCAATTTCAGATTATGACTAGCTTAAATGAAATTAAAATTTATTTAAAAAATTGTAACTTACTTTACTCTTCTGGCAACACTTCCATCATAGAACTGTCAAGTACATAGCCAAGAGAAACAGTAAACAATCTGAATCTAGATTTTTGGTGCGCACGTAAAGATGAGCTTTGAGGAGAAAAAGAATTTGCTGTTTTCATCGCTGGAGTCCGCGGAGCAGGGCATCGGTAGCGACTCGATACTACATCAGAATGTCAATGAAACCGATTACAGCCTAGACCGCACGGGCAAAACACGCACCAAGCTGATTAGCGTCGATCGATACCGTGGCCGAGAAAGCATCTTCAAACGACCGAACGCTCCCATCGGAAAGTGCCTAAAGCGAAAGGAGCTTCCGGACTATAAGGTAACAAGCGCCGCCACCATTTCACCCTGCACCCGTTGATACCCTTGGGAAACAAACTCCCCCACATTTCCTTCGAAGCGAAACCCGCACAAGTGGATCAAGTACACGCTGGAAGATGTGGACACGTCCGATCGGACCAACACGGCGGCAGCGTTTTCCTTCCTGCAGCAGATGGAAGAGCAACGCGAGGGTGCCTTGCGGGATGCCACCGATGAGCAAAACGCTGCACCGGGTGCTTGCAGGTCATTGGTAAGGTTTAACCGATCAGTACGCCTGAGGGAGCAGCTACAGGAAGCGGACGAACCAGCCGAGCCGCCGGCCGGAGAGAAACCACAGTTCAATGGACGCCGTGTTCTGATGCCCGAGTACGTGGTTGGGCAAAAGGATCCGAAAAAGGTTAGACGCACATCCGTACGGAAGCCGGCCGTAGGCAAAGAGAAACAAAGTGCGCTACAGTTGGACCATCTGATGGAAGAGAACGAGGACGGCGAAGAAGAAGAAGATGGGGAGCCTGATACGGAATAAATGTCCATTTGAAGAACTTGTTCGGCAAAACTGTATAACTCACTACACACTTAATGTTTAAGCATATTTGAAAATAAATCATGATAAATTATAGACTGTAGTATTATTACTGAAAAAATGTGCTTCGTAAATCATGACTGTTTTCCGCTGAAGCATAAATATTGAACAATTTATTATTCGTTTTTATGTTACAACTTGGTTTTGGTACAACATGAACAACCAGGCTGCTCCATTCAACAGACTTCCATAATCCGTCCTATCGCAACATAAAGCTAGTTCCTCTCTGCTCCAACATTTCAGCGAACACCAGTTGTCTCGTTCACTCCAACACCAACCTTCACGCACGCCGTCAGAAGGTAGTACCGCTCACTACGGTGCTGCGCGTACAATCCAACACTAACCGCCTACTGATCGTGTTGAGCACGCCGCAAACACATTGAACACTCTCTACTCACACAAAGTCGCACGTCGAGAATATCGTTCGATCGTCGTTCCGTTCTCGCCCCATAAGCCAGAGCAAATTTGCGTTCCGTTTTCTGTATGTTCTCCCGTACTGCTCGGACGCACGCGGCCCATTTAGGTTTGTCTCATACCACTACAGCTTCGCAAGCAAGACCCAGTGAAATATATACAGGCTGCAGCGGTAGCATCATCATTTCTTCGTCTGCAGCGAGAGAAGACGGTCGGAAGGTTCTTGCACATCGCCGCAAGTCCGGTGGCCGATCGTTACGATCGGGTAGAAGAAGTCGAATTGCATTGCCAAGTGTCCCGGCATTCCCTGAGTCCAAATCTCTGCGACATTTGATCGACAAAGAAAAGTGAATCGATTATCGAGTATCGTGTTTGGTGAAATTTTCGTGGAAAATCACGCAGCGCGAATAAAGGGTATTGCGCGTACGACCACCTGCAACGGGCGTTCGCAAAAAAAAACCCCACCATACGTCAACAACGAACGTTCGAAAAAACTTTCTTTCCCTCTAACTCGCGCTCGCGCGTGATCTCACACATCGGTGGCGTTTTCGACCAGTCCTTCGGGTTTTGGTTCGTGGAATATCCCGCCGGTTTGCCAGGAGATGCGCATGTCTCAGAGCGGGCATCCGTCGGATCAGCTGTCAAAATCCCAGTCCAGCGGTCGGTTGCGGTGGGCTGGTGCTGCTGCTGCTGCGACGGCGGGTGGACGGGCCTCTTATTGTGGCACGGAACGGTCCCGACGGTTGCAGCGAGCCCCGTGCGCTCAGTGCGCCGACGGAAGCGGACGGGAGTGATATCTCGCGTCGAAAAGGGAAAACGGTTGCCTCACCGTGTGCGCTTCGCAGGGATCGACGGATGATCCGGAAAAGCTCGCATCCACCGTTACGGGGACCTGGCCTTGTTAGCAAATCGTTTCTGTTTTGAGGCGTGCGTGGTGATGGTTAGAGTGTGGTTTTAGTTTCAAAGAAAAATCCGGAATCGGTCATCTGTCATCAAGATTAGAGGAAAAGTACGTACAAGCTTTCTACCTTATCCTGTTTTCCATCGGAAGGAGCACAGTTGGCGGTGGCTTATTTCTTCTGGTAAGTATGTACGTGAAAATCTTGCACCCTTTGGTTGCTTGATTAATGGAGCATGGAACATAGAAAAAATCCTTCCACCAGGTCCGTGTGAAAAATCGATTTTTCCGTTACAAATCCAGCGAAGTAACTTCGCCCAAACATGGCGCTGTGTCCGCCTCTATTCAAGGCACACGTACGCAAACACCATGCAACGATGTAGTTGTTCCTGCATGTGTCTATGTGTGTGAAAAAGCGAAAAGCCTCTGGAAATGATAAGGATGGAAATGGATCGGGCTCGCCTTTTCCAGCTCTTCGGTAAACAACATTGAGCTGTCTGGCGGTAGATTCGTCGGGAGCAGTAATTTTTTTTTTTTTTATCTGCTCTCTCTCCCGTGCCACCAGAGGACGTTGCGTGGACTCGGGTACGTGAAACGCTGCTAAAGTAGGTCACCTCACAACCAGACCACATGCGTTCCACCCCCCCGGTTCGCCGGGTGGTTGGGATGCGGTTGTGCAAACCACGCAGCGAGCAGGGAAAATTGGGAACGTTCGTTGGGAGGATTTTCTCGCAGCACGCCGACGCACGAGAAAAAGTGTAAATAATTCTAAACCGAAAGCAACCTGCTCGGGTGTTCTGCCTTCGCCGGGGTCAGGTAGTGCGCGACCAGTGAGCGAAGCGAAAGGGAAAGCGTGATGAAGGGAAGGAAACACGAATACTGAAGTTTCCTCTCGGGGAAAAACGGATGGGCAGGTTTCGGAAGAGTCGCGAGGGACGGCGCTTTGGTGTAGTTAAAACTCATTCGTCTACTCCTTGCGCTCGTCTCAGAAGGGGGCGATGGGTGTAATGTTTGCGTTCGCCTACCTCAACCTTAAGACGGGGACGCGAAAATGCAACCGACCACTTTTCGGAAAAAACGGGAGGAGCCGTATTTTCCGACCGGTGTTCGACCGACACGCGATGCTAATGTGGTTAAGGGTGAGGATGACAAAACCCAACACAGTCAATAAAAACCCTGCGTGGTAAGAACGTGTCGAAATGAATGGAAAAGAGGTAGGAAAAAGGATGCTCACGCATTTATGTGGAATCTCCATCGCGCCCTCTCCCTCTCTTTCATCTCGTTAGATTTCTGACGAGTGGATCGTCTTTGATTGCGGGTTTCAAAAATCTAAGCGTTTTCAAAACATTCACACACAAATTCATCCGACGATGGCAAAACGCGGTGTAGTTACTAAATACCCGTAGGTGTATGTGTGCAGTGATCGGTGCCTTTTCCCCGATGTTTTATGGTCCGTCGCTATGACAACATCTTGGACGGAAAATTACAAACATCTGTTTCTTGTTTTTCATCGGTTTGTTTTTGATTTGGTGAAATTATGAGCATGATCAAGCGTCGAACGATAAATAAGCGATTTTATTGTTCATAGAAGATTGAGAAACGGATTTAAATTGTTAGGACACGTAATGTCTAGGAATTTGTATTTATTGAACAATGCAACAACGAATCATGTGAGGAATTGACGATTTATTTATAATTCATGACATGTGTATTTGAACCACTCGAGAAAACGGCTGACGCAACAGACAGACACGCAATAAGCGCACGCAATCGTGCTCGAATTAGGAGTTGTTGGTAAAATCGCATCAAATATTGTGTCGTTTGTTGTTGCAACTTATTTTATAGACTAATTCCAGCGGAGACGAGGCAACCAGAAGTTTCATTTTCGGAAGCATTCGAATCACCCTTCGAGTACGATTGAAATAAAGCTATAAAACCACAATGGTCATTATGTGGTTAAACCAAAGGAACGCGTGAACGTGACCTGATCGCCAAAAGAAAACGATCCCCCTCTCGTCTCCGCTTTCCCACCATCGATTTTTCGGGTGCTCGATGTTTACATTATTTTTAGCAGGCATTGGCTCCAACGGAGATTCTCACTCTGCGGTCGTGTTCGCCTTTTCCTTTGCCACGCGTATTCTGAAACGCGTCCGTGCGTAATTGTCCATTTTTCGTCGCCGCCCTTTATGTTTATAATTTGTGTGTTTTTATTGACTGTCGTATGGCCGTTCCAATGGGTTTTCATTCGAAAAGGTTTTCCCGCCCAAAAAATCGGTCTAGGTGCTATGAAACAGAAAGAGGAAGTGGAAATAGAAGAAACAATTTGAAGTGCGACATGCCACAGCCTTACGTACGATGAGATCATAATGTTTTGTGAAGGGAAACAAAAAATCCCCACACCGAAAAGCTAAACAAGCAAATGATGAATCTGTTTTCCTTTCTGATTTCGTTCGTCTCGAGTTACACACCTATAGGAACTTGTCGGAAATTTTAAACCAAACGACGATGTTGGCCTATTGAACACGTTTCGGTCTGCAAAACTGTTCACCAAGTTTACTGATGAAATTATGATCCATATTCATGGCCATTTTTATCACTTCCAAAGGCGCGCGAATTGTATCAGTAACGAAGGATTTGCCTACCCGACGGAGCAGTCCCGCCGTTAACTTTGAAAAAACGAGCAAAACCCGGCATCTCCCTCGAGCGGAAATGCTTTCACGATGCGTCACCGCACGAACGCAGCGAAAGAAAAATGGACGCAAAGCCTGACGCCGTGCGACTCTAATTACTCCCTTAAAAGAACAGGGTTGCAACTGAACGCCAATCCGAATCGTGCTTCGACCTCTTTTGCGTCCGCACTATCGCACACCGTGCACCGATTGCACCACCAATCTGTCTCAAATGCACCGAAATGCACATGCACCGGCACAAATTGCATGGCTATCGGACGGATGGATGGGAAACCTTGACACCAAACATTATTATTTTTAGCCGCCTCTTTCGGCCGCGGGACGCAAAGAACACGAGACGATTTCCGCGCGGAGCTGTGCTGTGAAGCCAATGAGGCACGGAAAATTGAACCTCGAACTGCTGCTGCTGCTCCCAACCGTTTTTCCACTCGGCACGGTTGCGTCCGATGTTAATCGGGAAACCCCGCTGGAAAACCTTCGCCCTATGGCGGGCCCTTTGCCCGTCGGGTGAGCTAGTGGTGACCACCCGTGGCCGCTTTGTGCCAGTTTAAGTTTTATAACACAAATGATTCCTTCCGTGGCTGGAAGGTAGAGTGATCCTCATTGTGTTATTGAAATACACATATTGCTTTTTTCTTACAAAAAGATATTTTTTGTGTGAGCTTATTCCTTATTCACCGTACAAGTTGAAATTGTTTCATGAGAAATTTAATGATTGCTCAAAAGCGATGCAAATATAGCGTCGAACGGTGTTCGATGATCTTCCAACAATTAAACTAGGTTTATCTTACCGGAAACCATTCAGGTAAGAGCGGCAAACCAAAAAAAAAAAACAAAACTCAAAGCATGTCAAAAATGTCGAAACAGTGACACCGGAAGCGGTTTGTTTTTCCGTTTCCAGGCCACCGGCAACCGGAACCGTTTAGAGTTCATAGACAGGGCACGCCGAAAAGGATAAAAAGAGTTTAAAAAAAACTCCGTAATAAACGCTTCATTGATATGGCAGCTTGCCGCTCCTACCGGTTTCCCCAGGTGTACCAGTCGATTTTCTTTCAGCCGTGGGAAACCCTCTAGCCGGAACGCCAGCACTAAAAGACTAGTTCTAAACAAGAACCAAGCTCAAGCGGCGTGCCCTTTCCCGTCTCCGGCCGCTATTCGTTTGATTCGATCGGAACGGAAGCCGGAAGTGTGGTCCTTCGATTGCCGAGACCGCCAACGGAGCCGCCAGCGAGGGAAAAGGCCGAGGGGCCGTGATATTGAACTTGTGCCGCCAACACGCCACGGGTCTGTTTTAGCCTCGCCGGTACAGCTTGGTGCTAATCGATGGATGACCAACGGAGCGCGCAAATGTTTTTTTTTTGTATTTGTTTGTTCCAACAAAAACGCGACCCTTTGCGTGAACAACCAGAAGAACACATGTTAACGACTAGAAGAACTATAGTCACTGCTAAACCATTGCGGGTGGGTTGAAGGTTTATTTAAAGATTACAATATTGCTCTCTGATAGACGGAGAACGGACGATGTTGTGGGATTGTTTCAATATAGCGATAATACGCAAAATAACATGTATTACTGAGCATAAACAAATACGTGTGGCGCTAAGCAATTAAGACGAATAATCTAAGCTCATCCTCTTGCCTTAAGCATTCTCGTTCAACTTTAACAAGTGCAGGCTAGGGTTGTTTCATTGGCGTTGCGAGTAAAGGCATACAGGACGTTCACCTCACATTGTCCATCAAGGATTCAATTCTCGATGGGAACTAAGTGCCACAACTTCTTCGTATAGGTGACGGGTGATGGAATGCATTCTTCAGGTTTGGTTTTGTTATTTCTACGTTCCATTTGTGAGGGCATGGACATTTTTATTTAAAAGAACTTTGAAGGTGAAAATAATGATGATCTTAGTGAGTATTCTTTAATGTGCTGTACTTTTTTTTATGAGCTAGGGATTTTATGTTGAATAAATCTAATCGCTCATCAAACCGAAAAAAATATCAGTTTACGATTAAAAAAAACGCTACCATACTGTGATATCTAGCCATAAACGAACGAACTTCCACATGGAACTGATTCCAAGCAGCTGCGCGTGCGCTTCACTTCCTTTGCGCTGTGCAATGGGCCGCGAAGGTGTTGTGCGTCTTGTTAACACCGCGGCGGCTGCCGGCGCTACCATCTAGCACCTCGCAGTTCACACCTTCCCTTCTGCTCCAACTCGTGGTCGCCAGTTGAATCAGACGGTGCGTTGCTGGTTCCTTCGAACCAATGAATATTCTAATGAGTGCAACGTAGCGGGGTAGAGGCAGTTTGGGAGATCGATGGCCATTCTTCCGCGCGAGTGCAATAAAACTCTTCTCAACGGCGACGCGTTTTGTTGGCACTTCTTTATCGGTTTAATAAACTGCACCCATGACGAGACATGGTGGTTCGATGATGTAGAGTGAAGTCGGTTTAATGCATCCCCCCTCTTCTTCATCCATTCGGTTTATTCTGCACTTGTTCTGCACGAACCGAACGCTATTTGGTGGATTATCACGTTCGATTTGACCACTGTCTATTCATGGTCAACTTGTCGATCGACTAACAGCAATTGATCGCCATGGTTGGTGCTGCAATTTGGTGAGCCAATCCCATCCCGAACTCCGAAGTACAATCGAGAAACAGGCCAGTCTCAGGGCATAAGTTTTAACGGGGAGCCCGGTCGAAATAGCCTCACCACTCTGGAAAACGTTCTTCAGTTGCAAGCGAAGAAAACAAAAAAGAATGTGAGCCATGCGGGTTGCAATTTTTATACATTTTTTAATCGAATGTATAAGGGGAAGTCGCCGACCAGCATAATGTCATGGAAGGATGTTTTAATGGACGACATTCGCATCCCTAAGGAGATGGGCAATTTACCGCATTAACGCGGAGCCCTTGCCTTGCCTCGTAAATAGCTAATGGCCGGGAGTTTCCACTATGAGTTAAAACATCCATCCAATGTTAGTAAACCAGTGATTTCTTTAAAGCCATCGCTTAAAGAATTAAATATATGCATCTAAACCAAATTTAATTTATGTTTCAACCTTAATATAACACGATTTTTGTTTGACATTTAAAGAGTGTTTGCAACAAAATATGCAGGTTTATTTGTAACCCATTTGAAACCCCCATAGTGCACTTACAGTTGGTGCAAAGGGTTTAATTGGTTCTGGTGCCCGAAAATCCCTTTAATCTAATTGATAATAGTATAATTTTCACGGTGGGAAGCAACATCTTTCCGAGATGTTTCTCGGCGTGCTTAGCTAGGCTATACATGAACAAGTAAATAACGAACACACACATTGGCGGAATCCGGAAGTTGCCCGCTGCCATGGGTGCACCCACCGCCGCATAATATTGGAGGCAACTTTACGCCTTCTTTCGGAGCGTTGTTTGATCTGTGTTTGCTTAGCAGTGAACTTGGACCGCATGCCGATGCTGCCGATGTATGTGTGTTTGTTGACACGGTTAAAATTGGTTAGCTTTACAAAACGCTCTCAGCAAACAGCAGGTCGCGGCGAAGGTGAAGATTTCGGTTTCGTTGCGCGTAAAGCCAAGCCCATGCCGACGGCTTTTATTTTTTTCATTTTGCTTTTTTCAGTGAAACCGTGTTTTCGAGCGCACTGATATCATTCACAGTTTATGTTGTTCTGATTGAGAAATAATTCTGATTACCATCCGAGTTCGACCGGCTTGCTTGTAGGTCTGTGTCTGTTTTTATTGCTTTAATTTAGAAAATTAGTTACCGGTAGTTACCATGCCAAAATTCCCCCATGACTAAATAATGTCGTATGCTAATTTTTATTGCTGAAAACGGCACCTAGTTCCGTGGCTTCCGGTGAACAAACATCAAGCTAGTTGGACTATATGGCACACTGAGGAAGATTAAAAACGAATAAACCTTACGTCAGCCAACCACTCGGAAGACGACGCGTTGACACATTGCTGCCCGCCTGCTAATGATGTTTGATGTTTTTTAAGCGTTAATTTTTCGTTGACGTTTCCTTGCGAACCCGCACCCGGACGGCCCGAGAACAACGCGTTTGCATTGTGCGTCTCCACATACATGTTTCATTTGTCGATGGTAGCCTTCCCCGTTGCAAACGGGACCATTGGGCGGGAGTGTGAAATTAAATCACCTCAGTAGGTCTACCATGCGCCATGATGAGCCCAAGGGCTGCTGCGCCTCGTCTAGGCTCTTGGCTCTGCATTTGCTCCGATAGTTAGTGCTTGGTGTTTTTGGTTTGATTAAGGCGATATGGTGAGAACAGAGCCTTTACGATTCGCGTGAAAACTACTGAACACACTTCACACAGATTGCGTTATGGCATTTGAGGAGGTTAGACTGAGAAGAAAAGGTTCCTTATTTACATCTCAAGTCGTTAAACAAAGCCGATAGAACTGCCATAGAACCATTCTTTATTACTGTCACAGTAGCAAGATTGTTCAGCGATTTTATTTTTCTTCTTTTATCCCGCTTATCAGAAGTTCGAAACATTCTGACGTCATTTTGGTGGCCCCAGGTTCATCACAGCTTTCCGAGAACATGAATACATTTTATACGTGGATTTCCGTGTTTGCAACGTGCTTCAAAATGCAAACATAATTTAAGAAACCTCTAAGCCAAAACAAAGCTGAACTTCATTTCTTGGCGCTTAAACCGCAACAAGATCAGCGATCGCGCGAAAATAATCATCATTATCTTTGTCTCGTGCATGACTGTTTTTGAGACTGTAAAAAAAAGGAAAAATATTAATGTAATTTCAAAAAAAAAAAATTACATTCATCTTCTTGATTAACTTTTATCAAACTATTGCAGACATTAATCAGCTCGGTAATAAGTGCCTGGATAATAGTTTGATTTGAATCGTATTGCACCAGCAAATGAAGGCTAAGGCCACCTTGGTAACGAACGCAAAATACTACGAGCGTTGATTTATCCTTCTATTATTATTTTACAACCACGGAGAAACCCAGATTTTGCTTCCGATTGCGACGGTTTTACAACCTCATTACGCTCCTTACGATTGCCTTCTTGAAAACAGGACCGATTAGACGACCGCACAAGCCGAACTCCCCGGCCCGACACACGATTAAGAAAGTGCCAATCTTATACGAAACCAACCATAAATGTGTAACAAATAGGATTACAAGGCGCCATAAACCTGGACCGGAGGGCACTTGCACGGTAGAAATTATCAAAGGTTTGACTCGGAAACAAGATCGATTGATGGATTGATAACACCTTCTGCTGTTGATTCTGGCACCCTTCTGTCGGGAAGTAAATCCGTTTTAATCACTATTTGGCAGAGATTTTCATTTCATTGTCGTCGAATCAACGTCTTCCGGAATGCATTAAAATGCAACTATATTATTTGTTTTGGGTAACCTATCGCTAAGAGTTTGTAAAAAATTACTCTCTATACATTGGCGTGGGAGTAGCTCTCTCTCTCTCTCTCTCTCTCTCTTGCGAGCTAATGGATGATAGCAGTGGAGTTGTCTTGCAAAGGGAAGAACATGCAGCTGGTCCAGCAGCTGGCCAAAGCCGAAGTCCCTTTCACAAACGCACACGACAATGCATTATCAGAGTGTAATGTTATCGCTTCATTAAATATTATGCTCGATCATGGGCGACGCCGGAGGCCACCCGCCGTCCCAGCACGGTGGTTCCCCGCTCTTGATGCTCTCATTTCAGCTCCACATATGACTGCCAGCTTCCCTTTCTTTCCGACGAATCCGGCCGAAGAAACAGAATCGCAATTATTTTTCCTCCGTCCGGTTTGCGGCGCTAAAAGTGGCCCTTGTAACAAAACGGATTACCCCCTTCGGCACAGAAAAACGGCGATAAACGCGATGTCAACGCTAGAATGGCTTCCAGATGGAAGAAAGAACCAACGAAAAAAAAAAAGAACGGATTGTGTAAACGAAAGGCGTTGTTTCCAACAACATCTAAGCCCACGCAAACATTGCGCAGTGGCTTTCGAAGATCGGAAAACGATCGGGGTTGTGGTTCTAGCCGCAACCGGCGGTGTTTCCACCACATGGATGAACAGCAGGAGCATATGCCTACGGGGCTGATGCTCACGTACACACCATTCACGGTGCTTCCGGATGCTGGCGGCGTTTAATTGCCGCCCCATCGAAACGGCATGGCAGGCAAGCAAACAGGGCGAGACTGTCCCCGCTTTCTTCTCGCCGGGTGTGACGCTGGAGGCCACGGTGTACAATCGTTGTTCAATCAGTGTGCCCAAGATAAGAAACTAATGAAAGCCGATCTTGCACGATGACGATCTCGGGATGAAGACGTGGAGAGGATGACCGAAGTAGCGATGTGGGTGGGGGGTTGAACATTATGTTTGTGGCCAGCAAATTCAACAAGTGACATTTTAATATTGTATTCAAGCTTTCGGCGGCTTTCCGAAGGTGACCATGGCTGAAAATAGCGGACGTGATGACGTCCGATTGTTCCCTTTTGTACTCATTCTTGTGTGGAAGTATTTAACGAAGCCATCAAAGTTGTTGATCGGAATCATATCTGTAAGCTCCAAGTTGCCGGAAGTTTTTTTTTACGGCATAGGAAAATGCGATCATGTACTTTGTGGTCTAGGCTCCCGGGAAGGGACTCAAGGGGCTGTAGGAACTTTACGGCAACTCGAGTGGATTACGTCTACTGTTACCTCCTAAAAAAAGCCTTCCCTAGCCCTTTACTCCTAGAAGAATAGAAGTAGACTAGAGTAGCCTTTCTGTCCCGAGCCAGGGCTGTACGGTCACCGTGGAGCTACCGTATTTCTTCGGCTTTATGATACAAAATTCCCTGAAATTTAACAAACCAAAAAGTAGATTAGTTTGTTTGTTTCCCGGAAACTAGTTCAAATTGAATTTGCAACGTATGCTGAATCGTCATAGTAAAAAAACAAAAAATCAGAAATCAAGTTACATCGGAATTAACTCCAAATTTCCTTAACCCCTGGAATTAAGCCAAATTGTTGGTGTAACCAGTTTCGATGATAATCTCCTGTTCGATAGTTAACATATTTCTTCCTACTCTTTTTCCTCTCACTCACTTAAACCCCGTCTGTTTTCGTCTTTCTAGGAATAGAATGGAGAGATCGGTCCGTTCGGAATAAGATTAGATCCGCCATTCCGATGAATCATAGGTTTAACTTTATCCTCTCGAACTGGCAGCGTAACGTAATACAGCTACTTGATACTACTTACTACTAAGATATGCAACGAACAAACAATAGCGTTGATAAAAAAAGAACAGGGGACGTGCCGTTATCGACGGGACGGTTAATGAATTTTTGAATGAGTCTATTCTGATCTATCGTTTCTTTTTCGGGTCTATCCTTCTTTCAAAGTCAAAATGACCGTAGCCCTTGCTTTTTCCACTAGTGAGACGAGAAATTTCTCTCCATTGCGAAATTGGTTCTCGTTGCGAAATAAGTTAGCCACGAGCTGTCTGTTCTAGCATGTGCGGTGAAGTCTTGGTGAGAGTGTAAAGAGGAAACGCCGCTAGTGCAGGCTACTTGAAGGAAAGGACTTAACACCGGCTTTGCGCTGTGAGTCATTGGACGCCGTAATGTAGTTGTTCGGCCAAGGAAGGGGGCTTGGCGTAAAATGCATCTAGAGTATCTTGACCGTGGACGTTAACGTGCAACGCATCGATAGCAATCTTTCTTCCCGTTTTGTCCCGTGTGCCACTCCTGTCCTTAGTCTGCTAACCTTCGCGATGCTGCCGCGATATCTGCTTGTTTGTAATCAAAGAATTGGCTTATCAGTCCATTGCCAGTGCCGTCCCCCTCACTCTGGGTGTTCTGTGCTAAATATTTTTCCCCTCGCTTCTTCTAATTTAAGGTACCACCGGGGCGTCACGTTCGATACTTACCCCCCCATATTTTTTCCCCAAAGAGCAAACACGACGGAGCATCGGAAGGAACGCGACGCGACCGCAACCAGTCAGTATATCGATGGCTTCCAAGGAGAGCAGATAAAAGCAGCGAGCGCAACGGAACACGGCGCATCAGTTCTAAGCACGGAAAAGTACACTTATCTCAAGGCACGCGACCAACACGCTGCATGGTAAACGGCTTCCGGGAAGAAGATTCCGTATTGAAAAAAAAAAAACATACCTGCTGCAAACTCCAACTCTGAGTATCCCTTAGTCCTAAGGCGTTAGGCTTCACCACCATGGTGCTTCCGTTCAACACCACCGAAGCTAACACGGGCCGGCCGGCTCCGCTTCCGACGGCTCCCCCGATGGCCTCGCTGGCCACGGAAGCGGCGCACATCGGGGCGGCCAACTACAGCAGTCTGACCAGCGGTGCCGACGAGCAGTTCGTGGACTTTCTCGTACTCGGCAACAAGGAAAACTATCTGGTGCGCGCCGATCGTAAGGCCATCCTCGACTCAAACACCGACCTGGCGCGGATGCTGACGGGCGGGGGCGGTAGTGGTGGCCCCGCCGGCAAGTGTGTCGTGCGCGATGTAAAACGGGACAACTTTGAAACGTTCGTGCGGTAAGTTCTGCGAACCGTCCGTTAGGAATCAGTCGCGTGCCGACTGAAGTGAGTCGATACAACCATCAGTTCAATTATGGGGAGCTTATCAGGCCCAGTGGCTTCGCACAAAGGCGCCCTCTCAAGCCCAGGATTAAACTTTTCAAAGAGCTGCAATGCAATTGCTTTCGATAGCAAAAGAAATATGCGTTATTTGTAGAATACTTTTTCCATTTTTTAATGCTGGCTTTCCTTCGCGAAAAATTCAATAGAAAAATAGCTGAATAGTTTCTTCTTCGTCGATAAAAAGCCAATCAAAATTAGTGCAGGACCAGTTTAAATCAAGACAAGAAACCAGTTGTGTTTACCCAATATGCCACACTTATATGTGTCGACATTTCAATGTACGGAACCGATTTAAAATGAAGTGCGCAAATTGATTATTCATCGACAGTAACGGCATGAGATAAGTCCCGGTGGTCTGTCGTCGTTATGCCGATTGCCTCATAATGCATAATGCACCGACCGCCCCCCCCCCCCTCCCCCATGCCGGCTCGTTACCCTTAAGAAAAGATGTGCAAATGGTAGTAATTTTGTAGCTGACCCGTTTAGATTTACGCCTCTGCGCCGATAAAGATACCGTCGCGTGAATTTCGACGAATTGGCGGCCGCAATCAATCGGCCGGCCATCGAAGGCGACGTCTTGACGAAGGCTCCCTAAAGTCTTCTGTCCGCACAAGTGGCAACCATTATGTTCGAACAAGTGCGCTTTGGATCGCATGGCGTGGCGCGTCGTGTGTCCCAAGGGGGCAGGCGCATCATGATTCACCATCATCCCCATGCGGCGGTTCCCAATTCTCTTATCAGCACGAGGATTTCTGCGTCGAGTGGCAAGGCGCGCACGTTCGATAGAGTAGCGTAGGGTCAAGGCAAGTCCATCAGGGATGAAAAGCCGTCGTCGAAATGATTGGCCTTTTTTTAGAACTCAAGCAACGCTGAGAAACTCGATAATGATTAATTAGTTAATCCAAGTTGCCATTCATTGTCATGTGTTTTTTTAAAGGTTCACATACTTGTAAATTATTTCGGGGTGTGTTCATACATTCTCCTAAAGGACATCAGGCACGTAAATATATTTTAAACAAGTCCAATTATATCTGGTGTGAAATGGCGTTAGCAAAGGCAAGGAAAGGAAAATTCAACGGTGCTTGTTAGAAAATATTGTAGAAGCTCTTCATCCCAAAACGCGATCGGTTCTCGAGTTTGACATCCCTGATGTCCAGAACTGTCTCTAGGCGCGCCTTTTACATGATTTAATTGACGGTTGACGACGAGAAAAGGGTTGTCCTATGCCAGCCTGATTTCGGCACAACGTTCGATTTGGGACGTTTGATTGATCGATAGGTGTTGGTGGCCTCCCGGATTCTAACCTGAACTGAACTCCCCTTCTCCCGGCAGCTATCTGGAGACCTGTTTCATCAAGTTCGTCTCGCCGACACACACGCTCGAAATGCTCGAGCTGGCCACGCGCTACCAGTGTCGCCAGCTAGAGATCTACTGTGTGAAGGAGCTCGATCTCAACCTGAGCGTCGAGCACGTGCTGGAGGTGTACCGGGCCCTCTGGTTCTACAACTCCGTCCCGTCGGCTGCTGCTGCTAGTGCTGCGCCGGGTGCCGGTGCGGGACAGCGCAGGAACCGCTGCTGTCCGAGGCGGCGCAACAGGGAAGCACAGCAGGACTGTGGACCGGTGACGCCCGAGGAGCACTTTGCCGCGCTGCTTGCCAACTGCCTCCAGCTGATCGACATGCACGCAGAGCAGGTCTTCTCGCAGGAGGCCATGCTTGCGCTGCACTTCCCCGAGCTCGAGATGATCGTCAAGCGGGATGCACTGCAGCTGTCCTCCGAGACCGTCCTGCTCGATCTGCTCGCCCGCTGGAGTCTGGAGGATTGCAGGCGCAAGAACGTCCACCCATCGGCCGAAAACCGGCGCCGGGCCCTGGGTGCTCTCTGTTACGCGCCCCGCTACCTCACAATGACCCGCCGGGAGTTCGAGGGTGCTCGGGAGCGCATCGAGCTGCTCGACCCGGTCGAGTCGCAGCTCGTCGGCGATATACTGATCCGCTCGGCCGGCGGCAAGCCGTCGTCCCGGAAGACGGCTGGACTCACGCCGGAACAGCAGGCCCTGGTGGCCCGCTTCCAGGCTCCGCGGCCCGCCTTCGCCCTGCTTCCGATACCACTCAGTTCTCGCAGCCAACCGCGCAACTACCCGAAAAAGATGCGCAAAGCGGCCGAAGAGGCGGAACGGGAGCGCGACGGGGCCCACAAGAAGGGCTGCTGCGATCGGATGCTGCTCAACTGCGTCTCCGTGTTTGCCTGCATCTTCGCCTAGCGCTGCTGCCTGTAGGGCCTGATCGGAGAAAAGTAAAGCTAATGTGATTCAGGTGCAGCTCCGTGACCCACCGTCAGCTCGCCAGGAACAGAGAATCTCGCATCATCATCTGTTTGTCACATGTCCCGTCATCCCTACAGCGGCAGACCGACTGAACCACTAACTCACCATCATCACCACGAACGATTTCACTAAACGGTGAAAAAATCCCAATCTAAACGGCCCAGAACCCACTCGGATCGATAAATCTCCCGGTAGAAGTCTGAACGGAGCTACGCAAGCTTCAAACGTTTTCGTTATGCTAATTTTACAGTTGCTATATATTCTCCTAGCAATTTATCTCTGCCAATTTAGCTCTCGGTAGGTCTTTTTTTCCTACAAGCACATATACATTCGATAAATATATATTTGTTACGCGATAAGATGCATCAAGCGGTAGTCAAATCGATGGAAAGGATATTCTCCTCATAAATGGTTATACGTGTTGTTAAAGCGCCCGCACGGCATTAATCAATGTCCTGGTGCTGAATCAATAATCCTTCATAAGTAAAAAGGGGAAAAATAGATGAAAGGTTTTTTTTAATTACACAGGTCTCTCTTGATAGCTTGGTTGCAATTTGTCTCGAAACGATGGGATTTTAGAGGAACTAAATAAAAAAGTATTGTACGTTTAGCTATCATTCCATTGTTCGCCGGAGGGAGAATTAAGAAAGCATTGAGGAACGGTTTTTAAACACAATGAAATGCATAGAACAATTATGAAATAGTGAACATAATGTTGGCATCCTACCAAAATCATTAACTATTGCCATAGCTGAACCATCGACCAGAAATAGTTTAACGCAACATATTACGAACCATCATCAGCCAGTTACACCGGTATGTGCCATCAAAGGACTAGGGGTACCAAAAATGCTAGTAAGCAGGAGAGTGAAATGTCCACAAAAGAACAAAAACACTCTCAACCACCCGCCATAGTAGAACAAGTAACGCAGTACAGTTCAACAATCAAAAGATGTGTTATCGTACATCTTGAAAAAGAGGCATTCTAAAAGCAAAGCTTGTTTAATGTTTTAGCAGAACTCAGCCCGTAGCAGCGGCAGAAATTTGTTATAAACGTTTACTGTTCATTTATGCAAAATCAATCTTTATGACATGAGAATGATTATCTTTACATATTATATAGACAGATGTGTTGCATTCTTTCTCATTCTATCGCTAGGCAAAGGAATTTGGAGGACGTTTGCGCGTTGCTGTGAAAGAAGTTAGATGTGTGTGTGGGTAGCGAAATTTAAGTTTTTCCCTCGTTCTTTGTGCACGCGCGCGCAGCCTCAACACGACACATCTTAAGCAAGTTGATTCCTTGAGAAGCAAAACTTGTTGGGAATGCTAGATTTGTATTTTGTTTTTACTAACGCTATCTATCAGATGTTTATTCGTTGAAAAGTGAAACATATATAAAGTAATACCTACAGGAATAATAAAATAATATAGCGCATATAACGGCATAAAATGAATCAATAAGCCATTGTCTAAAAGATGTGTTAGCAGCAATTGAACATTTCTACCAATGCGCTCGTTCCGTAGTTTGTCCTTCATTATCGTGTGAATTTGGATGTTTAGACTGTGCAACTAAAAAAAAGCGAAAATATTTGTGATTTTAATAAAAAAAAAATAAAGATGATGTATCGAACGGCCATGGTAGACAAAGGACTTCAAAGCTAGCGAAACGCTTGTTGAATTGGAATATATTCGAACCAAAACCGAGATTGCGTTTGGAATGCTCTCCTCTGTTGTTTTCCTTAAGTAAATTTTCGTTGGCCAGGTAATAGACCTTCGGGGAAGAATTACCCTCACGGAGGGTTTATATATCGATGAAAAAGACATTGGTATCGATTAAAATCAAACGATTTTTTTTTTAATCTCTGAAAATAGAGATTTTAAGCAAATAAACTGATTTTAAAAAGAAATACATCATAAATTGGCCATGCTGATATGAATTTGTTACTTCCGAATAGTTGCTATTTTTAACATCATCATTTTAGTTTGTTCTCGTATCGCATACTTTTAAACGCCGATTTTTTGTTTTCTAAAATGCTTATTTTATAGTCAAGTGTTGGTTCTATATTTATCAAATAGTAAATGCAAAAAAAATATTCCAAATGCAATTTAAGAAGTATGATTTATACAATGGAACGCCGATTTCAAAGTTATGGTCATCTCAACGGCTGACGAAGCGAATAAAAAAATAACAAATGGAATTGAATTACCAGTTTTTCAAATGACATGATAATCCATTCCTTTGGTGGCCATATTTCATACTAGTTTCTTCGCATTTTTGTCCTCAACGAATTCTCCCGCAACGTCTTCGGTGCCGCTTTTCGCCTCGGACGGCTCGACTCGTTGGACGTTACCGATAGATTCTCGGTCGACGAGCTCGGTTCCATGTTTGTGCCGGACCAGACTGAACTACCGGGGCAGTTTCCGTTCATTATCGTTATCTCCTGTCGGGAGGAGTTTCTCGGTCGTCCTCGTCCTCGTACCCGCTCGGATGCGTGATCCTCTGCCCGTGCCAACGATCGAACGTTTTCTTCCGTCAATGGCCGCACCACCACCACGGGCTGAAGTATTCTGTTCAACGAGGTATCGCTCTTCATCATCTTTTG
The DNA here is from genome assembly GCA_914969975.1 of Anopheles atroparvus. Lineage (NCBI taxonomy): Eukaryota > Metazoa > Arthropoda > Insecta > Diptera > Culicidae > Anopheles > Anopheles atroparvus. Next base: position 30,420,563 of record CAJZCY010000002.1, on the reverse strand, counting down.
GGCTGCTGCAAGAGGGCGATTTCGATTGGAGGAAACCTTTGCTAACCTGTTGCCCTTGGTTACCGGCGTGCTGCAGCTTGCGTTCGCAATGGTGTCTTCCGGGCCGAACTCGGTCTCCTCGAAACTACAGCTGGTACTTTCGCAGCCCTCGCTGACGGCTGTGGCGCGATCAATCGTCGAAAGCATCGATTCGCTCGCCATTTTCTTCAGAACAAAACGGTCGGCATTGCTGGAAATGTCGTAGCGCAATGTGTACTGTTCAGTTTGCGTGCCCACTGAACTGGAGGAATCATGATCTTCGATTCTCACCGGTGACATATTGTGCAAGGTGGCCTTGATGGTATCTACAAGGTAAAGGAAGAGAGTAAATTTCTCCCCACAAAATTGGTAGATTTTTAAGCTTTAAATTTACCTTCAAGCTCCGTATCGTAACTTTCATCTAGTTGTTTCGACCGTTCCTGCGGTGGGGCCGTGCTCGAACGATCTATGTCCATCGGACTGCTGCGCACCTCCCGGATGGTGTCCGGTTCATCCGTCAAACCAGCATAGTTCTGCCGCCTTTCGCGACTGACCCGGGAGAGCTTAAACGCGCGTTCCCTTTCGATTGTTTCAAATGATTCGTTGAAGCTAGCGTTCTTCGAAGGACGCTTCAATCGGTGCACCATTGGACTGTTCAGTAGCAATTTCTCACAGCCGGATGACGAATGGTTCCTCAGCGCCGGTGATGTTACGTCCATGTCGCTGCTTGTGTCATTAGATTCCTCCTGTGGATCCGATTCGTCCTGTTCATCTTCTTCCAGTATCGCTATCGAGTTCAGGTCGCGCCTTTCTGTTCTCCTACTCTCGTATATCTGTTGTGCCCGCGATACCCTGTTCCGCTCGGTTTCCTCTGCCATGGCGTGCGGCCGGTTGATCAATTCAAACATCTGCTCGCTCTGGCTTTGCACCGAAACTATCACCTGCGTTACCATGCTCAACTGGTCCTTAAGCTTGCGAACCATGTCACGTAAGGCTTTATTTTCCTGCCGCGTGCATAGAAACAGATCATTGACTTCGTTAAACCGCTGCTCCGAGAGGTACAATTCCTTTTTCACTTTGCTATTGGACTCGGCAAGCTGCTGATTGACGAAGCGCAGCGCCTGCTCCATTTTATCGTTGTTCACTTCTTGCATTCCTACGAGGTCCATTCCGTGCAGAACGAACCGAAATAGTCCGCTGGGATTGCTTCAGTAAAAGTGCGTCAGTTGTTTTCGCGTTGCTTCCCTAAACAACAGCGGTAAGCGGACTACAACAGAACCACTCGATATCTCCGTTTGTTTCAAAATTGTTCAAACGTCAAATTTCTACTGACACCCCTTCAGAAAAGGACTGTTCTGTCATAATATAAAAAAGACTCGTTTGCATGCATTTCTGCTACCCTTTTGTTTAAATATAGTGTTATTATCCGTTCATAGTTCAGTTCAGAACCTATAATAAATATCCATACTTCCATACTGATAATTGTTTAAACCGGTTGCTTACATGGAGCAATGTACAAATTCAAAATTCACACCTTTCAATCGTTCACTATAAACGGTAGCATGTTCTCGCTGTGCAAATGTCATCGCGAACATCAACTCTTCGTCGCCCGAACGTGTTTTCTTCACCTAAACATCCATTCCTCAAGATACTTGAATTGTCGCGCGTAAAGTTTGCTACATTGTAACCAATTGTACAAAGATAGTCTCGCCCATGCCCACGCCCAAACCCGCAGAACAAAAGTTGTTAGTTCACCACCGTGCGCTTTGAAGGAAACGAGATAACGATCGAGCAAACTAACACCAACGTGCACAAGGGTAAGAGTCTTATACCGTCGAAGGATAGATGTGTACAGTCTCCAAACATGATTGGTGTGCTGGACAGCTCTGATTCATTATTTATTTTGCAAGCTAAGCGATAAAGAGCACGACTCATGTTCGCTTATGTACGCGGTGAAACATGGGAAGATGTTTATTTTTAGTTCAGTGAGTGAATGTGTTTCCCTTCTTTTGACCCCAACAGTCAGATGTTGCAAGGGCCAAACGGCGACGAACAAAGGAGCATCTTGCGGGCGCCGTTCGAGCCGACTAGTGAAAGTTATGGAAAAGTGGTGAAAAGCAAGAAAGAACTACGACAGGAACGGAAAAAGCGCAAACTACTCGCTCTCTCCGCGGTGATGATGCTGAATGATCAAGAAGGCATCGGAAAATATACTCAGAACGTTCAATCTTTGGCCGCTTGCGATCAGTCACAGCAGCAAGCAGTAAGCAGCCCAGATAGTTCAACAACGGCAAGCGAAGCACAGTTGAGAACTATTCTCGCCAACAATCGAACGGCTTTCGATATTGCGGAGCACGCGAAGGACACCGATCGTAGCGAGGAAGGTCCGTTGGCGGCGAAGCGACGGAAAGCTGAAAAAGAAACACCCGACCAGAAAGCTTCCTCGGCGGTAGAGGAAAAGCAAACCGCCACATCCCTGAACAGCCAAGAGGAGTATCGTGCCCTGAAGGCGTACGTGAATCAGAAGAAAAGTATGCGCTACTCTCCGCGCATCATACTGAAACCGTGCGGGCAGGATGCGCTCCTCGATCGACCGCTCGATGGCGATCGCATTCCGCTGCTCCTGGACGATATTCAGGCGCTGCTGATGTACGCGCTTCTACGCACAGCCTCCCCGCTGGTGCCGCGCTGGGCCGCCATCCAGAAAAGTACGAAGCTGACGCACACGGTGGTGCTGGTCGTGGAGGGTTTCAGCTGCGAAGACTATGTGGGCTTCCGTGAGCACATGCCCGCTTGTTCCAAAAGCGATGGAATCTTCGGTCCGGAGCATACACTGCAGGTCGTTTGCCCCACGAGGCTCCTCGTCGAAGAGATGGCCTGCGTGCCGTTGAGTGACACGCACAAGGATATTCTGGTGGCGGAGTACGGTTCGCTCGAAGCGGCCATGCAGGTGTGCAAAGATCAGATGCTGGTTCGCCGGAGTATCTTCCGGAATATTGGCCTGCCGGCGAGCGTGCTGAACGATGATGTGGACTATGGACCGTTAGATCTCCCCGAGTCGGATAAGTTTCCCAGGACGCAGCTCCTCCTGTCGCCGATACAGATGATCAACGAAGGGTACCCACTGCCATTGACAGGTAGGTTTCTCTCTTGTTCTAAAGTGAGTTTAATTATTTCTTATGGTTGGTTTTTTTTTCCTTTCTTACAAAAGGCACACTGCAGAGCCGCTACAAACACTACGTGACGACGAGCGACTTCTACCTGCCCGTTACACCCCGCTCACCGATGTTCGGGTTGGATTGTGAGATGTGCGGCATAGCCGGCAATAAGTCCGTTCTGACGCGTGTGTCCATCGTCAACGAGGCGGGTACTATCATCTACGACGAGCTGGTGAAACCGAAACAGAAAATCGTCGACTATCGCTTCGAGTTCTCCGGCATCTCGAAGGAAATGCTGGACAACGTGACCAAGCGCCTGGAGGACGTGCAGCAGGAGATTCGGAAGCTCCTCCCGCGGGACGCCATTCTGGTCGGGCAGTCGTTGAACTGCGACTTGGATGCACTGCAGATGCTGCATCCGTACGTGATCGACTCAAGCATCGTGTTTAACATAACGGGAAACGCAAGTCACAAGGCAAAACTGCGCCTGCTGGCGAAGCAGTTCCTCCACAAAGACATCCAGTGTAGCACCGACGGACACAACCCGATCGAGGACTGTATGGCAAGCTTGGCACTGGTCCAGCTGAAGCTTTCGAAGAGCATCTACTACGGCGACCAGTGGCTGCAAGATCGAAGCAACTATCACCGATTCCTGCAGGCCGGCAGCAGGGTGGGCATCGCTAACATTTCCAGCGAACCGGACAGCCACGCCGACGGCGGTGTCCCGAAGCAGAACCAGGAGATCACGTCAACGCTGTTTGCCCACGCGAAAAAGCGCAACAAGCGTTCTGCGATCGTTACCAACGACCCGGACGAGGAGCTGAGCAGCTTCGAGGCCTACTTCGGTCACACCATTCACGCTCAGAGCGCTGCGCAAGGTTCGCAAGAGTGGCTCTCCTTCCATCAGATGTCAACGGCCGACGAGACGATACGGAAGGCGACTGCGGACTGTTTGCTGTACGATTTCAATCTCGCCTACGTAAAACTACCGCAAGCCATGGAACACAGCGATGACGCCGAGGACAACAGGAAGGAGGCCCTCGCACAGCAGATCGATGGATGGGTCCAGCAGATGCACCGATCGATGTCGCTCAATGGCCTGTTCGTTGTGCTGCTCGTGGGTCACGAAGTGCAGGCGGGGAAAGCGAATCGGATGGCGGTGGCCATGGTACAGACAAAGAAGTGACAACATTTACATGCCGTTGATCCGATGGACAAGCGTGTGGGGGCCGTTGCGTCACAAAATTTTTTCTATCGCATTTGTAAAACACGTTTTGATTAATGGTTAAATAAACAAAAATTCGTATTGATTATAAACCGCCTATCTCGCAATGTATGTTTTCTTTAATCCGCTCTACACTTATTTACACATTTAACTGAGAAGCTCAATGAAATTAATACACTTTCAAGGCGATCATGTATGAAGCCTTTAGAAACAGCTAGTTCTGTTTAATGTTTTTTACTTGCCTGACGTCTTGCAATCATCTTGATTTTATTTGCAAGTGCCTAATAATCGAGAAACAGTTGCTGAAGGATTGGTATTGGCGGAGCAACCGATTCTGCTAGTATAGAATAAGAGTGTGTTATGTGGCAGAGTTTTGTGAAGGCGTGTATTAAATTATTCGTATTATTTATACAAAATCCTAGAAAACCATGATCGAAACGAAAACCGATATATTTTAATTATGAAAAGGTTTATTTACTCACGAAGTGCATATATGGAACTAATGCATTTTAAACTTAAATATGTTATACATATTTCTTCGATAGAAATCCTGTTCCCACCAGGGAAGGCACTTACAGTAACCTTATCTCAGTTATCTCAAGTATGACGCTTGGCTCACAGAATGGATTGTTTGTCCAAATGCGCTTGCGTCGGAATGCAGTATTCCGTGGCTGTTAAGAAATTTGGTGCGTAGTTTATGGTTAAGTTCTCGGAGTTCTTCGATATCAGAGCACTCGGATAAGCCGTTAACAGGGAACGTGGTGCGCCAATGCTGTCCGAGTAAAAAGTTCAAACGCAAAATGTACCCGCCTCATACTCGAGTAGTAGGGTACGTCCATATACATCGTACAAGAGAAAGAAAATGGTAATGTTTGAAAAAGAAGGGGAAAAGGGAAATTTACATTTCATATATGGCAATTCACTTCCATGAAAGGAACTTGGTTATCTACGCGCGCGCGTGGAATGATTTCGTTTCGATCGTGTAGATAGCTTTGGCATAACGATCCTTTCTTTTTATCTTCATTGCGAGTAGTTCAAGCGGTCCCCGACCAACGGTTAAACATCTACTTCATCCTCCTCCTCCTCGAGCATCTCGCCGGTGGCATCGATGGTAAAGAAATCCGGGTCGCCCCCGGTCGGTTTGCGGTACGTTTTCAGGTTGTTACTGTTCACCCGCGAAATGCTTAGCACCAGCTCACGACTGACAAGTGGATTCAAATTTCGGCTCAGCTGGTAGAGGAGAAACCACTTGCCGAGACCCTGACTCTGCAGGGCTCGGGCGACCACCGCCGGCCTGATCAGCTGTAGCTGCGACGTGAGGAGCCACACGCGGAGACTCTTGCTGCACAGCAGCGCCATCCAGAAGAGCAGATTGAGCGCGGAAGCAACCGCCAGCACAATGAACCAGACCCACAGGAAGGCGAAGATCTTCTCGTTGACCACGTTGAGCGAGAGCAGGCAGAGCGCGTCACGGTTCTGCTTGGAGCCGCTCGGGCCAATGAAGTGGAAGTCGCACTTTGCCAGCTTCGGGAAGACCTGCGAATTGTAGCGGTTCCAGGCGGGAAAGTCGAACGCTAGCAGGGCCCGGACGGCGGGCTGGTAGTTCATCCAGAATCCGGAGAAGATCGTGTTGACGAGCGAGATGTTCAGCAGCACGTTGCAAAAGTTGAGCAGCATACAGAAACAATAGCGCACCACATAGCTGCGATAGAGCTGCGGACAGTGGTTGGACAAGTAGGCGACGAGTTTCTTCTGGCTGTTTTGTTTCCACTGGTCCGGCAGGAGGGGAGTAGCTGGACAGAAGAAAATACAATACAATGTTTGCCGCTAATTTTTGTTTTTTTTTTCATCAATCGACGTACTTAATCCTTCGCAAAGCGCCTGCAAACGGCCAGCTTCCCAGATCTTCCACAGAAGGTTCGGTAGCGTGAAGAGGGCCGCCTGTATGGCCAAAATGAACACCACCCACTGGTAGTACTTCTGGTACGATCGTTCTTCCTCCGGAATGTGTCCAATTTTACTGCTTATTTTAACCAAATCGGTACTGTCCAGCACTTGGATGGATGAAACAAAGGGACAACATTGTAAAGCGTTTAATATAACCTTACATTCTAAATGCATGAAACAATGACAAAGCCAGTATCAACACGTCCTTACCGAAGTTTGGATCTTTGCTAATGTACGTCCCCATTATCCAGCAAAAGTCGTTCATCGTCGATGCGGTCACTTGGCCCCCACCGGTAACGCATTCGATCGGCTTACCAAAGTACTGCTGTGCCGATAGTAGCAGCGTTGCGAATAGCAACAGGTACACCGTTACCCGGCAATGTAACTGCCACACCAGATCGGTTGAGGTGACCGGCTTTATTTTCAGGAGGGTTTGTAGTGGCCGAACAAATTCGATCATTGTTAGCGAAAAAGGCGCACAGGCTACTACTGTATCGAAGCGTTTCAATCGACGCACTCAATGCTTAAGCACGAAATGAATGAACGTATCGGCGGCTCACATTAATCGGTATCGGATTTTGTTTAACACAATGTTACGCAGCCAAAATCTGATTTGCAAAAAAGTTGAGAACGCTGCGCCGGCTGGCTGGATCTAGCTTGCTGCGATATCCACGCGTGTTATGGCGTACCGTCGAATACCTACTGAAGGGGCTATGGAGCCGGGGGAAAATGGCGAATGGTTCTTGGAATAGTGGTAGTTGTTTGCGCAGTTGTATGCAGACTGCTCGTCCCGAACAAAGTAAGCTTTGGAAGCAATGAAGCAAAAAGCAACGAACCTTTTTAATAGCAGCGGTCACAACGTCGAGTAACTTCCCACATTCTTCATCACATTCTCTTGAATTGCTAGAACTGTTCGATGGATGTGAGGAAACCCGTGAATGCACTATTCAATTTCAAATTCTTAGAAGGTACGGTGATTTACCGCCATTTGTGGAAGGTCGAAGCAGTATGGCACAAGGTAGTTATATTTCGTCTAGATAAATTTTTACAAATGGTTGACTCTACGTATCTTGGTATTGACGCTAGCCGCGGGTTCGAACTGGTGATGGGGAGGGACTCTTTTTTTAAGGAACTACACAGAATTAAATAGATTTAAGATGCTGGTGCAGGGTGTGTTTTTAGGTCTCGATCGGTTACCAGATAAAGGAGAAAATGTACATGTCGGTCATATCATTTATTGAACCGAATTTTCAAACGTACATGTATGCTGTTGCAGTTCACTATGACCCCCTCATTCCGAATCACCAAGCAACTGGGTGCAGATCATTACTCCCCACCCTAGTCGGGCTTCTCCAGTTGTCAAACACTACAAACAACTCGTCTGTCGGTCGATGAAAAATTCACCGATATTGTATTTTTCGCGTGAAGTAGTGCATTTATCGGTGTTACTAGCGTGATTGCACCATTGGCAGTAATGGACAACGATCTAGAGGTAAACGGTTTTACTAATGGCGTGGTTCGAACTTTCCAAAAGCTCGAAAATGGCGACAAGTAAACCGAGGGTTATGTTCATGTCACTGTTGTTGATATTATACGCGGTTTTATTTGCAGCAACAAACCAATGGCTCGATGGCACCGCCGCCAATGCCCTCCGTTGAACTGATGCTTACCGAGCTGCCGAAGGGAGAAGGAGAATGGCCGGTCCAGATGGAATCAATGGTGGACGCAGAGCCTGAAGACCCGGAACAAACCGAACTGTCCCCAAGTGATAATCAGCCCGTGGAGCAGCAAGAGCTGCTGCTGGAAGAATCGCAGGAAGAGCCACCCCATGCGGCCCTTTCTCCTCCGCCGTCGCTAATGTCCCTGGAGGTGGAAAATCCCGAGGAGGATGGAAAAAAGGAGGCCGACCTCGTCCTTCCCAAAGCGCTCGAGGATGTGCTCGCCCTGAAAACCATACGCGCCCAGCAGCTGGGCGAAGAAGACACACTGGCCTCGGCTGGAGCCGTCCTGCCGGGCTCGTACCTGGAGGGTGAGGGTGCACTGGAGACGGATGACGAAAATGCGAACGAGCCGGCCCTGGTGGACGGCGAGGGAGATGATTCCTCGCTGCAGGAACCGGACCAGGGCCAGGATCGGGTGGAAGGTAAACAGGACAAAAACCGGCGAAAGAAGAAACGGAAGAAGGAAAACAGGAGGGCCCGCCGGGAGCAAATGCAACAAGCCCACGAACAACGCTTACAGCAACAGCAGCAGGAAAGACAGCAAAAGCAAACGGTGGTCTCTGCGAGGAAGCCGACCTGCTCGAAGAGGCCCGAACAGGAGCGTGCGGAGGCCGAAGCAGCAGCAGAGGAAGAAGCAAGACGAACAGACACCGACCATTCGGGGCACTCGGCCGATGAGGGAGAAGGCCAAGAAAAAGTGAAAAGTGCAAAGAGCGTGAACGGTCGTAAGCAGAGGGCCTCCGATGAGCAGGAAGACACCGACGACGACCACCAAACAAATGGCCAGCGAGAGGTTGCCATGGAGGACGATGAGCTGGAAGGGGCGGAAGAACTAGAGAAAAAAGAAGACAGTGGCGACAATGAGAAGCAAGTAGCCCAATCAAAGCCTCGCAAGCATCCTCCTGTCAAGGGGAAGAAGGGGACAAAGGAAACTGCGGCCGCTACCGCCGAGGATACGCTGCTTGAAGGGGTCGAGATCGAGTACGTGCCAGAGAAGCTGTCATTTGCCGAGCTGGATCCGATGTACCGACAGTTCTATCAGGTGTTTGAAATTTTCAAGCTCGACACCAGATCGAAGGAAACACTGCGGAGCGGTGAAGATGCAGAAAAGGAGCGGGCGGCCGCCGAGGCGCAGAAGAAGGCGCAAGAGCGCAACGAGGACGATGACGACGACGATGACGACGACATGATGGGAGACGACCGGGACGAAAAGGATGACAAGGAGAAAATCTCCAAGCGCAAGCTAAAGAAGCTGACGCGGCTGAGCGTGGCCGAACTGAAACAGCTCGTGACGCGCCCGGACGTGGTCGAAATGCACGACGTGACGGCACGCGATCCGAAGCTGCTGGTGCAGCTGAAGAGCCACCGGAACACGGTGCAGGTGCCGCGGCACTGGTGCTTCAAGCGCAAGTACCTGCAGGGCAAGCGCGGCATCGAGAAGCCGCCCTTCGATCTGCCGGCGTTCATCAAGAAGACGGGCATCATGGAGATGCGCGCCTCGCTGCAGGAGAAGGACGAGGCGAAAACGCTCAAGGCGAAGATGCGCGAGCGCGCCCGGCCGAAGATGGGCAAGATCGACATCGACTACCAGAAGCTGCACGATGCGTTTTTCAAGTGGCAGACGAAGCCGCGCATGACGATCCACGGCGATCTGTACTACGAGGGGAAGGAGTTCGAGACGCGCCTGAAGGAGAAGAAACCGGGCGACCTGTCGGAGGAGCTGCGTATCGCGCTCGGCATGCCGATCGGGCCCGCCTGCCACAAGATCCCGCCACCGTGGCTGATCGCCCAGCAGCGCTACGGGCCGCCGCCGAGCTATCCAAACCTCAAGATACCGGGCCTGAATGCGCCCATCCCGGAGGGTTGCTCCTTCGGGTATCACGCCGGTGGATGGGGCAAGCCGCCGGTCGACGAGAGCGGAAAGCCGCTGTACGGTGACGTGTTCGGTATGGCTGGCTTGGACGGGGAGGGCGGTATGGGCGAGGAGGAAATCGATCGGACCGTCTGGGGTGAGCTGGAGTCGGAATCGGAAGAATCGTCCGAGGAGGAGGAGGACGAGGGCGAGGATCTGGGTGGGGCGGGCGCGATGCCACCGGACGAGAGTGGTCTGATCACACCGGCCGAGGGTCTGGTGACGCCGTCCGGCCTGACCAGCGGCGTGCCGGCAGGCATGGAAACGCCCGACACGATCGAGCTTCGCAAGAAGAAGATCGAGAGCGAGATGGAGGACAACGAGACGCCTGTGCTGTACCATGTGCTGCCGGAGAAGCGAAACGAGCGAATCGGATCGTCCATGATGGCCTCGACGCACGTGTACGACATTGGGGCGGCAGGTGCCGGAGGCGCGGCAGCATCCGCAGCAGCGGCAGCAGCAGCAGCGGCGGCCGGTGGAGGCCGTGCGGGACGAGGCGGCCAGCCGGTGGATCGCGAGGGCATGGTGGAGCTTGCGCTCGATCCCTCCGAGCTCGACCTGGACAACGAAGCGATGGCACAGCGCTACGAACAGCAATTACGCGAACAGCAGAGCCACCTGCAGAAGGAGGACCTCTCGGACATGCTGGCGGAGCATGTGGCACGACAAAAGTCGAAGCGGAAACGGCAGCAAACCGACACCACCAGCAAGCAGTCCAAGAAGTACAAGGAGTTCAAGTTCTAAGCCACTTCCTCCCGCGATCGAGATCGGTGCGCCCTCCCCCTCCATCACCACCGGTAGTATTCTTCGCTTTTATCGGTGGCGTTTGGTGGAGTATATTTCTTTTCTGTATCCTCCAACTTCCGATGGTGGAACTTTTCCGAGAAAAACAAAAAGTGAAATTACGAACCTGTCATAAATCTAGAAATAAATTACACTCTTCCTTTCTTGTGAACAACAAAAAGGAGTCGTATATATGAGTGGTTTTATCTCTGAAATATTTTGCTTCTTACACACTACCTTGGGACCTCAAGGGACATTTGTTCATAAATGTCAAGGGAAGCATTTGAATTAAACGAAAAATCGTCTAATCAACATTCGGTGTAATCACAACCTAATATTAAAACTATAGGTCGGGGTAGTAGAATAAATAAAGGAATGCATTTATTTGTAGTCTAGTGGACTTTGGTCGCTCCGATCTTGCGTTCCACAGCCGCTCCACGTTAGAGCAGTATCTGATACTTATACTGTTTCGGGACCTTCGAGATTATCATCCGACCGTCGTAGCTCAGCGAGGCGAACATCCACGGGTCGGCCGTGCTCCACTCCACACCGTACACTGAGTCCTCGTGCTGATCGAACGTCTGCAGCAACCCATCGGCCAGATGTTCCCGCGGCTCCCCGTTCCCTCCGCCAGCCGCTCCACTTCCACCGGATTCGGCATCGCCGGCCCCTCCAGTTGCAACGTCCGGTGCCTCAGAGCTTACGCTTCCCGCACAGGTCAACAGCACCTTGCCGTCGCTCCCGCTAGATAGTATCAGCTGGTCGTGGTAGGTGTTGAACCGCACACTCCAGATCCAGTGGTGGTGGTCGCTGCGTGCGAACACGTGCTCCTTGGTGTTGCGGAAGTCCCACACCTTCAGGACGCCATCGTCACCGCCCGTCGCGATGTGGCACTGCTTGTTGGGGTTGCAGTCCAGATCGCGCACCAGCTGGCTATGCGCTTCATCGATGCTCCATACTATGTGGTTTGGGTCGCGCACGTCGTACGATCTGAAGAATTGACAAGGCGTAATGGAAAGCAAGCTTGCAACCGGGTGTATTGAAACCATAGCAACCAGCCCCTTTCTACCCTACCTTACACTGCAGTCGTGAAGGGCAATGAATTGGTTGCCCTGGTGGAAGTGGGACCACCGGCCGGTGGTAAATTTGGGTACGTTTTTCGCGCTGATCTCTGCCACCACGCGCGTGGCCGCCTCCGCCCGATTGAACAGCACAATCTTCCCGTCCACCACGCAGGCCAGCTGGTTTGGGTCGGTCTGGTGGAACTCGGTGGTACGAATCTCTGCCCCGTAGCTCTCGGTGGCGAGTGTTTCCACCTGTGCGAAGGCGAGGAACTCCTGCTCACCGTCGGCCAACTCCAGTGACTCGGGCAGCGTGAGCAAGGCCGCCTGCATCACGATCTGCGTCCCCTTGAGGAAACTGTAGCAGCTGGCCAGCAGTCGCGGATCGTGCGCGCTCGCATTCAGCTTCCACACCTCACCGAGCGGATGGGCAAATATGCGTGAACGCAACGCCGAACTGTCCTCGTTCAGGTCCACGACGTGCAGCTGATTGTTGGGCTTAAGGCTTTGCGTGGCCACAAAAAATCGCACATCGTTGCTTTCTGCCTGCTGCGATGCAAGGGCTCGTGCCTGCGATAAGCGTGGATAGGAAATGGCTCACTGGGTGAACTATAGCAGACAAAATGTTGCAAGTTGATGTACTATCAAATATGTTCACCTGAAACTCCAGACCGTAGACCAGTGAATTGTTTTCTTCCATTCTGTCGGTTCTGTTGTGATTTTTTCGGGAATGCAGATTTGACAGCTGCCATCTCGAGCCGCCGACTTCGTTTTGTTTTCATGTATGACGTCACAACCCAGATAAAACGACTTGCAGAGAAACATGCAAGCCACAACGAACCATCGCAGTGAAAAGCGGTTTAGCTCTGAATTATTTTTACCCAAAGCCGATTAGAAACTAGGAAGAGCAAAATCATTCTTGTTTTCAATGTAAACCATATTCTCGTTTATGCAACAAAGTGAAACTAGAATATAATTTTCTCCCCTCCCATACCTTAAATACGATAGTTTTTCATGCATACTATGCGAACCAAAAATACAACATATAACACACATTTGAGTGATTGATTTTATTTTCCGCCTTTTTTCGCATGCATCGATTTATCTTAGTTTTGTCATTTTCTTTCTGTTTCCTCAAACCATATCCCTTACATTGTGGACTGCCTATTTGTGATTGATAATTGAGAGACTCCCAGATAGCCAGTTGGGAATAGTATGAAACGAAAAAGAACCTTTAGTGTGGCGCCAAGAGAGTTTACTTGCCAAGATGTTCAGTGATAAAATGATAGGAGAAAAAATAACGCTGCCTTCGGTAGCTCACAAAACACAATAAACGTCTCCAGAGTAGTCGCAGTCCAAATTACAATCTTCTCCGTGTCCTTGCTCTTGCCGCAAACATTTAAATTATATCCTCCGTCAGCCTTATACACACAAAACGCACACACAAAAAAAGCTAATTATAAATACATTTCATGATCATCGCAGCGACGATTCCTTGTGATTTGTGGGTTTGGAATTGCTCTGCTCTGTTTTCTTCCCCCATGAAACACACAGTGGTTTTTTGGAATGCCTGCCTCCTTGCGCAGTCGAGTACATACGTATTGGCTAAATGTTTATCAAACAATAATAATCAACGTCAACCTTTCCTTCAAGAAAAAATGAATTATAATTTTTGGCCGAGCGAGCTATGGTTGATCCGGTATTTCTTTTTTAAGAGGTATTGCATTTTATCGAAATACGTATCAAGAATAAAAAGGAAGTAAACACAATAACAAAAGACATTAACGTCCAACTCAAAAATTACGACTACATGTTTATACGTCCTCGAAATTTCAGATATAAAACAAGTGTGCTAAATGCGCTTTTTTCAGTTTAGTTCTATGGAGCAAACAAAAAAGAACAGAGACTCCGAACACCACCTGCTGGCTAGGCTAAATAATGCGGTTGTGGTTGACTGACTGACTGGCTATTCTTCTATCCTTAAATTGCTCTACTAATAAAAGGGATACAGGATAGATGGACCTGTGAAGAAGCAGGGAATTAGCCCCGCCCACCGTTTAAGAATCCTTGTTTTTCTCATAAAAATCATCCAGATACTTTTTGTACTCGGCCTGGTTGGGCCACAGCTGGGATGCTTGCGAGTTGAGCGGACTATCATTGTTTGGTTCTCCGAGCAGGGACTGAATGGAGAGCAGGATCGTTCGCACGTCGTACAGCGCGGACCACTTGTCCTTCAGGATGTCAAGGCAGATCGAACCGCTGAGGTCGACGTTCGGGTGAAAGCAAGGCGTGATGAACTTCACGTTCGGCGCCGAGTACGGGTAGGAGTTGGGAAACTCGAGCAGCAGCTTGTACTTTTGCCCCTTGTACACGGTATCGTCCGGGCCACTGATCGTGCCGATCCATTTGAAGAAGTTCTCTCCCTCCGGGAAGGCGGATATCGACTTTTCCGATGACAGCATCAGGGCCATCAGCTCTTTTTGGAGGCTGTTGTGGGCGTGCGAAAGAAACAAATCCGTTAGTTCTGCTGTTGTGTATATCTTTCCGTCAGTTGGGCACATTAAAATAATCAATTGCATAAATAGTACGAGACAGGTGCGTAAGGTCAATGAACTGTTCTTTTATGAGAATGAGTATTAAGAGTATGCTCATTATCAACATAAAATCTTTGAAAACTGTTAGTTTTTGAATGTATTTAGACTAGTCTTTTACAAAAGGAATAAAGGGAAAATTAATTGTGCCAGCATAAAAGCTAGGGCGCGATAAAGAAACGTTAACCATGTTAACGGGAATATCGGACGAAGTTCGCCATGACAGAAGATTCTCCATAGTTACTCCACCATCGCAGTAAACCAAAGAGCGGGGTTTCGCAGCACCAATATGGATATCCGACCACACCTGCCCCTGTGCAGGGCTCCCTAACCTCCACACTGCTCCGCACAAACACAATCGTCACGAAGACGCGCGTTTTGTGTCGGAAGAAACACAGATGAGAAATAACCAAAGAAATGTTGTCACAAAACACACCTCAAGAACCGATCTGACGGAAAGAAGCAATTAGCTGTTCTATCGATGGAGTCGAGTACATCTGGCAGATGCTCCCATGGACGCAAAAACGCTGGTCAGGGACGCTTGATTGCATCCCGTAAAGTTGGTCAGCATGCCGCGAATGCGGAAATTCCCGTTTTTCCGCTCCCTTTTGTTCACTTACCGTTTGCTAACTGCATGGTTATTGTTGTTTATCAGCGTTTCGTCGTTCTGTTTCGCTGGGTTCGAGGACTGTGCGCGCTCGGGGTTAATGTTTTGGGCCATCCTCTGCCGCTTGGTTTTTTCTAGCGCTTCTCAAGCTCCTCCGCGTTGCCTACTTTCGCCTCCTTCCTACCAACGGTCGCCACGACGCTCTTCGCACACTTTCCTAGCACAATGTCGTCGATGGAGGCAACCCCTTCGTTTGCCAACGAGTTTTTGTGCCTCTTTCTCCGATGTGCGTCAAATGCGCGATAATAACGCTGATCTAGGTGGTGGTTTTGCTTCGCTAGCGCTAGCGCACTTTCCCGACTTTACTCTGCCGCTGGTAGCTTCCTTTTGCAGCAATTCGAACAATCACAACGAACAGCCTACTATTCTGGTTGCCAAATTCACCAATTCGCTGCTCGTCTCTTCTTTTCAATCAGCACAATATAAAGAAAGAACGCGCACCGTCCCATACACGAACAACTGACGAACAAAAGTAGAAGAATGTCGCACGCTTCTGCTGCTGCTTATGGGGAGTTTGGTGAGAAAAATCGCCAACTTCCGCGCCTAGCAAACTTCGTTGTCCTGTGTGGATAATCGATCCGTTTTGGAAAACTATTCGTCACTGCCCAGCGTGTTTCAAAGTAAAATAATGCCCTTCGGTATCGACTGCTGCTTCCGATCAGCGCTGAATCTCGCACTTCATTTCCTCCTATGGAGGAAGATGCTACTTGACGTTGCGTTTGTGCCCGCAGATTGAAAGATCCATGTTCTTATTGGTCCGTAAAAACCCACTTATTTCCGCTAGCCGGCAATTGTAATAAGATTTAAGACTAGTAATGATTTGAACAAGAATTATATTCTTTAAATTAAAGAAGTTTTAAGATTTAGAGATCTTTAAAATACGGAAAAATTTCCACAAATTTCCGTTACATTGTTTCTTTTTAAAATAACCGTCTGGTACAACGCCTAGCCAGACGTCAAAAATGGCACCTCTTCATGACAGATGGGCGTTACTCACGTTATGCGGTCCTTCAGTTGTCATCCAAGATATAAAATTGTAGACGCAAACAAACAAGAAAACAAACTCAAACGAAAAATTTGTATGTTTTCGACGCTTTCTAGTATAATAACGATTCCATCTAGTGAGCACGAGCACAATATTATTTTGCAAAAGTATTCCTAAGCAGTGCCCAGTTTGTGTACGCTCAGAATGGTTTACATACATTTCCCGTCTAATCTTACCGAGGAGGAGCTGATGCTGCAGGCCAAATATGCAAAGCTGAAGAAAAAAAAGAAAGCATTGCAGGCGTTGAAGGCCCCTAAGCAGGAACCGGAAAAGAATCTCCTTCCCAAACGCCCGGCCGACGCCAGGGATGCCCGAGAGGTGGCCAGAAAGTTGTTGAAAAGCGGCGCTATACAAGCAATTCAGAAGCCTCAGCCTAAACAGGAAAGTTCATTCAAGCGACCGAAAGGGCAAGAGAGAAAAAGGGCTCAGCCGGAGATGACTCCCGAAGGGCAATACAAATCATTCGGCGCGTCCAGCGAATTTGAAAACATTGGTACCACCGCAACCACCCCAGCCGATGCAAGTACTAGTACGGTGCCGACAGCCGCTGCAGAACCCCCGACCAGCCCGGTAGAGAAGGAATCGAGTCGCGTTCAGAATCTTTACCAACAGTTCGCAAATGAGCGTGACAAGGAGGAGCTCACAGATAAATCCAAGTCGAGCGATGCATCCAAAGAGAAGCCCCGTTCGGGTAACACCGTTTACGTGTCGGGCAACAAAGTTACGGAAGATTTCCTCAAGAAACATTTCAGCGAGTTTGGTGAAATTCTTAACATCTCGATGGAGATCGAAAAAGGGCGAGGATTCATCACGTTTTCCAAAACCGAATCGGCAGATAAGGCTATAGCCGATCTCCATTCAAAGACGGTGGGAGGTATACAATTGCAGGTACAGCTGGCTCGCCGGCAGCCACAAATCAATCCAATCAACGACGCTGGCTCTTCCGCTGTGTGGTCCGCGTTAGCAACCAACCGCTCCCAGAAGGGCAAACATAAAGATAATCGAGAATTAGTATGCTATGATCATGATGATATTTTCTAATGTCATTCGTTAGGGACATCCTTCCAACAAGGTGTGGCATATAGGTCCTAAAACATAGGAAAAAAAATGTTTCATACACTATATGATGTGTTTAATAAAGTATGTTTAATCAATAAATCAAGCATATAATTAAATAGCGATGTTTTTTTTCCATTTTATCCTTCTTTTTCTATTGGACAAATTTATTGGTTTGGTTCCTCCAAACTTAGCTAGTTTAGCTTAAACTATGGTAAAGAATGGCATTTGAGAATATAATTTTGAATAACAATAAAATTTTGAATATACCCAAAACATATCATTTGCATCTTTCCCGGTGAAAATAAAAAGCTAGTTAGCAAAGTGTTCTTCAAGGGGAAAAACGCTTTATTTTGACGTTTCGTAAATGTTTACAATATACTGCAACCAGCTGTTTTCAGATCGGTTCTTGTTTTGCAAATTTGCGCAACACGATTCTTGCGATAATCGAAATATTACAACTATCATAAAAATGATGAACTCTGAAATGAGCAGTAGTATGCACTCGGGTCGACCCGAAAGTGATTTTAGCATTGAGTGCTTTCAAAACTACACCGCTCCCGAGGTATTCGTGCAGGGTTTGGCAGGATTGGTTAATCAGACGGATGTGGAAGTGATGATACGAGCCCAAAAGCAAATGTACTGCAGGAACACACAACTGCCTTCTCAATCACGAACCATTGCAGTAACCGAAAATTTTCTTTCAGGTTGCAGCGCTTCGAGAAGACCAACGAAATGCTGCTAAACTGTAATGCGCTGAGTGCGAGTCGAATGAAGATTGCTACGGATGACTTTAAGAAGCACACTAAACTTCTTCACGATATGAAGAAGGATTTGGACTATATCTTCCGAAAGATCCGCACGATTAAGACGAAGATCGGAAACCAGTATCCGTCGGCTTTCGCCGAGGCGGAGGCGAAGAATAAACCGATGTGTATTGATGAGGAAGATGAAATCGACACGGCTAGTCGGGCGGAAACGTTGGACGAAAAAACGGAGCAACCCGACGGCGGTACCTTAGCGGTGTCGACTCCCGTCAAAGCGTCGTCAAGCAAATCCAAGCCCCCCTCCGGACAGAGCGAGGGGAGTGCGAAGGAGCGCAAAAAACTATCCGCAAGCGGGAGCAGGGAAAACTCCACCGTAGGCTACGTTAAAATGGAACAAAGTCCAGAAAATCGAAAGTCTGGAGGAGGCTCCAGTGGTGAACAGAAGCGACGATCGTTTCGATCCGCGCACAGCAGCTCAACTGACAATTCCAATGATTCGTCCGATTGTACCTCGGACACAGGTTAATAAGCGCCATTCGTTCGATGACGCCTAGCTGATCTCAGTAGTTACTTTTTTATTAATTAGTTTCAAGGTAATTTTCGTTTAGTTTAAATACATAACCATCTACAATACCACAACCTGTTGAATAAAAATAAAATTTTAAATTTAATTTCCTTCGACGGCAATAACACAATGGGAAGGCTTTTATTTTATTGCTATGTACTGAAAAAGAAACATGAACAACTTTTTGCCTACCCGTTGCATTGAATTGACGTCTGCAGTTGACTGACACCGACTTGGCTTTGTTTGGATTTGTTGCTGCATGATCTTGACAATCGTCAATTCGTGGCCATTTTAATACGCATTTAGCATCGCGAGAAAGTAGGTATCATCAACGAAGCATCGCAAAACACTCTTCCAATTTATCCTAAGATGTCACAAACAACCCACGAGCCCATCGAGGACGATGAGGATGACGATTGGTTCAACAAAGATGAGGACGATTTCGTGGTTGAGATTCCAAACGCTACTGCCGGTACCGCTACCGGGGAGAAAGCATTCGACGATAGCGATCCCCAGGGCTCATCTGTGCGGGAAATGCTGGACAATTTGAAATTTCCTCTGAATGGTAAGAGCACACGTGAATCGCATTAAGGGCTGATTGTTAATCTGTATGTTTTAATTATATCAATGCGTCTACAATAGATGTTGATGGAAATTATATCGATTCGCTCAAAAGAAACAGCCCGGATCCGGGTGCGAAGTTCAACATCCGGAAAGGGGAACCGGGTAAATACGTTCAAACCATTCCCTTTACGAAGTTGACGAACATCGTAGAAAACGAAACCCTTTCCATGTTTGCCGATTTGTACGTGCAAAAGGATGAGTTTCTGGCAACCCTAACGAAAAGAACATACGGCGAGGAGCTGACGCTCGTTCTCATGCGTATCATGAACAAACTCGCAACTCTTCCCCTGTACGAGACGGTAAAACAGTTTTTCGAGGTGCTCCTCGGCCAGGATCATTTCTTTGAGCAGCTGCTGAAGTTTTTCCAGCAGCCTGTAGACGCAGAGAAGAGAAAGAAAAAGAAAAGTAAAACCATCCGACCAACGGTCGGCAGCGCGGACATGATGGAAGCTTTGCTGAAGTTTTTATCCCATGCAAAGGGCCTCGTGCAGTATTCTACTTTTGTCGCTCGGTTCTGTGATTCCCTGGCCGTTACACTGCCCGAGAAGGAGCCCAAACAACGCGAACTGCTGCAAGAATTGAGAACCTGCCCTTCTGATGAACATCCAACAAAACAAATCAGTGTACGTGCCAAGCGGACGGTCGATAGGTTAACCAGATGAAAACTTTAGTATCTTCCATAGATTTATCCAACGGTAAAGGAATTTAGAGACGGCGCCGGTCCTTCCTTGGATCTGAAGCGAAATATTGTCCACGGGAAGTACGAAAGTGTGGAGCACTACTTGGACGTGCACCTGAATCTGCTGAAGGAAGATTTTCTCATACCCCTTCGGTCCGGGTTGGAGAAGTACCGCAAGTTCGTGGCCAAGCATGCCCGTCAGTGGTCATTTGTCGGAGAGAATATACGCGTTCACTATCCAGTGAAGCTGTTGCTCCCGGGCACCATTAATCGCCGAACGGTCAAAGAACAGCTCGTGGTGGATCTTGATCCGGCCGACCGTGACTACTCTAGCGATTCGGCCCGCTACAGTCGGCTTGCGCTAGCAGCCACGAAAAGACTTCTCGTAGGCTCAATGGTCCTCTTCAGTAGCGGGCCGCAGATGGACGATCTGATTGTCGCTGTCATAAGCAGTCGAGATCCGACCCTGTTGCACAATGGGTATATTAACGTAGAGCTAATCCGCCTCGATAACGGTGAAGAGAGGAAAGACGACCGTGGGATGAACATTTTTAACCGTCCTTTGCTGATGGTTGAAAGTGATATATTTTTTGAGCCCTATCATCAAGCGTTCAATGCACTTGGGCGACTACGGGAGGATAATTTCCCGCTAAGATCGTACATCGTTGATGTTGTGCAGCCGGTTAACCGTCTACCCGGATACTTGGACGAAGGAAAGCGGCACCTGTTCGCCTACTCTGGCATCGAGTTTGACCTGAAGCTACCGGACAGCTGGCCAAAGGAGGCGCTGAAAGCCGGCGTCGGCCTGAACGAATCTCAATTCGAAGCATATCGTATGGCACTCACCAATCGGTTTTCGCTGATTCAGGGTCCACCGGGTACCGGAAAAACTTTTATCGGGCTTAAGATAGTCGAAACGCTACTTGCCAACACGACCGAACAGATTCTGCTGATCTGCCTAACCAATCATGCCCTCGATCAGTTTCTGTGCGGCGTAACACGCTTTACGGAGAGTATCGTGCGTATGGGAGGACAATCAAAGCACCCGCTGCTTGATGCATACAACGTGAAGCAGCTGCACGAGGAGGAGCAAATCGACCGAAGACTGCGCATCTGCTACTACAACACAAAACAGCAGTACCTGAAGCTAGTTGAACAATTTGACGAACTGCAACAGCAGCAACAACACGAAGGGCTGGATGGTTTGACTGAGCCCATGGCGCAGTGTCTGGTAAGCTGATATTTGGAGGTTAAAATTTGTTCCCATTGCAATAGAAAGGTTCTTCCGTTCGTAGGACAAATTGCTCGAATCTTCACGGCGCCTGAACGAACTAAACCAGCTGGGAACGCTGAAGCTTATCCAAAATTTTCGTGTCGTAGCCATGACGACGACGTTCGCCGCGCGCAATCGTACGCTGCTTGAGCTTCTGCGCACACCGATCGTAGTGATCGAGGAGGCGGCGGAAGTACTTGAGGCACATATCGTTTCCTCTCTTACCCAGTACACCGAGCAGTGCATTCTTATCGGTGATCACAAGCAGCTGAGACCAACCACTAGCACATACGTGCTTTCGAGACACTACCGGATGGACCTTTCGCTGTTCGAGCGCATGATCAACAACCGGTTCAGTGCCGCAACGATGACCATGCAGCATCGAATGCGCCCGGAGATAGCGAATCTCTTGCGTCCCACAATCTACCCTGTGTTGGAGGATGCCGAGCCCGTGAAGGTGTACCCGGCCATTGTGGGCATGAAGAAAAACCTGTTCTTCCTTCGTCATACCTGCCCGGAGGAAGGCGAGCAGCAATCCACCCAAAAATGTTCCGCCAACGATCAAGACGACACCGGAGCAAACGATGACAAGTCTAGACGCAACGCGTTCGAATGTAAAATTCTTCTCGATGTCTGCGAATATCTTCTTGCTCAGGGGCCATATACAGCGCAGGATATCGTCATATTAACCGCCTACAATGGCCAGATGTTACAGTTTGTTTCGGTAAGGCTGTTTCCCTTACTGCTAGGGCTCGATTTTCATACTGCGTTTAACCCTGATGAAACCACTAAACCCCTTTTTTCATTCTCTAAACACAGGAAAAAAAGAATCGCTCCTCCCTCCAGGGTGTAAGGGTAGCGGTTATTGATAATTACCAAGGCGAGGAAAGCAAAATCGTGCTCCTGTCACTGGTACGCAGCGGAAGTTCTATGGGTGGAGCCAACGGCGATAGCATTGGATTCCTTGCGCACGATAATCGCATCTGTGTGGCACTCTCCCGGGCTAGGGAAGGACTCTTCATCGTGGGCAATATGGATCTGCTTGCTCGATGCTCAAAAACTTGGGCCGACATAGAGCGGCTTTTATGCGAGCAGGAAGCAATCGGCGATTCGTTGCCACTGCAATGTGCAACGCATGGCCAGGTGGTGGAGGTATGGCCGGGAGTATGGGAAATTAGTATCCGACTTCAGCTAATATAAAACTAAATATTTCAGGTTAAACGGCCGGAAAACTTTGCACTGCTTTCGTTCGACAGTAGATCGTGTATATGCGGAGTTCAGCAATGATCAATTCGTATTACGAATTGGGCCACGATTTACGACAACAACAAAACCATAATTTAACTTTAAGAAAATATTCCACAGAATTATTTCACGTTGAACGTTTAAAGTTCTTGAAATTCATAGCATGAATAAACAAAAAGGAAATGAATGGCCGTTACTCCACACGACTAAAATTAATCCGACTAATTTTAAATCTTTGCGGTAAACACAACAAAGACTGCAATCTGTCAATACGGTTGGATGTGACAAACACCAGTTCATCGCGTTGTGGCAATTTCGTCCCGTTCATATCAGACGAGCTATGCTTAAAATTGAGACGGTTCTGCCAGACAGTGCGATAACAAGAACGCGCATCCAATATCACAAAGCCAACTAACAGCTGAGTCTGTGGTTGTTATGGTTAACCAAGCAACGTCGAGGAACCCTCGTACTATTTGCATCCCATTGCCCATTGTACCGATGACCACTTGATTGCCAGCTTCGGAAACAAAAGAGCGCGATAAGATTACATAGCTATTGAACACCCTTTATTGTATCTGCCCATAGAGCTGAGTTATTCAAGTGAAGTGTATGGAATTTACAGCAGTGATCGAGAAAGTGGTTGGCGTTAATTCATTTCACTTTCTACGTGTCCATCGTCAATAACACGAGCAGCTCTACTGTGTTTTGCTACTTGCGATTTCATCCACCAGGCGCCCTTATTTCAAACTTTTTCTTTAGCCAAAAAATGGCCAAACGACAGATTTTCCTGATGTCCTCATCCGCCGTGCACGGGTACGAGTATCTGCAGCATGCCAAAAGTGATATAACTTCCTTTTTCCGACGGTAGGTAAGACTTGCAATGAAGGTACACATCGAGCCTGTCTTATATTTACTATCTTTCTATCCCCAGCAACAACGTTAGCCGTGTTTTGTTCATCCCGTACGCACTGACGGATTACAATGGCTACACGGAAAAGGTGGGAGGCGTACTCCAACGGTGGGGGTTCGCCTGTGATGGAATCCACACGTTTCCAGACCCGGTTGCCGCCGTGCGCAACGCGCAGGCCATATACATTGGAGGAGGCAATACATTTCTGTTGCTGAAAACGTTGTACGAGAATCGGCTGGTCGATCCGATCCGCGAACGGGTGCTGCAGAACGCCGTACCGTACGTGGGAAGCTCGGCCGGCACGAATGTCGCCACCCGGAGCATCCAGACGACCAACGACATGCCCATCGTGTACCCTCCGAGCTTTGATGCGCTCAATCTTGTACCGTTCAACATTAATCCGCACTACCAAGACCCGCCGGTGGACGGTACGCATAAGGGAGAAACTCGCGAACAACGAATCAATCAATTTCACGAGCTTAACGGTGCCCCGGTGCTGGGACTGCGTGAGGGCACTACCTTAGTAATTGACGGCGAAGAGGCCCGGCTGGTGGGTTCATTCAAATCACGATTGTTCCAAAAAAACAAGACACCGACCGAGTACGAGCCGGGAAGTGATGTTAGCTTCTTGTTGAACACCAACGAGCAATAAATAACATTATAAACCATTATGTGGATTGGAGTAGTAATTAAATGCCTCAATCCTCTTTTTTTTTGCTATTGAATGGTGTGACCGGGTGTTGCCTATCTACTTGACAACTTACTTTTCAAACTCGTAGATCGAAGCCTACTAATTTTCTAAAGTAAAAATAATGTCTCAAGAAAGCTCTCGAGGATAATCAAAAGATCGCCTAAATCATCTTTTAACCATCTTGACATGATTTTTAATCATCGTTAACTGTGTCTAGCAAACATCAACTGCTGCAAAAAGGCAGCAAATAAATACAGGGGGTATCTGTTTACTTAAAAATTCTTTCACTATTTATTCGATTGTTGCTATTCGTCGAATCTTATCGTACACATAGCACCTCGTACTCGGTCACACTGACCTCCGCACCGTCGAACGGCAGGTAGCAGCAGCCGTGCGAGGTGTGGACCTTACCCGGCGTCTGCGAGCCGTTGTAGATGGCTCGGCCCATGAACAGCGGCTCGCCATCGGCCGTCTGGCCAATCTTGACGGCCGTTTCGGGCACCGAGCCGTTCGAGGCGTACTCCCAAACGAACGCCCCGTACCGCAGCACCTCAAAGTCCTCCTTGAGCACCTCCTCGCCACCGTGGCAGACGAAGGCCATGTTCTTGCCCGGAATCACCTTGGCCGGAATCATGTCGCCCTCGTGGAATGCTCGACCGACGTAGATGACCTCACCGTCTCCGTCGACTCCGGCGCGGACCATATTCGGAGGGAAAGGTCCATTAATGTTGCAGTATTGCCAGCAGCCAGCTGAAAAGAAGAGGTCAATAAGGATTAATACATTGCATGAACCTATCGTAACATTGCCGTGTAGTCATTTGCAGGAACTAGTAAAATAGCTGTGTAAAAATGTTAATTTGGGTTAGTAGGAATGGATAAGGTTGAATTAATAGAATGCAAGGAAAACCCATGTTGGAAAACCAAAACCAACAATTAGGGCAGAAATACTAAAACCAACTCGACCCGGATGTTAGTTTACAAAAGTAAGTGTCTGTTTGTACTACAGAGTGTGATGTGACTTATCGTTTTTTAATCGCTCTACTTTAAGTAGCGCCTCCGTACCGAGTTCATTCGTCAAGTGACCGTAGGCCGGTTTGCCTTGCGGGGCGATCCGAGCAGACGAGGTGGAGGGCGCCGTGGAGGATGAACTTGAAGACGAGCTGGATTTTCTACTAAAGACGGGAACCGAGGGCAGTGGTTCGGTTCGATCGTACGATAAGTCGGAAGGATTACTCAAATAATCGGGATGGAACCCGAAGTGCGGGTAACCTACGGATAAAGATGGTACGGAATAATGGGCGTGGAAAGGGGTCAGGGATAAACCGGGTACGGGTCTCTTTATCTGTAATCGGTTAATCCAGCAAAAGATGTACGGCAAGCACCACAACGAAGAAAATGTACTATTTTTAAGAAACCACTTATTGCGATGAGATCGCATCGTATACCAAAATTCGTGTATGTGTGTTAACTGTAGTTTGAAGTGAATGTTAAGTAACTGTTATCCAATTTACCATCTAATGTTTAAACAAATTACTAGCACGTTATGTTTTTGAAAGTATTGTTCATGAATAATTTGTCAACAATCAAATTAATTTAGTGCTACTTTTTTCAAATGCATTTAAATTAAAATTAATTTAAAAATTTTAAGCAATTTCTAGAATACTCTAGTCTTTCAATTTCAGTAATCGTAATGTAACCAATCATATCCACCACAAAGCTGCATTATCAGTCTCACAATAGAGTGCATATGCAATTAAAATGCGGCAGGGTGGCGGTGTGGTGCAATATTGCAATATTGTGAATGCGCATCCAAATACGTTACATCCTTGATTGCCGTGCATGTAATTGTGCGCTCCAGCCAACCTGTTAACCTGTGCCCATTTTGCTGAAACAGTCCGTTTTTTTCTTTTCAGCGAGACGCGATCATGTCGCAACAGGAAAATTACCTCCGCTCATGATGCCGATGTGGTGACGATTAACTTTTCACTTGTCGAAAGGAAGGAGATCCACTCTCCAAAGATCGCTGGGCTGCACACACAGAACCACTCGATGTTCAAACGAAAAGTAAACTGGTTACCTGACGGATAATTCCATCCATTTAATAGCAACCCGCTAAGCAGACACCGTCTCACCACGGGTGCCAAGGTGCTGTTCTTGAGGTATTTGTGTATCTCGTCATATCGCGCACCGATGCTAAGATAACTGGCAGATAATATTCGCAACCTATGGGAAAAGCAAAACACTTGCGAAGAAACAAAGTGTAACCCATAGCTAGGCGAATGAAATTTTGTAACACCACCACGAAGCCACACGACGGCGCCGGTCGAGTCACGCAAACATGGTTCAAATATTGGATCTTTTTTTTTACAGTTGCATCAGCGGATTCGAAAATTGATTTCGACACGGGATATACAAGTTTAACGAAGATAAAAAATCGAATGAATTCTGTGGAGAGTATGGAGCAGTTTGATCATCTATCCATCAACGTGTTCAAATTTCCTAAGTTAATTTCGCGATCGTTCATGCTGACGATATTTTATCTGTGACTAATGTTTGTCTAGCTGGCGCGAATGAAGTTATTTTGTGTGAGTCAAAAAAAATAGTACAAGAGCACTCTAACCAAACAGGAAACAAGAAAAACAAATGCACAAACGATTGTTTTTTAGGCAACAGTCTTCTCCCTTTGCCACTAAAACGATCCACGCATCTAGAACAGTCTCTTCCATTGTCAACCATTCGTTGCGCGCCTCGTCAGCTCTGTTTGCGCAACCGTGTCCCGATGGCAACGGTCTTCACTTGTTGGTCCCAAGAGTATTTTGTGCCAACATGGCCCACACACTACGAAGCTGTGATAACGAACGTCTGAGTCACCGATAACATGCCGTGCGATAAGATGCAATCGTTTTCGTCCAAAGGCAGGAAGCCAAAAGATTGCAGCGAAAATACAATTGCAATCGGGAGAAGAAAAGCTCGGAACAGTGGAGTTAATTATGCAACATGATTTAAATATTGTCAATCAAGCTTCAACCGCCGGAAATGTGAAGTCTGAGAAGGATGGTAGAAGCACGCCGGGACATACATTCGGATGTTAGTTTATATGCATTCGAATCACGTTTTTGTTGTTGTGATATTTGGTTAGTTCGTTAGGTTTATGTGTTGTTTAAATAGATTCCTCTGCAACTTCGTCCGGCGCTTATCGTTCGCACAGAACTTCATAGGTGTGGACGGGAACCTCCGCGCCACCGTACGGAATGTAGATACAGTTGTGCGAGCACTGCACCTTGCCAACCGTCTGGGAGCCCTCGTGATGCGCCCGGCCAATGTACAGTGGTTCTCCGTCGGACGTGTGGCCACCGACAATCGCACCAAGTGGTACCTGGCCGGCGACGGCCGTATCCCACACCAACTGCCGCTGCACCAGTACCTCGACCTGTTCGACTAGCGTCTCCTGGCCACCGTACGCCACGTACGCGGCGTTCTTGTCCGGGAGCACCTTGGCCGGTAGCAGGTCACCGGCGTAGTGGGCGCGACCGACGAAAATCTGCGTGCCGTCACTATCGTGGCCACCAGGAACCATGTGCGGAGGGTACGGGCCATGCACACTCGCCGAAATCCACGCCGTCGCTAGAAGAAGCCAAATTTCGATCCGTTTAACACTGGTAAACTTGAAACGGCGCTGCTCGATGCGGCAGATTGCTTGACTAACGCTTACCCATGATTTCGGTAGCTTACGGTAAGGCTGATTGGATACTCCAACAAGGACGCTGGAAAAGAAGATGTGACTCCTTCGGAAATGGTACCAGGTAGGAAACGTCAGCAACGCGCGCGAGTACGTTCGATAATGATCGCGTATCGCTGTGGGCGGTTTGCTAAACTGTTTAAATAGACCGCATTTTATCTACACCGAAGCGTCTTCGAACCGAAGAAACTAATACCACCCGGTACCAGTTGACATGCGTGTATGGAGTTTCGCTCTTATCACGAAACACCTTGGCAGCCCATTTCCACCGGAACCATTACAACAGAGTGCGTCGAATGTATTCGTCACATCGCCCATTAAAAGCGCGTTCTCCGCCCCAGCACCGTCGGCCCGCCGTTGATGCCAGAGGACTAGGTTATCACGGAAAGGTGCAACAAGTGCTTCTGGGAGACACATTATCAACACTTTGTGTCTCGTTGCGTTTCGAAACGGTTGGAAAGAGTCGATAACATCGATCACTGTTTCTTCTCTAATCCTCATTTCCTACGATAACGACAGAGCTTCAGCTGGGCTTGGTAAGCGATCAAAGGACAAGGCGACGCTGGAAAGAAAAAAAAAAGATCAAACTTTGATCAAATTAAAGCTATGATAAAATAAACGGAATTGGAACAAAACATGGCCTCTTTTCTTAGTTTTCGTAAATCTTCATTTGATTTATTACTCTTCGTTTCTTCTGCCACACGATTTGCAACACATCTTTGTTCCGTTAGAGTTTGTTAGTTCCTTGCCCTTTTCTCAATTTCCAATTTCCTCTAACTGCATTCCTATGGGCCAGTTGGCTCATTCGGACCCACCACATTGTTGCTATCGTTTTCCTTTTCCGGTCTGCATAGACCAGTTCTTGTATTTTCCTGATCTGGAAATGTAGTGTGTCTTTTATGTATCAACAGCAGCCCCTCTGCATCATATATGGATATATTAGAATCAGGATTACATGTATATAGTGGAACATTTGTACGATCATACGTACACAGTTCTTTTTTTTTTTTTTTGCTCCAAGTTTCTTTACAACATACTATTATCCTTTTATAAATCTTCATCCCTTTAGTTGCTGCTTTCCCCCCATCCCCCATTGTTTACCCTGCCCACGTTAATTTATCGCAACACATCCACGTACAATTCGCTTTACTCAATTTTCCCTTTTGGGAATAGCGACGGCGAAATGGTGTCTGCTGAGTGGTTGTGGTTGCATGCTTTGGGTTTTGTTAAGTTTCTTCTTAATTTTTTGTTTGTCTTCGTAACCAACTTTCTGCTTGTTTTTGGCATAGTATATAATATATATGTATCATAAAGCACACTAACTAGTCCCTTTCTACACCAGTAGTTGTTTCCTTTTTTCTGCATCCCTTCAGTTGCTCATTTGTGTATTTCATATTGTTTTTTTTTCATGATCTCTTGTCGATTTTGCCTATAATTGTTCTTAAAAGCTTTCTGCCGTGTCCTTGATTTGAGAGTGAACAAAGCGTCGTTTTTGTATTCCTCATCTTTTTCTGTAATCTCTTTCTTCTTCTGTTTTACATCCACCAACTCGTGCGCACGGCGGCGAATGCAGGCGCGGTGTGGAAAGGTGTGCAAAACAGATGCGTGGGTCCGTCTTCGGAAAACTAAACATAGTAACATCGATTAAATCGCATTCTTTTTGGCAATGTTAGGATGTCAATTTCCCCCAAATGGAAAGCATCATTTCCTACAGTACACTTTATGATCGACAGCATGTGCCTTCTGCCCTGCACACACCTACTTTTCGCGATGATTTTGTCTATTGTGCCTACACACATGTGAAACCAAAAGACAACTTTTGACAATGCTAAGGGGAAAAGTGTCTGTCTCACGATAAAACATCATATATTTCGCAGTTCTACAAAGTGGGAACAGTGACGGAATCGTTGGAACGATGTAGCTTGTATAACTGTCCTGAAATTTCGACAGGGCGCCCTTCCCCCCGGTCTATTATATGCTAAGTCGCACAGGTTAGCGTTCACAAGAATGGCAGGATTATTGTACTATTTTTAAAAATTGTTTTCAATAATACAGCTTTACATATTTATTTGTGTGAAGCCCTTCCTTTCTTCTTAGACATGTTTCCAGCGGTCAATGTAATTGTGTCAGCACAGTAGTACATGCACTGTTTAGTTACAACTGGTCATTTGCAGTCCCTATAGCTGATTTTGATTTAAACGCGCCAGGTGGTAAGCGTGATTCTATTTGCAATTTGCAATTTTTTTTTTGCAATGTTCTCCAACCCCCAAACACTAACATCTTTTTTTTTGCATTCCTTCTAATCATTTACATCTGGACACAGATAGTTTACAATCAAACTCGTTCTGCTGGTTACGTGGAAAAAATAAGTTAAGGCTCACTGAAACAGGTGAAATAACAAAGAATTGAAGGGCGATTCTTCAGTAACTCAGTACCCTAAACTCTACTCCATTGCATCGGGAATCGGGGAGCGTTTCTAAGTGAACAAAATCTTCTCCAGGTCGAAACTGATACATCTTCCTTTAGAAATACACTTTTGGAATCACTCACTCACTGCTACCCTCGAGAGAGACCATCAAGAGGCGTTTCTTTTCGCACGTGTCTTTGTTTATTGGTATTCATCGTCACTGGAGAGTAGCATCGTTTTTTCATTGTAGTTCTGGCTGATGGTAGACACCTTCTGCGGCACGACGGTCGCCCCGGGCATGAACTTCCGCTGGCTGCCCAACGTTGGCGGTGCGATGTAGCTTCCCCCGTGGCCACCGCCGTTTGCCCCGTTGCCATTGTACGAGCCCGTTGTCGCCCCGCTGCCCATGCCATGTCCCTGCTGCCCGTGTCCCGTCAGCTGATTGCTCGGATCGTCCGGATCGTAAGACGACACGCGAATGCCGCGGGGGTTCTTACCGCCTAAAAAAAAGTACATAAAAAATTATTTATCTTGCAATCTTCTGGCTTTGCAGCATTATAATTTGTGCGTGTATAGTGTGTGAGTTAGATTTTCTTCAATTATAAGCTAAAACAGAGTTAACAAAAAGATTCGCATACCATTAGAGGCGTACTAGCGACGAATCTTAGCCGCTGGTGGTGGCGAAGAAAGGACATAAGACACAGCGCAGGCGTAAGGCAACAAACATCGCTAAACAGACAACATGCCGACTTCGGGGGATGGGGATGGAGAGATAAGGAAAGACGAAAGAAAGGTAAAAAAGTAACTCATGCAACGAGAATGCAAATACTCACCGAATTTCACTGCTGTACCCTCACTTTCGGCAGGACAGCCTATGGCTTCATTTGCCCATTATTTCCCCAGAGAGAGTGAACACCATCCATGCCCTTATCTGAATACTCGAAACTACACCTACTTTCTTTCATGTTTGAGCTAAGCCCATATTAAACTGAATCGGCCTGAATTTGCTCCTCTACGATAGAAGATTTACAAGAAAAATACGTTTTATTATAGCAATACGTTTTTTTTTTTTCATTCACTGTACTATCTTGTCCTCATTACTTTGAAATATCGTTCTTTGTTTTCTCCTGTGCCTCCTCTTACTAAGAAACTTACTCTGGACCGATCTGGAACGTTGTCGTTTGCCCATCCGCTACAATTGCCAGATTAAGGCCACACGTCGCTTTTTAAATATGTTTTCCTACTCATAAAAATAACATCGTTTTTCCTTTATTTTTGTCACTCACGTTTCTCTTTCGCAATCGGTGTTACAACTCACTAAATATGTACGACTCGTCATGCTTCTTTGCCCGCAAAATAAACGGCTAGCGGGATTAGCGAAAGGATTAACAATCGTCTACGGCAAGCGAACGATACATGCATACGGAAAGTTTCAACGGGACGCACGAAAGGGGACAAAGAGGGAGAGTACAACAAGGTTTGGATGTGTTTTCCACTTTAAACATTCAATATTTACAGTTACAACTAAAGCAAATGAGTTAAAACATGGGAAAATAATACGTTTCTTCAATAGGAGAGACATTCACCGAAATCACGAAATAACATGCAGAGCAGAATAAAAGAAAAGAAGCCGCGCTCTTTAACCGCGAACCCGTTTTTACAGGATTTTTACTTTAATCTTGCACACACGTATCGGCTCACTTGCAGTAAACGAAAGCCAATCGTTTCGTGGTGAAGCCCTTTGCAGCATGCTGCATAAGAACTCATAAGGTCACGTTGTAATACGTCTTGAAGAAGACAAAAACAAAATACGGTACCAGACGGAAGCATTCTTCACTCAAGAAAACTTCTCCTCTTTCGTGATCCTAACTTCGTTGATTTCACTGAACTTTGTTTGTTATTATTTCTGAAGAACATCTAGTTCAGGACAAAACATGGAACGCGAAGATGTATTGGGCCAAAAATAAAATACGAAAATTTAAAAATATTCATAAAAAAACATCACGCATTTCTAGATCGACTGCTAATTTCATTTTTCAAAGAAATCATAAGAAAAAAGGAACCTTATGGATGATGTTTGTATATTAAAATAATCAGTTTAAATGTTTCAAAAACCAATCTCTCAGACAGTGTTATTGGTAAATCACGACGCGGAACGGCGTTTGTTCAGTGTGATTTACGGTTCGTTCGCAGCTTAAAATAACAGTTAATGTATGATAAAACGTAAAGTTAAATTGGGAGGCTTTTTCCCGGCGACCATACTCGATCGACTGTTGCTTCTATTGTTTTGATAAAGCTCCAAAGGCAAAGGGGGGAATTATTTTTTTTAATTGTAGATCTTTTTTTCTGTCTTGTTTTTTCTTATTTTTCTTCCTCTTTCTCTCTCCTCGGATAATCAGTTACAGCTAGGTTTTCGGTTTTACTTACTAAAAGGGATTAAAAAAGAGTGGACTACGTTCCATCAACGACACAAAGGACGATATTTAAAGTCGCTCGTAAGGCATCTGCGATACAACTTCTGAAAATTGGAAAGAAGGAAATTAAAACAAAAGTCACAAACACACGAACGCAAATCGGGGCGCGAGCAAATCGTTAATTCTTTGACTACTTCCGTAGAAATTTTCTTAAATATCCCGCGAGGGAACCATAAGCACTCGATCGGTTGGTTGTTTCGCTGGCGCTAGTTGAAAAACTGAGAAAGATGATTTTCATCTACCGGTTGCATTTGCACACGGTGGTTTGGTACGTCAGCACTGCTGCTGTAACGTACTTTAAGGCAAGTGCATTGCGCTGGTGCAGCGGAACCAAACGTTCCAAATAAAAAAGGCAAACAAAATTCTTTATCGTGCCAAAGAACACCCGACATCAATAGCGGATGATCTTTGGTCGTGCTTTCGGGCAGCAAAGCCAAACTCATTGCGGTGGGGCGATCATTTATAGAAGAAGAGCAAGACTACATTTAGAAAAGGTTTCCCGTGTACGGTTCGCCATTCGGTAGGACGTGCAGTTCTTCCTCGCGCAGCTGGTAGTAACTTTTGAGATACTGCGGTGCCTGGAAAAGCTTCGACTCGCCGCGCTTCCGGTCAATCGGAGATGGACAGTCTGCGGCAGTGGTGGGAGAGTTGAGCGCGCATCCAAAGAATGTTAAAAAGGTAAAGAAAAGAAACAAACAGAACATTCCTTCAACGACATTCTTTAACTCATCTCCGAGACGAAGTGCTGAGTTCCTCGAGCGATAAACTACCATCGCAGGTTCCGGATTATGGAGCATTTCGTCTAGATTTACATACGAACACTTTACAGTAGGCAGGAGAGACATTTAAAATGCTCCAACATAAGGGGAAATCCATCAAGCAGTAAACAACGATATATAATATATATATAATGATTGTGCACTGTAAGCAAGAGAACACTGTCCATGCAACCAAGTTAACGAAACAAAAGAAAAAAAAAAAAATTAACATCATGTGTGCACTCGAATGGAAAAGCACAGCATTCTTGTGCAAAAATAATAAAAACAAGTATGAGAAAATCAATAAGGATAAGCAAAAAGACTTTTAGATAATAGGAGATTCAGAACCAAGCGTACAACGATCGTGCATTTGAGAACCAGCGAACAAGTAATATGTATGCAATTTGAGTAAAACACAAAACAAGAGGCAAATAAGGAAGTAAAAGTGAGCTCGGCTCGAGTCGGAAAAGAGATGGAGGCTTGAGTATCGTACCTGAGCTGTACTGAGTGTACTGTTGATACTGTGGGTGGAAGTTGTGTATCGCGTCCGTCATAATATCCTTCGGGTTCATCGTTTCCTGCGCGGGAAAGGGTTAGCGTGAAACGATCCGGTGAGTAATTGTTAGCAATTTCTCGCTTTTGTTATAGCGATTGGTCTTGAGTCTTTACCTTTAAACTGCTCGAGATGGATTGCATCGTAACCGATCGTCCGTGGGCATCGGTCATGCAGCTTTGAGCGTACACCTTTCGAAAGAAAAGGACGAAACATTAGGCGGTATTGAGCTTTACTTGGCGGAGAGTCAGTTGAACACCTTGTCCCTGCACTTACCTGGTACGGGAACGCATACCGAAGAGCAATGGCCGCGAACAGCATTTCGATGCAGATGAAGAAGTTCTGATAGCCGGCCGACACCGTACCAGCGGACGTGGTGGAGCCGCCGGCGTCGACGATCGGCGAGATGACCTCCGCCTTTTCCAGAATGGCCAGTCCCACACCTAAAAACAGTACGAAAAATTATGAGCTACCCGCTCCATCGTGTGCCAGATAATTGGAAGCGAGCCCCATACCTTGCCAGAAGGACAGGAAAATAACGGACTTGACGGTACAGAACTTCAGCACCGGATCGAACGGCGTCAGCAGGTCCCGGGTGGCGAAGTAGAACAGATACAGCCCGTACAGTGCGAGCGAAACCGAGATGTTGTAGATGACGGTGATGTAAATGTAGCCTCCATCGGCACTGTGTTGGTTGGAAAATAAGGCGAAACAAAAAGAACAAGGACACTGGTGAGAAACAGGAGTGTTTTATCACGCGGCGGTGTTATTTATAGAACAGGGGTAGCCGTCAAAGGAAGCAAACTAACTTCCTTGAGGCGACCTTCTCCGTGAACGAAGGGACTTTGGAAACGACACAACCTAGGCGGCGCACCGGAGGCGCGCTTCTTAAAGTGATCAATCATGGCAGCAGTTGTTTGTTTTTATGTTTAGATTAAATTTTGAGAACCCGAACTTTTGCAAATCCACCTGAAGCCATCCTGCCCACGCCAAATTTCCTTTCACAATGCAGTTAGCATCAAGTAACAGTTCCTGTGGCACGTGGCAGAAAGTGTTAGATTAAACTTGTCATAATATAAAAATCAGTGAGACAATGTTTATAAAAAATACTGTAACAAAGCTTTGCCCTCTGATATTACAGCCGTTCGCAGTTTCTACCGTCGTTTGATCAACAAACGACGGTAGAAACTGCGAACGGCTGTATCTTTCAAACAGTAAGGAGTATGTAGAACAACATGCTTTACATAACAAAAGAGAAAAACATTTAATGTCTTCTTTCTTGTGTTGTTATTGTTGACCCAATTTCGGACTAGACCGACGGCACCACGGTGTGAGTATGTATTTCAGGGACAGCGTGAACGGTTTTGGATCAATAACAGTTCCTTTTTGCAATTTGTGCAAATGCAACTAGTATGTTTTGCATCCGGTAAAGAGTTGCATCCTTGACTTGTGTAAAAAGGAGCAAGGTAACGAAATGTCGGTCGTTTTGTAATTGGTCCACTTATTGCATGCCTTTCGTTGAAAAGTGAAATTACTACTACTTAACTACTTCAAAAATCCAGCGATGAAGCAGATACAAAGTCAAAAGTTATGCGAAAGAACAATACATAGTATAATTGTGCTGCACAACAATCGTTGTGCAATAAATGAATAAATTCCCGCTTTCACGGTGAGATTCCGCGCGCAAGGAAACATCGAAATCACATCAACCGGCATCAAAGCTACCCTGATGACGCGTGTCAGTCAAAGGAGAATTCAATTTAAACCCTGCCTCATCCACGCTCCATACCTCCAGTCACCGTCGTGGTAGTGGTTGAACGCCTGTAGAAAGATGATGATGAACGCCATCAGCGGCTTGACCAGGCAGAACTGCAGCGTCGCCTGCTTGCAGAACCGCAGGAACCCGATCGTGTAGGTTTTGCCCGCGAGGCAGCACGTCCCGTACAGGCAGGACGATTTGATCGGCTTGCCGCGAATCTCTGACATGATGTTGCCCTCGCCGCCCAGGTACTCGTAGCACAGCGACAGGAAATTGTAGATGACGAACGCTGCGCGAGGAAAAAGAGAGAGCAAAAAATCGTCGTCACACGTGGCGTTTAGTAGCTACAGCTAGCGCCAGGGATTCACCGCTTACCTTCGTAGCAGTCGCGCACGGTGAAGAAGTATACGTAGACGCTTTCCGAGTTGAAGAAAAGTAAGCTGACCCAAGAGTAGGTGGCGTAGATCGGCACGATGAACAGTATTCGGACAATCCATCGCTGCTCCTGTGGGTTCGTGTACCATCGAAGATGTTGGTAGATCTGCAAAGACGAGTGGGGACGAAAAGCAAGAATTATTAATATTGACCTAGCAAAAAGGATCTTAGCTCTTATTATTAGTTCTATAATATATGTTGCTTTTCTACCAAATAAGAGGAAAGTCTTTCTGTAACATATTCATCCGTTATTTTACGTCAATTTATTTATTGCGATTACAACATGCGAAAAAATGCTTACTCTCATTTGAAGTGAAGCAAATCGAAGAAGTAAAAAGAAAAGAAAATACCGTTCCGCAGTTCGTTTCGGCAGAATGTTTCGCACCCTTATTCCCATGGGTGGTAGTTTACACTAAATCGTGCCCTGGGGCATCGCACATTGCCCCGACCTGTTTTTTGTTCCACCTCGACAGTGGTCATTTACGAATGGCCTGCATTTCCTTTTCCTTTCCTGCACTTGGTTCGATTTAACGAACGGGCCCTTATTTTACAATGCGGGCGTATCTCGGTGAGTTGTGCGGTTGGGCATCCTGGTGCACTAGGGTTTTATTAAATATTCATCACACTGAAAGTGAAACATGAATATATCTTCCACTGGCACGAAACAAAAAAGGCGTTTCCCAGAAATGAAACACGAAGTAAATATTTACAAATGATAATGGAAAGAACGTATCACAGGCAAATGGTGTCTCGTCATTTGCTGCCGTTGTCACGGTGCTGAGATGCCGGTGAAAATTGGGCGCCATCCCAAAAGACAATTTTCCTCTAAAGCGTACTGTGTACTTGGCGTGCCTAACCCTAAGCCTCCACGGCTTTCAGCTGCTAGCGTTATGGAGGCTCGTAAACACGCACAAAAAAAAACCAGGAAAAACGCCCTATGTAAAAGACTCCAACAGTGGGCGCCGTAGCAGTAGCGAAGAAAATGGAATAATTTTCCTACCATTTCTGCTCTCCCTTTCCTCATTTGGAGTGGGTGATTTTTTATGGCTTTAAAACAAATTTAGAGTCACACAGTTTATTTTTCTCTTTCCACCGGGGTGGTGAAGGAAAACTATGACCTTTCATAGGCCGGCTTGGACATTAGAGGTAGCTTTCGGCTCGGGATGATGCTGTCATCAAGCTGCCATTAAACAAAGTCAAGAAACAGGAGCAAACAAGAGGTAATTCGCTCTTTCATCATCGACCGAGAGGAAAATCAGATCAGCGACATCGACAACGGAACGTAAAAGGAATGGGGGCGCCGTTCTGGTCGGCTGGCCGCCCATCTTAAGATTTCATTTCGGTCTCCAACCGTCAATTGCATTATGTTTATAACAATAAAAGTCTGAATGAAGATTTCTTCTTTTCGGGGTTAAACAGACTGCCTCTTACGTATCTTCAGATCGGAAATTTCGTAAAGGGAAGGTTTCATGGCGAATTATTATTTTCAATATGCTTTTTTTTCGTACTCGAAATACTAAAAGGAAGCTAGCACTAAAATTGAACCATTCCATTTCTAGCCTTTAAACCAAAAACGCTTCCCAAGTCATCTTTTTTGAACATTTGACTCTGTTCACCGCAAGGAGCGTAGAAATCACACTGGATGCCATGGAGAACACACTAACAAAACCATTAAAACCAACATAGACGTTTCAAAGTTAGAATCAATCATGCCGCCAAAATGAAAATAATGGTCCGTTCGCTGGTAGTAGGGATCAAGCGGAGGATTTCCCGTCGGAAAGGCACACATCTTTCACAAACATTGTTGTTTACAGTGGTTAAAATAGCAACAACGGGCGATAGAAGGTGGAAAAAGGAAAATCTTCTACCGCCGAAAATCGATCAACCGTAGTCGAACGGAAGCCGGAAAAATATGCCATTTCATAGACCAGTAGTTCGCCAGTTCTGCCGCTGCGTGCTCCCGAAGGAAAAACAAATAAACGTGCTGGAAAATGCACTTCTCAATGGCACATGTGGGGCGTGATGTTGTAAGTTTTCCGACCAACCGACATGTGGTCGAAATGAAAGATCGCAATTGAGCAATCAGGATGTTAGCGGTTTGTGGGCAAAATGTTAAGAAAGACATAAGTAAAACAAAATCTTTTAGAAAAGCCTGTCTAAGCACGGGAAAGCAAACCAATGTAAGCCTCAAAAACGAACGTAACTAGAAGAAAAAAATAAAGCATCGATACATTCACTCGACGTGTGTTTGATAACGACCACATTTATCAGACTCCGAGAAACAGTTGCGCATACTACATCCTTTTTAATCATGTAATGTTCAAAGGAAAGGAAGTATGTGTGTGAGAGAGAAAAAGCGTGAAATTTCACATTCAACTTGGTTTGCGTAGCACGAAGGAGTTTACATAAACTGAACGCATACGCGATGTTCGTTGGTTGAAATTTAAAACATCTCTCCATCGCCCAAAAGCTAACACATGAGAGGACGCTCACGGGGAAAAAGTAACCCCCATACAGTCGAAATCGAGACGGATTAACGGCACGTACGGCACTTAATCCCCAATAAATGGACTAAGCGCAAGTGCACCGAAGGAAATCGGCTGTATTTTTGGGTGGGCCCATTTTGGATAAGTTGTTGGCGCTTTCCGTAAACTGTAACACACTGGGTTGTTTTCTGAGCACAGCAACATTTTCGTAATAGTAATCGTTTCGTAAAAAAATCAAAAAGGCTTGGTATGTTTGCTTTGAACACTTTGTTTAAAATTCTTTTCAACACTTTCAGAGGAGAAAAAACAAACGCTGACCGCTATACATTGATGGGTTAAAGGACCCGGCTATCGCTTCCGGTAAGGCATTTCAAGTCGAGCTTCGCCAACACAGAACGCCACTAAATCTCTGTCGACAAACTAAAAGGCTTGTAAAAAAAATCTTTGCTACCATTTTCCACCAAAAGCATACACCTATCGAGCGCTCTCCCACATCGTAAAGATGTAGCTGCAGTTTGGTTTTGCAGTGGAGAAGGGCTCTGTTGACTTTCCCATTTTATGCCCTTCTTCACGTCGTGAAAAATGCGGAAAAACATTACCATCACCTACTCTGCTGGAGTAAACTGGAGTTCAGTTCAAGTAGCCACTTAGTTCTTTAGTAAGTGCTGGTTCTGACGGCAATTTTTCCATTCGTTTCGTTGCTTATTTTTGCGCGAATGTGAAACAATAACATATTCATCGTAGAATGCGTTTTTCCTACGCGACATGAGGTTCGTTCAGAATGGTCTGTTGCTGCATTTTGGTGGAGTAAAATGTCACATTGAGAGGTCACAAATGTTTTTTTTTCTCCATTTTTTAAAAGAAAGAACTGCACAACTTTTTCTACAAACCAAAAGGTTGGAAACACAATTGCGTTCGTAGACTTGTATTGGCTTGTTTTTTCTGCCGGTTACATTCAGTGCAACCAATTGATTTGAGTGACTTCACTCTTTTCTGCGCTTTTCCAGGACGGCTTTCATTGCTCTCAGGATGAAAATTTATGGCAAATGCAAATGGTGTTCTTGAATGGTCTCGGATGAGCCATTTTTCTAGGACAAATTAACAAAATGGTTGGCTCTAGTACATTTACTTAGACGTACAGATATTTAACAACAAAGATAAAGCGGAGACGTCAACTGACAAGGGCGACGAAATCAGTTATGGGACGTAAGATATCAAATCGCTGAGTGGACGCCATTGAACATGTCGAAACAACTTCGCGGCAATTGCGTCGATACTGATAAGGTAGCAGGAGGAAACATGCGACAACTTCTCGTGAGTTTGTGAGCAAAGACAACATCACGATATAGACGTTTGGTTCAGAGTCACCATTTGCACCGCTTCATTGAATGTGCAGATGAGTAGACACAAGTCTTACTGCTTTTCGATTTTCTTTGGGATGTATGAAAAGAGTCTTTTAGTTTCAATGTTTTGTTGGTGACGGACCTTACAATAACGCATAATGTTGAATATTAACAGTTCCTACAAGACATCACAAAAGAAGTTTCACATACGCATAATTCTCACGTACACCATTTTGTTTACAAAAGGATATTATGTCTATTTCTATGCAAAACCAAACTCACTCCCTCTTTACGTTCATTGGCATTTTCATGTGCCAGCTATGAGCGTGAAAGAAACAGAAGCGAAAAGCAACCGCTTCCGACGTGAATCGCCATCGCCATTTCTTCGGCAAATCTGATGCTTTTTAATACGCAGCCAGCCCAGTGCCTTCGCTGCACCAGCTCGGTGACAACAACGCACGAGCAACGGTAGTCCAACTATACTATTTTGCCAACCAGTTATGACTACGCGGCTAATGAAGCCATAGCAAACGGGAGCCTCGGATCCGAGAACCGAGACCGCGCACGGCACTTCGATTTGTGGCTGGAAATAGAAGAAAAGCTCCTGCAACCTCGCGGTGGTAGGTCGTTGTCGTAATCCGTCGGTCAAGTGAAGCGAAGCAAATGAAATAGAGAACTGAACTTTGGAGTGGAATGTTTCAAACCAAATTGAAGTGGCTGGCTCTGGCACTGGGCTTCGTCCCAGCGTCATTACGTTATCGTAAATCAGTCTTTTACAGAAAGTGTCCATTGCTTTCGGGCACATTTTTATCAATTTGAGATGCTTCATCGCTTTGGAAATGCTTTTACTTGAATACACATTATTTTTCCTTTTATAATCATTAATGACCTGTCGCCGACCATTTGTGGTGAACGTCATGAAAAGCACGCATGTTTGTTAATGATATATTATTTCAAGCGCGCTTTTAGGATCTTATGCAGAGACAAAAACTCCAAACATAGGTTTGAAGACAACAAGCTAAACTCGTTTGATGTTGCACAATATCGTGCCGTATACACATTTCGCCGAATTAATTTCCGTACAGGATAACGAAACACACCAGGCACTACAGCGTGAAAAGTAACTGAGAGGACACCCTGACGATTACCAGTTCAAGCGGAAAACTCACGAGGAAAAGGCGGTGTCAACTCGACATAACGCACCGGGTGGCCCAAAACTGGTAAGGCAGGTGCGAGCGCTGTTTGGTCACACGCATAAGTTACCAAACGTCATAAAGTGAAAGGACTCGACACTCGCTCCATTACTTCACGGTGGACGGTCGGTTACGTGGAGATAACAACAACAACAAACCTGGTCGCCCACTGGTTGCGGGGAGAAAAACGGGGCGAGATGGACCGCCTCGAGGGAAAATCGATGCAGGGAAACGTGAGCAAGGATTAGGCGGAAGTCAATCGACGGTGAAGTGCAGCTGACCAGAAGGTGCCACACGAGTTTTATGCAAACGCGCGTGGGGACTGCGACTGTGAGGTTTTGTAACAGCCTTCCTTTTCCTTTCTCCTTCACACCGGCCTCGAAAGCCGACTTTCTTCACGCGTCACACTTGATCGGTGGTTCGGAAAGCCCATAGGAGCATTCAAGTTCAAGCCAGTAGCCGCCCTTTTATTACAAACACCATTACACACGTTGCTTGTCCCCCATATGCAGCCAATTGTGACCCCACAAGCATGCCCTACAGATGCCCCAACCCGATCTTAAATATCTCGAGGAAGGTAAAAAAAAAAACATCTTCTTCGAAAAAATATAATAAAAAAAGGAGTAACACAAGGAGAGCCACCCAACATGATCGATTTATGGCGTGCAGTCGCGGTCCTGTGCGTGCCCCGTTCGTTGCTTCGTGCTTCCGTGTGTAAAACACACTCACAGCAATATCGTTTCACCGACCGGAACCTTCCCGATAATTCATTCATAATTCAGTTCCAGGACGAAGCGATATTGCTTCCCCATTTTCCCACGATGGCGTTACCAAAGGGCGCTTTTCTAATTGCCATCGTCAAGATCCTCTCCTCAAACCTGGTACACACTGGATCAATTTCAACTTCTTTCGCGTAAAAAGTTCCTGTAATCGATGTTCAATGTAGACGACCCGAATCAA
The DNA here is from genome assembly GCA_914969975.1 of Anopheles atroparvus. Taxonomy (NCBI): domain Eukaryota; kingdom Metazoa; phylum Arthropoda; class Insecta; order Diptera; family Culicidae; genus Anopheles; species Anopheles atroparvus. The sequence goes on along the minus strand of CAJZCY010000002.1, from coordinate 30,378,518 downwards.
ATCAGAATTTGCATATTGTTTTCCAATTAATGTATGCAAACGAGATGGATGAGGCAAATATGTTAAAAAGAAATAATATTTGCTATCAACGAACGATTGAAACTATCGTTGATAAATAACTCCCCATACTCACGTAACATTTGTAGCAAAAAGTTCATGTTCATGATTTGAAACACCAAAAACACCAAATTGAATCATAATTTCAAGGAAATTCTCCGACCATATGGCGCTGGTCGTAAACATGGTAAAAAAGTAATAATAAATTGAAAAGGGTGAACGCGACGAAGCTAAGAAATCGATAATATTGATTGAAAATGACACTCCTTCCGCGCCCGCTGTCAGCGTTTCCGGCTTGCCAGAGCAAAATGAAATACTCACACCGGAAAGTGAATGACGCTTTCCCAACACTCCTCCATTTTTCGTATGTGATCTACGCCAATAACATGAGAGGACTGGAACATGTTTGCGTGTTGAAGTAGCAAAAGACCAAAGAGTTAGAAGAAAAGATTGGTATAGAAATCCGCCAAAGGTTTTTATTAATAGCTGGGAATTGTTGTAAAAAAAAAGCTTAAATATTAGCAGCACCGTTCGTTGTGTAGCATTTTAATGGCAAAAAAGCTATCTTCCGGGCGAAATTTACTAACCTCATCACTCATTCCGTGTCGCCTGACTTTGCTGGTTAATTATTTTGGCGTAGAGCGGAATACTGTCCACGTTCGGCTATGAATCTTGTTGTTTTCTTTACTCGCCTTCCCATCGGCTGGCGGATTGCATGCTAACGAAATCTTCTAGTCCGCAACATAAAACCAGCCCATCCCCTTGGTTACTGTTGGAAGTTTTTGACGCATTGGTGGTGCGTTGTTTGTCGTCGTCCTTGCCATTTCCTCTCCATTCCGTGCCAGTAGGATATTTGTGTATTTCTTAAAAAAATGCCAGCCATTTCCCGCCGGGATTCAACCAAATCATCGTGACAAAAAACTATACCCGGCAGCTATGATTCTAGTGATGAGCACGGGTTACGAAACCTAAATGACGAAGAAATAATCTTTCACTGAGCTGTATGCCACAAGTTATTCCATTCATCAGTGAATAAAACCGAAAGGCGGTCCAACGCATGCAAATCTGAACGTATTGGGAAGAGCTTTCCAGCATACAAGATGAAAATGTGTGGTTCGAAAATGGCTACGACGGTTAAAAAAACTTTGAAAGACAAATTAAAACCGCAACAAAACCACAGAACCGTTAGTGAACCCTCACCAATATCGAGGTGCCGTGTCTTTAATTTCAAATTATATCGCAATTTGTTGCTCCAACACGGTATGAGTGACTGGAGAAGCGTCCCTTACGACGGGAGGAAAGCGCGTGAGCTTGCGGTTAGTTTTTCCCTTGTCACGTCCCGTGCTGGCCGGAAATCGAGCAAATGGGAAATCGGAAAAGCCTTTTCATCACACATCACATCCGCCGCTGCGGTTGTCGTTTGATATTTGGAGATGAGTGACACACAACTAACCAAATGTTTCTCCTTCCATCGATGAGGCACGACAGTCTTCCGCATCGGGAGGTAGTTTAGTGTCGCAGCGATTTGTATCGATTCTCGACGAAATGGTTTGCCAGCAACGGACAAAGAATCAAACCAGTCCCCGTGAGCTGCTGTAATTTGTGCCCACTACACCATGTAATGATGGACATAATTGTTTTCACCTTTACCTACGCACTGCACTACCGCCAACACCTAAGGGCTGGGCCCGATGGCAAAAAAAAGCAACGTAATCACTCCCAGATCAAATCGTTCGCTGCTGATACGCTCGTTACACCGTTGGCCCTCCACAAACCCCATCCACCAACGTGAACGCACACACCTGTCTGCTGCCGGGAGCAATCGTCCGCAGGCAAGACGGGCACTCCCACAAACACAAATCCACCTACCGACCATAATAATGGTGTGGTGGCAATTTGGACGTCTGTCGGTAGATGAATCATCTGCTCCAAGGATCGGGTGGTTGTTTTCTTGCCTCGGTTTCTAGCGCCAAGCGCGACCCGGACGTAACACGGATTTGTCGTCAAAGTATTGACAAGCTCTCGCGATGTTGACGGGATGGACGGGACGGCTCAGCTGACAACCGTTGTCGGAAAAGTGTCAGGCCGAGGAGAATCGGCAGATATAATGAAGTATTATCGAGATTTAAGTATCAGCAAATGCTTGTAGCAAATACAACCGTCGAGCAAGAAAGTAATCAAAATCTTATCTGCTTAGATCTACTTTTTAACAAGTATAACATATGTGCACAGCCAAGGCCCATGTTTTCAAGGCTTTCTAGACATTGCATATACGTTTAGTAAATCCAATTAGGAGAGTTATTTGATTGTAAAATCTAGAGACTTGCTGCAGTCAGGGTTTGGTCCTATGAGTTTTTATTTGTACGTTGAGGTGTTAGCATGATTTTCTCCTTTTCTACATCATGGAATTAGTCCCAATGTACAGAATAAATCGGGGTAAAAAAAATATTTTAAATAAAACCACAAATTTTGTACTCATAGTTGCCTCCTGCTACAAAAGTCTTCATAGTTCTTTTTCTCCTCAATTCGACATCGATATCGTCCCTGAGCGATTGCCACGGGTTTTCCAAACAGTGTTAGCGTCAAGTAACGTGCACAATCACACTGGACGTGTCTTACGTGGCACGATTAGGTCGACCATATGTTAGAGCCACTTCCCAACGCAACGGTCACCGACGTTCATGATTCACCTACAAGACGATAAAGAGGCAATCATGGGGAGATAGGCTGGGGGATATGATGAAAACATGCTTTGACAAGGTTGTTTTCCGCCGGGCATTTGTTACGCATAAACGCACGAACCGACGGTGATCGAGAAGCAACCTTCTGCACACGTGTAGCCTTGCAAACATAACGCGACGAATGCTTCACTATAAAAATGGAGAGAGCCGTAGAATGAGATACGTTTAAAGAATCGTTAGCGAATCGAATGCAGCCGTTTCATACCTCTTTATCTTACCGCAAAACCATCGCCAGAGCAAATGAAGCACTCCAGCATGTCGAGATGATAAAACCATCTCAAAGGCCCACTTACTACTTGCCGCCATAAATCGTTCTTCATCGTTCGGCACTCGTTCAACTTCATTCCGACAGTGTTTCCCTGAGTGCAGTACAGCCCAACGCTGTTTTTTTTTATTTTAGTCAATCATGTTTATGCTTCAGTACAACGGAGAACAAGTCCGTCCGCTGGATTGTGCAAAACGAGATGGAAGCGAGGTGCGACGCAGAAAATTCGGGGAAAATCGAGTAAAGAAACCGCGGTACCATTTCTCCTGAGCGTTCGGTGGCCGAACTCAACAGGTGGGCACTTCGTTTTCCAGCCACCGAACAGGACGAGGACATACAAGCGATACGCCTCATTGGAGACGGAAAAGGAAATCAAAATTTTAAAGACAAACACAGCTACTTGCTACATCGTTCACTACCATTGAAGCGAAGCAGCATAAGCAGATGCGCACCTGCATTTTCGATTGTTAAAGCATGCTGATTCACTGCTACCTACTGCATTTTGTTTCTCCCGTCTTTCACAAAAACAATCGACACGCGAAAATCTCTTTCCGGTTACGTGAGCAGCAACAGCAGCAGCAGGTGTGGAAACGCACCGAACGAACGCACCATTCTATTGGTTATGCTTGATTTGTTTGGCGTTTTTTATTCGTCTTGCTTTGCATCGTAAAACAGGGAAAACCGTTGCGCAAAAATTGCGATTGTTTTACAACGGCAGTAGAGCCCTTCGTCTTTACACTCCCTTTCTTTGTATACATCTGATAAAGTTGCTTTAGAAAACGATCAGTAAACGAACTTTTGCGCCTCTTGAAATGTCGAGACATTACGTGGAGGCCGATCTTCCCCACAGAAGATCAAACTACCATCTTGCGAACCAACCGTTGAACGAACTCGAGCAGAAGCGGGCGAGCAGCGCATCACACTTAGCAGGAAGACAGTCTTTCCGTTCGAACCGGTTTATTGTGGACGAAACACCCGGGCGGGGCGAAGATGGTACGGCCGTGTGATCGCGAAGGAGGTTCATGCCGCCGGTGATGCGCGCGAGCGAGCCTTTCGAATCGCAAAGTCGTGAAAAAGGTTACTTCCCACCCGCCATCCGGGTTAGCCATCCAGCCATCCTGCCTCTTTGCCGCCCATCCAACGGGAGCAGGAGGTATGCTGACGCCAGGCTTTATCGAAGCTAAAAATAAAATCAACGGCAAAGAGAGAACGGTCGTTCAGAAGAAACCGTTCTACGGGCCTAGAGATTGGATCTACTTAGAGGCACATGGAGAAAACTGACACGCTGCCCTGTGCGATTTGCTGAATCAGCTTTTCTGGCAAGGCTTTATACTTTACGGTCGATGGTATGATTAAAAAAATGTAACGTCGAGATAAGAAATTAAGATGAGATGGTTTTTGTAAGAAAAACAATGAATTCATAATCTGTTTTTTACAAGAGTTGTTGAATATTGTCCTTGGTTTAAAATAAAAAAAACTCTGAACATATTCAATTTAATCAATAAAGTTAGTAGCATTTCCATCGATCGTTTATTCTATTTCTAAAATCTAAATATTACTGCACCCTAATAAACCTTGCATTGAACTCATGCTCGCATCGTACTTGTTACTCCAACTTCAAGGTAAATCTGGTTCGCTTCTATAAAGGCAACGAGTTCGCTTAACCTCGGGACAACCTTTGGCAGTCATTTGCCGAGCGAAAGATGCGCCGCAACCGATAAAGCACATCCACTGCGAATGAAGTCGAGGATGAGAAAATTTCCACTCGGTACGTACGCTCCCACGCCTTCGAACGTACATGTTACTTCATACGCGAGCCAGAGAAACATACCAGCAAGTAAGTCGTCCGTCTTTAGCGTATGATCTTCTTTTAATCTCCGAGTCATCTGTACAGCTTTGTGCTTAAAGCAATTCGAATATTCCCAATTTAAAACAATGTAATAGCAGTGGGAAATCAGTTGAAAGTGCAATACTATTTTGAAACGCAATATATTTCCAAAAAATAAATTATGTTACTGAATTTCATGTTCAATTAATGAATTTGAAAATGTGGTCAAACCACAGGAGAAAAGGCGTTGAGCAACGGGTTTACCGGCTTGCATCGAACTATATGTCATCCAATTTTCGGTTCCATTCCAGACATCACGGCGAACTCGAATTAATCATCGCTCCAGCATTCTCCCAGCCAACGAAGAAGCACATCCATGGAAAGGACGCTTCAGGAACCATTTTCCTGGTACAATGTCCAATCCACTCGGCGACAAAACGAACTCGCCCACTGTCGTGGCACAGCGGCTGCATCTAATGTCGATGATAACGATGGACAATGGATAATATGCACAGGACGAACGGGGCGCACAAGATGCCAACGAAAAAGGACATGCCAAACCCTGTCACTTAATCACCCCCGTTCAGATGATTTATGATTGCAAAACGATGCACTCACTCTCCGTGGCTGTGTGTCCACTTTTTCTCCTCGGTTGGTGCACTTCCTGCCCCCGACAGGAGAAAAAGGAGACAGGGATTGAAATTCAACCGCAGCGAGGAAGACAGCGGAGTGACAGCGGCGCAAGGAGGAAGTATGTTAACAAGTCGCAATGGATGTTCGAAAGTTTGGCTCTCTCAACTCGTAATACGTCCTAAAATATCATGTTGTTGATATTGTTAAACAAAAAGTTACAAGAAGAAAAAGCTAGAGCATATTTCAGAGGAGAAAATTGTGTACTTTTAAACACAAGATCTAAAATAAATTGTATTTGTAATTGTGTGTAAATGCAATTGTATTATGATACTATTCTTAATACTTTATTCATTGATTGATAATAATAACAACTAAATTAATCATTTAAATAGCATAGTCTATAAAATTTAAGCATAGTTATAGAAATGTGTTCTGTAACAACAAAAGCTGCTGTATTAGAATTCCATGAGCGTTTTTACCGGTTCCCACGATTTCGTCAAGGATTTCTGCCTTGCTTTCGATACAACATATGAATAAAAACCCAGAATATGTAAAATCTTTGGTTGATGCCAGCAGCAGCTGAGTCCTGCACCGCACTGCACCTATCCTGCCAAAAAACCGATGCACCAAGAACAGGAACAGCGGCGCACCACAATGCAATGCAGCAGCACCGCGGTGACCAAATCTACATATTGTCAGCATAAAAATACATAAACATTTCGCATTCGCTCGGCGCCACAGACACCAATCATTCGCCTGCTTCGCTGCTCATTTTCGCTGGTTGGATAAACCGGTGGGATGCCCAGAATTCTAACACAATCCCCCTTTGCCTTACAGTACAGTTGAATGCTTCTTTTTTTTTTTTTTGCTATTCGAAGCTCCTCTTCCGGTAGCATTTCTTTCCGAATGAATGTCCGTGTGACAAGATACATGCAGCTTTATTTCTAAATAAATAGATTGAACCGGATATCGAAATGGGCAAAGTTGCGGCATGGGAAATGGTATATTTACTGCTTCATTCCCTTGGCCCCGATACCGATTACGGTTTAGACTCGAGCTCCAATGATGGTGCCGACATTTGATGTAACGCAGCGGTCGTTGGATAGAGCGTAGCGTACCAACGACCGGCTACTAACGTAACGAACCTCAAGTTAACGAGCAATATCAGCCGTAGGAAAATTAGAGGAATCAACCTTCCGGCCTTCACCATCGAGAGGCATGAAGTTGGGTGGATATACTTCTTGATGCACCTTTTTAATTGGTACGTTCCCATCGCCATCATTCATCGTCTTTCTGACAACAGCTGTACCTCACCAATCACCATCGGTTAATGAGACGTCCTTAATATATACAAAAAAAAATGAATTCGAAAAAAACTCCCCACACTGTTTCAGCATGACTGATTTGGTTTGAGATTGCGAATCCGGAGTCTTGGTTGAAGAGTCCTTGACATTCCGAATCCAATTCGAATTCGAAAATTGAGCCAATGAAGAAAACGAAAGTTGAACACGTAAAATGAAAGATAACTGAACACACAAATGAGAAAAGTTAATGTGATAAAAATTTCATCATTGCAATAAAACTCATAAATCTTTTCAAGGAGGTTTCTTTTCCTTTTTCAGCACTATCTACTAGGCGCGACCATTATACAATTGTGATACTTGCGATGATCGAACGCTAAGTTCGTTACGTCGATACTCAAACGGTTAATTTAGATTAGTTTAAAGGCACAAACACAAACTGAAAGGTTGTTTGCTGCTTTATTGGGAGTATTACATCGTAAAAAACGCTTCACCACAAGATGCTTTACAATAGGGTATCATTTACTAGCCATCGAAGCGGACCGCAGTGAATAGCGCAAACTAAATCATTTTCGCTGATGGAAATCAACTCATCACTACGAAATAATCATCTTTCTCAAGCCTCATTTACGGTTCATTCGATTTTCCCATAATGAATGTGCGTTTCCTAGGAGGTTTCTCATTTGCATGCGTGTACAAAGGCGTGTAATTTATCTCCATGCCCCTCACTCCCATCAATCGTCCGAGAAAGCTTTGCATAAGTTATTACATGTGGTTGGACTTTTCCTTCCGAAAATGTATTCTAATAAGCACTGGACGACGATTGCATACCGTGCTCCCGTGTGCATACACAACAGTGAAACGGTTCGAGTGTAGTGAAGCAAAAGCAGTGAATGCTTAAGAAAATATCCCAAAATCGAAATAAAATGTATGGTTACAGAAGAAAAAAATAGAAAACTAAAGAAGTTGGGTACGGTGATCTGAATTAACAAAGGTAAGGCACGCAAATAATTGCGTACCAGTCCATTTAAAGGCGTTCAATATTGTAGCCTAATTATGTCTAGATGAACACATGTATTGGTCTCGATGTTTTATCGTGCGGTGTAGAAACTCTTTATCCGGGACGAAAGGCAGATAATAAACGGTGGCTGCGTGTAACTGAGCTGAAGTAATCGCTTGAAGACCGACCGTTTCCAAAGAGCCGATATCAAGCAGAGCGTACCTCTGAAGCTGATCGATGCTAAAGCAAAATAATCAGGCGAAAAACGTGTGATGGTTTTGATTTCGCACAACATGCCGGTTCCATTGCGAACGAGTGCATCTACATATCTGCAGTGTGCACCGACGAATACGCACCTAATTCCATGGAATGAGGTCTCGAACACGGGGACATGGTCGGCACACGGAAGGAAACAACCCCATGGGGCTATCACGCACGGAAGAAAAAGCCACGCCAGGTGCAAAAGAAAAACTTGTTTGTTGCGCCTCCTGAGGCCGCCTCTCTCGAACGACAGATTCGATGGGTTTGTTCAGTCGCATCTCGGTCAGGTGGAGGAGGTGGCTTGCATCGTAAAACCAGTCGTCATGGGTAGCAACCAACACCGCCGTCAGCAGGTCTGCTCGTCCATCTTTCCTTCTCGGGTTTGTTGCAGTTCAAGGTTATCCTGTACAAAGGCAACTTCATCCGCGATCAGTAGAGTTTTTAGAAGCTGGCCAGGCAACTACACCAAACCTCATTGCGCACAGCTTGATAGTTTGGAAAGCTTACAATAAACTGCAGAGCTCGATTTCAATCCGATTTATCTTAAAGTGAAAAAATATCGTCTACACGCAAAATGATCAGACAAGAAAAACAAAAACAAAACAGACAATGAGAAATAGTGATTTTTGCAAACGGAAGTTATATATAAAACAAGACTTCCAGCGAACCGAGAATATGACTTACGAAAGATTGGTTCATCAATAATCTACTTGTTTAAATTAGTCATTAGGCGCTTGACATGTTTTATATCATTCCAAGCGTGCGTGATGCGCCCCCATCAATGAAATGGACCATGTAATTTTCCAGTCTCCACAAACAGTAAATCCTCCCCCCCATCCGCTTTCGTAATTGTTGTGGCAACAGCGAAAATAAACATCGTAGCGGATAACGGTTTTGTTTAATGTAAAAAATAACCCAATGGTGCGTAAAGCGTTGTTCACATTCATCTGAAGCTGTTCCTCGAGTAGCCGAACCAAAAACTCCGGCCAAATCAGACACAAGGACATTGACAGAAAGACGAAACCGAGAAGCATAATAATGCCGAATATGCGTCACAGCACACGGAGAATCGATTCGCACACCTCGTGTCACTTTATGACGTCGCGCGAAAAAGGCCTCCAAGTCGGCAGCCCCCACCATCGTGATCGTGAAGCGAATAGACCTTCCGGATGATGACGGTTTAATCTAATTAGTACCGTGGATTCATCTACCAAGAAACGTAAAACACCACTCTACCGCAAGAGCAGTGATCAAAAAATGACTCGTGCCGGAGCGGAATGCCAGAAAAGACACATCGATGGACGCCGCACGAATTTTACCGTTCTTTCCAACGAGATAAGGGGTACAGAAAATAAATTAAAACTTTTCCTATTTTCGATACCGTCGCACGGCTCCCGGAACGAGGTAGGTGAACATCTTCTCGTGGGACGCTACAAAGCATGCCAAAAGATGTCTCAGTGCGTGCGTACGTTCGATTTTGTGTTGAGTCCACCCTGTCTGCTGGTACCCCTTTGATGGAGGAGAGAGAAATTTACCTTCAATGAAGTTTGTCGGTCTTAACGAGTAAAGTTTAAGTTTTGCCAACAACGCAGACGCCAGCATAAAGTAGCAGACACAACTGGGAGTCAGAGAGAACACGTTAGGACATCTAGCTTGACTAGGACCGTGGGTACAAAACACAAGGTCATATTGATGAAAAATCGTAAGCCAAACCTCGACAGTCTCTCTCTTCTCGTCCACTTGTGTTTGCTTCGAACCAAGTTATTCAGTATCCAATTCATTGCTTCTACACTGCACGTCGTTTGACTATACACTATCCAGTGAAATCATTTGATTAAAAGGAAAAATTAAAACAAGCTTGCCTGACATCTTGGAACTACCAAGATCGATTTATCAGATGAACAAATGAATAATGTAGATTTTTTATTTAACTTTAAGATCGAATTTGTATTTTTCAATGCTAGAGCGCAACAAAATTGTATTGTTTAAAATTGTTTAGCAAGGGTGTGAATCTACAACAGAAGTGTACTTTAATTCTGTGCCCTTGAACAGACGTTCAGTAGTGTAAACTGGCATATCAAGTTTGCGCCACGTGCTGACCTCCACAGCAACTATAAAATCAACTCCAAAATGCCATAAACTTCGGTACCCACTTGCGCTATCGATTCGCCGTGCGCTACAGATTCCTCGCTCTTGGGTTCGCTACTAGACACCTCCGTCGTTGCTTTACAACTCCTTTGGCTCGTGTACTGGTATTCAACAATACTTGCATTTCCAACACAAACCCGGTTTATTTTCTGTTGCTTTTCTGGTGCAGCAACCGTGCGCCGTTGACCGATAGACCGTGTGTGTGTGTATGTGTAGTGTTTTCCCACTTGCATCAGGAAAAGCACGTGAAAAATGTACGTGACGCCGCGAGCCGACGAAGCTGAAAGACGCAACTCGTTCCTGCATTTTGATCACCGTTCCTGTACATTATTACTAAAAAGTACATGAAGGTGCCCGGGCCTATGCGTGACTTTTACCGTATCTTAGCAGAACGTCGTCTATAACCGCCGTCATAAGGAGGGTACGATGGCACCTGCCCGCAAGTCGACTGCAGTATGCGCATGGGTGGTGGGGAACCGCAAGCAGAAAACCTGCCTCCGACAGGTCGGCCCACTCAAGGACGCCAGACGAACGAACGCCAGCGACACAGATAAGTACCGAATGGCGACAGGTTCAACCCGGTGGCGAACTATGATGCCAAGGAGGTGGTGGTCAATTTATCCTTGGAGGTCTCCAAACCAAGTCTGTCATAAATCGGCTTATTTCTAGGATGTACACGTGGCTGATCAATCGACATCTCAATGGAAGTGTTCAAGCCATTCGCGGGAAACTCTTGAGCGGTCAGAAAGGCGCAACAGTTTCTGAGTAATATAATAATAAAACTATATCAGGCTTGAGGGGTGAAGGGGTCAGGCGTAAAAGTGACACAATAACGGATAAATCCATTTTGACGCATTTTTATAATTTGCTGGATACAAAAAAAAGCCAACCACCTACAAAATCTGTACATTTCACTCACAAATCCATAGAAACACGTGTGGTAGATTATTTGTAGAATTTTCCGATGCACACATTAATATTACAAATCGATAAACACATGATTGCATCAACTTCAAAAGATACCATGCATTGCCCTCAGTGCGCCGCTTCCTACTTCTACTTTTTTTTAACACAACATTCCGCCGCCATTGCTGTTGTTGTAGCAAAAAGATAAAAAAAACAACTACCGAAAACAACAATGTGGTGCAACATATTACACGCCGACAGTTGTGCTCACACGTCCGTGACCGAAGCCAACGAGCAGGCAGGCTCCGCCACTGAAGTTTTCGCCATTTCCGCGTGTCACGCGCGGCTTCCTCTGCAACGACGGTTGGATTCTAACGGACGACTGTGTGTCTACTTTTCTGTTTTTTTTTTTTTTTGCTAGCAATGTTTTGTGTCTACGGCAGTTGAAAATGAAACAAAAATATAATAAATAAATAACCTTCCCTGACGCCATCAGCCGGCCAAAGCAACGGAATTCCCCCTGCAGGGTTCATTGCCACAGCGATCTATCTTGATCGCGAAACTTAGAGCTCAACAGTAAGCGAAACAACAAATTAACTTATCCCGATCGGTATTCGGAGCGTTAATGCGAAAGGCGTCCAAATTATTTTCGTTCCAAAAATATGTTTCTAGTGGTCTTCCCAGAGTTCGACGAAAATCATGAGGTCAGCGTCTATTCATTGTTGAAATAACAAAACTTGAAGAGCGAAGGAGTACTCAATACTTTCTCTTACGCTAGTAGGTTAACAAAAGCTCATGTTTCGACAATGAAGAAATGGAATCGAACCTCAAGTGAGAACGCTCAAGTGAGATTGACTAATGAGTAGCATTTTTATAGTGAAGGCAAGTTCATATTGTGTTTGCCATCCAATATTTGAAATAACAATCAAAGAGGATTAATTGGCAAATGGGGGAAACCTACCTGCTGGCAAGTGATGAACAGTGCCATCCAGACGCAGATGCCGGCGAAAATCTGAGCCGTCTTGGCCTGCAGAAAGATGCCGTCGCCGACGTGGTTGATGATGGGGTCGATGGCGAGGGCCGACGCCGGGGCGGCCTCCGCCACGCGCACGGCAATGTTCGCCTTGGCCGTGCTACTGACTACGGTCGCCGCCGCGCTGGTAGCGTTAGCCAGCAGCTCCGCGGCTGCCGGATGTTCCGTGCTCATGGTGGCGCCGCACACAAGCTCTCCTCGGTGCAGGCAATCTTCTCTCCGCACACACCACGCAATCCGCCGCTAACGCCTCACGTGCACGTGTTTTACTGTTTTCTACCACGCCACCGACGGTCGCAGGATGGGCAAAGCGGAAAGGGTGGGAGGGAGAATGTGCAGATTGCGGGGGGAGTACACCGAGGATCGATTGCCGATCACTCAATTTGGCGGTTCGTTGCACGCGGACGGCGTCGAGATCGATCTCTCGGAAAAGTGCAACGATGCTGCGCTGTGCCGCCCAGTAGTTTATGCTTCTTTTGTTCACCGGATGCTGCAGCACCCACTTCCTTTGCTTCCCCTTCTTCTTCTTCTTCCTCCGTAGAAAGCACCGATCTTCGCCAATTGATCCGCGAAGTAACACACAAGCACACTCTCTCGAGCTGCCGCACAAGATTTCAAGGTTTCTTTTCTTCTCTTGTGGTGCTCCTACCGACAATTAGCACTGCTCACCACGTTCACTTCCATGCACTACAGGTCGAACGGTAAACCACTACAAACACACAGTAAATAAAAAGAAAACGTAAGCAAACGTACGATGGAAATTTTTCGCTTGGGAAATTTTCACTTTCTAACCAGTTAAAAGAAGATCACTTCATGAATGCTGCATTCGTAATAGTGGAGATAATTCTCCTACAGTATCGTGCAATAGCGCTCGGTGATTGATCAATGCCTTGTACATCAAATCAAGTTACAACCCCATGGGTTCAAGTTCTTCCCCTTTCAAATCAAGTTACAAACCCAGTGAATTTTGAAAACCAGATGAAAACCTCAAAAGAACAAAGCTACAGGAGCACTAATTATTTGCAAGACTCGATCCTTGATCACGGGCTCCTTAAATAATAAGCTTTACCAAGAGAAAAGAAAACATGTTTCCTACAACATTACGACGGACAAAAGTATATCACACACAATGAAGAGATTCAATTTTACACAACAATGCATTGGAACTAACGAACGCGACGGAGCACGAGGAGCAAGGTAAGGATTCAAGTGTAACGGTTTGTGGCGTTTAATTGACCGTTTTCTCTGGAACGGTGCAACCACCCAAGTAGCACTTGTCAACCGTTGATTATAACCATCGCGGCTACCTGCGTGGGCGTTTTCAATCTCTCCCGACTGACGCAAAGGATGTAAGCTGGAAATGTAATTATGTACACCATCAAGCTCTCACGCGATGGAAGGATAAGAGTAAAGTGCCAGTTTGTCGTCCTGCCGTTCCAACGTTTGCAAAAGATTTGTTGCGAAAGTGGTGTTTCAATCTTCCGTGCGCCACACTGTAAAGAAAAACAAATAATAAAGCAAATTAATAGTTTTCAATATAAAATATCACAAGGTTATTGCACATCACATCAAGTTGTTCATCGAGCTAAAAATCATTTAATAAAATACAAAAACAAAAACTTGATGGTTGGCCAACCAAAATAGCGGTTGGCGCAAAATTGGATGGGAGAAAAAGGTACCAAAGCCCCGTCATTGGAATGTTGTGACGAATTGAAAATTAGGCTGGGGAGCCTTGGGGGTCAGTTTTCGCTAGTAGAGTGGAACAATTTTTCCACCAGTAGGGCATGAGAAAGAAAATAAAAAAACGACTTTCGGTAATCAACTGCCCTACACTGTGTCATCATAATCATCATCATCCGTTTCCAGCGAGAGTGTTAGTTTCTTTGCAGTACCTGCTCGTCATTACGATCGTATCTTCCCCCCATTTCATTAAAGAAGAAGGGGAAGAGAGAAAAATCCGATTTAGTCGATCGGTACGAAATGCTGTAACGGTTAATATTCGACCCATTAAGCTTCGACTGCTTCTCGCGGTTCGCGGTGGCGACCTCCGTATGGAAGAGAAAAACAATCTACGCATCGACATTCCGCCCGCCCGGTCGAGCATGAAAAGCCAATCTTGATAGACGACCGCAGCACAGCAAGCGCCCTTCACGAAAATAAAAGCCACTCCAGTAACCCTCAGCTCGGTTGAACTCGATTATGGCATCGAACTTTACCGAGAAGGAAACATCAGACGATGCATCCATTCTGATCGCGACGGCAAATATATAGGCAAATGCCATCAACAAACTGTAAGGACATGTTGTTCCAACAATCGGACCATGAACTTTTAAATCAACATAGCGTTACACGGCCATTTTTGCGTGCTAAACTAAATATTTAATACCAGGCGAACTCCACATCTTATCCTCTATTCCTGGTATGTTCGAACATTCTGAACAATCTGATCGTTCAAGTGTTTTTTTATCAGTTACAACAAAATCAAGAAAAAAGAAAAAAAAAAGTACAGGATCGCTTTATTATATATTATTTTACCCTTTTTGTGCCTTGCACCTGGTAGATACTTATTTTAGCATCTTTTTAGTTGAAGCTCAAAGGAGATGCGGAATAGTCTGAACGGTTAAGTGAACGATTAAGAACGGTAACAATGCTTAAGTTTACACATTGTTTTTTTTTAAATAATGCTTTTTTCTCACAGCTGTCTGGCTCCACTCCAAGTCGAGGTGGTTCCTTTTTCGCCCACAACGGTATGCAGATCCCGCATGATATAACTGACAACAATTACATCTGATTATTATTTTCCGCGACTCGATTATTTTCCCCACCAGGACACAGACACACTCGATAAAGTGCGCAAGACTCAGGACATTCAAGCACATTCGTGATCTTTGCCGTTCTCGGAGCTTCCTTTTTGCGTGTGGGCAAAGGTGGGCTTTTTGGTCCAGTTCTACCGCTGGCTGGACTTCGTTTTGCAAAACTGAAAGGAAAATCAACGATAATCGTTACATCCAGCGTTATTCCATCATGCAGACGGCCATGGAACGCCATTCGAAGATGACGAAGACGGACATGATTATAATGGCAGGTATTATCACAATCCCCTTAACTTTTCCACTCGTGTGCTTGCCGGGGTAGATTTTTTTAATTTTCTTCTTTTTCCGCCAGACTGTCTTGTTCCAAACACAACGGATTTTATGTGGGGGTACTTGGGACACTAATCGTTCACATCCTGAGCGCGGAATAATGAACGCTTGGGGACATGTTTTACCGTATCTAGCACAGGAAGCATTTTAGGCATGTATATAGGAGTTGTTTTTCAATATCCACTCAATAATGGCCTCGAACTGTTTCAACTGTCAACTTTCTTTAGCGTATTCGAATATAATTGAAGAACAGTAATGTATATTTCGCTCCTTAGCATTACATCTCTGAACCGTCCGAATGTGACATCTTCCAATACTTTAGGCTGGTAGTTGAACTTTTTAGATGTTTTATTTCTTTTCAACGTAAGCTGTCAGCCTGCGCAAAAAGCAAATACTTCCCGCAAAAAGCAATACCACTTCCATATGGTCAGTTATGTTACCGAAGAGTAACGAAGAGTTTCAATTGCTGTGCGTCGAAAGTGAACAGAAACTATCCATGGTTCCTCATTGCCGATCGTTCATAATCGATGGCAGTAATATTACTTGATAAGATAAGCCAAAAAAACCAGCTTACCACGCACGGGGAGCAACTGTTATCATGTAGAAAGATGCAACAGACCAGGCATCCGTAGATAACCGATCGTTTCGTTTACAAGCCCTGAAACGCTTGTGAGGGTGGGAGAATCCGGGACACAGCAATTGTCGCTGTAAAAGTGAAATTCGGTAGAAGCATTTCTCGATGGCGTTGGCAAACTGGGGCCTTCTTGGTTACCATATGCCACGTAGTTTTCAGCCACCCACCAGCGTCTGCCCGAGTTAGTTTGGAGCCGGTATTCCACTGTCCAAGTTGACATTTCACTGTTCCAGGTTGTATGCCGTCAGTCTCGTTATTGCGAGTGTTGCAATAGAAGATGATAAGCGATGTCTCCGGTTGTACAAGTGATTAAACCCGTATGGAATGATTGTACCGCTTCGCGGAGAATGGTGGAAGTGGGCGATTCTCGCATTTGTTCCACAATTCCATCATTCCAACCCGTTCACCAAACCCAAGCAAAGAAGGTGAACAGTTACCTGCAATAGAAAAAGGCACCAAAATGACCGTTTTGTAGTGCAGAGAAAAGGGACAGTACCTGTGGGATTGGGGTCACCACACACAAACATCATTCAAGCGCTTTTCTAACAGCTGAATCGCATCCATATGGTTCGCGTTTCTTTGGCGAGCTTCTTTTTTACTCTTGCACTAATGCTTTACCCGTTGTTGTCACCTTTCGCAGAAGAATGACAGGCAGGTTGGTCCCTGTCAAAAATTGCCACCGTCCCGGATGGAATTGTTTAGCCCGAGAGAGGCCACGGCATTCCGTAGAGAAATGCGCCAACCATTGTGCTGGCTTGGTGACGTAAGTGTGCACACTAGTAAAACGATTGCTCCAGTTGAGCTTCAATGGAGCATTAGTTTTCGACATTCACGATGCTTCTTAAAATGCTAAAACAACACATCAATAGAAGGATTTGCAGCATTTTTACGTACCTTCCTGAGACGATCCCCTGTACCGCGATTCCAATAAATTACTCTGAAGTTTTGGCTACTTAGATGTGAAAACCTTCTTCCTGAGCTGTATAATTGTGATGGAATTTCAGTGTGCGTCACAGCAGCACAGCATCTGCAAGTTATCGACTGCTCTGTTGTGGTTTTTTGCACAACCCTGGGCAACCCTCCCACTGTGTGTGTAGGAGGAGGGGAGAATCTTGTGTTGGATTACATTTTGTATCTACGAAAAAAAGCAGCTTTGCTCCCCATTGGGCACGAGCAACCACTATATTCTACAACCACTGACACAGCGTAAAGGGCAAACAGCAACAAAACACACAATATGTTGGACACTAACAGCAGGAGAAGAAAAACACAACCACGCACTTTTGGTAACCTTCAACAGAATTGATGTTTTTTTTCTTTTGTTCTCAGTATACACATCATCTATTGAACCGTCTTGGTGCTGATTTCACCAAGTAGAATTATGCTTTCACTGTCAATTTTCAATCCAACTAGCCACAAAACCCCGCAGCTCCAACCCATTCACTAATAATTAACCTTTTCCGCTAACAACCAAGATGCAATCTTTGAGAAACGAACCTTTTACGCCACCGAGAAAACTTTTCCTGACGATCTGCGCTGAATGTCGATGCAAACTGCGGGCTGGTGTCGAGAGTTCTGTCGTGCACCCAACAAGTTCGTACACTGTTTTTGGAACAGTTCAACTATAGTTCCGATCATCAGGGTTTATTTTTCTGTCACAATCGTTGGAGACTACAAAATCAAGACAGCAGCACACAAAAGTACAGCACAGGCTGGTGTTTACATGCATTTTTAGAACGTGAACGTGAAATGTGTTAATTTTCTCACTGCCTATGTCGGACAAGTTCCTGGTCCATTTCATTTCACAAAACTCTCTGCTCTGCTGAATCGTTCCTTATTCCTTACTTTTTGGCCATATTCCACCACTAGTCACGCATACAAAAAATGTCAAAAATGTCAGCTCAAACTACTCGAATACGTCTAGTACTGCATGCGTCGTTGACTGTTTCTGTTACTGTAAATAATTAGTTACAAATCAATGTATTACTGAAATTAAATGGTTTTCTCTTTTTGTTCTCGGTGTTAAATTCCGCCGGATAGGCAAATTAGTACATAACACAATGTCCAACCACTGCAATTCAAGTACATCAACTGCTCGAATGTCTTCCGCAATGTTTGTTTTGTTTTTTCCTTGCGTGTTGCTGAAGCACTTGATCGCTTTATCAAAATAACTAAATTACTCATCAGTGAGGCAGTGTTTTATGTGGTGCACAGTGAAGCAGCCTTAAAAAAGTGATTGGCACTACGTGAAACGATACGATGGCTTTAATCAACATCGATGGTGATCCCTGGTAAGCAAGAATCAGCCGTATCAATGAATTTGTGGTTGATCTAGCATGTTTCCTTCCGTTTATTACGCACAAAGGTTGACCGAATTGGATGCTTGCGAAAATCTGAGCAATGAAATACAGTCCCAGCTAGCGGCACGCAACCGCGAAAATCAACTATCGCGCGAATATGGTGTCTTATCAGGCACGGTACGGGTGCGCCTGAAGCAACTTGGCGGTCAGCTCGAGCAGCTTAATCGCAAGCTTGGACTCATCTCGAACACTCTCACGTCGGGTGAGGCGGAAAGGAGACAACGCAGAATCGAAGCCCTACAAACAAAGCTGATTCAGTTGCAGCGTCAGTTCACGAACGTAAATCCTTCCTCCGACCGTACCGCCCTGTTTCAACCAACTAACTCCCGAGGGGTAACGTTTGCCGAAGACGACGACGACGATGACCCAGCAATTATTGCATCGAGTAGCAGCTACACGGTCGCTGATCTGCGGGCACAGCAGACACGCATACTAGAGGATCAAAATGAAGGGCTCGAGGCACTATCACAGGTGATCGCTCGACAAAAGGTACTGGCCAGCCAAATCGGTGGCGAAGTGGACCTTCATAATGGTAATTATTGTTTGAACGTGAGAAATACAGTAAAGTTCCAAAGTACATTAATGTTCATCCGACATCATCTTTTCTCGTAGAAATACTTGACGATTTGGCGCAAACGATGGAAACAACGGACAGCCGCATGAACCGAGAAACGCGAAATATTGGGACGATCACCACGCAGGACTCGACCTGGGGTTATTGGACCGTGATAGGTCTGCTTTTCGTTGCAATAATTGTGGTTGGTGTGCTTTGAATCGTCGGCTGTTGATATACATTTATATTGCATCTTGTAGGTTCTGAGTATGTATGTATACCATTTAACATGCCGGTAACCCTATTTTATCTTATAAACTTATTCCACTAACATAACAGATGATTTAAAAAAAACATAAAAAATACATATATATATATTTGCAAACATATTTTTCTGGTGTCTTTTAATACAAATAGTTTTATTTAAATAAGAAACCCAATTTTAGCTAATGGAATAGTTTCGAAAAAAGAGGGAGAAGTAAGAATATTTTTCCCAAAATAAGAACAAACCCAACAAACTGATGTTTATTCTATTTATTGAATAACGTTTTGCACCAATCGGTCATTCGGTTTGGTTGGTTGTTACGCGAACAGTAAAACACATCAATATGGTAGCCGAATCATTCTACGTCACTGCTACTACTTCCTCTGCTCTTGCGCTGACGATACTGATGGTGTTGAACGCCAATACTTCAGCCATCATCTTCAACATTTTCGTTCTGATCGAATTCGTTTCCTCCGCTCGTCGGTTGGGATAATAATGAAGGATAGAATTACACTACTTTTTTCTGCTATGCTTATTGCGTTTCGTTCAACGGTAGCTGGCTGGTGGTGGTGGAAAGGAGACAACCACACGGGTTTGCTCCAAAAGCAACAGAAGGACACGAAAACGAAAGACTCTCAAAAGCTTTCCGGAATCTACCTGCCATTTTGGTGTACGAATCAGAAGTTTGAAGTTTGAGCTCTCGCCGGATTTAGTGGAGCTCGCAAAGGTGGGGCACGTAGGACAGATTGCCAGCAGCACCGATGGCCAGCTTGCTCGATGCGACTTTCCTGGCGGCCTGTAGTGGAAGCGCAAAAGAAAATGTATTCATCGGAATGGGATTTTGGAAGGAATGTAAACTTACAGCTTGAACATCGCTGGTAGTGACGGAGTTGACGGCAGCGAGCAGGTCACTCTGCTTGTAAACCTGTCCCGTCAAGGCCGCTTCTTCACCCATCGAGGACAGTCGCGAGCTGTGGTTCTCAGTAAACTCGGCCACATAGAGCAAGGCCGACGCCTTACCGCGGGCGACATCCGCGTCGCTGACGGAAAGGGATTTCAGTGCCTTCGCGCCAGCTTCAACCGCCTTTCCGGCGTTCTTGGCGTCTCCGGAAACGATGAATCCGAACAGTCCGTTATCGCTGTATGCGTTGTAGAGACTGCTCGAGTTGATGTCCCCGAGGGCCTTGGTGAGGACACCGTTGTTGGCGCCACGCTTTGTGGCCGGTCCGAGACCAGCTGCGTGTTGCAACACCCAGAAAGCCATCGCTTCCTTCAGCGAATCCCAACCGACGGCCTGGGCAGCAACGGCCACGGCGGCACGCGATCCGGCTCCGTTACGGCGCACCTCGCCGGTGTTGAAGGTGGACTTGACCGCGCTGCCAGCACCGGACTCCAGGCCAAGGCTTTGGGCAAACCCGACCAGCAGCTGATGGTCGACACCAACGCCGGTCACCGCAGCCCGGTTCGTCGTGCAGTTAGCCGCAAAATAGTGCTGCATCGTTTCCGACGAATGCTTACCGACCAGATAGTCCGGGCAGAAGACGGAGTTGCCTAGACCGCTGCGGAAGGCGGCCTTGTGCAACAGCTCGACGGCTTGCACCTCCGCTGGAAGGCGCGCCAGCTCATTGCGGATGACTGGGGTCAGTTCGGCCAGCTCCCACGGCTTGAAGACCTGACCGGTGGCGGTTGCCTCGAGGTACTTGAGGCCCGTCTCCAACTGATCCTTCGTCACAGCGACGCTGTAAGCGACTACTTCGCGGTCAGCGGTCGTAGTCAGAGAACCTCCGGCCTGCTGAATGTTGCGAGTAATACCAAAGGCCGTGGCCGTCTTGGTAGATAGTCCACCAGCGGCACGCAGTATGTGGGCGGCTCCGATATTGTCTGCCGTTTCGTTGCGGGATCCAGCGCTAAAATGCAGTTGAAAATAAAGTAAACCTTGACGCAATCGAAGCAACATCCACATCCGCGGATCGGCGAGTGTAAAATATAATCACCGGAAGACGATGGAGATCCGGGACACCGGGGCGTTCGGTTCCGTTGAAGCAACCACCAGCTTGTTCGGGAGAGTGGTGGATTGCACCTCGCCCGAGCCGCGGGAGGCAGCGGCAGCCTGTGCGTGAGCGGCGTAACCGCGAGCCTGTGAAACATTGAAGAAACATATTACTTTCCAATCCCTTTAAGGGAAGAGGGTTCTCTTCCATCCGAACCCCAGAAAGGATTACAAAAGTTATTTCATCACAGGGAACACTTTACGTAACATTTGACGTTTATTCCGCACGCACAATATCTGAGGTGAAAGAGGACGGTTAAAAATGCTTACCGCTGCGGCACGGAGCATCGGAGTTTTCGATGTAACGGATGCCATTAGCCTTACGATTTAGCCCCGGGAGTTTTGATACGTTCGGATGCGCGGTGACTGCGGCGGCCTACGGAATATCCGGAACTTCTTTGCAACAACAGTGCTCACAGTGCTGTCCTCCTTGTACGTGAAAATTCGCATTCACACAATCCGTAGTCGAAGACGGCGTTTAGGAAGGGAAACGTCATCCGCCGTGGCTGAAAACTCGATAATAACGAAAAGAAAATCGATGAAGTCTCGAATTGATGAACGGAGTTTTTTGACGAACTGGGTTCTTTTGCAATTGAAACGGAATCGAGGAACTACAAAATGTTTGCACATTGCAAAGAAAGTTTTGTTTTTCCCATATTCTTTTACGCCTCGTTATTGATACACACGAGTTTCAGATGTCTACGACAAGCAAATTCGCGATTTTTTTAAACGACTAAAAAATTTGCCCTTTATGCTTGTTTAAATGATGTATAAGCTTGATCTTCGGCTTGATCGAGGTGATACACGATATGCGCTGGCCTAGTCTTTACAAAACAAAGGGATTTTCATGTTTTCTCTGAAACCTCAATCGATGCGACAAAAGAGGCGACTTGGATGGTTCTACAACCATCGAGAAGTCGTGTCCTGTTAAAGTTGCATCTGAAAATGCCCATTAAACGCCAACTTTATCCAATGCAATCATCATCAGACGGGCAAAAGCCGTTTTCCGTTTTATCCTGAAGACAGGATGTCTCTCCTGTTACGCTCTCCCTCTAAGTCGGAACAGTGACCATCAATAAATCTACCTGGTTCGAAAGCCATCCCATCTCGTTACTTTACAACTAACGGTAAAGTCGTCGTCCTGTGTCATACGCCGGAGATATCGCTGAAGCCCACTCAACGCCGCACGGCGGGAGATCACCGATGTAATAGATGTGTTTACCCCGTGCCTCCTGTTAACCATCTTCATCACTTCCAGACATACAAAGCCAAAAGCATCCCCACCTAGTAACGAACACGTTTGAACGTGTGTCCTACTCTCCTGATTAGCAGCGGCATACCCCATGATCGAGGCGACGACGCCGTTAAGCATGCGGCGCCTGGGGATCCTGTGGCCACTGTGGTTGCGCATTGGGGACGTTACCTCATTGGCCACTCGTTTCGCCCTCCTGCTGACCGTCGTGACGTGGTTTATCCACAGGGTAGAACGGAGCTCTGTGGCACACCGGCCGATATGGACGCTACAGTTTGCCCACGGGCCATGTCCTTCAACGGCTCCCTTTTACCCCAGCGCATAACCGTTTGCCGTCCAGCTGGCGTAAGTTCGTACGTTTCGGGCTCCCCGCCTGCTTGCCGTGTGCGGTCACCTCCCGGACTGCCTCCACTGTTGATCTTCTCCTGCGGTATGCAAACTGCAGACAGGTCTGGCATCTGACGGGCCGCCCTCGGGGTGATTGTTCAGCTGGTTCAGCACTACTCGCACGAACGCCAGTATCTATCATGGAAAGTGACCGATACGAGAAATTCGGATCTCGCAGGTGCGGAAGTGTCCGCGATACCATCTGGAGACGGTGTCGTAATAGATGCTACGTTGTTTGCAGAAAGATCCCTGAGACGTGGTTTTAATTGAACAGCTGAAATGAACAGCTTCTAATCATAAAAAATCGATTTTTTTTCTCGATAAACAAAATGTTTTTATTGAGTACCGGGTTATTCGAGTTTCCTTCTCGAATTAAATAAGAAAAAAAATAAACACACTAAAAAAGGCCAAGCCTTGTAAAAAACCCTTTGTAAATTCGATAGCAAAGTGTTAATTTTGCATCTTAACATTCGAATGCAAAATACATTGCGTGTAGAAATGTTGTCTTGGCTTATTTGTTTAAAAACATTTTCAACTTAACTTCCGCATGAACAGTACAAAACAATTGTACATATAATGCTAACCTCCCTCTTACATACGCACTGAAACTTGGGATTGTGGTTTTGTCCGATGGTCCTCAGAAATGTTGCAGTGTTGGCGGATGTATGTCTTGTGTGTAAAAATTTGTTTGAATGCGGAGGCCTCGGCGCTAGCATTCTCCTTGCCCGTAGGATTGCTTGCGAAGGATCGCCTGCGTCCTTGCGCCTTCCGCAGATGGTGTTGCTCGATAGCCTCACAATCCTCCGGGGTAATGATAGGCTTTTGGGGACAATATTTCGGAGTATGTGCATAGACTCCAGTTGCATTGCAATGTGGACAGACCATCTTCTGTAGAATCGGGCAGCTGACAAGTCCACGATCGTCCCTGCACAGATGGCTTTTGTAGTTTTGCGCTGTAGTTCCATTGTTGTAACAAAAAACACAATACTAAAAGAAAAAAAAAAGAAGGAAAAAGATTTCGATTTATTTTCGGGGGTTCTCTAAGAAAAAAGTATAAGGACGCACACTCGTTGGACTTAGGAAAAACGTGACACAACATACAGGTGGAATGGAGATATTCAATAGTGAACGAGAACTTGTTGACTGAGCACTATTAGGTTACAACGATGAAGCAAAACAGCGTTGTACAAAATAGTGTTACGATCCACAAATGGTAGCTGGCATGGCTGGCTGATTATCTTTACCTCCGCTTCTGAGGAGCGTCTTTCGCGGACAGATCTTTTTGGGTTGGTTGTGTGTGAATTTGGTAGAAAACTTGCACCATTGACATTGGTTACGTTGCTCAAGGGTCTGCGTTGATTCTTTTGTTTTATTTCATGTCCTGCAGCATATTTGGCTCCATCCTGCGACAACACACAATCGTACGCTACATCATTTGTTCCATTATAAGCATATTCAGCTCGCACGTCGTCCATGCCCGGCAATGTTTGCGATAAGCCTGTATCACTGACAACGGCTCCCTTGGTAAGGGTTCTGCATTGTTTCATTTGTTTAATTGTGTAGCCTTGATCATTTATGGCTCCGACATGGGGCAACACATAATCAGTTTCATCATTTGTTCCATTATACAAAAACTCTTCTCTGATGGCGTCCATGTTCCGAATCGGTTGTATAAAGTCCTTAGCCATTTCTATTGTGTCAAAAAAAAGCTCCTGCCCGCCGGTAGGCATAATGGCCCCAAATTTGCTACCAAGCTGTACCGACAACGCGAACTCGATCGTGGCAGCTCCATCCGGGAATATTTTGTGCCACAAATCATCTACCAATTGACCGTCAATGTAATGCGTGGCATAAGCGCAACGATACTCGATTGCGTTCATTTTCTATAAACTTCACGTTTTTGGAAGCGATGGCGTCTATTACCCAGGTAATGTTAAAAGTCCATCCAACTTGCGCTTTCGATCTACATCAAGGATCTGCCCGGTTAAAACTTTTTCACTCCATTCACTACCGCTGGGGGTCTAAAAAGTCGAAACGATTGGAACAACAATAATCGACAAACAAAGCAGGCACAAGCAATGGACAAGCAAATTTTGGCTAACAAAGTACAGCGCCATACATTTCGCAGAACGTATGGCTCCAGTTGACGAGTACACAATGAAACGGTTATTCAAAGGATTCTAGTAAAATCTCTATACCCCCACTCCGCTCCCTCGCCTTGTGGGTAGGGTTGGGCAGGATGTGTAAATATCTTAGAAATGGTAGCCTGCAACATTTCCCGGATACATTATGCACCTACATGTTTTAAAAATGAGCACAACCGCTGAAGTTAGATGCACGCAAATATGCATATTTATGAGCAGGAAGAACGACCGATATTGTTCTGGGTGTAGATTTCTTCCCGCGACCGAACAAGAATTTGAAGGGAATTTTGGGTAGAAGGCAATTCAAGGTAATCTAGAAGAATTACTCATTTTGGCATGGTTTTGTTGTGCGACTACCTGCCACAAAGTACCTATAATCGAAAATAACAGGAACTGAGTTCATCGTTCCCTGGAATTCTCAGGTGCGGACCTTTTGATTGCAGGTCGGAACTAACTCCAACCTTCTTTCAGTATGTGGTTTTCTTTGCACACGCATCTCGGTAGCTTTAGTTGGTTGTCGGTCGGTCGGTAGCGATTAGCAGCGCCTAGAAAGAAAGTGTCCTTGTCGGGTAGGTTTTTTCCAATTGCGTGTTTTCATCTTCATAATTACCTCCCGGCAGGCGCTCTGAGCTGATAGGAAAGAGTGCAATTAGTGACGTAAAATTGTGTAAAACCGAAAGCTTCTGCCGCAGTAGTCGGTGCGGGATTACGTACGTGCAGCTGCTGGAATAATACGACGACGTGCGGAAGGTACGAGAAGATCAACAATTTTGTCGAAAGTAAAGTGCACACAGCGCACGGAATTGTGTTGTCCGCATTTACGTCGTGACGCGCTCTCGAAGATGTGTACGTGCGTGTGGAAATACGTACATGTTTATTTACGAATGCGCTTGAGAATTGAGAAAAAGCTGCCTTGTGACTGGTTTCTGTTAATTGTGGTCTCCGAAATTACGTCGCATTGTTTATTGTGAATGAAAGTAATTCGCAGAAAATGTTAAAAAAAAAATAAAACGTTTGCCATAGCCTAGCATTATTATTGTCGTCATCTCTAGCTCCTGTTGGAACTCTGTATTCTATTCGTCGCATGCGTTCAATTGACAGCTGTGTGCCTGGTTTTTCTTTGCTACATTAAAGGACGGAGGAATATAATCAAAACAAGAGCTCATAGTGTTATTTAGAAACAAAAACCTTTTCTAACCACTTCGCAGATGTTGAATGCAGGTTTCGACTGTTCAACATGTTCCCACCTCCCCATTTGAAAACACCCCCGCGTAGTGGTGGTGGTTAGTAGTGCTCAGAATTAGTAAGCATATTTTTCATGTGCACGACGATGGACCCATTCGTGTGGGTGAAGGATGTGTGCGTGTATGTGATTGCAGGGGCAGACCGAATGACTTGTATGCGTGGGTGTGCCCGGCATGCATGTGTGCGGCAGCAATGCCATCAAGGATTGCCGAAGTCCTTTCCGGTGCAGTGGAAAAACGAAGTGCACCGCAGAATGGAAAATGCAGTTAAACCGGATGCAAAGGCCTAATGGTGTGTCATTCGCAGTAGGGCAGGGTGGCAAATATTCAGGGTCTTTGAATTTACATTAGCAACTAAAAAAAGGTCTCCTAACAGCTTCACACGAAAATACCGGCACCACCTGACGCTATTGGTTTGCCCCCAGTCTTTGAGCTGCACCCCAACACCGTGCCAAATGCCCAAAGCCTTTTTTATCCGTGGATGAATGCAGTAGTATTCGTGTGCCGTATTGATCGATGTCGGTTTCCGGTGCAGGTGACCGTAGGGATATTTAAAAAAACACACAGGTCTTCGCTTACCTCCAAACCACGCGTCCAAGCTCTAATTATTGATTCGGTTTCCGGCGGTACCGACCGGGAGAAAAACGTACGGAGGCACACGAGAAAAAAAAAAGTTTGTTGTGTGGTGCGCCAGGTTCTGCGTTGTGTTGTGTGCGTGACGGTGTCCTTGCGGTGCTGACCAGAAGGAAAGGGCGTATTGCACCCGGAAAAGCCTGCAATTGAATCGATATTGAAAAGAACGTACCGTACCCGTTCCGAACCTTCTTTAAGCTTGGGCCATAGCAAGTGTACATCGGGACATCGTTTGGCAAACTGTTTTTCCGCTTTCCCAACCCGCACTCCACTCACCCGCCCCTTTTTCTCACTGTATCTTTCGCTTTCTCACGCTTCAGCAGGGAACGAGGAAAATGACATCATTCTTCAACGTCGGAGCCCTCGGTGGCAATCCGTTTTCGACGCCTGTGGGACAGAAAATTGGTAAGTGCGAACCTTTTCCGACTTCCCGTGGGAGCTGGGGACATTTGTGAACTGAAATGACACCAAAAGATTAAAATTTCTTATTTCTCACTGGTAGTGTGGTAAATTATCGAAATGCCAGGTTTTTTGTTTAAGTTATGCGTACCGGCGAGAGGTTTATTTTCGATTCGGCTTTTCCAAGTAAAAGCGGATCACGAATCTCTTCAAGAAGAATGCACCCTTTGACCACAAATAATCCTAGGAAGGTAAGAAAGGGCGAATGAAGATGTCTGCGGCTAAGAAAACTAGAAAGGCGTTCATCACATGATTGTCCTCCATCTTCACGCTTGGAGGTGGCGCATGGAGCACTTTGCAAAGAGCGGTAGGATAAGCAACGCGTTCGTTATCTCTGTAGCACCTCTTCTCCGTAACACCCGCCTTCCCTTTGCCGGGGGATGAAGATAAGCTGCGGGCAGATAGAAATTTCAAAACAAGATAACAGTTGTAAAACAAGCTTTTGAAAAACTCATCTCACGATCGCGTCGGCTTACCCAACCCACGGGTCGCGACCCATGTCGTTGATGTTGTTGCGAGTTTTCCGTCGTCAAAGCACACTAGGTTTTTAGGTTGAAGCAAAGAAAAATGCTAAACCTAAACGTTGAACTAACGCTTGGATGAGTCGTCAAACGATTTTCCCTGCGGTTGGCGGATCGTTTCACTCGAAGGAAGTCTTATTAGTGAGGTGGCCGCAGTTATTCTTTGTGTAAAATGAGGTTGCACGTGTAGCGACAATGGAAGAGCTTATAACGTTTTCTTTTTCCACAAATGTCTTTCAAAACCATCGAAGCAGGCCCTAGTGGGGTGGTTGCCCAAGGAAAGTGTCTATGTGCTGACGTTGACTCCACAGCTTGCCTATGTTGTTTCCATTCCACCCTAACTATTACGAGCGTCTTCGCTGGGGACAGAGAAAAGGAAACCTAACACAGCAGTCGCAAAGAAACAAAGTGTAAAAAACTGGTTGCCTGATGTGCGGAGAACATGAAAAAATCGCGCCGCTTGGAAAAGCTACATAAGCTTGCAGATTTCGAAGAAACATGAAAAATATCGACGGATTATGGAACTATGTGTGAGGGTAAGACATTAAAGGCGTAATTTGACGCTGATGCCAATTTTAATCTCTTGTTCCTCTGGTAAAC
Source organism: Anopheles atroparvus (assembly GCA_914969975.1). Lineage (NCBI taxonomy): Eukaryota > Metazoa > Arthropoda > Insecta > Diptera > Culicidae > Anopheles > Anopheles atroparvus. Next base: position 30,350,100 of record CAJZCY010000002.1, on the reverse strand, counting down.
GAAACGTTTATGACAAGATTTTGATACTATATCGTGAGCGTATCTTCTTGTCTACAATCATTTAAGTAAACTGTAATTATAATCATATTTTGTTTTGCTCCACGGCGTAAATTGAAGGCGGCGCACAACAAACAAACAAAAACAGATGCATGTGATGGTAGCAGAGAAGGCACATCTTTCCCGTCCTCCGAACCAGCAGCCAGACAGGATGACTCAATAATCGTGAATTATTCAGACGGGTTCGCCGTAAGCCAGCGTGGGTGGAAAATCAAACGCCCGGAACCACCACCAGGTGGAACCTCTGCGTGTCTCAGCAATAAAGCTTGCCGGCCCATGTGTACCCGCTTGCTTTGCGTGTTTGTGTGTACGATGGTGGGCGGGAGGAGGCGGTGTTGATTCATACATTGCGGCCCCATCCAAGCGCCCATCCATTCAATACACAGTCGCTACGAACGACAACAACTACCTCCACGCAGTTGACGAGCACGCGAGTGCACTGTCCGCGGGGGGCCGGAAATGCTGCCACTCGATAATTTTCCGTGCTCTCCGTTCCATGGTTCCCGTGTCGCCCTCAGGTTTTCCCGGCAAGGCGATTGCCCGATGAAGCCCTAGCAAATGAAACACCCACCTCCTCGATGGCGACATTCGAGCCAGCCTGTGGAACGTTCGATTTGTGGTTCGTCGTTCCAGTGCGGTTAAAATGTGTATCTTCGTTCGTCAGGGCCGGGATACGCGATCCGATGATGCATCAAATGAATTTATTTTACACTGTCCGTTACAAGCACAGGGCTGTGCATAAATGTGAATGCTCTATTAGCATTGCAATTTGTGTTCAACATACCGCGCTTCGATGAAACAATGAATTAAGTGTGTTGGTTTAAATTGTACAATTTCAAATCATGCATTGATATTGCATCACTTCAAATCATCTGTGATTTTCTATCGACAGGATTTATTGAGCCGCCTGGAGGAATAGTTTTCAATAAAAGATTGAACTCGGTCTAAACGAAGTAAGACCTTCTTCGCTGTACAAACCTAAAGTAACCTTCTGTCAGTAGAGAAAGTAATACGGATCTTGCTTACAGGGTTTCTTTATGACTAAACAAAATTGTCCACCGTGTGCAAGCGAGTGGTACCAATTTTTGGAGATCCTTTCAAATGCGCTTCGGTTTGTTTTTGAATGGAAATTGTTTGCAACGCGGCGTTGAATTTATATTTCTAGCAGTGTACAGGGGGACTCGCAGTCTGGCCCAAACGTGTTATGAACAGGAAAATGCGCACTTTTGGCGACCACCACCAGTTGAGCCGGGCTGGGCGTGTTGTTGTCGTTGTTGCCGATGAGGTGGTTGTCTACCGCCTGCACCCCAACTTCGCCGGGAATTGATTTACATAATTATTCACCGCTCGACGCAATGCAATGACGACGGCGCGACGGTGCGACGCGACTGCCTCTCCCAATTACCGCACCCGTCACTTGCGCCCACAGTGACACGTTCTTTTTTTTTGTTCTTTTATTACTGAGGGGGAAAACTATGGATGAACGGAAGGCGACGGTCATGTTCCGGCGGAGGCTTGTTAAGCGGAGTCCGGTGGGTGGTTTTTTTTTGCGGTAGTGTTTATGGCATTTTTATTATGATCCAATTCTGTCCCAGTTTGATTGTGGCTCGTCGTAGGGGTGGACTGCTTGGCTGAGGGGAAAAAAAAATGAAATTCACACAAGTGGAAACATAAAAGATCGCCACAATTAAGGCGGAAAATTAGTGACTCCATTAGCAAGCGACGAAACGAAAGAGAATTCCTGCTGGTGGTGCGGAAGGGATGGGGGGCGGGGGGGGGGGGGGGGTTAGGCGATGGGAAATTGGGGTTGGTTGGAAAGATTTCATTGAACGGTGATGCCTACTAACGATTCCATCGATAATATTTAATGGAAAACGGTTTCCTTTTATTGTGGCTATTGTTTCTTTAGTCATGTTTTGTTTGATTGGCGCTAGCGAACATATCGAGGAAGAACACCAAAGAAAAACAAGGCGTATTTTTAGTTTTCTCGTTCTTCACTTTTGTGGCAGTTTTTTTTTTTTAAATAAACAGCCTATCGCTTTTTCGTTTCTTTCTTCATGATAAAAACGTTCATGAAAAAAGACACATCGTTCAATGTGCGTAAAGTTTAAACAAATTTGCTCTCCGCTACCTGCGGGGCTTTGCGCTAGATTTTCCATGCTCCAAAGATGTGGAAAATTATTCACAAACACAGAAAAAAATCGACGCAGTTGCGTTACGCATCGAGCATGACGAATTGGAAAATCATGGCGAAAACATTTCGGGCCGGCCCAAGAAAGCGGACAGCTGGAAAGGCAAGAAGATTTAATGCTTGTAAATGCACACTTGCCCAATGCCTCTGCCGTAAGCGCTCTGAGGGCTGATTTTATCTTGCTATTACCCGCTGTAATTTTCTACCCCCCTCTCGCTTCTTCATTCACGATTAAATTGGCCTAGGCATATGATATTTTTTTCGCTTATTCATCAGGCCGTACTCTGTAGGGTTTTCCAGAGAGAAACACTCCATCCCACCTTCCCGTGTAACGGTGGGTTTCGATTCGTTTCGTTCGGGTTTGATGGTTGATGAAACAAATCGAATTACTTTACATAACAGTGTTGCGCACGGGAAGGGTTTTCCGTCTGCCTATTGCGATTGTTTCGCCGGGCAGGTGAAATGCAAATGGGGTGGAAATAGTTTTTGATGCGTGATGAAAATTATTACCCATTTATCGGAGAAACGGCGTCTTCCTTCCGCCGCTAAGGGTACAGACGCTGCCGCAACGCTTATGGCTTATGGCATTTACAGATTACGTGAGTGCATCCATCAACGTGCATCCTCATTTGCGATTGGCCACGAGGAGCTGAAGGCGATCGCATCCTCCATCCCTTAGTTATATGCTCGCTACATGCCATCCGGACGTGTCAATTTCTTTTAATTAGCGAAAAATAGCACAGATAGCTTACACTTACTGTTTCGCAAACAATCAGTGTCCTCGCTTCGCTACCATCCGGAGGAATTTCAGCTGATAACATTTGACCGCGAATGATCCAACAGGGAACATTGGCTGTTTTCCTTTCTCTCGACGATTTAATACAATGTCATTTGAAGGGTCTTCTCCTGAGATTAGAACTGAGAGAAATCAATCATTAGCCGAATAGATCTACTTTTTTGCAATATCCCTAGACACGTTGTGTGGCTGAAATCGTACCAATCGACTCCGAGAACCGTCGTCCGTCGAATTCCATCGTCCCCCAGCCACGTAATCAGCCTTCGGGCGCGATGTGTGCGATGTGTTTTGCTTCGCCGCCTGTTAAATTGTTGTACCCTTTATACCGCATAGGCCACCGTAAACATTGATGAATCACGCAATAGATGACGCGTATGCTTACTCGTTTGCCGCCTCGATGAGGCACAGAAAAGCAAAGGCCTTTAGTCGGAATCAAACATTGAATTTTTTTGTGTTTCTTTTTCGTCCGGCATGACCCGCCCCGTGCGTTATTCTTCCCCCTATCGGGTTTCTGAGGTCGGGCACAATCTTATGTTACCTTTTTTTTCTTCTTCCTTTCTTTCACCACACCACTGGACCGCTTAACACTGCGGTGATAAGAACCGTCACCGCTTGTCTGTTTGTGGAACAGGCGTGGAAGCCAGGTGGCGGTTTTTGGCGAGCATACCGCTGGTGACCCTCCCTCCGTGTTGGATGCATCGTCGGGACCTTGGAGGTTATTTAGCACGGGCATGATTCACTGGTCGGGTTGTCTCGGAATAAACATTGACCTAGGCGTCTGATTCTAGAGAGGGCGAGAAACGAGCACAGATTGTCGGTGCAACTCTGCTGAAAACGAGGAGAATTGAAAGGATAAAATGTTCCAAGGAGTTATAGCCAGATGATCGGTTTGACAGTTTTCACGTAGAAGTGATAATTGCTGTAGGGAGAATTGTCTGTACACAATTATCGGTAGATACTTTTTTTTATCTTTTTCTGTGCAAAGTAAAAATATAAATCTTGAGATTAACGACGTTGGCGACCACGTGCTTGATTCTTTGAAGCCTGCCAAAATGTCACTTATCTTGGTTCCAACGACCCACTTATCTGATTACTGGTTTGAAGGAACGACTATTCTCAGGGTTTTGAATAACATGCAGTCATTCAAACATAAATGGCACCAGCATGTCTAAGAACATTGTAACCCTCGTAGTCGGGTTCGTAAGGGACATTCCCTGGAGGATTGCTGGTCCTCTATCCAGGGAGGAACAATGGGAAGACGCACCTTTCCCTCTTGTTGCAGATCAGATTTACAAACTGTGGTGCACCATAGCCAATAAGCACAACACATCTTCTTAGGTCGTCCAAAAGAGGCAGGGATGGGCGACATTAGTTTTGAAAGAATTACTTTGGTGTTCAGGATAGCCAGTTGAGAAAGTTTGAAGAGCAGCTGTGAACAGTTTTTGGTGAAATTCACAAGGTCCTCACACAAGGATCATCTTCTTAATTTAATTTGAAATAATTTATCCATGATGCAAGGATTAAAGAAGCTTGACCTGCGTATTTTTAACAGTTCCAATTCCAACAAATTACTAAATTTAATCTCAATATAATTCCCTTTTTGTTGTAGAACAAGCAACAGATGCTAGTCTGGCCTCGGAGAACTGGGCACTGAATATGGAAATCTGTGATATGATCAACGAGTCGTCGGACGGAGCGCGGGACGCGATGAAGGCGATCCGCAAGCGGCTGGCACAGAACGCGGGCAAGAACTACACCGTGATCATGTACACGCTGACCGTGCTGGAGACGTGCGTGAAGAACTGCGGCAAACCGTTCCACGTGCTAGTGGCGCAGAAAGAGTTCATCCAGGAGCTGGTGAAGCTGATCGGCCCGAAGAACGACCCGCCGCCGATCGTGCAGGAGAAGGTGCTGAGCCAGATACAGATCTGGGCCGACGCGTTCCGTTCGCAGCCGGACCTGAACGGCGTGGTGCAGGTGTACCAGGAGCTGAAAAACAAGGGCATCGAGTTTCCGGCCACCGATCTGGACGCGATTGCACCGATCTACACGCCGCAGCGGGTTAGTATAGAGAGTAGTGGCACATTGCTGCAATCGCCTGATGCATCTTCACCTGATTGGTTGATTGTGGTCTTTGTAGAGTGTCCCCGATGGAGCGCCTGCACCGGAACCCGTTGCTACCCTGCCGGTGTCACCACATCACCATGCATCGCAAACACCTGGATCGCCAGCAGTAAGTTGGCAACCCGGCGGATAGCGCCGTCAACGGAATAGAGTTTCTTTTACTAAAAGATCCGTTTCCAATTTTTGCAGATGCCACCACCGTCGTCCCTATCGCAAGACCAAATTGCCAAGCTGCAGTCGGAGCTGGACATCGTCGCGATGAACATGTCGATCCTGGGCGAAATGCTGACCGAGCTGAAACCCGGCCAGGAGGATGCGGTCGACTACAAACTGCTGACGGACCTGGCTGCCACCTGCCGGTAGGTTGTTGGGCACGAGTGATCCAAACGTCGCTCCGGATGATAAAGGTTCCCTCTTTCCATTCGCCAGGGAAATGCAAGCCCGTATCGTGGACCTGATCGGGAAGGTGCAGCACGATGAGCTGACGGCGGAGCTGCTGCGGTTGAACGACGAGCTAAACAATCTCTTCCTGCGGCACGCCCGCTACGAGAAGAACCGCGACCCGAAGAGCGCCGCCAGCGCCACTCCGTCGGCCATCCTCGGTGCGGCGCTCGGTGCGCCGGTCGGTGCCGGTGAACCGCGCGATCCCGCGTCTCTGATCGATCTGAGCGACGAAACGGGCGCGGCAGCAGGTGGAGAAGCGGCGGCGGCGACGAGAGCCAACATCATCAGTTCCCAGCTGGCCGGGCTCAGTCTGGCGGCGGCCGCGGGTGCAACCGGCTCGCCAGTGACCGCCTCGTCCCAGCTGGCCCAGATCACGAGCGTACCGGCGCAGTCCGGGTCGGCGGCGATGGCCTCCAAGTCTCCAAACAGAAACCTATCCACCATCACCACCACCAGCAGCAACAGTAGCAGCACCATTCCACCGGATGTCGTGTCGGATGAGTTCGATATGTTCGCCCAATCGAGAAATACCACTGGGTAAAAACTGAATGCCACAAAACGATGATGCTGATGAACAGCAATGGAGAACAGGTTGCTGACAGTTCTTCCTTCCTTGTTTTCCCTTGCAGTGATAAGGACCCCACAACGAGGTTGGAAGCGCTAGGAGCAACCGCTGGCAGCAATCCACTGGTAAGGAAGGGGTGCACTGGCGTCCTACCCATTTGTCCCGGCAACCCGGTTTTCTAGACGTTATTGGTTTGTTTTTTTTGCGAATGGAGTGAAATTCCATTTTTTTTTTTACTTTCGTATAATAGCCGTCTTTTTGAGGGTTCCGTTTTCCTCCGTATCACGCCAGTTTGTGCCGAGTAAAACCATGCACATTCGCTGTACAATATAATTGCCATTTAAGCCAAAGATTTTCATTCCCCCCCCTGATGATTTGCGTGTTATGGATGCAGGAGTTCTGTATGGTGTAAAAGTTGCTTTTGTTATCCTTTAATTCATGTACTCATTAGAGCAAAAATTTAGTCGGTTTGATTCAAATTTAAAAAAAGAAAACCTACATTCAATTTTGCAAGATGCGACAAAGCCAAAATTGCATGTAACTATAAATAAGACTAAACAATATTTTCTCTTTGATCCCCTGTGATTGGTATCGTATGTATTGGCTGTAGAGAAGAAGTAAAAAATAAAATTTAACATTTAGATTTTGGTTCTTTAGAAGTACCTCTTAAGTTGTATGAAACCTTTTCTTACATTTCTGTAAAATGTTACACTAAGAAACAACCAAAACCTAAATAACTTTTTTCAAAAATCTTTCACCCCGTCGTTTTACATCATTCCTTCATATGTGTGTGTTTGTCTTTTCTCTTTCTTTCCACATTTTTTTTTTATTTCTTTATCGTACACACTTGATCGTCCGTCCCGTGGCGAACGAAAAACGAATTGGCTCGCAAACCACCGAATCGAATGTATCATTCGCTCTCGAAATACACCCCGACGTGACCTACCGCCGCCGTGTTCGATTTGTTCGTTCCATCCCGCCCAACCTAAACACGACCAACACCACCGGAACACCGATACAACCGGAACCGGCGCTACTGCCTGATCGGTTCTGCTTCTGCCGGCTACGGGTTTCGAAAAAACTGATACACATACAAAACACATACACACCCACACATATCCCTTACGTCCTTGGCGCCGCTGCAGGGCACGAGGGAATCGGAATTTGACGAAATTGAACAGTGGCTAGGAAACCCGGTGAGTATCGCGTGGACATGCGGGATCTCGTTTCTAAAAGTACGATGCCTTTCCGGGCGTAGAAGGGGAGGGGTGAATGTAACTTACATCGTCTGTGTGTGAATGTGTATGGGAGGGGAAGTAGATTTATATTACTTTCTTGCTTGTTACTAAGTTGGTTTGAATAGTAGTGCATTGTTTTTTCTCAGGGGAATGTGCACTGTAGAGTATGGCAACGAATGTGTGTGTGTGTGCGTTATGGATTTCGTCTGACTGTAGTCAAACGACTACTACGATCGCTATTATTCTTCCATTAACGGCGTCCTCTCTTACAGGACGACATCGATAACCTCGAGGCACAGCTTGCGGCCGGTGGAGCGATGGGCGGTGGAACTGGTGGCTCTAGCGGTGCGGGCGGCACGGAGGAAAGCCTGACGAGCAAAGAGTTCGAGAAGTTCCTTGCCGAACGGGCGGCCGTTGCCGACACCCTGCCGACGATAAGCAGCCAAATCGGAGGAGGAGGCAGCATCACAGGCGGTAGTTCGACGTCCGCGAAGGATCGCAAGAAAAAGTCCGATGAAACCGACGGCCTACTGGCGCTGTGAGGAGAATAGAACTAGTGTGGCATCCCGTGGGATACATAATCGTGAGGACGAAAGGACCCGAGCGGTGTTTGCTTTGGGTTCATTCGGGTATAGTTGTTTTTATTTTCTATTGTGTCTTACGTTTATTATATTTGTTTTTAAATTTCCTGATTGTTTTCCTCTTTTTTGTGGTACTAGTTTATGATTAGTTATCGTGTCAAGATTTTTTTTCTATATAACAATAGGATAACGACGCATGTTTACAAGAGAGGAGAAAACGCGGAAGAGAACTTTTTCATAAGAAGTAGCCAAAAACAACCAAAATGGAGTGCGTAAAACAGTTGTAGCGGCGGTGGGGATCGTGCTGGTCGGACGAAACAATTAGGACAATTTTATCTACCATGTTTTTCTTTTCTTTTTACCTTATCCATTTAACCAGCGTCCTCTGTTGCAGTCAAGTTATGCAAATGTGAGCCATATATATATATATTATATTATAAATATACATTTAAAATTAATATTACAAAATGGAGCATACAATCGGTTCCGACGGGAGGTGATCAGGCGCATCCGAGGTGGACGAAATATATTTAATTGTGAGCTAGTTTAATTTATTGCATTAAGGGTACCGCCTGCAACCATACAGTGTGCTAAGGCTAACAGTGGGAGGAAACGAGATCAAGAGATCGTATGGAAGGGACTGGTTGTTGTAAAATTTATATGAGCAAACAATGGATACATTTTTGTCACGGAAGAAGTTGATCTTTTATTTTGCCACATTTTGCATAAGTTATATTTTTAGGTTGATACCGATTTGATGAATGGTAAACCTTATGCTGGCGATTGTTACCTTCTTGGTTTGTGCACACTTGTATTCCACTGAGCTCATCCGGAATGGCTAAGAAAATTGTTAGATGTATCCGCGCGATGCCTCGATGCTTAACGGACCGTAAGGATGTGTATACTTTTTCATCAAAGCTTTTCATTGTTGCTTACACGGGATGGCATAAGGAATTAAAGGGCACCCGCTTGAGCATAACGACCCACCAACGGCAGATGCGAGAGCAATTATAATTGTATTCATCCAGCTCCCGTCGAGGAGGATTACAGATTTTGTTCGGTTCGTAATTTCATTTTGGAGCAACATTTTCTTACAGATGTAACGGGACTGGTTGTAAAACGATAAGTCATATTTGTTGTTAAGTGTGTACTTGAGTGTGTATTGTGAGGAGATTATTTGCTTTTTCCCGGTACTGGGTGAACGAAATGGATTGAAAATTGTAGGAAATGTATTTTTTTTGGGCCTGTCACTCAGAGAAATACCACAAATGGAACATTATGCTGTCGAATAAAATATGCCAGTAAATTCGAACTAAAACATGTTGTTATATATGTCATAAATGCATCATGCGAAACGAAGGAATTGATAAAATGCAAATTCACAGTTTTTCGAGGCAAATTCCGAACCGAACGGTGCATCATGCTATAAAGTGCCATAACACCAGAGGAACAGATCCGCCACTTTCAACTGGACGGTATAAACGAATCCAGCAACCGGTCGCCAACTCGCTTCGGCATGTTTTGACAGTTGTAAAATCAAAACAAAAACGTTCTACACGTTCGCGGCACGACTGTCGGTTTCAGTTCTGTTTCTAATCGCATCGGTTCCGGGTTGTCCATCGTCGGAGTGTGTAGAAGAAGCGCATCCGTCTCTGTGAGAAGCGGAACGTACAAAGTTATTGTTTCTTTTTTCTTTGAAAATACCATCATAAACAATTACAAATGGCCCTATCACTGTGCAGAAGTCATGTCCTTGGCAAGACCGGTCGGTTTAGCAGCAGAATACTGTCGTGGGAAATTTCGAAGGTAAGTGTGGTTCCAAATATAAATAAATAGATTCGACCTTGGACGCAGTGCTCGTACTGCGGAAGAACTGCGTGTTGTGCTGCTGGAATTCCACAGCATAGCTAGATCTAGGTATATATAATACGCAATTTCTGACGGAGAATAAACCACCCTACGAGCTGCCCGCTACACCCCCCCCCCCCCCCGCTAAATTACGTCACTTAATACAAGTGTTGCGCACGGAACCGTAAATGGTACAAACTAACCACGGTCGAAATGAAGGGCAGTAGCCGGGCGGAAAGTCTTAACCTGAACCCCGCCGAGCCCCTTTGGACCGGTTTTGGATTCAAAGTGTGGGTTACAATTTGCATGCATATTTTATTCTAATTCGGGTTTTCTTTCCACTCCATTCCTAACTTCCTTTCAGGTTGTGGCCTGCCGCTATTCGACGGAAAAGAAACGCTCCAAGATCTACGCTAGCGCCGACGAAGCGATCGCGGACATTCCCGACGGTGCGAAGCTGCTGGTCGGCGGATTTGGTCTGTGCGGTATCCCGGAGAACCTGATTGCGGCCCTGGTGAAGAAACGCACGAAGGACCTGACGGTGGTGTCCAATAATGCCGGTAAGCCTCAGCTACCTTTTGTATGCTCTTGCCACTTCCCAGCGGATTATCACGCGCCCCCGTTGTAACGTGCACACGGAACGCACCGAAACGCGCTTTGTGGTAATCGTGCGCGGATGGGTTCGGACGTGGATTGTGCGCACATGTGTTGCGGTCTCGCGCCACCTCTAACCGCCGCTTCCTTATCGCCTACCTTTCGGTTTCATTCGAAGGTTATCACCATAAGCGCCGTTGTATGCGAGCGCACGCGAACGTACACTCCTACCGGGAAACACACCTCCAACATTGGGGAGCAATTGTGAGCCGCGAATTCTAAATGTTTGCGTGGCATGATTAAATCGAGCTGAACTCGTATTGGTTCGCGCGGGATAGCCGCGGCCTCCTCTTGGAAGATCGCTTGTTGCTAATTATGTGTTCCGCCTGTTTTGACAGCATGCCTCCGTTGCTTGGTAACATGATAGTATGCTCATTACCGGCAGCGCTAGTATTAGTATAGGAAGCAGCATCTTGAGACAAAAATAGAAAGCCATTTTTTTTGCAACTCAACGCTCCAACAACACGATCGCCACATGCGGTGTATCATTTGTTTGTTTGAAATCTGATGAAGAAAGGAGAATAATCAATGTGTAAATGTTTCGTTTCGTGTGCATTCTTCAATTTTTGTTTAACTTGTGACGGACAGTACAGCACTGCATTAAACAATGTTCGTTAAACACGTCCTCAGCCTCCTAAGATCCTAAGGCCAAGCAGGAACTATTTTACTTCGTTGACTTTACCGATAAGATAAAGTATCTCTTGCTGCCTCTGCTGCCGGTACGGAATAGTTGATACGCTCAGCGTATCACCTTATCGAAGAGAAATCTCCACCTTCGTTAGCATATACCGCATCTTTTTTGCTGCATTTTTTCCGCATTTTCTGTCCCGGGTGATCTTTTCGAAACGGGTGTGTAGGTTTCGCCCATAATTTCCCCAACTCAGGAGAAGGTCATCCACGAGATTCCTGCAACGAGTGAAATGATGTCCACTGAATTGCAAATGAAAAAAAGGAAGAGATTTATGAAGCAGAACTCTTCCAATACTGTACCATGCAATTGTAATGTTTGACTATCTTTTTAACAATTCCTCAATGCTGGGCGAACCCCGTTGGGTTTCTCAAACATGAACTATTTTAGTCAATTTGACAACAGCTTTAAAATAAAATCTAGATCTACCATCTTTTGCAAACTTTCCTTAAAGTATCACTCAAAGAAGAAACGTTTTATCACGTCTTCTAATAATCGACCGACTGCGACTTGTGATCAAGCTTACTGCCTCACGTTTTGCATATACTATGCTCACAAACTCGAGCCACCGACGTTATGCGGCATCTTCGCCCTCGCTGGAACTTGCGGTTTTTTAATATTGATGCGTCCGTAAGAGATGCTTCAGATGCTACGCAAGCATTGTATGGTAAGCATGTGGGAAGTATAAACAAACGGTGCTCCACCGTCCTTGATCCCCGCTGCGTTCGCGGTGGATGGCAGTTACGGATCTTGATCGATGATGATATCGATCGAGCTTTGCAACCCCCTTCTTCGAACGCCTTCTTTGATACTTAGCATTTAACCTCTGCCTCATCTTCGGGTTATTACTCGCGTTCGCGAAAGTGTCGAGCGGCGAGGGCTGTTATACACAGTCAGTCCCGAAAAATGAAATGCAAATGTCACCTGGTTCGGTGTCTTGTTCGTCGTCAGGGTCGGTAGTTATCGCCGGCTGTCGATAACAACGTTGACGTAATGGACGAGGGGGCGGCGGCACTGGGAAGGCCATAGGAATCCGCCAGCATAAACGGTCCACGGACCTTTGCGTGGACACCGGCGGGTGACGTTATCGTCGCACTATTGTGTCGTGTGTGCTCCGGGGATTGTTGTATCACATGCAAAAAAGAAAAAAAAATATAATAAAGGCAGAGGGAAAAATGAAAATTGAAACCCGAACTTTAAATCTGGTTCATCCCCGTTTCATATGTTTGGGCGGCGTCCCGTCGCCAAGTTTTGCACATAAAAAAAAAAACACACACACATACATAACGAGGGCGCATCTGACCTCAAATAAAAAAATGCCACCAGGAAGAATGGGGAATGAATACCGTAACCCAAAAAGCGTTAATGTGATGATTATGGTGTCCAGCCCGGGAAAAAGTTGAATCGTCCCTCGGACGCAACCTAAGTCGGACCAAATCGCGAGATAAGAGCCCTGCAAGGTGAAGTCGCCCGTTGGCAAACTGGTTCGCGTTCCGACGGTGTTTCCTCGTCTCGATACTGTCTGGGCTGCTTATCTCAACGGAATGACGTAGCGCGGGCGCAGTTTTGCTGGAACCATAATTAAAATCAGGTGATTTTCGCTCCCGAAAAAATTTACCATGCTAATGTCAGCTGATAATTGACATATAAAACATTAACCTCTTTTTTTGACGACGAGCTTTAGCGGAAATGGCAATGGATTTAAAAAACAAAAAACAGGATCTTATTTAATCCGCATACTTCCAATTCTTTTGATGTTCGGATTACATAAATTAAAAGGCTTGATTCTGGTGTAATCAGATTACGATCACGAGTTTTTCTCCCGTAGCATAGATTTTCCTTTTCCTTAAGAAATAGAATTCATCCGTAAACTTCACTTTTACTTTCCTTCGTTTTCGGACAGGCGTCGACACGTTCGGGCTCGGGTTGCTGCTGAAGGAGAAGCTGATCCGGCGCATGATCGCATCGTACGTCGGGGAGAACGCCGAGTTCGAGCGGCAGTACCTGTCGGGCGAGCTGGAGCTAGAGCTGACGCCTCAGGGCACCCTGGCCGAGCGCATCCGAGCCGGGGGTGCCGGCATACCGGCCTTCTTCACACCCACCGCCTACGGCACCCTGGTGCACGAGGGCGGCTCGCCGATCAAGTACGGTCCGGGTGGCACGATCGAGATTGCGAGCGAACCGCGCCCGATGCAGCTGTTCGGCGGCAAGCCGTACATCATGGAGGAGGCCATCACGGGCGACTTCGCGCTGGTGAAGGCGCACGTCGCCGATGAGGCGGGAAATCTGGTGTTCAACAAGTCGGCGCGCAACTTCAACCCGCCGATGTGCAAGGCGGCCAAGGTGACGATCGTCGAGGTGGAGGAGATCGTGCCGGTCGGCTCGCTTGACCCCGACCAGGTGCACATGCCGAGCGTGTTCGTGCACCGGATCGTGAAGGGTCCGTCGTTCGAGAAGCGCATCGAGCGGTTGCGCGTGCGCGACACCAAGCGAACCTCCTCCGGCTCGGTCGTGTCGTCCACGCCGGCCGCCAAGATGCGCGAGCGCATCGTGAAGCGCGTGGCGATGGAGTACCGCGACGGCATGCACATCAACCTCGGCATCGGCATCCCGGTGCTGTCGTCCAACTTCATCCCGGCCGGCATGAACGTGCTGCTGCAGTCGGAGAACGGCATCCTCGGGCTGGGCCCCTTCCCCGAAAAGCACGAGGTCGATCCGGACCTGATCAACGCAGGCAAGGAGACGGTCACCGTGCTGCCCGGCGCGTCCTACTTCTCCTCCGACGACAGCTTCGCCATGATCCGTGGCGGTCACATCGACATTACCGTGCTGGGCGCGATGGAGGTGTCGCAGTACGGCGATCTCGCCAACTGGATGATTCCGGTCAGTAAATATAGAGGCGGCTCTCTGCGCTTCAGCTAATAACATTTGTTCTACCTTTGTCTTTTTTTTTCTTTCTTCTTCAGGGCAAAATGGTGAAGGGCATGGGCGGCGCGATGGATCTGGTGGCCGCGCCAGGCACTAAGGTAATCGTCACGATGGAGCACAACGCCAAGGACGGCTCGCACAAGATCCTGTCCAGCTGCAACCTGCCGGTGACGGGCCGGAACTGCGTCGACATGATCGTCACCGAGAAGGCGGTCTTCAACGTGGACAAGGACACCGGCCTGACGCTGATGGAGCTGGCCGAGGACTGCTCGGTGGAGGAGGTGATCACCAGCACCGGCTGCGACTTTTCCGTTTCACCCGACCTCAAAAAAATGTCCCAAGTGGACGACGCGTGAGAAAGCGAGAGAAAGAGAGATTAGCTTCAACAGCTAGGAGCTAACGGGATAAAACTCATGGCTGAGTGTAAATGTGTCTGTGTGTGCGTGTCCCCGTGTGTGCATATGTGCGTGTATAAAAAGAAGACGTTATCAAAACTTTCTCCCAATGAAGAGCGTGGGTTGGGCAAAATGCTTATGCCTACGTCCAGATGCGCCCCCCGTCTCGATCATAAATCCTTTCTCACACTCAGGGATGGCATTTAAAAAAAGAAACGAAAAAAAAAACGAATATAAGTAATACAGTGCACCTATCCAACACCCTCACTCTTCCGTGCCATCTGCGACGACGACGAAGCAAGAAATTCTATGCTACACAAGACCGCACCCAAAGCGATTAATCTGCATTGGTTATTTCCCCTTTCTTTTCGTACAATCTAACTATTTTTTAAGCAAAAAAAAAAAGAATTAATAAAAGTAACCTAAACTGGGCAGAGGTCGTACACTGTCCACTAGATTTACGTTCTACTCAGCCAACGGGCGTGAGGATAAAGTTGCATCGAAATAAAATTTCTCACCATAGTTGAAGTAAAAATTACAACATACCCCCGATGTCGAAGTGAATTGCTATGCGAGAGATTCTTCCTTTCATAAGGCTGGAAAGAGTTTGATGTGCTTCTTTTTCTCCTGCTCTCTCCGTTTCCTCCACTCCACTCCTTTCTAATGGTTCCGAAGCGCCCCGATGACATCGGCGTTTGATTAAAATCCAATTTAAAATCCGATCGACTCGAAATCATTATCTTCGCTGGTGTAATCTTTTTTCACCTTGACGTTTGCAATTTTATCAAGCGCCTATTACTACCGTCCACTTCGTTATGCTATAAAAAAAAAAAAAACATTTGGTAAATGCTTTATCCTTGTTGGGGGTTATAAATTTGGATTGGGCGTGATTTACACTGTATATTAAATTGATTTAGTCAAGTTATGATTAACATAACTGGCTTTTCCCAAGTCTTTTTATTTGAATAGGAAATAGTCGATTAGAAGCATACAGTTTTTGGAGGAAGTTTCGCGTGCAGAAGCTTGAAATTAATACATTTTAAATTTCAGCATACATTTTATCCGTTTTTTAATGAACAGAGAACCTGTAAATATTATTAATAAATATAAAACAAACAAGAATATACGAATCTGTAGTTCAATAGTCACAACAGTGATGAAATCCCAACAACTTCCCGTTCGTCGCTTATTTGGCATTGCAATCTTTCGAATAGTTCAAACATCGGAAGATGTCGGTCAAAAAGCAACCAAATGCCGACGCGCGGGTCGGCAGGCGGAGCCACTTGTATCATCCCAAACCGGTCTCCTCAATCCTACGCCCCCCTTCCACCCCACACCACGTCACGGAATTGACGGCGACTTGCAACAATTACCGATCGATTTGGGGAAACATTTCTTCCATGCGCGATGGAAAGTTCAAGGGCACCCTGATCGACACTAATGAGGATATACTCAATCAACACCTTTTTGGGTAGACCGAGCCTGGGAGGGCGATATCAATTTTGTAGCATAACATCATGATCGACCGGTGCAACGTTTCTTCTGCCTTCTGTCCGTGTTAAGGATTTCGGGCGGATCGACCATTTGACAAATCGGAGGATTATCAAGCAGGCTCTGATTGCGGCGTGCAATCCGTTTGTCGTTTAATATATCGATGATTCCCTTTGTTTCTGCAAGCTGTCTGGTTGGGGGCCATCTTCGCAAGCAGCTTTCCATCACGGTGGTCGCGTATCGCGATGCACCTGATGGGCTTCCGTCAAACGAGTTTTCGGCTTCTTTCTCCGCCGAGTCGCAGCAACATGTGCGCCGGAAAATAACATAATCATCGTGACGACCTTAACACGCATCGTTAACGGCGGACGCGCCTTGCGGCTCGGCTTGTACGCAAAAGTCGGTTGAATCTCCCATCTTTTCTGCATGCGTTTTGATGTTATACTTTTTATAGCTTTCAAACACCAGCCATGAACGAGGTGTTAACGCGTTGCAACGGTGAGACGGATTACTACCGGTATCTGCTAGCAACGTGTTAAAAAGGGAATCAAGTTGATGATAGAAGAAATGTCTTCTTTAAATGGTGTTTACCGGCACATAAAACAGGGGTTTTTTAAAGTAAAGCTTATGGGGACTTTTGTCAATGAAATGTTACGTGGTCATGGTTAAAATAATAATAAAGGAATAGACGCTCACAGGTGCTTTAAATTATAAACGGGGAATAAGCCTCTAGTGCAAAAGTTGCTTCAATAAATCTGTCGGCATAAGCGGAATGCTGGGGGAAAAACTGTTTCATTTGGGAATTCAGACTAGATGAACCCTAGCCTTACCCGTGTGATAACAAAACCTTTCGATAACTCCACCAACTGCTCCATCAATTCCTTGCCTGCAAAAACAGATGGTTATACAATTTCGAGACACTTTGCCCACTTAGTAAATAATGTAGACACAGAGACTATAATTTCATCATCGAATTGTGGCCGCCTTAGGAGACAACATTTGATTAAAAAGTCGCCTATGTTGCTAATGATGATGCTACTGACAGGTTTCTCGTTGCGGTAGGAGCTTCAACATATCAAAGTATGCGTAGAAGTACAAGTCGGCAACGAAGCGACTACGGGGTACTGCGATCGAAAGCAATTCAAGATTTTCTTTCATTAAACTTTCGGGTGGAATTTGCACATCACCTTGAAACCATACCGAACTGGCTCTCTGTTTGCAGAATCTCCAAAAGATGGTCCCTCTGTCTCCTAATGCTCTTTCCCTCTCTTTACCGTCAAGGGTCACGCATCACGTCAGACACTTTTCATTTCCCGCCTCTAAATCGCCCCGCTAGAGAGAAGAGTTCATCTATCCTGGGATCCTCCGTTCGTGTAAAGGTTGACCGCTGGCACCTTCGCATCGATTTTGGCCCGGCCGGTTGCCGAATCCTCTTCGTCGGCTTCTCTCCTCGTCCACCTCTATTCATAAATCACGCGGACCGAAAAATGCAACCATCCTCCCAGATCATCCCGCGTCTTCGTCTTGTAAGAGATTCGAACTCTTCTTTCCCATCCTCCCTCTTCGTCAGTCTTTCAGAAACTTCAGAAAGCGAACTGCAGAGCTGTATATGGTGCATGTGTGTTTGTGAGTGGAAATGCTAACGACATTTAAGCAGATGCAACACTCCGCCGCGAGTCCGCGGGTGGTCAGGGTCCAAGCGGTGGGGGCTTACCCAATAAAGCATAACGCCGTGCGTGGATGCTGGCCGCCCCGCCGCCTAATCAGGAGAGAAGATGTGCGCCGGTCAGGTGTGAACACGTTTGAACTATCGACATTATACTACCGGGAGCGACGCACACATGGGCGGCCCCAGACGCACTTGCTGGACCGCGTTGGGATGGAGGCTATTCGGCAGTTTTTTGCTTGCTGTGTTTCAGCCCATTCGGATCTTCTTTTTTCGGGAGGTGAAATGTCGCCGTGTGCAGCAGAATGACGTTTCGAACCGGCACGACTCATCTCGGGTGGTGGTGGTGGTGGTGGTTGTCAGACTTCCAGGCCCGGCAGGATCATCAGTATAAAAACCGAGCGCCCCGTCCGAAATGATAACAGTCGAACAGCTCACAGCAGCACAAGCAGCAGCAAGAGTTTAATCACTTTTCCACAACCCAACCAACAACGCGACAAGCCTTGAAAATGTACAAGCAATCGGTAAGTGTGAAGGTCCAGTTTTCGATTCAACTCAGCAACACGAGCGTGATGTCAGTCAAAATATAAATCCTGCATCAGCTTGGATTAAACCCTTACTCATCTCACGCGTTGCTACTGGCGATGGCGGGAGAAAGTTCTCACTCGTCCAATCACTCATCCTTACGGTGCTCTTGTTTCACTTCGTAGATCGTGGTTCTTTCCTGCCTTCTGGCTCTTGCCGTCGCCGCACCGCCAGCCGCGGCACCGGCCAAACGTTCACCGGGCGCCGGCGGTCCGGACGCCGAGGCCACTGTGGTGACGCAGGATCAGATCATCAACGAGGGCGGCTCGTACGCGTACAACTACGAGACGAGCAACGGCATCAAGGCGCGCCAGACGAGCGACAACGGCGTCTCGGCGGCCGGCGAATACTCGTTCCTTGCCCCGGACGGTACCACCTACTCGATCGTGTACGTCGCCAACGAGAACGGCTTCCAGCCGCAGGGCGCCCATCTGCCCGTCGAGCCGGAGACGCCCGAGCACGTGATCAAGCAGCTCGAGGACATTCGCGCCAACCCGCCCTCCGATCCGGAGTTCAGCCTCGCCTCGTTGGACGCTACCCTCGCTCGTCTGCGCGCCACCAAGGGCTAAGTGCAAAGGACGAGCCAGAGACATCCCGTCCGTGTCCTCCCGGCTTGATCATCGTCGGCCGTCAGGAACGAGGAATTGTTTGTACATATTTCAAACCATCGCGTTGGGTTATTTTGTATATAGACACATACACACACTTGCACACACATACACGTCGTTGTACCTTCAAATGGCGTTAACCCGACGTCAACTCGATATTAAACGTAGTAGCCTCATTTTCCAATTTTATAGTACCAATAAAAAAAGAAACGTACGTACGTAGCAAATGTAATCTGATAGGACTTTTTTTCTTCCCTTGTTCGTTACCCGGTCGATGCTTCGATTCCCATCCGGCGGCATTTGTTTTCATTCTTCTTGAACTAAAACTACTTTGTTCTTCTAAAACAACACTCCTGGCGCTTGTCAGGCATAATATGCGCCGGCTACATTGATTCGCATCCGTTTTCGAGCCTAAACATACCGCACGCTTTAAGGTTGACTTATGTAACGCCACGTAACTGTAATATTTAAATACGCTACACGGCAGGACAGTTCACGAAAGGCGGCGATCGTCGATTTGAGAGCCCACCTATTGCGAAAGGAAAAATTATGCACCCACATCTCGAACGACACCACGCTGCGTGATGCGTGACCCTTTTTTCCGCCACGTTGCCCAATCAATCTGGTAACGGTCGCCGCCGAATGACCGTCGGTGACATTTTCAAACGTTATCGCCCGTTACCGCACACATGGAGCTCGTTTTGCGCTAACCGGAAACGCGTGTGTGATATTTATCGACCCTCGATTCGTGCCCCTCAGGACGGACGCAACGCATGCGCGGGATAAAGGACTGAAGAAGCTTACAAATATGGAAAGGAGACGACAAATTAAGAGCAAAAACAAATACCATTTCTAATAAATATTTTAAATCGTTTATTTATTTCGTCTAGGGGGTGGTGTGTGAGGTGTTTCCTACCACTGTGTGTTGCCGTTCGTTTCTTTAAACCTTCTCTTTCGCTCCACCCCCCCCCCCCCCTCCCCACGCGGTTGTTGCACATTTAAATTGGTCTGAATTTGTGTCGGGAAGTGACCCCCATCGAAAACGGGAGTCGATGCAGTGAGAGGGGTGAAACTTTCGTAATTAATAATCATATTTATCTTTAACGCGTTCTCTACAAGTAAGTCCTAACTGATTTTTTTTTTTGGAATAACGCATCCTAGCAAAAAAAAAAACAAAGGCTCTCTGCTGGATAGCGGTACCGGTGTGTCGTGTCGTGTGGGTATCATTCAAGGAATAAACTGAACCGCTAACATCAATCCCAAGGCGAACGGTAAGAAAGCAAACCACACCGGCGCTCTGTAACGGCTCTCTTTTGTCAGGGACTAAATGTCGTCGCATGAACATTATTTAGCTACACAAGAGTACGTACACAAGGAACATTGCTAAATCGACACAGGAGGGACAAGAAAAACAACGGGGATCATAAACGGTCGTCCTTACCGTCTTCATATGATAGCTATCCTTGTTTGTCGCGCACTTCTCCTCAACTAGATTCATCATTTGTTTAACACCTTTTGTTAGCAACTTTCCTCGCACTTTTCAGACATCCCCACCCCAATTAAAAATCTAACCTCCTGCCTTCGTAATGATTCTTGGCTTGAGCCAATTACGCGTCTGTCTCACGCATGGTATAACTATAATTATATAAAGTAAGCAACAACAAAAAAGGTGAAAAAAAAAACTTCTGTCTTACACATGCAAACCGCACCCACTAAATGTCTGCCGCTTAATCTACAGCATCTGATAATAAGGTTTGTTAAGAGTGGCGCTTGTTGTGCGCACCATCGTTTAATATGCACGCACGCTTACACTTGGTTTGTGTATCCTTTTTATATCCTTTTCTTTTCTTTGATATGAAACATTGGTGCCTAACCTTTTCTGAGGCGTATTCTTCTGGACAATACAATGACCCTCTTCCTTCACTTTACCTCTCGCCCTAAATCTACACTTTATGGGGTAATTGTTTTCCTTTGATTGATGTTTGCACGATTCAATCTTAATCACCTAAAGAAACATGGTGTGCCGTATTTTCCTACTAACTGCGCTCCCTTTGCTAGTACATTTTTACAAATTCCACTGACATGTCGGTAAACCAATACTTTGTCGATCGTCACCCATGGTGTGGCGTTGGCTTCCCTTGTGCGGGACGTTACAACAGCACACCCACCACACGTTTCCATACACGCTAAAAAGTTAGTTTACAGCAACTATCCCGTCTGCCCCTCCGCTTTATTGCCACCTTTCACCTTTTTTTGTCCATGCGGAGTGGACGGCTGCGGCTACAATACACTTCTGGTGATACTCTTTGCCACACAAACGGGCTCTGCTCATACTGCATTTCCTTTTTCCTACCATTACATTCCACTGCAAAAATTGCTCATCTCCCGGCGGGCAGGACGCGTCCCATCCTTAAAGGGGGGTAAGTTGTAGTAAAACATTCAATAAAGGTATTTACATTTGAAGTGGTGTTAAAAATTACTCGAAAGTGCATGCTCCTAAGGTTCTACTTCCTCTGTTTTGCACCTGCCACGCACTGTTCCCTAATATATGTAGATTTATATTTTACATAGCATTATACGCTTGCGTCGAAAATTCTACTCGTATTTAAAACAAAGTCAATCCATCTTATGAATGAGCGGGCGTTAATGAATAAGAATGGATGTAAACATAAGCCTTGTGGAGTTAATTTGCTCAACGGTTTACACAATTTATAGAAAACGAAACTAAATAACAGGGCTGCTCGATAATGTCTTGGTCGTGTCGAATCATTTCTTTAACGGAAAGGTTGCCGTGGGATTACAAGAGAAAGTCTTTTCATCGCCCAGAACGATAGCGTCCTGTTTAATGTTTGGCTCAGAAATCAACGGTCGTCCTTTGAAAGTGTTTGTATTTCAACATTCGCGAAGGCCCACCGGAAATTTATAAATTCCTTTTTCTTTTAAGGCTTTATCAAATGAAACAAATAAACGTTATCCCTCCCATTCGGCATTTATGAATTTACCCTTTTGTTGAATTGCCGCTGATAATAGCAACACAAGACACGGCGTGAGATTCGTTTGCTTTAGTCTGAGTCTGACCCCATAGTCAGATGCAATGAAAATCTTCAATTGGCCATTGCAAGAAAATTGCCGCGGGATTTTGTGTTGGGATCTTTGTTTTCCGTTCACGCACTGTCCTTCTGCTGTATTGTACCGTGCGCAGGAGAACACGCCCCTTCTCTACGTATTAAGTGCACTTTTTGCTGCGTTTCTGACACAAAAAAACCCTCACACACATTCTAAAGTTCAACAAATGCCAGACTTGGTTACGTGGCTAGAACGTCTTTCATTCGCCTTCGAAACTGCCACTCGTTCATCTGTTGTGTTCACAAAAGTGATTCCACATGTTCACGTTTTTCCTTCCTACAGAGCAGTCCTAGTCCCTAAAAAAGTATCCTTCGACGCATTACCCCCACATAGCACATGGTCAGCAATATGTTAATCCCAAATAAATTGTCACAAAAACTCAAGTGAAAGCGGTGTTCGGTGAAATCATTGCAGTTATTTGCTGTGCTGTTTCGATTGCGGTCGATTCTGAACAAACGAACATCCACTACACTACCTCATACTTTCTATGACTATCTCTTTCAATTTCAAATTCCACTTTTCCTCCATGAAAAATAAGAATGTTACATAAAAGAAGGTCGGAACATCTTGAATAATGTTGTTGACTTCAGATAGGTTTACTTAGCTCTACAAGCTTCTCCAGTGTAGAGAATATATTCAACCAAACTTGTACAGTGTACATGCACATAATGTACATGCACACAATGCACTCTTTTATATAGTGCATGTGTTCTCCTTCCCTAAATTACAACTGATTCACTATACATTCTTATTTATAATTTAAAACAAAAATACGCTAAACTTGACGTGAGCTAAAACCGTCGATCTTGGGCGCACGATCGAGTGGCGGAAAATGGAAATAATTAAATTAATAAAATAGTGAATAGAAAAAAAAGGTCTCTTATGTTGGACGTTGAGAGAGACAACTATTTAAAAAAAAAACCTTTGGAACATCGCTGGAAATATGGTGTCAGGTTGATCAGTGGTAATAAATAGCATTAAAAGCGCCCCCTATACTCTAATCATCCCAGGTTGATCCCATACTGTGGCGTGTATTTTGTCTCTCCCCGTACACATTGCCTCTCTCCTTCTCTCTCTCTCTCTCTCTCTCTCTTTCCCTCTCTACTGAGATTTGTGTTCAAGGATCACGTTCTTGTTTGATGGGAAAGACCCATGTTTGTTGTGTATCCGTGTGCGGCAGCCAACTTTCCTCGGCAGAACTGATGGCCGACGTCGCCGTTGATTCTTGGTTTATCTCTTGCTTTATCTTGGCCACCGCAAGCCGCACCCGTTTGCTGTAACCGTAGTACACAAATTCCGTGCACTGCCGCTTGGGGCGCAGTTCTTCCTGGCAGGATATTTCTCTCCGCCGTTTGGCAATTCGTGCGGGTAGTTTTGGTGGTGGTTTGTACGTTGCCTGCGTCGCTTGTGGTTGCCTGCGCCTCTTGACCGCCGGCTGCCGCTGTTGTCTGTTCTGCTTTACGTCCACTGCCAGCTCCCATTCATGGTAACCGGGGAAAATTTCGCATTCCCCTTCACTGAAGCCGGGAAACCGGCCCTCGAATGATTCCCACTCGTCGTAGCCTATCAACGATTCGTCGATATCGTCGATGCTGCCCTGGTTGCCGTTCGAGTGCGATCTTAGCACACAATCGCTGCCACAGTAGACGAACGCAAACCACTCGTACGCTCTGCATATCCTCTCTTCTCTCACCTTCCGTATGTTTGATTCCGGCGTGAGGTCCACCAATCGAGCCCAATTTTGGACACACATCGTCGCTGCCTCGGATTCAAACGTTCGGTCACCGGACGGGAGAGGCGAAGCGCTTCTTCTGCTGGATTGTCTGACTGACGTTCTAGGATGCCCCAACTGGCGGGTGTCGCTGCTGTTGATTGTACCACCTTTTCGTTCGCCAGTAGCGAACCGTACCCGACTCTCGCCCTCGGCACGGTTGTCCTCCGGTGGTCGTTCGTTTTCCTTCCCCTCGCCGGAGTTTACCGTGATCACAAATTGTTCATTTCCTATCGTTATCACCTCCATCTCGTCGATAGGCACGTTTACGACGACTACCGCGGGTTGCTCCTCACTACCGGCAGCATTCACTGCTACGACATTTGTCACGGTTGGATCCGTCTGGTCCATCGGTTCGTCTCCCAATGCTGGACCAAGCAGCATCATGTCACCTCCGAGCAGGTCGTTTTCTTTTTCCTGTATGACGGCTATCGCAGGAGGCAATGGAGCGCTTTGTACCGATTGCTTAGCAACAACCGGGCAGTCTACTTCGATACTTTTCCGCTTCGCCAGGGGAACCGCCGTTTCCTCCTGTACGTTGTCCTTCTGCTTCTCTGCCGTGTTCTCCAACACGTCCACCTCGTTGTTGTTGCTCTCCTCCGTGGTGGTCTTCGTTCGACTAGTGCTAGCATCAACAGCTTCCACTCCACTACTGCTGCTTTCATCGGTTTGCTCCTCTTCCACGCCACTCGTGGTTGCGTGTTCCGGCACAGACAGTGCTGTTTGTCCAGGGACAAGCTGCTCGCTTGTGGTTCGCACACTCCGCGCGTCGTCCTCAACGTCCGCCACGATCTCGTCAGTCTCTGGATCTTCCTGTAACTTTGCGCTCACACTCTTCCATTCCATTGCATCCACCAGCGGGCCCTCATTTTGTTGTTGCACCTGCTGCTGTTTCTTATGATTTGTCAGTGTTTTAATCTCCCGCAGCCTTTCCACGCGACGCACAGCAACATCCGTAGCGTTGGTTTTCCTACCCGGTGCTTCGTCGTTGTCGTCGTCGTCGTCGTCTTCGATGATGATAGGTATCGGGCTGTTTGACAGATTGCGACTGCCACGCGCGTCGCGCACGGGGCTTCCGGAGAGCGACAGGCTGCTCTTGCTGCTTTTACTTCTTCCGATCCCGCTCGACGTACTCTCCTCCATCGAGCTGCTGTACTGCGATTCGATCGATTTGGTCGACGACACCAGCATGGCGGCGGGATCCTCCTGAACGCGATTGGTAGCACCTCTGGCGGCCGGGACAGGTGGAACCGCACCCACCACTGTTGTGGCTGTTTGCGGCGTCGTGTTTCGGTTGGCGTTGGTGGTTTTTCTATTGCTACTGTTACTGTGGCTAAGCACGTTAGCACTAAGGTTAGGCACTGTGGTCATAGTGGTCGTAGTCGTGATCGGTTCAGCAGCAGGTGTCGTCGGTTTGACTGCACCAAGGAGCGTGCTGCTGCTCTGCGGGACCGTGCCAGCTCTTAACCGAGGCGGCAACTCCCCCCGCAGTCGGAAGCCCTTCTCCTCGGCCCGTTTAAATGCATCGTACGTGTTGCGTACGTTCTGGCGAAGCTGGTCGAACGGTTGCTTCTGGTGCTGATGGTGTAAGGACCCGGAGTGTCGCGTAGAGCCGCCATCCTGCTGCAACCAGCTGTGCTCTTGTAGTTCCCGCATCGTAATGCGCCGGTCAGGGTTGACCGTCAGCAGCGCTCGGACGAGCTCGCGCGCACCGTCGCTCACACCCAGCCACGCGCTCGAGCTTAGATCGAATGCACCGCGCCGAATGTTGGTGGTGATGATTTCGGCCTGCTTCGCTACCGACGCCAGATTTTCGTGGCCAACAAAGTTCTGCGGCACGAACGGTGCCTGACCGGAAAGCATCGTGTAGAGGATAACGCCGAGCGACCATAGGTCGGCCGCTTCGAGCGCGTACAATGTTGCCATCTGTTCCGGATCGATGACCTCCGGAGCTACGTACCCGAGTGTCCCGGCCGGCTCCCATGGACCACCTGGCGTATCGTCCTTTTCGCCATGCAGGGCCTGTGCGAAGCCAAAGTCGATCAATCGCAACCGCTCCAAGCCCGGCTCGCCGCCCCTTTCCATCAGTACGTTCTCGGGCTTCAAGTCCCGGTGGGCAAAGCCGCGCCGATGCACGAACGCGACCGCGTCGACCAGCTGGCGGAAGTAGTGCCGCACCTGCGACTCGGTCAGTCGTTCCTGGCGCTCGTTGATGTGCTGCAGAAGCTCACCGCCGTCGACCAGCTCGAGAACGACGAACACGTAGTTGAGATCATCGAGCAGCTCGACCAGACGCACCACGTTCGGGTGGCCCTGGCAGCGTCGCAGCGCCGAGGCCTCGCGCTGTGCGTACGCTGCCGTTTCCGGATGGTTGAACAGCACCTTCACGGCGTAGACGCTCTTGTGGTCTTCGCTGCCGCGCACCGGCCGGCACTTGAGGCAGACCGAGTACGTACCGACGCCGATTGCGTGATCCCGCGTCAGCTCATACCTCCTGAAGAATTCCGAGTACAGCTATTGGAAAAATAAAAAAAAAGAGCGATTGGTATACGGATGTAAAGAGAAGAAGCAAATCATTGACTTGTTACCTTCGAGGTATGTCTTCTAATTAAAGCCTCCTGCGGTCGCGTGTTATGGATCGGTACAAACTTATTCCGATCGGAGATCTTATCCGACAGTAGCTTTGGTGATACGAACGAGTACCCTGGTGGAAACAAAATTAAATCATTATTGAAGAAATGTTTTAAGAATAGCAAACACGACATCGTATACAGGGAATCTGTGAGGTTTCCATATTCACAATAAGCACAGCAGAGAAGAAGAAGATCTGCAGCCCAGCAACTTACCCCTGAACAACCGATGGCCGTTCTTCGGTGGCGTGCAGGGTTTGTCGACCGAATCCAGCAACGTGAACTCATCGCTGAAATAGGACGTGTCGAGCTCACTCTTCACGTCCGGCCGGAACGGAGCCGCTACGCGCTTGGCCACGAGCGACGTCCAGTTGATGGAGCGCAGGAACGGGTGCATCTTCAGCTCGGACGCGTCCTTCTTGCCGCTGCCGAGCCGCCGCCGCGGGTCCTTCGTCAGCAGCTTGCGGATGAAGTCGGTCGCCTCGGGCGACAGCCGGTCCGGGATGATCGAGTCCTCTTCCAGGATTTTGCGCGAGATTTCCCCCTGGCCATCATCGCTGTGGAAGGGCGAGACGCCGGTCAGCAGCTCGAACGTCAGCACCCCGACCGACCACCAGTCGACGACCGTGTCGTGGCCATCCTTGTGGCGCGACTTCACAATCTCCGGCGCCATGTACTCGATCGTTCCGCAAAAGCTGTGCGCGCGCTCCTTCTCGTGCAGCAGCTCGCGCGAAAGCCCAAAGTCCGTCAGCACGATGTGCCCGTCCGCGTCGATCAGTATGTTCTCCAGCTTGATGTCTCGGTACAGGATTCCCAGCTGAGAAAGGAGAAACGGAAGGTGTACGTTAGTGAAACAGCCCGACAGATCGTCACATTTAAAACCGTTACCTTGTGCAGTTGCTCGATGGCGACGATTATTTCGGCAATGTAAATTTTTACTTCGGCCTCCTCGAAGTGTTCGCGCTTGAAAAGATGCGTGAACAGCTCTCCACCGATCACGTAGTCCAGCACCACGTACAGCTTGGAGTCCGTCTGGAAGGCGTAGTGCATCGTTGCCAAGAACGGTGCATCAATGATTGCCTCCAATATCTAGCGAGTTCAACAAAGAGATAGAAAGTATTAAACAATGGATTTGTTCTAATGTTAAAAGCGATTTAAGAAAACCACCCAATTTAAGTTGACTGCAGAAAGAAGCTTTCGTAAACATTGCATTCCTCTGCCAATCGCATCGGCCTTTTCCCTTACCTTCTTTATGACACCCGTTCCCCGATTACCGTCGCAAAGCAGATCACTTCACACCCACTCCCCGCCGATCACTTTTAATTTTCTTCCCATCACTTCAAAACGGGAACCGCAACGTAACCCATTTAAAACGGAGAAAGTTAAACGCAGCAAGTGTGCGCTCACAAAAGCACATTCCAAACATTCCGATCAAGAAGGTCTCCGATCGCGTAGGTTAATGGGATACACACAAACGAAGCAAAAGCAGGTCAAGACAAGATACAGGGGAACAGAAAACTGCCAACAAAAATTTTAGCACACAAATGGGACGTGCAATGTTACCCATTTTTTCTGGCTACAAAAATGTAACCAGCTGCACAAGCACACTCTCACTTCTCTTCTCCCATGCCTTATTGCATGCGGCAAAAACTTGAACAAGAAAGCGCATCTTTCTTTGCTTGGTTCGTTAATATTCTTAAGCGCAGCAAATCCCATATGTTTCCCATCGGCCGTGTTTTCCAGGCTCATCCATACCTGGCGCTCGGTTCGCGTGTGCTCGGCCGTCTTTTCCTTGAGTATAACGACACACTTCCGCAGTACTTTCATCGCGTATATTTTGTTCCGGTCGATGCCGGTCAGCTTTCGCACCAGAAATACCGTACCGTATGCTGTGGGTGAAATAAGCAGGAAGAAAGAGTTAGCATCGTCAAAAGGTTGTAACTATCTAGGAGTACAGGTAACGTATCCGGTAAGCTCACCTCCCGTTCCGAGGACTTTCAACAGCTCGAAGTCGTCCAGGCTAACTTTGTCCTCTTCACATAGTTGAACTGTGGGTGAAACAGAATTGGAATAGGGTTATATTATGGAATTAATAAATTGCATTTTTGTTTGTTTCCACTGAAGTTTTCTCGAACTATTCCAATGGCATGTAAAAATGACTTAATTTCTGTTTTCAGTACAGCGCGAAAATTATCATATTACAGATTAGGTGGTTTAAGATATTCAAATATTTCATTTTAGATAGGTAGAAATGAACTCCGCTTGCCTGATAATAAATGGCAATGGACTTCCGTTTCCGAAGATTCTGCATACCAGCAATGATTTAGAGCGTAGGGGATAGGTTTTCTTTCGCCGATCACCGAGAATGGTGTCACGACACCAATCGATTGGATGGAAAACCTTGCCACCTTGTTGGAAGGCAAACGTTTGTGCCTAAAAAAAAGCAGCATTCTGCAACCTTCGGGTGGTTGGTTCCTCTCAGTAATTTTTCTGCCGGTATGTTGTATTGCCCACGTATATTTAGAGTCAAACGGAACAAACCGGATTAAACGGAGTTTCTGGCCAAAAAGCCGCAGCGAGAGCAAGAAAGGAACAGTTGGATGCGTTGGAGCATTAGGCGTTTCGAAGAGGGAATGCGATGCTTCAACCGGCGGGCGGGTGGCGGTGGGAAGCAACATGATTTGATGACCTACTTCTTCGCTTCGGCTACCTTCGTGCGCCTCCATCGCGGAGTGTTGGTGGGGACCTTCAACACCAGTATAACAGACTGCCGCGCATTGCCATCACAACTACAATGCAGAGTTCAACCGGTCTGGACTTCCACGACAACATCAACTCTGTAGCCGATTTCGTACTGAAGATTCATTGACGGTGGTTGCATTAAATGCGCCCAAGCAAGGCCCCCACCAACATGTAGCGATCCATAGAGATTTCCCGCTTTTGTGAAGCTCTTCTCGGAAAAGGTTACGTCCTAGCGGCAGCACCGGCGTATAGACAAATGGGCTGATAATTATGCAAGAACTTTAGTTCGTAACTGTGATTAGGCTAAACGCTTGAATACTCTTTATCAACCTTCCCAAAAGCATCCCCAAAAATCCATTTCTATGCAGACCAGAAAATAGAAGCCTAGAACGGACGTTGAATGACTTTCTTCCGTTACCCGCCACGCAAACTGTGTTTATGATGCTCACTTGTGTGTACTTTGACATACTGTTACTTTCCAGAAAGGCAAAGAAACGACGACGGAGAGCAACACGAGAGAAAGGGAGATGATTGCGATGCAGCGGTAAAAATCCGGCTCTTTACATAACTGGCGCGCGGCACGGAACCGCCAGCTTCCTCTAACCGTCCTTCCGCCTAGCGACGGTCTGTGTTTCGCCGAGCGATGGAAAGCGCCACGGAAAACATTTTCCGCTCTGTATCAGTGTGTGTGAGCGGAAACGTGCGGAGAGGAGGCAACTCTGCTCTCTCACTGTTCAGAGAATCTCTTCGGTGTACTTAATGAAGCAGTGTGCGAGTGTGTATCCGTGTGCTCGTGTTGGTAGAATGCAATCAAACACAAAAACACCTGTAGCGCAAACCCTTCACACTTGAACCTCTTCCCAACCCCCCCCCCCCCTCCTCACCCGTTGGCCAAGGGCCGACCGATTACGAGTGTTTTCGCTCACACACAATCACAGGGAATTCCGGTTCGTTCCAGGAATGTGGCAGGGTGGGTGGGTGGGGTTGTTACGAAGCATCCAAGGGCGGGAAGCACAACAAACAACGTCCGTCCGACGTCTCGCCGAGATCAAAACACCATACCATAGTGCTTCAAGAACGGGCGGTGTAGACTAGGACAGGCCTTCGGTACACGAAGCGTTACAAGGCGTTACGCAGAGCGAATGATCTTGAACATGAGCCTGCAGTTTATGGAAAGTAGAATATAGTAATTTCATTTGGCCGTAATCTTAAACAAATTCAAATTTTGATTTGTTTTTTCTTCATATTCTACCCATCTTCTCGTCTATCCACCGTTACGCAAAATGTATCCAATGGCGCAGCAGCATCTTGTTCGACCTCGTTTAAATGTTCAGCGCTGCCCCCCGACCATGCTTTTGACTTTATTGCTTTACTCCCATCTCCCTAACACCCCATCTCTCTCTCTCTCTTTCTCTCTCTCTCGTGTTTTCTCTTTCTCTTCACGCCAGCTTTGCATTCCATCCATTTTGCTTTGTCACGTTCTAAGGGATTTCTCTTTTATTTTTAAAGTTCATTTTCTTCCTCCGCTGTTTTTTTTTTTTTAGTGTGTGCTTGCCATGAAGGTCGGAAGAAAACGTTAGGCCAAACAGAAAACGGTTAAAACAACACATAAGCAATGGCGTCGTGCCTTCCCTCCTCTTGGAGCGCTCGAATGTTGCTTAGCATAGTGTGCAAACAGTGCCTTGAAAATCTGCACTTGAAATATAGCTCAGCTGGTGTACAGGTTGTGATCTCCCTGCAGTGCATGTGGTTTTGCATGAACATGCTAAAAGACCCAAAGGTAGAAGGAAAGTGACGAGGCGCTGAAAGTGAAAGCTAAAGATCGAAAACATCACACCAGAGATTGCGGCGCGGGTAGAGTTAAGCAATTCCAGCTTTTCACCCTCTAAAATAAAAGAAGCTGATCAATCGAATTGCACTACATATGAACCTAATTTAACCGTGAAGGAAGAAGCACCCAGTTTTACAGCTTAACGATTTTCATCCAACTGCCATGCGCGTTTCGCTAACTGTTTGAACATCGATTAGCTAACGACATAAAGCTGCGGATAGAAGGAAAACCCAAATTTCCCACCGAGATCACCTCTTCTTTGGTCGGTCTGTCTTTTCTGCAACGCTGGGGCCAAGCTAATGGGAGAAAAATTTCACTTTCGTTTGATGAAAGACCAACGAACAAACATCAACAAAATATGATGGTGAAAGTAACGAGAGTAAAAGTGTTTTTTTTTTGTTTCTTCCCAAACCCGGAAAGAGGAAGCGGAGTAACTTTGTGTGGCGAGCAAAAGAGATTCAGTTCAATTCCGGAACAGTTCACAATCACTGATCAATTTCTTCTGTGTCGATCGTGAGAGGACCAAAAAGAGGAAGCCCCAAGTGTTGATTCTTACTTCTTGACGTGTTCGAGCAGTGGAGATAAAATTTAAATCAACATCCACAAAATGCGACATCAAAACATGGGACAAGAAGAAACCGTTGTTTTGAAAACCGCGCGTATGAAAAGGGACAAGGGTCAGGAAACTATGGGTGGTGTATTTGTATTGGTTGTTGTGACTCTTCTTGGCACGTGCGTCAGAGGACTGAAGTCAATCGTACCGCTGATAGGGCACACAGACCGTGTAGAACCACGAGGCGGTATAGTAGCAACCGATTCTGATCCACTGTTCCACCAAGAGTTTATTAATCATACGACGTATTTTAAACAACTCTGTTCAGAGATGTGTGTAGGCAAAGTTGCAATTCGAATCCTTCCGATTGGAACTGGGTAGAGTTTATAGACGATTTTTAGGCAAAGAAAAGCCAACATGCAGAGAGAAATTTGTGTTCCCGCAAAGTTCGTAATGTTTTCTAATGTCCTTGTCAATTATTACTTTATGAAGATATAAAGACGCCATTCTGAACATTTACCAACACAAGTCATGTCACGCAAAACCCGCAGTCTAACGCAGAAATTGGAAGCGAAGATTAGAGCATCCCAATGCACGCCTGACGAGCGATAAATAAAGCAATAAAAATTGACGACACTGCACTCGATGATAAAAAATCTGAGAAACTGTTGCTGCTACTACTACTACTCCTACAACGGGGAAGAGAGGCAGAATTAGTGCATCGTTGCACAAGCCTGCACGAATACGCACGTCTGCTCACTACCTTTCGGCCATCCGCTAATTCACTCACCCCCCCCCCCCCCCCACCCCCCCACACACACACACACACAGGTGACTTGTACGGGTGCATAGAAACGCCGACAATGTAGGTAGCACACGTCGAGAAAAACAAATCCGATTGAACCTACCCAACGGCCGGTAGCAGCGCGAAGAAAACGACAAGAGATGAGGGGACAACACGATTGTACACGCGCCACGTTGACGCGAGCCGCACTCAAGTGGCAGGTTCCTCTCCTGCCACCCTTTTTCCATCGGGCAAGATATTTTTAGATATCTCTAGCGGGGTTCCACCTCCCGTTCCCCGAAGTTCTTCCGGCGAAGTTCCTACCGCCTTTTCTCCCAAGGGGGTACGAAAAAAAATAATCGCCATAAGCTCTGCGTGTCTACTGCACATTTCAATGCACCGACGGTGGCTGGGGGATTTACTTTTGCCAAAGGGAATTTATTTCACAATCAATGTCGTATGCCTAATAAAATTGAATTAAGCCTTTTTACCACGACTGCTTAAGACTGCTTAAATAAAGATGAAGTTAATATGGAGCGTAGTTTACCTAGCATACAATTAAATAAAACTCATGTGGCGCGTCGCTTCGATAATAGGTTCGCTTCCTTATCGATCGCTGGAAATCATAAAGTAATCGAACGTAAGTCATTGGGCAAGCACAAACAAAACATACATACCCTCCCCCTTCCATAGATCCGATAAAAACAAGCAACAAAAACATCACGCGCAAAGCAACGCAAAACAAAATAGATGCAACTGCACCACACGATGCACTAACGATTTTTTTTTCACGCTTGACGTGCTTGAGCCAGTGTAGATGGACAAGAAGGTATGTTTGTGTTGGTGCAAATAAAATATTCTCCTCAATATGATTCTAAGCGAAAACGACGCAATTCGATTGAAAGGGAACGTCTCTGGAACAGGAAGCCTTATGGCATGCGATAAGTAGTGTAAATGTTAGGAAAGTGAAGATTGTCTAGTAAGAAAGAAGAAGTGCCACTCCTAGAGATATTTTCACTTGCATTGATTTAAAAACCCGCGAAACTAAAAAGGTTTGTAATCACTTAGCAATGAGAAATAGTAAAACAGCAGTTTAAGTAAAGAAATTAAACAGCTTGAGAGAGAAACTTTGACGTGAGATTAAAGGTGTTTCACCAACAACAACAACAAAAATTAAACACTGCCATCCTTTCATATCTAGATGTCTCTGACGTACGAGCTCACCCAAATTTCCCCATCTAAGCTATTATCTTTGTTCAGTTGCATGGATCCAGTTGTTCGACAGACAAACAACGCCAAGTTACCTCTGCGCTTTGTTGTCTAGGTTCTGTTCGAATCGATTTAGCAGACGTAGTTTGGTGTAGCGGACAACCGAAAGCACTCAAATGGGACAGACTGCGACCCGTAAAAAGCATCCTCTAGACACAAAGTCATCATTAGTGAACAAAAAAAAAACACGCAAAATGGTGTGTAGAAAAGGTAAGGCATCGAGCTGCAGCCATCGAGCGTAACTTTACTTGCCACGGCGAAATGTTCTGCTTTTCCTTTTCATGTGTCCGTTTCTCGCGTGCATCGGAGTTTCTGCCCTTCGCCGCCCATGCAATCGATGGGGTGTTCCCTTAGCATTCACATTGCTGCAAATCCTGACCTGGGAGACGACAAAATACCAACGGACGCGTTCCCCCAGGCTGCGTTCCACCCAGCCGTATTCTGCCGTTGCTTGTGCATTTGAACAACCTTCACGAAGGTCGTCTGGCTCACCAGCCCAAAACCATCCAACAGTTCCAGCGTTTCTCAGGTCGAACTAAAAACCATCAAACTGGGACAACAGTTTTCTCCTGGCGGCGGCGCTTGGGGTCCGACAAGAGGGTAAAGGCAGCTCGAAATAACTCGTAATAACTGCTTTTCCTCCGAGCGCTGTCGGTCGTCGGTGGTTCGGGGAAAATGTAATCCTTCGTAGAATTACACTGCTGCCCACACATCACCACCTCCATCGTCAGTGTCTAGACGAACGTCTCCGATTTATGATCTAAATGTGCCACACTTTCACTGGAAGCACAGAGTGCAGTTAAAGGCAGCTAGACAGGAATTCCAATAAAAAGTAACGGAAAAATAAGCTGAATATGCCAACACTTGGGCTAGAGAATGCGCGTTTTGGATCGGGAGAAAATACTATCGCCCTTCGGCCAACTCTTCCATCATTTCATACTTCCCGCGAATGGGATATAATTTATCATGCTTTAACCCAGCCGCTTAATGGATGCTGCAGTTGTAAGGGAATCATAACTTATTCATTCATCAGAGTAAGATTTTTAAGGTACTTTGATGACAGAAATAAGAAAGTAACAGAGACGATAGTCTATCATTAGCATGTACTTTTAATCTGCCTTTGAAGCAGATTGGAAATTATTTCTGTGATTTCAAGTGTACGTTTCATAAGCGAAAGATCTGAACGGGCGATTATTTTACGCTGAACAACCCCACAAGCACCACAAAACACTATCGGAAGAAGCTTACCGGCCCTGGCGTGAACAATGGCACTCTATAACGCCATCGTTATCATCGCTTGTGACCATCAAACCGCGGTTTCGATGCCTCGCCACAATCCCGGGGGACGCTTCTGGTCAACGACCAACACAACACGACGGACGAACGCAAGCAACAATTTGATGTTGCTCCCCTCGCGATGACCCCAGACGAAACCCCCAAAAAAACGAAACCCTTTTGAACGAAGGCCAAAACATTTAAGGTCGATGTACACTTAAAATTATGCGAGCGCGATTGTCGCAGGAAAACATCAAAATGAGGGTTTATTCATTAGGCGGAGGTAAAGCAGAGAATCAAGCAATCCCTTTTTATGAATGTTTGAGTTACTTACACGAACATTTAGAGTCGAAGTACGTACACCAAATCTTCTAATTCGGTTTTGGATGGACGCTAGGATGGATCAGTTTGGGTAGAACAAAACGTCCAAATGGAGTTTCCCATCCCTAGAGTATCTCCTTCTTAACTAGCTGGTAACATTGAGAAATACCGCAAGAATCCTATCATGGTTTCTCGAGATAAGTTATCTCATAGAAACCCAAGTATTTATTTTAGTTTTGTCTAATTTTGTTATTCATGTTTCATTCGGTACATTAAATGGTAACCATTAATCGAAAATGTTTAACGAAAAAGACACATTGCACAGCGTTTTGAGGAGTTTAAAGGGCACGTTACAGAGTTTTCCGCTTTACAGCTCCAAACATACGTACACACAATAAGCTCCGGAAGCGGCGACCTTCACGATCGGTGACGGTGACATTGCACTTTTCCACAACCAGCAACAGCACAAATGCAAGTGTTCATTGTGTTTATGTTTCTCTTTTTTTTTGCTTCTGGCTGAGCCAACCAACAACCAACGATAGACGATTACCCACGAATGAAAGAAGATGTCGATGGAAAATCGAGGAAAAAAGCCAGAATAGAAAAGAAGCTTGGCCACGTGAAAACCGACGGGAAATAAAAGTTTGAGTTTGAGAAAAGCGGAACTGTTTGCTGCGGCCACGGAGGCGAAGAACGAAAGCGCGCAAACGACGACGAAGAAAAACAAAAAGGAAAATCCAACAGGAAAGATTAAGAAAGAGGCCACACACAATACGTCAAGCCAAGCCTGCAGCCAGGCTGCTCGGAAACGGTGAACATAATTTTCTCCCAAGTGAATTTTAAAGTGAAAATAACTGTTATTTTTATAAATCTATGCAACCACTTTCTTCTCGGTTGGCTGCTGCGGTTTTCCCTCTTTCTCTCTCCCGCTCACTTTGTGTGTAGCGAAGAGTTAGGAGGAAGTAAACCGCCAAAGGAAACCGAAGAAAACCTGAGTAAAACAACGATGGCTTTCTCGTTCTCTCTCTCTCTCCCTCTCTCTATTGATCAGACACCTTCTCTCGCTCCAAGGCCTCACAAGTACGGTTATATTCCATCGCAGATCAGTTGTTTTCCTGCCAACATCGGGTAATGGCGAATGTTGGTGGTAGTAAGGCACGCAACATGCAGCGCTACCAACGCGAAATGCGATGCCGGCTACACGAGATTACGATCTCTCCTCGCTGTATGTGTGTGTGCTCTTTACTGTCCACAGAAGTTTGACAGTTGGACGTGAAAAACTGCAAGAGAACACACCGAGAGTCATCTCGCTCCGTGTCCCGCCCGTGTTGGAAAACTATGTTTGTACATTTTTCAAATGCATTTGCGAACCAAGTTACAAGTGAGTTCGTTTTTGTAGCAGACAATGGTGAAGTGTGCGTGCACTGTGCTGGAATCACTTGTTTAGTCCTTTTGCTATAGTCTTCTTATTTACGATTTAATTTCATGAATACACACCGATTGGAGGATTCACGTAGAGTACGTGGACATAAACTAACCTTTAAGTTTTTCCCAGTTAGACAAGCTGGAGAAGAAGTACAACTATGTTGATCATCACTAGAAAGCATTTAAAGTTATTTTAAATGCCATGAAAAAATCATGAAAAGCATTTGAAATAAACGCTTAATACTGACGATTTTTAAAAACTCAAAAAGTAAATTTAAAAAGGGCTATGTAATATCGTTACAAGCGGCAAACCTCGTAACCTGTACATTGGAACAATTGTATGTCCGTGTGGGTGAAATATTTTTCTGAATTATTTCTCCACGTATTACGCATTTCGTACGCAACCCAACAGCACCAACCGCTTCGTTGCGTTCTTTTACGATGCGTGGTACATTTGCAAACCCGAATCGAGGTCAAAGTCAGTTTTAATTCTCTTGAGCCCGTCAAAAAAGGGACAGTGTGAGTGAGTGAATAAGCTTAACTTTGTGGAGCAGGGGTGTGTAGTGGACACTGGGCGAATTTTAACACTACAATACATCTCACAAGAACATCTTGTCACCACCGTTTCCTCTCGGATTCCCGATCATGTCCAGGAACGGCAATCCTCTCTATTTCATCACTTTCTTTTTGTCATCGTTCGACCAGCTAGCGATGATCGGGTAATGCGCACGTCACCTTCATCACGAAAAGGCACGATAGTCCTGCGGTAGGTTGGCCGTCGGCTGTACGATTTAGGGACAAGACCTCGTTCCAGTGCGCAGATCATAACTTTTGCCCAAAGGTAAAAGAAGGTTGTTTCTTCTACTGATGGTCGTAACTTCATGCTAACCGTCCTCTCCAACGCGTATGTCTCAAGGGTACAGTTTCTCGAGTAAGCAACTTGTTGCCGTCGTAATATATTTCATTCCTTTCCAATGTAGTAGCAAATGCCATCAATTGTAACAAACGTTACCAAACTGTTGCTCTGGCCCATATGCTTACGTAGAGAAGGAATGATTTGTTAGACGAAAGAGTATAGAGTAAACACTTACAAGGTTTATGGTTATATTATTCAACAATATATCCAATCAAAGGTAAATTGGTGTTTTAACAATTATAGAATTGTTCAGCACAATCTTCCTCAATTTCAGGAGAGGTCTCCGAAACAGGATTGTTTTCAACGTTTCTAAGAAAACTTCGTATTATTTTGTGCACTTGCACACGTTGGAATGTCAACAAAGTCTCATCTTAACTTATTCATGTAGTAACGCATTACAAAATTCAGATGGTTTAAAAAATGCAGAAAATTACATAGCTGCACAATAATCGAAGTTTTCATTCATTCAAAATAAACTGACCGGTGGAAGATTAATGGTGCAATCCTGCGAACTTTATGAGCACCCCATTACTTTTCGATCAGCGAGATGCGACAAGATGCATAACCATAAGAGTGGTTGGACTAATCTGCGAAAATACAGTGGATATTCGGACATACGACCATTAAGGCATGGGATGGATCTAGTACTTCCAAGTCTAGAGAGACATTAGATCCAGGCTCTACTAGGTGAGAATCAAAGCGCTAATAATTGACAGTTCATACATTTTCTGCCAAATTTCTTATTTCCTGCCTCGATTCTCGACTATTGAACTCGAAACCTGCTCTAAGGGAAATTGGCCACCTCGTTAAAGAGACATACAGATGCAGCAACTTCTCAGATGGAATGGTATTCCTCTTTCTATTGCCTTTTTGACCCATTAAACGCCCTTTCATTCACGAAAGCTGTTAATATTAACGTAGTACCTACCTTTGGTGTTAATTGTAGTAAGTCGGATCATCTCCTGGTCTCTCTCGCGCTCGCCGGCGTTGATTCTGGTGCCGGTATAGATCACGTCCTGATCCTCCTCCGGTCCGTTCTTGCCGTTGACGGTGTTGTTGTTGTTGTTGGCACCAATACCGCTACCACCAGCAGTAGTTGAGCCACCGTTCCACTGGTGTTGTCTATTGCTTGCTATAAGTTGCTGTTGGTTCTGCCTCCGGAGCTGCATTTCTTCGTGCTCCTCCACATCGATCACCTCCTGCACTTCGTCGTCGTCGTCTTCTTCGTCATCGTCCTCCTCTTCGTCCTCGACGTCCTGCCTGGCGCTCTCGTCCTGGTCGTCTTCCTCCTCGTCCTCTTCGCCCCCATCGGCGTTCTCTTCCTCCTGATCCTCGTCGTCTTCCTGCTCCTCACCGGCGGCATAATAATATTCGTCCCCCACCTCTTCCTCCTCCCCCTCTTCGCGGGCGTATTCTTGCAGCTGCCCCTCCTCACCCTCCTCCTCGTACTCTTCCACCTGCTCCTCTTCATCCGCGTCCTCGCCATCGACCTCCATCACCTCCTCCTCCTCCCCACCGTCCTCTTCTTCGTCATCATCGTCCGCTGGCCAGCTGGCCAAAGCATCCTCTTCATCCCCCATCTCGTCTTCTTCCTCTGCCTCGTCTTCGCCCTCGTCCTCATCGACGTGTAGGGATGAGGTGGTATCGGCAGTTCTGCGCGCTGCTCTCCTCTGGGTGGTCGAATGCATCACTTCCTCCTCCTCTTCTTCTTCCTCCTCCTGCTCCTCCTCCTGCTCCTCCTCTTGCTCCTCTTCCAAGACATCGTCGCCTTCGTCCACGCGTCCCCCTTCGACCGCTTCGTCCTCATTGGACTGTTGTTCCTCTTCGTCGCTGGTTGTATCGGAATCGACGATCAGTTGCGTCGGTCGATGCTTGGTCCCGGTACCACCGGCTCCTCCACCACGGCCAACCATCACGCTGGCGTTGCTGGACGGCACCGGTTGCGGCTGGCCGCGCATTTGCTGCAGCTTCGCCTGCTGCATTTTGTCGGCGACGACCTGCTCAACCAGCTGCGCCGGATGGATCGACTCCGAGAGTCCCTTGCGTCTGGCCGCGGCTCCTCTCCCCCGGCCACTTTTGCTGCTTGCCGCATGTGGCAGCACATCCAGTTCGCGAAAGTTCGCGCACAGACGTTTCTCCTGGCCGCGCGTCGCCGCCGTCCTGGCAGCCCGCGGACCGCTCGTCGGCAGTGGCTTGGCGAGCTGCGTTGCCCCGCCGGCACCATCACGGGTGCGACTTGTCGGCCGCATGGTCAGTAGCGGACTTCCCGCCGGGTACACAACGCCGCGGCGCACTTCTCTATGGCAACCAGACCTAGCTAGAACACCAATGCACTGCTACTGGCTACTTTGGTTTTTTTTTTCTCTTGTGGTTTTGTTCGAGAACCAAATCGACAACGCACCACACACGACGCACCGGTTTAGCAGTTTGGCCACCACCAACCCGTGAACGACGACGGGACCGAGCGTGGACACACTACCACCGCTTCCTCCTCCTGTGCTTCGCTCCTATCACGGTTGGGACAACGACGAGCGGCGGTGCGTACACTTGCCTATATCCAGTTGTTCCGCGTTCGAGCCACGATGGCAACACATTGTCGTTGCACAACTAGTACTCTCTCTCTCTCTTTCTCTCTCTCCCTCTCTCTCTTTTTTCTCTCTCCTTCTTGTACTTTTTTCCCGTCTAGGGCACCAACACCTTTCCGGTGTTTCACTCACTTAAATCGCACCTTCCTGCACGGTACCACAACCATCCGCGACTGAATGCACAGGCCAAAGGCAAATTGTAACACTTTCGGGAAACTTTGTTTTACCTCCTTGCTGAAATCACGCGAACGGAATAGATTATTTTTTCTTTCTTGCACTCCACCACCAGCGCCGAACGGGATCAGTTGTTTCGTATGCCGTTTTCGAGTGCTTTGATGCTGGCTGCTTCGCATCTGTTCAACAATTTTTCACCTTTCACAGAACATTCCCCCCCCACACACACACGCTTTTCCGAAAACATCTGTTTGGTAATTTAAAAAACCAGCGTACGTGAACGCACGCACGGTGAAAATTTAATTCAAGCCTCACCAACCGACAGGAACAATCTTGCTGGTTCCTCCTGAACGACCAAACGTACGTCCGACTTGTTTCTGCGCGCATCTACAACTACACTTCTTCACTTCACTCGCTGTTCGTCGCAGATCGGACCTTCCCCGATTGCTTTCGCTGATCTCCTATCCTCCGGCAGGCGGGCAGGACGGAAGGTGCGTTTTTCCGCGCGCGCACACACATCGCAGTAGCTGCTGAGCCGCGAGAGCAAAAATTCCTACTACCACTACTACTCGTACTAGAGAGAAACAGTCGCGCACTACGCGTGTAGCCCTTGGAGTTGGAGCTGTTCTTTTCTCTCGCTCGCACGGCCGCACGCGAATGTTGCCCGAAATGAAACGACCGCGAGGTAACGGTACACACCGCGGAATTCCTATACCAACACTGTCGATTGCGCTGGATTGGGGAAGGTGTAACGCGCGAAGGTTGCTGGAGCAAACGCACATCAGCAAGCGGTTAACCCCCCCCCCCCCCCCCCCCCTGCACTACGCGGCAAAAGCAACGCGCGGTTGGTAGATTTCCGCCGCAAACAACCGTGCCGCACCGAAAACAGCAGGTTTAGCGGAGTGGACCTTGCTTGCGTGTGTGTGTGAGTCTGTGGTTCTGCGTGCACTCGGTACACCTATACAGCGAGCACGCGCTGTTACCATCGAGGCACACATAAATGCTGCTATTTCCACGCTGATCAAACACAGGACCGATGAAATACTCTTCTTTTCGCCAGCGGCGCGATTTTTATTCTCGCGAGCGCGAAACTTCGCGCCCCCCAATGGTGGTATAGGTGGTTAAGCAATACCGCGCGAGCTGCTAGTGGTGTGCGAGAACAATCAGTCTGCAGCAACAACTGCTGTGCGCTTGTTGTTGATGGTGTGCGGATAGCGCCACGGTGGATTTGATTTTAGTTTTTTTGAAGGGACACGACATGAGACGACGGTGAGCTCGCGCTGCTGGAGTGAGCGAGCAGGGGATAGTGTGTTTTGATTTTTTAAACTTGCTTTTCCTCACACGCTCATCGTACTTTAGCGGTCACGAATCGGTTAAACGATTCACGCAACCTACGGTGATTCATTGCACGAGTGAGCGTTTAAAAACCCTTCTTCTACAGAACTCTACTCTAATCGTAGCATTATTATTTTTAAGCAATTGTACTTTTTTAAACAAGCCGCTTCTACACCATACGCTTGCACTGCGACGCGTGACAAATACCACCAAAATGCATTTACACTCACACCGTTTTGGCGGTGTAGCTATGCAGTCAATCCACCACGGCCAGAACCACGAGTGCAAGTAAAGGCAAAAGAAATTATAACCCGTACGAATTGTCATCCATAAGATGTTCAGCTCGCACGTCGTGGATATTTCGTCATCATCAGATAAACGATGCGCTACTATCAGTATTGTTGTGTTAAGAAAAATAAAGAAACTCCTTTTGGGTTTTATGGTGGGAAAACCCCAGTTACTTTTGAATTGGAATTTTTGGCGATTGGGAAATCCTCTTATGGTAACTTATTATTGTAAAACAAACATCCGCAGAATCTTTGGTTCCAATAATAATTAAAGAGCGGTTTACATGCTCAGGCCATTTAGGCACGACGTACATGATAATGTGAATTATCCTTTTTCAAATTGGATCCATTCCAACTATCAAATTGCACGGATCCTTTTAAATATAGTTGTTTTGGAAAGATAAAAAGAAAAAAACGAGTCCGGCTAATTTTACTCGCGTATCTTGACGCTAATGGATTCTGCCTTTAAGCATTGAAGAAAAACAGATACCATCTAAACTATTCCTACCACCATTTTGTCAATGCAATGAAATATAAATCCCGACACTGTTGAAGAAACAGATAACAGTAAGAAGTCTGAAGTAAATTTTCCCCAAAATTGTCACCTTTGTTGTGAAGAAAACTTAGAAGTTTGCAGATCGATTTCCTTGGGAAAGCCGTTACACACATGAACAAACGCAACAAAAGATGGCTTCATTAGCAAGTCGTCGGTCCACCTAAATTGGGCTCTATGGCAATAATACCATCGACCACACGATGCATGGGTTTGGTTTATCCAAATACTTTACCCCACTGTCCGTCGATTGTAACATTGATCAACCTTGCACTCGGTCGACACCGGACCGTTGATTAAAAATTCGGCCCAGCACCTTGGATGCACTTTACAGCGATTCGGCATAGGTTATAGCATAGCATTTTCCGATCAAGAAACCTGCGATTTCGCTTGGAACACGCACCGCTGCTTTCGAACACCGAACGATTGTACAACCAACAACAAGCACAAGAATTTTCCACTCTATAACTGCAAAGTTTTCAGTTTATTTGCAGTTTCTTCAATTGGACTTGGTTTTTACTCTACCGAACCGAACACCGAATAATAGTCCAAGATGGCGTTACAAAGTTCGCTTTGACAACTGACAAGATTTGTGTAAGTTTCATGGGCGCTCGCATGTATGTCTATCTCCCTCGCGTCCACGCACTTTGATAGAGCAGTACGGGCACCAAAATACCATTCTTTCGTTCGTGTTGTCCTTCGGTGAAAGAGTTTTTATTTCGTCCTTTTCGCACACAGCACAAACACACTGAATCTGAATAGCAACACAACGCGCTCGCTGGTGTTCAAGCAGTAGTGTGTGTTGCCCTCGTTTCTACTTTTATCAACTTTTTTTCCCCCAGCACGGCAAACGAGGAAAGGTCGATCCAACTCTTGATGCTGCGATTTTTAAACGAATCTCGCCGAACAACACGATGCCAATATCATTCGATGAATAGCACATTTAACTCACTCACTATTCACGTAGTTTTCGTAGTTTTTCTAAAAGGCAAGTGGACGACTGCAGCGATTGGAGCGTTTTCGAACAGACTGCGACTCTATACGAGTGCGGTCTAGTGTTGTCAATCCAACGAAAGTGACTCATGAATTAGTTCCAATGTCCCAGCAGGAATACGACTCCACTGTTGAACCCATACTGATAGTCGTCTTCCGACTACCTAATATATTCAACTGGTGTAGCTTAGCCGGAAGCATTTTACGATTAAAATATTTCAAATGAACACCTGTTTAACTACGTTTGTTTATGAAAATCATACAGACCTGACCTGAACTACTTAAGAAAAGGAGAAAATAACTACTAGATCCATTATTAATGAGCAACGCTCTGTCTAAAGTGACATGTGAAATTTCTTGGTGTGAGTGTACAACGAAATCAAATTGATCGTATGTTTTGATTCGTCTCGCAAGGCGCGCAACAGGAAAATTCATCGAACTGCGGATCGTTTGAACCTGTCCAAATGTTTGCCATACGAGTTTTTTGCATATCAACTCAATTCAACCGTTAATGAACTATTCCTGGAATTTGTTAAGCGAGTTTTAAACCCAACAAAATTGTTTACTTCCATTGCCATGCCACCTGCAAATCAAACTGGAATTCAAAAGTTATTCAAACTTAAAAAAAACTACAAAATGGTTTTTTGTATTGGTACATATGTAAATTGAAAATCAAGCTAAGCTCAATTTACATATAATTCGTTATTATATAACAGGATTATCTGTATATTTCTTTGAAATAAATTTTTCGTGCCGATATATACAACGGGAATGCTCCAATTTGCATTGCTACCTGTAACTACCAGAAAGCCCTAAGCTAGACCTTGCTAACCATAGGTT
Source organism: Anopheles atroparvus (assembly GCA_914969975.1). Taxonomy (NCBI): domain Eukaryota; kingdom Metazoa; phylum Arthropoda; class Insecta; order Diptera; family Culicidae; genus Anopheles; species Anopheles atroparvus. The sequence goes on along the minus strand of CAJZCY010000002.1, from coordinate 30,305,831 downwards.
TAGTTTTACATAATGCTAAAATGTTTCACCAAGCGAGTGCTCCCACAGGAAAACGTTTAATGTAGAATAGCGCTATCGATAGAATCGAGAACAAGGCGTAACTACAAATTACTCCATCTTTGCCCCGTTACTGCACACCGCCGATGCACATGCAGTGTATCATTTGTGACTGGTTGCACTTGTCGGAGTAAAGGTTACGACATCACCATACACCTTCGGGTTTGGTGCATCATCGTCATGATCAGTTCCATGCGCACTTCATTACGACAAGGTAACAGCCAAGCATGGAACTAAACAGTCGCGCCCTTGTCCCAGCTAGGCAGACAAATTTAGCACAAGCGTGACCTCCAACAGCAAATCCTCGTTTGCAAAGCCCGCCAAACTCAACCAGTCGCCGCAGCTGCATGCGAAATTCATAAAAAAAAAGATAAGATATGGCAAGCGCAAAAAAGATGCAACATGCTAGTACGCTAGAAAGAGAATAGCGGTGGTTGCACAGTAATGATAATGGATGCTCTGTGATTCAGCGAACCTGACGGGTGCACGAATCAACCAGTCGATCAGTTCTTAAACCAGCGCCGTTCAGTACAGTTCACTGTGAAGTAGCAAATTGCCAACCGGAAAAAATGACTTCCTACCTGGAGGATGTAGTGGACTGGTTTCTCAGTAGCTCTGCTCTAGTAAATTATTGGAATTACATATTCCCTGTACTGGTGGGGCTATACTTGGCCATATCGCTTTACGATAAGCATCGCTACGGAGGCAAGAAGAAGCTGAGGCTAACGTCATCTCCGGGGGAAGGTTCTCAAGCAGCCGGTGGCAGCGCGAAACTTGATGGAATTGAGTACGTTGGAGGTGAGTAAATGTGGGACGTATGGATTAGAACGATGAAGTAGAAATAATTTTGCATGGTAATGTTGTTTTTTTTTTTTGCTGTGGAAGAATTTGAACAAGCCGACTACGATCCTTCACCGGCTTTGGAAGATAAACCGCACGTCCCGTTCGTTGGTGCGACCGTTACCCTCGCAAAGGACCCTCTGGAGGCCGCCAACCGCTTCTATGAAATCGTGAATGATCGACGCAGTGTGCGCCGTTTCAGCCGCCGTCCGGTAGATGCGTCCATCATCGAGCGGTGCATTCAGGCCGCAGGAACTGGCCCAAGCGGAGCGCACACGGAACCGTGGACGTTTTGTCTGGTGTCGGACAGCACGATCAAGAAAAGCATTCGCGAAATAATTGAAGCGGAAGAGCTTATCAACTACACGCAACGGATGGCGAAGCAGTGGGTGACCGATCTGCGCCCGATTCGCACAAACCACATCAAGGAGTACCTCACGGAGGCGCCACATTTGATACTGATTTTCAAACAAACCTACGGCTACAAGCCGGACGGGGGCAAGAAACAGCATTACTACAATGAAATATCGACCTCGATTGCGACCGGAATTCTGCTCTGCGCACTGCAGAGCGCGGGATTGAGTTCACTCATCACTACACCGCTGAACTGTGGGCCAGCCCTGCGAACCCTTCTCGAACGTCCGCCAAACGAGAAGCTACTGGTGTTGCTCCCGGTGGGTTATGCATCTGAGGATTGTACAGTGCCGGATCTGCAGCGGAAGTCGAAAGAAGAAATCATCGTCCGGTTTTGATGAAGCTTCGATAGGGTGCGATTCATTTTTTTTTTAATTCAAGAATTATGTATCGAACTGGTAAACTCTGTGATAAGAGTGCACATGTTCGTCAAAGGTCTTTAAAATACTGATAACACTAATCAGACATCAGATAAAGGAGGAAGAAAAACGTGAGCGGTTTGTGTTTTGGCTAAGATATTATTTTCTCATTTAGATTTATTATTCTAACCCCAGGTTTTTATGATAACAGTTTATTGCAAAATAAAAATACAGGTAAAGCAAATTAAAATTTTTACAGCAATTAACAGATAAACATAAACAAAAAAGTAGAAAAAAAAGATTTCAATGTGCGCGACCGTGACAGGACTCGAACCTGCAATCTTCGGATCCGAAGTCCGACGCCTTCTCCATTAGGCCACACGGCCTGTTGAAAATCACATCGTTCGGACACAAACTGCTTCTCTGTGCCTTTTTCGCTCGTGTACTGCCTATCTTTAGGCGTCCTACTGTTGATCACTGTTGGTGTGATGCGGTTTACTATTACGTTCTACCCGTACGAAACCGTGTTACGATGCTAATGTCCGATCTCTATCCGTTCAGGTACATTTATGCAAGTGTACCTTTTTAGCCGTATTTTAAATACTGTGTTCACCAGTAGAGACTTAATATTTGTTCACGAATTGATTTCACATTGAAGTGAATGCCTTCTTCATTCCTACTTCCTGGATCTGCTTTTGCTTCCTTCGCCTTTGGAAGCCACCTTCACATGTTCCTTAGTATCTTCGTCATCATCGTCGCTGTCGTCGTCCTGCAGCAGTTCGTTCAAATTGATTCCTACCAGCTTGTCCGCTTTGGCCTGCGCTTGGGTGAGGAAAAGTTCCTTAAGAAATTTTAGTTCCTTCTTTTGGTTGTCGATTTTATCCTCCAGCAGTTGATTCTTCATTCGCAGCTGCTCCACGCGCTGTTGCGTTTCTTCCGTTTTCTGTTTCGATTTAACCCGACTTCGTTTGACGGCCTAAAATGGAAGGGCAACGTATTAACACCGGTTACCGCTGGGTTGGTGGTGGCTTTCATCATTTCAGCGTTATGACGAAATCCTTGAGTTTGGTTACCTGATTATTTCGGTCTCGTTTACGACGATATTCGTCATCCTCCTCGTCGGTAACGGACTTTCTTTTAGGCGGCATTCTGACTAACAAAATCAACACAATTAAACCAACGAAGATTCTTCAATTTCAGCTACGTTAATTTGATATCCTTTCCGCGCACTATCGCACACTTCGCGGACCACGAAACGTTTTTGTAAACAACAAACTTTGTTGCGTATTACTTGACAGCAGAATTTTTATACCGCAGCCCAAATTGTTTAATACATGCCCTAGTGGTTGCACATTGGATTGAACAAATTTTGACCTTCAAGTTTAAATCAACAAACCTTAGCTTTGTTAAACATAAAATGAATGTGGTTGAAATAAATGGAATCAGATCATTTAATGATATACTGCCAAATCACATTTATTAAATTGGAGGATTGTTTATGATGTGCGAAACGCTCTGAACAACCATTAGGCACGCATAATTCCATGCTGTCAAATGTGACATTACCATGAACCACAACAATACTTCCCATGCGGTTTCGAGTGTCGGCACAGCGTGGACGGTGTCCGCAAACAAATTGGAATTATCTGAAGAAAAAAACCTTGCGGTAGGATGGCTATCGAGTCCGGTAAGGTGAAGAAAAAGTCCGAGAAAAAACGGTACTTCGACCATCCGGTATTGGACGAGGCCAAACCAAAAGAAGCGGTCACCGGCGTCAAGAAGCCCACCAAAATAGTATTCACCGACAACGGTGAGCAGCGTGTGGTTCCGGTCGAGACCGGCGAGGGCAAATCCTCGGAAGCGACCGAGCAAGATGAGTCGGAGAAAGGTGGCAAACGGAAGCGCACAAAGGGAGTACATCGTGGGAGCAGTAGTCTAGTAACCGGCGACGATGGTGAAACTACCAAGCGCTGGTACGAACACTACGATAGCTTCAATACGCAGGGCGAGTTGGTCGAGCTGAAGGATGCAGAAATACTGGAACTGAGAAAGCTCTGCCGGGCTGCCTTCGATGCCGAATGTCGCGCGCGTCTTAAGGACAATCCGCCCGACGGGAAGTGGCTGCAAAGTGCGATGGAAAAGGGAACGACGCGTGATCGGGCCAGCTCCGGTGCGCTGCTTGTGCAGACGAATCCGTTCTGCAACCTGCAGGCGCTGGAAACCGTCATTGGTATGGTGAAACCCTCGAACAAGGGCCACCTGGATGTGGTGGAAGTGCTGACGGACTTGATGCTCAATTCGCTGATGCCGTCGTTTCGTAAGCTGATCCCCATCCAGATGCGCGGTGCCGACTGGAGGCATCTCCAGAAGCAGGACATCAACAAGGGGCTGCGCGACGCCGTGTACGCGCACTGGCTCTTCGAGGAGCAGCTCCGCGAGCTGTACTTTAACTTCCTCACCAATCTGTCCGTGATACTGCACTCCGGGCAGGATGCTAGCAAATGCAAAACGATCGTTCACGCGTCGAAGCTGTTCGGGAAGATCCCGGAAAAGGAAGCGTTCATGCTCACCATGCTCGTGAACAAGCTGGGTGATCCGTCGAAGCTGGTAGCCGTTAAGGCGCTGTATCACCTGGGGAAGATCGTGCAGCAGCACAGCGCCATGGCGTTCGTGGTGACGAGCGAAACGGAAAAGCTGCTGTTCCGCAACAACGTGTCCAATGCGGCGCAGCACTACGCCCTCTCCTTCCTGTCGACGATCAGCGTGTACGGCGATGACGCCACCTGCAAGAAGATGGTGAACGTGTGCTTCGCGTTCTTCAAGATCCTCACCGACAAGGGCGAAATCAACTCGCGCACGATGCAGGCGATCCTGACCTGCCTGCGCAAAGCGATCGGAAGCATCAAGCGCGAAGTCCACCTGCCGGACATTGTCAAGCCGGAGCTGATGAACGTCATCTTCCGGATGGTCCACCTGGCGGACATTACCGTCGGCTGCCAGGGCCTGTCGCTGCTGCTCGAGGTGACCGAGACGCGGGGCCCGGAGCAGAACCGGTTCTACAATACGCTCTACCGGAAGCTCCTCGATCCGACGCTGGCCACGGTGGGGTCCCGCATTTCCAACATTCTCTTCTACATCCTGCACCGGGCCATGCAAAACGATCCGCTGCCCGAGCGCGCGCAAGCGTTCGTCAAGCGGTTGCTGCAGGTGTCGTTCTACTTCTCGCCGTCGCGCGTCTGTGCCGCGCTGATCATCATCAACAAGGTACTGCGGAAGCGCAGGTACCTGCTGCTGGACGGAGTGGCTCCGGATGAGCCGGAAATGCCAGCCAAACCTACGTCCAAAAAGGGAAAGAAAACGAACGACGACAACGGGAACGACGACGACGAAGGCCAGCCGAAACCGGTGCGCCGTCCGCTACGGTACGACGCGTTCCACCGGGCGTCGGAGTATGCTGGGGCGAACTATACGCTGAAGTATGAATTGGCCCGTTATCTCTCCTACTTCCATCCAACGGTGCAGAAGTTCGCGAAACACATTCTGAGCAGTAAGTAGAAGGCTTCACGGACGATTTTGAGCGTGTATCTACAGCGTACATCTAGGGGCTTAACGAAAACGATGGGTCTGCTTGAGGTTCACAGGTGTATTTGATCACCTAATTTTCCTCCCTTTCTGGACAGATACCGTCATTACCTATTACGGCGATCCGCTCCGTGACTTTTCGCTCGCCCAATTCCTCGAGCGGTTCTCGTTCAAGAACCCGAAGAAACCGCCAGCGACCACCGGCGACGGAAGCAATAAGCGCGTGTTGGGTTTGGTACAAAGAAAAAAAGACTACGTGCCATCCGGATCCCGTGGCCTACCGGTGGCGTCGCTCACCAAGGACCAGTGTACCGAGGACGAACATTTCATATTTCAGTGAGTAGAAGATTGTTTCATTTTGAGATGATGAGATTGGCAATTGGCTAATGTTTCTTTTCTCTGGTTTCTGTTTCACGTGTAGGTTCCTCGACCAAAAGAGGGAACGCATGTTGCACGCACTGGAGAAGAAGAAGGCTCGTCAGAAGAGCAAGAAGGGCAAGGACGCCGACGACAGCGAGGACGATGAGGAAATTGATTCGGACGTGGATTCGCTCGACGACGACGAGTTTGACGCGTACCTGGATCGGCTGGGCGTACCGGGTGGACAGGACGGGGATGCGAACATGGATCGGGAGGAGCTGGACTTCATGCAGGAGCTCGGGCAGGACATGTCCGCCGGCAACAAGAAGGGAGCTGACAAAAAGTCCGCCGGCCGCAAGAATGCAAAGGCATCGCAGGAAGAGGACGACGAGGACGGGTTGGACGATTGGGATGAGGTGCCTGGTGATGAGGAAGACGACAACGACGACGATGAGGATGAGTTTGGCCCTGGTGGTGGCGATGACGACGACGAATTCAGTGACGGTGGAAGCGTTTCGCTGGAAGAAGGCGACGATGACGAAGGTGAGGAGAACGATGGTCCGGCTGTAAAGAAGCGCAAGAAGTCCGCCGTTTCCGTTGGCGGTGTGAGCGATCGGGACTTCGCCCGGAAGTTGAAGACGACCGACATGAACTCACTGTTTGCCGCGGCGGACGACTTTTCCGAGCTGCTCGAGCGTAACGTCGATGGACCGCCGACGAAGAAGGGTGGCAAACAGAAGAGGCTCAAGAAGAGTAAGATCGCTGGCAGTCACGGCACGGAGGGGGAAGTGTTCAATCAGGATGAATCGTCCGCGAAACAGATGGCGTGGGAGCAGACGCGGTTCAGTGGAAAGAATCACAAAATGGGCGGCGGTGGTGGCGGAAAGAAACAGTTTCGCCCTAAAAAGTCTGCAGTGCAGGGAAAGAAAAATGTCCATGGTCGTGGTGGTGCTGGTGGGGGCGGTGGCAAGATGTTTGGCGGTAAAGGAAAGCCAAAGAACCGGAAGTAACGGCCAGACTGCCGTTGTACCACACAGATACAGTTTGGAAACTAAGCTGTTACAATATAGCAAACGAAATAAAATAGATTCTCTGTCTAAATGTCTCTTAAAAACTGGTTTGGTACTTTCTCCAAAATTGTTGTATGAACTATGGAATTATTTGAAGACCTAAAATAAACATGCAAATGTTAGTAATTAGATTCCTGAAACAACATGTGCAGCTATGTTTGGGAAAAAATAGACTGCATCGGCCGGGAATCGAACCCGGGCCGCCCGCGTGGCAGGCGAGCATTCTACCACTGAACCACCGATGCTTCTTGCTTACGTTGATATTGTAATTATACAATTGAAAAAACTGAAGCAAGATATTTTTCGTTTCCAGATGGCATTTTTATGCTTTTGCCTGTCTTTTCATAGATGCTATGTTGTGATATTGCAACAAACAGATGGTAAATTGTGCAACTATTGAAAAGGATGTGAAACACAACATGTATTTTTGTTCGTTAATATATTTCATCATACTTTTTCATTTATTGATTGATGCCTATATAAGAAGGGTTTAAGTAATCGTCGACCATCTATTTCTTTTTTTTTCAGATGAATGCTTCCGCAATTTTCGATCCAGTCAGCACGCATTATTTTTGATTTATTCGTTTCATGATTTTTCATATCTTTGTCATGGATTCTTTAATTGTTGTTTTTTCAACTACGAATCAAATTCCGATTGTTCGTGTTATGCTGATTCTGCACGCGCCTGTAATAAGATTTGAATTATTTCCTTCCACTTACGTGCACTATGTTTCCCCGTGTTACTCCAGGAGATAATATCGTTTTCGATAATTATGAACCAATATTATACGTTGCACTGCCGCGCCTCACGTTCATTGGAATAGTGATTTAGTTTTTGTGTTGGCTGTATCGTTTAGGAAACGTTTCGCACAGATCCCTGCTTGCTGCTATTGCTGAAAACGCTGAATAGTATCCATCTCTAGTTTTTGATTGAGCTATTATTGTATTGCGTAATCTATCGTTTGTCTGGTTTGTGTTAGGTTTTGTTATTTTCTTTATATTTCGTGTTAGATTATGCGCTCTAAGTTTTCTATGTCGCCTATTTGGTTGCGTTGATCGGTTTTGTTTTTCCGTTTCAAACCTCATATCGCCTTTAGTAACAACTCTGCTGTTTGTGTTTTCTTTGATTTCGGTTTTTGTTTATTTTTGATTTCCATCATTTTGATTATGGGCCATAGCGTAATTGAACGCGCTATTGCCTGTTTTACAGCACACGTTGCTTGCTTCGATCGAGAGTTTGCGATCATGTTTGCGTTGACTTTAGTGGTGGCAAAAGATTGATTCACTTGATGGTATCGGCGTTTTGGATGTTGCATTTGTTTTTGTGTTCGTTTGCTTGCTTTTGCCTCTAACCTTTGCCGGCAGAGAAGAGAACCGCGCGGGGTGAAAAGGCCTAAGGTAGGTAAGAAGTTGGAAGAAAGTGATCTAGCATGTTTCTAAGCTCAACACCAACCGATTGTTCGCTCTTCGCGTGATTTCCACTATAGGCTCTAAACCGAACGCACGCACGTACTATCAAACCCCTAGGGTGCTGCTAAACGCTAGGAAAAATGCTGGAAGCAACACTCTATTGCGTTTCTTTCGCCGTTTGGTCGGTTACAATTGTTGTTATACAGTATCATATGTATGTTCGTTGATTATTGAGAAGTGAACGGTTTTACGGTGTTTCGATTTGATAACTTGTTGTGTGTGTGTGTGTGTTTTAATTCGATCATCGCGAGTACGACTGAGAAAAAGAGCTTAAATAATGTAACATTAAAAAAAAACCTTCCATCGCGAGACCACGGGATGAAAATTCCGTTGGCTGCTTCGGTTTCTATCCACCGTTCTATGTAGTATTCCGTTGCTATGCATATGGACGTGCCTGCTTATGTGTGATTGATTGAGTAGTTTTGCTAGTTTTGGTTTTTAGTTAATCCGAGGTTCGCACGTTATCTGCCCACTATGGCGACAAAATCTTAGTAGCACAAGTTTTATTACAGAATGTACGGGAAAACGGTTTCGTCTATTGCATAGAGTGCGGAGCGCACACGAGATGTATCTGGGGTGAATTACACGGCTTATTTCATGGTTATTGATGAGGCAACCGAAAGATGCAATCGTATTCTCGCACCCCCTGGGGCAAAGATGCCATTGCCCGGCAGCATCTGAAGACATCGAGAAATAGGAAAACCATGGGATTATTTTTCCCCGCGTATTTCTCCGATGCACCCAGTGCAATCGCTTCGTCCACAACTTATCATTCCTCCCTTCTCGAATTTCCAAAGGGAGTCTCGTTTTTGCACAATCGGCATCGATTCCGTTTGTTTCGTTTTTCAATCTTGATTGGCCTTTCTGCATAGATTTGGTTTTCTGTGATTTTGCCTTTTTCAATACATTTTCCTATCGCGCTACATTAGACTAGAAAACAGTATGTTGGTTGCATCCTACAGTATCGTCTATCATAGTCTCTAGATAAGTAGATATCGTGTGGTTTTCCCCCTTTTGTTGTGTTCGTTCATATTTACCTGCTTCCTTTACGTTTTCGTTCTTAATTAAATCCTTTTTCGCACACCTTCATTATAGTTCCTTTTTTTCTACCTTACCCTGATCATGTTTTACAGTTTCTTTTAGGCTTGCTGGATTTTTAAGTGCTCCAGTGTTTCTGTATTATTGCATTGCAGCACGCTGTGCAAGTTTGCCTCGGCTGGAAAACTGCCTCGCCATGAGAAGAGAGAAGTGTCCTCACACCTAACGATAGTGGTGCTGCCTAGAGAAAGGTGAGACGTTGCTAGATGAGATTCACGGTAGCTCCCCTTCGCCATCCTCTGCGTACCTACTACCTTTATATGTCTGGCTGTGTTTATTGTTTAGCTTGCTGGAAAATGTAGTCAATTGAACCGCTCGAATTTTGGGTGATACAAAAAACCTTATAAAAACGTGTTCACCAAGGGGAACTTTTTCATCGCTCAAGCTTTACGCATTCTCATACCTCTCCTTTGCTGACGCCCTTTTTTTCTTTTTATCTCCCGGTCACCTGTGTGTTTTCGTAAAAATTGAAAGAACGAACATTGAAATTGACGAGTCTAACCAACCAATCGCCCCTTTCTCCTTTCCTACGCATCTAAGAGTATCTTTAAAGAAGTGATTATTTCATTCCTGAACGCGCGACTTCACTAGGGCTTTCCGCTAGACTTCTTACCTTACTTTTGTATTTCGTTTGTATCATTATCTCATAGCTACGTTTTTTTGTTGTTGCTGGAATTGTGCCCACCTTTGCTCCACGATCGTTGGAAATTACAGACTTTTTTTCATTGAAATGTTCATGGCGCGTTGAATGTGTGAATGCAAAAAGGGCTTTAGGTTGAGGCAAAAAACTCGCTCTAAATCGGTGTTTCACAACAAAAGGACATAGGACCTCCAGACACGTTACGTTTATGTGATACAACTATTCGTTAGAATCGGCGCTAAACACCTGCTTCACCGGCTCCCATCCTATCCAGTCAGTCTTCATCCTTCACGTAAAACCAATATAGTTGCCAAAACACAACCGATTTAAACGTTCTCCTTCCGTTACAGTTTTTCCTCTTCCTAGGCGTCCATTACCGTTTCTAAGATCACAAAATTAAGAAGTGGAAAATGAATCATATAATTGATGGTCCGTCGTAAGTTCCGTCGTGCTGAAGGTCCCTTCTTCAAACCATCCCGCTGACTTGGTACACCCTGTCTTGTCTGTGTTCAATCGAGCTGTGGGGAGCTATAGTTCTTTTGTTCTAAATGTTTTCTCCGCTAAGAAGTAGGTCCACGCTCCCCGACTCCGTTTCTTTCTAGTCTAAATTAAACCTCTTTATAATTTACATTCCGCCCGGAGAGTTGAGAGAGTTTACTGATTGATTGCACACGATGTGCATTTGATTAACGAAATCGAAATAGACTTATGCTGATTTACCCTAAGCCCCATTTGAAAATCTTGCGCTTTTTACGATTCATCGAGCATCGTCTTCCCCGGTGGTTTTCCGCGTAAATTCCACAGCAACATCATTCAACTGCCGTCTGCATCTTTCATTCGTTCCACAGTATCTGGCTACGGTGTCCTTAAATGCTAATCCCTAAATTTTCATTATTTTTAGTCATAGCTTCAAAACAATTCTATGAGCTCAGCTTCTACAGAGTGGTCAGTTTGCCTCAACTAAGTGAACTGATGGTGGGCGGGAGGTTTAGTTAATCTTTTTGGGGATTTTTTGTCGACTCTTTCAAGATCTCCACCACCTTCCACCATCGTGTCTTTGGTTCTTGGTTGGAAGTTGAATTTTTCTATTGTGTATTTTCACACGGCGACCGCTCCCTGCTTTGTTGCGAATTCACAGCACACAGCCTTACGGAGGAGGCAAGCTGCGGTGGTGGTTCTCGTGCGTCACAGCTCATCAATTCCGTCGCCGCCGGCGGTAGTCGTCGTGCCGATGGTGCCGTCGGTCGATCGTACCGCCACCACCTCCACCATCGTACGACACCAGCGATGCATCCGGCGGGGACCAGCGCGGCTGCGGCCTCCTCCGGGGCCGTCCCTAGGCCAGCTGCATCTTCTTGCAGTTGCACAGCCACTTGATGATGCGCGCGTTGCGCTCGATGATCGACGGCGGTTCGCTGGTGCGGTAGAGTGGCGCGGCGCTGCCTCCGAGCAGTGGCCCACCGGCGTCCGGACCTGCTCCGAGTGGTGCGGCGACGATGGCGGTGGCAGCTACGACGGTTTGCGGCGGGCCAGCGACACCCACCGTTTCCGTGCTGTCGGGCAGCTTGGTCGAGTCGATCGTCGACACGTCGGAGAAGAACACGGCACTGGACTCGTCGGAGTCGGCCCCGGCACCACCGCCCGGTGAACAGTCATCCGACAGCCGGTGAATGTCGGAGCCGGTGGAGTTGCTGTGGTGATAGTTGCCACCGGTTGCCGTCCGCCGTTGATCAGCCCGACCCGGCGCAATGTACCGATCGTACGTTTCTTCGTCCAGTCCGAGTCGGTCGAAGAATCGCTCCAGCTGCGTCAGACTGTCCGAGCGCGACCGTTGCTTCTCAAGCTGGTGATGATCGCGATCGCGATCACGATCGCGATCACGCTCCCGCTCTCGCTCCCGATCACGATCACGATCGCGATCGCGATCACGCTCCCTTCGCTCGCGATGATCGCGGCCATCCGAAGCCGCACCCTGTCCACTGCTCCGCTCCGGCGGCTGGCTGCGGTTCCAGTAGCGATCGCTAATGTCACTCTTCGACCGCAAGATCGGCCGTCGGTCGTCCTCCAGCGTGCCACCCGCGCCAGCGCTTGCACTCGAGCCACCGCCACCCGGTCCGAAGCGCGCACCGGCCGAGGGCGACGGGTTGCTAACGGCCGACTGACGCCCACTGCGGTTCTTGAACCGCAGACACTTTTGCCGCTTGAACGTACCCAACGGTGGGCTGAGATCGAGCTGCTGCTGCTGTGGTTGCTGATGCAATTGCTGCTGGTCCGGCGGGGAAAGGGGTGACACGGGGGACAGCGGCGACATGGGTGGTGCGGCGTTTTTGTAGTACTTGCGACTGCCGGCGCTACCCGTCCGCTGCTCGTCGTAGTACTTCTGATGCTGGCTCTTTTGCTGCTGCTGCTGCTGCTGCTGTTGGAGGATCTGGTGCTGCTTCTCGCTGTAGCCGTCCTGGAAGGCTTCCGGCACCTCGGGGGTGGTGAAGTTGAACAGACAATCGGTCGCCTCTTCGCGGATCTTCGCCCGACACTCGATGCAATCGTAGCGGAGGGGTGGAATGCCGTACGCGTAGTACGAGTTGCCACTGTGCTGCGTCGACGATCCGCTGTCGCGCCGGTAGTCACCGAGCATCATGATGGAATCGTTCGACTGCTGCTGCAGGGAGTGTGGATGTTGATAGTGCTGCTGTTGCTGCTGCTGCTGCTGCTGCTGTTGGGTGGAGTGCGAGTGTGGCAGATGCTGCTGCTGTTGCTGCTGCTGATGTTGCATCATCATCTGAGTATGCGGATGATGCGGCGGCTGATGTTGCTGCAGGTGCTGCTGCTGCTGATGATGTTGCTGCTGCTGCTGCTGCTGTTGTTGCTGCAGTTGCTGCTGCTGCTTGCAGCAAGGTTCGCTGTGGTGCGTGTAGTGCCCGGAGGAACCGCCCGAGTCCCGGTTGAAGGAGCTGCCGGAGCGGTTCGAGCGGTTGCCCCGGCTGCAGCAGCTAAGCGCCTCGGAGTGCGGCGAGTGGCGGCTGCTTTGTGAGTGCAGATCCGGTAGCGACTTGTGGCTGTTGATGTTGTACGACTGCGTCGGCGAGTAGTCCGATTCGTCGGTCGGATGGTGGCCGGATCCGGTGACCACGGCCTGCGAGTGCGAATACGATCGTTGGTAGTTGTACCGGCTGCTAGAAGAAGGGAGCAGTTGAAAGTTATGAGTAAAAGGTTAAAAAAATTCCTACACCAAAAACAAAAAAAAATCCGCACCTATGAACTCCCATGGAATGCTTTCCCTCTGGTGAGCCACCGTGCTGTTGCTGTTGCTGCTGCTGCTGTTGCTGTTGCTGTTGCTGCTGCTGCTCGGCGTACTCGGCCGGTGGGCTGATGGCGTGGTAGTCGTCAGTCAGCACCAGACTGTCGTGTAATCCGCCGTACAGATAGAGGTCGTCGTCGCCGCCCGGGTGCGGCGGGAGCGACTGTGGCGAAAGGAACGCACTCGGGAAGAACACGGACACGTCGCTCGGCTGCTCCGGGTGTACGGTCAGCTGCTGCTGGTAGTTCTTGGGCGGTTGAATGTACCCAATATCGTCCAGACCACCACCACCGACCATCCCCGTGCCGATGTAGCTTGTCTCGAGCGGCTGGCCGAATTTAGAATTGATTATGCCCACGTCCGTGGGTGGCATTATTGTCTCTTTGCTGTCGGCCGCGTTGAGCAGCTTGCGTAGCTTGGTCTGCAGCAGATCCGACCCGGACGAAGCGCTCCGGCGGCTGGCCGGCCGTTGCTGCTGTTGCTGGTGTTGCTGCTGTTGTTGCTGCTGTTGTTGCTGCTGCTGCTGTTGGACCTGCTGTTGCAAGGCTTGCGCCACGGCAGATGACGAAAGGGTTCTCGATGGTGATACCATATCTGAGTAGGAAAGAAACGAACAAAAAAATTATGATCATTTAGAAAAGTAAAAAGAGATTTGTATCTTCATGCATCGGCCGGGAATCGAACCCGGGCCGCCCGCGTGGCAGGCGAGCATTCTACCACTGAACCACCGATGCTTGTTAGAGAGGGAGCGACTCATTATGAGCCGGCGCAATGGATCCTAACAGAATTTCGCAACCTTATCCAAACATATCCCAGCTGTGGAGTAGGTCGCTTGATCCGAGGACATTTGAAGATTAACGAAATAACTAATAGCAATTCTACCAAAAGATGGGATATACAAGCAAGGAATAAAAAGAATTCTTCATAAACGCATTTATGCAGTGTTTAAGTTGACAAATTTGGTAACGTAAGCCAGCCAGTGTTCGCGGCGCGACGGGAAATTATAATCATTTCATTCATTAAAAAACACATGCTGCCTTCTTGTTTGTTCTGCGATTTCAAATAAACTGGTTTTTCTACAAAGAGTTTGAACATTCAACACACAAAACGAATTGCTTAGCAGCCGAACAATGGCTAGCGTTTCTGTTTCAACAATTTTGTGCAAATATATAGGACCCCGGGATCTTCTTGTGCTCAGTTAACACCACGGGCTTACACCGGTCGAATACGTGCATACGAGATGATGTTAAAGGATTTGTTCACCGTGTTCTTCACGATTCTAACGTTAGCGTACGGGAATAATTTGCCGCAATCGTTAGTTGATCCAACAATGTACGAAACAGTGCCAGTGAAAGCAAATTTAAAGGAATTCGGCTCTAAACACTATTATTATTGAGAAATGGACGAGTATGTACGACGTTTATAACTTTGAAACAGAAATAAAGTCATGTGCAACAACTATTTTTTCATTAGCTAACAGACCCACCCCCATCAATTGTTTCCGTGGTGTAGTGGTTATCACATCCGCCTAACACGCGGAAGGCCCCCGGTTCGATCCCGGGCGGAAACAGATAACTTTTTTGTACTTGTACCAAAATTTACGTCTACTAGCGTCTACTAGCCATAAATTTATGCCAACCTAGCAGGCAAAGAGATTTTTTACCCTACACTTACATGATCCACTAAGGGTTCCACTACTGCCATCGACCCCTCCTCTACTCTGCTGGGAACCAGGACCTCCGCCACCGCCGCCACCTCCACCACTGCTACCTCCACTTCCTCCACCACCGCTACTTCCACCGCTGGACCGTTTGTTCAGAAGCTGCTGCTGGCGATCGAGAACCGTTTCCGATTTCACGTAGAACGGTTTGCTCTCCGCCAGCAGCTCCACGGCGGACTTCCGCTTCGAGCTGCGCAGCTGATGGTAGCTGCTAAGTGTCTGCGCATGCTGCGGCGGCAGGGACACCGACTGCGAGTGGTGGTGATGGTAGTACGACGCCTGCTGCTGCTGCTGTTGCTGGGAGGCGGCGGACTGCTGCGACGAGATGGCGGTCGTGGCTGACGACAGGTAGGATGTCGGCGGCGTGATGATCTGCGACGGAGGCGACACGGACACCGACGAGGAGGAGTGATGATGGCCAACCGGTGGCGGAGGCAGTGAGTGATGCTGGGACGACACGACGCTTTGCTGCACCACCGTCGACGGCGTGTGGTACGGCGAATGCTGCGACAGCAGGTGACCCTAAGGGAAGTGGAAAGGTATTGGGATAAGTTAATCCGTTGCCGTTATCACTGTCATTATGGAGGAAGAGCTATCTGCACTAACTCACCTGATGGTGGCGACTGCTGTGCCGCGGGCTGTTTCCATAAACAACCGCTGCCATGATTGATATCTGTTTCTTTGACTAACGTTACTGACTACTTTTTACGGGGGGGCAGACCCGATTTAGGACACTTGTTCTTTTACGTTTGCTTCGTCAGTTCACGTTCTCGATTATGTATTGCGCGATGGACCTTCACGGGGATCGATACGTGTTGTCCTGACTACATGACCAGGACAATCTTCTGGGCGCTCGGCAAAACGGTTCCTTTACGGTGTTTTCTAATGTTTCTTATTCTGCAAGTAGATGGAAAAGAAAAAAAAGAAACTGTTTTAAAATTGTAATGTGGCTTGTTTTGAAGTAAAAAGTTATGAAAATATACAATCATAGAATTGAAAGCATAACTAAGTCCTAAAAAAACTGATCATGCATCGGCCGGGAATCGAACCCGGGCCGCCCGCGTGGCAGGCGAGCATTCTACCACTGAACCACCGATGCTTGTTGAAGAGGAGGTTCTAAATTAGGATCCGGCGCTTTAATCGCGAACATTAATCCACACTTCCATCTAGGCGTTATTCTTCCTTTCCCGTTACTTATTAATTTGCTTTTTAAGCGAATCCGTTTCCACACTATTTTGTTTGCGGAAATTGAGGCAACAAACTTCAATGCGGGGCTTTTAAAAAAATGCATTAACCATCCTTACAAGCAATTTTGTCACAGTCTAGTCCAAAAATGGCACCGGGGGGCAAAACATCAAACGGCACCGCGTAGCCACGCTTGGTTTGGTAAGTAACGGCGTTACGAGCTTCGTTGGAGTAAATTCTGTGCTATTTTTGGCACCACAAACCGTACGCCATGTTTTGGTTTAAACCTTCCTTCTGGTTTGCTTCGCTTTGCCAAAGAATACCACAACCAGCACTCCCAGTTCAGGCTGTGTATGGGCAATGACTTCTAGAGGAACGCTTCCTACAACCCGGTCCAAGACCGTTGGCGTAGCCTAAATCGTCGGTGCCGGTGCAGCGAATTATTTTGGCAACAGGCTAGCCCGCCAAGCCCTTATACTTAAAGCATTTCCTTTCCATCGTACGATACGTTTGGCGTGCGCCAATTGGGCGTGTGTTTGATTTGTTGCAGAAAAAGGTGTCACTTTGCGGTCAGCAGTTTTTGGTTTTTCGTCGGCCCCCGCGGTTGAAACTTGGCCTAACGGAGAGGAGTGCGGGGGTATTCTGCCTTATGTTCACTGACCTATAGGTGGGTTTCCTGAAAGCACACACCGCAAAAAGGAAGCACAGTTAATTGTCCACTCAGCCCTTTTGGGTACAAGGCATCTTCTTTTTTTCGTTTCTTCCAAAATCCATCGGAAACTTTCCAACCGCACGATCAGCAGCTCCGGCACTTGGATCAGGTGATGGTGGTGCATGCGGGATCGCTCCCTCCAATTTTCGCTCAGTATGCGAAATGTAACTGATGCCTACGAATAAAACAAATACAACTTCTTACAACACACAACATCGTACGATCGCACGAAACTTTGAAATTGCATCGATCACTAGAAAGGTTGCGCCAATGCGTTAGCATAAATTGAACCCTTATTAAGTGACACAAAAAAGCATATTTCAATTAAGAAACATGAATGTACAGTTCCAGCTGGTGCTCTGGGAAATGACGATTGCAACATACTCATTTTGAGGCGGTATTTTTTGCTGGTCAATTCAATTACATGTGTGGCGCCACAACTTCGTTCGGTGACACAATTGTAAAGTTGTTCAATGTGTGTTGATAAATGTGCGTTCGTTTAAAAAAAAAAAAGAACATAAAAATGTTCACTATTTGTCCAAAATTAAGCTTCGTGGTTCATGTTTTATTCACCGTGGATTATGATTCGTCTTTAAAAAGATTAAAAACCCAACTCAACCAATTCATCTCTTTGTACCATCTGCTGGTTCCAATAATTTGTATTTGTTTTCTTGTCAATTCAATGCAACCCTTTTTTCAACCCGTACCGGGGAAAATGGGTCGAAAACTAATTAAAATCCGAACGATCACAACCATCAGCACCGGCTCCGGACGGGTTTTTTGAAATCGGTCCATCTTTATTCATTTGCTGAAGCTGCAGAAAGTATTTGTTATTTATAGCCTCTCTTCCAATATATGGATTAATGTGTCACTGTACTGCTAACGGCGATTGCGCAATCTTGAAGGCGACAGAACTACCCGCCCGTGAAATTGGGGGAAACAAACGAGCCAACACAAGCGTAGCCAAGTTGCCTGGTTGCCTCCTCCCCAGAAACCATTGTTCGCACGCGGAGGAAGGAGGACAGTTACAACATCGTTGCGCAGTGGATCGTGCGAGTTGTAAATTCTTGTGTCGATGAAAATCAAAGGAAAATCATGGTGAACAGTCATGATCACCTTCTAATGTGTAAAAATAAATTATTTGATACGTTCCCAGATTGAAGGCCCCTCAACGAGTTGCGTAAAGTGACAGCAGAAGAATCGAACAAGAGAAATCGAACAGTTCTTCCGGCCACGGTTACCGGTGCTACCCCCGGATATGCGTCAAGCTGCAATAGCACACCAGGTACCGAAAAGCGAGTCTGTCAACGCATGGAAGGTGTGCTGCACCGAGCTGGGGGCCAGAAGAAGTGTGTCACCGTGCAGAAAAGTGTCAAGTCCCATGGTGTTGTTGTCTCCATATGGTGCAAGCGCCCTACGGCAACTCAACTGGCGATTGCGTGCGGTTATAAATTTCTGCCATTTTGCACGGCCACCTTCTTCCTCCTCCCACCGGATCAAGTTGGAGGACATTTTCATTTCCATCGCGACGACACGCACCACACCGCACCTCAGCTCCTCCCCGGTGTTCGCGTGCTCGTTCGAGTCGATGAACAACAACAAAAAACCGGCCTGAAGAAAAACAATAAAATACCCCACTCTCCCCTTCACCCGCACGTTAACACAATGTCCAACAAGTGTTCGATGTGTAGTTGATAGTTGGCGCAAATGGTTGGTGCAAAAAGAAAAAAAAACTTGAATTGATAGTAAAAGAACGAAGTTCCCTTTCCGAGGGCAAACACGGTGCCATATCCATTGCTACGTAGCTTACATTTGTCCGAGGGTTGACACGGGAGAAGCTGTCCCATATGGGAAAGTGTGGAAGTATAGTTTTACTCTATTTAGCAGCGTCACAAATGAAAAACCGGGCGGGCGAACGGCGATCGAAAGTGAGGATGACACGCAAATCGCAACGCTGGAAAATTGAGGTGGGCGTCGGCAGAACGCAGCCACTTCCGGGTTCATGGATGGGAGTCTCGGGCAACGAACTTGACCGCAAATCGAGGTTACTTCGGGGTTCGTTAGGTGGGGTTTCGTTAGGCAAACTGTGCGAGCAAATTGAAACACTTGTGGTTTCAATTTTGTCCCATTTGATGAACATCAGGCAGTCGAAATCTGTCCAAACGCTTCCCGCCCCCGGGGGTGGCCTTTACTGGGGAAAGAGCGATGAGTAGCAACAAAAGTAAAAAAGAGTGCAAACAATCGAAACAACTGAAGGCAACGCCACAAAAAATTGTTTTTTTTTCCCTTTATGATCAAAACTTTCATGATGCACCAGAAGCAATGAGCTTTTGACAATAGAAAGGCCACAGTGGATTCTTCTTTTTGTGGGGAAATAAATGGTGGAGAGACAGGCCAAAGTGCCACCATATTTGGGAAGGAAGTGGTACCATCAGCACAGGAAGTGGATCGTTTCGATGTACGTGGCATAATTTTTCGGTGTCATGCATACAAAATCGCGTTTCACAGACACCGACTTCGTAGAGATTTGTTCCTAATTGTTATGCCTAAGCAAAATCTCGCACATGAATGAACAGGGTTTATAATTTTTCCTAGATGAGTTTTATTTTACGAGCCAGAAATGGTGCAGTATAAATTAAATCTAAAATAAATTTATGAACAACACATGACCCACTACCAAGTGCAATCTTTCTCCGTTTGTAGAAAGGCCGTAAGGGAAGACAAAACACAGTTTTAAAAAGTAGAGAAACAACGGTGCATTAGATAAACGAAGTACATCGTTGCCTAGCAGCTCGTTCTTGGCCCGGAAGCGTAGGGCATCGGTATACCGTTAGCAAGAACCGGAAAAAGGTGCCACTAACCGTCACACGAGGTCCAATCACGTGGGCTACACCGTCGGCTGCGTGGAAAACCTGCCCCCGGAGGTGGTGGATCATCCTCTAAAGAAGCAAAAGGAAGTACGGAACAAGACATTTCCAGCACCACACTTGGCGACACTCCAAACATCTAGATCTGACGTGCAACGGGAGGCAAAGGGCAGCCAGCTCCGGCAAAGGGGTTCATTAAAGTTTAAAAAGGGAAAAGACGAAAGCAAAAGAGAGGCGGAGACGCAGAGAAGTGGAAGAACCTAGGATCGGAGCGAGTGTCATCGAACCGTCCGCCGGCGAGCGATCGGTCGGTGTCGTACGGTGGACCACTTTATGAGTCGTCTTATCGAGGAGGATTCACGGGACCATAGACACACGTACAAAAACAAACACACTCACACAATCATGTGTCGCCAAGCAAAGAACGGCCTGGGAACGGCGCAAAGTTGGAAGTAGTAAATGTTTCTACGTGTCATGAATTATTAATCGATTCACTTGTCTCTGCTCACCCACATTTGGCAACGCTGTCCATATTACGTGCCGTTTGTTGGCCGGGCCGATGGGCGAAGGGTGCAGGAAGCAGCCATCGTCGGCCATTTTCCATCCGATCGTGCCTCAGTCCCCGCGATTGCAAATCTGGGAGGATATGCCATCAGGGAAGAAAAAGAGAAAGATGCGCCTGTACCAAAAAGTGGTACCTACCAAATCGCTAAATTTGGAACCGAAGGCGTCCAGGACGGGGCGGGCGAAAAGGATCTTCGATAGCCGGAATAAACAATAAATTTAATAACGGTTTGATAAATCGACAAATGGTCAACTCCGGTGGAAGGTTAATGGGACCACGTGGCGCACTGTAGAGGGCCGGTGGTTCGAACTAACGAAGCCGAAAACTGGATTTTATGTATGAGGTGCTGTTTTTCGTCCTATCCGCTCGTCCACGGGAGCGCGGGTGGTCTTCTCTTTGGAGGAGCCTTGTGGTGTCGATAATGACATGTTGTTATGTCCGTGAAGGTGCCCCATACCCTTATTGGGTTATGAAATACAACGATGAACTTGGTCAAATTTAGCTTAAGGGGGACATCATGCACATTGGGTTACATCTGCCTCGGCCGAGAGAAATATGCGATTATCGGAGCAAAATTGGAAGCTACACTATGACGCAATGTACGGAAATTAACAAGGAGAAAGCTGTGTATACGACAAAGACATGCCTAATTGTTTAGTATTTATATTTCAGAATATTTATCAGTTTAGAGAAAAAGCAAATCAAAACATTTGATTTTGAGGAATAATTTTAAAGACCAGTATTTCGTCAATATCAATTTTTTTTTAAATATTATAAACTGCGTAAATAAATAACTAAAGCGGCATAGTCATTTGATTTTAATTAATTAAGGCACTTAGCAGACAGCAAGCAGTCAGAATGTAGCTTTTTTCGTATCAAAAACATACACAATAAAATGGAGATTGCTTTCTCTGTCATTCTTACACGCTAGGGAATAAAGTATAGGATTAAAAGTTTCGTAAAAATTATAAACGTATGTTAATAGAAAAAGTACTAAAGTGATAATCTCCCCTATGCTTTCTCCGTTCCAAGATCAACTGTAGATCATTCGAAGATCATCCCGTGTCGTGGTCTACGATCATAGGCAAGGAGCTGCAGCGACCCCGCCGACTCGATGGCGCGCTGGTCGTGACGGGGAAAATTATACATTTGGTGTTAATTTCATAGACCGGCACATCGTTACCGACCCCGTTCCCCGATCCGATGGTGAGATGAGTGCGTAGTGTATGAGATGTGTAATAATATTATTAGTCGTTTATAGCACTCCTTACGCGCACCACGAGCCACGAGGGCGTTACGTGAATGGGTGTGAATTGGAAATTTCATCCAGACGCACTTGCAGAGGAAAAGGGGAACAGAGAAGGGGGCTCCCTCTGGTGGTGTTTCCAGTTTCCACCCGAATAAGTTGTGTACACAATCTAGTGTTTAAAAAAACGAAATTAGAACAGACGCAGCAAAACACTCCACTCCGTAGCTCCCCTAAGAACTAGGTCACAGTCAATGCTAGCGGGGCCTTAGGGCCCTCGAAACACGAAGAAAAATCTAGAGCAGCCTGGTAGAGGATTTTCCACGACCCCTCAAAAAAAGTAGGAACCGGGAAGGTCTCAGTGTCTGCCACGGCTTGGGGAGGAAACTTAATTTTGACACGTTCGGCACGTTTCGCTTTTGTTTTTCCTTCCGCCAAGGCACTGCTGCCTACCGCCGAAAGACAACGTCGCGTAAGGAGAAATGCGCTGGGTAAACAGAGAGAGGGCCGAAGAAAAACAGACTCCACGACGGGCAGGACGGAGTCAGAGTTCTCGGGCCGGTGGTGCGTGTCTTTTCGTGATGGTAAGCCAAGTAGTTTTTTTTTTCTTCATTTTCGTGGTTTAGCGTTTACGTGCGACGAGGTCTGTAAAGCAGCGGAATATATTCAGAGAGGGTTTTGAAGCAGTACCGTAAAAATAAGCGATCGGCGCAACGTTGATGGGGTTGGTTCTTCATACTTGTCTTCCGGCTGTCCTGCTGTTTTTCTTCCTGGTTTTTAACTTTCCTCTGGGTGCTAAAGGTAAAGGTTTCCATTGCGCAATTCATTTGCGGTTGAGAATAAAAAAACTTGCGGTTCGCTGCAAAGCTTGAACTTTTCCACCAGAATAGTTTTGAGAACAGAAAAGTATCGCAATATTGATGATTGATGCTTCATTATTTGCGGATCTTCTACCGGATCAACCGAAGGCGGAGTATCGGCACTTGTATAATTTATTTGTTGTGGGCAGGAAATGGCAATCTTTAGCAATTTATTCTCTATCCCTCCGATTCAGATTCTTCAGATTGTCTCATGTTTTCCCATTTTATTTCAAGCGTGACCACAACCTGCTCGTCGCCGCCTGGCTACATAAGCATCACCGGGCGCGCAAAACAAATCTTTAATCAGCGCTAATTTTCTTTAAGGGATACAAAACGCCGCCATACCAAACGTTAGCGCTAGGTGCCCTCCTTGGCCGTCATTTCTATTTGTTCTGCCCATTTCCGATTGGATTGATTTGTTTAGTAAACCACGAACGCTAAAACAGGCCTGACTGCTTGTTCCGGGAGCCACACAATTCATTGGATGGGATGCTTGAGCTAGGAAGATAGAGTGGAACGGTGTAGATTTTTTTTAAATTGTGTGTTGGAAGTGCTGCAACTGGCAACTTAAAGACACGCGATCAACGTGAAGTTGAGGAGGCACATAGTGGCGATAAGCGGTTGGAACAAAAAAAAACCTCTTCAGGAATGATTGGAACATCGGCCAGTGATTGGAACATCGGTGAAGCAACACATGTAAGGCAACTGTAATTATTTGTCCAATACAGAATTTCCTATTTCTGTAGTAGAAGTTGACGAATCCTTCCTTTTCCTTACATAAGAAGGGACATACACTTTTCAATCAGCGATGGCAAATCAGTCCTTTTTATCTTGGCTTGTGAATTGAAATGTTTTGAAAAAGAATACTTTAAGAAGTTTAATCAAATTTAAGTATTCAGTGCTCTATCCAATCTTTCTTCAATAATTGAATCACACTTATTTTAAAACAAGTATTCAACAAAGCCGCTATGGGAACTTCTCCATCGCTGGTCGTTGCGTTTAATCATCCATCCATAATTTCCTTGGCAAAAAGTCGAGGTACGGGAGCTCAAACTAATTCTGTTTTGCTCCTGAGCAGGGCGGGAGTTAATATCATTTCGATAAGCTACCTTTCTTCCTCTCACTGAGGAAGGACAAGGTTCCACATAATAACAACAGTTAATTCATGGTCACGAATGCAGTTTTTTGTTGTTGTCTTCTGGAGGAGCCTGTCGCTCCAAACATGGGATGCTACTGCTACCATCGACGCTGGACGATGGCCTGTGGTAGATAGCAGTCTTCTGGTACGCAGTTTTTACTTCTTCTCTCTCTCTCTCTCTCTCTCTCTCTCTCTCTCTCTCTCTGTCTCTCTCTTCATACTATAATCGGTTGCCCCGTCAGGCAGGCAGCTGCCGACTGGCTGTCTGCGCAGTTGGAAGGCTCTTCTGGAGATCAGCTCGAGAGAGTAGACAAAGTGAGTGATGGACCGTAGCGTGAGCAAAATACAAAGCCAAATGATGCGACTTCATCTTCCTCCAGGACGGTGATGGGAGAAAAGATGGCATCACCAGGGGGACGCTGTAACTGTAACTCATATAATCCTTTTTTTTCCTGGTTCACCCGATCGTTGCCCTCACGTGAGTGTGATTATCGTTTTTTTTTTCAAAGGTTCTTTATCCTCTTGAACTCTGTCGTTGCTTCTCGAGTGAGGTCAAACTCGAGAAAGAAACCCTTCGTAGGGGGCAAGACAATTCGTCGTCCCCGTGTGATGAACCGGGAAGGACTAGGGTGGCCTCAAGAAAAATATGTGGGGAAGCATCCGTTAATGACTTCAAGCCGCTACCTTCTGCTGGACGGACAAACTACTCCCCGGGGTCCGAACGGAAGTGAAAATCAAATGACACTTCCCAGAGTTTAAGTGACAATAATTTTGCGCGCAATTATGTCCACCAGCTGGCGGGCAGGCATTCACAGGCAGGCGGCGGATCATCTCGTGCCCATAAAAAGGGAATGGCCCTGTTCGGACCGGAAGAAGCATATGGATGTACCGCGGACGGCATGACAACACGTTCATGAGACCGGTTGTAGTATGATGCCGGAAGCTGGCGAGACGGTTATTAAAGTATGAGAAAAAAAAACACAGTACGAAGTACTTTTCCCGATCGATCAAAGAGGAAAGGGTCATCAACATCAGAAGAGGGTCGTGTCGGCAGTAATAAAGACTGAAAAAACAATCCACCAAGATGAGGTTGATTTGATGGGGGAATCGAGGGAAAGTGACTCAATCGAGAGTAAGCAAGACGTATCGGAATCGCAGTAATGGGTTTTCTAAAAACGTTCATTAAATCGGGATATAGCGAGAAGGTATTTAGTCCACCCTAGTAGGCAACAATTCGAAGGGCACGGTTAGGAGTTGATGAAGAAACCTTAAAAACAACGCCACGACCAAACACGAGGCATGAAGACATGTTTTCGTCGCCTAAGAATCATTACTACGGACCAAGAGCTTAATGAATATGTTGCGCCGGTACGGTGGGTATGCAAACGTTTGCAGCAGAAAGGCAAAGAATTTGAAACCCCAAAGCCCCTGAAACCACGCGTTAAGTGCTGGACAAACAAATTCCTCTCCGGAAAGGGAGTTTACTTTGCGTCCCACCAGCAGAGGGTGGAGGCTTGCCAAAGGGAGAGGTGGCTGGGGAATCGAACGTGCAGCTGTGTATATGGTGTTCCACGATCTACGATCTTGTAAACTAATCCATTTGCATTGGCTTTGAGGGTTGCATAGGAGCGAGCATCGACGTACTTCGGCCGTCTGCTACTGCTTTTCGGTTTAGCATTCTTTAGACCGCAGGATTAGCGTATTTCAAGAGCTTTGCCTTAGAGGACATGACGGAGATTAAATATGCTTGTGTTTATCTTCCAGAAACTTTTCAACGTCTGCTTCTCACACTTTTCCCCACGGCTGATCAACCAGATCCTCTATTTCAAGACCATTTTTATCTCTCAAATCCAATCCTCCAAGATATGCACCAGCAAAACTGTTCGGTTGCAAATTTTCGGCCACCACCAACTCATTCCGTTGCCTTGCAAAATGTTTCACAGACTGAACAACTCACCAGCACGGCAGGCCCGGGGGCTTGCTTCGCGTGCCGCCGCGCCGTTGTTAATCTAACGGAGCGAGGCATCATCGGGCTCACCTTCATATGCAAAGAAAAATACGATAGAAAGAAAAACATCAACCCAAGATCGTGTTGGCGTTGCGACTTTCGCACTGGCCCAACTCGAAGAATACTGATTAAGTTTATTTAGCTGTCAACCGCGGGTGGGACAGGATCAGAGGCTTGAGATCTGTAAGGCGGCATGGAATGGACGAGAAAAAACAAAAAAAGACACATAATCCCGTTCCATTCCCTCGAGGTACGATGCGCGTGGACTATCCCGAGGGGTCCATATTCTGTGGAGAGTGTGGCTTCATCTTTCCTGTCTGCTTTTGGGGTTAGTATGTGGGAGTTCGCTTAAAAAGGCTGGCCGTAATTTGTCTCTCGATGGATCAGGGGAGGATGGGGAGGGGATAGCCTGAATTCCTTTTTTGTTTTATTTTAGTTAACCACTAGTAAACTGGTCTGCTTGAAACGGAACGATCTTAATTGCGCCGAGTGTTGGCGTTCATAGAACCACTTTATCTCAAAGAACATTGCGCACAGCCAAGACTTTTCTGGTCGAATATCTCTCTGGCGCAACGGGACGGGACAGCTTTAACAAACGTGAACTGATTTGACTGTATATTGCACACCGGTGAATTAATAAACGATTTATAATCATGGAACCAAACCTTGATGCTGCAGCCGACAGCGAAACAAATTACGGTAAACCATATCTGCATTGCGAAAGAAATGTGATAAACTTATTCACAACAGCAAAATAAACTCTCCTTCGTACCAGGTGTTAATTTCACTCCCATCGTAAGTTCTGCCTGGGTTGCATTGGGAAAAGAAAGTCTTCTGAAGTAATCCCGGACGTGGACCAAACAAGCACGCTTACACGCAAAACAAGCTGACAAAACGGCACACATACGCCATATGCCCGGAGGGTTGGCGCATGTTCATCAAGCCGACGACAACAACAACCACCCGGGCGGGTGAGGAACGGTTGGCCGCGTCGTAATGTTCCGCTAGGGCCTCCGCACCAAAAACAGGTTTAGCTGCCTCCTACGGCGAAACGGCGCACACAACAGCACAACAGGTCTCTCTTTCGGTCGGCTTTGGATCCGACGGGGAAAAGGAGTTTGTTGGCGCATTTGTTAGGGTTGCCACTTCTTTCCTATCTGCCGTCGACTTGTGCCCGGTCTTTTCCCTCGGTTGTCCGGCAGGCAAGATACTCCATCCCGTTAGTTCTTCTTTTTCTTCTCTAATGCCCTCGTCATCCCGAGACGATCCACAACAAACCCGATCTCCCGTCGCACGATTGACCAACTTCAAACCTCGCCAACTGCGTTCGCCACGAGGAAGAGGTGTTCCATACACGGGGCCGGAGGAGATCGATCGATCGAGAACTGCTCACGCGGAGGCTCTGTCGGGACGTGGTGGATGCGGCGGTCACGGACTCTTCGAGAGCGACCCGCGCGTCATCAACCGTGATCCGTTCATTCATTAAAAGAAAAAGGTAGACGCCGAAGCCAACCACACGGGCCCATCGGCAACGGATCTTACGGATCCGAAAGGATCGGGCAAGAGCGAAGAGAACACACCCTACTCAGAGGGCAGCAAGTAGGAGGGTGGCTTCGCTTTTTAAACCTTTGCAATCGGTGCTTTTGAAGCTGCCTCAACCCCCCTTCCGGCGGTGGTGGTTGCTGAATCTTGGGAGCTGGTGGAGGAGCTGGACACGTCGTGCTCAACAGCGGTGGTCAGTGCAAACAGTTCGCCGCCATCTTTTAGGGATTGAGCGAGCGGGTGCGGACAGGGAGTTTTGTTGTCGTTGGAGGTAGTGCGGTAGGAGCAATTTACCCAGGAGGGTGGCTCGATCATTGGGGGTCTCGTTTCATGTGACTGATTTTCTAGTGGATGTTATATGTAAGCGCCGACTGATGGTCCGATCTTTGAACGGTCGGCGGTTTTGACTTTCTGGTCCATCGAACGCCTGGTAATATCTTAGCTTGTGAACTGCAGGATCTCTGGTGTAGCTACCATAACCTTAGACATCTTTGGACCTGGACACTTGTGTAAAGGAAAACTCTGGATGGTAGATCCAGGTTGGGATCAGAAATTCTACATAGGATTTTCCATAATTCATTATGCTTGGACTCGAACCGCACATGACTGATGATTTTTCAGCTTTCTAATAATGTTTTTGAAACAGATAAGGCACAGGTACACAAAAGATAACAAATAATCTACAATTCAACCTTGGTAAACTATTAAGAAACATAACGAAGCCACTTGACCTTTCCTTCATGAAATCCATTACTACACCAACTACTGAGCAGCGGTTCCACGATGCGAAAAAGGCACACCGGATCTGCCTGGTCAGTTTTGATGATCGTGCCGTTTTTGTTCTCTTAATGGGTGGCGATGTACACGATAGGTTTTCATTTCTAGTTTCCTCTTTTTATGATACACTTCTTTTACACACAGCAGCCGACAAACGCAATCTCACTTCCGTGGGAGCAGAGGCAAGCAAACGAATGATAAGGTGTAGGCCACTGGCGGTCAAAGATACAAGAAAAATAAACGAGACGATCAGTGGGAGACGAACTTTTTTAGCTCGCAGATTCGCAAGCATAAGAAAATGAGTGAAACATTTAAAAAGTACCTGCAGTGGAGTGTGGAAAAGCAGGGCACCAGCGTGGCAGGTTTTCGTACGGTTTCAAGTGCGTCGGGAACGTTTGTTTTTCGCCTTGGAAACTGAAAGCTTGCTGCGATAACGCTTTGGTTCTGTGACAATATTTTGGTAGCTACAGCAGGCGGGGTACCTAGGATGCATATTGAAACTTTCTCCCGACGTCAAAGACAATCTCTTGACGGCAAAGATAATCTTAATTGTCTTTTTTTTTCTTTGCGCCTCATTGGCCTTGTAACGGGGGAAGACGCGCCATACTAAGTCGCCTTAAAGTCGCATAAGAGCCGACATACACTGCGTAAGATTACTTGAAGAAGAAAGGGAATCAAAACTGAGCCATCGATCGCATGAGGGAGAGAATTATGATCTAAGCACACATTGATTGCCCTTACAAGCATATTGTTTCTCAACGATTTCATAATCCTGCTGCGCTTTGTTTGAACACGCAAGAAAACAACATATCGGGCAATGCGGAAAACAGTGCAAGCCGGTGCATCAAACGGGCGATGATTTTCCCTCCAAACCTTGTCCTTCCCGAACTAAAGAAAACCTCCTCTTGGGTCTGATACTGAACCCCAGGTGCTTAGCTTGGTTGGTGTGATTCTTGAGTAAAAAGGCCCGTGGTGCTGCTGCCGCTGAGGATCACATAACGACAACGCACGTTGCTGCATCCCGAGGCTGGAGCAGACAGCAGTTGGCGCACACCCATTGTGACCCGTCGTCGTCCTCCGCAGCACACCCTTCGCGCGTAATTGGAGGAAAATTGTGCTCCAGGCCTCCCCTGGTCGGCTTTAGCATCTCGCGCATCATTATTGGCATCGTTATCGTCGTCATTTTCCCGCCGGGAGGAGATTGGGTGATGCAAATTTATTTTCTTTTTTGCCTTTTTGCCTCCTAACGACCTCAGCCGAACGCATACACAGTACCCGGCCAAGTGGCGGTCGACATAATCGTGCCATTGTGCCACGCGCCATAATCAGTCACATTATTTGCCTTCCACGATCACGGGTAAGGTAAGGTGATCACTCGGATTCAGATCAACCGTAAACGTATTGGAAATTATCGAATCTCGCATTGCACTGCCGTCGCTCCGGTGAGGTAATTGGAGGTAATTTTTCCTTCTAATTTCTGCACCAACAACTCAAACAGGTTTAATGACCGAAATCAAATCTGATAACGTTCTTATGCAACAACTCAGCATCGATGATCAAAATAGCGTATTAATAATGTAAACATGAATCTCCTTTCCTGGCAATATGTTTAAATATGTATAAATATTGTAGTATTATAAGGAAAATTATTTTATCAATTGATTTTGTCTGAGCTAAGAAAATATTAAATGGATCGATGGACCCCGTCTTGTTGGGAAAAATAAATAGTGATGCATAGAAATGGAGTTCAAATTATGAAAAAGAAATTATTCTTTCGATGGTATACAGCACTTATGAATTTTTTTTAAATGCTTTTTTGAATTAATATCTTAGAATTAAAAAATCTGTATTCCGCATATGTATTCCGCCAGACCAAACGGATTCCTGTAAATAACGGTAAGAATTACAACTTAAAGCTAAATAAAAATTGATCTTCACATCTTTTTGGAAAAAAGATTTCACGAAAACGGGCTGGCAAAAAAGAAACAAGATCGATAAAAGTGAAACCATCCATGTACATGTCGTATCGGCATGGTTGAGTGGCCGGATGCGCGTTGTCCCGAACTCTCGTTTTTTTCTGACCGGGTGTAATGCGTTACGGGCTACATCCATCTTACAAGCAAAGGAGCTGGCGCGTTTATGTACACACGCGAGCGGCGAATTACTCCAAACGCGCGAGCATGTTGTATGCGCCGTTCAATCAACCGAAGATCAACCTATCTGATGCTGAAGAAGTAATGGTCGGCGAGGATCGGATATGCGCTCACGAAACTGCACCGCGGCAAGGATATGAGAGCAACGGGGAAGGAGGAACGCAAGGTGGTCGGTAGCTGGCGCCGAATGATGAGTGAAATGAAATTTAAACCGAAAAGAAAGTGAACGTTGCAGTTCGCTGCCATCATAACTTGCCGCAAAGGCAGTGGAAGAAAGAAAGGGTGGGGGCAAGAGTTGGGCTCTCTCGCATGCCGGTTGTTATGTAAAAAATCAAATTGAAGCATAGCAGCGAGCCTCCTCCCAAAAAGGCCCAAAAGCTGCTCGATTGATTTTGATTGGTCGATTTTGATCGATTTCGGGTTGCAATTCGTGCTTGGCTTGGAGATCGATCAAGGCGATGTGGGAAAGTCGACTGAGAGAAGAAGAAGCTGAGGAAGGGCAGATGTTGCGAACGTCGCCAAAGTTGCGGCACGCGTGAAGATTTTTCCGTCGAACCGCGCCACGGCACAGAAGGAGAGGCGGGTGGATGCGTGAAAATGAGTGGAAAATTGGCGTTCAATTTTTGTTTTCAGTTTGTTTCTGTTTTCCTTTTTGTTGCCTTCAGCCCTAGGTTGAACGCAGGTTTGAAATTTCCACCGTTTTGTTGTGCTTGTGTTCGGGGTGAACCTTTAATTATCGCTGATTTATCGACGGATCCGAATTGGAGCCCTTGGATTCGATTTAAATTACTTTATACATACAAGAAAGAAATAAAATAAATTGTAGTTAAAAACAACAAATGGATTCGGTTGATGCTGGAACGCAGCGAAAAGAGTGGCTATGGGCCATGGGACGCTGGCGACCTTTGGCTAAATACTCCTCGATCTTGCAATCGCGATGCTGTAAGATCCAGATCGACGCCGTGGAGCAGGGGGCATCGTACGATCCGATCGACCAGAACAGAACGTTCAGTCACGATTTTAACCTTCCCACGTGAACCAATCCCGAGCGATTTTGCGAAACATCAGGGTGTTTTTCTGCTTGCGATCCTCGCCGGATTCGACTTTCAATCAAACGATGGTGAGTGATTAGCGTTTTCCGCACCATTAGCCTTAGCACCTTTGCACAGTTCGAAAATGGGAAATTCTTCGAGTCCGTTCAAACAAAGAAACATTCCCTTTTTTTCCTTGTGAAATTAAAATATTCTTAGCTATACATCTACCAGCCTGTTCGAACTTTGATCAACAGTTAGACGATTCTCCTGCGGCTCCAATTGAAACATTTTCGTCCAATGAAAACAATTCGTTGGAGACAATTATACTCCTCCTTTCTTCGCCATCGCTTGGTGGACAAATTGGCCACGAGCTGCGGATGGATGGCGACAACCGCAACCAATTGATTTATGACACTTGATCGTTGGACCGCCAGGAGACGGCACAACTTTGTCTTGTGAGCCCTATTTTAGCTAGATGAGCTGAACAGATCCTCTCCGTGTGCGCACATCGTTTGAGGACGGTTACTTGTACAGGAACGATCTTTGGATCTAACGCCTTTTGCTACTGGCCGGCCTGTTCCGTTGTTTTTGCTGTTCACGCGTGAGGTTATCCTTCATTAGTTTGTCGGCAAATTTGGCACCAGTGCGGAGTGTTTCTCGGTTGGGTTAATTTTTAATGTAAGATGATCATCACCGCCAACCGGGCCAACCTTTTGTGTTTGCAGAACTAATGAAGGACACGAGAAGTGCTGCCGGAGAACGCTTGCAATGCTGTGCCAGAGCTAGGCGATCGTCTTCCGCACGTTGGCAGGTTGCCCACCAGGTAAGTGCGCGTCTGGGCCAATTCCTCCTACAGTCGTCCGCAATGAATATGTGCATGCTGCAGAGAAGTTGGAAGAGAACGGAGAACGCCCGCGCGCCCGTTACTGTGTGGTTGTGTCTAGACACGGAGAATAATAACGATATACCTTCTTCTCTGCACGGTGCGCAGGACTTACTGGACCGAAGCCAACACGCGAAGGAGAAGCAAAAAAAAAAATCGACTAAAGCAAAACCGGATCGAAGTGCCGATTCCACGGAAACCGGACCGTGAGAAAAGAACCCCCACTTCTTGTGGTTGTGAGTGGTTTGTGCGCCGTTCGGTCGCAATTTCGTAACATTCGTCGGAGCAGTAGAATCATTCCGGCGACCCTCAGCATCCGCGCCGTGGCGATCTTTCGTGGCGGATCCCTCCGTCCACGCGGACCAAGAAGAAGTTTGGATGTAGGTGGTGCTGCGAAGGCTGCTAGTTGGGTTCTTGTTCGGTTTCCCCCGGGTTTTCCTCCGCAGAGACGATCGCGCCAGTTGTTGAAGATGGTTCAAGCCCCCCCGGGGGGGCTGATGATTTTTGCAGTTGATCCCAAATATGGAGGAGAACTTAAGAACCGGTAAGAAAGTTCCAGTTCGTCCGGGAGATCTTTTTTGTCTTCCCTTGGTGCAACTTTCACAGCGCGTTTTGTGTCGATGTTAAGGTGTTCTGTTCGTTTTTTATTACCCTTTTATGCGATATTCTGACTGCTGATCGCTGTTGAACAAATTTTACACATTTTACTACCTCGCCTATATTTGCTACCTCGGCTTTATTTGCTACCTCGGCTAGTGGCTCGAAGTATGGTATCTTTTAACTTCAAATAAAATAACTACCCAGAACGTGATTCTTACCTTTCCGTAGCCTACCAAACGACCATTATGACATCAAACACTTCTGCAGCGACCATTAGCGCAGGCGAACTTCTCCTCCGTAGGTTACAAGACGCAGGTGAACAATTGCTTACACCCTCAGATAAACCCGTTGGCACACTTTTTACCCCCGGATTTAGAACATTATTTTCTTTCGCTTCGCTGGACACACCGCTTGGAGTGTACACTTCAATTCAATTAGCACACGCACCGTAAATCTTCAGGCCGAGCAGGCAAGTGGTCACACACGCAGGGAAATGCACACCTTCGCTGCACCTTCGATTTCACCAGCGCAGAACTCGCGAATATTCACACATAACACCTACGGCATCGCGGTTATGGCGAGTCCCCGTCTCCTAAGATCATATCGCGGGGTCCTTCTACTTCTTCGCAGCCTAGGAGCTCTCAACTCAGAGGGGATCGGGGTCGCAGCGAACCTTGCTACAAGCCGATCGATCTGTCGCCCGGGGTTTCCCTTTCGTTGCGCATTAGCGGCTTCACGGTTTCTCACCGTCGACTCCTAGAAAAAGTTTGGAGCCTTCACTAGCGCTCCTCAAGTGCTCTGCACGGACCTGGCACTTGGCCTTTGGCACACTTGGCAGAGCGAACAGGAAAAAGGCACAGAAATCCCACCAAGCTCGCAACTATGCAGAGCTCCTAGAGTGGAGACCGGTGAAGGCGATATCCATCCACTCCTTGTTGGGAGCGGATACGTTTGGAGTGGGTGGTAAGTGGATGCAGTATCCTCCGGTTCGATTTCTTCACTTTCCCAATTGCATCAGAGCCGGTGATCACAGCCCAGCAAACACTTGCACTGCATGAACCATCTGATGGGGTTCTTCGGCGGATGGTACGGTCGACCGTGTGTGTGTGTGTGCGAAACTCGCCCCAAAACAGTAGGCGCACGAGAAACAAACCGCGTACTTTCGAGATTAGAGGCTGCTGACGTTCGAGACGCGCTCCACTCGAACCGACTACTAGCGCAAGACTGACTGCGAAGTCCGCGAAGTTGTGCGCGGAGATTTAATGTTCAGAGAGCGAGTGAGCGAGAGCGCGAGAAAGCGAAAGGGAGAGATTCGCAGAGAGCGAGCAAGGGCGACACAGGCGTCTACATAGTCTCGCCTGTTGTTTTTTAACTGGCTTTCAAGAAGCAGCCAAACCTGGCTGCTACAGTGTGGTGGTGTTGGCAGCCCTCCAGAAGGGTCTCTTTTTCTTTCTCTCTCTCTCTCTCTCTCTCTCTCTCTCTCTCTATCTCTCTCTTACTGGCCACATGAAAGTATGCGTGTATGCCTCTGGGCCGCCGATCCAAGAAGAAAACAGCAAACAAAAAACAATTCAAAAAACCGTACACACAACATCACGAAGCGCCATGCATGCATGCACACCCACACGTAAGCACACGGCACACGAGCTGCGTCGCCGGGTGGAAGAGGGCGGGAGGTAAACAGGGAGATGTTATGCTATGCTAATTCCCTTACTTTATGCTGCCGCTGCTGCTGCTGCTGCAATTCCACTCCGCGCGGTTCTTGCCGAACGTCCGTCCTTCATCTCTTTTCCTTTCGTTTCGTTTTTTTTGCCAAGCATGTAAGATGTAGAAGGTAAGAGCAGTGAGTAGAGCTAGGTCGAGTTCCGTCTGTCTCCCCTACGTTCTAGTATTCGCTGGTGTGTAAAATAATACTTTTTAACATGCCGATTGTTGACTTGTGAGCACGATCATCATCGGATAGCGATGATGATGATGGGTAGCACGTGAGCTTAGTAGAAGTTGAGAGACAGGAGTACCAAAGGGATGACACACGTTTATTTCGTTAGGATTTGTGAGGCTCATTTACCGGGATAGCGCACATGGTTTACGATTGTACGAGTTTTAGGTTTATTTTGTTTAAGGATCAAACAAACCAAGTTAAACATATTGTTGTATTGAAACTATTGGAAATCGCTGCTCTACGGAGCACGATTATTATGTGACGAGTGTGGAAGATACAAAAGTGACAGAGAAGATACCAAATTGCCTTCAAACAAGCCAGAGAAAATGAACCACAGACAAGGGATAGGTTTTCAGCAACACAATTTTGAGGTAAATAATCCAAAACTGGTACGATGCGTACTTCACGTAGAATGGAAGCTTGAACTGTTTTTTTTAATCACTACACATTCCTCTCTGAGATCTAATAAAACACAACAACCTAGACATATCTCATGGATTGGAGTATGCCTAAATATTGCGATTTACACATTTGTAAAACCCCTCGAGTGTTTGCCGGGGTTGTACCTGTTTATTTTTCCTGCCATGTTTCGCAAGCAACGAATTTCCCCTGCCGTTTGCGAAAATGGTGTTGTTTGAGTCTATTACTATTATGTTGGCGTATCATTCTCGCCAGCAGTAGTGAGCTGTAGAAAGCGGTGATGACGTTGATAACGAGT
Organism: Anopheles atroparvus; assembly: GCA_914969975.1. Taxonomy (NCBI): domain Eukaryota; kingdom Metazoa; phylum Arthropoda; class Insecta; order Diptera; family Culicidae; genus Anopheles; species Anopheles atroparvus. Next base: position 30,270,693 of record CAJZCY010000002.1, on the reverse strand, counting down.
TGCGGAGCGTCACGCTACTGCCCTTTCTCATTACTGAAGTGCAGCAGGTTATTCTGTGTCTCAGCTTCTCGTCTGATGCTCTGGTGGCAATAGATATGTACTGCACCAGACGGTTCTGTGTGTGCTATCGTTAACTTCTTTCGTTTTCGTGAATGTTTCTCATGTGTTTATTTGTTCTGTTTTCTATTTGCTTGCTCATTTTCTGTGCTTCTAGCCCTGTTCTTCTCTGCCTCTCCGTTTTAACTGCTTTGCTTTACCTTCTATATTTTGTTTTGTACTTTAATAATCGGTACTCCGGCGCAGTGCGTTTATTATTTCTCATGTTTGTTTCACCTTGCCTTATCCCTTTTACCGCCCCTGCCCTGTCCCTTCTGGTGCACGGCTGTTTTTTCTTCGGCGTGATGCCCCTTTTTGTGGACCCAGGTCCTCCCAGGTCGTTACCGTACGCGAGCCGGTAGGCGGTGGGCGTCGGTGGTAGCTGGTTATGCTCATTCTGTGGTCCTTATGCTTCTTGCTCTCATCGCGATGCGTACTTTACCCGTGATTGCGCACCATCCGGAGACGGTTATGTCAGTGCCGGGCTGGTAATAAAAAAGGGGCCGGTCGCGGAATGAAAAGCAAGCACTGTATGAGCAAAGAAATCATCTCGAAGCATCATAACAAAGGCCACTACGATGGAGGAGCATCCATCCGGAAAGGTGGTAAAGGGAACGAAAGCCTGACGGAACCGACCGAGCCAACCATCGACCGGTAGGGAGCCTAGAATGTCTGTCGGGCCTTCGTCTGCTGTTGGCTGGCCATTTGTCTGCCGTTGCGAGGTCACGGTAAGGTGATGGGATGGGTGAGCAAAATATGAAAAGGTACCGCATCTGTCCGCACGATGATGCTGCTGCTCACTTCACGACAGTGTTGTACCACTTTTTTTCCTCTTGTTTTCCCAATTTTCTACAAGCAACCGGGAGGCTCTGCTGGCCCAAACACCGGCCAGGATCAAGCTCATCGCTAGACACAAACATGGCCAATGGAACGCAGCTGCCGGGTTTTTGTTTGTCCTTTATTAAGTTTATCACGGGGATCGAGTGGAAGAACTGTTTCTCTCTCCAGGGGATGCCTTGTCTAGAGATTTTACCATAGAATTTTATTTGCTTCATCTCCACGTTCCGTGGTCTTTAGGTTCATTTACGCAAGGCACATACATAATGCATACATGTTTCTTACCACAACAAAGCAATCTCTTATTAAATTTTTCTTGTAAACGATTGTAGATAACATGTGTATAGCTGCGAGACATATCAATATGTGCTTGTTGTGCAAGCATAGTATAAAATCATTTCAATATGTTCTGTGTGTGAATATGTGGCTGTGTTTCTTTACCGACAACACAAAACCATCTAACCACTAACTTAGACATACTTCGTCTGACTGTTGAAGAATGTAGGCACAACATGGTTTTGGCATAGCTAATTCAATAGAATCAAGTTACTAAATAGTTCTATCCGTTGTCAGGTCTAGTTTTCTGTCTCTTGACAACTGTTTGTCGTGTGCATATATCCGCTACGTCACGGGATCGACCCAAATCATTAAGCTATAGTAAATTATAATAATGTGGCTTCTATTCCCAGTCCTAGGCTAAAACGGCGAGTATCATTTTACACTCATGGTCTCCATTACAGTGAACCGGACTAAAATTATCATTCATCATCGAAAACGAACATTTATCTATCCAATGCCACTGATCCCAGCCGGACGAACGTGACGATAAATGGGTATTTTTGCTTAAGAACCTTGTGCCATCCTCTAGTGTCATTTGGGCGACGGCGAATGGTTCTTGCGGGACCGTTTCGGACGGAAAAGTGTCGTAACAAACGACCCGAGTGGTGTGGCCTAGTTTCACGCTAGACGGCTTTGTAACGTGCAACCGGGGGCAGAGAAAAAAACAATATTATTCCCTGTGTCTTCTTCTGTTCCAGCCCATAGCCGGTTCCGCTGCGTTCGTCAACGGAATCACGAGGCGGAATCGATGCGCTCCGGCACGTGTTTCTAACCGCTACTGCCGGTGACGGGCGGACGTGCGTGTGTGTGCATCCGGCAGCAATCCCGGCAATGGGATGTGAGTCTAGATTGCATTTTTTGTTTGATGCTGTTCAATTGCCTTCGAACACCGCATTCGAGAAGATGGGCACGAGTGCAGAAAAATGAATATGCAACGTGTCACCGCAGCAGCCGGGCGAGTCCATGTGACTGATTTACGCACCACTGATGACGGCTCCTGCCATAAGCGAACAGGCACATGAGCAGCCGAGGAGAGAAATCTACAAACCAGTAACTCTACACTGCTCAAACTTCTGTCACAAATGAGGTCAGAAGTCGTCAGTCCCGCTCGAAACCGCAACCAAAAGACGGTTAAATACATTTGTTAAAGTTACAACCGGTTTCGGTTGCTCCGTTCCGATACAGTTGTCGTGTTAAATGCCTGGTCGAATTTCGGCTCCGTTATTAGCACAGCATGTGCCAGAACGGTTAACTGAAGTTTGTTTGTACTGCTTAAAATTAATAATTTAAGACAAGATGGAAGTCAGATTGATTCGATATCGTGCGTATAATTTGTACGACCCAATAATTTACGGTTTAGATGGAGGAATCATTTTACAAAACATAACGATTTAAACGACACCCAAACATGGAACCCATGGAGCCAAGGAAAACGGTGGAAACTAATGAAACTAATTCCATGCGCTGAAGCACTTTGGGTAAAATTACCAGGCATTAAAACAATCCTCAATCCATTGGTGATAAAGAGAAAATAAAGTTAAAATGCTGCTTGGGAAAATAGTGGCAGAAATAAAAGAACATACATCAGGCAACCGAACCTTTCTAATTTTCTCACCGAACTAAAACCAATTAGTTAATTACCATTTATCTCCACCTCGTGCAAACAGCGAGCGCGCCTGGGATCGTTTATCGTTGGCTTAATGTTTGTCCCACCCGAAACACCCTGGGAAGCTTGCGAAAGAACACCTTGAACTACTTGCATGCAGACACAGAACAGCAAACCTCCGTCTATCTATCCACGCTAACATCCTACGATCCGAATGTTTACACCTGGATATAATAAGGTTAACGCCGCTCATTTCGTCGGAGCGTCGAGAGTTTGCCTTGGTTTTTTTTTTTTTTGTTTACGACTCCGGTAAGAAGCGCTCGACGGATCGGTGAAGAATAGTTTGATCGTCCCGGGCCAAAGGTTCCGTGGACGTCTGCAGACGGTGCTTTCCTGCCAAAAACTAGTTTCCCATATCGTTTTGCTCACCTTCCCTCGGAGAGGAAGGGAGAGAATGGGCTTCGATTGATGGCAAATGGGCACGAACAAACGAATTTGCTTCAGAGGGAAACCCACGGTGTTCGTTGTTCGTCGTGGCTAGATAGCCATAGCCAACGTCGAAGGTGAAAGGATAAGACAAACCGAATGAAGGTTTGATCGCGTTGTGTAACGGAATGGGGAAGCATTAGGGCGCACCTGCGAACGTGCACCATGGGCGGTCGCATCTTTGATCGATGCTGCCGAGTTGTTCATTTGTGGTTGCAGTTAAAACCTGAACACAATTTTGCCACGATGTTTTAATTAGCGAGGCAAGCAAGAATGCAAATACAACAACACTAAACGAGAGGTTTTTCGCTTCATTAGTTAACCAAGATTTGTCTACCAGCTGCTGCTGTCCTTTGATCAGTTAGGTAACCAAAATTTTCTTCTGTTTCATGCAATATTAATAGACTTTTTGTACAGAAGATGAGGTTGCTCTTTATATTTCGTAATAGAAGAACCTAAGCAGCCCCAACAATGCAGTGGAACTGGGACAACTGTGCTGAATTGAACGGGAACAATTTATCACTTAACTTCATGCTGAAGTGCTAACGCTAAAAAATGGGTTTGAAATAAGCTGTCATGCCAGTCTACAGATAAACGAAGCGAAGGGATATGATGGGCGGATGAGTTGTGGCCAGTAACAGACATAACACGACCCAGATTGTTGTTCCAATGTCCTCCACGACAAACTGTGTGACGAGTACGAGCAATGGTTTAACACATTGGTCAGTGATTGGGTCGGGTAGTAACATTTGTTTGGATGAGTGAAAAAGCAGCTGCAGCCAAAAGGGAAGGACAGCATAAATGTAGGTCCATCGTAAGAAAGGGCAAAGGCAAAGAACAAACAAACAAAACGGAACTGGCCAAATACACGAGGCTTCCATGCCGAAGGGAAGTTACCGCCCGGATGTCCGACAATGATCAATGATCAGCAAAATCCTCGATCGATTGGAAGTACGAAGATCACCCAGAACGTTGATACAAACCGTTGGTTATATTTGATCAAGACCACCTCGAGGAAGAGAACTAGGTCAGCTGAGCCGTTTTTGGGTTGGCTGGATTACATATTTGCACAACCAGAGGAACGATGAGCTTCTGGGACACGAACGATCCTTCAGTTGTTTACTCAAACCCGCACAAAATGTCAATATCAACCGGCATGGTTCGTGGTTGCTATTAATGTTGGCAGGCTTAAAAAAGGTCTGTTCAAAGATATGCTTACTTTTACAGGCTAGCCATTGGTTTGACCTGGGTAGCTACCCAATCCAGACGTGTTTATTTTATTAGAAGTTGTTCCTAGCCGTTCACAATCTGGCGAAATGAGTTTCGAACCGAAACGTTGTAATCAAGTCAACCAATCCTAACATTCTGTCCCACGGGAAACATGGTGTATACGGGTGGCCAAACTGTAGACTTAGGGTGTTGCTATCAGTCCCAAAACAGCAACCAGTGTCCATATGCGCCGCTGCTCTGCATGTGATCGAGCCGATGCAACAGAGGATGAAGGAAATCGAAAGGAAACCCTCGATCGCGCAAACAAGGCTCGACTGTCAACGGCAGAAGATACAAACATGTGCGCCGCAGACGTTGACCAGTTCCATTGCGTTCCAGTCATATGCTAATCGTCCGCATGCTCTCGCGCTGTGTGGGATACTGTGAATGCGATAAAAGTGACATAATTTTGGACTTCTAAGGATAGATGGTCTGGAACCCGGGCCCGGAGATAGGATAGATGTTTGCCGTTGGTGAACCGTCCCTTCTCGGGTAGCGTATAAGAGCTCCATTGAAACGCCTCTATTTTTCCTTACACTTATTTCGAAACGAGCGAATGATCTCGAGGGCAAGCAAGGCCTAAATCTCGGTAAACGTCCAGACCCAACAGTGACATAGATAGCCCCTTAACGAAAGGCTCGTACATCATCAGTTCGATGGAAATTACAACATCAGCATCTCGGGTCGATCGATGCCGTGGATTTGCGGGATTTACGCTCATGAATCAATTTTGTAATCGCGAGAAGTGATCGGCACGAACGGTTCGATCCTCCGATTCTCTCTCTATGAGCATTCAGCTGGCTGTTGGCTTTAACGGCAGATAAGAAGGGGAAGAAGCTAAACGGCCGGCATAGGCAAACCAGGAAGGTGAAGTAAGGCAATAATTTAGTCAAATTACACCGTACTTGGCAGATGGAGCAGAAGTCGAAAGACCGTCCTGTTCGTGGGATCATATAACTCAGCGATAATCAAACTTTCCTATTTAGGTGGTATCAAGGGTCAGATTGATTGGTTTTTGTCGATTCAATATCTGTGCATGGAAAGACTAGACTGGTTAGTGACGTCATAGATTGATCGATCAACAATACTAAAAGCCAATATTGTTCACTATTCAACACACGAGAGGAGTTTGAGAGCCCTTCCACCATTGTATTTTCAAAGTGTGCAATTATGTTTGAGTAAATAAAGCAATAGAAAAAAAACTAGCGTGGAAACTAACTACGAGCAAATGGAACCCTACCAAACGGTGAAAGTGTGCAGTTCGCTTCCATTTACCCCCTTCCCCGGCCAACGATTTTTTGAACGCTCGGCAACCGTGAGCTTGCCTCCATTTCCGAGTTCGCCAACACCTTGGCCGTGATATGACCATCTCTCGAACGTGAGGCAAGCGTGCGCCACGATGAACCTGTTTCGAGCGACTAGCGAAACGCAAAACTTCGCCGAAGGAACCACCACGGAACCATCATCATCGCGGGTTAGGCAACTTTATTGCCATTTAAGGGCTCTGCCGCCGAGGTTTGCTCCCATTCCGTTCCGTGCCGCTGAAGGTTAGCGCATTTGGTAGAAATTATTAAACAAATTGCATCGAAATCCGACAGGCCAGGCCAACCTGTTCCGTCCGGTGCTCTCTTACGACGGCTCCAAACGACCCCTTCGATACAGGCGAGCGAACGACCCCCGACCGGCCAGCGAAAGCAATCGACCGTCGGTTACGTAAGGCTTGTTAGAGGGTTTGAAGCTTAATCATCGGGGGGCAGCGCGCTAAAAGGTTGAACTGAATGGCTACGAAAGGAGTTGCTTGTCCTGTACGAGGGCAGGAGGAGCAAATGGAGCAGATGGGACACATTAAATAATAGAAGGAAATGAGCAAGGAGTCTATCGCTATATCTAGTTTATTTGCTCCCAACGATTGCGCTCCAACTGGCCGGAGGACTGTTCACAGGCCTTTCCGATACTGAGCGTTCCTTACTTGAAAGGTCAAAGTTCGAATCCGTCGAATGAATTGTGGCTTTTTTTCTCTCTCTCGTTTGTCCCTTGCATAATCGATCGCAATGAAATGGGAAAACGCGAATCAAAACCATCCACCGGTGAACAAAACCACACAATCGACATGGCGCCGATAAGGATAAAAAAAGGACGAAAGAATCAAGTCGAACTACAGGCACTCCCGGGTCGACGACTGTGGTTGTAAGTGGCAAGGACATGCGGCGCCCAATCGGAACGGAAGGTCACAGCCGACGATGATGAGCATTCCGATTGTGTTTGAGGCGTTACATAGCCTGCAAACCATTCAGGGCGCGCTGTCCTGTTCCGTAGCCACATCGTCGTAACCTTTGACCTTTCCGAAGCACAACCTCTGGTTGAGATTCGTGTGGGTACCGACGGAAGCGCGTTTAAGTGCTGGCCTTCATGCGGCGCCGTTGGACAGAACAACGTTTCAAACAAGCACACCGAAAACGGAACAGATGAAGTTTTTGTGTTAAATGATAATTTGTGGCACAGTTTTAATGATATTTTTCTGTCCTTGTTTGTTTTTATCACCAGTTCCATTATGGACTGCCAGCTGCCAGGACTTTCCACTGGAGCTGCTTTTCCGTCACAGCGACGGGGTGGGTTTTGCATACAAAGTTTTTCTCTCCACTAACGCCATGCAGTGAGTGTGTGTGTGTGTGTGTGTCAGTGGTGAAATTAATGATTTATTGTAACAAACTTTCGGTTGCTCTTTTCCGTATCCTTTTTCCCTGGCAAGAGTAGCTAGAAGCGAAGACCACGAAATTTCACAATAGCATACGTTATCCAGGTTATCCCGTTGGCCTTACTGTTGTACTCGAATGTCGAATGCTTTGTGTGTTTGTGAATTTACGTTTGTGCTATTCCGGCGATTGATTTCAAACGATTTCCTAACAAGAAACATAAATCGAGCTAATGAAAAGCGTGACGTCTCAGGACACTGCTACCACTTCCGTTTGCGGGCAGGATATCGGACGACACAGGCTTAGTCCTGGCTTCGTTTTTCGTTGCATCGATCGGCTTTCACTGCTTCTTTTCTTTCTTTTCCTGTCATCATGCCACCGCAAGGAAAATTTACGATTCAACCCCGGAAAGGGCAAAGGTGAACTTTCTTCAAGCCGGCGAGAAAATGGCCGGTCAGGTTTTGCGCTCCGCGCGTCGCGATCCCTTCCAGAACGACCGTCCGGGGATGCTTAAATCAAGCCTCAACATAAGGAACAGCCAGCTCATTGCCGTCGTCCCGATCGATGTGGTTTTTGGAAAACTGATTCTTCCATTTCCCCGAGAAGAGCGAGGAAAAGTTCTTCCTTCTCTTTCACCATTTTTCCCTCCTAACGTCAAGCATCCATCATTCGGACGGCAACATTGTCGGCGTCGACGGTGGTGGGTGGATGGAATTGATTATTCTATTTTTGGCGCCAAACTCTTCGATTTTCCAGCTCGCTTCCGGCCGCCGGTCGTTCGCTTTGTGCGTGTGTTGTGCGTTGGTAGATCCGTGTGTTTTTATCCGTTTTTCATCGCTTCATTTTGCGTTGCTGCTAACGGGAACCACTCAAAACGTTGCCGAAACACCAACAACGCCAAGGCCAAGGGTCGTATGGCTTCGTTTTGGAATGTTTTTTGATTGATTGATAGGCAGGTTTGGTAACGGGAGTACTACGGCGAACGATTGGCATATTTTTCCCTTCTCCACAGCAGTTCTACCCACGTTTCTTCCTACAAAGAACACCATAAAACGAGTCCTGCGAGCCTATCTCGAAATTTACTGACGAGTTAGTTACTTGTCTATTCCTAGCGAGCTGTGGAAAACCTGTTAGTTTTTTTTTCTAGATTTGCACACCTTTATTTAACACTGTCAGTACCGTCCATGTTTTGTTTGACCCATAGTGTACATTTGGATGTTGAACGGACAATAATCTCGCAACAGGAGTAGGTAATGATTTAAGAAATCTCATGTTGAGAAGTCCTTTAAGGTGGAATGAATTGATCTTAGGATATGCAAATTTGGTGCCCATAAATCAATTACTAGAGGCATTTAATTTGAGCCGGCTCTATTAAGATTATACGATCCCCCGAGGGAACAGCAATGCTTTTGTCCGATAATACCTTGAGCGTACATTTCCCACCATTTTCCAACCGCCAAACTGCAGCGGATCGATTGCATCGCGACAGCCGCCGGGTGCAACGACCATCCACCATCCGGGCCTCAGAAATTAATGGTCGCTTTGGGGCCACTTCATCGCGTTTGCCTTACCGATAACGAATGTTTGGACCCGTTTCCAATGGCCACAGCAAAGCCACAATTACCGACACGCGAGGCTTCCACTTTAACCAGTACTTGCACTCCGAAAATCAAACCCACCCTCGTCGGTTCTTTTCCCCTTCCCTCGTCAGGTCTTTCTAGCCACCGACAACGGTTGCGTGTCGGCAGCTAGGTGGAGAACTAAAAAGAAGAAAAAAAAACCATATCAAACAAAAGAGAAATGCACTTACATCGTAGTTCCACTCGGAAGCGTTATGGTCCACTCGCTGCCGCTGTAGCTTATGCCTTTCCTCTACTCTCTTTCTTTCTCCCACTCGTCTGAGGTTTCCTTCCTGTGAGACCCACCGTTTTGTTTGGCCCTTTGGTACAGTATTTTTCTCGCCGGCTGGCTTTTCCCTCAGCCGGAAGCTAGTGATCCTTGAGCGATCGGAGACTCCGCGCCAAAGAGACACACACACACAAACTGGAACTACAGTAACAGCATGAGGTTTAGCTTCGTTCGCTAGCTTCGTGCACTGTTGCATATCTCAGGGTTGATTGCATGACCGACGACTGCACATGACTTCACGGCGAACTTCAAGGGGTGCGGTGCTCCGCGAACGTTCTGCAATGGAGCGGAGAAATGTGGAGGTAAATAACATTATCAAACGGGGTAAGAAAATACCAATCATGGTGAAAATATGTTGCAACTGAACAAAACAAAATCACTTAGAGACGACAAAATGGATTGAGGTGATTTCTTAAGCCCAACTTTTTGTTCTAGAACGGAAGGTGTTTTTCCTACTTTTTCAGTTCTCCACAAACTAGTAGCAATATCTCAAACACTCGCACATAGCATTCTCCAAGCAAAGGGACCAGCCAGCTTACGTTGTCCAAGGACGCACACGTACGGTGGCGTCCGTAATAAATAGCTCTTTCCGAACAATGTAAGTGGATTCGGAAAATGGGAAGCACAGGCATGCAATACTAGCAACAATGAAACAAAAAGAAAACTGCCACTAGGGCCACCATGGAAATATTTCACCACCTGTCGGACGTTGAATCGGCAGGGGGAGAAAACTAACCCAACCGGCGAAACTTCCTGGCCTCGACACTGGTTCCGTTCTAAAGTCGACCGAAGACCTACTTGTACCCCGCACGTGCCACCCAACAAGTGTGCGTAATCGGATGGCAATGCTGGGAGAGGAAGGGCATCTCTAAAGGAGCAACAGGAATTAGAACAGGGGCCAGGATGGACTAATAAATACAATTTTCCCAGCCGGGTCGAACTCGTCGTCGTTTTCGTACATTCCTTGGCACACTTTTCGCCGTGGCTCACGTTGCCGTTATCGCGATCGAAGGTCCGCGGAAACAACTTTTTAGAGCGGACGCTTGTTGAATCACGTTCTTGCGGAGGGCTGAGGTTCGTCCTGGAAGCTTCTTATTTTATTAAAGCTTTACCAACGCCAGTCCGGCGCCCTTGGGTACTTAGGGTGGGTTATTTTTTGCCCACGGTGTTACGACGCAAATTTATCGGTTCCTGTTTCTGTCAGCGTTATATATAGCAGCTTGTTATTAGCAACAATAGTGTGGCGTGCGAAAACGCAGTAATTTGCGTAACTAGCCATGCAGGCGACGTCACTTTAGCAAAATGGATTATAGGTCGAAGCTTTGGAATTGTTAGAATTGTTTAAATCAAGTAAACGGCCATTACAACTCATCGTTGCATGTTACGGTATTCTAAAAAGTCATATTTTGTTCTGAAACGGACTGATTCCATGAATACGATTACGAGATCATTCAGTCATTTCCTCAAGGAGTCCCGAATGTATAATATAAATATAGAAACTAGAATATTTATCGTTGAAATTCTTTTACAGCAATCATGTTAACTTTAGCTAATGGATACTGTCACATTTTGTCTACAGTTACCATTCATCAAATCTCCCTTTTTTCATTTCTCCCACTTTCAATCGTCAGCAAACATTAGGGATGTATTGCAAGAATCTCATCTTGGGAGATCCATCGGTTCTCCCTCTCTGGCAATCCATTCCCTTCTCGTTGACAGGATGTTGGAAATGTTTAGAATGCCTAAAATGTTCACCTCTCTTCCATCTTACGAACCTGACCATCCATTTATCGGGTTACATGCACCCGTCACGTAAACAAATGCACCGATTCTTCTCTTTGCCTGATTGACGCCCAACCCTGCAACATTCTAGGCTTGGAGTGTGGAAGAAGGATCAGCGCATGGTGCCACACTTGGCAAAGCACCGGAATGCGCCTCTTGCGCAAACTCGTTCGGCGATCGTTTCCATCGTTTTATGTGCGGCGATGCACTGAGGAAAACTGTGCTGTTTAATGATGTTTATTTTACCGAACCACCATCGCAGCAGACACTAGGAAATCGGCAATACCACCCGGGACCATCCTAAGCCAGCAGCATGTGCACAGACGAGATTTTTTCAGAAATTGCCCGACTGGCCAAACCGAACCGCGTTGAACCACCCTCTACTGAATGACTAGAGCGCTAGTGATGTAGAGAAGAAGTGAAAGGCCCTACGTTGTGTCACGGGAGGGCGTGAATAGAAACACCGCCGGTGGAACCATTTCCCCGTGAGATTAGGGCAATCTCGGAAATTCGATACACGCCCTCCAGTGTACGGCTCGTCGTTCCGAGAAGTCGGGATGCTGCAGGAGAAAGGTCGTTCAAGACTTTTTGGTGGTAATTTGTGGAGGAGACTCTCTAGACGTATCGGGAGGAGTGTGCCTGAAGAAGCCATGCAATTCACTGGTCGCGTGAGTGAGAGTGAAGACACACGTGAGCATTTAGGTGAAAGGAGATACTTTACCGGTCAAACAACGGCCAGAGTGCGTGCGGTGCATTAGCGAGGAAACTCCCAAATCCGCCCAAAAGGTGGGTTCTAATCTTAAGAGCGCGCGTTTGCGCCTAACGAAGGCGCATGTGAAAGTGGCCTCCCATCACTTCTCAGCTACAGTTTCACCCCGTTCTTTGCCTACCTTCTCTGTGTCTGTGATTTGGTGGAGTTTTATTTTTGGGACTGACTTTTCCCGTTGTTGTTTCTTGCGCAGCACGAGCAGTTGGAGTCATTCATTACTTGTCGGCGAAAGGGGGTTTATCTTGGATGTATCCGCCGTCGCCGTCATAGTGTTTGTGCTCCAGACGACACTTTTAATCCATTCAAGATTGATCCCGCGGGAAAAGGGAACAGAAAACAAGGAAAAGATCATCTTCTACACATCACACACATGATCGAGATCACATTGGACTTTCGGAGGAAGAGTTTAGCATGCGGCTTGAGTTTCTATACCATGGAGAAAGACGACACAGCCATGCTACCATGAAATAATCCCCGAGGGAAATGAAACATTAATTTCCCCCGCTGGATCGTGCGCGATCGTTCAATTATCCATTACCACCGTTATGAGTCGCCTCTGGGCTTTTACAACAAGCTTCCGTTCCATCTGTGGACACTTCGGTTAGAGCTAGAGAACGAGCACGTGTGTGGTTGAGAACTAGGTGGGCGAAGGGGAGGAGATTGTCAAGATTAACCTCGTCGACGGGTGTCGATTCTTTTTTCACTTCACTTATTGCAATAACAATTTGGTTCTATTGCTCCGGGGAGATTGACTTACCGCGGCGGTTGCAACGGAGCAGCGCAAGGCGAAAAAGAATACAAGGAAAAGAGCACGACAAACGAGCTGAAAATAATGATAGTAATTATAGCAAACGACGTGCGAGGGAAAAAATACTCCTTGCGCACCAACGGAACATGAAAAGCCGAGCGTCGATCAACGAAGAATCGTGACCAAGACTTACAACTAAACGGCACCATCGCTCGAGCAATCTTTCTAGTGTCTTTTCAAAATTAATCGCTTTTCGCTGAGAGATGCTGGAAAAGGTCCGGCCTATTCTCAAAATGTCACAGATGTGTGTGTGCATGTATTTAGGTATGTTTGTTAGCACTGAGGCTGAGGTAGCGAGGGCTTTTAAAGATGCTTGAATCTTGACGGACACCAAATTGCCATAATGCGGAACCTACACACGTGCTTCCGAGACCTTGAAGCCCTTGTGCGGCTCTCGTGAAGCCTTCATGAAGTCCAACCACATAGGTCAGTGGTTATGCAAAGCTAGAGGACTGTATGGAGAAAACTGGCCCCATGTGTTGGGCACGTTTGTCCAAAACACTTCAATGTCACGCACGGTCACGGTGTGATGCTGCCGGGAACATGCATTCTACTGTCCCTGCATGATGATGATTTCAAAACGGGCAGAAATTATGTGAGCTAAGTTGCAGACCTAACTGTCAGCAATTGACTCATCCACCTCGGTGAATGTTTGTGTCTGCATCAAACACAACTAAAAAAAAATCTGGCAAGACAGTTTTTGGTTCTGCGAATCGCATGGAGGTTTAAGTAGGAGCTCCACCACTTTCATCGTCGCGAAACCTTGAGCCAAGACACGCACAACGATCCGATATCTGTTTCTCGCCAGATGTGTGCGCGCGCGCGTAAGTGTTGCATGAATTTTAGTGCGTTTTCTTCAGGCCTCGGGGATTATGGATCTGCTGCTGCACCCTTGATGCCACCAATTTGGGCAACCAGTTGAGGTGGAAACGATGGTGAAAAACGGGGCCTACACACAAACGCCACGACCCGATTCATTTCTGGGTCGTCACCCGTGTCTAATTGTTTTCGTGTACGGTGTTGTCCCGTCTCGGGCGCTCCAGTTCTCGTTCGGTCATTTGGGGTGGAGGGTTTTTTTTAAATGTATTTTGGAACGAAGCCAACCGCCTAAAGTGCCGTAGATACCGTATGTATGGCACCATATGTGTCTGAGGCTAAGCAACGGGGACCGAGCCACTGCCACCATTAAACCCTTGCCTATACAGCATGGGAGCATGGGAGCAAACCACACGCGTCACATGCTCATATCACACCATCATGGGAAAGAGGAGCAAAGATTCACTTTTTTGCAGGGCGAACTTTCCACACGCCCATGCTGCTCTTGGAGGGTCGTGGGCCAGTGCCTCGATGCGGTGCAATTTTTTGGTGAGGTCTTAAAACAATTTTCGCACGTTCAATTACTCTCCCACGTCGCTGTTCCATCAGACAATATAAAGAGGTCGAGAAAAAACCAAAACCAGTAGAAAGCTTAACACTAGATCAATCAAAAACCCTTTAAAAAAGGGCTCCAAGTGAGAAAACTAAACGTTAAGCATGTATGTAAAAAGTATTTGCCGAATGAAAGGTTACTTGAGAAAATATCTGATAGTATAAAATATATCATATATTTATAAGATATATCTTTTTTTCAATTATCTTAGAAATTTGCTTCTGCATTATTTCGAACTGATATGTTTCTGAACATCGAGCAGCTAATGCCAAAAAAAAGACATCACCAAAGGGACATTTTTCTTTACGTTAAACTAATGGACGAAGCATTATCGGCGCTCTTCCCCAGCACGACACTATTTTTGCAACCGCTCAGATGCATCTCATCGACCTCAATTTACGACGATCTCATCCCGAGCGATGGGAGAGCATAAGGGAAAAGTGTTTAACGGTAAACGAGTCTGTTCTTTCCACTCCGTGATAAAGAAAGTGATTTGGCATCGATAAAGTATGTTGTTTTATAAATGCGACTGCAATGTTGTTAAGAAATATGAAAATAATGTTTCGTAGTAAGATAAAAACAGTGTACCATTCGGAAGATATCCGGAAGAACAGAAAACTACGTAACTTTCTCACCCTTCCCTAGTCTCCCCAACGTAAGTAAGAGTTTCACCTGCTTCCCAGCGAAGTACGAAATAAAAAATAATTTAAAAAAAAACCCTACAATCTTCCCCGGCTTGCGAAAGCATTAATGCTAGTGACGATGCACATGCTCACCAACTCGGTTGGCATTATTTTTATGCAAATGTGGTAACTTTTCTCTCCTCCTCTCCTTCTGCCTGTTTGTTCGTTTGCCTCTTTCGCACTTTCGCCTTGCGGAAACTTTCCCAAGGCCCACCAAAAAGCTGATGCCATTCTCGGTCGCCAGTTTAAAGAGGGTTTCGTGCCTTTCAAGATGCGCCGTATTCACACATATCAGCACGCGGGAATATTGTGGTGCTGAACGTGGTCATGTTGTTTGTGTGTCCGAGCATGGGCTACATATCTCGTTCGTTTCATTATGCCGCCCCGTTTGCATGTCCGTGCGTCTCCCGGAAGGGCTGGGGAAGCTACTGCGTGTCTTGCATGCACATCAACGAAAGTGAACTTTAACGACAAGAGCCCTCAACCAACGTAGAGAAGGATATAGGCAGTCGAAAGGTGACGAAACGTGAAGCCCCAATACTGAAACGATGAGCATCTACCTCATCATCATAATCATCGGTTGTTGAATGAGCCGTCGATGAGATTGAAGGGATTCGCATGAGTGCTGAAAAATGCTGGAACGGAAAGTGAGAAGAGTGATCGATATTTGAGTATGATCAGCTGTGTGTTTGTGTCTGCCGACCGATTGAAATTGATGGGATTTATCTCGATCTCGCTTTGAACTGCAACTGCCTGGATGAAAGCAGTGAGATGATGCTGGGATATGAGATGGTGAATTAAAAAAAAGCTCATTCTGCTCACCGTAGTGAAATGTGTGAGATGCGCTATACTTTAAGCTCTCGCAGGTTCCTCACACAGATGCTGCCTGTGAACAACAAACGAAACTGAGAGCAGACGAAACCACGCGAACTCTCGCGCTCAGGCGAGGTAGGAAAAAGAGAGAGCGAGAGAAAGAGATCAAGTGAAAAAAGCTCTCCATTTCGACGCCTTCCCTGATGATGGTGATGTCGCTGTCAACTGATGTGCGCGACGGCTCCTGTCAAACCATCCGCCACAACCACAGCATCTGACGCCGCGGGCAACATCGACCGACGACGGCAATGACGATGCTAGCGGGATTTTTCGCTTCGGCTTGGCGACATTCTCCCCCGCAATCATCCCCGACGCAGGCCCTCTCCCACACCCCGGTGACCTGATTGCTCGTGCTCCAGACACTCCCCACGAGTGGTCTGGGATGGTTCTTCCGAGCTATGACGTCATCGACTTCCGTGCACGACAACCACCGTCATTAGGAGCGGCAGACCGTACCAGCAGGATCCAGGCAAATTGCTTTCGACAGTTTGCAGCGTGTGCAAGTAAAATGCATCCCCCGTGTGCCTGGGAATCGATCGATCGAATGAGCCGAGGCTTTTTTCCCCTTTTAATTTGCGTTTGAACGCTAGACCTCGTTCGTACGGACGTCATCGGTGCCTACTGGATGGAGGTGCGCGACCATCCAACAAGTGTGGTGGCGTCATCGTGACGTTGCGACCGGGTGGGGGTATTGGCGCAAATACTTTCCTGTTTTAATCCAATTACACAACCACTCATAACCACGCGTACGCTGGGAATGGGAGCAGGACCCGGCCCAAGCGCCACAGCCGGACACCGTAGAAAGGTTTAGCGAACCCTCTTCTTCCTTCCGAAGTTGAAGTTAGGAGACAGCTTTCTCCGTAAAGCCTGAAAACCAGCGAACGGTAAAAAATGTTGTTTTGTAATGCGAACTTCGACTTTCTTCGACTACAACTTCTAACCCGAGGCTAGATACTACCTGGGTCCAAACAGTGCCAACATTACTCGCTCGGTCTACCTGGATATCGTAGAGATATGTAGGGAAAAACCATAACAACTGACCGTATCCCAAGTCCACGGGACTACGGGACCCAATACCCAATGACGCAACGAGATACTTCTCGTGAACCGAACGATGACTAGATCAACTAGCTCACACCATTCTACACCCGATGGGGCACGTATGGATAGAGAAATTGGATCTGTCATATCTGCGCCAGGGTACAGCCATCGGCGAACTGGAATCGGCTTTGTGGTTTACTTTTCTGTCCCCATCCGCACTATAGTAGCCTGCCTACATATGTCGAGTTTCAGGGTTAGCAACTGGATGCACGTTCTACAGCGTGCTCGAAAGAGGAGTACAGGGGATGCGCTGCGAAACGTGCTTTAATGGTTTCAAGTGGACAGATCGGAAAACTCGTGCACCATGCGGAAAACCACCACCCATCGGAGGTGGTCCATCGAGCCAACACCAATAACGATCCGGCGTTGGAGTTTCCGCGCCGGTCACTGAATAGCGAGGTGCGCTCCGAATGTGATCCGTACGAAGGGGGCTCGATTTACTCGGCGTCGGCATCGGTCGGCAACACCGGTGGCAGGTTTCGACGTTGGGGTTTTGAAACCCGCAACGGTCATTGGACACCATCCTTCCCCCCGGGGCGGCAGCTTTAGAGATGACAAAAATTAAAGAAAACCGGTGGCAGAAAAAAAGACGAAACGGTACTGGCGTCGGTGTGACGTTTCGCACATGTGTTGCTCGACTGAGTTGGCGGGGAAAGGAAAATTAAAAGAGAACGCTGGTGTGAAAGACGACCCGACATTCAATGATGCGACCACAAAAAAGGTAAAAAGCCGCGAAGGGTGCAGACAAAAAAATTGAGTAATTGATGCGAAATGCAAATGCCGTTAGATCGAAGGAAAGGGGTGATGATTTTATGTAGCTCTTTAACCTTCAAGTGCTCGTCAGCTCACGACGCACACTCAGAGCAGCATCATTCTACGTGTCCTGCTTTACACTTGCAGGATCTCGTCATCTTTTAAGTAACCTACAATAGTTGTCTAGAAATTGAATAGACACAATCCTAAATTCACTGATGGAAAAAGTTTAAAAGTCTTGGTATCGCTCTCATTACAATTTGCATCGTCGACCCGGGAATCGATGTTCTATTTTAAGAAAAGACTTTTAATTATGATTGGATAAAAGGAAGGCTCATCACATTCACTGCAGCTGTAGCGTGATACACACTAGATATCATTGAAAGAATTATTAATATTAAACAGTTAATATAAAAAACATATTATTTAACAATATAATATGTAACGATGAAGACTCTGATTTCCACAATTCAAAACTAATTTATCAGCGTATTGTTTTGCAGAAAGGAAAATATGTAACAACTAAAGCGAACCCTGAAGTTCTGACGAGTCCACCATGGCGCACATCTGTGCCCGACCCGTTTCTTATTTATCGTCCGCTCTCAATTGGATCTCGGCCCTAATTGGAAGCGTCTCAGGTCAGGTGGACGACTGTTTAGTACTGCTATGTTCCTCGACATCACTAGTTTTGTTTGCCCTTTTTTTTGTATACGGTTGTTATTATCGTCCCTCCCATCCTTCCAGGCAAAGCTAGGCTACGGCAAGCTGGATCTCGTTAACTCGCACCCGCGAAAGGGCCTGGGTGTGGTCCGCCGAGTAAGTGTAAGCTCTGTGTGTGCATGTTTGCTAGAGTGTCCTTTGATTGATAAATCCGTGCACCATCGTTCGCCAACCAGGCCAAAGTCTGCTGAGTGGAGAGTGCTGTGTGTAAAGGAAGAAACAAAAAAAAAAATTCAACAACGTTTGTCAGGCAGACTAAAGCTTGATCCTTATTATTGTTCCAGTTGCCAACCGTTACCCCCGAACTGGGGAGTGCCTTTCATCATGAGACACCACCCCACTACCCTTCATTCATTTCCTATCGTGTACCGGAAGATGCGCCGCCAAAGGGGGGACAGAGGCAACGAAACACTTCACCATTTTCCTCTCCTGCAGCAGCATCAGCAGCAGCAGCAGCGTGTTCTTTCTCGCGGAAAGATGGCAGCAAAAGGAGCAAACACTGGCAGAATGAATACTCGATATGTTTGCCCAACCACTCGAGCAGACAGCGCGCGTTCCACTGTGGTCCCTTCGCTCTTTCAGCTGCTGTTCCGATGGACCACCATCACAATTCCTTTTGGCATCCACCCGCGTGGAATTGCGCGCGCGTGACAGTAGGACCGATGGGCGACAACTGGGCGTAATGTCACTAACCTGAAAGTAGAACGCATCTGTATGCCCCCACGTCGCGCTGGATTCCACTTTGTGGATCCCCGCAGCGCCGACGCCTGCTTTTGCCATCTCGTCTTGTTCTTCGAACACTTGTGCATTCGGCACCACGGGTGACACACCCGCCACGATATCCTTCGCTACGAGTAATGCGAGTTTGAAGACCCCGGACAGGCTCACCCAGCTGGTTACAAAATGGGTCTTGGCGCCGCAAAGGATTTCAAAGGACACAAGCTGAACAAATCAAATAAGAGGACGGAATAGGACGAGTGGGCACGATACTGAGGGAAATTCCCAAGCTTCCCAAGTTTTGCAAGAGTGTTCAATGGGTCGTGGATCTACGCGATACCGTCTTGAACGATGGCCCAACGTTTTGGTCATCGCGAAGTGGAAAGCTGTGCAATCGAGGAGACGAATGCCTCGTTCTGCAACCCACTTAAACTATTTAAATCCAGGTCAGGCAGACCACGGCAGAGAGATGGTTGAGAGTTTTAGAGCAATTGTGAAGAAACACTGTGCGAGGGTTGAACACTCATTGATCTATTGGAAAACTAGCACTGTGCAGGATCAACGACAATTGGCATTGGTCTCAGCTGCGATCACACCAACCGCGAGCATAATGAGCTAGATCGAACGAAGACGCCCGGTGCCAATCTACAATTGGCAATTGCGATGACATAAATTGCTGTCGTCATGGTTGAGGACATAAAGAGCAAGAAAGTGAGAATTGTCTACAGGAGAGAGTGCTCTTATAAGAGCACTTAAAATTTCCTTTAAAAAACAACCAACTGATGAGTCAATCAGAGGTGGTCCTCTTGTGAATCTTTCGAAGATTGGGCTTCACGAGCGTGTTCCAACTTTCCATTTCTGGCACTCACACCCGCCAGCGAATGCAGGAGATTTGAGATTGATTGGCACAATACGATGCTCGCTTTTCTACCGTGAGTCACGAAAACAATTCTTTCACTGTTTTTTTTTTTAATTTTTCTGAAAATGAAGAAACGGTCCGATCAAAAATTACAATTGAAAACTATAACACGGATCACCAACATTGACGCACGAGGAAAGACAGAACTACAGGCTCAAACAGGGGAATCAATGAAGTGTACGCATTACATCATCCTCAACTGATTAGGGGCTCAATCCTTCGGAGTGGGTAATTCCATCCGTTCTATGACCCGCATCTAACGGAATTTGACCCCAAACGAGCGGGAACTCACAACCGATGGAGGCATCTGCTCGTCCGAAAACATAAAACCATTATCAACGAATATTTGGCGATAAGGAGGTAACAAAAATTCTTGTCACTGTTGAACTTGTGGTCAAAGGTTGTTTAAGACAGATTTGTTCTTGGTTGTTTAAGACAGACACGCAAAGTCGGAATTTATTTTAGTCCGTTTGAGCAGCAGTACGTGACGTTCTGTAAGCAAATGAAATACTTTCGAAATAGTGTATGTTTGTGCTTGGCTAACCGTCGTTATTTCGTCATTATTATAAGAAATATCATTGACATACGCCTGCTTACCTTATGATTCATAATCCAATGTTGAGGTAATCTGTTTCGAATGTCTCCAAAGTTTATAACTGTTATAAATTGTTTCTTTGACAGCAATGTTAACATTTTATAATTAATATTTTCCACCCTAAGGATTCACTGCAACACACGCGAAGCACTTTCTGTGGAATAAAATGAGACAAAATGCAAATGCACCAACCGCGTGGACGATGTTTTTCATTAAAAATGTACATGCCAATCGAACACAAAGTATAATCTCGCCCGTTCTCTCCCTCTCATGTTTCCCACGGCTGCTGTTTGCGTTCGTCGGCGTCCTTGCACCCGCGGGGGAATTGAAAATTGTCCGGCCCACTCGTTGTGCAACATTGTCGCGCGGTGGAAAATGCATCATGCGAACCGTCGGTGCGCATGAAGGTGTCGTTCAGCCACATTGTAACTCCTCGCCCCGAATCGATGGTGCAATTAAAATTGGAAACGAAAAAAAAGCTCAGCATCAAACAAGCGCCAGAAATGTTCCTCAACGGCCTGCGGCGACGGATGGCGAGGATTGAGTCGACGATGTCGGGAAGCTGTTTGCCTACAGTTTCGTTTCCTGGGGCAGGATTAACGGGGGGAAATTGCGTGCATGGAGGAAAAGGGAAATTGGATGCACGGCTTTTCCTAACTCGCACGGCCCAGCCGAAGCTGGATTTGGTTTGTTTGCGCTCCAGTCGAGACCGTTTCATGATATTTTAATATATTTTTTCTTCACCCTCTGCCTCCTTACAGTTACTTTGCAATCTACCACGCGACCAGACCGACCGGTTGGCTGAGTGCAGTTACAACGTTGGGCTGGCAGCTCTGGTTGAATCTTTTTAATTCACTTTCCCTCTTTGGCAAGTGTCTCCCTCACACTCTGCGTCTTTTTCTTTCATTCTCATTAACGTAAATCCATAGGATCCGGTGTTAGGTGACGTTTTTCTTTTCCAGACACATCATGCCAGAAAAAAAAAATTGAATACTTCGACTCGATTACACACGGTCTGGTGCACCAATTCGCACCATAAAAATGTTACCCGTTTGATAACTACCATTAGAGTGTAAAGAGTTCTCTCGGTCGTCCTGTCTAGACCAGCCGAGGATGGTTGGTTGGTGTACTATAACCATAAAGCATTATGCTAAATCTTCCCTTCCATTCTACGAGCAGTGAAGTGATACGATGAAGATTATCCTGAGCCAGATTTTGTTTGCCAGGTTTCAAGATAAATTATTTAACCATTGGAGTAAAACTACCTGGGTGGTTGAAGTGCGACACTTGCACTGAGATAGTCAACCTTTTTGAGGAAAGGAGAAAGAGGTTTTGAAAGAATGATGACTCGTTAAAAAAATAGGATGTATTCTTCAGGTATTTGGGTGCGCTCTTCCATAAAACCAACGAATTATTCACACTCCTACCATTTCTTATTTAAATTTTAATAACACACAAAACCATAGCTAGGTATATCATGGCCATCATCGTAATGTACATCGTTGACAAATCATTCCATGAAAATGCACCAGAATTTACCATTCAACAAGAATAATGTGTTTGGAGAAGAATTTTCATGTTACCTTCACACCTTTATTCCCCTACAGAGATCTTCAACAACGTCGAAGCGAGTCTGTAACGGCTCCGTCAAACCTTGAAACATACGCCAGTCAATTCAATAGCTTGCAAGCCTTGAAGAGTGCCAACGACTTTCCTTTGGCAGCTTTTCTTTGGTTTTCTGCTTTGAAGAGCTCTCCTTCTTTCCAGATTTTTATTTGTTTCAACCGGCCAGACAGCTACTTGGAACTGGAAAGTGTCTCCAACATCGCCAGCAAGATGTATTCATCTAAAAAACCGGCGTCGCAATTGAAATCTGAAGAGGGTTTTGAAAGTAAAAAGATATCAACCTTCATCATGCAAACGCCACGAACAGCGAAAAAGACAATTAGCATAGTTTGAGGTGAAAACTACGCAACACATGGAAGTTACAGTTAATGAAAAGACAAAGTCCTAAACGAATACAGATGAAGCATCTTAGCTTAAATGCTGTGCATTCTAGAGTAAAATATGTTCTAGATAATTCCAAACTTTATTCATCGCCCCGAACCTTCGTATGTTTCGTAGCGTTAATTTTGGAATGAACTTCCTAGTCTTCCTCTATTTCCACCAAACTCGATTTGAGATCAGTTTTCCACAGAACGACAGATGAAACGAAGTGAAACTGGAAAAGATGTGAAAAGAAGGCGTGATAATTGCGTGATTGAAGGTGAAGATTTATCTATAGAATGATTCTTCTTGCCGATCATTCGATCGAACCTTCTAGTTGAACGTTCGATCGTGCTAGTTGAAACATATCCGTGAAGAGAAATTAAACCCTAGAAGAGCATATCCATTATCCACAGCATCCCAACAGACTTTGTTTGCCCGGTCGGTAATATGTTGATGCAGGAAACTTCTACACTTGAACTAATAACAACACACCGCGCGGAGGGGCATTAAAACCGCGGCCACTTCCTATTCATACAGGCCCCAACGCAGCTGAAAAGTGATAATTTAATTCTTCCGGTCCGACGGCGGGGTGTTTTTCCCTGCTCCTTAGTTTCACTTTTACAAACATTTGAGGAACTTGACCTCGGCACTCTTTAACCTTTGCAATAACCTTCAAACGTGTTAACACAAGCAGGAGAGCCAGGAAAGCTGGATCAAATATGTAATCGGTAGTCTGATCCGCCCAAAGCACAATGCCAAAAAGGTTCGATGAGAATGCCCCGATCATTCAATTTATTTTGAGTGACATGGAGGAGAAAATCGGACAAGAATTTGCTAACGAGAAGCTCCAGCAAGTCGTTCGAATACTAGTCCACTCTATCAAACCAAGGTAAAGAGGAATATATTTTACTTTCTCAGTCACTTCGTGTAGTAGAGAGAAAAGAAACTCTCTATCTTACCAATAGAAACCTTTGTAGACACTTTCTACAGGACATTGATAACGAACCAATTGAGCAAGCGTGAGTGTGTCGATTTGCATTTCCGTTTTTTTTTTTTTTGTTGAATCTCCATTTCATCTGCGACCGAGCGCTACAGGGGCCAATCAATCGAGGCATTCATCTGAGCTGTGCATCGCATCAGCTCGTTGCATCGGAAATGCAATACGTAAAAGAAAGAAGGAAAAAGCATCGTATTGAAGCACGCAGATGAGCTCGAGAAAAAAAAACATAACGACATGGACATAAAGAAAAAAAAACCAACCAGCATAAAGAGAGGAGGGCAAAAAACCATTCAAACGACCACCATCTGGGCGTGCGACGTAGAGAATCATACGTCACCCCACGGTATCAGCCCAATAGCCTCGAAGTTCGAGGGACGATTACTTTCCTCCCGAAAGGCAGCCCCTATCAGTCGCCGTTTCGTGAGGCACAATACCGCTCTTGGCTACATTCTTCGGACCATTAAACTCGAGCCCCGGAAGCCCGAGAGCGACGGCTTTTCTTCGCTTCCTCCACTGTGCGCCCCGGTGGGATGGTCGGGACGGAATGAAGATTAGAACGAATCGCTGGAAGGGAGTGGAGGGTAAAAATCGAATCATAGACCGCGACCAAAACCTGACGAATGGAAGTACAGCAAACGAAGAGGTGTTTTTCTTTACACCAGTTCAGTTTCCGGACGTTTTACCAGTTGCCATAACTCTTATCGTCTATCTTTCATCGACCGGAACTTGGTGTGTGTGGGCTGTGGTTCATCGCTTGCACTTAAGTGCATGATCGGATGTGTACAAGATGTGTTTGTAAATCTACAACGTATAGTAACTACGGCAAAAAGTCTTGAGGAGGTAAATTTGTCAAAAGAAGGAAGGAAGGCTACATTTGAGATGCTAAGTATTTTCCGATTTTGAATCGGCCGCATGCTGGAGTGAGTTGAAGTACCTCAGCTTTATTGTATATCCAATTCAGAAGTCTCGTACGCATCCGTTCAAGATACTGTTGTCGTTTTGCAAACGAATAACAAATCCAAGCTCGGCATGATTTTGTAATGTAAAAGATTTCATCCCGAAAAAATAATTAACCCACATGCGCGTAGGAGCTAGGGGAGAACCGAGCCGGCAACACAAATTACCTCCGTATGATCCGTGCTTTATCCCGCAGCAAATCGGAGCGAATGCGAGCGATAGAGCATAAATTGAACTGTTCCCGCATCTCGGGCTGGCGCCATGACGCGGCCGAGGGGATCGATTACTTGCGCTGGAAATAGGAGCAATGAACAAATTATGATTTCCTTCCCCGATTTGAGGGGGCACGATCGATTCGGTGGTGCCCAAGTGCCCGGGCGTGTCCGGAGTTTGGTGTCGGTGCTCTAGAGGGGATATAGACGTGCTTCAAACTGAAGTTCGACCGGGGGCGGATGGATTGGCCCCGGTAAGGAGGTGAAGCAATTATCGGGCGATTATTATTGGATACATGCATTACACCCATCCGCCGGGCAGGAAATACGAAGGAAACATCCATGATCCCGGACTCTTCACGCGTAATTTTAAAATTAAACGTAGAACCAGTCAGTCAGTGCCATCGGTTTGCGGCTGATCTACGGCTGATCAATATTTGCGGCTACAGGTAGTGAAAGCCCAATCGATCGGTTGCTTTCAGCTTTCAGCAGCTTAACTATGGGGAGCAATACAGGAACGTTTATCATTTAAAGTGCTCGAATCGATCCTTAAATATATGAAGCATTAGCAAACCCCTACATCGAGGTTTCCCGAAACGTCTAACAAAAATCAGGGGGCAAAATATTACCAAAATACCAATACCCTTGTTAGAAACATGATATTTTGTTACTTTGTAACGGATGGCCCCATCAACCAACAGCTAATTGTTGAGGGAAATTTAACCGGGAATTGAGAAAAATATTGTTTCAAGCTTACGAAACAAAAGAAATAGTTTGACAACAGCCAGACGCAAATTTTATCATTAATTAATATCTGTTTGAAGATCTATTTTCCGATTACATCAGAGCAATGTAACACGACGAGGCAACATGTGCAAACTTCTTTGCTGCTTTCTTTGCGCCAGAGGATGCAATGTACGTCTTCGAGAAGGCAAACCCCCCCTGCTCCCCCACACATTTTCGTACAACCGCATGCGAATGACGCATTTTACGCGACGCGTAGCCTAATTACGGCCGCAGATTGTTACACGAAGCCACTGCCGCATTCCAGCGCCACCGGGCACGGGCCTAATCGATGGCCCGACATGCATCTTGAGGCGTTGCATCGCATGTGCAGATTATCGTCGGTGCCGCGCGCGACGCAGGCATAGAAAACAATCCAAATCAAAGTGCGGCAACCGGGACGGAGGTGGAGCGGCCAGCTCCGATGCATGATGAGGATGTGTTGTGCGATACATGTAGGAATAATCTAAATGATTACCCATGAGAAACAAGAAAGAAATGCACGGGGCCCCAGCGGTAACATATGCCATCGGCGTTTTCGTTTCCCGCCCCACGGTAAGTTTCAGTTTTGTTCCTTAGATTAAAGAAATTAATGAATACAATAACGAGAAGAAAAATGGCCCGTATGGTAGAGGCGTGTAGGCCGGTCCTCTGCGCTCTCAGGGCGTAATGCGACTCACCTCAAACAGATTCCACGGTGCCACGACCTGGTGCTCCAGTATTGGCCGAAGCCAGGTCGGTCCGCTCGCGAATCATAATGTCAATTATATAAAACATCCATTAAAAAAAAATAGATACCATTCCTTTCCCGGCTCCGATAACACTACGGTGGCTGTGAAGCGGTTCACAAGTCTGCAGGCCTCCCAGGCCCAAAAAGTCTCCACCTCTGATGCACACGTGTGGGAGAATTTATTCGCACCGCAGCTGATGTGTGATGTTGGTTGACTTTTCTTTTCTTTCTCGACGGATGTGCTTCTTTTCGGTTCAATTTAAAACCATATGTGTGAGTGTTTTTTTTTAACTTTATATTATTTTGCGCGTTCAACATTTCATGAAAACCACACAACTTGATGGGCTGTTTTTCTCTCTCTCTCTCTCTCTCGATCCTCGTCCTTTGCTTCTCCTCGCTTTTCGCGCCTCCCTCGTTTCGCCTTTATCTCGACCGGGGGGTTTGTGTGATCGAGCATTTTGTTATGATTTCGACCGCCTTTTAATGGCTGACCGCTATTACGGGTCAAACTCCTACGACTCCCCCCGCACACGGCACCCTCACTACATCATGTTCGTCTTGAGCGGATCGCGAAAAAGGCAATTTGAAGCACACACTCGTTTTTTTTTTTTGTGGGCAAATGGAGCAGAGGCGGCGGCATGCTTTGGTGTCGCTGATGGCACGATGCGATGGGGGGAGGGTGAGAGTTCAACCAGCGTGGCGCGGTAGATAAAACTTTCGGTAATGAGGAAAAAGGTTTTGAGAGTTAAATACACACAGGAAAAAAAATAAAACTTAATTGTAATGATCGTAACAAATTCGCAACATCAACGCAAAGCACGAAACAACTAAATCAACTGAATTAAGAAGATGGGAGTTTATCCAGATTTGATGGAATTTAACACCATCAACAAAACTACCGATTCTTCGAAGGAGATCATTTTCATTATTCATGGTATATGTTTAGAAACACATCACACAGCTACATTGGAAGTCGTTACGAACGGGAGAGTATGACTCAAGTATGCTAAAGTAAATACTCTACCACGAATTTCCATGTACATCATGGGGTGGACAAATGTTCAAAGTTACCAAGTATGTGATTGCACAAAGACTCCATTTGCTTGTGATAAGAATACATGTGAAAACGAGCCCCGTACCAAAACTTCTGCTGATAAAATGTTTGATGGTTCAGCAAACGCCAGAAATACCATCATCAAGCATTATTTTAAGAAGCGACCTTTAAATTGGACAACCCATACCCCACCAAATCGAATCAATCCCTTAACGAAACCATATTGTGGTTCACACAGCTGCAGTTGAAACACACAGGCACATACAAAGACACTCTCACTCCCACCTATCCCAGCACGAAAAGTGCTGATAAACGACCGGGCAAAGTTTTCCAAACTTGAAAGGGTGAAATATCGGGCCGGGAATGCCGGAGGGAGCTTGCGGGCTGCGTGGACATTGATTTATGGCTCGGAGCAGGCCAGCGTTCGCCCTGCTCGGTCAGGCTTGGACGAATGAAGATATTAATCTAATTACCGGAATGACTCGATGAAATGCAGGCTCCCCGGCCTGCCACCGGTGTCAAAGTAGTTTATGTTCGCATCGCAAGCTCCCGCCCGACCGGTAAAAGAGATGGCGGCAGGTGGGGTTGGTTGGTGGGGGGCGGGATTGTTGATTACTGGTGGTTTTTGGTACGGTTTTTGGTGGGTCGCCGTATAACGATGATCCCGAGAGTTTTGGCCAGCTTTTACCGACAGCAAGTTGCAGTCTCTTCGCATTTGAACCAAACGAGAAGAAATCGACACAGGATTTTAACCGTATCCTTGAACTACTTCTGCACCAGACGCGCAATCGTTTAACTGGTGTGAGTAAGCGTTCCGTTTTTCGTTTTGAATCGTGCTTTTTTGCCTCCCTCGTCCTGCAGAGCATACCGATGATTATCATGGGACGAATTATGCATGAAAATTAATTGTTCAAACCCGGTTAAAATCTTAATGAGAATTTTACTGCATGAGATTCATGGGGAAAAAAGAAGTACATGTTCTTACCTTCACGCTGGCACACGTACGCGTGCCTCCTACACATGTGCCTTTTTCACGCAAAGTTCGCCCTTGGGTCACCTGTGTGGCCGTTCTGTTTTGCTTAGAATTTAGTTTAGAATTTCTGTAAGGTCCCGAATTCCAGGTGGCACCGACCCTCGGGTTCGTTGGTTGGTTTGGCAGTAGTTTTGTTTGGGAAAATGTTGCAATCCATAAATCTTTCTCACAGCTTCGTTCCGACGGCGCGCATCCTTATTTCCGTCGACTACACACTACACTGGGCCCTGTACTCACACACAGCCATCCAGCCAGCCAGCCAGCCAGGCAGGCAGCCGCTTCCTCCGGAGCAAACAGGCGCATTCAGCACGGGAAAAACACACCCACTACTGCTGCTGCTCTCTCGGAAAAACGCACTCGCACTCACTGCTATCAATCGCGATCTCGCGCGACATTCTCACCAGTGGGCTGTTGCGCTCTCACACTCGCCGAGACGCAGCAAAATTTAAAAAAATAACATACGTACGTTTTTTTTCACCTTTTAAATGCCTTTTTTCCTCTTCTCTTTCTCGTGAGGAAAAGCGCAAAGCTCACACAGCGCCGAGCATCACTTCAACGACGCGATTCACAAACACGTCTCACGGTTACACACTCTGTTTCTCAGGCGTCTCTCACCGACTTTCACTCGCATCTCGCGCGAGATGGTACCAGCCGAAAACTCTCTCACTGGTGGAGCTTTTTTTCTCGTGCAGCCCACCCCCGGACGCCCTGCTCGGATGCCCCTCCGCTAGGATGCTGGGGATGCTACTGTCTTTCATCGGCTGTCTCTTGTTGGATGGAGATGATGGAAAGATTGGAAATTGATGAGTATGGGCTCGTTTCAGAGGCGTCACATAGGGAGCCGCGGGGACGTGGGCGCGGACTGAAAACGTTGAATCCTCGCTAAAAACACGTCCGGAACAAAGGAGCGTGGGTGAAGCAAGCCGTCCACAGGATTCTGTAAAACAAGCCTAGCTGTCAAATTTGTCTTCATTTGGTAATGTTGAAGCCAAGAAAAACTGGTGTGTATAGTAGGCGTGCGCCTTATGGAACAGGTGCAATAACGTTATAAATTTGCTACTCATAAGAAAGTAATTCCCACTACTGCCGAAATAAGATACGCTTCTCTCAAATTTGAGCGCTTTTCGTGAAGAATAATTTTGCTCTAGCACAATTTACATTTATTTGCGGTGGGTAAAACAAAACAAAAAGCAACAGAATGAAGGCGAAATCAGCCCTCCGTCAGCCTAATAGCTACAGTTTCATTAAGTGAATGTTTAATGCACAAATGACATGCAAATGATTCGTATTGCCAGGAGTAGTTGGCATTGTAGTATCAGCTAGATTCAATGAAGCTTGGTTCTGGTGAAAACATATTTTTAATACCTATTAAAATCCCACAGCTGTGTGCATGGACGCCTTCCACAACCCAATTTATTCCAGGTCGGACGGCCAGGCGAGGCAAGAATATCGAATGGGGTTTTTTTCTCGGAATTTTGTCACCTACGATCAAAGACGCGTTCACAGCCGATAATAGCTTCACACTAGGCAAATCGGTGTCCCAAACTGCAGCTGCGGTTTTTCATCTGCTGCACACTCGCACACACAAACACATTCACACATGGCTCAATGGGCAGCACGGGAACAAGGGTACCGAAAACAGTGCGCCTAGAGCCACATCCTACCGGGTGGGCGAACAAAACGAGACTAACCTGCCGAGTAGTTGGCGTTGGCTTGGCTGGGCACCGCCGTCTACGTCGTGGTGAGAAGACTGTCGCGACTGTTGGCTCACTTTTCGCGCTCACAACGTAACCGACACGCCGACGGGGACACTCTGTTGTACTCTTCTAGGAAAAATTGAATGGAACCGCAAAAGCAAACGCCGCACCAGGTGTGTACCACCAACCAAATGACAGAGATGGAGTGGTAACCCTCAAGGCACGCAAGAGATGACTGAAAACTCGCCCAGCTGCGCGAAATGTAAAGCAAGCAGCACACACAACACTACGATACCGCCACGAAGCAGATTCGCCAACTTTGTTGTGCTCTTTCAATTCTGCGGAAATGTATCTTTGCGCGAAAGAATTCGATACGTACATCTCACGCTCATCACGCGACATCTAGCTCTCACCTTCAGGGAGCTGAGATCAACTGAGGTGAGCATCAACTGTCAAACTGGAGCTGCAAAAGCTGCACGGCCGAAAGAGAAAAAGCTCCCGTTAAGGATAGCGGTAACGCACACACACACACGCGTTTTTAAGAAAAGCTGGCTTCATCCGACACGTTTCAAAGTAAACGACCATGCGTATCCATTTGGAGCCACGGTGTTAAAGAAAATCCGTTAAAAATTTGAAATGTATGATGGATCTTAATATCATGAAATATCAAATTATACTTACTGAACAACATTTTTCATAAGGAGCCAAATAAAACAGCCGCTTGAGGTCTCGAATAGTAATTTATTAGATATAAACGGTATACAAATACGGGCTGGTGAAAAAACGATGGCACAGGAAAAAGATTTTCTTCAATGTTAAAACTAATTGCTTACCTAGGAAGGTGCAAGAACTGCAGCTCTACGGAACAATGTTTCTGAGTATAGCGAAACAATGCGTAAAATGAGGAGAGTATTGCGATTGTATAATTGTGCTGAATCGGTTCAAATGCGCATTCCTTGTCACCTAATGCACGTTACAAAAATGCGAGCTAGGTTTCCCTCCCTCCGAGATTCCGTCCATACTGCGTTGTCCGTGGTTTTCTTTCCGGGAGTTTGCTTAGTGCCGCTCCACGTCCACTTCCATCCTCCGCATTTAGTATGAAAATAAACGCCACAGAGGCTGGCCTGCATCGCAACAGAGTGGTGGTGGGCGTGCAGGGATAGATGAAACGACGGTGTGCAGGCGTGCCAGAGCAAAAAGAGAAAGAACATTCAATTACTTATGACATCATCGTGCGCCTTAAGACGATCGGAGCGGAAAGATAGTAAAACACCTATGGAAAAATTAAACTAAACAAAATAAAACATGGCACAACCTGAGGAGATCAGGAAGGCTGTTGGATAAGGGGGAAATTTGTTTTCTATGTGTTGTCTCACCCTTGCGTACGGACCCCAAAATCTAGGGATAAATGAGCGGAAATATTGTGTGAAAATGTAGGCTGACGAAGGATGATGATGACAATGATATCCGGAGATGATCTTGATGAGCCGATGATGATGAAATGGAGAATAGTGTGTGTTCTGCGCAGATCATTGTCTTCTTCTGTGTCATTTAAGCTCCTTGATCCTTTCATTGAACGAACCTGTCTAACAAGCGGCATTAGAATGAGAAGAAACAAATCAAAAGAAAAGGAAATTCTTCAAAATAAAAAAAATAAATAAAAACGAAAAGCTATCAAACGCTTTTGGGGTACAAACATATTTTCTCCAATATTTTCCCTGCACAACGAAAAGAAGAGTGCGCGTGTACCACTTCCAGTTTGGGTTTTAGTATTTTTCCTCTGTTTTATTAATTACTCAATAATAATAATAATAATTATAATGATAATAATCCATTACTTATTAAAAAGTGTTATATCAATAATTCATTTGTTGTTTTCTTCTCTTTTCTCTTTCTTTCACTCTCCTCTATTTCGTACTCTTTTTTATTTATTTCTCGGTCAATTTGTTACTCTTTTGTCCGCAAACTTCCAACGACAAATTAATCTGTTCAGGGATCCGAGTTTTGTTGTCCGTTTTTTTAAGAGTTTCCACGTTTATGCTTTCTCTTGGAGGGAGGTACAGAGGCACGGGAAAATGGGCTATAATGATTTAACATCCTCGGTTTTCCGATCCATTTCCCCAATGGTTCCGTTTGCGGAATTATTCTCGTTAAAACATTTAATGGGTTGTATGTGTGTGTCTGTAGGCGTGTGTGTTTGTGGATTGCATCCTTTTTCCCGTGTGTCCTATTTCTTTTATGGATCGCTTTCCACCTTTCGTTCTGTCCTATTGCCGGATAAATATGGAAATATGGATTTTTCTGGTGTATTCGTTTTTCTTGTGTTCCTTTCACTGTATTACTATATACGTGTGTGTTTGACGATCGCTTTGTGTGAGGAGAGGGTTTTCTTTTCTTTTATTTTCCACATTAAATCTACACTTTCCCATCGGTTAGTTTTTTTAAAACAAAAACGCAGGAAAAGCGCACGCCTATATATCTCGACCTACCTAATATTAATGCATTACACTTTGTTATAAAGTTTTTCTTCAGCTCCCATTTAGCGTCCGTCTTCGCCGGAGGAAAAAAAACAAGGATAGTCTGTTAGCTATAATTTATCATTGCAAGTGTTCCCACCGAAATAAAAGATGCTTTTTCTGCTTTGCGCTGTTGTTTTTTTTTAACGTTTCAATTTGCATCTCACTTTCACATCTATTCGGGGTTCCGGAGTGTGTTTTTTATCGACTTTTTCCAGCTCTATTCCCCAATAAGGAATATTGGTTCGGTGTTTCATTGCGTGTTTCGTTTTTCTGCGCTGTATGGTTTGATTCATTTTGGGACATTTGGTCCTTTTTACGATTTTTAATGTTTCTTTTTTTCCTCACCGTCCGGATCGAAGAGAAGACACCGCTTGACAAAAAGCACACTCCCAGACAACTAAACATCTATACACTTTTACACAGCGAGACAAAAAGACAAAGGAAAGGAAAAACATATGATTATTAATAAGAACCGTTCAGCATGCTATCTTTTCTTCGCTGCACAGCACACGACGGAAGCAACTGGAAATATTTAGTCCATCTTTTCTTCGTAGAAGGAAAGCAAACAGAGGAAAAGGAAAACAGCAAAATGGTTGATGACAAATGGTTTTCTTAAGCTGAAACAACCTGGAGGATGCAAAATATAATGCTTTTGGCTCATTCACACATTGATATTGTTTGACCAATAGCAGTCGACAGGTGGCATAGATTGATACCACCTAAATAAAAAAAAACACGTTAAAACGTATGAATTTTCCTATCAAGCAGGAAAAAAGCTGCAAACAGCACATCGAGGGGATGCAAGAAATGCTCATTTCATTCTTAAAGCAGCCTAAACCAACGTTCCACACTGACCCTGATTCCTCTGGTTTGTTTTTTCTAAGATGGGAAGCTTTCGGTTTTCGCTGTTCGACTCGATTTTTTTGTGGTGTACTGTACTCCATCCTCTTGTACACATACACACGCTCACGCGCACCTATCTTACATAGTTTGTTTGATTTTGGGGTTTGTTTTGCATATGCTTGTTTGATTCCTTCTTTCAATTGCGTGTGTTTGTTCCGGGTTTCTTTTCGTGTAGCTTTTTCGAAGGATTTTTTTCATCTCTTTTTTCACCTAAAACCTATCTGCTTAGTGATTGCTCCGGGTTTCGCTTACTTTCCTCCCAAGCTTCTGCTACAAGGTGAACCTTGGCTTCCCTACGTACTCTGCTCCATCTCTCTCCTGGCGCTTCGCACGTGGAAGAATTCTTCTCTGTGGGAGTTATGACTCGGTCTGGCATGTTTTATTTCGTTATAACTCAAAGGGAAAAAGCAAAATAAATGATAAAATAGATTGCAAACAGTTCTAGCTAGCGCAATAAAAATTGCACTTGTGTAAAGAAATAATAATTAAACAATAAACTCGCAACTAACTTATTTAAAAAAAGAGGATAAATTTAAAAATAAACTGAAAAACGTGAACCTGTCAAAGCTCTAGTTTTGGATTGTAACTACTCTTTTTCCACACAGCCTGGAAGTCTCGACAACACCAAACGAAACCGTTTTCCGAAATAGGGAAAACAAAATGGTTAATCAACTGGACTGTCCCTTGGCGTACACTTTACAACATTTGTTCCCTGATGCAGCTTACAGTTTTACGAGCATCTGACCTATATCGTCTTGATTTGTGATCTCTTGAATTAAGTTTTTGTTTTCAAACTTTTCTTTTGCTTTATCTAGCTTGTGAAAACATCATCACACCGTCATCCACCAGCTAGCATACGGTTTAAATTCAGTCCTGCCTCTCTCACACACTCTTTCACCCGTTGCTTCAAGATATGGTGCGTAGCGTAGAATCATTCTGCAGCAGCTTTTTTCAATGGCGTTGGTGCAAATTGTACTAACCAATGGTGTGAATCTGAAATCAGGAAAAAAGAAGTGTTCAGAAAGTGGTAATGAAAATAGGAACAATCATTGAAAATACACAACTAAAGGATGGTCGATTATTTGACGCAGGATTCAAGAAGCAACTATTATTAGGCGATTTAATATTTAAGCTAGCGTTACAAACAATGAAGAACATTCTGTAATTATTTTTTTCTTGTAATCATGAAAACCGAGCAACTGCACAACTCAATCGACGCAATTTTAAAACCTTTAGTTTAGGGTTAGAGAGTTTACTTGTATGGAATGCATGTATGAGTCCCAAATTCAATTTTTGATGGTTTTTTTTCTCATTGTTAAAAATATCTCAGACGATAGACGAGCCCCGAACGTTGCTTCGGTGGTAGCCGAGATAAAACAAATAATGCTAGATAAAATACAACGCCTCCGCGAACGGAACGGGGGAAAACTGTACATGTAAACGAGAGAAACTGAGACTAAACTTTCCACCGACCAACCTTTGCTTCCTTCGCAAAACAAACCCGCGCGTGAAAACCATTTCTTGCACGTTTTATCACATTGGGTCTACGGTCGCTTTTCAACCCCGTTGGGTTCGGGCATAGGTGAACTCCGTGGCACAAGAAATGAAAAAAAAAACTTCGCTCCATGTTCCACCGTTTGTGCGTGTCCAATGCCAACTGAAGCACAAGAAATTGTGTGGCGTTCGACTGGATGGAGCGCCTGCCGCCGACCGGAGAAGCCTTTCCAATCAACAAAATGCGGCAAGCCAACCAACTAACCCAGCGTCGGGCACACAGTAGAAAATGAGAAAACTAATTTCCATCGCAGAAATGCATCGACCTAATTTGGCGGATCGGGGTGCCCAATGCTTCCGCTGGAACCACAACGGAGCGCAAAAATCGCGCAAATAACCGTCGCGCTAATGGATTAAAACTAATGGAAACACACATGCACACGTAACAAAAAAATTAATAAAGCGAGACCGATAAACATTGGGAAAACGAAAGTGGAAATCAGTAAAAGAAGAACTAGAGCCGACGTTTTAATATTAGCGATAATAGATTTTGTGATAATCTATTGCAAAAATGTGAACACAAATATTTACCTGTAAAATTTAGTCAACCAAGCTGCGGGCGCTTGTGTGTATTTGATGCAACAAGATTGAAACACTGGCACCATCCGCTCCTGTCAGCAGTTGCAGCGATAACGGGGGGACTCGATGATGACTAGGACGGAGAACGTATGATGAAAATCGATCAATTCCGATTAGGTTGGTTCAACCGAGCCTTCGCAAAGTAGGACACCCTGGCGGCTTTGTTTGCTTGTTGGTAATTTGTTTTGCCCCCAGGGAATGCACTGTTTTAGACTGAAAAAAACTTGTGAACGGAAGATGTGTCGTGTTGCCGGTTTGGATGCTCTGCTAGTGGCACATTCCGGTCGGTGTCCATCGTCGCTACATTATCCTCGAACGCTTCGCAATAATTTTTCGCCAGTCGTCAGTGCTTCTTCTATTTCATTTCATGACTCATTTTGCATCATCTGTCTCACATTCAACAGGAGTAAGTGCAGCTCCTAAACTACCGAGGTTGACGCGCTGGGGACGCGGTGGTTATTACCGATCTACCACAATAATACTCTTCTACCGCATATACACACTCACACTCCAACGCCTTTGGTTCGCTTTGCCGCAGATTTCTTCCTAGCTTGCCGCGTACACACGGATGTGTGAATTTAACCATAACTGGCCGAGCTCACAAGGAGCTTCTGGCGCCACGCACACCGGCTCCAAGAGGAGACGGAAGGGATCGAATGACAAACCACGATGACGCCGCCGCCGAAGGCGAGTTTATGAGCGTATGATGATGGATGACGAGATGACGATGTGATGTGGTGTGTGATCTGGACAACCGGTTTCTCTTGCATCATCTATTGTGCATCCTGTGCAAGCCGTCAATTGCGTGGGGTGATGCGCGGGAGGAGAAAGCGAAATAACTGAGGGTGGATTTCGGGGTGCAAAAAAGATGTTTGCCGACACAATCGTGTGGTATTTGACTGCAGTATTTTTTTCTTTTCTTCTTCTACGCGTTCCAGGATATTTTTCTATTTGGTTTATGGTTCCAATCGTTCCAATTATTGTTGCTCACTTGTGCTCATGTATTCGTAGTTTTCTTTAATCCTTGACACGCGGGATGGTTCGTAAAACATCTTTCACCTTTTTTTTTGTACGGGGTTGTTCGTGTTCTATGCATTTTGTCTACGCTGCTTCACGTGAGGCGTAATTGAATGATACCAGGAGATGGTAGGTGTTTTTATGTTTTTGATTTTCTATTTTTAAAGATTTTTGTTTTCTGCGGAAGAAGATTGCAACTTTACGAGGGAAGAATTCTTCCAGCAGCACGTACGCTTCTTCCTTCACGAACGACCTCTCCTATCGGTCTATTTTAGATGAGAAGGAAGCAGGGAGCAGGTGAGACACTTTGGAGGATCCGAAAGGTTGCGGAGAGCCCTGGCCACGCTGGAGCACACGAGCAAAAAAGCACTCGGGCGTTTTAAAAAGACAAAAAAAAACGAAAATGGAAAAAATTAAAGAAACAAAACGAGCGATAGGGCGGCCCTTTAGAGGATTTTACACTTGGATTTCTTCGGCGGTATCATCGGACAGAGCACCGCCCGGATCGCCTCGTCGAACACCGTCTTCAGGCCCTTCTGCGTCAGCGCCGAACACTCGAGGTACTTCACCGCACCGATCTCCTTCGCCATGGCCAGCCCCTGCGGGTACGTGATCGGCGACAGCTTCTTGTCGCGCAGCTTGTCAACCGTGTTCTTGTCGTCCCGCAAGTCGAGCTTCGTCCCGACCAGGATAATCGGTATGTTCGGGCAGTGGTGGCGCACCTCCGGGTACCACTTCGCCCGCACGTTCTCGAACGAGGCCGGATTGACGAGCGAGAAGCAGATGAGAAACACGTCCGTCTGCGGGTAGGACAGCGGCCGGAGCCGATCGTAGTCCTCCTGGCCGGCCGTATCCCACAGCCCGAGGTTGATCGGCTTGCCGTCGACCATCACGTTGGCGGAGTAGTTGTCGAACACGGTCGGGATGTACTCGCCCGGGAACGCGTTCGTGGTGTAGCTGATCAGCAGGCACGTCTTACCGACGGCACCGTCCCCGACGACGACACATTTGATCGCTTGCATTTTGTTTATTTATGTGTGTGTGTTTGTGTCTGTGGAGTGGTTGGTGCGACACTGGCGATCGCTTTCGTTTCGCTCTAGTACAGCTTTTCTTCACGAGGCTCCTCTTTCAGACAATCGAAACACGTGGCAATTTCAGCACCTAAAATGAAACGAAACAACAAAGGTAAAGATTAGTTGTCAGGTTTTGGGGAAGAGAAATGTTTGCCATATTTGTACAGATCAAAACATTTCATTATTTCAAGCTTTATGCTCTCGTGGCAATCGCGTGAAAAACCTTCGACAGATAAGCAAAGAATTGCGAAAATGCCATCGTCTAAACCTAGTTTTCTAGCTGCAATAAATGTTAACCGACCCTAAACAAAGAATTACATAGTAAAAGCACTGGTGATGCATCAACCGGGTAGTGGTTTTCCCTTGTACGCCTATCGGAAGCTCCGTGACATCGGCTCAAAGTTCTGAGAATACCACCAAAGGGAAAAGGAAAAGACAGCAACACATTTGACAAAAGCCGGCAGGAGTTCAAAGATGTTTTGCCTTCTCCAACAAAAGCTGGTCTACCGTTGTAATTTCTTCCACCAGATTAACCCTACGCGACTAGCCAAGCCTAGCTGGAAGACGTTGGCATTCTGCCGTGTGATGCTTCCCGTCGCCGTCGACGAAACGCCTCTGATATCACTATCGCACAGTGAAGATAAGGAAGTGACAACTGATGGATTCCTAGGAAAAAAGAAATGGAAAATGCACACAAGCGGACCACACATCAGATTCTCGAATATTTTGCATCGGAAACCGTTCGTTCCGTGCTTGTGCTTCGCCAAGCTCAATTTAGGGCCGGAGAGTTTCATTGCACAATTCAGGCGGCGGCATTTTTGAGTGTATTTCATTATTAGCAAAGGCCAAAAATAGCGCCACGCCGTGTAAACAGTGCGGTTTGGAAAAAGGCATTCTCGGCAAGCGATAGAACAATTGCAAAGAAAGGAAGAGGACAGATATAGACAGATTTTTGGGAAGAAGAATCGAAACTTGACTCAAATGGGCCATATTTTGCAAAGCAAGAAAAGGCCAAGATTAGCGGATGTCAGGTGTTAGGGCAACCTGACGGGAGCGTTTGACATTGTATTCCCTCGAACGGCATCACAGGCAAAGAAAGCCATGAAATCACAGCAAGCTGCGAACGAGTCGGATCTCAACCGTCAACCGCATTTGGTGCCCGTGTGTGTGTTGGATGTATGTGTGTGCGCATGAGTCTGTGGAATGATCAATTGACGAAAATTAGTGCCTCCTCTACTTTCTCCGGCGTCGACGTGGTCGCTTCCCGTGCGGAAAGCGAATGTAGGCTAGATGAAATCTCGGCAGGGGGGAGGTTCGTTCGTTTGTTTATCTTTCCGTCAATGGTAGCTCAACTCGTGTCGATTTTGATTTGGAGGAACGCGCCGGCATGTGCCCGACTAGTGACCAGCATCTTTCACTCGCAACCTGCCTTCAGCGAGGCCCTTTCCACGCCATGTTGGTCCATCAAGCTGACCATGCACGATCGTTTCAGCGCAGGCCGTGCAAGCAAAATGGAAAGATGGAAAAGTGCAGCAGCACACCGACCGATGATGGCGTTGATGAATCATTGCTCTCGGATTAAACGGCAACGGTGGTTGTCGTGGCTGTTGTGCGTGTGTTTACTGTTTTATTGCCCTTCTCGGAATCCTCCAACGGGATGGATGACGCGTATCAAAACAACGGGCTGCATGCCTTCATCCAACACACAGGTCGACGATCGATCGACGGCCGTTAGAGAAGAGAGGCCGGGACGACTTAGCTAGTTCCACATAATCATAGCAGGAGTACTTCTCGCATTCCAAGGGCGCTGCCTCCATCGCCACCATCGATCTCCGAGTTCCGAGGGTAACGTCGTTTGCCGGGCAATTTAGTTTAGCAGCTGCATTCATGCGACGCGAATTATGGGCATGATTGTGTCCGCCGTCGACTTCCCCGATGCTTCCTGCCCTGCCGTTGGATCCCTTGGGTTTATTTCCTCCTGCTGCTGATGCATTCTGTGCTCGCTACCACGAGCTCGATGATCGTGTAAAACAACGGGCAACATGCCGTCCAATTGATGGTCAATGAAAATTACGATTTTCCTGCTTTCTTTTCCGCCCGGCTGCTCATACTTTTTTTTTATTTCCTTCGCCCGTTGCGTTTACGTACCGCCCCGTGTCCGCCCATGCCAGCGCAACGCTCCCTTGAATTCCGTATTTCAGTATGCTGACTCAACCAACCTCAACGACACGAGCGAAAACGCACTGCAATCGTGCACAGAATGTATGTGCCACCGCCCTACCTCCCCCCATCAGCGTCCCACTACACACAGAATGTGTAACACACCTACACCCAAACACGTTCGCCCATACTTCGGAGCGACACGATCGAGCGCGCGCGTTGGCGTGATCCTCTCCTTTCCGCGGGGTGGCCCTTTTAAGCGTTATGTTATTTTTTTTTCGCTTCGCTTCGCATTTCGCCTGACGCACTACGATTTGGAAAGCGTATTTGGAACTTTTAAATATACACGTGCAGCACACACACGCACGTTTGACTGACGCCCGCGTTTTTCCGACCAACATCAACAACAGCATCAAGGCACTGGTACCATCTGTCAGATGGTTTCGATATTCCGTCATCTCGGTCGTTTCGGTGGAGGGGAGCGAAGTGGAGCAGGGTAGAAAAGGCAGGTTGCCACCAACGCCAAAGCAATCAACATCATCATTAACTACCGCGAGATCGTTCCATCGACGGCGTTGAACTGACAGCTACGATCGCTGGCGGGAGCGAGAGGGAGGCAACAAAAGGACCTTGAAAGACCGGAACTGAGCAGGGTGAAGGGGGCGACGCACAAACCGTGGATCGTGCGCGATCGGAGAGGCGACCACAACCTGCTCCGTAAACGCCGATTCTCAAACCCAGAGACTGTTGGATGTTTTTGATGTGATTTTTTTTTAAACTTCTTCAATTTCGATCATTACACAAACACACACACGCCCATAAGCAAGCAAATCTCTATTGGCTCGATGCTTCCCCCCGTCCCTGTGACACAGCACCTCCTTCTAAGTACCCCGCTTGCGTTCCGGAACCTCGCAAAAACCTTGGCAGCCAAGCTCCTCCGGCTCCGGATCGCCACCGGCACCACCAGCAGTGTCACACCCGACACTTTCGCATGTGTACCCTTGCGTTGTGTGTGTGTTGGGTAAGGGAACGTGTATGAGTGCGCGTGCACACACGGGATGGCCAGCAGCAGCACCAGAACAACGGATGGTTTCGTTGTTTCGCTATATTGTCGCGACTCCGCCACTTGCCTGGTATTGTTATACTCGATTCGCCGAATCGAGCACAATACCAGTGGGAGAGGAAAAAAAACTCACTTTGCTTCTTTCCGCACGCCGTGATTGCTGCGACTGCACACAGCTACTGCTACACTGTCACCGCGTTCGAGCCGTGATTAGGGATGAGTATGGGTGTTGATTTGACTTCTTTTTCTTCTTCCTCTTTTGCTCCTTTCCTTCGCCTGCTTTTGCTGCTTCTGCCTCCGCTGGTGGTGTGCTGTTTTGCGCACACACGGAGGAAAAAAGTGCACACGACCGCGGCGTTATCTTCGTGGCTCGAGAGCTGCTTGCTGATGTCCCGTTTTTCCTGGTTTAATCTCGCCAAATCGTTTTCCTCCCCACGAAAAGGCTCGCACAGCACAGCGTTAGTAAGCACTTTTTTCACTTGTGCCTCCGCACTTCTTTCTGCTTTGCTACCAGCAACCCCGGCCGCACACAAAATACACTCTGGATTTGCACTCGCACTTTCCTCTGCTACTACGCGGTCACTTTACGTATTTGCTGCCGCGGATCCGCCTGCTAAATATTCTTGTGTCAATCTATTTTTTTACGATTATTAATGATTGCTAAAAAAAATAAGAAGCCCAAACAATCAACACGTCTTTCAAAGTATCGCAATGCCGTCCGCAACTTTTGATGAAAAACTGCAAATCGGCAATAATGGGTAAAATAGGTGTTGCAACCCTACCCCGATGGCGGCTCAGAAGCAACTGAATTTTCATTTATCGTTTTTATCGATCCATCGAGTGATGACGTGAGCTGTCAAGCGGGTGTACTAAATCGAGTAATCGATGAAACCTAGGCAAGTTGTGTTTGCATTCAAAGTTCTTCCCGTACGTATTGAATTTATTGAAGCTACGCTACATGTTAAATCCTTAACTGTCTGACTCGATACAATTGTAAATTGCTCAATAATCATTTAGTATAAGTTTTTTCAAAACAAACATTTAAAATAGTACTAAAATCTTTTTGAACTGATTTCCATTGCAGTGATGGAAATTTTCAGTAGTCAACCGGAACTGGATACATTTGCAATAGAAACGGATTTGCGTGGTTCGTAGGGGTGCGTTTTGTGGGAACCGGAACTGGGTAAACCCCTTCTTTTTGAGGAACGGATCGATCCTGGTAGGTGCCCAAAGGAACCTCAACACTAGTTCAACCATAACGTCAACATTGAATGCGCTCAAAGGGGAAACGGACGCTTGGATTTAAGTTTGTTTGTTTGTTTTATGTCGTTCTGTTCCTCGAATGCGCCCGTGTAATTGTCTTTGGGCAATAAAATGAGTCACCTTCGGCTGTGCTGCGTGCCGTGCTGTAAAAATGAAAAGTTTTCCCTTGTTCACAAATTCCCTTCGGACAACGAGCGTGCCGAGCGGTGGCGGCGTGCGCTGGCCATCGACAACTTCATCGGGCTACCGATCGAGGTGATCCGGAAGCGTTACTACGTCTGCTCCCGGCATTTTCGCGATTCGGACTACAAAAACAAAGCCTCGCGCAGCATCAACACTACGGCGGTGCCGTCAATTAATCTGTTCGCTCTGAACGAACCGGAGGGTTTGTGCAGAAAAATACCCTCCCCAGTTCGACCAACCATGGTAGCCTACTTGCAAGAGCGCAGCACCGGCACGGTAGAGCAAGACCAGGAAGAGGTGTCGGTGGTGCTGGACGAACAGGTGTTGGAGGAAGAACAGGATGAGCCGACGATAGAGTTTATCAAAATGGAAGAGGTCACAATCCCGCATACAGTGCAAGAGCAGAACGATAAAACGTCATCTATTACCTACGAACTGAACAATTTCATCGAAGACAGCTTCACCAGCGATCCCACCATCACCCTAGCGACCATGACCAAGAACACGCTCCTGGCACCGTCGCCTACTGTTGCGTCCGAAGCGGAATCTCATATCACCGTCGTTTCTTCCAACAGTTTAGCAAGCAAAAGAACGTTGCTCAAACGGCCCAATTCTAGCGCGGTTGTTGTGTCCCAACCGGTCCCGATGGTGTCGCAAGGAGGGCAACCAGCACCATCGTTTGCTAAGCAGGGCAGATTTGCCGCTCGTCTACCACAACCGTCCCTATCTGTACCCATTAGCGATACGGTTGTATTAAAGCGGGTCAAAATGGCGCCATACGCGAAGGATCGCAAGGAAAAATCGACCAATTGCGCAATGACGCAAACGGATGATTTGCGCTCCCCTCTTGATAAAGCTCCGATCGACGAGGAGTCCCAGGCGGCAACCGGGCCAACCACCAGCACCAAAGTGCTCGCCCTGCTGGAGTGCACTCCGGAGAATCTCGAGCGGCTCCAGAGGAAGCTGGCCGATCAGGGGGGTGCCATGTGTTTAGACGAACGCTTACTTCGTCTGGACGATGATGAAACCGACAGTGAGGAAGATAAAGGTCAGTATTCAGCTCAGCCAGGCGAAAATAAAAATACCTCCCGCAGAGGACTTTGCCCTGCTCGGAAAGTTCATCGTGTACGCCATGATAATGTTCTCGCAGCGCGTTGGCACGCTTTAGTCTTGCGCGCGCTTAGCTTATCAAGCTAAAAATGATGGTCAACAGGAGCGGAAGGCGGGCGAGACGCGTGAAGGATGCATATCGCGTGCT
Organism: Anopheles atroparvus; assembly: GCA_914969975.1. Classification (NCBI taxonomy): domain Eukaryota; kingdom Metazoa; phylum Arthropoda; class Insecta; order Diptera; family Culicidae; genus Anopheles; species Anopheles atroparvus. The sequence goes on along the minus strand of CAJZCY010000002.1, from coordinate 30,227,283 downwards.
TATGTTATCACGAGGCAGATCACGCTGTCCGGTATTTTTCCATTCGATGCTTATTAATCGCGTGTGGCGGCTTTCCTTGGATTCATTTGCAGCAATGGCCCCGAGCAAAGCGGACGACAGGTCGAGGTTTCTCACGATACGCAACGCGCAGACGCAGGAAACGGCATCGGTGAGCTACGTGTGGCTGCGCGATCACTGTCGGTGCGCGGAGTGCTACAATGCCAGCACGTTCCAGCGATCGTACACGATCCTCGATCTACCGGTGGACATTGAGCCAGCGTCGTGCAATATCAACAACGAATGGATCGGTATTACCTGTAAGTGGAAAAAAGATCCTCCAGATTTGCATCATTCAAACAGTCCTGCATCTGTTTGTCCTTTTTTTACAGGGAAAGATGGCCATGAGTCTACGTACAATCTGAACGATATATTCGAAAACCAGCTCGACACGTTCCGGAAGCGTCTGGACGAGCGCCGGTCGCAGTTGGTCCTGTGGGACCGCGCGCTTATCACCGATAGCAGCGCTACGAGCAATGGCGCCGACAACCCATCCGGGTACGCACGTGTCACACTGAACGAGCTGCTCTGCGAGGACGACGTGATGCGCCGCGTCGTCGCCAGCTTGGTGACGTACGGCTTCGCGTTCATCACAAAGGTGCCACCGAATCAGCAGAGCACCGAGATAGCGGTCAAGCGCATCTTCCCCATCCAGCGAACGCTGTTTGGCGAGATGTGGACGTTCAGCGACGACAAGATGGACCACAGCGACACGTCTTACACGAACGGGTATCTGGGCCCGCACACCGACAACACGTACTTCTGCGACGCGGCCGGACTGCAGGTGCTGCACTGCATCCAGTTCAATGGGACCGGCGCGGAAACAATCCTGATCGATGGGTTCAACGCAACGGAGCGCCTCCGCATGGCCGATCCGGGTGCGTTCGAGCGGCTCTGCAGCTACCCGCTGGAGGCGGAGTACATCGAGGAGGACAAGCACCATCGGTACGTGGCGCCGGTTATCAGACGGCACCCGTGCGCACCGGCCGACGGTTCGCTCGTCGAGCAGATACGCTTCAATCTGTACGATCGGGCGCCCCTCAGGACGCTGCCGCCGGAGACGGTGCCGCAGTTTTACTCCGATTATCAGCGGTTGGCTCGGGAAATCTCCAACGAAGAGCTGCAGTGGAAGTTCCAGCTGGCGCCCGGTACGGTGCTGATTTTCGACAACTGGCGTGTGCTGCATGGGCGGATGGCGTACAGTGGGAAGCGCGTCATGACGGGATGCTACGTGGCACGAACCGAGTACCAGAGTGTTGCGAGGACGATGGGCTTGATCGAATGATCGTTTGATCGGAAGCCTCTTATGAACGCGCAGTTTGTAGGCAAAAAATGCAATTCAATTACATTGAATGGTTGGTTTATTACATGAATACATAAAAAAGCCATTTTTTTTTAAATTATGTCTTGATTCGTTTTGTATCAATCTTTCTGTTTTCAGCTACGAAAGAAAACTCTGATTGCTACTACAATATTAATTTATTTTGTTATTATATTACTCACATGTACACCGGCACACATTTTTTATTAAACCTTTACAAAGATCAACTCAAACGAAATGCATCTTTAATAGTTACTGCTTAAAAATACAAACACACAATCATTAATCCAAGAACAGTAAGCAGAATCGCATCTACGGGGATAACGCGTTCACCCGCAGAGATCGAGGTAAGATCGAAGTACTGAATCTGCACGAAGATCGGCACGCGCACCTCCTCGTCCCGTCGGAAGCGCAGGTTGACCCTCGGCCCAAACACCACCTCACCCGCGTGCAGAACCACCTGATGGCGCACTTCATGTACCAGCTCGCGCGCAAAGTAGAAACGATAATCCACGTTTATCAGCATGTTGCTGCAGGTGAAGTAATCGTGTTCGCCCTCGACCATTGCCGCCGAATCCGTGTCGGAGCCAGGCTGTGCGTCTGGGATCACGTTAACAGAGCGCAGCCGGATCCAGTCCGCGGTTCTGTTGATCGGATTGGCGTACTTGGAGAGGTAAAGGTTGAGATTTTCGTAGCCCGCGGTGGTTTTGCGTACACCATGCAACAGATGATCGTACAGACCCGCCTGAAGGTCCCGGCACAGTTGGGTGTAGTTTTGCGTGAACGGAGGCTGCTCCGTGCTTACGTTCGCCGTGTTGACCGGCACGAAGTTGCATCGATGCCTGGAGTTTACGCCAAAGTTGACCGTTTGAAACAATTCGCCCGTCAGCGTACATCGGTTGGCCCTGCTTACCGGCAGTCGCAGGCGGAAGGATTCATCGGGAAGACGCGTCCCGTTGGTGAAGTAGGCAAGCATCGGTTTAGTAGCAGGGTTCTCGGAAGTCGATCCGCCATTCCCGAGCGTTCCATTCGCTGCCACTTCCAGGTGTGACGCGATAAGGGGCTTCCCGATCAAGTACCCCAGGTTGCCGCTTACGGTGCGCGAAGAATTACTGCGCTTTCCGGAAACGGTGGGGAAGTTTACCACCACGCGTTGCCACACGAACGTGTCGTCCCAGGTGTCCGGTTGGTCGGGGCGACAGACTAACTTCATCCTCACCGCTAGAAGCTGCGTAAAGTTGTGGTAAAAGTTGATCTCGAGCTGATCGCACGTCCCCGTCCCGCCACCGTCTGCCTCCAGAAACTCCAGGAACGCGTCCGCTGTAGCGTTGGATGTTGTGTTGAAATTTTCTGAGCAGTTCCACCGACCGTAACCAACGTCGCCCATCGAATGACACACGGACAGGGTAACGTTGATGCAGTCCTGCTCCTCTACGCAGTAGTGTTCCATGACAGTGGATCTTTTCGGCGTGCGAAAGAACCGAGCGGATCGATGGTGGTCCATGAAGGCGCGATTAAAGGTCGCCAGTTCTTCCACCGTTCGCCGGCAGAGGTTGCTGCTGTCTCGAAGGAAGCGCACTGGTTGACCGATCTGACACGCACTGTCGGTCAGGGAGTAGGGAATGTCTATAAAAAAAAAGAGAATTGAAAAGATTGAACGGCTTTCCGAACGTTTGAAGATACCTGGATCGCATACCGAAGGATTGAACTGTTTCGCTGGTTTCATTGAAAAAGTTTACGATATCTCCCACACGATAGTGATCGACACGGATGTCATCCGAACCGGTTGGGTCGATCGAGAACACATCCTTCCACTTGTATCTGGTAGCTTCCGATAGCTTTTTAGGATCATAATACTGCAAGAGATGATCATAATAATTTAATCTTTTTCTCTCGCCACGAGGTGATCGCTCAACATACACTCTCATCTCCCTCCTCGTGTATAGGCTCGACGAGACAGAACAGACCACCCTGGACGCGACACGACTGCAACCCTGCGTCGTGATGATACTCGTCCCTTTGGAGTTGCTCCTCGTCGCAATCGAATGCCTTCAGGATGGCCTCGTTGCAGTCGATATCGCAGCAACAGTTTACGTCGCAGGTGTTGATCTGGAAGAAAACGGGAACGGAGCGTAAGGAAAAAGGACTCGACACAGACGCTGGCTACCCTAATCATACCTTCAGATCACACTGACAGAAGTATCCCCTCGGGACCAACTTCGCCGCACGGCCCTCGGTAAGCGGGGGAAATGAAGGATCGACATCGATTGGCTTCGACGTGGCGTCAACGGAACCGGTCGTTGTGGATGTCATCGAAACCACGGTCGATGTTGTTGTGCTCTGCGTTGTCGGCGTCGTGGACGTACTGACCGTTGAGCTTATGCTGCTCGACGCTACAGTGGAAGTAGGCGTAGTAGGCACTGCTGTTCCCAAGTTGGTAGATCCTTCCGTAGCCTCCGGTGTAAGCGAGGAGGAGGTAACATTACTCGAGTCGGTGGCGTTTTTTACGTTTATCTTGGACACGTCGATCTTCACAAAGCGTTGTACGTTTCGTTCGTCTTTAGCAGCGATAGAGGACACTAAAAGAACCACCAACAGCACCAGCAGCATCGTGCAGCGCCAGGTGACCATGGTAACGATGGCGTGCCCACGCCTTCTAGTACAGCTCGACGCCATACTCGGCGAAGTTCTTGAAGACGAGCATCAGCTCCAGCTCGACCGTGCCGGCCGTCTTCGTTAGCAGCTTGTACCTCTCAATACCGGAGAATGCAATGTCACTCTTGGCCAGTGCGAACCCGCCCGTGTGGAAGCGCTCCCGCACCGTGTCCGCCAGCCGCGCCGACGACACCTTCCACGTGGCGATGCTCACCCGATGGTGGCCGGGCCGGACCGGTACGAACCCGAAGCCGTATCCGACGGGCCAGTAGCTCCGGAGCGCGTTCACGGCGTACAGCTCAACGTGGAACTTTGGCCAGCCCTGCAGGCCCCGGGTGGCCAGGTGCAGATCGATGGGGGTGCAGAAGTCGGACCGCTGCTCGATCCGGGCCGCACTGCAGCACGACTGCCCGTCGGCGTGCCCTTCTACTACCTTCCAGTTCGAGCCGAACTGGACGCTCCACCGGCAGAACAGGTTCGGTTCCTCGAAGCCGACGGCCGCGCGTAGCTCGCCGATGATGTGCAACTCTGCCATCAGGCGCCTTCCGGTGCCATGCGAAACCTGTCCCCTCGTGGTCCTTACACCTCCACTTGTGGACTACACCTACCGGGGAAGAGTATTCTTGTGAATTGCTGAAACAACCCTGGAAAAGCACGGGCGATGTCCGGACTAGAATAAAACGATCCGTCGAAGGTAGGCCAAACAACGTGAAACGTTTCTTCTCTCTTGGTAACCATGCATGACCAAACATTGCGTTTCCCATGGCAACCAGAACACAGCTGTCACAAGGATGGCACATGATTCGACAGTTCAAACGAACAATCAACCAATTATCCTTTTTACATGTATTTAGGAGGTTTTCATTTCCTTGGAAGACCGTCATATAGGAGATTACAGAACAGAACAGATTAGACAAAATTTAAAAAAAAAAACAAAATTAAAAACAAAAATAAAATAATAGCGAAAGGTGTTTAAGACACTCATAAGCTTTACCTTGTATAAGCCCTTTTTGCTCGCCTGGAAACATCCGCACAGAAAAACACAACACGGAAATGGTATAGTTTTTTTTTCATTATCCTGCGTTTATTTCGAATGACTATATTTGCTGTAGTAATGGTTGCTTGCCTTGTCTTTTTGGCGATATTGAGAAAATTTAAGCTGAGTTTGAAGAATGATTGAAAAAAATATATGCTCTTTGTTTCTTCTGTTATCTGGCTGGTAGTTTGCTTTGCTAACGCAGTCTTATACGGCCGCTACTTCGCGTTTCGCGCGTGTGTTCGGTGTGATTCACCATATTTTCTTCAGAGAGCCACTTTACCACTTTAACGGTACAACAATTCATTTCTACGCACTGGTTGATTGCATATGAGATTACGATGTGTCCGTTTGCTCTTACCACATCTCTTTCCGTTTTAGTTGTTCGTCGTTTAAATTTGGTTTGTTTTTCTTCTGTTGGCGAATAGTGTTGGCCACGATTATTCCGTCGCCGCTGTTTTTTTTTTCTTACCTTACTTTCTCCCAATGTACAATTACACTTAAACGTTTTCTGCCTACGCTTATCATTGTGCTAAAAAAAGGGGGTGAGTTTACATGGGTTTACCTAGGTTGCCTAATGCGGTGAGTATTACCAGTTTTGCTACGTATATATGACGAGAAAAATGGGGCCAAACGGTCGGGGTGGTACAGACGATTTCCGTTCCCCTTCGTTCATAATTTTCACAATGGCACACAGACGCACACATGCCTCACACACGCAAGAAAACGTCCACACAGTCAAAGAATAACACGCAACACATCACACTCACCGATTGCCATTTTGTACCGACGTAACGCCTGGATTAGTATCGCCGGGCTCTATTGCTTATAGCTCCCCTCCCTCGCAAAAGGAGGGTGGTGACATTTTTGTAAAAGAATTTCGTCTTGATGTGCTCTTCGAGGGATTATGTTGCCTTATTTACAAGAGTGTCTCTGCTGCTCCTGCCGCTTTTCAAATCGTTCAATGTAGACCGTTTCAATTCATCCGTTACACTTTGAAATACTTTCATTGACAAAAAGCGGTTTATTCAATAACTGTCCTGTTTGCGTTGAAAAACGCGATTGAATTCATTCAGATTGCTCCAACTCATGCAGTTACCTAAAAAAAAAATCTCTGTCGGTGTGAATATGTCCCCGCGCTTGCTATTTCACCAGTCCTCCTTTTTTTTCTAGCCACACGAATCACTAATGCTTCCCTACTCTCAATCCTACGTGAAGGATGCCCTGACCCAGTTTTCTATTCTCTTTAATCAACTCCTTCACGTGCAGAGATGAAACTAAAACTAATTAATATCAACGAAAGTAAAGCTTCATTTATTTGGTTGACGTACCGCACAGCATCTTCAACGGGCTCTGCTCGGCGGGAACAAATTCCTTGGCCTCAGAGGACAGCTAATGCCTGTCCGGTTTGTGGTTGCTCAAGTCCGGTTTGTTGTTCCTATCGAATCGAAATGAGATTCTCACTCCTCTTCCACCCGCCAGCACTCTTTGGCACAGTTCTTTGCATTTGCGACACTTGTTCGCAACCGTATACCATGTTGTACTATAATCCTGTCATTGGAAGAGACTCACATTCCCGCAAGGAATGAAAGTATGGTGGAGAACAGTTCACCTTACAGCCGCATACGGGCGTACGTATTGTGCGCTTGTAGTAGAGTTTTGCTCGCTGACTTCACCAGCCTCGATCGGGAATGTTAAATAGCAATGCTTTATGCACGTACCGTGAACGTACAGCTGTTTCTCACTGCGTGTCGTTAGGGAGCTTCACGGAAAACCAACATGATTAAGAACTGAAAAGAATGCCTTACCTTAACTACCAAACTCTGCATCTGTGCCTATCTATGCAAAGCTAACGCAACGAAAGATTCTATCGAAGCCGAATCTCCGTTAGGATCAGGGGTAAAAGGAACTCAAAGTAAAACTTCCATTTGATGGAAGGATAATACACTCCCCCATGCACATACAAATTCACGCACACACGCACACTCACAAACCTGTTTTCAGATCACTCTCAGTCCCTTTTCCATCTCCAATCCAACCCTTCCCCCAAGGGTTCTTGACTTATAATAGGACCACGTATGGTCTCCATTTCTAAGACGCGGTAATGTTTAATTTAAAAACCAGTTTATGCATACAACCATCTCTACTAGTCATCAGTACTTTCGCAATGTCGTGTACGCAATTGCTACGTACGCTATCCTCGCCCTCATCCACACTCTACCCAACCAATCGTCTGCTCATTAGAACATTGATAGGTGGTTACTGCTGCTCCTTATAGGAAAGTCTGTTTCTCGTGCAGCGGTAGTACTGGTTGTATCGTAGCTTATACTTCTCCTCGCTCAATCGGTATCTAACTAAGTCCTACTGATTTACAATCTAATTCTGTTTGTTTTCCTCGGTTCACGATTTATTTTGTTTCCGTCCAATTGTTTAGTCAAATCTAAATATTGCCTTCCGTTTTCCATCATCACTGGCATCACATGGTTATGCATGTTTGAGGGTTTCGATCCATCCTTAAGCTTTCTGTTTCGTCATTCGTGCTGAACCCGTACGCCTCCTCACATACCAGGTCCCATTGTGTGTCCTGGTAGAGGATCGTTTCAATTTTCTTTTGCTTCGATCTGAATTCCTCTATCGCCCTTTTCCCCTCAACCCCCGCCACTCTTGCTGACAAACTCGTGCAGGATGTCGCACGCCATCTCGATGTTGTTCCGCGAGATGCCGAGTGCCGTGATGACGTTCTCCTTCGAGTAGCCCTCCTGCATCAGACGCGCGATGTACTCCAGGTTGATGTTTTCGTACGGCACGTTCGAGTTGTTGTTGTTGTTGAGGGCGGAGCTCGCACTCCCAAGTACTCCCGCCGGCCCCACCTTCATCCGTGCAAGTTCGCCACTGCCACCGGCCGGTCCACTGGATGTGAGGAGATGGTTATTGTTGCTGCTACTGCTGCTTGCGGACGCGTTGGCCACCATCATGAGAGCTGCCTGTTGCTGCTGTCTGCTTCCACCACTCCCTTGGTTGCCACTGCTGCCACTGCCGTCCTTCATTGGGCAGAGACCGGACCCGCCGGAACTGGCCGCGTTGGAGGAGGAGGAGGAGGAAAGGTTAACGTTTTGGTAGAGTAGTGGATGTGCGCTGGAGCAGGACGCCGGTGGTCCTTTGCTTTGGGCGGCGAGCTGCGACGAGGTGATCGACTTTGACGGTGGGTGCGGCAGGATCTTCGTCCCCACGGCGGCACTGTTCGCCGGGAGCGACTGGTGCCGCTGGTGATTGTTCGAGGCCGGCGAAGAGGACTGGCCGAACTGGGTGCGCGGCTGGGGCTGCGGTTGCCGCTGCGGCGTTGGTTGGGGTTGTGCCGGCGCCGGCTTGAACACAACCGTCGTCGTGGTCGTCGAGGTGGTCGTGTTGGTCGAGCTGGCGCTACCGGTCGACTCGGAGGATCCACCACTGTTGCTGCTGCTGGTACTGCTAGTGCTGCTGACCGTTTGCACGGTGACGAGCCCGTTCAGGTTGCTGCTGCTTACCGAGGCGCCCGTCGGTTTGAACTGGTACACATTGTTTGGCGTGAGGGCGGCGCCACCCGTCGTCGTGAGAATGAGGCTCTGGTCGGACTTATCGTCCACTTTGAGGATGATCGGGTGGCGCGCTTCCGGGGGTCGCGTGTCGATGATACCGACGATCGTTTCCGCCGGCCCGACGATCACCTTATCCAGAGCGCAACCGTCCGGGCTAGCAAACGGATCCATCGATGGGGCGCTCGCATTCACGCAGGAACACGCGGCGCTATGGTGCTCCTGCTGGCCGCCACCGCTATTGCCAGCTCGTTGCTGCTCGTTCGCTTGGGTGATGTTCTGATGCTTCGGTACCGGTGGTGGTTGCGAGGGAAGGTAGGTGGGTTCCGCCGATCCACCCTCCTTCGCCGCCGCCAGCCGACCGGCCAACGATGACAGGTTCTCGGAGCTCCGGGACAAATTGAGCCCGCTGGTGATCTGGTTCGAGAGGTTGCACAGCGACGAGGCGGCATTGATATGCGTGCGGGTGGCAGCGTTTGCTTGCAGATGCTGTCCAGTCCGCCCTGCGGCCGGTGCGGACGACTTCTGCAGCCGGTGGTTCTCGCAGAGCGCGACTGCTTGTGGGGAGCTGCTGCTGCTACTCGCCGTCGCCGCCGCCGCAGCCAGGATGCCGGGAGATGATTTGCGCGGGGGCAGCGGCGGAGGTGTCGTGGCGCTCTGCCGGTACCCGTGCTGGTAGATAGACTCCATGGAGCCGCCGGCAGCCACCGACACGTCGCTCGAGAGCGCCTTGTTGAGGGCCTTCAGGATGAGATAACTGCTGGGGGAGTTGGTGGCTCCGGGTCCGCCGGATCCGACCGGAGCGCTCAACCGGTTTGCCTGCTGGTGCTGCTGTTGCTGATGGTGTCCTCCGCCGGAGCAAGACGAGGACGATGAGGGTCCCCCACCACCCTGCGGTAGAAGGGAAGAGGATGAAGACTTGTTGCACTTGACCAGATTGTGTCCGGCGTTGGCGCTGGTGCTCCCGCTGCTTCCGCTCCCATTGCTGGCGAGGGAAATGTTGGTGTGCGTCGCGAGACTCCCGTTGACGGTGTGGGAAACAGTGGCTGCCGCCTGCGGTGGTGCCGAGGCGGCCGCGGCCGACGCGATGGCTGCCGGTGAGCTCAGCATCGGCTGCAGGGATGATGAGCCTTGGTTGGAGGAGGTGGAGGTGGTCGAGGAGGAGGATGACGATGACGATGAAGTGGTGGATGAGGATGCGGTGGCGGACGATGAGCTGGACGAAGTGGTCGATGAGGAGGAAGCCGATGACGATGATGACGTGGCGGAGGAGCAGTTTGAAGCTGCGGTGCTGCAGGACGACTGCGCCGGTTGCTGGTGGTGCTGGTGCTGTGACGGTTGATGCTGCTGTCCCGAGGTCGCCGTTGACCCGCCCCCAATCCCCATCAGCAGCACCGATGGACTGCCAGCGTAAATATCGTTCCCGGTTAGAACCGGTGCCGACGGTTGGGCCTGGGAGGAAGGTTGCTGTTGCTGTGGCTGCTGGCGTCGAGGTAAACGGGGCGACGAGTGCGGACTCTGCCGGTCATTGTTGTTGCGTGCCAGTGTCATACTATTGCTCAGCGCGTGCAGGGATGAGGTGGCGATGTTGAAATCGTCCTAGTGCCCATCAGAGAAGATGTTGTTGCGTTTTGGGAGGGAGAGCGTTTTGTTCATCCCACAGGTGGCAAAGGTAGGTAAGTACCGCACACACACGGACATTCGCACATACACAAACACACGGACAGATATACAAGGACGAAACAGGATAGGAACGTTGAAGGAAAGAAAAAGGGAGACGAGAAAACGAGAACCAGAGAATGATATCATTTAGTATGTGGCTCACTAAGAGAGAGAGAAAGAGAAACAGAAAGGGACATAGAGGGAGGGAGAAGGGAAGAGCTCGGCGAAACCCCAAAATTGAAGACCCCGGGAGCAACCGGTTCGTGCATAATTGAGGTAATGTGTGGGTGCTCGCAGGTTCGACAGGTTTAATTTTGCCGAGGAAAAAAAACGACATAATGCGGTTCACTAGGGTGGATGCAAAGTATAGTAGAACAAATATGTTTGATGGATAATTACAAAAAAACACGCACACACACACAAACACACAACATTAACAAAACGCTTGCAGACATATAGCTAAACATAGAGAAGAAAACGACAATCCATGCGAGTAGAAAAAAAAAAAACATACATACGAACAGAATTCACAAGTACGAAGGTAAATAGTAAACGAAAACTTTGCGCGTGGGCCATTTGAAAGCCTCCGATGTATAATTATAAATTTTCGAAGAAAAACAAAGACCTAACCCATGGACCATGTTGAATCCATTCCAGTGATTCCGCTGCGCAAAGAAAACCACGCACGTGTGGGACGATTTTCTTTTTCCACCACACTTCAGCTGCTTTGTAAGGGCTACATTGTTCAATTGAACCGAACCAACCAAAAAATGAATTAAAAACCTTCCAACATTTTTTTATGATAAATATTGTTTAACCCCATTTTCCATGATCTTCATTGCAAATTCAATAAAGGATTCGAAATGCAATGCGTAAACATTGAACATCAGTGGAGAGCGTTTAAATTAATAAATTAAAGCAACAAGCTACAGAGAAAACTGTGACACAATAACTGGGAATCAAAATAAAATTAACAACCAAATAAACAAAATAATTGACGGTTATTATTATGAATTTTAAGGAACACAACGGAGGACATTAGCAACATAAACTTACACAAAACTTTGATTGATTTGTTGTCGACGTAATGGGAAAAATTTTCCCACCTCGTCAAACTATAATTGACTTTTTTCGTTTCGTTTGACCATTTCGTTTGACCGAAGTCATATCAACTTTTTTCTCCTTTTTTAAATTTTCAATTTTATTCACACAGCGGTTGGTGGAGTGGAGAAAATTAATTTTACCACCAATTTCGCATTATTTTTTCCTTTACCATACGCGAAAGAATTGAAAAGCTTGGATGAGCTTACGTTGCAAATAGCATGCCATGTCGTTCTCTCTTCTTTTTGCCCTTTCGAATTTATTGGGTATGTTTAAAACAGGGAATTGAGCATGGGTTTGAAGCAGGGGGACCTATATACATAATGTGACGCTGTCAATGAGTTATTTCACGAACCACTTTTCGATCTTCAAAAAAACAGTATAAGGATGTTGTTCCCGATGCGAAACAAACCAACCTCGGCTTGGAGATTAATGATGGACAATTTTTTAATGATTTCGTGTGCCTTCATTGTGCAGACCGACACACGCAAGCACACATTGGCAAAAGTTCTACCGCAGCCGGTTTGGGTGAGAGATAATCCTTGAAAAAAAAAAACCCCCACCTTATTAACGGAAGGTTGACAAAGCACGTACATGTAGATTCAATCTGGGCAGAATCGGGCAAAAGGATGTGTCAAGCCGATCGAATGATGGAGTAGATTTTGATTCCGCTTGCACGGGAGTCGATTTCAGTTCGGATCTGTTGGAAAAACCCCCAATAAAGGGGTGCTGAGATAACCTAAGATCTATCTATGTGAGGATCCACGTAAATCTTGGCAGATTATCCTGAACTTGCTCTTGCGTAGGAGAGGGATTGAAAAGGGATCTATCTTCGTTTTCCTCGGACACTCAAGGTCTCCAAAACAGATTTCCCTACAAAGAAAAGGATTCGATTACAGATATCGGGGCGAAAAATAATCCTACATTATCATGATGCTTTGGCGGGGGGAAAAACTCGACAAAGGCTCGTATTATCTGCCCCGTTCACTATATGGTCTATGGAGTAATGTGAAGTTCGCGACCGAACGTTTTGTGTTGCTCATACGAAGGTAGGTATCATGATCTTTTGTAGCCGGAATTCTTCCATAACCATGCATAACAAGCAAACAAATTTACATTTGTGTTACAATTTTTTTTATAATGCATAAGGCAATTCAACACCGAAGCATTTTTTCCTTTATGTTTCATTCAAATGCGAATCCCTCTTCATAACTTCATCCTTTCTCGTACCAACTGATGCAATTTTTAAAAAAAGAACCATTCGAAACCGTTCAACCCGAGTAACTAGGCGAATGGGCTCCAACGAGCGTCCGATGTGAATATACTGTATTTTAACCTGTTGGTTAGTTTTTGCTGGGCAGCACTGAGCGATAAAACAACCCGTGTACATGGCGCAGGATGACGTATTAATTGTTGTGCGCCTGCAAGTTATGCATGATTTATGACATTTCGGCTATTTTCGGCCCTAGGCTCTACCGATCGAGTTTATGCCGTGCCGTACACCCGATTTCCCATGGTCTCTTGGTTTGCATGTTCAACTATAAAAGCATTGCGTTTGGTTCAAAATTTCAGAAAAAAGCTATGTGATCAGTTTAATAAACTTAGCGATTTCGTGTCGACGATAAACTTTTCTGATTGTACCGGTTGGTAACTCAGCGTTCGGAGTTAAGAGTCTATGCGACGAAAATGCTAACCAGCAACTTAAAACATCTCATTCGAATACACAAACTTAAATAATTTTAGTTAAAAAGATAAAGCAGCGAATACACGAACTACATGCGAATACAAAACATGATTCATTTCATTTTTGTGCTTATGCAGTGTTTATGTACGGGAGATGTGCGCGTAGTGTTGGTCGTTAACCTCCCCAAGACCGCTTGGGGAGAACGTTGTGAATGAAACTAGCGTGCAAATTCCAAAAGAAAAACATACATACAACACTTTGTACGTACAGGTGAACCTGGATGAAACGGATGCAGGAATGAATTTGTGAGGTGGTGAACATAGCTGATTTGAATGTCGTTTGTTCTAATGCTTCTTTTTATTTTATTGATAATGTCTTGCTTACCATTAAAAAAATTAGACTATCTATCATGCTGGCGCATATAAAATGTATAATAATCATTCGGTTCTGTACCGCTCCTCGAAACAGACTTATTGCTTATCTTCTACTTCTATGTGTTTCCACCAGCTGGATCGCCGCGTTGGTGTTCATTCTCTATGCACGCTCTTGATTGTTTTATTCTGTTGTTTGCTTTACGAAAGACTTTACGATACGCAAATACTAGCGAAGTTAAGGGAAGAAAACCAGTCACGCCTGGGAGGAAATGGGATAAGCACATCTCGTCTACGAGCACCGCGGAGGGTCCAAATAAATATCTTAAAGAATTACAAACTGGAAGCAATAGGAAAAGTGTAACGATACCGTTCACTATCTCCAAAGATGGGATTGCCTTCTGGCAATAAAGATATACTAAAGATCCGACATTTAAAGAGAATGTAAAAGCAAAGAAGTATGAAACAGGGCGAGTAGCATGCGCTACCGAACAGAACATTTCAATTAAATATATGTGCACATTCTAGCAACAAATGGCAAATGGTCAGTTGCAAAGTTTCCTTCGGCAACGAATACAATTTTGTTTGAGTTATTGTTTTAACCATATTTCCTAGCCCTACCTATTAGCGAAGACTTACTTGCTAGACTCTAGACCACTATGTACTCTTAATAATATAAATTTCTAATCATCACAAGGTTTTTAGATACTTGTTCTCCGTATTCATGAACTCTCCACTGTCGTTGTCGAAGGGTGTGGCATTCACTTGCCCATACCCCGTAACATCTAGCTAGATGCTATTTATGTACAATGTTGAAACTCCATTTGCTCTCCCTCGGGTGCACACTTAAACTTTCGGAAGCCTCTGTCCAGCAGCGTGGTTTTTACATGGGAAAGTTACCGTAATACTTCCGCGCGGAAGAGAGTATTATCTGTTGCTAATTCGAGCGTCACATTAACTCTAACTATTTCTAGTAACACGCGCAATGATTTGGTAGTTGGTAAGTTAGAGACAGGGATTTATAAAGTAACTCTAGACGTCGAGGAGCATTGCCAAAATATGACGAAGAAAATGAAGGGCATACAAGAGATTGTTTAAATCAAAAGTATGTTGTTTGTGGCCGCGAAAGATAATAGTGAGCCTGTTATTTACGTTGTGATTTCATTATCAATAATATTTATATAATTAAATAACGTTATTGTCGATTCAACTGGGATTTTAAGGGATAAAAGGTAGCATTAGTTTTAAAGAAAGATCGTCGCTAAAGCTCTGCTAGTGTTCAGACGCAAACGGAACAACTGCTACGGAATTATTTAACTTATCTTGTCCCTGTGTTTTGCTTGTTTGTTGTGTAATTAAATTTGCTTAATCCGAGCTGTCTTAAGCAGTCTCAAAAAAGGACTCATTGTTTCACTTGGTACAGTTGAATCGCAGGCGGCGCACTTCTCTAACTACATTCAATCAATTTCGCTATATGAAGATACATCACTTTAAATGTCCCATTACCACCCGGAAACCGGGGAAAGCAAGGGACGCGCAAAACGTGGATCTTAAAGCCCGACGGTGGTATGATTTGCATACGTGCGAATGAGTGGGGATGGCACGCATACTGTAGGACGTGTTTTGCTGTGTACTAGTGAATGGTGAAATACGAAACGCTAAATATCGAAAAGTTCATTAACATGAGTTTTACGAGACTTTAATCGAGTTTAAATTACTGCATAATTCAGTTCGACAATCCATCTCGAGTAAAACTAATCCAATCGTATGAATAATTGAAGGATTTGCAATAACTTTTATGAATTTGGGTGTAATGGTTGCTCACAGAGCGCGGTGCATAGGCATACCAAAATTGCGAGATTTTACTGTGTATCGTAAAGGTTTGAGTGTGATTCAATATGCTTTATGATATTTTGGGAAATAAAAAAAAAGTGAATCTTGCACTACAAAAAAGAGATCTACAGCTACTGTTTCAAACGTAAGGCATAACAAGAATGTATCTCGTGAAGTCTATGGGCTCTTGACAAACTCTAGCATTACAAGTCGTTCTGCGCAAACGTAAAACAGATGCATAACCGATGAATATGAAGGGCAGCAAGCAGCAGACTATCTCAAGCCAGGACGAACGTGAGGTGGAAATGTAGCCGGCGATCGTGCGGGAAATGCAAGGATGCGTTACACATACAGTACACGCAGCACGCAGTGCGGGTGCATCTCGACGAGCACACGTTGATCAGTGAGCGAATCAACACATTTACTGGAAGTTGAATGTATACGCGCATGCTGCGGGTCGGGTGTATGTGTGTGCGTTGGAGGATGTTGATTTGATTTCTGTGATTTTTTTGTCCTTGTTGATCGATTCTAATTCTTGGCCAGTTGATGGGGGGTGGAGACAGATAGCGAGCGGGCGGGCAGGACGGGGCAGGACGCAACGCGAGCCAGAAAGGGGAAAAGAAGACACACAAACGGGTGCAGAGAGCTCACAGTACCTCCGTATCGTCGTCGTGGTCATCGTTCTGCAGTTGCTGGCGCCCGTTGGCCGAGTTGCGGTTGTGTTGCCGCTTTGGATCGAATGCGTCAACTACGATCTGTTCCGTGCCTTTGATTTCCGCCCGACAGAACGGACAACCCTAAAAGAGAGAGAGAGTGGAATGGAAATGATCCCGGGGAGAAGAAACAAAAGAGAAAAAAAATAATAGTAAGTGCCTATTTTTTTCCGAAATCGAAGTGAAGAATTCTAGATTAAAAACAAGAACACACTCCTTTCCTTGCCCACGGAAGGACGATGGCCATGACATGAAAGAATGAAGCGGGCATGGTGGGTTAGTTCTATCGGTCAGTAACATATTATGTTGGCAGTGTTCATCTTCAACAATCAGTATACACATTATTTATGTGCGCGTTACGGTGTCGTTTAAGAAAGCGTTCGATGTGGGCTGCATATGTTTTGCTGACCTTTGCCCGGACCACCCCTCCTTCCGAGCAGGTAACGAGTGCGATTGAACTAGCTTACCTGTCCCTCCGAGTCCACCTGCCAGGCCGTCAGGCACGGTGTGCACAGCAGATGGCCGCACGGTTCGATGCGAATGTCCTTGTCGTTTTCTGCACAGATTTTGCACAACTGGAAGGTGCTTCCTGAGGTATTTCGTAGGAAATAGAAACAAAACAAGAGGAGGTGCATCAGTACTATTGCAGTCTATTAACAGGCAAGCATGAGGATATCTTTTGTTTTCTAGTGAATAACATCTGAATCTAATTTAAAATATTTTAAAATTAAACTTTTTCTGTGCTAGCTTAGCCTTCTTTAAGTTTCCCTTGAGTCATTTCGTTAACACAACTTACTACTTGTTTTTCAATTCAAGATTTTACTCCTCTTTCTTTTTTACTCTATTCCTTTGTTATAATACCTCTGTTATAACCATACAATTTGTTTCTTTCGCATTTTATGTACTGCATGTACTTAAAATTCTTTACATTAACTTGACAAACAATAAATCTTTAATGTGACACTGTCTTGAATATTCACTCCTGCTGGCCACTGCATCAAACGTTAACCATGCTTTTCGTCAGTCAGCTGAAAATTGTCCTTCGCAAAGTCGACCTTTACACTTCTCAAAATGGTTGTTTAGACTGCTAACGTTGAAAGAAATCCATTGCTTATTCCTTTCGCACCCAACCCCCGTGGCGGTACGCACCCATCTCGCAGTAGAGCTCGTACTGCTCCTGCGTCACGGTGATATGATCCTCGAGCGGACTCTGCACGGCAAACGATAGGTCCGGATTGTTTGGCTTGCCATCCGGGTACAGGTAAAACCCTTCCCTGTAAAGGAGCGGCCGATGTCGTAAAACCACAGGAGTCAAAGGAGTCCGGGGGTGCCGAAGAAGGATGAAAAGAAAAATGTGGAAAAAACAGTATTTTAGTAAAGCTCCATATTGAACGATAAAATGGAAGCAAACGCCGCTTTTCACTGCCAGGATCATCATCATATCCCATCCCACTGCTTACCTATGGCCGTCTAGTAAAGCTTGACATAATGACTTGTTCTGTGGGATCGTCTGAAGGATTTCGCCCTCTTGCGTCACGTACCCGATCGCCCACTGTCCTAACCGGGTGCAGGATAATCTGTCGGGCGTAGTGAAATAATTAAAACATTAATAATCATCCTCTGGTGGGCGGAGGGAAGCGATCGTGTCGTGGGTGTTATTTTTTCTCCCTGTTCCATCACACGCTGCAGCGATACGGCAGTTGAAGCAAAATTGAAAAATCGAAGCGACGACGTAAAAATAACACCCATCGCACGGGAACCAAGGATGTAGATGGTTTACTGTGCGGAGTTTGCCAGAAAACGGCGCATCGCAGTTAAGCCCGAGGGCCTGGGCTCACCTGAAAACATAACTACCAGCCTTAGTGATATACTTTTGTAAGCGTGCTTTGACTTCGTCGTAGGTTAGGAAAGCTACGTAGCCCGGGTGGGTCACAGCAAGGATTTGCCAATTTCTCAGCAACGTATTCCAGGGTTGAAACAGCCTGTGAAGAAAAGCCAAAACGGATGAGTTGTGCAGCCGAATTCGAAAGAAGACCGAGGCCGTGCGGCGTAAGACTGGCATTTTCGCCAGAAGCCGGCGGCGGTGGCGTTCTAGTGAACGAGCTATCTTACCTTGTAAACACATCAAATTCAAAATTTGATATATAATCATTGCACGTTAAGTCTATGGTGGTTTTAAGCGCCATCGCTTCCAGTCCGGAGGAGATCGGATGCACCTGGGATAGCTCGAATCGAAACAGTTTCCAAGGTACGAGGGTGCTGGAAATGAAGAGAGAATGATGGAAAATTTCGCGTTAAGGATACTGTCGATTGGATGTTTGAAGATATAAGATATATTACATCATTTGTGAGAAAGTATAGTTGATTAATAATTGCAACGCTTCGCCCCTGCTTGGTTATTTAGATTGCATTGACATTTTTAGACAATACATTTTCCTCGCGAAGTTAATTGACAGTTTAAACTTACAACGGTCGGATTTCCAAATTATGAGAAACGCACCCGATGGTGGTAAACATCTTCCAGGTTGCTACCATTTTCTTCTGCTCAAGTTTGGATCGAATCGTCTGCTATAGCGTGGCTCTTGGTGCCTCCTTGAACTTATCATTAATTCGTAACTCAATCAACGCGTCGCCCGACACTTTTCTTCCTCGGGGAGGCTTCCAGTACCAGCCAGAAGATGTGAAGCAATTAGACAGTGCGTCATGAATAATTACAAATCACTCGATGCAAGTATAGCCGGACGAAACGGATCGAGCATCAAACCACCCGGACTGGGACGGGATGAGAAAACGGGTCGAAAGAAAGGAAACGAATCAATTCCTCCTTCCAGTGCCGCGAAGTAGTGATCCGACATTGTGTGTGTGTGTGTGTGTGTGTTTTTTTTGTGTATGTAGTCCTTCTACGATTTTCCCCTGGTTCACGGAAGATGATCGAAAGGAAGACGATGAAAAAAAAAAATGCCCATGTGGAATCAAACAGATTTTCATTTCTTTCCACTTCATTACAACACGTTCTTCTCCTCCTCCCAAGCATACCATCTTTTTCCATCGACAGAAATTTCTAGCAGAGATCGAGTTTTTTTTTGTTTCTCATTCCATATTGCTGGCATTCACTTGAGTTTAATGATGCTTTCGCGTTCGTTAGTTCGAAAGCGGGAGGCGGCGGCGGCGGCGACGATGCGCAGGAAGTTCTCATCATTAAAAACTCATCCTGCACATGACGGACCGTATGTCGAACGTCTAACGACACACCCACAGAACCAAAAAGGAGGCATTTTCCAAAACCTCAACCTCAGCCAACCAGAAGCATTCGCGGGAGCGTTGGCGAATCACGTGGAAAGCGAGGCTCCGGCAGAACGGATGGCTTTCTCATGCTCAACATTCCCCGCAAGCACGCCTACCAGCATCAGTTGCGAATGGTGATAGTGGTCCATTCGATCGTTGCAGGACAACATAAAAAGAACAAGAATCCTTTTTTGTATCCATTGGAAAAGCAAACACGCTGGAATTGCTAACGACGACATGGGCGCGTAGAGTTTCTCTAGTAGTTGAAATTTTAATGGCGATTTTTGCACCTCGAACTGTAAATGCTTTCTGTCACGAACTAAAGAATTCCACCGTCATCTTACGCTGGCAGGAGTATGGATATTGAAGAGGAAGGATTGAGAGAGGTTTTAAGACAGTGACATAAGGGACAGGTAAATGTGAATCTTCTTCATCACCAAAAATGGATCACATTGAAGTACATTGCTCTTGCTACTCTAGCTTATGGTGAACTAAGGGAAAATAAATTTTAATCAACATTGAAACCTCACGCGTTCAAATTCGCTCATACATACCCTATACTGTAATTAAAAAAAAAAAAAACATACAAAACATTTTTAGTTGCGATGAGCCCCATGCAGAAAAGATGTGATGTTCATTTTATTTGGTTGATGAATGATGACGATAATTTTTTACCGAAATGGGGAAAAAAAAACATCGCTTCACGCTCCTTTGAACTCAGCACGCGTCGAACAGGGACAGCCAGCCGCCCACGAATGTTTGTGCACGTACACTTTTCTCCTTTTCAATCAAACATCGCGCGGGATGGATGAAAACAATGTCAAATACGCTATGTGAATTCCGCAACGAAACCTAGGACAGGCCGTCAAAAGGGAGCCCTCGCACGCTGGAAAACACGTTGGCGGTTGGTAGGGAAAACTCAGCCCTTAAAAAAAATTTACTATCGTGGGTGAACCCTGGTCCTTCGGATATTTCTGGGTGGTCTTTTTCGGAGCTGGAAAACCCTTTTCACTTCGCCGGAAAAGCTGAAGATGCAGCAAGCAGGTGAACGAATTCTCACTTTTGAAAAAAAAAAAAAACGGGATTCGGGTGCATGGAGGAGAGCGTTTGGATAAGAAATTGAAAAATTCTTAGTAAGCGGGAAAATTCATGCTACTGTCGCGGTATCTTTTTTCTGCGAGCCGCTATCCTTCCCCCAGCAGAAATTTTCATTTTGAGGCGAAGCAAAAATATACCGCAGCGCTAGAAATAGAGGGCGGAAAATGATATGACTGCCCACACGACTTCGAAATTCTGTTTTAATTTTTTCCAAAAATCGGGTGCTCCCAGCCTTGAAGCTAACAAAAAAAGGGGGGTCCGGGAAAAGCTTCGCAGAAATCGTGTACCACAATCGAAACTGGAAGAAAAAGGCGCCCACAGCGGGCGAAAGGAAAACACAAGAAAAGCCGGGCGCTACGAGACAGGTGCAAAGTGTTCAACCCCTCACCCTCTCCATTTGCGTGCAATTTTTCTTCATCTTTTCCCGGCTTTGCCTGAGTTTTCCCTGTGTTGGCCGTACCCGGTTGGCTGCTGGGGCTGAGAAGAAGCAATAACTTTTAATTTACTTCTCTCCGCTGTCACTCCGGCTCCGATTGTTGGGAAGTTCTTTTGCCGTCTGGTTTGCTTTTCCCTTCGCCGTCGGTGCTTTCCTTACTCAACAAGCGGCTTTCTACCCTCTCAGTGAGGATGCGTGACTTCCTCTTTGTGCTGCACAAACTTTGGTTTTGCCTTAAAAAGGCCTAGCAGGATGTGTTATCACACGTCGGAGTTGAAGTGATGCTGCTAGGTGCGTGGTGATCCTTTCCGTGTGCTTGTATGAACAAAATCGCACTTGCTTTTAATTTCATTTGAAAATGCTTTTAAATCGCAATCACAGTCATCGTCTTCGTCGTCAGCGTCGTCGTCCTGCTGCTATCCTCCCCTAGGCCGCTCGACGCAAGCATCTCTGCAAAAAAGGGGTGCTTTCCTCCTTCGCAGTTTGGTTTAAAAATGGCCGTAAATCTCTGCCCGTGGGTTGGTGGTTCGAAATAGCAACAAAAAAAAAAAACAGATTCGAGGA
This sequence comes from Anopheles atroparvus, assembly GCA_914969975.1. Lineage (NCBI taxonomy): Eukaryota > Metazoa > Arthropoda > Insecta > Diptera > Culicidae > Anopheles > Anopheles atroparvus. The sequence continues at coordinate 30,205,895 of CAJZCY010000002.1, read as the reverse complement.
GAAACTGAAGGGCCGGAAGAACGGCTTACTTTCATTAAACTACCCTAGGACGGCCGCAGGAGAGATGCAGCCTGAGGTGTATGTATAAATCAATTAATGCTGATTATTCTTTTTCCCTTTCGTCGAGCCAACCGTCTCTTGGCGGACTAAACCCGAGCGCTTGTGGGAAGACGTTTTGAGAAGCAGTCGATAGCTATAGAACTTGAAGCAGGCGGATGAGGGTCGAGAGTCAACGAAAGGAACCGAATGGAGGAAAAACAAAACTCCTAGTGAAACGGGTTGCGTTGTGACGTTGAAAGGGTTAAAAGGATTCTAGCGTTGGTTTTCCGTACCCATCAAGTCCATCCCGACTGCAATGAATTAATGAAACCAGAGTTGAAGATAACGATCAATCGTCTCCCTCTCCCAGGGGGCAAAGGCAAGCCCGCGCGCGCCAACCAAAGGGGGTCAAATACAAAAATTAAGAAAACGTGGAAACCAATTCGGAACTGACCACACCACCACCACCATGCTCTTCGCCCGCACACGTACACGCTCGTTAATTTGCTGCGGTGTTTTTCGCTTTTATCCTCCTCGATTAGTCTCGATAGAAGGATGATGCGCCGTGTAGATGTCTTCGCTAGCGAGGGAATGCGAGCTTCGATCGATACTATCGAGAAAAAATATGTCTTCACGTTCTGACCACCGATCCCTCCTCCGAAGGGCCGGTGGACCAAAAACGGGCACGGTAGGGTTCATCGTCTGGGAGCTGGGAATTGCTGCTGCGACGAACAAAAGGGCTGACCACCCGGGGGAAGAGTTTTCCTGCTATTCCATTCTTGTCTAGGTTCTAGCTTATCGTGGGAAGGAAGGACCAAGCAACTTAGATATAGCTTCATTGATAGGGTAGTTTCCTTTAGATTGCACCGCTTGCGGGATTGAACGGCCGGGCCGTAATTATATATAAAAAGATTATAAAGTTCTTACAAAGTAAAAGATTTGACCTCTAAATTGACGTAAATTAAAGACTTCTTTAGAAAAATTCTATTTGATTCTTTTGTTATTATCTACAATCAGCATTTTGCTTTTATTTGTCTACCGAGTTTTCTCGGAATTTTAAAGCATATCTCCATAATTCAATGAAGTTGTAGAAAAGCTAACGTAGCGGTATGGACAACCATCATATGCCATTCAGTTATTTCCAACATACCCCACAACTCCGTTGACGAGGACGGGCGGAGTAAATTGATTTCCGACTCTTATCACACGCTCGGGATGGTGCACGGAGTAAGTAAGTAGGTATAAGCGGATAACTAAGTGTATCGTCGTTACCGGTTGTCGTCGTGGAGAAGGTGGACATGCCACGGGGAATGCATTAGCTGCGTGTAACGGCGGACGCCATGTGGGAAGCCCGCCATGTAGAAGTTGGTGGCCCCAGTCCGTACTTGAATCCGTGTACCGATGCACATGCATTAAATGCGCTCTTCTTTCCAGCCATAGCAATGCCTGTACCCGCGGTGGGTGCGGGCGGAAGTTGTCGAAGAGCTGGCACAGAGTATCATAGAAAATGGCACCGGTAGACACAGAATATCACATTTAGTTTGTTAACAAACAGCACTACAAGACTCAACCAGCTACCAAACGGATGTCTACCGATGCGGAAGGATACTTTCATAGGGAGAAAGGATACACACACATACATTCCGCCCTACAATCGCACATTCCTTCACATGCGCACCTGCCTGACTCTTTACTCACTTTCTGTGGATGGATCTCGCCCTGTGGACTACTTGCTTTTTTTTTGCAGGCTATTCTCCAAGAGACAAGTGCACTTCGTGCCGGTGGTGCGATCGGACGGGTTTTCCCGATGGTTACCACAAGCCAACAGGGAAAATGTACGGAATGCAGTTACCCGTGCTTGGCGTATTTTTACTCCCCGCGTCTGCTTATCCAGCAATTCGCACAACTCCCTGCTCAGTTCGGTGTAAGTTCGCCACTGGTTGATTTATGGCACAAAAGAAGAACTTCCGGGAATAAAGAGGAAACCGACACAGTTTCCTCACGCTTGGAAGGAGTGGAAGAGGATCCAGGGAGATGCATTTTTCAAGCCACCAAACCCGTGTCATACTAAAAGCTGGCTTTTGGGTGCTTTTGTGAAGGCGAAATTTGGGGGAGTGACTTTTCGGTTATGCTTGAAGTTTCTTCGCGAACGTATACGAAAGCAGTGACACATTTTCTTTTAAATGCTGGAAAAATGGAAGCTCTTGAAACAGGACGAACGACGGTGAAATAATCTACGGTAAACTCTGGAGAACAACTGGTCGAAACTAGAGATTAAAAATAACATACTTTTAATTTTGACAGCGTTGGACTATGCAGCCACATGATGCTTCTCATATTTTCCAATTTCTTAATATAGCAGAGATTGATTCATTAAACCTTTTCACACATCATATAGATTGGGCGACACTGATGGTGGCAAACCACTGGGCGTGAGAAGCTGCTAGGTTTTTGCAGCCTCGAAGCTTCAATTAGGTGCGAGTACACATTTCCCCCACGTTTCCCTCCAGATTCCCGACTCACGTAAGCACGTTAAGTGATCCACCCAAGATTTACGCTTTTTTCTCGGAGAAGTTCTCGAGCATCAGCTCTGGAACCCAAACCATGTGGTTTGCCCATGAGCTGTTGGAAATTGCAAGATAAACACGATGCTGAAAGAACTCGCTTACAATTCCCTCGCGTCTTCACGTCCTGGTGAAGTATTGGGCTATGGCTAACGTGAAGTAGTATTATCTTAATTTTCTTCACATAATGAGATGGGTAAGTTTGAAAATGTTCGGTGAGTTGAGTCGTTACGTAACGTTCAGGATCAAGCAAAAGAGTTTCTGGCATTTTCCCGTTGTTGGTTTGCATGCTTTGTGGTGTATCCTTCCGCCGATCATTTCCCCCGCGGGGAGAGCGTAAGTTTAATGAGAAGCAAAAGTAATACACGACGCCCTCGGCGGTGGATTGCCGAAGGCCACTCCATTTAGACGACTCTTTGTCCGTCCGACCGTTGATGTGGGTTACGAAAACAACTGTGCTTTCCTATTTCTGTGCGTCTCCAGGAAATGGAGCAGAAATGTGTGTGTGTTTTTTTTAGAAAACAAAACGCAGGTCCAGCGAGCCATACGAGCCATCATCGCAATAATGCCCAGGAGAAAAGAACCATTACGCTTCAGGAGAAACGTTCTGGTTTATACTGTTTTTATTTATTCTATCACAGCCATTGCCATCAAAACAGATGGAGAAGCAAGACTGGCATTAGCCGCGCCCGAATGCCGAGAAGCGTGACCATCGCGAACCAACGGCAGAAGAAATAGTTCCTCTCCGCAATGGATTTGTCCGTTTGTGCGCGAGCTTGATCTTAGGTACGTGGAAGCGAAATCAATTTTCCACCTCCGTTCCGAGAAAACGTTTTGAAGCGGTAGGCCAGGTAAATAATATATGCGATTGACAGTTCCAATAAAGTTTCCAAATGGTATTTCCATTGGTGAACTTCGAAGTTTTACACACCAAACGTCGTCTACCAGTCTCGTCGTTGCGGGACTGTCTTTCGATAGAGGGAAAAATTGATTTTATTCGAATGGGTAGAGGAGGAAGCCAATATTATTGCAATCACATGATGAGGGTTTGTTTACTGACGAAAAAAAAAACGTAATCAGCAAGTCAACGGAATAGAATTTAAAAAATATTTTTTCGGACGGTTAGATAAAGAATGCAAGATAATTGTAGCTTTATGATTTTGATCGTGGTTCTTCGAAACATGGAAAATGGTTTCAGTTTCGAGAAAGACAATTCTGGAAAACAAACATATTGATGGCGGTTGATTTCACCCACAAGTCATATTTCAAAACTCATTCAATTTTATAACCCATTAAATCCCAAAACGGTTTATCAACAAGCCGATGGACAATTAAACTAAATGGTATCATTTTTTTTGGCCAAATGTAGGATCATTGGAGGACGTGGTTTGCCTGTATTGGCCGCTCTGTTGCTTAAAAATCTGCTCACTTATAAACATCTGAATTGAGCGGTATCTGCGGTGGTGTAGATAAGATGGGACACGTTTCGAACAGCAGTTTCGATAAAGACAAGCCCCATGACAAAAGACTCATCTAACAATCGTGTCGCCTGTGGGCAAAATTGTTGCTCCAACCATTTTTGCGAGGATGTGAGTTGAGGATTAAATTTATAGTCATCATAACAATCGTATCGCCTTTTTTTGTCGCATTTCGAGGAGGAGCGGAATATCATAACTTTTGTTGATTAATAAAATGGAACACACACTCACGTTCACAAACACGCAAGTTCAAAGAAAACACATCTCATCCCAGTGCAAGTGCAATCAAAAGACACAAGGCCACCGGCTGCGGCGTCGTAAAAAGTAATCGCGCAAAAGTTGGGCAGCAGCAGCATATCCTCCTCCTTGGTCGTCATCGTCGTTCGGTTCCGGCGTTTGCCGGAAGCGGAATTCAATCATAATCATTGCTTCACCTCACCGTTCCTGCAGCACGCTATAAAGACCATGGAATGGATGTCCATCCGACCATAAGAGAAAAGTCATCACACTTTTCACGACGACGTTTCGTGCCCGCACCCGCAGGGAACTCCGACCATTAAGGATCGATTCGTTTTTTCTTCTTCAAACAAACTGGTCGACTATTGCTCAACTTCCTTTTGGAGTGACTTTTTCCTGACGTGGGTTATGACCGAGGCAAAAAGAAATAAAAAAAACCGAAATAATTCTAAATGCAAAGGGGTTGAAAAACAAAAATTTTGACAATCTTTAGTGCAAATCCATCAAACGTACCCTTCCGTTTACAGCGGGGGTCCTCACATCAAACCGAATCCCTTTCCATGCGACTCGTAAATGACAGCGATTGCATTACTCCTTTCTTGCCGGTGGAATATTCTGGCCCATCAAAATCACCCTCCCACTGTGGTTCATCCTTGTGCCCCCCCCCCCCCCCCCCCACACACACACACACACACACCGACACCTCAAACACGGAGAAGTCCGTGCAGGATCCTTCTTCTCAAGTATGATGAACTAGGTGTCAACCCTGAGAGTTTAAGTGCTTGTGGTATTCGAGGGCCACCAAGTCTGGTGTTGGAAAACCGCACATGGCAGCAGAAACGATGAGATGATTAATGGCACACTGCCCGGAACATTGTGTATCCTAGCTGCTCAAAGTCGCCACCATAAGCCATAACTCTTCTTTTCCGTTTGTGATCGATGTCCGCCGGAAGAGGCTAAGAATTCTGTGGTGGGTACAACATAGAGCCACGGGCAGTTTACGTTACGAGAGTTGTTTGCTCGTCCCTCGCTTGGGCTAAACTCCATCGAACGAACGCGCGAACGTTGGAAAGCGATGCGAAGTCTTAGAGCTGTCTCGGCAGAACCACTTGAGACCACAGTTTGGAATCATCCAGGGCAGTGGCATTTGCCCTGGATCAAAGAACATGCACCAACAATGGAAAAATAAATAAAATGTATCAAATTTCATGCCCAGAAGCGTAAACGCGAATGCTCTCGATCGGAATGTGTTATCGCACGCTTACGAGTTGAATATGAAGATACGTTTGTAGCAGCCTGAAATTATTAGATGGTGATGCCACCAACTACCAACTGATCAGCAACAACGAGAAGTAGTGAAAAGTAGACAATTGATGACGCTTTTCCTCTCCGTAGCTTTAGTTATAAAACATACACAGTCAAAGCTCTTCTCCCTGATGGAAGTTATGCTATACGCCGGTTCCCCTGTTCGTAGTAAGACACATGACAGATGAAAGCAGCAGTAAGCACTGGTGGATTTCCTAAATCCAACATCAAAAGAGTCTCCAATCGTCAAACGGTTGAGAGCGCTGTGTCAGCGTTTCCTCCACCCGTTGTTGAAAGAGTCGTCGGGCTATAGGGAGAATATATGGCCGTATAAAGCGGAACCTCTAAATAGTCGCCGGTGGCAAATGGTCGCCTTAAGTGACGTGTGTAAAGTAGGGACCACACCACACGGTACGGAAGGTCATCTCCGGCTTAACGAATAATGCTGTTGGCTCTAGGGTCGTATTTTGCTGTCTGCTATTTCGGCAGCCTCCACCGCCTCTCTCCTTCTTTTGCGACTTCATCGTCAACGATTCCAAACCCGTTCCCATTTACCCCATTTCCGGTTATTGTGTCAAGCGAACGACGGATCTTCTGCTATCTGCCTCTCGCACAAACTCGCGCACTCTCCGGTGTGTTGGTTAGCTCACGCTTTGTCGGAGGGACACCATCATTTGGGTTGACTGTTTCTGACAGTTTTTTTTTGCTCAGTTTCCTCCCGGATCTTCCGGATTTGCGGACACCGATGCGGATCGGCAGGGGTTGTTGATGGCAAAACAAACGGGCGTAAATCGTGCGCGGTTCTTGAAGTTTGACGCCATGATTGATTGAACTCAGTCGATTCCGCTGGTCCAGAGGGGAAACTCCTCCAAATGTGTTGATCGATTGGCGTATACCGGTGGGGAGCATGTGACAACAATGGGTCGAAATTATCCGCCCGTTTTTCCACCTGAGGTTACTTTCATCATCAGGGTACACTAATTGATTTTAACGCCAATCTTTCAATGATGGTCGCCTTAATGCTTATCGCCATATCGTTGATGATTTCGGCGTTGACGACGTGGAATGATGTGTGTGTCTGCATCGGTAATCTAATTTTACATCGTCGTACACCGTCGGCGTGAACGTGAAGTTCGTGACGGTAATCGTTCAATCAAATTAGATTACGATAGTGTCCAATTGGATGTCGTATCGATTAAGTTATCCATTAACTGATTACTGTAGATGTAGGCTCAAATGTATACTCAAATCAATCAATATTAATCTGCTTATCAAAAACCATAAAAAAGGAGCGATTCAAGCAGCCTTCAAGGTGCGTGCAGATTTCTAAGGTTATTCCGGCTTAATCAACGAATAATCTCCGGAATGCATCGCAACTCTCAGTGTGTTAACTTTTGCTAGTGTCGATGAGTGTATGTGAATGTATTTCCGAAACATCTAACCTCCACTAACACACTATTATTCATTCGCAGTTCCCTCTAGATATATTACCCGAATGAACTGGGGGTGCTCTGAAGCAGAACTCTCGCTTTCGTTTTGGCCACGCGTTGTTGTCTACATGGACAGAAAAGTGGAGAAAACCGAATAGGATGAAAGTGGACCTTTTAGATCTCGCGAGGTTGAACTGGCTGAGGCCTAGCTGAGTAGAACGTTGTGGCAGTCCCGTTTGCCGGTTCGAGCTAAATTATCCCCTTCTCCAACCCTGAACAACTGTCTCCCTCTTGCAGCTATCTCGAGCCCTCCAGTACCACACAGTGGCAGTGTTACAGTGTTCACCAAACCAAACGCCCATTCGCTGACCGGAAGGAGACTTCCGATTGCGTGTGTCGGTCGATGATGCTGCTGGCCTCTGGAAGCTTGAATCGAGCACGAGTGGACTTGCACCAGAATGGCAGTACCGATGCAATGGAACCGTATCGGTGGTAGTCGTTGGCTTGTCTGCACAGTCGTGGTGTGGAAACAGGGGTTAGACTTGGGACAGTTCGTAACAGACTGAGAAACAGCTTCCGGAGGAAATCGACGAGGGTGAAGTGTAGAGGGATAAACGTACAAATGTACCACGCTGAAGCCGAAGATTTTGCTCGGTTCCAGACTGATGGTCCCGACACGCCTTGAACGTCGTTATCGGCGAAACTGGTTCACCGCGACAACTGAGTCGATGCGAAAGGAGACCCGTTCCCCCCGGTCGAGATTCTAGTGCTTTGCAGAGGAAAAAGAGCTTTTTACTTGATTCTAACTGTAAACTGCTGAAAGTTGCAGTCGTTACTTTCAATATCTTATGAATTAACGACATAATTTGTTTATCACTTCGAATTCTTCTTTATGAAAATCTTTTGTGAACTAATCTGTCTGTCTACAGTTAAGAGTTGTACCAACTGGAAAAAAAACCCATTAAAACAACCCTTCAATGCAGATTAACTTATCGTTGGTATTTTAATAAAATCTTAATACCTAGTATGCCCTCAAAATGGCAAGCCTTGGTTGCGCTAGTAACGAAGAAACATACTTTCTCCATAATTCACTACGTGTAGGTACATCCTTTAATTTATAACAATCACAAAGGTTTCGAGTGTGTAACAAGGTTGAGATTAGGGACTGAAACATCATTCTTCTCGGTACAATATTATGACTCGACTGAACTATGACTATCACTGAAGTTTGTTGCAGGCCCTAAAATGATAATGATCAACGCGAGGTTTTATTTTATTGTGATTATTTTGTGGCGTTTGGATTGCCGCCTCGCCACCAGTGTTCGCTCCGGGGGGTAAGTTCGCACCGAAAAGATTGGCGCACTCATTCGCTCGCGCGTTTACCAAAACGATTGATTGTCTTGTGCTCGGGGAAGGCTGGAGTGCCTTAGGGGCGCTGTTAACAAGCCGCGAAAGGCATTAGTCGGAAGCAGGATTCGCAACGACGAGCCGGCTGCTCCGAAACATGGACTGGATGGATACAACGCGCTTGAAGGCTATGTAGAAAATATGGAGATTGCACAACAGTTCTTCTCATTGGTGACGACAAAAATGAAGTGAACGAAAAGAAAACCACTGGAAATTACGACTACTCTCTAAGTAAAAAAAAAAAAACACGCTGCACGAAGCGCCTTGGATATGCAAGGCATGCTTTGTCGATTCTTCTCACAATGCTTCAACTTCACACTTTCACTTATTCCCAGGTCAATAGTTCTTCTTCCCAGGCCGTGCGCGAACCTGGGAAGTATGAAATGAACTTTTGCAGTGTACATTCTTTTTTGTTCGTTGTTGATTGTAGCGCTCGTATCCTGGCTTTTTGGTCTGAGGCAATTTCTATAAACCATTCCCCTATCCCTTGTAGCCTCTGATCCGTTTGAGGCGTCGTGTCGTCCCGCTTAAAGCGACATCGTGGCTGTCGTCTTGAAATTAGCTGTCCGCATGTTGCTAGGGTAAGTTAAAGTGTGACGAAGGGGAAAGCCAGTCTTTTTTCCTATCTCACTGTTTTTGATTAAATCAGTTCACCGTTTGTGCGCGCGCCTTTTTTTATACCGCCCCTGTACGGATGGGCTTTCACATCGAGGTCATCTCCGTGCAGTAGCAAAAACGACGGTCTCTTTTTCTGGACGAGTTTTGGTGACATCGATACATCGCACCATTGGAACACAACTTGGCAACTGAAGGCCCAAAGGAGCGAAAAGAAAAGCTGTTGTTCTGAAACTGCCGAGCTTTTTGTTTCATTTTCGTTTTGCCGGAAGAAAGCTGATAGTTTTTACAGACTTCTGAATTATAGGAGGCTGGCGATTGGAGTTAGGTTTGATTCTTTTAACCCAAAAATGCATGATTAAGAGTGTACAATTGATTTGGTGTTCAATTTGGTTTTGAATTCGAATTCTGCGGTTTCTAAAGGTCGTTGAGATCGCATAAGCCCATCTCATGAACCTTCCCATTCGGTGGCTTGTTAGTCCTTAATCGAACCGAGATTTGAAAGCTGAGTCAGAGGAAACGTACTTTGTGTGTGATCAATTTAAAGGCCCACCGTCCCAAAATCGCTTCATAAATCGTTCGCATTTTTCAAGAGATGTTTCCGACAGGCCAACGTGGAAGCCGATGGTGAAGGGTAGTAGAAAAAGGGTTTGCACATTCGTCCTCTCCGTGAAACGAGGACAGAACTGAATGAACCTTCTGGCTACGCTGTGTTTCATCGGTTATTCGCACCATTGGGATGAGGAAGTTTGTGCGTGTTTGAGTGTTTACCCATGAACGTAAACATGGTTTACTTCCCTTCGAAGCCAGGGTCGTTTCGAAGGTCCGTTTGTGTGATTGGCCATTGGCGACGATAAAGTATGACATAATAGGACGTCTCTTTCGGTCCATCGAGCGCTCGTTGGGTTGCAAAACAAATTAATGTTTAATAACCCTCGCATCTTGCCCGGCCGTGAACGTTCAATACTGGGAGACCAAGGGAAGGCGAAGAAGGCTTAGGCGAAAAATCAACGTTGAAAAACATTCATATCTTGTGATGAACACTAAATACGGCGTGCGATGGCTATGACGAACGTAGCGCAGGTTATAATGGATAGAGCTGTAGAGCAGTAACAAAAACTATTTAAAAAAGAAACGATCACGGGACAAAATTCGATCAACGGACGGATATCCGCGAGAAGATTTGTAGAAGGCAAACGCAATCGAATGGACCGACTAGAAGCGTCCTCGAGCATAAGACGAGCCCCAAGCCGAATTTGCTAGAGGTTAAAGCAAAAGTTTATCGCTTCATCAACTATGCAGTTGATGCCGGAGGAAGTTACGACTTTGTTTTGGCGAGTGCGTCTTTTGTGGAAAAACAAGTCACATGAAAAAATTTGTTACTTTGCGGTGAAGAGCATGCGATGGCAAAGTTCAGATATGATTTGTTTCACTAAAGTTTCACAAGCTGCACAAAATGAACATAAGAAAGAAAGGAAAGCCTGTATGAAGCTAAATTCGACGGAATGATTTCATGGAATACCCGGATCTTCTCTTTAGTCATTAGTTAGAGTCAAAGACTCATATTATACTCATAACAGATATTGCGCAGCGATTTAGTAGCAGTGTTGCTGCTATGTCTTCTGCTAATTTACATATCTTGTGAAATTTTATTTTATTTTTTATTGTAAATATTAAATTTTAACGAAGCTTGTCGATGAGCAAAGTGGCTTCCAACAGAAGGTAAAGATTGTTACAGATAGAATATCTAGACTTACGTTTAGAGAAATGATGTGTCGGTTTTTTTAAAGAAGTTTTGAAAGTTCATGTGGGAAGGGTTTCACATTATTAAAAAAAAAAAAATAAATAAAACGTCCTTCAGTTTAGGACCGAAATGAAATGGCCCCCACGCCTGAAGACAGCGGTAAAGATTCAACCAAGGAACCTTTTAATAATTATGTTGTTGACTGAGAGCAAACATAAAAGGTAATTTCAGTTCTCAAGATGGAAACAAATAGAGGAACTGCAATTTCAATATTCTGCGATCACGCTTCAATTAGACGAGTAAAAAATATCAATGTAGTATTTTCCAGGTTATAATTATAATTTCCAGCTTTTAAAAGTTATAATTATTTCAGACATGCTTACAACTTTAAACAAAATGTTTCAAATTCGTCAAACATTTATGTTGAAACGGGATGATAAAATAATTAAAAGGGAAAACTGTGAAAAAACATGGAATGATCCACCGAACCTAGAAACTGTCGTGAACTTAGCGATTTACGTTTTGAGGAAGAAAAAAATCAGAATCTGTCCACTTCAAACTTTGTTACAATATATGGCTGGTTCTGACATCGGTGCGGAAAATCTCGCGCAAGCTGTTTTAAAGGGTTTTGTACGATTTTCTTGAACACAAAATGTCAAAACCAGTGACGTTTTTCACCCGTGCCGTTGGTGCTTTTCCCTTCCGCACTAGTTGTACCGAAGAATGTTACAAAATTGATGACGTAAATCAGGGGTTTTTTATTTCTGCGAAGCTATTGTTACCATTAAGTTTATGGTGCTGCAACTCTGATACACCTAACCCGTTCCCGGTAGGTAATATAGCATCGCGGAACATGGACATGGACATTCCACGTACGACATGTGATGATGGCATGCTTTTCAAATCCTCGTCGTGGTGCTGGGGCGTTGTCAATTTTCGATACTTCACAAAAACGCTGGCTCTAGGTTTTTTTTGTCTGCTGCTATCTTTTCAAAGTGCAGTTGCACGTAAGTGGCATGTTTTCAGCAGCGGAAAAAATGCACAGCCCCGTTATCACACACTGCACCCGCACAGTCGGTCGTTGCGTGCGCGTTTCGGTTGCATGCGACTGGATAAGGGGATGGCAAATGGGGTTGTTGCTGTAGTTGCTGTTGTTGGGGCCTTGGGAAGAAAAATTGCCTCGAGTTCGTTCAACCGTGCACATCTGGGGTCGATTGTCATCACCGTCCGCCTCGTGTGGCAAGTGCACCAGAGACCTACATACCGTCTTGTCGGTGTTCACGCCATATGCACGCACTGTGCACGAAATTGCAAAGTACCATCGAGCAACATAAAAGCCTTACACAACCACCAGACTGCAACATTATCTTTGTTAATTTCAGTTTGCCTATACAAACGAACTTTTACTCCTGGTAGATATGGGATTATCATCATCAATAACATAATCAAGTTAACAATTTTACAAATGCTTGCCAACTTTTTGTTTAGAAGATCAACAGCTTAAATTTATCCAATAATGATGCATATAACATGCCTTTTGAATCGGGTGCTCTTCTTGCTGTTTCGTACGAAAGTATGAGCACTATCAGAAAACCGACTAACAGGCCAAAACCAACCGCAACGCGACCGCCGACAACAAACACCATCATTGTGGCGCATCTACTCCGCCGAACCGCGCACAGCGGGAGCATATAATACATGCTAATGTTTGAATAACTGTTTCGGGGCCGAGTTTTTTGGTTTGCTTGAAGCCCCGTTGCTGCAAGGCTTTCCGCGCACGGAGATATCGGTGCAGGGCAAATATTTCGGGCCTCAGGGTGCGTTGTGCGTGTTGACATTGCGACACACCATCGCCGAGTGATTCTGTCGGTTGATTGAGGGTAAACCTACAGAGCCGGGCCCGGGACTGGTCCATTCGAGGCCACCGATAGTTCCGGTGCTGTGTGGCAAATATGAGCTGCAACTCGCTTCTGTACGCCTATCAAACGTTAGCAAGCATGGTGAAGAGGGTCCACGATAAGGAATGTTCCATTTTATGCGCGACAGTTGTGGGTTACTGCTGATACACGGGTGGTTTTGCTGGTTGCACAACTCAATTTGTCTACTCACTAAAACACGAACCGTAAAGGATCTATTGTAGAATCGGAGTTATAATGAGAGGAATTTCCAAATATTTGTAGACAAAATTTGGAACACAATTTTAAAAGCTGTAAAACGCATGAAATCGACCTGATTTGTCATTCAAATTGATGCCCTTCTGCAATCAGAAGAAACTGAATAGGACGGAACCTGTGTGCATTCGGTGCGTTTAGTGGAAGCAATTCGCCTGTGATGGCTTAGTGAATTCCTCGAACGAACTCTTCCTTCCCGTCCCTAAGCCCCATACCAACCACGGGGCGAGCAAATCTCCCCAAAAGGGCAATTGCTAAATTGTGTTTTAGGGGACTTCTCGAGTGGTTTAGGGCGGGATTTGTGGGCAGGTCGTTGAAGGAGTATCGTGACTATGTTTTGAACTGAGAGAAGAGTTGGAGAAGTGTTGGAGCTTACGAAAAAAAATAAATAAAAAAAAACCCCAGCCAATACCGACAACAGGACGCGTTTAAAGTTTTGCTAAAGTGAACGTGAAACTTCTAAGCGTGCGAGCATGGCTTGGGGTTGTTCGTCGTTTACGTGAGGATGCACGAAAGGTACGGTGTGATACCGGTGGTGCCGGTTTTCTTTGAAGGATTAGCTTGTCGTAACGCTCCGGTCACTGTGGTTTCGAGTTACAGCGGAACTTGAGGCAGGCATTAGCGTGCACGAGGGGCCCATTCCGTTGCCGTCCGTTCCGATCGAAGTCATGACGAAAGAAAGTGAGGAAAAACGGCAGTGACAATGACACATTGCCGACCGACCATTACCGTCTCAACCAGCTCGGGTCTTGCAAGAAACGAACTTGAGCCAAATGTCTTAGAATTGGTTCCTGGTTCCTTGCCGAAATATGGTTTGGTTCCGAATCCTACGGGAGTGCACTTACTCCACGTGTGCCATTGCATCGAGGACGACCGCGATAACGACCGGATTTATATGCCGGTGGCAGTTGAGATTGGATTTTTACGCTTTACGGACTTCATTCTTCCAAGCGAACGGATAAAAACACACGCACGCACGTTTGGGAACAGCTGCAAGGTATTACGACGGGTGGTATGAGTCGTTACACCCGCTAATCTTGCGCACAAACGAGAAAATTGGCTTACCGTCGCCGGGGGCAATCAAAATGTTGGCAAGGAATGCTTCCAGACCATAAGAGACCATAGCTCGGCTACAGCATGTCGAAAAGCCTGTCAACCGAACGGCTTGGAAAACAGTGCAAGAACAAGGAATCGCGGAGAAAAGAAATCTGCGAGACCGATCGCAGGATTTGATTGCGTTCAAGGAGTCGCCTGACGGAAAAACTTGGTAAGAAAAAAACTCTTCCCTAAATTTCAACTGCGAAATGATTTTTTGCTAATTCGTAATGGAATGCTTCTGCAGACGTCTTAAGAAACAAATTCAATTGTTAGGAATGATTCCTAGCAAACACTTGAAAGAAGTGTGCTGCGGCTTGATCTTCTTGGTTTGCTTTTGCTCAGGAAGATTCAAGGGATTGGACAGGAAGTAAAATATTCCAAAAGCTGATATGTTCCCACGATTTGCGAGACAACGTTATCATCTTGACGAAAAGCAATCGTACTCGTTGGACAGTTCCACCACGGTTGATGTTGCTGGAAACTAATCGAAATAGCCCGACTGATTATGAATCGTTGTAATTGGCGACAATCTCACCATTGTTTGCCTCTGGTTCCAACACTCTCGCCAGAACGCTCAGTCTTGCCAACGAAGCAATAGTCGCCCTGCTCCACGGGACAAGTCATAGTTTATTCCTCCCAGGGCTGCCCGTTTCTTCGGCCGACCGAATCAATGATAAGGAGGCTTTCCGGCGATCCCTCACGACCGGAAGTGGCCCTGAGCGACCGTCCGATGTGCGTGCGATCGTGCGCGGCAGCTCGTAGGCAAATCGTAGGTTCTATCAGGGCCTGAAAGCGAGTGCTGTGGAGGATGGACTGCCGGGACGATACGAACAGGTTGTGAAACTTCTGTCGCCTTACTGTTTGCTGTGACAACGCAATTGTTTGCATTATTTTTTTGTGCTTGTATGTCGGACGAGTAAGGGGCAGGCGATTCGATTCTTTGGCAAATTTTGTTATCAGGCTTCCCGACCGAAACCGACCGAAAGTGGTTAAAATCGTTCTGCGGCACATGCGAGACAGCAGGAAGGCAGCAAGTTGAACGAACGGGACGACGGACTGGCTCGATTGGACGGTTGATTGGGAACGCGACTTCCTGTGCTGTCGGGGTTGTTTATTTTGCATGAAATGAATCATTTTGAGGTCCCGGACGGCGGAGGACAACAACCCAAAACGATAGGGGTCGAGATTGGTGACTAATAGTGTTAGAAATGGACGTAGCAGAACACTCTGGAACTGTAGAACACAGAACAGTATTTTTTCACTGATATTTGTTTAAAGAAAAGAAATAAACTTAGTGTTTCAAATACAGTGGGTGCCGCGTAGGCCTCTCAAGATAGTTAAGAGATTTTTTAGTATCACAATAAAGTATCACAAATCACCGTGCAATCATTGGATAAAAAAATTAGATGAACGTTAGTCCTAGCAGTGTGGTGCCCGGCTTCATCCGCTCTCTTCAGTAGTGAATTGCTGCCGAAAGCGTTGAATAGAATATTCTACCTCCGGTAATGGCATACTTTATAATCCGTACGTGCTCGAGGACGTTTTTCAAAGAATTTCCTGCCAAGCAAAGGGACCTCAAAATCAATATGTGCAGCCTTGGGCTGGGACACAAACGAGAGTTTACTAAATTTACTAAAAATTGTTAATACATTCAACGTTAATTGAAATCAAGTTTTTTATAGTTTTTAAGCAATTTGCTGCCTTCTACAAATGTATAGTATATTCATCGTCATACATAACATAATTTATTCAAAACGTGTAATATGCGACCAACGAACAGAATCTGATTTATATCACAGCATTTGCTAACGTTTCTTCTGGATAAGATGAATTCAAGAGACACCAACCAAAGCCGATAACAACCATTAATCACACTTTCAAAAGATCATGGCATGGATACGTTGTTCTCATCTCGGTCCCTGGTGCGTTCACTTCGATTTAATGTCTTACCGAACATTCATCATCCTACACTTGGCTCGATGTTGGAAAACGTCGCACGTTTGCCCGGCCGGTCGCACTTCATCGAACAAGCATCCATCAAAGGTGATGAAGAGTGAACAACTCCAACACGTGCATCACACCCCCGATGCACTCTCACTCACTGGCTGGTCGGCCGATTGCGATGCGGGCGATAAAACATGTCAGCCGAGGGAGGCAGATTTTTCAATCTGCAAAAATCACGAGAAGGCGGAAAACGTCGATCCGAGAGAGAAAGTGAATCGGTTCCATTTTGATACTGTGGGCTGGTAAAATTGAAGCTACAGCAGCAATGATTCGGATTTATACTAGCAATCGATTGTCTGTTTTCACAAGTGTATAATTTATCCCATAGTTAGAAAATCGAACTGAGTGTCGAGTTTGCTTTCTCGAGAATGATTCCGAAACATGATGAGTGAATTCTATTTTTTTTTTCAGGGATCACATAGAGAGGAAACGCTTGCAAAAAAACAAGAAAGCAGGATGCGAGTAGAACCAATGTTTCTTATCTGATTCTTGGACTCGAGTGTACGACAAGCTTGTGCGGCAATGTTCACAATCGCAACCAAAAAAAACATATCTCCACTTGGTGTCTCAACTGTTTTTAAACGGTCTTTTTGTGCCAGTTGTTGTTGCCGTTTTTGTCTTTTCTGTAGGGTTTCAAATCTGCTTATAACATTCTAGAAAGAATGTTATGGAAATGGTGAAGAAGAAATTCCGTTCCCATTTGCTTTGGAATTCTTGGATCTCCTACTCAATGTGAAGTACCTTGTTGCGCATACTTTGATTTGTTCATACAGCTAGCTGCAGGAACCACCGTTTCTTTCAAACGTTTTCTAGTGTAGGACGAAAGGTTCTCTTTGAAACCAGAAAACGGATGCAAAGATCGGCTGAGAGCGAACCATTTGCCACAGCTAGTTGGCGGGGTTTTCCTTTTTTTCCCTTCAAATACACTGGAAAATAACGGCAGCTCAAGATTATAGGGGAGTGAACGGAACGGAGTGAAAACCCTCGCACTAAGACCACGGTTGTGGAGAACCGTATCAATTGTGCGGAAATTTGTAACCACACTTTCCCACCGCGATGTACACCACCCACACACAAGCAACTAAAGAAGCGAAGTTCTTTTTTCCGTTTATCGAATCACACACGAACAATCACATAGTCGTTTACATGGTAGCACCTTTTCGAAGTGAACGCAACTTTCGCTCGGAGAAAATAAAAGAAACCCGTTCTTTAGCGCTTACCATCATTGCAGGGCGATATGTTGTCCCGCCGCCCATTGACAACATACATACAGCCAACATACATGCCGCGAGGATGGGGAAAGATATGTTAGGTTGGGTGCTACGGAACGTGGCAATGTGTCTGTTATCTTTTGTAGATCTTTCCCCCTGTCTCCTCCAGTTACACCATTCGACCATATGCAAGAACCGTACGTGAACCGGTAAATTAATTGAGTAGGTTACATAACTTCAATTCTATTACAACAATCGTTGCAAGAAGCGGGAGAAGCGTTGCCAGAAGCGGAAGACGATGGGAGGAATAGGAAAAAAATCTTTAAAAAAAGACAACACTTTGCAGGTCCTTCAATTCCAACTCGTCTCATTTACTAAGGTATTTATTTTTCAACAGAAACATTTGATCGTGTTTGATTCCATTGAAATTAAAGTCTAATAATTTCATTAAAAACGAAAGAGAGCAGGAAATATAAGATTAAATGAAAGACGGTTTAACTTGACTCTAGCTTGTCGCTGAAGCTACGACATGTTTAGAGCAATTATCATTAACTTTTTTCCATCTTGTTTCAATCCATGACAAATTTTACTTACAAATTTATCACATCGCTGTTAACAATTAGATTGTAAAAATAAATAATAATAATAAGTACATTTTCATGACTGAAATTAAAACAATCGGAACAACCGGAGAACGATCGTAACGAAGCAAGAAAAAGTATGCAAAATCTCATCGCGGCATAATTTTACCGATGTCATTTAAAATTTCACTGAAACAAACAATATTTTTCCTACAAACCGGACGGAGCGGATCCCCTCCGCAGTAATAAAACGTTTGGTCTGTCCTTCCAAAGCGACGCTCACGCTCACGGAGCGGAAGAGCAACTTCTGATCCTTGCACACGATTTTACGAATCGAGCCGAATGGAAGATTTGGAGGCATGAAGAATCTGCCCTACATAAAAAATTATGCAAATGAATTTTTGGTATCTTCTATTTTTCATCTCTTTTTAATTTTGACATTCGTTGCCCTTGTTCCGGTCAAAACGGCAAAAAACAAGGACGACAACACGCCACCGATGGTTCTGTTTTAAATTTTTGGCCGGTTTCTATTTGTTGCTCGCGCGGCATTTACTCGTTGCCATCGTCGTTGCCATCGTCGTCTTCTGGGAAGGTACTTTCTGGCGAGCTTTTTATTTGTGTCCATTTGCATTTCTACTAGCAGCGGAGTTTGTAGCGCAGCGCCACAAAGATAAAAGGCATCTAGGCATGGGGAAATGACTCTCACCGGAAAGGCAGTAGAATCTTGCGAAAATATTAATGCTTATTTCTTCGCCATTGTCGTCCCACGCGTAGCAAGCACTTTTAGCAAATTATTTCGACAGGACATACATTTGCTTGAACTTTACTTTTAAAAGCGTTTCAAATTAATTTGGCCATGTTTTACACAAGAGACAGCTATTACTTCTACAGCTAGCAACGTAACGGTCGACCCTTCCCTCCCTCTTCGTTTTGGCACCCCGACCGATTGAAAAAGCGTCTCAGCGTCTTACAGTGGGTGTGAGACGTGCGTGTTAATGAAGCACTATTTGTAAGCCGCGAATGTGCCAAGTACACGTAGGAAAGCGGAGCAAACAAGTTCGCAGCCCAATTTGCGCTCATTAATTTGCACACGCTGGCTGGGTAGGGCCGGTAAGACAATATATTGCGCGTGTGGATATTAGGTGATAATAACCTGTTGAGAATGACAGACGTGCACGAGCCTGCAGTTGGAGGAATTTACTAGGAGTTGTAAACACCTATACAGAAAGAACCTATACGAGACTAAAGGGAACAATTACTGCTGGCGGTAAAGGTGAGCAAACTTTAACGCTGGCTCAAAAACACACACAAATAGAAGCTCCTTCCCGCAGCTTTTCTCCTTAAGGATCTTGCTGTAGGTTTTATAATGCGTTCTCTGTTACAGCAACAAGTACAAATGAAAATAAGCATGGCGTAAACCCCGCCGGACAATAAGATATGCATCATTGTGTGCCCTGCAATATTAATGTTTCAATCAGCAAGGCATGAAAAATACTCATCTGAAGGAAAAGATCGTTTTTCTAGTTTTTTTTTTTCGTGTAATAGCTTTTTACAAAGGAAACCAAATGGTTTGCAACTAATCAATCAAAAATGTTCCAGCGAAGGCACGTGGCGAAATAACGGAATTGCGTTACGATAGCGCGGGCGTTGCTGTTATTTTCGCTGTTCTGGCAAACATTCCCAGTGCGCCAGTTGCCAGCCTAAAAAGGAAGCTATTCGAAGAGATGATGGTGGAGGGGGGGGGGGGGGGGGGAGGGGGGAAGGCGGTGTTGGGTGGGCCAAGGACGCACCAACGAGAGGATATGCGAAGGATTCGCTGGCGCTCGCGACGCTGATGAACATGATTATGCACCGTAACGACGTCGCGGAAAAAGTATTGCCTATAAATCAAACAATGTTTTGCCGAGGCTTTGCGCTGAATCAGCTGAAACGCACAGCGAACGCATACGTTGAGCATAAAGGCGCCACATATTTCACTCCGAGCATAAAGCACAACCTTCCGTTCGGGTCGATGTTTTCATGAGCCAGGCAGGAGCTCGGGCTCATTTTCACGATGTAATCGGTTTACGTTAAATGCGGTCACTTATTTGAACAGTTGAGGGATATAAAAATAAAAGCATTTCCAGCGTTTTATTATTCCCATTTACGAACTCGTAACAATTAAGGTTCTTGCTTTGAGTGAGAATAATTTTTCATCGTCCCGCAAGCTGTCGCTTGCTGCGTTGCCAGACGGCCAGGATTATGAACATACATAAAACAAAATGATAAAATTAGCTTATTACAATATAAGCGAATAGAACATATTCTTTCTCTCTTATATGAGTCAATTACCAAGCTAGCAAAACTGCATCACCGTAATAATATTTTTCAAATGGGCAAACAACGCCTAGTTCTAATCCTAATCTTCTCTTAGCCAACTACTAAAATCCAACGGAAACTCCCCCATATCCCTTCCGCATTTTCTTTTTCCTCCACGAAGTAGAAATGGAAAAAGCAACTTGGTCAAAATATATAATTCTTTAAACTTTTCCAAACCGAAAACCATTTCTTTTTGCGTACAATGTTGTGTGCAGCAACAAAATAGGTTATATTAGAGGAAAGCTATGTTTTCAAATTAATTCTGTGATGCAGTTCATAGTTTTTCATAGGTTTTCACAGAATTCAACTATCGTACATTCGTCATTTGAGGCCTCGGGAGTTGCAGCGATGGTCGCGATTTTCCACATGCTAGTCGGATGGCAATGCACACAAGTCGTAGTAGTGTGCCCTTTGCCACGAAGGAACACTTTTCCACCCTTTCCAAACAAACCCTTGGTACGAAAATGGTGAATGGAACCGTCTACTTCTTCCGGATCTACTTCTGCTTTCGGTTTACGGTCGGACATTCGTGGAACGAGCGGACCAACCTTTGCATGCGCTTTTCTTAACCCAGAGTGCTCTACAGCTAAGGTCGCACGCTGATGGAAAATATGTCAACGAGGGCGCACCGGCGAGAATGAAGTGATCCCATACGCTCGTGAGCCGTGCCATAACTCTAGCTTCCTCCTGCCTAAGAGGACACACTGCTTTAGTACGCAATAAGAAAAAAAATAAAATCTTAGCATCAAGAGGGAAAAAGCATGAAGGAAAGTTGGGACCACTGGCGAGGAGAAGATGAAAACAAATTGCGAACCAGAGTGAATACTAATGAACGGCTTATGGGTTCTCATCTAGATCGGTGCCCCTTCCGGGCAAGATGTTCGCCGTTGCCGTTGACGTCCTCTTTGTCGGTCGAAGGGCCAGCAGAAGTTAGTCTTCAGCTGACTGCTCCGTTGTTTGCGGGTTGTGTCGGTCGATTCTTGTTGCAATGATGTAGTACTTAATTCAACTGCGCCGCGTTTTATGCGGACAACACACTCTTTTCCACGGAGTAAGGTGACATTGTTTCGCAAGTCTTGAGGCGCTCCTTTGCGCTTTCCCCTGCGGGTCCGTTCTAGAAGGTGCAGAAAACGACTGCTTACATAATATAGCCTGGAACAAAACGGAAAACTAGGGCAGTCTTGCCTCGGCGGGAAAACTCCGGTTCGCGGAAGGGCCACTTGCTGACTGACGCGACAACACGTTGAAAAGCTGTTGAATTGAATGGTGGTAAATGAATTTTAACCATTGACAAAGAAACTAAGCCAGCCGGTCGGAAACGGTGCTGGTAAGCCGGTGTTCGTGCTCAACCGAGAAGCCGGGATGCAAATTGGAAACAGTATATAGTCGACTTGCAACTTCACCTCTGGTGGAGGTTGTCCCGGCCGGAGGAAGGTGTGTTTTTGGAGGAGCGGTGTTTTAGAAGTGTAATCAATGTTTACTTCACAGTGGTTGTACTGTGCACTCACGTGTCGAAGCCGTGCATTACATGCGCAGCATATCGTCGTGAAGCTGTGGTACGGGTTGGTCGTCGGTATTCACTGAAATCTGAAGGACACCCTATGCATACTATGTAGCGGTAAGCATACTATAACACCAATAGGACACCACACCACCATGTCCTAGGAAATACAACTGCGCAATAGAATCAGTTGATACGAAACTAAACAACAAAACGCCTTCGAACGGGGGCGTTACTCCGAAAGGCAACACAACACAAGCAAGCTCGGCCGGGACGTGTCTTTTTCCCCGTCGTTTCCTTTCTTACCGTTGGATGCTATATCAAGTTCATCAGCACCAACCGAAATCAAGAAGACGAAATTATGTCTCTTTCAGTTTCGCCCGCATTTCTTCCATCATTTTTATCACGTTTTTGGTTGTTGTTGTCTGCAGGAAGTACTTTATAACGTCGTCAAATTTCGGTATGCTTTCGGTAGCGAGGACAAAGGAAGAAAAAAAAAAACGAAAGCAAAATTGATCGTATCGCCAGTTTGCGAATTTCCTAACGCGCAATATAACGCGCCATTCATAATAATCCGCAAAGCGCAGAACGGTGTCCTGCCGCAACACCATAGCCGTCCCCCGGCCGACGTCAATAAATTTCCCATTATCGAAGGTCGTTACCAGCGCCGCTGGAGAGGAAAATGTTTCGGAACAGGATACCACCACAGTGCCAGTGAAGATGTCAAAGCGAGACTAGTACAGGCGAGGGATCGGTAAGCCTTCTGAAACTATGTGTAGGTGGCTGAAGCTGCTTTCTCCCTTTTTTCAGCAAGTGGCAACGTCCTAAAATGTCCATCCAGCTGCTGCCCAAAGTAAAGCGCACCGCTGTCCAAAGCGTTGATGTATGGGAAATAAAAGGGGAACCCGTAATGTGTGGGGAATGAAGCATGTAAAGGAGTGTGTAATTTATTGCATACATTTGCCCAAACCGGTAGCTTTCACAAGCGGGCCCCAAGCGGGTGACGCTTGGAGGAGCGGATATTACATGGAATTAGCTATTTTCTGCAGATTTCCTTGCTACTTCCTTCGCCCCTTGCTACTGCCATAATTCACACAACATATTTTCCATCAACGAGTAGCGCAAGTTCAGCGGTAAACAAACGGCGAGGAAATGGTGTGTCTAATCTCATTTAATCATTCATCAGCACTCTCACAATGCACAAAATGGTGTATTTTAAGGAACAATGGTTTTGAACAGTACATATAAGGCGAATGTTATAAGGCTTTTGCAAAAGAAAGCCTCTTAAAAATGTAGTCCAGAAAACAAGTTCAGACAGCATTTTTCATGCATGACATGCAACAAGAGGTTAAACATGGAACATTCAAAATTTGCTTTTTAAGTATTCTAAGGAAGTTGACAATATCTCCGCGTATTTCCCGTTTATTTGGAATTGATATCACTTCGCCCGATTATTTTTAGTAATCGTCACAACTTTGCACAACAACTCAGGCAATATGTTACATGTTGGAATAATATAGCTTCTTAGAGTTAGATCTCGCCAAATATCGCGACAACCAGGCTTAACATGAGCTCTGAATTGCGTCTTTGGCAAAGCATATCCAGTTGTTCGTTGGATGACACAGAGGAAATAATCGTCTTGTTTTTCCTTCCAATCTGTGCCGGCGTTGTGAAAAATCTCATTTGGGCGCCGCGTATATCATTTACGAGCCAAGCTGATGTAACGTCGGATGCCGTCGGTGGGTCGTAAATCTAGTCGATTTTTTGGAAACGAATAAGGAGCAAATATTGGTTTCATCCACCACCGAGGGAACGGCAGCGTGAACCCCGATTATCTGAACAAGGCGCCGTTTCGCAATAAGTTGGTTCACTATCCCTCGCGTTTCCTTCATCGTCACAGACGTTCTTTCTCGAAGGGTTGCGGTTGATGGAAATTTAAGTTTGTTTAGAGTTTCGATGAGGGCATATTTCCGTTTGCCTTTCGCATTTCTCGAGAGCCAAAATGATAAATTAATGAGCCAAATAGGTACAAATAACGTAACCCGAAAATGAAAATGTTGGACAGTTTAAAAGGTACGTTTTTGTTCTGTCGAGTAGAAAAAAGAGAGCTGAATTGTTTAATATTTCGAACACAATATTTTCCAAGCCTTCAAGAAAAAGCTCTCGGCAAAGGAAAGGAAACACTTTTTTGTCTACTCGACAACCGGACTGAAAGCACACGAATACTACGCTTCACTGGCTTTGTTCCGGCTTGGCTTGATCCTTTGAAAGGCGCTGGATCGACCTTCTGGGTATAGCAAAGGGCCAACTCCTCCCTCCCCACAAACGCGGGGTTGATGTACATTTCCGGACGCTAATTGAAATCATGAATCGTTAAACGAATCTTTCCAAACAACCGAGCGGCTTCGTAACATCCTTGAGAACCATCCATCGCGCCGAAGTCATAATGCCCATCATGTTCTCGTTGCTGTTGTTCTTTCTTTCCTAATGATAGTGTTCTTCGGCGGAAAACATTAAGCACGCAAACAGCATAAAAACAAACAAACTCCGAAGAGTGGTACGAAGGGTTAGCGGACGGAATTCTTTCCGGCGCCGGCGGAAATCAATCGATGGAGGAAAATTGATTTTCGTTCGACTACGTAATTGAATGTAAGTAGGCAATCGCTCGCGGTTATCGTCGGCGCAGTGGCCACCAGCGAGGAAGCACAAGATCGGATTGATCGTCATTAAATTTGGATTTATGGAGCTTTGACGACGTATCGGCCTCTTGCCTGCTCCGTGACAAAACGCCATTCTGATCTGCGAGGAGCGCAGCTTACAACGGCGAAGGAAATATGATTCCAATTTTCATACTCGCTAAAAACTCTCGACATAATACAGACGTATTTTCAGGTGATGCTGTTCACAGTAGGCTGGTTTGAATTACCTTGAATTGAGAGAAAAGAGAATAAATAACAAAGAAGATTAGTTTTTAGGGTACTTTGTAAGTGTCGAAATGAGGCAAATAAGTATTACTTGTGAAATATACTTCGGTAAAAATGTAAAATGTGTTGGAAACTGTGGAAACAAAAACTCTGCCTGTTTAGAAAAAAACACACTTGCTCACAAGTCATGTTGCACAAAGCTAATAATAATATCGTACCGTACTTCTGGGTAATCTTTGTTTTAAACTGCCAATCAATGCTTGGAGTTCAATAGAAAATAAACTAAATCCGCCTGCACATCACCGGATGTGTCGGCCCACTCACGTATCGGTCGTGTTGGTAGATTTTCTACATTGATGCTCTGTCGGAAACCTTGCAGCCGTAACAACACGGCATCGGCGTATCATAGGCACGATTGCACGAGTGAGATCAAGCGTACGACTCGTGGCGCAAGGTGGTCAAGGTTGACTTTATTTTGCTGCGTTGGTTTTTCAGGTGGGTTTCACCAATGAACAGCATGTTCATGCACTAGGATTTACATTGAAATCTACCAGTGAATGGGCCAAAGGTACATTCTGCTTATGTTACATACTCAAAATAATCTTTCCACAGAACAAGAAACTAACTGGAAAGTCTGCCGGGTTAGATTGAGCCATCGGAGAAAAATCAAACTACAATACATTATTGTGATTGGATTGGATTGGATGCTGCCCACCCGTTTCCACGAAAGGAAAAAGAGAGAAATCCCACCGGTCCAATGCTCCGTAACATTCTAAGCAAAATTGCGTTGTGAGAGGAGGAATGAAATAAATTTCCCCATACGTACTTACATCTAATCAGAACACTTCTTCGTTATTACTATAACTTGAGTAAACAATGGGGAAAACATAAAGATCTTTGCAATAAACCCTGTGTCATCATTGTTGGACCATTTCCGAACATTTTTTTTTCCAGCAAAGAATAAAAGGAAGCTTACCAGGGGGATGGAGGGAGGTTGGTGTGAACGTGTGTAACCCCAGCACATATCCTTCACGGCCCGAGTTTAACTCAAATGGTCTCTTATCGCAAGTATCTGTAGAAAAGTCCCCTTTCGCAGAGGAGGTTTGGAACATGAGTGGTCGTAAATTCCGATGACTTCAAACGCAAACTGATGAACTCAGCTAATTATCGGTAGCGTGGGTCGGAGCGGATCCTTAAGGACAATTATGGCCACCATTCACGCGACTTATCTCGTGCGGATGGAAAGCCTCCCACAGCGTCGGCTCCGGGTGGGTGGTATTCCGTTGGTTTTCATGGCATTTTGCAAACACAATCGATCGGCCGCCCCTCGGGCTGTCAGGCAGAACGGATAACCTACATCAACCATGACAAAGATGCTCCTGGCACACCATAGCTCAAACAAGACGGCCCTTATTAGCGTTACGAGCGCTTGCCGAATTTCTCAACATCTGCAATTGCTGAGCGCGATGGACAGCTGCAGAGGGAGAGGTGCTAATGGAAGCGAGCCCCTTCGGAGCGCACTTTCCGATTCGCATCATGTGCGGTCGTTTATCCTATGAATTTTATTAGAACCACCAACGCCTCCTTCTTGCTGCTGCGTTGCTAGGGCGTTCTGCTCGCCCGGTGCACGAGTGGGCACTTGCCCCGAGTGGAGTGTAGGGTGGCTTTTCCCGGCCGATTGTTGTTTTTCTGCGAAACGGACAAGGCGCCGTAACCCAATTACAACCAGGCTCTCTTTCGTGAAATTGAGGATAGAAGCAGCTTTGAAGCGTGAGTCCACGCTTTGCTTCTAATGTTGCCGAACACCAAAACTTCTTATTTTATTCTCTTACTCCCCCTCGACGACGGTTGCTCGCCTTATTTCATCTTAAATTGCCCGAATAAAAAAAGAACGAGAAATATACAAGACATTCGTCAAGTACAGAATCCTGTGCCGAGCCGACACGAGAACCTTATTAATGAGCCTCAGTCCATTCTTGTCATGTACGAGGGCGATTAGCTGGGTACAAACATCCCAGCGGTTTTGATCATAGATGAGTAAAGCTTTATTATTTTCAGGGATTGGATGAATTTACATCAGTGAGAAGAAATTTTCTTTCAAAGACTTGTGCTTGCCTAAGGACATTATTCGATTAGGCATCATCTGCCGGACCGATTTCCTTTGGGAAGATCTCCCAACACAAGTCTCCTATCAGTTTCGAGCAACCAGCTGGCACACAGTTTCACATCAGTCAGGGCTTCAGACATGAAAGTGCTTCAAATCTTTACGCACCAGTGCCATTTCAGCCACGCGCATAACTGTACGCCCCGAAGCGCTCTTCCAACTTTCTCCGGTGGCCGATAGATCGAGGTGATAAATGTGTCCATGAAATTAGTGTAACAAATTCGTCAACCTGTGTCTGATGATTGTGAAAGCGCTGGGTAAAAGTTGGCATGCTGCAGAATGGGTTGCGATCAAAGAGAAGGTATTTTCCAACACCATTCAAACTTTTGCTACTATGTGTCTAAAGGATTGCATAGGGAATGGGAAGGACGAAACTATCCAAGAAAGACCAGCGCAGAGAGCGGAAGCAGGCTAATGTGATTGAGATTGATGATGACAATGATGATATTCGGAAAGAGAAGCTAACACCAGCAGTATTAGTAAGGATGTCCCTGGCTAGGCCTATGGTTCTTCGATACGGTATTCATTACGTTTTCGTGACCTTTAGACGCAAGGTAAACCTCAGTATAAAATCAAATACTGTCCTCGCACTAGCCTAGGACTCTCGGGTCTAACAACACCATTAGAAGGCTGTTTTATCATGGTGTAATACAGTCACTTTTATTGCCGCCACTAGCTCCGCTTCAAATGTAAGGATGGGGTTGGTTTAAGCATAATTGAGTTAGGGAAACTTTATCAACATGCCAACACCGACCGATGCGAATCCCGACACTCGTTCCCGAACCATCGGTAGCTGGCTTCTATTATTTCCTGGCCCTACTGGATAATGGTGGAACCAGGAAGACCGGGTCTCTGCATGGAGAAATGGAAGGAAATGGGACGTGTCACTCACCTTCTAGCTCGGTGCACAATTGCGTGCGTCAAATAAGACCGGAACGAAACGGAATGAAACTGTCACGACAGGATAAATGGCCCAGCACGGTAGGTTTTTCGCGTGGGAGCCAGGAGCAACCATATCGCTGCATTCGCTAATCGATTTGCGTCACGCAATCGGGATCGACAAGACATTATTGGTAGAATGACGGTAGTGTTTCTTTTCTCCCTTCTTTTTTATTAGCATTCCCATCCGGTGTATATTTCCCATGCGGATTGGGAACACCAACTTCACCCATTTGGCAACTCGCATTCAGCGCAGCAATGGGAAAAGTTTGACATGCTGCACCCAATTTTCACCTCATTTCATTGCCGGTGGTATGGGAAGGAGGCCCGTTGTTTTTCCCCTCAGAACCATTCTGCTTTTCGTCAATCAATTAGAAGAAAATCGCCTTTCGAAGGGATTTCCAAAAACTTCTTGTCTCAACTTCGGCACGGATATGCAATACATTTTCACAACTCACCAGGATTGCCATGGTCAACGGCCCCCTGCGTTTGGTAGTTACTTTAGGATATCCTACACAAAAATCAGAATCTTACCCAGAGGATTTCTCAGCCAAGAAGGAACCGCGCGGGAAGCGACTACGTGCGAACATTGTTCGCATCTGGCGCGCGAACCCTCAATCGGCGTGTCCATTATCGGTGGAAAATTGCTTCCCGTCGGCTCTAATGGGTCAGATCTTGGACATACCTCTTGTGGTACCGAACAAGGTGGGTGGAGCGGAGTGCGGAGTGGAAAGGAAAAACGAGCAAGTTCGACTAGGAACACATTCCCACGAAAATCGCGCGTGCTGCGACGATTTATATTTTTATTTTATTTTCCACCCATTGTCGGTCGAAGGTTTACAGGGAGTTGCTTTACTTTCTATCGGCATAACTTCGAATTCGTGTTTCGTCAACCAACAGCCGTCCCATATTTCCTAGTCAATAATTTGCACATTAACGTCAAGGTGATCGTTTCCAGTTCCCAGTTTTGCTGAGATGATGAAAAAGTTTTTCAAAGTTTTTGGCAAGTAGACGTGGGTGATTTGCTGCTTTGTGTCAATGAAAATTAAAACGAAAAAATACAGAAAAAAATGCCCAGGTTACACTTTGACACAGCGCTGTCGAAGAAGATTGAAACTATTTTCAGCTTCCAGATGACGTTTCCAGAACAGAACGCACCTTTTGTTGGGTGGGATGGTCTCGTCTTCTTCTGTCTGGTAACGGTGGTATTCGCTTGCTGGAAAGTTAAATTGGGTTTGGTACTATGTAAACGAAACATGCTGCCATGAACTTGGTTTCTGTCACGGAGCAGCGAAGACTATTCACTCTTCACCGTAGGAGGGTTGACAGCCGAGAGAGCTTTTGGTGAAGTCACCGGCAGAGCGATCGATAAAGGAAAATTATCTGCGATGTTTGCATGAAGTGAGACAGAAAAGAGCGAAACGGAGAATGAAACAAAAAATAGAAAACTCACAGGCATTCAATGAAAGTCTTGCGTAACGATGACATTAAGTTATAATTTAGCTTACCGAGGTGCACAAAAACATTTGATGCATGACGAAAAGATGGCATAGAAACAACCGCTGGCCGAAACCACCTTGTAACACACCACCTCCCACATCGAGCTATATCTTAATCATATCCATTGGCAAAGGGTCATGTTTTAGTTTCGAATAAAATAATCCTTAACTCGAAATCAAATAACGGCATCAGCAACGATGCGAGCCAAGCGCTTTTCGTTACATAAGCTGTTTTTTTTAGGCAACTTTCGTGCATCAAACCCTTCGAGTTCGTTGAGCTACATGTTTGCACGTTTCATGCAGTAGAAAACGATTAAAAAGTATTAAATAAACCCATATCAACTACCAAGTGCACAATTAACACTAAATATGTAGGACAACCATGGAGTTTAAACATTTTAATGGAATCGGGGGTAACACGGTACAGCGTTGGAAAAGCTTTCAAATGACGATGATACCGGGAGTTTATAATCAACTCTTTAATAAGGGAGCCACATCTCTTAAGAAGAAGCCAATGGATAGTATCAACCGTTTAAAAACGTTTAACGAGGTACAGATTAAATTAAAACGATATGTTTAATTTCATTAGCATGTGAAGGTGGCTGACAAATAGAAAGGAAAGATAGGTGGAAGTAGAAAGGGCGACGTCTAGCCAAAGCTCTTGTCCCGTTATCCATTTTGCCAACTAATTACACATTTTTTGCAATTTCCATCGTTTCTTCTCAGCGGATTAGATTAAAGGGAAATTTCCAATGGCAACAGTCTTGTAACATTAGTCCATTTTCCATGATTCGACTTTGGAAAGGTAAATATTTTTATTGACAGCCTAAGCGAAGAGCATTATTGACAGGGAAAGCAAACGCATCATAGAGCTTTTCCAGGAAAGCCTAATCTAATCTGATTTAATTTGGTTTACTTTGCCCAACCATGCCGGTGGTAGCGGTGCCGCTTTTTATTCGGCAATCAAGCGGGGCTCCTCCAGAAAAAAGGGTTGTGTGTAGCGAAAAGAAAAGAGCTTTGTTTCTTAGTGCAGCCGCAACGCTCAGTCCTAGGAAAGTCGTTGCATGCAGAATAAGATTTTCAAATAAAACGATTCCAGGTATTGAAGAATTCCCATTCGCTCTCGAAACGATGTGTACATAAGTTAAAATATCTTACAAGATTATTTGCACAGCTGATACACGCAACTTAAAGATATAAAAAAAATATATATAGCTGGTTTCAGATCGTCTGACAAGCGACCATTGCGAATAACACAGTTTACGGCTGTCTATCATCTCCGATCATCTAGCACTGCGTTTATTGATTACTTTTGATGGAACAGTGACCGCCTCTTGATAAGGCCCCGGAGGCCATGTGATGAGTGCTTATCAAACGCAAACCCCTGCAAACAGGAAACACGGTAAGCGATAGCATCAAGAACGGGCTTATGTAAGTCGTGCAGCAAAACGAGCAACCAAACCGGGACCTCGGCAAGAAGCAGCAACCGCGGTGGTGGTGTGGCATGAATGAAATTGAAACAGTCAATGAATTTATTTCGCTTCGCTCTGCACGATCGCCTCGCGCGTCCCCGCAGGTTGACCACTTACAACGCCGACCAGCATCACAGGCAAATTCCACCCAGCGACTGCAAAGGCGTCGGAAACAAGTACACGTGCGCAAGCGATCAGCGCAAACACATATACTCGAGCGAGCAAATAACAGTCGCGTTTTCGTATTGCTTTGCTTTCTGCGCGTATCAAATGACGCGCGCGCGAGCGCGCAGCCGGAACGGAAGTGAATGATTCGCCCGGGGCCAATCCGGATGAGCGGAACCGGGGGCAATTTAGGAATGGAGAGAGGGTCGCGGTTGCTTCTTTCCCCACGCTAACAGCTGTTCCCTCGGCTGGTCGTAAACACCGGAAAGATCGACCAACGCTTGACCCGCTGCCGTCCAGAGCAACCCAGAGTAGGCCTGGCCTTGGAATAGGATCTTGCCGAGGTCTCTGTCTACTTCTTTCACTCGCTTGATCTTTTGGTTTCTATTTGGCGGTCCTTTTTCAACCAGAAGCATAATTTTCGAAAAAAAAAACCAAGGAACTGCGAAGTTCTACCCCAAAAGTGTACCCTCCCCTTTGAGCAAACGGCCAGATGATTGGTGATGGGGAAAATAGAACTTCCCCTCCGATGGAAGCGGATAGTCCATCCACCTTCGCTCCCTGACGTGACCGTCGTGTGGTCTGCCAAATTACAACCTCCGGTTTGCGTCACCAGTGCTTTGCGTGTCACGTTTGGCCTGTTATTTATTTTTATTTTTATTATTATCTTTTTTGCTCAAGGCATTGCTTTCCCCGATCCGAAACGCGGATGTGCACATGGTACTTCGGGGTGCGTACACGCTACTGGCAAGTTTTTCGGAGCAGCACCGGCACAAGAAACGTAGTTTACTAACATGAAACTGTGTCCAGTGGTTTTGTTGCTGTAGACTTTTTTTTTTAAACAGTCGCTTATGGCTCTTTCATTTCGATAAAAAGCAATCGTCGTAACGTCCTCATAGTTTAAAGAATCTTAAATTAATTTATTTTTAAGGCAAAGTTTTTACACCAACCTTTAATAATCTAAAACAAGGTTTCTCGCATTCTGCCATGATAAGCGGTCAGATTAGCAACTATTCCAAGCCGAGGAGGGCGAGTCTCAAGGAAAACTACTGCCTGTTTAATCCAACAACAACAAACCCTACGATTGATGAATTCTTATCAAAAACCAAGCCTAACGATCAATTATTCATGTCCCGATCGAATGGACCATAAAAAACAAATAAAATTAGTAGATTCACTTAGGAAGATTAATGGATCCTTGATGTTGCTGGCTAAAGCCATGTGCCAAAGTGCCAAGATGGTCTAGGGGCGAAAAAACTGGCAACCTGTTCGGGCGGGTGTTTAGAAGGTGCTAGGTAGTTTTGTTGAGCCTTTATCTATAGGGTAGTGTTACTGCTGATGTTGTTGTTTTGCCTGCGACTAATTGGCACTACTCATGCACACCAGGGACCCCGATGGGAGTTTCCCCCGTACGGCGAGTGCGTGAAGTTTCGGCGGGAAATGACGAGGGAATGGACGGCGCAGGAGTCGAAGATTAATTAACTTATGCGCGCACGTACTAGCGCGACCGTGGTGGATTTGAATGATTGGTGTTTACTTGCGAAATCCCGCCGGAGGGGTGATGCCGTGACTGGGCGAGGAGGCACAAAAAAAAAAAAAAAAACAAACGGTTCCCAACGGTGAAATACATGCGGAACCATTTTTGTTTCGCTCACAATGGCTCACTGCCTTCGCTCCACGCTTCGCCTTCCACGATTTCCAGCCTTGGATGGACATCGAGAACTTCACACATGATCAAAGTAGCTACTGAACGTTTGCGGCACGTGGAGCTGGCCTATGTTAAGCTGATCTAATAGGCCCGTCATACGAGTCGGTCATTGCGTTTCTACCGAACTCCCCCCTCATTTTTCTAACAGTCGTCTTTCGTGCCACTGTAGTAGCTTGACAAAGGGTACTCCCTCCCGCGATGACGCGACGGTGCGTTGCATTTTTGGAGCGATTTCCTAATCAGCCAAGCCGGGGCAGGACGGAAACGAACAGCTTAACGTGGCGGCCCCAGGGTGAGTAAGCCAAAATAATAGGACGCATTACCATTTCGCACGCCGGATATATCCAGCGCGGACCTTCTTTAGGCCTTCGCGTTAAAAGCGCATCAAGCTGATGATTCATATAAGATTTTTATAAAAAAAAAAAAAAGTGGTGAGTGGACCTAATGTAAGGAGATTTTGTAGTAATCAATATTACGTGACAGTAAGTCATGGCATGTCCGTTTGATAATGAAACGCAAATATGCCTTATTGTGTACGTTTCGGCTACGATATGGCTGGTACATTCAACAACTTCCAGCTATTCCATCTTCGCCGTAATCTGGTGAGGCAAAATCATGTAAGCCTTTGCTCGGCATTCGTGTTGCTTGTGTGCCGAGGAACGACGTTAATATTCTGGACATAATGGACATGGGAAGAGAAGATTTTGAGAATATGCTGCCCTGTTTAGCGAAAGTGTTGGATTTGCCAGCAGTCGTTTGTGAGCAGCCATAAAGGATATTGTCGCATTAAACCCGTCTGCTGTCGAGAGCTTTACTTTAACCCCAAGCCCAACGTTTTCATGCCGGAGCATCTTCCAATGCTTACGTTGCGAAATTAAATCCGAAACATAAAGGAAAGGAATTCTGCACGTCTGCAGGGATATGTACGTGCCGACGTCGCTGGCAAGTG
Source organism: Anopheles atroparvus (assembly GCA_914969975.1). NCBI lineage: Eukaryota > Metazoa > Arthropoda > Insecta > Diptera > Culicidae > Anopheles > Anopheles atroparvus. The sequence continues at coordinate 30,172,332 of CAJZCY010000002.1, read as the reverse complement.
GCGACCACATTGCCAAAAGGATGTCTTGCCATGGGCGCATGCAGCACTCATGGTGAACGTTGTGTGTAGAAGCTTTTTCCAGAATCATCTTTATGAAAACGTTCGTTCTTAACAGTACAAATTAGAGCTCTTATGGTTAATGCCGGAAAGCCTTCGCAACTTTCCTCCCAGCGAGGATTATCGACAGGGGGATGGATTTTCCCGAACCCGGTATTTGTGAAGCATCGGCTAAGCAGACGGTTGAGCATCGGTAGGACGAACTTTTGTGCCGAAGATTAATAAAGGATTAACATCTGCCTACAACCGTGCTAGCCCGGAGGTAGCATCCGGCGAAGGGAAATGACTTCCATCCGAGCGTTCGCTACGCTGTCGGAAACGGAAAATCAGATTCAAATTCTAACCTTCAGCAAGGGGTAACGGGTGCGTTTGTTACTAGCATTGTACGGGATAACCAGTGAGCCGGTGAAAGAGTACCAGGCTAGTAAGAAAGCACAAAAGAAGCACCAGCATCGTGGAAGACCGAGTAGTACTTGTCCGGTACGGCGTTGGAGCTGCTTTGTGCTGGCAAACAACGGGCTGTAAGCCACCGGTTGTAATGATTTTCAATTTAAAACCAAATCTTTAGCACCCTCACGCTAACACCCCACCACTGCGTCTACGCCGCTCAAGCTAACGGAGTGTGTCGATGTGTGGAGAGCTACAATGAAAAAAAAAAAAAACAGCTTGGCGACGTCACGCTTAGCTGGCAAAATAAAACAGCCAGTGTTCGCCCGTCCTATCGACTGCATTATTCCCCGCTGGCAGGGGAGTAAAAAGAGGCTTACTACAAGCGCTATTGCAAGCGCAAAGACACATAGTACAGCGGGCTTGCCTTGGAATGTAATGAAGGGAAACCTTTGCATCGCGAAACGAGATGATTCGATTCACGATTTGACGGCCGTGGCGCGCGTCATGCGACAAAGTGTGGGCGATCGTTTGTCGCTTGCAAGTTGGAAAAGATCATACAGCGATGACAAGATCTGAAATTTATCAATCGTAAAATGTATACCGTTTCCGATTGCAATGAAGTTACTTCGAATGGTGTTTGCGACTCATCACTAGCAGATGACAACAGTTCGCCAGTGCAATCATTGAGTAAAATTTAAAAAAAAAATAACTGCAACACATTGCACTACAGTTTTTACCACCCAACCCCCGGTTTGGTGACGCAAACTACTCTGCCCTCGAAAACAGACACCCGGTTTGTTGTGACGTGATCTTGCGTTTGACAGGTCTTTAGTACGCCTCGGCGCCACCCGGTTCAAGCCGTGGCGCCACCATCGCGGCTGTGATGGCCGCCAACCTTTCTCAAGCCAAGTGTGTAAAATCAGTCGCCCGTCGCTCTAGATCTTGCCGATGGTAAATGGTTTATTTTCCTCCGCCGCCTTCTCTAGCCACACCGCACTGGGTCGTCCGTCGCATCCGTCATCGGTCGAGATATTTATATATAATCCTATACTCGCGGACTCTCATTCATTCATGCATTGGCGTCCCATTCATGCGCTCGTATGAGACGAGACGAGTTCACGATTTTGACCAGAGCGTCAGCCAAGAGCCCCGCCTCTACCTCGCCATCCTGAGTCATTGAGGCAGAGTCCAATTAAGTGCGCGGTTAATAATTTTCCTACATTCCTTCTTCTCGTTTGTGTGTGTCCCTGGTTCGGGACTGGCGCTTCAAGATTCAAGCAAGGTTTTTGTTTCTTTAATTTCAAGCAACGCCTGCACATCCCTTGCGTCCTTGACTCATTCTTCCTGTGCGAGACTCGGACTCTAAATGATTTGGTCGTCGCGGACGGTGCCCTTACACGTCCCGGGGGGGGGGTTCTCTTGACCGACCAGCCTCAATGGGAGTAGTATCGTTCCAAATTTATGATTTTCTCATTTTTATGGCATTCACTTCCGGTCGCGACTACCTCCCCCCTCCCCGCATCCTTTGCCCTGCCCTCCGTTCCTTCGTTGAGCACTCTTGTCTTGGCGACCTATTTCTTCCACTTGCTTAGACTTCACTGCTGGATTTCAAGCCGGGGACATTTGCCGGTAACTTCTCGGCGTACGACCGCAGCGAACAGCGACAGTAAGAACCGTCAAGCGATGCTGTACACTGACGATTGGATGTACATGGACGTGTAATGAGACCGATTAAATACGGGGGATAAGAGGTGCCCTTTGAGGGCTTGTTTTTTGTTTAAGGTTAAACTTTGATTTAAATTCGTGGAAAGAGATCGTAGATCGCTGTATACTATCCATTACGGAGGGCCGTTCTCACATGTTACTGTTGCGATCCCAATACCTCGAATCGTTATGTTTTCGAAGGGACGGTGGCTTACCTAACAAATTTCTAGCCGTTCACGATCCGAAGGGAAAAAAAGCAGCAGCAAAAAAGGTAGAATTTATGACGGTCATACGCGGGTGCGAAGGTAGCTGTGAGACGTGAGTTTCTAAACCCCATAAATCCGTGAGAATGGTGTTGTTGAAAGTTAGATCAAGATATGTTATCATGCGGTTCTTTCTAGATCACTCGAACCCTGGTGCCTGGGTTGCTCTAGCGATCGTTCAGGATATAGCCCAATTCGTTTTCCTTAAACAGTATTGCGTCCTTCCAACTCTCCTTGATATTAATCTCCAGACATCCATATAGCAGAGCGAAAAGAAAAAGAAATTTGTGAAGTGAGAAGTATTTTCACCGAATTAAGGTGTAGCTCGTAGCCACCGTCCGTTCGCAGCGAATATTTGATCCTTGAATTAAGTTAATCTTTGTTTCCACGGAAACTTAAATCTACGGTAACTTATCCTAAGCTAAACAAAGTAAGTTAAGCTCAAAAGCTTTACCATTGGCCAGAGGACAAAATAAAAGGCTAAGAAAATGTCTACACCATTATTGTTGGTACGGCTGTTTTAACAATCGTGCGCTAAAACTTTAATTAAAAGTTGAGTCATTTGGGTGAAATAATGTCCCGTCGCCATTAGAATGTTTTAACTGTTTCAACAAGATCTAAACTATTGGTGCTGATGGATGTTAACTAGAAGCAGATGGTGATTCATCGGGACAGTCGCTATAACTTACTCGATACGTCTCCACTAACAGCTTCTTTCGGATGAATACGCACACTTCACCGACCGTAAGACGTAAGCGCGACCTTCCGTTTCGTGCGTACGTACTTAATATTTGTGCAATTGTTTCGTGAACGTGAATAGGTGGATTATTTTCTCCTGCGTATGGTTCATATCTGTTATGCGTATTATTAGCCCATGGCAGCGGGGCAAATAACGTGCATCACACGCAAGAAATATGTTAACATGTGGAGTAGGATAAACAGTCGTGTTGGTTGGCTATGCTTATTTTGGGCCTGCTTTGATGCCACTTTCATAAGAGCCAACATTTGTTCTTTCTTTGATTCGAAAAAAGATACAACAAAATTGAACAAAAATGCCAACCTTCATATAGCCTGAAGTGTTATACTTGCTCCCGTTTTCGGTGTCGCGGGTTCGGTCAATCCTGTAAACGTTCTTTTATCCACAATTCACCAACGCTCTGCGGCAAACTATAATTTCTTGGTCCACCCTTAGACATTTGTGCCGGCTTACAAGGGTTCTATTACGGGTTTAAGCAAACAGATTTTGCACCACAAACATCACAATCGTGCGGCAACCAGCTGAGCATTGCTGAATGGACGATATGCACTGCAGAGAAAATCGATTTACCATTCAAATACGCTCGCCCGTATTGCTGCTCAGCGAAAATCCCTAAGGAAAACAGCGGGGCACAACTAGCGCAGCTTATCATACGCAAGCAGAAACCAAACGGTGCGCAGGATCTTCCAACGCCATCCTATCATGGACAAAAAATGGGAGGAAAAGAAAATCATTAGAAATATTCCCCACCGGAACAGAACGGAGCATCGGGAAGCAACACCACTTGATGGCGCGATAAGAAATTGAAATCCTTCCAATGACCTTCCGACTGCCCTGAACGTTACGAGAACTTATCCTAAAGTAGAAACCGAACACACAGCTCACTTTAAATGCGCCCGGTGCTAGGAGAACAGTTTACAATGGAATTCACAAGGAGTGCCGGCGTGAAAGCAAGTGGAATCCATTTATTCCACACTTGCAACATGATTATTGTTGCCAGTTTTTACCAGCACCCAATAATGGAACGGGCAAAATGGAGACGTTTTACTGTAACGGTTCTTTCTGGTTCGTATTGGTCGTGTTATTGCATTTGGTTTTTCCGCCCGTCCAGCTGTCGGATGGCAGCCGTGCATCGGTTCGCAAAGTTTATTAGATTAGAGCAACACCCGGCCACGTCCGGTCAGGTCCGTTGGATGGAACATTTTCCGTCGAAACTTTCTGCAGCCATTTCGCCTGTCGACCCCACTTGCTTCGGTGGAAAGCGCCCGTTTCCGGCCCACGGTGTGCGCTCTCTTGCTAGGAAGTAGCCGGTGCGAGGCAGACACTTAAACCCGCGACCGCTTAAGTGGAATGAAACACTAGAAGTGCAAAGGAGCATTGACACGGCATGAAGCCTTGTGAAGCGTGGACAATTTTGAAGATTTAAAAAAAATGGTTTAAGCAAGCCGTTCTGAGGAAGGAAAACTCCGAACATGCAGTTACGCGCATAATCTTGTCACGTAGTAGTTTGGCAGTAAAAACATGCAATAAAGTCGACGAACCATTTTAAATGCAACTTAATAACATGACATAATAAAAGAAGAAAATGAACTCCTTTTATGTACAATTGCAAATAGAGAGGTTAGAAAGAACAGAATGAAAACTGGAAACAGATTTTTATAAATATTCAAATAATACAGATCGAAGATTTGTGACGGTACATTTCGCCCGTTAAAGAAAATACTATTCTTAAAACAAATACCAGACGAACAACACGTAAAACATGCATAAACTTCAAGTTCGTTAAACAAGTCATGTGCAATCCAATCCATACACCATACTCCATATTAACGGTATCTTATGGTGAAGAATATCAACATGCAAAAGAGTGTAACAAATTGCACCAATAATACAATACAATTTGTCAGAGCTAGTTACACATTAATTTAATTTAATCGATTTGGAAAGGGCGTAACTGAACTGCGAATGGAACCAAATGGACAGTTGCTAGTAGCAAAAGAATAAACCAAGATGAAAAAAAAACTGCACTAAGAATCCATTTCGTGTCGTTATGTTGCAATCAATTTGTCTTCTCCACAATTCTTTTTACAAACCCAAATTTCCCTGGCCTTCTCCCCGAAGAGCCGTTCTGTGATTGGCTCTGATCAATTTATTTATAATTTATGACTCTTGCTTCTTCACGATTGCGACTCCTCATGTGTCCCGCGTTTGTTTCATCTCCGTCGCTTCGATTTGTCAAAGTGACAATATTATTTACAAAATGCTCCACACCACCACCTGTGGTAGCGGGGCGGAGCGGGAATGTCAAAGGTTCACAGCGAAATTGGAGTTACAGATTCTGCTTTCCTCCCCGGTTCCTTCCCGTTAACAAGGTACTAGGGGGAGCCGAGCCAACACTATTGCGACACTTATGATTGTTGTCGAGGAGGGTTCTGCCTTTCGCAATCGGAGAACATGATACCGCGGCAGTCAGCACCGCCACCAGCGGTTGGACGTGGTTGGTTTGACGTGAAAAGGAACAGAATCGCACATGCCAAGGTTGAAGAAAAATCATATCGACAGCACAATGCAAGCAAATGGGAGCCAGGATTTCCATATTTCGCTTACACACAGGCACGACACACGTGGTAGATCGGCGGTGCGTCCGAATAAATCATAAAAGGAAGAAATATGAAACATGAGCAAATAAATGTCGTATATATATATTCGCGGATTTACGCCACTGTCATATTTACATTTGGGCAACGACAGGGAGGGCAAACAATATGTAACACAGTGCTAGGAAAGACGCAGGACGAACAGTTCGGTTCCCTATCGATTTTTCCCGTGACGGAGGGCGTTACGGACGAGGGCAGAATGAAGGGTTTCCACCATCGGAAATCACGCCTTCGGCCGTAAATATTGACAATTTGCGAGCAAATAACGTTTCGCGGGTCCGAAAGGACACTGGCAATGTGAAAAAACCTGCTGTGAGAGAAAGGTTAAATTTTTAACAAAGAACAAAACCGACAATTCGGGCAATTGAAAGTTGTTGGTTGTTAGGGATTATTATTCCGTAAGCTTTAACATTTTTAAGACGGATAGTGGAATGCAGCAAGTCGATGAAAAAATGATGATCCCTTATCTGAGTTGAAATTGCCAATATAAAAAAAAAAACACTTCCCCAATTCTTCCAACATTTTTTATGTACAACCAAAAACGGAATTTGTTCTTATCCCTTAATCGACCAATCTGTATCGTTTCAAAGCATGAAGTCGTCCAATTTGGTACGAAACGGTCGATCCGTCTTTGAACGAAAAAACAGAGAAATAAGTTCGCAGTTCGATGATATTGGCAATTGAAAGGACACCCCGCCGGATGTGGCACGTTACACATTGGTTTCTGCTGCTATCCCTTCGCCCCCTTGGGTCACACCGCAATCAGCGTCTGCTATCGATTGTGCGCAATGTCGATGGGCGAGTTGTTTTACACGCCTGGTCCAACGTTTTTGGTCCAAGTGTTCCTTGCACCAACCGTTATCGGTGGCGATCAATACATGGACTGAGCGTACGTTTCATCAAACGTTGGGGAGTTGGCGCAGAAATGGGGCGAGTCGCACAGGAGCGAAGGCATGTCGTAGTAGAGCACGCGGTGTAGTGTGCTCCTGTATAGTTGAAAACGGAATGATTGCGGAAAACTGATTCCGTGCCGCAAGTAGCAAACGGCAAACGCCCCTTCTGCCCAGCCAGTTTTACCGGAGCTCACATGAAGAGGGACGACAGGGGTTTACCAGCCATCCATCGATGGCTTTGACGGGTACCAAATTGCATTCAAACATACACGCAGCCAGCAGCATCATTTCCGAAAGAAATTGGCAACCCCTGCGGAGGAAAAAGGGATTACCCGGTTTGTAATTTTTCAATGTTTGACATGAATTTCTTAGGAGAACAGGTCTTTTTTCTATTGTTCGATTGGGGTGCCGTGTACTTATCTCGGATTTCACGAGCATTTCCATCATTTCAACACGGAAATGGTTCATCTGACATAGCGTCGCAGAGGTTGAATGGTACATGGTACAGGGAAAAGGTTACACGTTACGCAATCAACATCCATGGAACAACCTCGTTATCACGAAGGAAAAAAGAAAGCCAGATGCAGTTGTCTCCGGCATTGCTGCCCGTTGGCTTCTGTTTGTTTACGGTAACTACATTTGTCCGACGAGATGCTGCAGGCTAGAAAGGTTTGTTGATGTTTTCTTTTTCGTTTGGTGTAAACCTTCCATCCCCTCTGGTCTGGAACACACGCACACACACACACGCACGCACACGCACGCGTTGGTTAAGAAAAGAAAGGTTTGGCTTGCAAGCTGAAACAATAACACTATTAAAGTTTGACTAACACCCCGTCACAAATTGTTGGCCGAAATAAAGTTGCCTCGGGGTAACCCGATTGCCAATGGGTCCAAGATAGACCGGTCCGATTGGGATTTTATTTTCCCCTAGCAGTGTAACTTCCCCCTCCCCCCCACTGCTTTACAAGATGAAGAAAACTGCCTGCGGCTGCCCGAGTTCACCCGGAAGCTTATTTCGTTAAATTCTTAAACCATTTTGCTGCGCCAAGAGAAGAGCCGGAAGCACATCATGGAAGGAAGCGCTGGGAGATTGGGCAAAATCGAAAGAATAATGGTAATCAAATTTCGATTTCATCTTTTTCCCCGCTACTTTGTTGCCGCCCGTTGTGGAAGAGTGCCCGCCTGGAGAGCAAGCAGCAGAGTGATGGCGGTCTCGCCGTGAGTTTTCCCGGAGGAAAAAAAAAACAAAATAAAAAAGATCAGCTGCTGGAGAACAACGACACGATATGGGGCTTTTTGTCGGCGTGCTGGGAGTAGTCGTGGAAGCAAGAGGGCAGCGACATCCCGCAGCGCACGATGAAGCATATCGAGGAATAGTAACGTGAGCAAAGGAAAAATTATGCTCCCCAGGTCCCTCAACCCCCACGATAGCCTCCCCTCCTTCAATCTAAGAATAGGAAGAAAGCTGGGAAAGATTTCCTATTGCGGCTTTTTTTTTTCATCTTGCCAAGCCACATCGGAGGTGCTGGTGGTCCACGCCGCAGCGGCGAATGAAAATTAAATTAATTCTAAACTTTTTCTCGATCTTCGGCCGCCCAGCGCGTGGTGAGCAGTCTTGGATGCGACGTAAATCAAACATAATCGATGATGCTTGCTTTCGGTACGGAGCGCTGGAGGAACAAAGAGCAACGGAGGATAAAGGCCGACGATTCACGGACCAAAAAAATATATATATATTTAAATGCGAGAGAAGCCCAGTTCAGCTGCACGCTTGGACGGGAAATGCTAATACCGGTAATCGAGGGGTACGCGTCAAATTCGACGGTGAAAAATGCCCGTTCTCGCGCCCACGACAAGAAAATCAAAGACGGAGAGCATTTTCATGCCCGGTAATTTATTTCAACTAAGATGATTTGATTCCGGAGGAAAATTGCACCGGCAGCTTCGGTGCGCGTGGGAATTGTGTGAAAAATGAACGCTTACTTCCCATTGGTTATCGTAGGATTTATACGGAACGTCGCTTCAAATAATGTTATAACCCCGCGGTTCTTCAGGGGGGGGGGGGGGGGGGGGGGGTTGGTGTTTTGCCTTCAACCCCGTCACATGAAATGCGGGATTCTCTGCGTTCTTTTTTTGGTTGTTTAATGCAAAACTCCGCAGCCCCTGCTGACCACCCATCGGTCGTAGACGTCACGGGAAGCTTCACTGTTCATTTATCATTATTGTGATGTTTTATTTTCGCATTGGAACCGACAGTTCCGTTTCCGGATGTGCTTCCGAGGATGTGGAGGCCAAAATCGGATGTGCCCGGAGGCGGTGGCTCGCTTCAATATGACACTTGCGCCCTTTCTCGAAGGGAAATCAATGATTAATTTAATCAATTGTGATGCATCAGAAAAAAACGAATGAATGAACAATGAGACAGTTTTTGGGTTATGATTACTTGGAGCATAATAGTTGAACAGTAAAAACAATTTTCCCAGAAAACAATTGATTTACAACATTTTTGTGTTTTTACTTCAACGAGCCGCTGAATGCTGAATATAATATTAATTATGAATTAAAAAAAACTTTGAATTTAAATTTCATTAAGTGTGTTCTTTACCATGTAATTTTTACGGTTCTATGATTTCTAATTTTAGGTGATTGAAGAAATAGTTAAAATATGCTTTTCATACGCTACAACTTTGATGAAAGCATGTAGCGTGGGGGGAACTTTTGGGGATAGTTAAATTTCACCCAAAAAAAGTCGCCAACATAGAACGATCGCCCCCGCCATCAGGTGCCATCCAACGCATCGTCAAGCTTTCACCCCACGGAGTTGCTGCCAATTTCGCAGCGCAATGCAACGTGGGCAAAAACAATCCCTTCGCCCCACCAAAACGACGAAACACCAACCAGATCGTTAGAAACAGCGTTTGTTGAGGGGAATTGCAGGAAAAAAAGGTAGAATTAAACTGCCACCGAAAAATATAAAATGTAGGTAGTAGCATGTGGGACAAACCCGTCATCGTCCCAGAAGGTGGACACATTCGGTTGTCGGTATCAGCGCAAAGGGAATGAATTGGGGCACTCCGCGGGCAAGTTGTGTCTGCGAACAGTTGCGCGATCGGGTCGGATGCAGAATTTGTAATTAGCTTGCCGTAGTTTTGAAAATAAAAACGAAATTCATAAAATGATTCCCGAACCGAAGGAAACGGAACGCGCTGCCGACGGAGGGCTGCCCTCGTTGACGATGATGAATGTCGCCCAAGGTGCAACAACGTGCGCCAACACTTGAGCAGCAAACCCCGCCTCGCAGCTTGCAACGCGAACGCAAAAACCGTGCAAGCGGGTCGTCAGCGTGTTCCCAAAAAAACAAAAACAAAAAACAGAAAGGAAGTGTCCGAATTGCAGAAACAGACAGGAGCTCCAAGCAAACACACGTCGCAGGAATGAACGGGACACAAAAAAAAAATACATTACGTGTTGGTGGCCCTTTTTCTGTTTCCCTCCCATCCGGGTTTTTTTTCTCGCTCTATACACATTCGTTGCTCGTTTGCTGTACGCCTTTTGCCACCACTTCCGTTCCCAGGGGCAAGTGCAATTCCCTGTTAAAAGTTGGCAAATTGGTCAATGCCCTCGGCAAACATTTGGGTGAGAGTTTAAAAAAAAAGGGGGAAAAAGACCACCGCGCTTTCAAGGGTTTCGCGGGGCCCAAGGATGCGGGTCGTGTTGTCCGACCGAAAATAAAATGGATTTTAATAACGAGAATAAAAGGCCAACATGAGTGAAAGCCGAATGAAATAAAAATCAGCCGCTCGGCAAACGCGTCGCTGGGAACACAGTTACGTCGGTTCTATTTTCCGTTTGACCGACACGTCATGGTTGAGGGTTGGCGCAAGTGAACGCAAACATGACGCGCGAACGCGAGTGGCGCGCCATTTTTCACTGGCACTGGCCAAATCTTTGAGGGGGCGGCGATGGCTAGTCATCATTTTGCATAAATGTTTCGGTGTCGTTTGCCGTCCGGGTTTCCCCTTTCTTTCTTGAGATCCCACAGCAGCAGCGGGACGCCGTTGCACATTTGCAGGTGCTATCTTTTGGCGCAAATCGCCCGCATGGCCACGGCAACACCTTAAAGGTGGCATTTGGAAACCGCCCTGCGATCTTGAGCCGCATCACGGCTCGCTACTCAATGCTGCAGATTGGCATGGGGGAGATCGTATCGACGGCCATATGTGGAATTGTGCGGTTTGCAAATTCACGATCGCGTCGAATTTAGTCGCTCGAGGGTCTGCCCTCTGCAAAGCCACGGCCACGATCGAAGTAACGCGAGCAGGTGAAGGAGAAACGGAAATGTAAATGCAACGAACGCCTCCAGGCAGCCACAACTGACGCGCAAGGCTTTCGTCATAGGAAGGTGCAAGGCATGATGGTAGATATCAATAAGATAACTGTCGGAGAACCATACGTTGCTGTTCTTGAAAAAAAAAAGGAAATTAAAGTTGCACTTCAGCATTTCTCTTTTCGACTCATTTTTCAACAATCTCTCTACAGTATGTTCCAAATTAAAATCAATAAGAAACCAACCTCTCATGGTATATTTATAAATTTCCTATTGTAAATCGATCCTTTAAAAGGATTAATAATATTAATAAAATTTAAGTTTAGTTCTTTCCTGTTTGCGTGCTAGAATTGTCTAATTCTAATTGGAAGCTGTTTTCAAATTGAAACCTTAAATATTACTTTAAACGCTCCACCATCTCCAATTCATTTGTAAAAACATAAAATGAACCTTTATTCACCGAAACAGAGCTCCTTTGTTTTCCATCCGATAGGATTGATTGAGAAAAAAAACCCAAAAAAAACCAACACAATTAAAGATAAAGTGAATTGATTATGTTGCGCATCGGAGCCTCTCATTCCTTTCGATGCGCGGCTTCCACGCCGAAAAAGCACTAGAAACAGTTTTCGTTAGAGAAGTGTTGATCGACCGCGATTCGTCCGCCAACCTCTTCGCTTGCCCCATCCAAGCGCGTGGTGGTTTAACCGATGACGACAGAGCATGATGGATGCGTAATTAATTGGAAACGGTTCAGCATGCCGACGTTTGCGTGTGCGTCTTTGCACCATAGACCATCGCGCAAGACATTGTTTCCACACCGCGGCCAAGGAGATCGTGGCAAGTTGCAGCCACCCGTAGGTGTGAAAAGCATGTTTCGAGCATCATCATCTGGCTGGCGCGAGAAGCGCTCGGCAACAGGTCAGGTTAAGCATAACGGGCGCGGGCGCGAGCATGTGATGTAAAATACACATATCTTACACCCTCCGCCGGCATTATTTGACCACTTCAGAAGTGCTTATCCGATCGATTGGAGCAGCGATCTGAAGGGTGAAAAAATGCCCTGAAAAGGCCTCCCCATCCGGGAGTAAGGTGCTGGGCGCTCTAGCTATAGGCGGCGCATTTTTAAACTGCCTTGTTTGATGGCTCTTGACGTGACGTTCAATGCGATTCGGTGAGATGCACATTTGTTATTCGCTAGAAATCGTTTACGGCTGGCTTGAGCCTCTCCGGAGTGCCGGAGGTGTGCCGAGAGTAATCGATTTACCACTTGTTAACCTTTAGCAAGGAACTTGTTCAGGTATTTGCCTTAGCTATCGAACAGCTAACTGTTCGATTTGCATGGATCACACGTTTAACGTCCACAGAAGCTTCAAAGGGATTATAACGTTTGCAACTTAGGGCCCTTTGGTAGTTGTGTTTAAGAAGAAAAAAAGGGACGATTTTGAGAAGAAAAAGGGGACGATTTTTATAAGAAAAAAGGGACGAAATTAATTTTTTTTAACATTAATAACTAACTTAGTGGGGGCTAACTAACTTAACACAAAAAAGGGAGGTTGAAAAAATATCGTGTCAATCAGCTTTGAAATTTCGTTTGGCAATAATTAAAAGTCATATTTTCTCCTTTATGTTCCAGGAAGTGAGCGCGCCTCAAATCATTGTGATCATTTGGTCAAGCGAAACCCTCGTAGAAATTGGCAGTCCTGCCGTTTTTTCAAGCACATTTTGGGCTTGCACTAAAATGTGTCAAAACATTGAGTACGCCTGAAGAGCAATGTTTAAAGATAGCTGCGCAAATCAAGCTAACGAAAAAGAAATGCAACAATCCAATTAGTAGGTCTACAATTTCTACATTCTATCAATTATTTTTCCATGTTTAATTGCGATTAAATGGTAAATTAGCCATTGTTTGTAATTGCAATCAGTTAGAAAGACACTTGTTGTCCACTAAGTAATTGAAATTCTCCCCTCAAAAAACAGTTTGCTCAATGTTTCTGTCAGCGATTCCAGACTCATTTAGAAGGCTTGAAAACTGAAAACAAGGGTGTTGTAGACTTTGACGAATCTGGGATAGCCATAATTTGATTAAGTATCTCATAGTTGAGTCAAATTGAATAACATTGTTTGTGCTCAATGTGACTCAATACATCATATAGTTGAGAACTATCTATTGCCTTACAATAATTCCACCGCAACCCAATTAAAGACCCAAAGGGCTGCACCTACCTGTTGCCGAAGCGTGTCTTCCAGAATTCGGCCGCGTCCGCCTTGGTGATGCGAAACTGGTCACCCGCGAACAGCCCGTTCGGAAAGATCGCCTTCAGCTCGGACAGCATGTGCGAGAACACCAGGCTGAGCTTGGTCAGGTTGCGCCGGTAGTGCGAGTTCTCGTCGAACATCTTCTCCTTGCCCTCCTTGAACAGCTTGATCGCCTGCTTGCACTTCCGCATCAGGTTGTTGATGAAGATGTTGTAGTGCTCGTTCGAGTGCAGCAGGTGCATCTGGTCCTCGTACTTGGAGTAGATCAGGTGCAGCCGCTGGTAGGTGTCGGGCAGGATGTCCAGTATGAACGGTGGGCTGTTCTTGAGGTTCATCTTCGACTGCTGGCACAGCTTCACCACCTTGTCCATCAGCTTCCACGTCTTCTCGAGCGTCTTCTTGTCGGTGAGGAACTTCTGCTGCGCGCACGCGTCGCTGATCTTGCCCTGGATCTTCGAGAAGAACGAAATGTTGGTGCGCGACTGCGGCCGGACCCGGTTGGTCGCCGCCATCTTGCTGCTCGGTGGCGCCGAACGGAGGCAGCAGCAACCGGCGCACAGGCGACAGCAACTCCACCACAGCCCCGACAGCTCGGACGGCCTGTTTCCGGCCAGTGGAGAGAAAGGCTGAACTGGGCTGGCGCTACCAGCCGCACCAGGGTGGTGAAGGGCCTGCTCTGGTGGTTTCTACGCTGCTAGACGACGCAACCGCTGTCCACCACATGCAGGACTCCTCTCCTAGCCTGCGCGATCTGGTCTCGTCGGCGGGTCACTATGGTAACCAAGGTAGAGAGTGTGCCACTTTGATCGCTCGTGCGCACTCTCTCTCTCTCTCTCTCTCTCTCTCTCTCTCTCTTTCTCTGCTCCCTGCCAGGCAGGCTTGACCCGATTTGCTAAAGGGTATAAGTTACTCGCGCTTCGCTATACTTCTCGCGACGGGGCCACTAAAACAAGAACACTGTGCGGAAATGGAAAACAAAACCGCTGGACAATTCACACAATTCACACACACACACGCTTTTCTTTCCTGACGACACTTTTATCACGATTCGCCACTAATTTTCGCCCTTTTCTTCTTTGCCACAGCCCGGACCCGAAAGTGGCACGAGTCGGCGAACGGGGAAACAGAAAAGATCTGACTAGCTGGCACACAAACCCTGCACACTCCCACCTCAAGAACGACACCGGGAACTGCGCTTTTTTCCTCGCTGTGCTACACGGGCTCGAGGGCTTTTCTTCTTGTGGTGGATTCGTTTGAAAACAATTTTCCTCAGCCTGCTTTTCTCCCACACGAGGTTTACGATGGCACACTCGCTCTCGCTGCGTCACAAACACCCGGGCAAACACACATGTAAGAAACTGCACACTCACACACAATCTTTCCCTGCTCACTCTTCCCCGCGCGGGGACACCACCTCCTCGTGGTTTGCACTGACCTGCCCCCGTTTAGCTGCACCACCGGTCACGTTAGGGGGGAGCACTCTTGAGCCCTTGCCCTTTGCGAGACATACGCCACGAGCCAAAGACAACAGTACACGGTTCCCCTGCTAAACGCACTCCTCGCTTCCCACAAGTGCCACCGGTGTGCCTTTCCGTGCTTTCTTTGATCTCCGTGGCACAGGCTCTTCTCTTCCGCTTTGCTCTTCCTGCTTTCTTTCTTCGGATAGCCTCGCGGGGAGCCTGCTGTCTTTCCCTGAACGCAAGGCAGAGTAGGCTCGTTTTCCTTTTTGTATTCCTTCTCGGTCCCTCGTTCGCCGGTACTTTCTTTTCACTTCCTTTCGGTTGAACCGGGAATCGGCCTCCCCTTCTCCCGTTCGCAGACCTGTTTCACTCTCGAACTTGTTTTCCGTCCGCGTCTTTCCTTCTGCGCCCGCTAGCTCTTGTGGGGACACGTCTTCTCAACTTCTTCCCAAACTTGTTTCACTTGCTGCGATGCTTGCTGAGATTCACACGAAAGCATCAATGTTTGCCTAGTGCCGTTTTTCCTTCGGGCGAATTTCCACCGCAATTACGCGATTGTTATGGCACGGCATCATTCGCATCGTCGGTGGGTTTATCGGTTCAGGGGCTGGAATAATCGAAGAAAAGTTAGTTGATTTCTCGGTATTCTAGGTGAATATTTTCAGCATTCAGTCTATGAATGAACTACAATAAATTCAAAATAAGTTCGAAATACATGTGATTTGGTAAGGTCTTTCCAGTTTTCACATGAGACGAATAATAATTTTCATCCCTTCCTTCATGACACGGTTTAATGTACACGATGTGCAAAAAAAATCAACATAAATCAATGGTCGTTGCAAAAACAAATATCTATATTCATGCACATAAAATGGTACATGTTGTAAGAATTATTGTAATAAGATTTAAATGTTGAACCATTAAGTGAACGATAATTTGTTTTGTTTTGAAAAATATTGTTTAACAATTTATTAACTCATTTTTCTCATGTTTTTTTTTTATCTCACGAGTACTTTAACACCATGCATGCACATCACCGCACGTACACTAACGTTTTCATGTACGTTCACGGTGCGTTTTTGACTGTTTGCGTGTTAAACACAACTCCGAGAACCGTGAGCATCCGACCATCTCTTTCTGTTGCACTACTAGGCTGCGAGTAGCGACGAAAAGATAACTGTTGTTCGATGACAACTTCTTCCATTTCGCTCTCACCTATGACCGGGCCTGCGTGAGCGGCCATTTGTTATCTCACTTTAGCACACGCGCAAACAACTCACCTCGGGGCAGCCTCTCTCACTCGTTCGAGAGCTGGTTTCGATGTAGGCTTCCTTTGGTTCGGGAAATGAAAATCGTGGCACGGAGTTTGGAATCACTTTTATGAATTTCCAAAACTGCTAGGCCATCCATCGAATTCACACCCGCACGAAGCAAGCCACCAAATAGCCAACCAGCAGTAAATAAAGATGAAACGGGTGCTTGAAACGCACGCACGCACGCACAGGGACGTACACTGCATACATACACAAACTGGATACAGGGTGATGGACGAACGAAAAACCAAAAAAATAAACGCAATTGCTCACTGCTACTGATCGGTTGTGCGCTGAAACCAACTGCACTTTTTGATACCACACGCGAGCTGAGGCACACAATTACGGGGATATTGTAATCGGGAGAGCTACGTTACGGAAACAATTTCAAATACATCACGGATGTCAAACGACGGCGACAACTTCTACGACTACCACGGCGGCTGCGACGAACGAAACGATACACGAATTCTCATCTTGAAAGCTCGCAATCGACTGAACTAGTGTTGGCAGAATCGAGACTCGGAATGTGATGCGACTGGTAGCTGCACTAACACATAAATGCTTTGCTGCGGCATCCAGCTAACACAGCTGTCAAACGTGCTGTCATTCAGCTTTCTATCGTTTTTTTGAACGAATCACTCAACGTTTTTCCACTTTTGCGATCGTTGGGTTACATGATTTTATAGTACTTTGCCATAATTACCGAACCATCTCAAACTTGTTTCATCAATTTGAAGCAGTTATACTCATGAAAAGAAATGTTATTCAACCGTGAATATGTTTATCATCAATTGGATTCGTTTAGCAAAGTACATTTCTTAATAATAACATTTTCTTGTATTTTATAGCGTTCCTGCACTTATGTAAAATATTGGAATCGACAGTTCGTTCCGCACGTTAAAGACCCAGCTCGAGCTAGATCCGAAAATATCTGACAGTACCGAAAATACCAAAGTGCTTGTATAGAGAGGTGCAGCCAAAGAATTCCCATGGCAGCCATATTGAATGGGATTTTTGACAATCAACGGTAATGTTTGCTTACTACCATGAGCTCATAAAAAAGATCTTTAAAGATTGTTTACCACAATTGAAGGAATTGCTGCACGAAAATTAGAAATCATCATGTTTTCGCGATTCTCCTTTGTAAAATACGAGACATTTATTGTATTGTTGACATCTGAAACGATCAGTCCGTATTCCAAAACGATATGTTGCAGGTTAAAACGATATGTTTCAGATTTAGCCTCAAGACTTGGACCAGTTTACACTCAAACTAGGGGTTTGTCTCAAAGCCCCCGCTTGGGGTGACCACGTACGTTGTTTTTGGTTTGGAGACAAAACCTGCAACATATCGTTTTGAGAGCGCAAACGGTTTTTACCGGTACAACGGCGATAGATAAAAACGATAAATGAAGTTTTAGTTTCTTCTCAACCGCCTTCGGGGTAGGGTCGCAATAGAAACTGGTAATTGTTTCATTCAATATATCAAGGTAAAGCATGTTTCACAAATTAATGTATTTTTTTTTTCAATTCACGGTTCAAACGCAAGCGAGACAGAGTATTAAATAAATGATAAATTTAAGAAAACGACAAAAATTTCAGATTCAAATCAACCAAATTTAATTATAGGTTTCATTCGTCTCTTTATTGGCAAAAACACATTTTCGAAATGTCTCGTCACATTGTTATGAACATAGTTTTATCGTGAGTGAATTACCAAACGAATCGACCGTCTCGGTCCTGGTAGCTTGCTGACTTACGTTCGTTGCTATTTTACTCCTCATTTTCGTTTTGTTTCGTTTACCTCAATGCCGTTTCACTAATCATTTCTTCTTCATTATTCGTGCTTACGTTCAACTGATATGTAACTAGTTGTATTATAAATAAATTAGCGTTTTGTTTACGTAACTGCTACTTCTACTACCCTAATGCTGTGGCCTGTGCCATGCCAGCTCACGTTACCGCTCGCATGCGCACGAATCTTCCTCCGCTGCGTAGATAAATTATACAAACGAGTTCCATTAGCTTTTTCTTTCATTGTTCAGTGTTTTAAAATCATGTGATCATTGAGAGCGCAAGGAAGAAGGATATGGAGCAGGTGGGGATGTAGCTGATTCGTCCTGGGAAAGGACACCCGTTGGGCGAAAGGATTTCACTGGTCGTCAGGGCTTCCCCAGTCCGTCTGGATGGATGAAATGTAGATCTACGGAGGAGCCACGCGTATCCTATGGTGTATTTAGGTTATTGTTGTAAAACTCTTCGAAAAAGCTTGAGACAGCTTGGTTTGTGGTGTAAAAAAAGGCGCACCACGGCACATAGTCTCTCCTAATGCTTCCATGATCGAGCGTGTTAAAAGTGTCAGTAGTTTTCCTTACTCATGTTTTTGCTCCATTTTAAGTTATCTTAACTACGTATTACAAGCTACCTGGGAAAGGGAAGATTTTTTTCACTTATACGCTACGTAGAGTGTGTGTATCCTTACATCTAACGCTGACATGGAAAAGCTAGGGAATGGGAAGCATTGAGGAAGTGAAAATTGAACAGGGCCGTTCGGTTCGGAGCATCGTGTAAGCGGAGCGCTGTTGGCAGTGAAGGAAAGTGGGGGAAAGGCGTCGCTGTTGATGCGCCTTAGTAGAGATAGTTGTGCGACGGTTCCTCTGGCCGTCCGCATGGGCCGACGTGCTTCTTCTGCACCAGCGCCCGCGACCGGCAATTCTCGATGCTGAGGAAGCACTCGTTCGAGTACGTCTTGCCGTCGGTGCCGCAGACCGGCTCGAACTCCTGCGGGCAGATCTTGGAGCAACCCTTGAAGGTAAACGCGGCCAGGCAGCGCTTCATCGGAACCAGGAACATGTGGCGGCCGCAGTTTTCCCGTCGCATGTGGCACTCGTTCGGGTAGAGTTTGTTGTCCGAGCCGCACACGTAGCTGGTCGGTTGCTGCTCGCAGTTCGCCTCGCACAGCGCGGTGGTGGCGCAGTTCTTCAGCGACACCGGCACCACCCGCAGCCCACACGTCGTCTGCTTCAGCTCGCAGCGCGACTTGTACGTGTTGCCGTCGGAGCCACAGATCGGACCCGCCTGCTCCTCGTCCGGCGTGCAGCTGCTGCAGTCGCTCACGTCCACCTTCGACTTGAGCTGCGTGCAGGGCCCGATGTGCGCCAGCTGTACACCCCGTCTACGGGAAAAGATAAACAAAAAACACCGAGGAAGGTAACACGGTAAGTACGATCTACGATACGATCTCTCGCTCTCTCTCGGCGGAGCAACATTGTTGCCAAACCACGAGCGAACCACTTACAGGCACGTCGCCCGGGCCAGTTCGCACTCGTTGTTGTACGTCTTCGAGTCGGTGCCGCAGAGCATGTCCTTCTGGTCTCCGAAGAAGCTGGCCCCGTTCTTCGAGTGCTGCTTGCAGACCGGCAGCGACTTGCAGCGGTTCATCTTCTGCTTGCAGCGATCGAGCGATAGCGCCTGGATCTTTTTCTTCTGCCTAAACGACGTGTGATGGTGGGCGGAGGGGGGGGGGGGGTGTAGGTGGGTAGAATGAAAAGATTCCAGAGAGGCGACGATTAGCGATCTATCCTGCCCGGGGGTGGCCTGCCACACCGCTACCTACCCGCAGTTGAGCATCTTGAGCTCGCACATCGACGTGTAGATGTTGCCGTCGCTGCCGCAGATCATCTGCTGGGCGTCCTTCGGGCACTCGGTGGGGCAGTCCTCGATCTTGTTGCTGGCGCTATGCGAGCTGCCGCCCGCGCGCTCCTGCGACATGCAGTACGAGATCGGCACCTCGAACACGTGCTTGCCGCAGTTGGACGCGCGCATCTTACAGGCGCTCGCGTACAGGCGCCCGTCGGAGCCGCAGGTCGGACGCGCAACCCGCCAGCAGGATTCGCGGCAGTTGCGTGTGCTCTGGCAGTGCTTGCGGCTTGTCCGAACCTGTGGCAGTTTTGGCGAAAGGGATAATTAGGAGCGGGCGGAAAGTGGAAGGATACACCGAACACTTACCACACCCTGGCCGCAAGTGATGAGCTTCATCTGGCACGTCGAGTTGTACACGTTTCCGTCCGATGCGCACACGGGACCATCCTGTGGGGCACTATGGTGGAGGAGAGAAAAACATACGGTAAACATAGTGCAGAAATGTCCAACGCTACCTTTTCTCATCCTTCAGTCGACTCACAGAAACAACACTTGATCAAGCAAAGAATTTCAAAACTGTAATGTTGACAACGGAAAGTCAGATCTTTTCAAGAATATATTCACCGTTGTTTAACATCTTCCGCTAGGCACCAAACATTGTTCTAAAACATGTCAAATTCGTACTAAATGGTGAATGTGTACAGGAAGAAACTAAACCCTCCAAATGTATTACTTAGGGTTCTTGGGAAAGAGTATTGGCATTCGTGTACTGTTTGTCTCAATTTTAATATTAATTTTGTATTTGAAAGTCGAAGACATTTAAAGTTTTGAAATGCTTGTTTTAAGGGTTAAGAAGTCTACAGAAGGATGAGAAAACCCGGTAAGAGAGATTTGCCTTCTTACTTACCTATTGCAATCGACCGGGCAGGACTCGCGGATGACGCTTCCGTTGGCGCACGGGCCGACGTGGGCGAGCGACACGGCCGCCGTACCGACCCGGCACGCCTGGACGCGCAGCATGCACCGGTTGAGGTAGGTGCGTCCATCGGTGCCGCAGACCAGGTCCTTCTCGGTCGGGCATCGGTGATTGCAGGGCGACCCCTTCGACCGCTCGCAACCCGCCTTGTCCTCCGACACCGCATTCGGGCTCGCCTTGGTGCACGTCTTCTTCTTCATCTCGCACTGGTTGGCGTAGATGAGCCCGTCGCTGCCGCAGACCGGCTCCTGGGGCGTGCTCTGGAGCGGGCAGGATCGCGGGCAGTGCGTCGATACGGCCTTACTCTGGCGGCCCGAGCCGTCCGCGCCGTGGTGGTCTGTGTCGATCAGCGAGGGTACTGATTCTGCGGAAGGGACGAGTGAATGAACAAAAGGAAAACCGAAGCAAAGCCATTAAAACGGATCCATCAGTGCACGCTCTACATGGCAAAAAAAAAAAAAAAAACTCCGTCATGTTTACAAAGTTGTCAGCCCGTTTTGCCGATACTCGCGTTCCTTGATTCTATTATCCTCCGGCGTCTCGGCTATCGGTCCGCGTCATATTAAAACAGATTACGCTGCATATCTGAACTTCATTGAAGCTGTCCCTCGTATGATGGACGATATTGTTCACGTCCGTCGGATTAATACGAAGGCAAACGAAGAGAAAATACATTCCGTGAATTAAGAAAAAGTTAGATAAAATGTTGATGCCATATATGATGGTTTTGATATGAATGGGAAGCAAATGAGATGGTTAGGTTGCCCAAAGTGAAGAAGGTTGCATTCAAGTGCAAAACCGTGTAGCTTGACCAAAACACTAACACATTAAAATCCTCTATGGTTTAGTGGATTTTTGACGGTGAAATCCTACACGCTTATTCAACGATATAGGCTCCGTATGGGCAGCAGAATAATGTGATAAAAAACCATTAAAAAGCGCTGTTTTTGTTTGTAACGGGTTTTCTTTCTTTCTAGTCAGAGTCCAATTAAGAAAAAAAAAAAATTGCCCAAACTGCAAGCGATTTCTCAAATGCTCTTGGCTTCCGGATTCACAAACAATATTTTTTTGTCGATCGTAAAATGTGAAATCCTCCAGATTTTATCTGCAGCTGAAATCCTATTTGTTATTGGCTCGAGTTCTGACAGCGGTTATAATTTGATTTCCTTTTTTTCCCCTGTTCGTTCGGGACAACGATTTGCATTCGATGGTCGGTCAGCTCGGGTGACACGTTTCATAATCTGTACGATTATTGGTCCTTTATCGTTTGATCTTCATTCGAAAGATTGCATAGTGGTGAATAGTCTGTTTTTTTTGGAAATAGTTTTCTACCGACGCCATTATGTAGATTAGCTGGTGGTAGCAGTCTTTTCATAAGCTTCTAATCTCGCAACGGCCCATTAGCTTGCCCGAGCGGCTGAACTATGAATTGGTTTTATCTAGACCGGCTTTCTATCCACACATTAGTTCACAGGCGTGCGCCGTTCAGCGGACTCGGACCACCCCGGGTGAGCGATTATGCAACCTGTAAGATCCGGGAAATCTTTCCACACTTTGTTGCTGTCCTACATACTTGACCGATACTTTTCTTTAAGCTAGAATTTGATGGCCAAGGTCTGTGTTTGCTTCGCATCTCTGCAGGGGGGAAAAAACACGAACGGTGCTCGACTCCACAGGCAAGAACGCCACCGGTGCTGCCTTAACCCACTTCCAGTTCGTAATTGGGCTAAATTGGAAGCCGGGCGCACCCATGCCCCATGGCTGGCTGAGCTTGCGAATGCCGGCAGGGCAAGGTATTGCCTTTCGTCGTGCACCACTTTCAGCAATCGGCGTGCCGGTAGGACTTATCTTCTTTCCCCAGAAAGGTATCGTCTTCTTCTTCCCATGCTTCCCGATATCCAAACGACTTCCGCTCGGTGATTGCACGACTGTAATGATTTAATTGACGCCCGGTGAGACGAGAAAAAAATAAAACTTACATAAAGATGGTGCTCTTGGCCTTGGCTGTGCTGCTCCCTTTCCAGAATTGGGGATCACCCACAGAAAGGAAAGGGTCCCAGACGTGGTAACCGATTGTTTTCGATCGCTTTGCTTCCCGTGAAGTTAGCAATTGCTGGGCTTGATGGCAATACCGGGGCCGTCGAGCGTGTCGTCGCGTGCTAGACAATGGAACGGAACGCACGGCTTCGATTGCACGGGAATCGGTTCTAAGTATGCTAATTAAGCGAAGGAAGTGAAGAAAGAGGTGCATGTAACGAGTCCGGAAGAAAATGGTTCTAGATGATGACGGGCTCTCTGTACGTCTGGCGGGGGGACAGAATAATCTCCTAGCATAACAGGGGCTGTAGAGCTGAAAGAAAGAAAACCCTCTTTCGACGCTTCGTTGCTTGGTTTATCCCGGGGATCACGCCAGAGCCCCTATAGAGCAATCGTGCCCTTAAGTACGCCCCCGTCCATACAGCAATGGCAACAGGGTGCTTCGGGGTTTGGGGAGCCAACGATCCCAGAATTGCACCAGTGATCCCGATTGCTCCTACGGCGCCCTTCGGGCTGCGATCGCGTGCGAAACGCGATCATTATTGCTCACCGAGCGAACCCGCCGAAGAAGAAAAGGCGCCCCATTTTCCATCACCTGCGCGAACGACCGGGGCATGAAACATTATCCCGCCCACTTGCAGTCGTTGCATTCGCGATGTTCTCGAAACGATCGCAGTACAGTCAACCGTGGTATGGGTGGAAGGTGATCGTAGGGAAACCGCTAAATTACACTCGCTTCCTCAAGGCGATGGCTCCGCTGGATGCACTCTTCTCTGCACTAGAACGCAGCCGGGGGTCTACTCCTTCGGCTCGCGGGATGAAGCGTTTGGAGCCACCAGGAGTTGAAAAAGCCCCCCGTAGGTCTAGGCCTTACCTGGCTCCAGCACGTCGAAGGGCGTTGGTGGGCCCAATCAAGTCGCAGCCAATCAACCCCACGCCAACGATTGCGCCCGGCTGACCCATATTCTCGGCGCGGGTCTCCTGTTGTCTAGGCCGGGCTGTGTTGAGACGGCATAGTCTCCGGAGATCCCCGGTCGGGGCGAACAAGGTTACACTCCGGTTGAGGGTTGAAATGTGGAGCACAACTGCCATTGCCATGTCGGGTGGTTTTTTTTCCCTCCCGAGCTCAATGTGCAGCTGCACGGAAAATGGCACACATCATTTATTGCTATAATATCTCGCCAACCTCGTCAGCGGAGTTCAGGCGCGCTCGCGGTATCGCCTTCAAAGCTGCTGGAATGTGTGATATGTCCCGCCGGCTTTATCTTCCCTTTTGTTCCGCGTGCTCCAGTTTTGTAAGCGATAGGTTGGCGGCGGCATCACATCGATTGCAGGAACATGGGGCATCCGATTTGCCGGTCGTAAATCATAGCCACGGACGTTTTGTGGTGCCCGGTAAAGTATGTCATTTGCGAAACAGATACCAGACCGTCCCAACTACTGGACTAGGACGGACGGTGGAGGTTACGTCTGCGGAGTTAAGTATAGTCCTCGCATGCCGCAGAGGTAGTTTTCGATCGGGTAGTCGCAGTACGTGAGCCAGGAAAGGTCTCACGTGTGAAGGACATTTGTGGAAATGTGCACGTTGATCTACGAAGGGGTGAAAGTGACAAGACCTCTATACTTTATACTCTGTCCTGCACCGTGTCCGTCAAGAGCTTTAGGCGCACAAAACAAAAGTTTGTGGTTACCGGGAGCAAAAAGGGCGCCGCGGTTAATTAAGCCGACACAACCGACCGGGAGGGAAGAAAATTCCGAACGATGATACCGTTCGGACCTCAATTTTGATCCCACGACGACGGCACTCAAGGCAAGAGCTATTTTTCTGTTTCAAAGTATCTTTAAACCTCCATACATTAGCATACTACATTGAAGTGCGACGGATAAGGAATCGCTAGTTCGTTTTCCAACACCGGCACCTCCTAATGTCTCCATTTGCCATCCGGAATGTCACGTGTTCGGTTGGTGTTGGCTGAAGCCGAAGCAGACCAAACATGGACCGCAGGCAAACGGCAAACGTGGTAAATAGAAACTCATGTACCAGAAGGGGAGAGATGTGCATTTAAATGAACGCCACGCCTGGGGATGGCGTGATCCCCAGAGATGCACGAGCGCTCGATTTGGCATCACTCGAAGGTATTAGGTCCGATACACCGTGCAGAAAAGGGTTCCGGTGTTCCGGTGGAGTGCCCCGCGGTAAATGGTGGCTGGTTGCTATAAGTGGTCGAGGAACGTTTGATGGTCGGGTGGGGGGTCGGCAAGTGGGGCCCATAGTGAGAGTGCATTTTCACGCCATGCCAATTTGCCAACCGCTGCCAGCAACAAGACACGGCGGTGTGCGACTGAATGCTGACAAATGGCCCCGACGTGTGCCACTACATCTGATGGGTCGGTTTCTTTTGTCGCTCCGTAGAGAAGAAGGACATGGAAGAGATTTGGAGTCCAGTGGGAGACGCGGGAAGATCAGATGCAAATCGCCATCCAAAGGGGTTCGATCGTGACCGCACTATGTCATAGAGTTAAGTGAGCTCAGGAAAGTGTTTTGCGCAAGACAGCCGCTAGCCGCTACCAAAGCTGTTGACCTCTCTTAATCCCCCGATAAACGTTGTCTTGCTATGATATGCTGTTTTTAGCACATTTTATTTGACAACTTGCAGCGAAAGTCAATGGAGATCTCAGAGACGTAGTCCATACGCATCTCGCGCACTCGGTGCACACTTTCTTCTCCGACCAGTCAGGTCTAACGCGCCTGATTTGCGTGCCGAGCAGAAGGTCCACCTGCCAGGCCGACAAGATCTATGACCCGCCGGCCGGAGCCATAAATCAACACTAAACGGACGGAGCGGGATGCCGCCATTAACCTCCCAAACGCCGGCAGTCTTTAAACGCCGTGTGGATCTTAAAAGAGGTCTTTAGGGACCGGCCCGGCGTGAAGAGAAAGTGAACGGTTTGGGCCGCGGAAAATGATGATCATCGTCACGATCCGGTCGAGGTCGAGGTTTGCACCGAGGCGTGCTCCTCGCACAGGGGGAAGAGGTCTTAACTACTTCCCGGTTCCACTCCACGCCTCTGGTGGATCTTGCAAACTCTTACTTCCCGCCCGAGGGAGGTCAAATGGTAGGTGAATGATGCAGCAGGTAACGACAACCGGCGGCGGAAATGCGTATCTAACGGAGTGGTACGGTAATGCAAAGCTCGCAAAAAGTGCAATCTGTAGAGCAGCTGGATTAACGAGCAGCAACTCGCCGGTAAGCGGAGACAAACAGGGGAACGATGGTGGGGAAGCGAAAATCCATTTCCTTGACCGAAAATTGATTTCGTCAGACGGAGGCCGAGTTGGAACGATGCGAAGACGCACTCCGCTAAACGAGTTTTTTTTTGTTAATTTCGTACATTGAACGAATGTCGTTGGGTTTTTCGTTTAGCGTCATGTGAACTTCCACCCGGTTGCTGTGGAGCCCTCCATCAAGATAAGATCCCGTGGGACGATTTTCTGGTACGTTCCTATGCGGCGCCACTACTTTTCAGCGTTATGAGAGTTTGCGCATTGGTTTTCCACCGTTCCAGACGTTTTACCTCACGAAGCATCTGGGCGTGTAAGTGGATCGGTTACCGGTAAGCGTTTTCTGGCCATCCCGGGGGCATCGCCTGTGTCCTCCTTTACGGTCCACCACTTGCCGGTCAGCACGAATCATAGGCAAATAGCCCCGTTTTCGGGCCAGAAGCCACTTCATCATGATCATCATTGGCAGCGGCGTGTTCATCGTGATCGTGTTCGGTGGAAGTGGAGCGAGCCGGGAAGCGAAGATCGCCAACCCTGTGTTGCTCTCATCAGCTGGAATCCGAACCAGATCTCCCGCCCGATGCCCATCGCGGAGTGGGCAGACGTAGAGCGTTGAACCAGCCGTAGCAAGTGAACGTAATGTTGCTTAGCTGCTCACCACTTTTTTTACTCGGTAGCTGAAATCTTTTAATGTGCGTTCCGCGGGTGTTTTAATGTTCCGAGCCAAACGCCAAAATGGGGGAGGATAAACGGGAACCACAGCAAAAGGAAAGCGGAGCATCCCGAGCCACCGCGTGCCGATAAGGTAAGCCTGAGGCGAAAGCACGTGCGACTTCGCCGGAATCGGTTTTGTCGAAGGGGGTTTCCTTGGGAGGAAAGATTTGGGGCGAAACGGGCCAGAATGTGTTATGGACAGTTTCACTTAACACCGCCGCGAGAGTTATGGCTCCGTGAGAAGTGGTTTTCTTTTTCTTGTGCTCTATCTTGTATTTTGCAACATATAGTGTGGAGCGCGAACGGAGCTGCGCCTGGCACGAAGGGAATAAATCTTGAAGGCAAATAAAATGTCACTTTGCTATGTGAAAGTGTGTTGAGATGATGGAGTCGTTGGAGTAGGAGAAGCTGTGTGAAAATAAGAACTGGTTAGCAATGATACGTACAGGCTACGAATGGCAGTGGATTGGTTGAAACCTGGATACTTTTTATTTTTATTTCCACATGCAGTTTCAGTGCAGTTTTTATCAACAGAACATTTTACATTTTTCAAACAGTTTGGCCAGTAATATTTTGATTTGGAAAGATTCACCGTTCTAAAGGAAATAATTAAACATTTTGTACATCATACTTCAGAGATATAATCCAATGTTTATATTAAAGTAAACAATGAGAACTGATGAGAAAAAAACTGAGAACTGAGAAAAATGAGAACAATAGATGCTAGCTTTTATAATAAATCAGCGAAACAAACAAAAAAAAAACATTTGTAAAACACAATAGCAACAGGAATTATCCGGTCATATTTCCTACCGTATGAGTGCAATCAAACGATGCCGCCGGAAATATAGGCGCATCAACCAATCCACCTTTATTTCAACGCTCATTTTGTAGGAGATGAGGCAAAATGAATAACACAAAAAATTTTTTTTTTACAACTCTTTATCCTCCGGGCCATCTAATACCCACATCGGGAACGAAAGGGATAATGAAGTTGATAAAATGCTCCCGACAACAGTGCGTTATTAAACGGCGGTTAAAAGGAATTATGTGTCAGATTAAGAGCCGATTAAACGGTTCCCCTCCCGACACAGGCCGTTCCGCCAATCGGACAAATGGGTTGATAGAGCGTGTACGTGGGAAACGCAGGGGGTTTCCGTTTATTTCCGTTAAACGTTTAATAATAAACGTTTATTATTATTAAAAAAAGTATATTTCCACACTGCTTGAAACTTTTTTCTTGCATCCTGTTTCCTCTGGCTTCTGGGTTGAACATTTTGCGCATCTTTCCAATATCCTTTCGCACTCGATAACAGGTACATTGGGATTTCTGCAAACGTATCATTTATCTTCTTTAAGGTTTCGCGAAGAAAGCGAAACAAGGGACAAAATTTAAGACAAAATATAAGCAAAAAAAAAGGCCCGAAGAACGCAAGACCGTTTCTGATATAAACGAAAATGAGAAACAAACCAAAACCAACAAGAAACCAAATAAATAAAAAAAAAGACAGAAATTGATATCATCCAAATAAAGAAAGCAAGCCCAGCCAAGTCAACGGTGTAAAATAAATTAGTAAGAGCGGAAGGAAATCTTTGAAACGATAAAAACAAACGGAATAAAATCAATTCACATGTAAAAGATGTGCAGAAACACCGAGCGTGGGACAAAGACAGGCCAACGTCACGGTAAATGGGAGGCAAGCAACGAAAGGAGAGACGACAAAAAAAAAAAAAATAACCGGCCGAAATCAGAAATGGCGAATTTTCCTTTTTGCTCCACAGATGCATCCTTCCCGGTCGTTAACCTCAATTACATGGTGCAAATTGAGAGGAGATGAAAAATCGGTGAACCCGAATTAAAAATGAACATCCACGACCGGCGAGAGCGGCTCGTAGGGTCAATGGAAGAAAAAGAAAAGAAAAACGCCGCCGTCTCCAATTTAACAAAAAAAAAAAAAAAAAAAAGGAAAAGGGGTTGACCGTCTCGAGAGAGGAAAGAATGATAAAAGAAACATAGGTAGAAAGATCGTAAGAGAGAGAAAGAGGGAGGACGAACGAAGAAGTGAATGAGAACTTCAGAGAAGTTTGGCAAGACACTGCCCGCCGAGACTGTCAGGTTGAGAAAATCCCCTTTCCCAGCGCGAAAACCCGTGTGTCCCAAGGCCCGACGCGAGGTTATGTAATTTGTGCGATGTGCGATAATTTATCTTGTTGCCGGTTGTTGCTTCTTCCACCGCTCCCGTCGTCGCCGTCATCGCTTTTTTCGGACCTGCAGTGGGTTCTGCTGATTCCTTCTCATTACTGTCATTGCGGCTTCTGCGCTGCTGCTGGAAAACGAAGCCCAACGCCAATGTGTTCTCCAACCTCCCCCCCCCCCCCCCCCCCTTCCCCATTTGGCTCGGCTTGGGGTCCCTTCCTGCCAAGTGCCTTCCGGAGGGAAGAAGCCTCCGAGAAAAGAACCGCTGCGAGCGGATCATAGCGACAGCCGGTGATCAATTTACATAACTGTGGCACGCTGTGGTCGACGGTGTTTGCCCGGTGTCGGTTTGGCCCGCGGCCTTCCCAAAGGGCCTTCCCTTGAAGCTGGCGGATTCGAAACGGAGCACTCCTCTGCGCCTGGTTCGGTTTCTGCACCTCGAAGCGATCGTGCGGTTTTCCTCGCCAGACGCAGATTGCCTTAAGGGGGGATGTCACGCCGCGGGACTCTTCTTTCCGATCCCCTTTTCGCTGCATGTACACACGCATACATACCATTCTTTTGCTTGTTCTTTCTCCGTGTCGAAAAAGACTCTCCCCCGGTCTCGGGAAGGGCAAGCAAATTAGCTAATTGATTTAGCTGCTAATGAAGCCCGACCGAACCCGCACTCGCAAGGTGTCGGTGTCGGGTGGCTCGGACCACGCCGGAAGCGTGCGGTGGCGGTGGGTCGAAGAATTTTCCCGTCCAAACTTGCAGATGATGAACGCCTTGGAGCAGCAGGAAAAGGAGGAAAGTTTTCTTCTGGCGCAACCGCCCTTTCGCGTCCCTTTTGTGCTTGCAAACCCGTCGCCGCGCGAGTAACAGTAAATTCGATTCGTGATTCCTTCCAAGACCGGAGCCTTTGCTAGAGTCGCCGCAGAGCAAAGGCAAAGATAATGATCGGGTTCTTCGCCGTGTCCGTGGCTGGGCGGCGCGTGGCAGGGTTAGCGTGCGTGTTGTGCGATTGCGCAACGACAGCGCGTCGGAGCGTTAAATCGGGTCCATGTGATGTAATCCGATGCGCTTGGGGATTCTTTTCTTGTCGCTAGGTTTTTGTTGTTGGTGTTCTTCTCACACGCAGTTTCGCAGTGTTATCACGAGCAAAGGTCGGATTTCGGTGCACGCTTGTATTTGAGATAGAAAAGCCTGAAAAGAGGTTATCCTGGTAGGGCTAGGGCCTTAATCAATATTTCATCTCTATAAGTTGAATTCCGGGCTACTGAAGCAGCTTAATGAATTTACAAAAAAAAAAAAACACAAAATACAGAAACTTGAAATTAACGACTGAGTATGTACTTGACAGCAAATGAATAATTTTGAATAGTTTAATTTTTTTTTAACTCTACCAAATCTTCAAACGACTTCTTAAAATAAAACAGAAAAAAGCTGTTCAACGTCTGATAAGAAGCTTTTATTCCCCATCAAAGTCGGTACTAACTAAGGCGAGTTTTATTTCAAAAGACACTAGCCTATAAATGTTCAAACCATTTCCAGTTCTTAAAAAAAAACATTTTTCATCCATTGAACAGCAAATGCAATGCTAAATGTGTCATTGAACGTGAGGAACAAAAACAATGAACCAGAGGTGCGCTCAACTTACAGTTATTTCGTTGCATATTTTTTGTCAAAGTATATTCTGCTTCGAGGTTTAAAAAAAAACAGATTTCAAGCCCAAACATAACGTGTGCACCTCGGACCATCCATAACAAGGCCCGACTTCATGCTGGACGTAAATCATAATCGATATCTGATGCATCGATCAAACAACCAGTGGCAGTGACCCTTTCATCGTTCTTTCATTTTGATCGGTGAGCAGAACGTGCAGCTTGATCTCTCGTACCTCCTT
This sequence comes from Anopheles atroparvus, assembly GCA_914969975.1. Taxonomy (NCBI): domain Eukaryota; kingdom Metazoa; phylum Arthropoda; class Insecta; order Diptera; family Culicidae; genus Anopheles; species Anopheles atroparvus. Next base: position 30,141,518 of record CAJZCY010000002.1, on the reverse strand, counting down.
TCCAGAATTTAACTGTCAGTGTTTTTTTTTTCATAACTTTTTCCTACAGCTCCTTCTCCTTTTTACTTGCAGCCGATCAATGCAAGATATGGAACCATGCGACAAACGAGAGGTCAGTAGCGTGGGACGGCCGGTTGACGTTCTGCACGATCGCCATCGCCAAGCGTATGATCGAGAGAATGCGGCAAGCCAAGACAAGACAGATTGTCCTGCAATAAATCATCATCTTCTGCGCTGCAATTCTCGCCACCTTCCATGTGTGTCGGATGTTGCTTGTTTTTTGTGGAACGAATTTTTATGTTCTTTTTATTAAATAACAGTCGATACACTTTGACCGACGATCGGTCGATGCCCGCCTGCAGTGTGGTGCAGTTTAATTTAAGGACGTAAAAAGAATGAAAAATCCCGTTCTGTCCACTCCGAACGCGTGACAGCGAAAATCAATTTCGTACATGTAAATAATTGCCCCCATAAGCGAATCCGGTGAGCACAGTTTGATGGGTGGGATGAGGGCTGGAGGAAGGTGGCGTTTGAGCCCAATGGTGGTCATTACCCTGTCGATACGATTCTTAACTGATGGTCGCGCGATTTATTGTGACCGCCAGTGGTGAAAATAGGGTGGAGTCGCCACGGCGGAGAAAAGCTTTTTTTATTTATATTCTTTGGCTCGTCGTTTGGTTCGCCCACGGGGAGGGTGAAAATAATACGTCCCAATAAAGCTTCGAATACCATCATCAGTTTGATCGAGCGGCGTTTTTTGGGGGTAAATCTATATAGTTTAACTCCAACCGATATTTAATTAGCTTAATCAATATTAACCGAAAGCGGCAGCGAAATTGTTTACCATACATAAAAAAAGACCCGAAATGTTTTTTCTTTGATCTTAAAAATCGCGATTTTTTTTGCGGCACTTGCTTTACTTGCGCCGTCCGATTTCCGTTATGTGTGATTCGCATCTCTGGCAGTTTCGGGAACGTATAATTTTCGCATGGTTCACACGGTGATGCGGTGATGATCAGGTGAAAATTGAAAATTACGGCCGATACGTAAACGAACTCTGTAAACGAACTCTCATCTCATCGAACCCTGCATCCTGATCCTGAAAAGTGTGATCATGTCTCACAAAAAATTAATATTAAAGATAAGACCCATTTCAATATTTTTGACATGGTATGCCTTATCTTTTTAATTTAATTTAAACATAATATGAAAAGTTGAAACCATCGTGTCACTATATGAAATTCTTCTATAGAAGGTCTTAGGCTAAGTGAGTTTTATTTTCCTTCCTGCACGTTTTCAACGGCTTGCGGAGCGCTTGTTTTTGGTACTCAAGGGTCCCACCGATTAACGCCTGAAAAGTCACGCTTTCTTGTTGCGACGACAGGCCAAAGCTGTAGGCAAAATGTAAGCTTTTAGCCTTGCCTGCACGGTGTTTTGAAATGCATTGGGATTCGTTTACAAAGGGGCGAAAGTGGAGCATTCATTCAGCGAAAATGCTTTAAAAAATTAACCATAGGTTGTTGTACATCACAGCAGAAAGAGCACTCTTTCGAAAAATGTCCATTTTATGTAGCATTAGCATTTGATTAGCATAAGCAAGAAAGTGTTTTCCCAAGGCATAATTTGATCATTCGCAAATCGCGAGAATTTGCACACCTTAAGGGACACATTAGGCTGTTTAGTCGTGCTTTGAACGGATGGAGATCTGCGGTTTGCATCCGAATTCGCAAGCCAAATAAATCACCTCCCCGGCGCTGCTCCACCATTCATTTGGCGGGGTGATAAAATGATTAATTATACGACAACCATCAACATTGGCGTCCCGGCCTTCGTAGTCCACGGGTTGCTGAGTTCGTCTTCTGCTCGCGCTGGCTTGATGGCTACATTTTGGGGCTGCTTCGGGTTCGCTGGGCAATTTCGGCATCAACCGAGCTTCCCTACGTTTCGAGCAATCTGCCAGGCTTCTCACCTTCTAACAGCAAGAAAAACAGTCTATCATTTGGAAACCGGCGAAAGTGGTTAGGGTTCGTGGTTTCAATCTAATCCTTCGCCGGTTTCGCACCGCCATAAACCCCCCCGGGAGCATTGTGCCGATCGATGGATGGCAGCACATACGAACCTGCAGAGAGGGGAGAGAAGAAAACCACAAAAAGACAAATTAATAAATCGTTCTACAACATCGTGGAATTTCGCTGTAAAACAAATGACAATGCTAACGAACGGATGATTGGCGGTAAAAAGAGGAACACGCAAGGCCGTAAATGTTTTCCCGTTGTTTACCCAAAGGGTTTTAATTTGCGAAAGATAATAAAAACGTCGAATGAAAACACAGCTTCACAGTCATAGAAAATAAAAGAAGAAAAAATGGAAAATAATGTAGCAAAACAGCAAAACGAAACAGCATACCAAAGCAAAGGATGCGCGACCATAACGTCGCAACATAAAATATCATAAAAAGATGATTATATTTGGGCAGTAAAAACGTTTTTGATAAGTGTTTTTGCCCCGCGCTACCAAATTGTGGAAATCTTGGTTTTGCAATGGTTCTTTCCTCTCTTAATGCAGACCCTTTACTCCTTCTGGACCGATGCCAAAGTGGAATCGGTTTGTCAAGGTTTCCCCACGTCGCTCGGTTCGCTTCGACGCTGCGTGCTATGATTTATGGTGCGCGTTCTGTAATGGTATGCTGTGTTTTGACCTCTCCGTTGTTTTTTTTCACCCATTTTCCTTTTGGCAACTCGTGAATAAAGAAAAGTGAAGTAAAGTTTGGACATGCGCGGACGCCGATGACCTTTTGCAAGTCGGCACGGAAGCACGCTCTGATATCCAACAAAACCTGCCATATTTATCCTGGGGAAACCGCGTGTTTGTTGTTGCAACCGGTGGATTGTACCAAAATAATTGCACTCCGTCCGGTAACGGTCGTTCGGACGCGTTTGTTAAACATGCCCGAGCAGGTCTGGGGTGAGACGGTGAGCCGTAAAAACGCTACACCCAGCGCACGCGGTTCCCATTAGTTCCGTCGTTGCATTGATGCATGGGACGGCAGCCGAGATGTTCCCGTCGGCAGTGTTTCGGTTCTCCTCGGGCCTAATTAAGATCGCCGTGGTCGTGCTCATGGTACACCAGGGATTAGTGAGGGTGGATGCAGTCGCACAGGTGGATCATTGGTACCAACCCATAGGTGGGCAGTTTCCAAGTGAGTTCACGTACGAGCTTTGCAAGCTGGACAATCCCTGTGAACCGAGTTATTTGTGTGACTTTTATGTGTGTGACGAAAAGGAAAGGAACGAGCTAAAGGACCAGAAGGGCAACACCGGATCACATGAGGTGGAATATCATGATACCGGTGCCGAGAAGACATCGACAGCGAAATACCCCGATTATACGCCATCGTCCACCACCAATGAAACAACCGATGTGTTAACCACTGAATCAAAATCCACAACCGCTTCGAAGACAATGATCACTACCACCCGAAAACCGAAAAAGAGGCCTGGTTCGAAACGTAAGAACGGTTATAAAAGCAAAGATGATTCGAAAAAGAAGGACAATGCAAGTGGGTGCGAATGCGACCAAACGGATGGTTCGAAAAAGAAAGACAATGCAAGTGGGTGCGAATGCGACCAGACGGATAGTTCGAAAAAGAAGGACAATGCAAGTGGGTGCGAATGCGACCCGACAGATAGTTCGAAAAAGAAGGACAATGCAAGTGGGTGCGAATGCGATCCGAAAGATAGTTGGGAAGAGGAGAGCGTGTCGAAAATGAAGGAAAATTCAAAGGAGAAGAATAGTTCGGAAGAGAAGGAAGTTTCGCAAAAGAAAGACATCTACACACGTCTCTACTGCAAGTTGGCTAAACTAAAGGACCCTTATAAGTGCAGGACTAAAAGGCCATGTACTAGAACGAGCAGTACAACTTCAACGATGACACCCGATACTACGACGACGAAATCAGAGACTACCACTTCTACGATGACCTCAACAACGACATCGGGGACTTCGACTGTATCTTCGCATATCTCGACGACGACTCCGGAGATTTCCACGACAACAATAGCCACAACAACGACTCCAGCGGCTTCCACGACTATGATGAGCTCAACGACAACATTGGAAACTTCGACTTCAACACCAGAGACATCCACGACTGCAATGGCTTCAACGACGACACTGGAGACATCGACAATTGCAATCACCACCACGAGTACACTGGAAACTTGCACGTGTCCTGCTTCAACGCCGACAACATCCACGACGACTAGCACTCCTCTGTATGACCCCGGCGTAAAGTACTGGCATCCTGGAACAGCCCGGCACCTGACCCGCCTTATAAACAGTGGACGTGCCCCGGAAGAGGTCTACCGGCTGCTGGAGAACCACCTGTCGCCGCTAGCCAGGTTTGGCAGGAAGTTGACGCCCGGTGCGTCGAAACGAGAGCTGGCCGTACCGTCTGATATCGGCGCTGCCCGGAAGTACCAGTTGCTGCAGGCCCTCGAGTGCCAGCGGCGTCCCTGGTCGCGGCGGTGTCGAATCGCTGCTCGAGCTGCTGCGAAGAACACGCTCTAGGTGTAGCGTAGTTCAGGTGGAGCTTCGCGCGGGTTCCACCTCCGGGTGCCATCGGGAGTCGTAGGCTATAAGTGTGCCTTGCAGTCGTGCGGACTGCCCTTTAATCGTAGCAAAGCTATCACTAGACATGTAATAAAGATTAAGTAACGCTATTTTGCCCATGTCCCCTGGGAGATGATGGATCGCGTTGAACTGATGACGATTGTATAGTGTTGTGAAATCGCCCATCGTCCATTTCGTTAGCATCGTTCGCCATAAGAAAATGTCTAGCACGCAGCGGGATTAATCAAACGAAGGTAAAATGATGGGGTTGTTTTTTTGCGAGTCTTCCATCGGGCACTCGGTGGGATCATGTTGTTGTTTTTTTCACATCCAGTGAACACACGACAACGAAGAACCACACTGGGTTCGATGTTATTAGCATAAATGACGCCAACGGTAGACCTGATAGGCGCTACCGGGACTTCGTACGGGATGTGCGGCACAAGAATCATCGACACAGCATCCCGCACAGAAGCACAGGCTGGATTCCGAACCTACCAAACCAAACCCTTGGAAGCTGCTCAATCGCCCCCGGGTCGCCGTTTTGCTAATGAAGGTGTCTTACGATGGCGATAACGATTGCCGGACAGAACTTTCTTTACGAAGCGCAGGATACGGATGCCGCCACACACTTTCCCCGCGGGGTGATTCTTCGTCGCGGACACGATCGTTGCCCGTGATACCCTGCCCTATTAGTGTGGTTACGTGAGCTGAAGTAGCTAGCGCTGTTCGGCCGGGATGTAAGATTTATTGACTGATGAGATTATGCTTAGATTTTTTCACCCAATTCCAAGAACAAACAAGAACTAGGCTGAGGTGGAGGAAGTGGATGGAGAGGGAGAGAGAGGGAATTAACGATCAGCATACCACCAACGATGCTGCGTCGATCAGGCTCATCAGCGACGAGCAGGCCGGCTAATCCAACGGGACCCATTCGAGCCCCTTTGCAATGTAGCAAAAAAGTGCAGAACGGAATCTTCGATCCATCCTCTCCGGTTTCGGTTCTTCTGTCCGCAAACGGCAGCAGAGTTCCCCCGACTGTTGTTTGAAGTGAATCAATATTTGTCGGACAAATTAGCCGAACAACTACCGACCGGGTAACAGTTCTTTGTTGCCCGTTCTTGAACGCCCTTCCGAACCTCGTGGGAAATCTATTTGAAGCTTTTTTTCCAAGCTGCATCCGATGGTAAAGCCTTTCTAATGACCGTTGTTCGAGGAGAGTTTTTTTTTATAACGCCACTGTAGTGAAGATGATACCCCAGGCTAGGCCCTTTTGACCTTTACTTTCTTTCCGTTTTGCACAACGCTTCTCACCCGTTCCTTTTTTCTTCGCAAAGTGCATCCAAATTGCGACACCACAATGTAACACTAGAGGTGTGAATGTGCAGAATCGGCCGTAAAACTTGGCTGGAGCTTAGACGCGCCTATGACGCGCCGTAGAAGTTTTGTGGTGAAACCACCGAGCAACGCCACCCACTCTCGAAGCCGATGCGATGTCGTGGTTGATATTCTTCTGCAATACCGTGCTGAGGTTATAAATGTTTCACCACCCGAAGATTTATCTCTCGCCGAGGTTTAATTGCAAGCTGTGTCATAAATTAGAGCAACGGTGCATCCCAACGGCCCGACCGGTTTTCCGACCGATGGATGGTGTTGCGGAGCGGACAGTGCCCGGGCGGCGCTTGGCTTTGTGGACGACCCAGTCGCAGCATTAAACTCAATCCTCAGCTTCTTCGACACATTTTACACTTCCAACGCCACTCGCACGGTTCGTCCCCGGGGCCAATCTATCCGCTGTCAACAATTTGCACCGCAACGGAGTCGAAACCCAAAACGCAATCGGAAACGGATGTGATCCGTGAGCGCCCTAATGTAGGCAGAAGCGGTCAGATGAGAACTTTCGCACAGCAAACGATTTGTTAGGCACAATACCGGGGATGGTCGATCCGTCCGTCGGTCAGCGACACCGGCTGGTTCGGCCGGGACACATCCGGTACTTCCGGTAGCATCGTACTCGACCCACCCCCGACCCCCCTACAATTGATTCCAGCAGCACACGGTTCAGTGCTGTGGAAAGATGATGATAATTAATTTAGAACGCAGGCATGCGCTTGTTCCTTCAAACAGTCCAGATGGGGGAAGGAGAAGACACGCTTCGGGTTGGGCCTGCGGGACGAGAACGATCCCAGTTTCAAGCTCTTCCCACACACATTGTCGCTGCGTATGGAAAGTTTATTCCACCCGTTGTCTATTTTCCGTAACATTAGATAATCATTTACAATTTTGAAGTGCACTCAACCGTACCGTGAGTAAGAGGAGGTTGAATAAGGAGAAACAGTTTCTTCATATTGATTGTACAGATTTTTGTTAAGCAAGTAATTTCAGGTTTGCCAGTAAAGAAGAAACAGGTTTCGATTTACTGGTGACGTTCAGATGATTTTTAAATCTAAACAAATATTACAACTTGAGTTCATAATTAATTGAAATCAATCTCTTGACCTACAAATTGAAATAGAACGTTATTCAATTTAAACATCATTTCAAACATTTAATCTCCTTCTTCCTCCACTGTTACCGACTAAAGCTGGTCTAAAGCATCCATTTGTGCCACGTGCGTTTCGAGACGCTGATCCCGATGATACATTCTATTAGCGCTTGCATTAACTGAATTCTCCCGTATATGGTGCACGGGTTATCAAAATGCATTATTCCTGCACAAAGTCCCGTTCCCGTTACCGTTTCGGGATTCGGGAATTGCTGTTCTTCATCCGTTTGATATGCACCGCTGTGGATTGAAAACTACCAAAAATGGTGCCTCGCTGAGAGATGAGTTTAAGCACCGAAGAACATTCTCTTGCCAAGGTGACGAACGTAGGCCCAAACCGTCGTCGCGCCACAACCATCCATTAGCTCGGGTGTTGTGGGGAGGGGGGGAGTGTTTCCATTTTGTCTTGCGTCATGCTAATTAATGACGGGCAGACGCCCCCAATCGAATGTATGCTCTTCTTCTAGGGCATACAGTTTGCATTCCTGTTTCATGTTCCCTTCACGATGGAAACATTTTATCGATGCAGGAGACCATCAGGAGCTTCCAAAAGTCTGTTATATTTTGAATCTATCAACGAAATCTCTTCCAGGTGGCAATGCATAATCCGGCATGGTCAAACGGTGTATGCATCATCCATTCAGTTGAGATTGAAGAAGATCTAGAAGCACTTCAAGTTTCGGTGATCATTACAAAGCTCAGAACGATAGATCAGAGTAACAATTTAAAAAAATCGATCGAAGGCTGAACAAGCGCTTCTTGTGCTCGAGGAGAAACTTACTAGAAGGAGGGAGAATTAGGGCAGTTGGAAAATGGAAAATTTAAATTTATGATAATTTCAGTTAGAAACATGTTCACGGTTTTTTTCTATCTTCTTCGACTGTGTTCGTTTTGTTTTCGATCGGTTTGCCCGGCTCGATCACCTTCGGCCCATTCACAGCTCTTCTTCCAGGCATTTTCTGTGTTTAGGGAATGAAGATTTCTTAACATCAACCTTTTCCCGCACAAACCGCAGCGAGAGGTGATCGACTGAGCTGATGCTATTCCGACTCGACGCCTGGCTTCTAAAATGGATAGAGCTTAGTCAAACGATATCAGCTTAATTGGTTCTAGCTCCCTTTTATTGGGGCGATTATTATTTCCATCAACGGACGGTATGCAGGATGATCAGATTGGGCTAGACTGAAGAATGCAAAGAACGAAATTGCTGGAGGCTTGATTTTCCTAGCGCCTGGATTACAGCGAGGGATAAACATTTCAGCACCAAATTGAATGGAATGGCATTCTCTTCGTGTCGTCTCTTATTGCTTTTCTACCATGATAAAGATAGAATAATCTTACTCAATTTTGCACTATTCCTTCATCACTTTAATCTCTGGAAGCACACGATCGTCATCAAAAATGTCAATGCCATGCAATAGTGTTGGTGAATGGTTTTGGTAAAATGCCATGCAATGATTTTGGTAAAAAATATGATAAATGAATTCATTCGGCAACAATTCGTAAACTGCTCGAAACTTCATACGAATCGATGTCAGCTGGAATCATTTTTTTGGCCTGTTGAGATGAGCAAAAATAAGGCCCGAATATGGGGAAGAAAATGGAATTGGGTGGCAACAGAGAAAAAGATTAGACCGATACGGGCAAAAGCGGAGCCGTTAATATTGATTTTGAAGATTAGTTTTCGAACGTTCGCCTTCATCGATTTCCAATGCAAATCCACCGGCAGCCTGATCTTCACTCTGGAAGTGTCGTCGGATCCTTATGGTTGTTCATGGCACAGTCTCCGCTATGTCAGGTCACGTCGGAAGCCGCGAAACGACAACACTCTGCTCCAACGGAACGGCTGCAGGCAGCGGAAGCCACGAAGCTCAATCAACCGGAGTTCTCGGGCGGAGAGGATGCAAACCTGCGGTCAGAATTTTCGCAGGCTCTGTCACCCACCGCGGGCGCATCTCGGGTTGAGCTTTTCTATTTCGGTAGCTCTTCGCGCTTCTCCTTGGCCCGCCTTCTCGCCCGCTCCCTGAGTGGTACTGCTGCGTTTACAGTTATAATTGTCCGTGGAGCATTCGTCTGGCGAGGCTTCTTTGGCGGCGCTCCTTCGGTTGGGTTTTCGTTCTTTCGCGCGAGCTCAGCCTTTTTTTGTGGGTTAAAAGGTTTCCCGTGAACAGCCGTGCCGCCGGCCACCTTCACCGGAGAGAAAGCATCTTGTTCTCTACTCTCCTCGCTGTCCTCTATTCTTCGACCGATCATGTCGTGGTTTTTCTTTGTTCTAACCAGAACTCTTCGAGCGCCTCGCAAGAGCCTTCTGGTAAATTGACCATTTCCCGCCCCCCCAGTGATGGTCAAACACGTTGCTTGTGAGGCGTGGGGTGTGGTAAGTGCGCTTGCCCCCGAAACTGCTTGGGAGAACGAATTTGTTGCATGTTGTTTCGTTCTCCTCCTATGCGCCATTTGGTGGCAATTATGGTTACATTATAAGAATCGTTTACGGAAGCATTGCAGGCCACACGATCGAGCATCGATTGTGGTCCACCTTCCGTGGGCTCGGCCGTCGTTCTTACGGTGGGAGGAAACGTACCTCCAGAGCAGTTGCTGCGTCTCAAGCACAGAGCGGGAAAGTACAGTTTCAGCCGGTCGCTATACGGTACCGTTTCTTTCGCCCGGCCTTGTCCTGTGTGGCTTTTGAACAGAGTCATCAAACAACAATTATTCGGCCAGACGATCTTCATCGGTACCGTTGCTGCAGCTTCTTCTGCGATTTTCAGAATTACGAGCGTCGCTTCCAATCGCCGGTTGTGACTGTTCGACGTCACCGTTTGGTAATTTTCAAACGACATAATTGACAATGGCCGTTCGGTTTGGCTCGTCTGTGTGTTTGTTCACTCGTCAAATTGAGCCATCCACATCAGGATCATCAAGAGCTTCGTATTTAACCGATGCTAGCGATTGCGTGTTTGCGAAGAACATCATTTTTCTTGCAGCAATTTCATAATCAAAAGCCGTTACCCAAATTCAAGTACAGCTCGAGCGGCTTCTTTCCATTTGGTTGATTCTGATGCGCATCTTAAACGCCGCATTCAAAAACTTAAATATTTTTGCTGACTAATCGATTTAGCTATAAATGCAGGCAGGAGGACAGAATTTTCATTGGTCATTATTGTTTTTTGGATAGTTAGTGAAATCTAAATATCAACGATTTCAAAACTGTAATAATTAATCATTTATAGCTAGATGAGATTCAAGGAAGCAACTCTGAGCTCCATTTCTTGCTGGGGTTGGTATGAATAATTATCCAACATTTACTCTCAGCTCAGATGCGTATATTCTGCTGAAGATATCATTGAATAAGGGTAGGGAAATTCTGCCCCGGCACCACCACGCTGGTGTTGCTGCGGCGTTGCAAAATTGCAGATGAAAGTGCGGCCCAAAAATGTGTGCATTTGGCGCGGACGAAGGCTATGGCATGTGTTTCCCGCCGCCCTACGACTTCTTGTAGCGCCCGGGCAGCACGTTGCGTAAAATGCCGTGGCAACCGCAAATACTTCACTTGCCATAGTGCCGCGCGTTTTCCGGTTAATCGTTTCGATTTCACTGAGCAACACATAATTTTGAAGAAGTTTAATTAATTTCGCTCACGCGCTCGCCTGGGATGAAGCTGTGGCGGCAGGGTTTGGAATGCGTTCAACGTTTCAACGCCGTCGGTATGTGTAGTGTTGTGCCGGCCGGCCGGGTGCGTCATTCTCCACCGTTAAAACTTCCCCGGGGGAGCTGATCTTGGGGTAGAGGTGTGCAGCGTGCTATAAACAGAACTTTTACTGCCGCTGCTGACGGTTTCTGCATCGCGTCCGGGAACTTTGGGCTGCGAGCAAATGAGACGGATTGTAGCGTACCAAACCTCCCACATTCCATTGGCTCATTTCAGTTCAATTTTCACCGCATACGTACTCACACTTACGTTTGCGGTGTGCTTGTGGCGCCCGCAATGGAGCCCGATTTCTTTTTCCACCTATTTTTGCATGCGTTCCACCGAAAGGCTTGGTAGAACTACTCCTTGGATGTGGGTTGCTTCCGTGTGAGAATGCATGTGCAGCCGTGACGCGAGCATTTGTTGAAATTGATCTGAACGAGATGGGTGAGCTTTCCAGTAGGAGCTTTACAAGTAGGGCAGAGTTCCACACGCTGCAAGGGGGATGCATTTCAGTTAGTACGAAGAATTGCGTTCGCGCCCCAATGGCTTTGCCAATCTAAAGTTGCCCAGAAGACAATTAAAAGTTTGCCCAGCGGAAAAACGATTTCTCGACTTCGGTTCGTTGAAGAGCCGGGAAAGGCAAGTAAAGCGTTGGAGGGAGTTGGTAAGGCAAGCAGCATTACAAATAGATTTAAATCGCTTTCAAGGGACTTGCAGTACAGGATGGTTAATAGATTTTTATGTTTGCCATCCGTCTTCCATAATTCCTAAGGGGCTTGAAAATGTATATTTCTTCTTAAAAAATCTTCTTAATATGCGCTTTGAAAAAGTGTTGCAAATTGAAGCTCATAGTTAAGAGGTCAAATGATTTTTGCTTTGTTTCCTTTTAAAGGTAGGGATTGAATTTTGAAATCACTTTAAATAATAAAAATGAGTGTAACGATAACGTTTCCAGGTAAAAATTTGGATTAAAAATATCCTATTATTTCACTTCTTATTTCATAATTGATGCTCCACGCAAATAAATAGTCCAATTCCCAGTCGATGGACCGAATTCATGCGGCTCTTGATTTCGATCACCATTCCCGATTTCATTCGTGCTGTTTCTTCCTCCTCTTTTGTTCTTTTTCGATAAGTCTTTCCCCTCGGAGCAACCGCGGAAAACGTGAGCTGCCGGAAAAGGTTCAGTGAACGCGCGGGGTGAGCACTTCCCCCGACGGCGTTGACCTCCGCGATCGAGCGCCAGGTTTTCGCCCACCGGACAGATCTTTAATTAAATTCATTCAATCCTCGTCTGGCGTTTTGTTTTTTTTTTGTTTCATGAAGCTTTTTAGCATTCTTCTTGCTTGGTGCGTAGACGTGATCGTATTTTTTTTTCACAAGCCCGCTGTTCTTGCAGGAGGGGCAAAATCGGAAACAGGAACGAACTCTTTTGCACCCTCGATCAGCTGTGTAGCTGTAGAATCAAAGCTGTTGCATCTTACTGCGGGCCAAACTCAAAAAGGGACCACTTCCACATACTCCTTGTCCCGCTTTCAGCCAAAATCTGCAGCCCAACGTGGCGATGATTGGACAATATCGTGGGATTACGGGGCCGCTTTTGACGCAACCCGCCCGTCGGAACCGGTTCGTTGCGGTTTGGTGTCTCACTTTCGATCCGGTCACTTCTCACTTCCCATTCATCTTCGCAGTGTCTTCTTCGGGCCGATAGAGAAACAATAGGCAGTGTTATGAAACAGTCAAAAATAACGAAATCATAATGAAGGTTTTCACTGTCTAAGGAAGATCCATAGACTCTGGAGCCGGTAGAAAAGAAACAACGATGGGGACAGAAACGATCTCGAACCGTCTGTGAGCCAGACGACGCTGGTGATGATGATGATCTCGGTCCTCGATTGCATCGTGAAGGGGTCCGGCCTGATGGAATGGTGTAATAATAGTAGTTTATCCCTTGCGCCAGGGCGTAAAACAAGACATCACGACGTGACTCCCACCGTGACCATTACTGACGTCCCTTTGGACATTTGCTGCGTTGGCAAATGTTTGCTCAAAGATCAATTTAACATCAGTTTTAATTGCCAGTCTTCGGTGTTTACCGTGGAAGGGGTTGGGTTGACTGGGGAGATTCTCGGTTCTTCCGTGCCAAGAAGGACAAGCGATTGTGCAGCACTCATCCTGCCTGGACGCTGGATCTGATTGGATATCATTTTTATGATTTGTTGTACCGCAACATGCATTCTGATGAGCGGATACTTGCACGAAGTTTGTATCCCCTTGGGCCCATTTATTCTCTCCTTTATCGCTCAACGCTTTTCATCTTTTATTTTCCACCTACCAAGCTTCCTACTGTCGTTGTCGACCAGTTGAAGTTAATTAGCCTTTCACGCTCGTTGTCATTTGCCCGCCGGTTGGATTCTTGCGCATCGCGCATGTTTACCTACGGAAGGGGTTTGTTTTGAGTAGCGACAGCAGAGAGGCTCTGCTGTGGCGACAGCATTGTCTATTAGTCTGCCGTCTGCGCCAACGTGTGCTGCAGGTTTGCAAGCAGTCATCCCACGGGTTGAGGTGAAACAGCTGGGCAGCTCGTTTGTTCCGTCTCAAATGGTTGTGATGGAGCTATTTCAGATAATAGCAATACACTCGCCCATTTGCTTTGCTAAGTGGTGTTAACAGGTCCTAGGTAAGATGCAGGCTGCCGTGCAATTGCTCAAATTGCGCAGAAGATTTCGCAGGGGAAGGATCTCTGCAGCGTTGGCAATCCAAAGTTACGCTTTACAGGCCGCTCGTTTGGCAAATTCATGGACTATATAATTTACACCTGAAAACCCGTCCACCGCTTCCAGCCGGTCTCGACGTTTCGTGCGGACTGGTTCTCGCATGGAACATGGTGGACCATTTTCGAGAGGCTCCGAGTAGCAGGGAGAACCTTCCGGGCTAGGGCTGGGTGCGGAGTTAGTGTAACCGGCAATGCCCAGCCAAGGTTGTTTAATAATTTTCACTCCAGTCGGTTTGTGAAAGTGTTGTTCCGTGTCCCGTTCGGGTAATTTTTATGGCTAGCTTGCATGTCAAGGCGCGCCCGGAGGTAACTGAACCCATTGCGGTTGGCCGTTTTCTTTTATTTTTCTCCACCTCTGAGAACGATCCGAAAGCGTGTGACGGTACGGGAACATGGGTTGAGGAGATAGTCTAGCTCGACGGGAGATTCGCTGCGACTGCTGCTAGAAAGCTCGTTCTTGAATGGAGGGCAAAGCAAACATGAATTACGTGCAGGAGCGCTCGGCGGTCTGGTCTGTATTTTATCCGGTGCGTGCATGCCAGCGCTGCTGCGCGTCTCCATATATGGACGGCCTGACCTTCGCAAGCCTCTGTAGGCTCCTGGGCGGAACGATGCGCAACGCTGGTGGTTCATTTTCGCACGCACGGCTCAAACCTGATGGTCACTCGGAACGCAAGGGCGTTTCTTCCATTTTAATAGGTAGAACTCAATGGATCCACGCTTTCTCCAATATTAAACATGACCAATTTTTGCCATCGATCCCAACGACATTGTAGTTTATTATCGATCTTTAACCTTAATAACAGACCGGCGACCCTTAGGAGCGAGAGTGTAAAATATGTGTTCAATATCGATAAAATTAATTCCCTGCCTGAATGATTCGCCTGAGCGATGCTGGACAAAACACAAGAAATAAAATGAAAAATGGTGCCAACCTTCTTTGCTGGCGTCTCCTGTGTGGGAAGTTTCTTTGTAGGTTAATCGAGTTATAATCGCACGAATCAATCAATGCACCGAGCTGAGCTTTTCCCTAACCCTACCGAAGCCGCTGCAGCCAGGTTGGTTGCCAAACGAAAGGATGGGAACTACAAATGGAGCACTGATTAAATTATTTTTTTTCCCAAACAGCAGCCATCGCTCAAATGTTGCCGTACGTTCTTGGTGGAAGAATCAATTTTCGTAAGCTGCCTCAAAAGCGCATTATGGAGGCTCTACAGTGAATCCAATCGAACGGTGAAACTGGGTCAGATACGGGTCCGCTCGGAGGCCTCTGCGTGTCTGATTGCTGATCATCGACACGCAACTTCCACGTCGCCGCCAGGTCAACGAAAGCCAAATGACCTTTACAGATCCAGTGTGTTTTAATAGTTATTTCCTGGGGAATATTGTTGCTGTTATGTTTAAATTTAGTGCTGGAGTAGATGTAAGCAAAGCTGGAATCGATATTTCAAAAATATTGCTCTCCTCCTCACTGGAGTGGCCCACCGGTTTACTTATGAACACCCTAGACAAGATAATTGGCACCGTAGGGTTCGTTTCTTCCGAACTGTTGGAGTCTTTCGATTTTCATTTTAGATTGTTCCATTCGCCGGATCTAGAACCATCGTTTTACATTAATTTTTAAAAGGTTTCGACTGTCGACGTCGATCCGTGCCGTATAATTTACTCAGAAATGAATGAAAGAAGCTACGAATTAAAAACATCCAGGCTGGAGCTAGCCAGCATTGATCACGACCGTCCATTGGCTCGGGTGTTGCTTCATTCCGTTTTGCTTCTTAAATTATTTCATTCTAGCTACCACTCCCTGTCGGTCGAAACTTGCGTCAGACGAGACAAGAATCGGAAGTGCCGATAATGATCGTATCGCGTTGCAGAGGGAAGAGATGCGCCAAGGAAGAGGAAAAACTGCGATCTATTTTCCGAAATCTGGTGTACCGAAGTGAATTGTTGCTGTAAAATTGCTGACCACAGTGCACTGGTAGCAAAAAGATCAGCGTTGGGCGAGGCAAAAAAGAAAAATAGTTATTTGGGGGTTCTGAAAAATTGCGGCATAAAGAAAACGATTTGTGTAAATGGCGCGCAAACGGGGGCTCGGTATCGTTTGTTCTTTTGCCGTCCATGAGGTGGGCAGAAGTTTTTCTCGCATCTATGGTTTGTTATATACTCTTACACCGACCGAACACGTGTTCCCAATTATCTTGTTATTCCGAGCACGAACTAGCCGCGAGGAGCCCAAGTTAGCCACCGCTAGATAAATCGCATTGCTTTATGTTATTTAGAGCTCCTTCTTCGGTCGATTGTCGGTGAGGGATGAAGTACAACAGAGGGATGAAGTAAAGTATTACTAAAATCACTTAACGATTACGATCTTTACTGATCTTTATTCAATTGCAAAAATGTGCCAGTGGTGGAGAGAGGTTGAAAAATAATCAACCCCAGCACAACGCTAGATCGATCGTTCTGCTTGCGTCACTTATGCGCGTCTTTGATGTACAGCGCAGGGAGGGAAAAGCTCTTTGATCGGTCTCCTTAATGAAACTAACTCTTTTAATAAAATCATTTACAGTCTATGATGAAACTACGGCGGATCATGAAAATGAAACACACGACGGACAGGCGAAGGATCTTGGATACGTCTGCTTCGAACGAGCCTGGATTTCCTTTCCTCCATCCAGCTACTATGACTGTGTGTGTGTTATGTGACCTGGCGGAATTAGCCTGAGCGGATCTCAGATTGGCTCGACAAATGATCGGGTTTGTACCCCGTAACCCAATTAGGGGGTTCGCCAGTGAGCTAATGAGAAACTACCGATCACCGAAGGTACCCCAAGCTCGTTCAAGGCTCAGACCTGCTGAACAAAAACAGGTCCTGATGCGGTGGAAGCAGTGGCAAGAAGAAGCTTAATGGTGCGATCTTGTTGAAAAGGGGGAAACGGATTATTGAGTGAGGATTCAGATACGACCCCCCCCCCCTACCCTCCCGAAAGGATAGGCTCGACGTACAACATCGCATTCCTATAAATCAAAACACATTTGCATCGGAACACGACACGGTGCTGATGTCGGTATCTCTTGAACCTTGCCAGCTGGAAATGGGATTTTGCTGCTCCACCAGGCAACTCAAGCCAGTGTGCGACGAGCAGATGGAAAATCAGGAGTGGTGCAAAGTTTGTAGAATGCTAAGGAGAACCGGTGCTGCTGCAATGCTAAGGAGAACCGAAGACCCAATGACTGGGAAAGAATACTGCATAAGTTGATCGATGATCAGGTGTCGTTGTGGTAGCCACTCTCTGCACTCACCGTCAAATATCATTAGTCTTAGATCATAGATTGCTTGCCCACTTGCCTACTTCCAAGAACCGGCACCTGGGGGGAAGCCCGTCCATTCCATTTGCGCACGAAACAACAGCACAGCTGATTCCCATCGCGCAACTGCCGCTTCCCACTCAGCGTGCGGCACACACCAAAAGGGATAAAAATTGGCAAACCAGACACGGAATTAGTCTAATGATTAATTGGCGCACGAATCAGCCAGGGAGCGACAGCAGCAACGGCAGCATTTTAACAAGCTGCTCCCATCTCGTGCGCCCGGCAACGGTTGTTAGGGAAATAGGGTGATGATAGGCTTAACTCGGTGCGCCCTGGGGAGATTCTGGAACCAATAGGCGGTGGACTATTTTTAGATTTGGCACGGAACGGAACATCGCTGCCGCTGCCGTGCATCTACACTTTTTGCGCCCTTTTGGCTTGATGGGAAGAAGCTTAAAAGATCCATGTGCTGAAGATCCATGGTGGATGCCAGACCACTAAGTTTGGCGACTTCGGCTCGTCCAGTCATCCAGATCGGCGGCCTCGGAATGGATCGTCGGTCTTGAGCAGATCGCTGCTCGTCGAGCTTTGTGCTTTAATTATGTAACAAGATCCAAAACGCTGATACGCTTTGTAGGTCCAAGGTGCCTGCGGATGGAGTAAGTAGCAAATTGATGGCCCGTCACTTCCGTGAGACCATTTTTCTTTCCCTTATTTACCTTTCTTTCCTGCCAGAACATATGGTGAATTCGTTTGTTGCGAAAAAAAAGCCGCTTGCTGGTGTAAATCCTAAGTAGAGTCGACAAATAATTGCCATGATTTACTATGGCCAAGATCCATTTCCCCTGTTTTTGCACAAGCTATCGTCTTCGATGTTTGCTGACTGGAAAATATTTTCGACTCTCCTCCTCCACCGTCTCTCCGGTTCGTCCTCTGGAAGTTTTGCCAGCCACGACAAAGAATGAGGTATAGAAGAATCCTCCAACTAACGGAATCTACCATGGACCATACTTAGCCGACTCGTCCCAAGAAACCAATTTTACTTTCATACCGTTTGCGCGTGCTTCGTTTTCTTCCACACCCATGATCGCTTGCACACCCATCGGAAAACTGCATCGGAAAGCGAAGAACGCAAATTGAAAAGTATCAAACATCGGCGGCAGCAGGAAATAGCGGAAAAGTGACGTTGGCCGTCAGGAAAAAGGCAGCGGTCTGCCGATCATTAAATAAATTAACTTTCGCTCCGTCTCGCGACACGGATGGGCCCTGTTTTCCCCCACACCCTGCTTTATTTTTTTTGTTCTGCTCGACGTTCGGACTTAGGCGGATGATGGTTTATCCTTATGCAGTTCGCTACCGGATTACCGTTTCGCGGCAATTATTACTGTTAGGTGTGCAGTGACCTGCCGTTCCCAGTCTTCCTACCAGCTGACCGAAACCCAACCGAAACGCCTAAGTCGCCGCCGAACTACCGAATCGCCAACGCATAACGTCAACCCCTAAATAGCGGCAACCGGACGAGCACCGATACGAAAGCAGCCGCAATACGATGACCGCTTATGTCCACTTGGGCGCACACCGACGTACTCCATTTGAACACTGTCAGCAGAAAGTGTCAACCCCGTGAACGAGCCACCGAAACTGACCTACTTCCACGCCAAGCTCACCAACTCACCGTGCAACACGACACCTCACTCGCGATCAGGGAATGAGGCGCCGTCGACCAACTGACGTCACTTTGGTGTCAACAACACGCAAGGGCCAACACCCTTGGTACAGGCGAGACGGAGAACGCGAGGACAAAAGGGGAGGGACAACAACCGCGCATACCCGGCGAACACTTCGGCATGTGGAAATTATCGTACGATCGATCGATATCGATCGAACCAATCAGGAAAGCATAACTTAAGTCGTAAACACCCGCTCCAGAGGAAAAACATCGTACGATAGCAGCAATGACCGAAAAGGAGAACGATTCGGACTTAAGTCGTAAACATCCGCCCAGGAGAATGCACAACCGACAAATTTGTGCTTAAGCTAATGACCGAAAAGCGATCACGATCGAAAGCGAGTTGCGACAAACAAGTGTCGCAAACCAACAGGAGTGAACGAGATCGATCATGAATCGCCCCGCGAAAAAGGCGCCTGACAACGAAGCATCGATCAATGCAAGAACGGCACAGCGACAGCAGAGGCAAGGGAATGGTCAGGCTGTGGGGGGGGAAGGGTTGCTCCGAACTAACCTAGACTAAGTTAGCTATAAATATTACTTGGTTGTAATAAACCAGGTGTGATCTGTTTGCTACACTCGAAGGAACAACATCGTGTCCGTGTTTTCTTCGTCCGTCCTGGGAAGAACAGTCTGCTCGTCTAACAAGGAATCCGCTGATAATTATCCGCCATCGACAGGATAGAATCGTGTTTGGCCACGATTGGGAAGCCATTTCTGATTGGTGACAGAAAACAAAGTAGGTATTAACTCTAATTCTAGGAACTGAGGCCGTCAGCCAAAGGGCGGTAACTTCATCTGGTGACAGCGGTGGGATACGACATCCCCTGTACGACGATAACAACCCGGTGGGTTGTGAAGCAGTACAGTGTTACGTGGAAAACGTAGTGAAGTGAGAAGTATTTCGGTGTAGTGAAAAGTAGTTAAAAGTAGTGCAGTATCGTGAAAAAGTGGCAACGGAGAGACATTCATCGAAACAGCGGAGGAACAGCAGCGGAACAGCAGCGGAAAATCAGCGGACCAGCAGAGAACCCCTTTAAGAAGGACAGGACGGACGATTACGCTGGAAAACGGATCCCTTGAGATGAAAGTAGCAGGATTCACCCTGTGGTAAGAGCACAGTTTCATTTAAATACATTTTGGTGTGTGTTAGGTAAATTTTTTTTTGACCCCAAGTTTTTCTTTGAGGGCACGAAAGAGATTTAGTTTCATTTTTATCGTGTACGGAAATTCGGAAAGAAGCCGTGTGCAAAAGCGTAGTGAAATCTCAAATGACGGATAGACAACTACGCAGCAACGCCGGAAAGAGCCAAGAGAACGAAAGTGAAGGGCCGACAATTTCGAGGGAGGTTTGCCTTTCCGACGGCACTATTGCACCCGAGCTTAGATTTACCCCAGCTAGTGTTGACAGCAACGCTTCACCCCTGGAACAAACCCCAGCGGCCACTAGTTGTAGCACTGTCCCGAAAAATCTACTAAGAGTGAAGAAAGATTTTGTCCGAGACATCTGCTCGCTCGACCAAACCTTTGTTGAAAAGAAAATGACGGAAACGAAGGAGTATTCGATAGAGAATGCCATGGCTCTCATTCCCGAGTACCGTGGAGGGGTCGAGGAGTTAGGATTGTTTGTACGCCAGGTCGATCGCGTCGCCAGGCGAGAAATGGTAAACGAAGAAGAACTATTGGACATAGTTCTTGCTAAATTGAAAGGTGATGCAGTAAGCCACTACCAGCGCATTAGAGCAAAGAGCTGGGAGGAAATGAAAGAGCTGTTGCGAAAGGAGTTTGGGGAAAATTGTAGTGTGGAAAGCATTTTCCACCGAACCGAAACACTGGCGCAAAGGCCGAATGAGACGTTAAGGAGATATGCGGATAGAGCAAGACATATAGTAGAGCTCGTGAAAACGCACGCTAGCGACAATGAGGGGTTGATAGATTATGCCAGCAGGCATATCAAACATCATTTTGTAACAGGATTGAATGATCCAAACCTGAGGGTGTTAGCACTAATGCAAAACACCATGGAACTTGAGCCACTCTTGGAGCACCTGGAGCAGGTGCACGATAATGCTGATCGGGTAACCGAGGCCACAAGACGCTTGCGCGCTGGTCAAGCTCTGCCGCCACGCTACGGAAATTATGACGGGGAACACTGGTTCGGCCAAGGGAGCGGAGGAAACAACGGTTGGCACGGAGAAGGGCCGTACGATGACATGGATTTGCCATACTGGCCGGATCATCGTCGATCAAACCCGCCACCGCCTTTCAGAACCGATTGGCCGCAGTACGATCAGAATTTTTACCGAAACGTCGGATGGGACGACGGATATCAACGAAACTATTCAAGCAACCAAGGGTCAGCCGCCTGGCAGTTTTCAAGAGCGCCTAGGAACGGGCAGAGAGGACCGGGAAATAGTCCCTCGCAACCCGATAACCGATACCGACCGCAGCAAAGCCAGCCAAGAGGAAATTCAGGGTTCGGACACTCCCAAAATCAGGGGTCGAACAATTGGCCGAAAAGGCAAGGAAACCAGGGAAATCAAGGGAACCGCAGTTTCGGTTCAAAAAACTATTAACCGGGGGATCGAATGACCCGCCCCGATTCCCCAACCTGCGCGATAGTTTGGAAAATTTAGGGAAATCAAAATATTTAGGTCAAGTACGGAAAAATCGCCACAGCACAGAACTGACGCAGCATAAAAAGATAGCTATCGCAAAAACAGAGGATAAAAATATGAGGGAACAGGAAAAAAAGGAAACACGGGTTTCCCACGCACTAAGGACGTTAGAGAACGGTCTCATTTATGTTACCCTGACCACGATAGGTAGTCCATCGAACACTACCGAATTTTTACTCGATACAGGAGCAGTAGTGAATCTGCTCGATTACAAAGAAGCCCAGAGAATAGGGATAAAACAGTTAGATATTTCCGAGCAAACGGCCCTAGTAGGAATAACAGGGGCAAAACTAACGGTCGTAGGCGCATGCACGATCGAGTTGATCGTCGGAGGAAAAGTAATCCCGACGAGGTTTTACGTGATCACGGAGTTAACGGGTCCTCCGGGTCTTTTAGGTGTAAATTTTATCCGCGAACATATTGCGGAACTGAGCCTCAAGGGAGGACGGGTGGAATTTTCAGACAGTAGTCATGCACAACAGACCTTAACAAAGCAGGGGAAAGAGAACGTGGTGGCAGATTTTTTGTCCCGGTTGGAACCCTCCAACGACGTGGAGCGGGAAGCCACCGAGCAGCCGACAACCAAACACCCTCAGCGTATCGCTGTAACAACACGGCGTCAGCAAAAATTGCTGGACAACATTGGCGTTGCGCCGATGAAAACAACAAATGCTGACATAGGAAGCGCGGACGACCAAGCGCAGGCCAATGCACCTGTTGCGACCGGCAAAACACGAAAGAAACAAGCAACCGGCACGGGGACGAATAATGCTGACCAAGAGGGCGCAGGTAAACAAGCCCAGGGCAATGAGCCTGAGGAAGCGGACGGAACGGAAAACACATGGCAATTATGCAACGGCGAAAAAAATAGCCCGACACAACGGGGAGAAAAACATTATTTGGGAACGAAAGATTTTGCTTCAGATCTAATGAATCTGGACCCTACATGCTTAGGGGAGGAAGAAGAAGATGACGATGACAACCAAAACATGTATGAAGAATTCAAACAGAATCAGGAAAAACGGAGCATTGATGTCCGAAAGATCGCGTTTCAGAAAACATTAGAGGTCAAAGCAGGGGCTGTAAAGATCGCGATTTTAAATAGTCGATCTGCGCATAGCGATCTCAGCAAATTGTGTGAGTTACCACACGGGTTGAAAGATTACACCCAAGACAATGTGGTATGCCTTCCTAACGAGAAAATCGTAGGAATAATAATGGAAGGAAAAAGCAACTCAGTGGTAAACGCAAGAATGTTTTTCGCAAGATTGTACAAGTGCATGAAGGAATGCAGTAAACTCGAACAGAATGAGCCCATTCTGGACGTTCAAGTAATCTCGTTTCGCAAGATTAGACAGTTCGAGATAATGGAAATGATCCAGTTTTTTTGGGGAGCGACATGGGAGAAAAATCACCATGTACAATGCCAGCTCCGAGCGCATTGAGGTCGCGAAAGAAGAGGTGCCTGGATTATTGAGGGAATTCCATGACGCACCATTAGGGGGGCATGTAGGAGCCAAGCGCATGCGGAAGAGGATCGCTGCGATTTACCATTGGCAGAATATGAAACGAGACATAGAGGATTATGTGCGCAATTGCGACTCTTGCCAGAAGAATAAAATCTGCAAGTACAACCGGATCCCTATGAAACTCACAACAACCGCATCTGAACCATTCGAAAAATTGTTCATGGATATCGTAGTCTTGCCGGAAACAAACCAGGGAAACAAATATGGGCTGGTAATACAGGACGATTTGACACGCTATTTAATAGTGGCCGCTATGGAGAATCAAGAAGCCGTCACGGTAGCGAAAACATTTGTAGAAAATGTTATTTGTAAATTCGGAGTGCCAGAAGAATTAGTCACAGACCAGGGCACGAATTTTATGGGCCAGGTAATGAAGAGCGTGTGCAAGATTTTAAAGATTAAAAAAATCAACACGAGTGCGTACCACCCACAGGCAAACCTGGTGGAAAGAGCAAACAGGGAATTGAAAATTTATCTGAGACAATTTGTGGGAGGAGATCCGCGAATTTGGGATCAGCATCTGCCGTATTTCTGTTTCGAATACAATACGACAGTAAACTCGTCAACGGGATACACACCGTTCGAGTTAATGTATGGAAGAGAACCGCGAATTCCGGCATCCATATACAAAGGTACGTTGGCCGAAGAAAATTACCACGATTACGCATTGGAAATGAGGAAACTGCTCAAACACATACACGAAGTAGCTAGGGAAAATTTGGTAATGTCCAAAGAAAAACGTAAGGAGATATATGATAAAGGTACGGCACCTTGGCAGCCAATGTGGGGAGATAAAGTGCTTGTCCAAGCAAACCCTATGGGAGTGGGACAGAAATTGCAGAGTACATGGAGAGGTCCGTACATTGTGATAGACGTGCCGAGCAATCAGACGTCGGTAATAAAAAACGGAAACAGGTTAGAAAGGATACACAACAATCGATTGAAAAGGTACTACGAATAGAGAATCACGGAAAATGAGTTGCTGATAAAGTATGCAAATGATTTAAAAAGGTCAGATAAATTACCACGAAACGTTACCATGACAAAAATGTACGTAATAAAGAAATAATGAAAAAAAGAAACTGTAAACAAGCGTAAAAATGAATACACTGAAAGAAATTAAAATGAATGTACGTCACGGGTGAAAAAATGAATATGTCTTAAGAAAATAAATTGAGAATGCAACAAGGCTAAGAAAAAAAAAGTTTATGGAAACACAGTTGAAGAAAAGAAAATGAAGAAAACGTAGAACACGGATTACGTAGTAGGCGACGAGGGATGTGTTGTGGCCGTGTGAATACTTGTATTCCTCGGATTCCTAGGACCATAGATTGACCTAGGGCTGGGTTCAATTCCCAGTAGCCATTCGCCCGTTCGTAACAATTACGGTCAAAAGTGTAGGTATGATGAAAGATAGGATACCGCGAGGAAAAATGCCGCGAAGAAAAGTAGTACTAATGAGAATTGAAAGGAAACACGTATTAAACAAAGTAAGATGCAAACGCGTTGCACAGTTAGGGACCCAATACTCTTCAAAGCCATTAGTAGAACTAGGGAAGATGGTCGTATTGAGAAACACGTCTTGTCGGATGTAGAATTTGAACGCGACAGCGTCATAACCGGTCCCATTTCGTGCAATAGGAAGTACCCCCATAGGATCGAAAAGGTGATCATAAGGTATTTAACTAGGGGGAAAACCGAGACACCCACCTATAGGAAAATTCCGCTACGAATAGCGAAGGAGCAAATATGCTCAATGCGCATGTAGGCACTGTTAGGGACATGGTAAACGGTAGAAGAGAAAACTCAAGCCAGCTATCCGGGTTCAAGCCCCGCTCTAACCAAATACGTCATGGAACGAAGGAGCCAAGGATGCTCGAGATATATAGCGCAAAATATCAACAGGGAAAGCCCTTATATAGAAAATTCCGCTAAAGAAAAGCGAAGGAGCCAAAGATGCTCAGAATATTGTAACACGGACAGGGAAAACCAGGACACCCTCATATAAGTAAATTTCCGCAAAGAAAGCGAAGGAGCCAGGATGCTCAATGCATATGTATGCACGGTTAGGGACGTGGTATACGGCAGTAAGAGAAACTCAAGCCAGCTAACCGGGTTCAAGCCCCGCTCTAACCAAGTATACCATGAATCAAAGAGCCACAGGGCTTAGACACTGATAGGGAAAACCAAAACACTGATAGGGAAAACCAGAAGACACCCTCAGATGAGAAACTACCGCTGAAAGGATAGCGAAGATGCCGACGGGCATAGGAATTGTATTAATGGTGTGGGCAAACCAATAGACACCCACTTCTCCGAAAGAAAGTATGTACCGCGCACAAAGATGCGAAAGAGCAACGATTGCTCATACAGGGTTAGAAGAACACGTTAGGGAAAATGATACTAACCATGGGGACACTAACCAACGGAGAAAGCTCCATGAATAATATTAAGAGCGCTCATTAGAATTAGAACAGCGACGAACAGAGCAAGGGGTACCTCAGCGACAACGCCGCAGCATCCACCGACGATCTTCAGCAGCAACCACAAGGGCAGGATCAGCCGAAAGCCCAACGACGACTATCCCATGACGCTTGAAGGAGGGATACCACGAGACGACACGACAACGCTAACGTTAGCCTAAGGCCTGGGCAAAGACGGGAGCAGAGACGACACACGATGTGCGATGATGAAGACGACCGCAACAACGATAGACAGGAAGACCAAACTACAGGCAGCTTGAAGGATGACCACGATGCAGCAGATGACAACTAGCATCGAATCGAAGAAGAGAAAGGTACCCCAGGTTCATCGCGAGAACGGTAATACGCTCCATTATTACCAGCATACTAACCAGCTCCAGATTCGCCTCTGCAAGACGGATCTAGAGCTCAAGTAGTGGGGGGGCATGCAGTGACCTGCCGTTCCCAGTCTTCCTACCAGCTGACCGAAACCCAACCGAAACGCCTAAGTCGCCGCCGAACTACCGAATCGCCAACGCATAACGTCAACCCCTAAATAGCGGCAACCGGACGAGCACCGATACGAAAGCAGCCGCAATACGATGACCGCTTATGTCCACTTGGGCGCACACCGACGTACTCCATTTGAACACTGTCAGCAGAAAGTGTCAACCCCGTGAACGAGCCACCGAAACTGACCTACTTCCACGCCAAGCTCACCAACTCACCGTGCAACACGACACCTCACTCGCGATCAGGGAATGAGGCGCCGTCGACCAACTGACGTCACTTTGGTGTCAACAACACGCAAGGGCCAACACCCTTGGTACAGGCGAGACGGAGAACGCGAGGACAAAAGGGGAGGGACAACAACCGCGCATACCCGGCGAACACTTCGGCATGTGGAAATTATCGTACGATCGATCGATATCGATCGAACCAATCAGGAAAGCATAACTTAAGTCGTAAACACCCGCTCCAGAGGAAAAACATCGTACGATAGCAGCAATGACCGAAAAGGAGAACGATTCGGACTTAAGTCGTAAACATCCGCCCAGGAGAATGCACAACCGACAAATTTGTGCTTAAGCTAATGACCGAAAAGCGATCACGATCGAAAGCGAGTTGCGACAAACAAGTGTCGCAAACCAACAGGAGTGAACGAGATCGATCATGAATCGCCCCGCGAAAAAGGCGCCTGACAACGAAGCATCGATCAATGCAAGAACGGCACAGCGACAGCAGAGGCAAGGGAATGGTCAGGCTGTGGGGGGGGAAGGGTTGCTCCGAACTAACCTAGACTAAGTTAGCTATAAATATTACTTGGTTGTAATAAACCAGGTGTGATCTGTTTGCTACACTCGAAGGAACAACATCGTGTCCGTGTTTTCTTCGTCCGTCCTGGGAAGAACAGTCTGCTCGTCTAACAAGGAATCCGCTGATAATTATCCGCCATCGACAGGATAGAATCGTGTTTGGCCACGATTGGGAAGCCATTTCTGATTGGTGACAGAAAACAAAGTAGGTATTAACTCTAATTCTAGGAACTGAGGCCGTCAGCCAAAGGGCGGTAACTTCAGGTGGTTGCATGTACGGGAGGCTGGGTGGTTTTTTTTTTCATTTCCATTTACCATGGGCTTTAGTGGAGAAAAGGAACGTAAAGAAGATGCTGTAACTGCCCAAGAACGGGACGAAAGGCCAGCCGTTAACCGTTTCACGGGAAAGACAATTAGAGAAACTGTAAAGAAGCTAATGCGAAGTCACCGACGGTCGGGGGGAGCGGCAGGAAGAGCAATCTTGTTAAAAGATGTTAAACTGTTGTACTGGGAGTATTTGGTAAATTTTATTTTTCGTTTGCTCTGATCAAATCGTTTGAGAACAGGAGAGCACAAGGGTTCGTTCCGAATGATAAGCGTTAAGAAAAATATAGCAGCTTAGAGCCTTCATATTCAATAATCTTACTCTATGTATAGACGTTCCCAGCGCTGAGAGCTGGATTTATATTTCCACACAGCCAAAAAGGCCCAGCAAAGTGAGGCGGCTTACGAGGCGGCCGTGACAACTCGGTCCGGCCACCATAGTCCCGTTAAGCACGCGTGCAAGATAGTCGTTGACGGCTTTATTGCGGTCGGGCACACGCAATTAAAAGGGCATTTCCATGCGCAGCGAAAGAACGGCTGCGGAGGCGCGGTCCGACTTGGACGTGTCGACGTGCCGACGTGTCAATCTTCTGTCCTCTAATCCTTCGACGTCGGCGGCGCTTTGGCTCAAACGGGCATCGAGCAAGCTCTGGTTGGAGGGAGCGTACATTTGTGAACATCTGGCGGTCTGTTCCCTGAGCTTTGTCATGGCCTGAATCCTGGCTGCGAGGAGTCGTTTGACCGGACGGATTTTAAAAGAGATCATGAATTGCGTAGACATCAAGAGTATATTTGTACTTCTGAAAGTCATGCCAGAAACAAAAACAGGGGTATATTGATGCAAACTGTTAACTGTACCCATATCCCATAAGTGCGATTTGAACTTCATTTTCGGTGTATGAAGAAAAACATCGTGAAAATGCACACGTTGCGGGGCGTAGCATCACGAACGGAAATCGGAATGGAACGGAACATCGAATTCGCGACTTTTGAACCCTTCTGCTGTTTCTTTACCCTAGTCGTTTTGCTAACTGTTGAAGAAAGCGCTTTCCGTTGCAGCGTTCGTGTTTGATATTCTCCCACCGTGCCTGCGGTCGACTCAACTGCCGCTCGGTACAATAATCGTAAGCCATTCCTGCATTCCCGTCACTCGCCTGCATCCCAACTGTCACCGACAGATGGCGCCGACATGTTTGATCCACATGAGGAGCAAAATAAAACGGTTGTCTTCCCAGCGGAGCAGCGTGATGGATGCATCATCAGGGATTAAGATGGGTGGACAAAGAGAGAGGAAAGAACGGACGAATGAAGAATCACATAAGGGGAAAGGTAGCGAACCACAAAGTGGTGAAAGAAATTACCGACATTCATTTGTCACTTTACTGACTTCGCGAAGTGAAATAACTTCATGTTCTGGTTTACGCTTACCGAGCTGTGTGTGCTCCATGTGCGTGTAAGAGTGTGTTTTTCCACATGTTGCAAACAGCAGATTCTTTTCCCTTACCTCCGCGCCACCGTTGACGGAAAACTGTGGGCAAAAACAACTGTTTCGCAACTGAGCGCGAAAGGTACCGGCGTCTTCCTCAGGTTCACGGGGCGAAGTTGTCGTTGAATCGTTTTTCGCCATAGACCACATTCGGCTCGTGATGCCCTGAACCAGATACGTCGCGGACATGTAGCCCGTCGTTCCCTAGGAACGCCAAACGGGGACATAACCTCGGTGACATTTATGCACTTCTTTTTCCTTACATACTTGCTCAGGCATCAACGGTGAAGACGACGATGAAGACGACGACGATGGTTACGGTCGAACAAAAGGCGGTCGGCCGAACCGGCTCCGAAGGCGACTGGCCGCCTGACTATAAAGGAACCTTCTTGAGCGGTGACATCGGTGGAGACGGGCCATTGCAACATATTTGTCGTCGGACCATCGTTCGTGCGTTGTTTGTGTCCACTTTTTTTTCTGCCTCCCTCATTGGAGAGACGCACGGACGGATAATGTGATGCTCTCGATGTTAACGATGATGTTGCCGTTGTTGTTTGGGGTTAGATTAAATCTGTCATTTTCACCTTACTCTTTTTTTAAACGGTCAGTACGATGCAATGAACCGGCTCAAGAGGTTTATGTCACTTGCATTCTGTGTGTTATCGGATTGAAGCTAGTTGGGCAATTTGGGTTACGTTATGCTGCGTTTTCTTTATGTGTGGCGACAGTCAGGCGGTATAGGTATAAGATTTAAACATACGTTTTGATTGTTCTTCGAAATTTGACATATCCGAGTTGTTTGTGAATGATAGACTGATGCTGATTTATCTTATATAGTTTTCTGAATTACAGTACAGTAAGTGTAATCTTTCAAAGCATACATTTGTCAAACCAATCGACACATGTCGAAAATACAATGCTTTGAACTTTAGGGCTCACAAATTTTCAAAGGAAAAATCAATCTGATTTCTGAGACAACGAATTATTAAGTGACAATTCTCAATTCGCATTTGAAAATGAACTCCACGAGTGACTTATTTCAATGTTAAATGTTGCAAGAATAGTGAAACACAATATTCGTTATCATATATAGGTCAAGGTCATTCAACTGATGTCCCTGTAAAAATAATATTGTGCCAGGGAAACATCTTCACAAGAGAGAACTAAACCTTCATAATGCTTGCGGTTACTTACTTTCCTTGCAGTGCTTATTTCACGTTCCTTTATCTTTTATTGCAACTCTAATTTTCTCCGCCACTAACCCCGAGGCTGATCTCTGTCCTTATCAACAGTTCCCTGCGTAGTTGGGCGATTGCGATCGACGGGAAAAGCGAGGCAAGGAATTTGACAAGTTGTAATGGGGCTGACAGCAAAGCCTTACCTGAAAGGAGAGATAGAGAAGAAGATTGTGAGAGAATGCAAGTAATCGTTAGAAACGGTAGAGAAGCTGAACCAGCAAAAAAAAAAAAAGGCAACCACCAGAAAGATGGCAAAGATAAATTGAGCGATGGATAGCATCGCCGTGTTGGACCGGCTTGCAAGGGACGGAAGGCAGCAATTGGACAGTAAACCTTTCCGATCGGGTGATAAATACGACACCGCCAATGCATTATGCGGCAATCAGCTTCAATTTGATCGTTCCCCTCACGTCACCGTTCCTTGCGCTTCTTGAGCCAACCGTGGCCTGAGAGATCTTTCACTGGTCCGTTGGCTGCTAAGGTGGTTTAGCCTTGCCATGGCGAGAAGCAATTGATCCGTACTCGATTGATTTGATATCTTTCCGGCTAAGCAAGGAGATGGTGATTTTTCCAAGGATGCAGCCGGACGGTTTGCTTTTCCTTCCTCTACATGCGCCGCTGAGTACCTCTGGCCTAAGTAACTGCATTTCTCTATAACCGAGGAGGGCAATAAGATGGATTAGCACGTTTTATTTACCATCATCGTCAGTCGAGGGGGTGTGAGGAGAGGAAACACACACACATACACACACACACACACACACGCACACACACACATATATATACATACAAACTGCACACACTCCACAAGAAAAACAAAAAAAAGGTGAACAAGTGTCGAATCAGTTGTCCTATTTCTTAGCGATCACTTTTTCTCTTACATTTTCTGCGTGATGAAATCAACGAAGGAAGCCAAACAAAAAGCAGAAACATTTTCCGCAAATCAACTCCATTCGCGAGCGATGAATTGAAGCGTTTTATTGATTTATATCTTTCACGCTCGAGGTAGCGTATGTGTGTGTTAGATGTAGCCTAGATTTTTTACTCTTCCGCTTGCTGATCTTTTGCTCCAGGAGGGTGGAACAGATGATGCTGATGATGATTGCATCGGAGAAATAGTGAGTGGAAAATGGATAATCGCCGCACGGGGAGCAGATTCTTGAGCAACTTTCTCAACGCACATGCCGAAGGTGTGGAAGCGGGTGTTAAGGTGCACCCCTGACCTACCACCCACGGAGCAGGATTGAAGAAAAGAGAAGCATCAAATGACCTTAAAATGAAGACAATTGCATAACGCCATGGGGTATATGAAAAAGGGGTGTGTTAAAAAAGCACGCAATGCAAGCATCAATGCGTTGTTATTTTTGTCCCAGTAGGGTTGGCCAACTCAGGGAAAGCTTCCCCCGGTGAAGATGATCATCACAAGCGTTCCAGACAAGGATGACACAATATCCGTAACCGTTGGTCCACTTTCAGGTACATGGTGCTTTTTTTCTACCCTTTTATTGTCTTACACTTGCCCCAGATTGATAAAAAGAAAGGGCCTGCGATGAGTTTCTGATCTTCTCCACCTGGGGGAAAAAAAGGAGAAACTCCGTACTTTTCAGCCACCGTGAAATGGGAAGTTCCCAAGATCATGAATATGCACACCGTGATTATACACATATGCATCATGGATCACTTCAGAGGGTGCGATGGCCGCCCGGAAATATGTGTCACTTTTATGACATGTCGTACCGTGGATGGATGCCTATTTTTGTCATAATGTGCCTCATAAAGCGGCGCCTAATTGATAGGTTTATGACGGGGGAAAAAAAACTGAAAGCACTTATGCTAGGCTACACACACTCGCACATTTACTGTCTTCGCGGAATTTCAGCTCGCCGCGAAAGTGTACCATTATGGCGTCTTGCCTATCGTGTGCTATTGAACGACTCATTAACTTAACACTGAGCTGATAACATAAATTAAGTGTGTTTGTACTCATGTATGTATGCTTTTTTCTGTTGCGCTTTGTGTGTATGTGATTATCTCCCTCTTTCGCACAGGTGTTGGTTTGTGAATTCCCTTCCGTTGTTTTCCGCTGCATTTTCCTCCGCTGTTTAATGTGTGTTTTCCTTTCTGGCACATGTTGGTCTGCGTTGTGGTTTGCGAGATTTTCCTCCCACGCGGCCTCTTTTTGATGATGATTTTTTTTTCACCTGTCTTCCATTGTTTCACTGGCCGTCATTATTCCATCGTTTCCATCGGTCGGTTAGACTCGTTGCTCCGCGAACGGAACCGAATAGCTCGACCGAATGCGCACAACGCGGGAAATGCATGGGGTTGGAAAAAGCTTGCTTTTTCCCACCAGCCGATGTGTGCGGCACGAAAAACCAGTAGCAGAACTGAACATTTGACACCTTCTTCCGGGTGGCACAATTCCACTTTTCCCGTGCGCGCGGAGTGAATCGTTTGCGTTTTTCTTCGCCTTGGTTCCGGCGTGTCTTACCAGTCGTCACGGTGGAGAGTAGCTAGATTTTTTTTTTCTCCATTGTGTGTGTTTTTGTGTGTGTGGTTTTTCATTCGCTCGCCCAATTATTTATCCCAACCGTGTCGCATCCTGAGCGCGGAGCGATTCCCTTTTCGGTGGATTGCTAATTGAGCGACAAGTTTTTTTCCGTAGCATAGCTAATCAGACTTCAAATAGGTGCTTCTAATGGCTGTGAACCGAGGCACGTAATGTCCATAAGGATGAGGGAGGAGGTTGAGGTTGGTTTACTTTTTTGTTTTCTTCCCATTTTTTTAAAAATTTCCATTTCCCATACGACACAAGGGAACCCAATGGCGTTAATCTAAAGGAAAGCGCCATGGTACGGCAAGTGTTTCTTCTTTTATTAGCTCTTCACGGTGGGTGGCTGCGAAGGCAAGGCAGGGTTGAAAAGAATCAAGGAATGATGGTGAAAACCGTATTCCATTCGAGTCGGGCGACGATACAAACAGATAAACAACGAAGGTTCCCTCTTGATGAAAGCGGAAGAAAATTGAAAACAGGTCTTTCACCACGCTTGAGAAAATTCCGTTTTCCATTGCACCATATCTGAGTAGTGAATTTGAAAAAAAAAACTGTTCCATCGCTTTGTCCTCCTGCTGTTATTTCTTGTTTGTTCTTTTCTATTTGCATAGCTGATTAGTCGTCGATTAGGGTGACCAGGCCTAACTTGCCCGGATTAACTCCGCGCCATTTGCCACCCTGCCGGTCTTGGGGAGGGATTTAAACTCCCTCAGCCTACGAATCGGTAATCGAATGCACATCGACCTATTTTGTTCGAGTGCAAAATGGGAAAATGAGCAAAGAAAGCAAACAAGCAGTAGAAAAAAATAAACGCCCGGATCCGTCAAATTTATTCCTGCGTCGATAGCTGGTGGGAAAATCGTATGCAGGCAGTTTTGTTACCTACCAGCTTCTTATCTCATCGAGCGATTTTTGCACATTGTTACAATTTACGCTGCATTCTCACGAGATCCGGCACCGGCCGGAATGCGTTACATGCATCGAGCCGGCATGGTGGCCTTAATCCGCCCGTTGATGGTCGGAACTATTTTCACGCTTCCGTAGCAGCCGGTTAAACCGTGTAACCAGAGATTGTGTAATACGTTGGATTTGCCATGATGATGATTGCCAAAAACTGAAAACACCATAAGCAGCGATACGCCGTCTGCCAATCGCATCGCTTGCTTTGGAAGGATTTGCAGTTGGCGCCTCTGCTTGATATCCCCCACATTCCATTCGCGAAAATAGAGGAATCCCGCCTCACCGAATCGCATGAATTTGGCAGACCGGTAGCAGCGCGTTGTTTGTTGGCGTAGGAAAACCTATGCTGCCTGTTTTTTTGCTATTCACTTATCTGCTCAAAGCCCACTGTGTAATTTCTAACCGAGCATGTTACTTCTTTTAGAGCCGGCATGCACATTAAGGTCAGCAAACGCATGCAAAAAGTAAATTGGATGGATACTGGCCAAGCCGGCTTCCCCTTTCACGGCCTGTTAAAATGCGGTTTTTCAAAGGCAATTTTCACAGCAATGGCGTAGAAGAGGAAAAAATGATCATTAAATGGAAATGGTTTGCCGATAATTGAACGTTTGTTACCAAAGCTAACTAGTTACCGTGTATCAAACTGATATTTGTTCATTGTATCTAAAAAGGATTATTAAAAACCAGTTTTTAGATTTTAAAATGTACCGTACCGTACCATGCAAATTTCTTGTATCCTGTTCAGCTTATGGCTTTAAATGTATCATTCCAGATTGTATTCAAATAGTTTATTTTAAAAGAAAAACAATCCAAACAGTACCCATGGTTATGCTTCCACCACCGCTTTTTACGACGTCGGTTGTTCGGGGGATCAAGTCGACCTATAGGTTCGAAAAATTCTTTCCTCCGGAAGTTTCCCACAGTCACACACTCAACTCATCGTTGGAACGGAACTGGTAGGTATTTCTCGCCAGTTGATATTTTTGTTTTCCAAGCGGCCGCAAAAATACCATCAACCGCTCATTTCTCTTTACGCCCGATGGATTTTATCCCAAGTTCTGCTAGGGTTTGTGTACGGTTAGTTTCGGTTTCGTCTGGTATCAACACTTGACCAGTACACAAAAGAAAGAAAAGAGAGTTTCCTGGTTTTCAAGAGTGTGAATTGTGCATTGCTATTTCTGGTAAGATTTGGCACATTTATGCCAGTGAGAGTTGTTTGTTTAACCGTTTTCGAAGCTTGATGTCAGAACACCTTGAATCACTATAGAATCAGCAGGGGAGACTTAGAAGAAGATGGAGCTAGGTACAACATATTATGGATGATCGAAGCATTAACAAAAGTGCTCAAAATAAAGAGGACCACTAGAATAGTGACGCAAAAGCTTCTACGAAGTGTGTCCCAGTTTCACGAGTATGACGGAATAAATGTTTGTGCCACAAAGTGAAGTTCTCGCGACTCGCAGACTACGCTGTCAGGGATGACCTGACAGGTTCGAACGTGAAACATATTTCTGGTCCATTGACCCTCGAATTGTGCCAGCTGCTACTTCGGGAGTTTCGAAATAGCTCCAAAACGCCTAAAAACCGCGTCCACAGTCCAGTCGGAAGATCCACGGTACTCGAGGCCATGGAAAAAAAAGAGCCAAAACCTCGGCTTTGCGATGTGTCCCCCTTTTTTTACTGCGTGTGGTCGCATCCCGGACGTCGGTGTAAACCGCACGCACCAGTAAACCACAACAACTGGCACCGGGCGCGAATTCTTGGCCGTGTGTCGTCGTGCACAGTAAATTCGGCGCACACGTTCCAGTCGCAGCTCGGTGAAGTCAACCGGGAGGTTTCGCGGGGCTAACTAGCACAAACACGCTCGAAAAAGTTTCCGCCGGGCGGTTTGCAAGTTAACCTTTACCCGTCTATCTGCCAACCGGCGCAACGATATGCAGGGGCTCCTGCGGGTTTTGTAGAGTTCCTGGTTTGCGTGATGCAGCAGCGCAACCTGATGAATATTCAAGCGGTTCGACACTTTCGGTACAGTAAAAACGTTGAAGTGCGCGTGAGAAGGAAACCCCTTGCCCGAAAAGTGGAGTGTTGGAGATGTGCTGGGGAGATTCCGGGAGCGATCCAGGTTTATGTCGGCTGGCATTGTTTACAAGCACGCGGATAGAGTAAGCTTTGTCCACATGAAAACAACCTTAAGCACTCCCATCTACACGTGAGCTACTTGGTGGTAGTTCCCTGCATACTTTTGCAGTAGGCCAGACGGAAATTCGGGTTAAGAGGAAACTTTCCCGTCACGAGGTTGCACGAGTGGATCGTTCACGTACCTCGAAGCACTGCTCCGGTTGACTTATCCGGCTGTCAAAAGTACGAGTCTGGTGATATCTTCCGGTGGTTTTTTTTTTTGATGTTGTATGCGCGCACAGGTTGATCGTGTGTTCGAGGGCCTTGTCAGCCAATTTGGAAAAGGTTTCCTATTAGGCATGAAATCTCGAATCATCTCAAATTCTTTAAGTCCTAGCTTCCGATCTGCTACGACCGTGGACTTTATGAGAATTCGGAGGCTTTATGATCTCACAAAAAACCCCCAGGGATCTGAACCTGTACCGCTTGAGTTTTGTGTTTTAACAGTGGTGAGTCTAAATTGTCATTCAAATCTCTTCTCGACCGACTCGCATGAAATTAATTGGGCTCGCCCGGCAGTTGCGCGCTCTGAGTCTGAGGCTCTAGAGGATCGTGTCAATGCCTCACCCGAGGCTCAGCTGTTACTAAGGCAACTGTTGCCGCTTATCCCATCCTTCCACCTACTCCAAACATATCGTGGAACCTATCAACTGGAGCAGACTGTACCCAACAGAAAGATCTACGGATGCGAATCTCGTCGTCATCGAATCGGGGCTTGTAATTATATCGCTCCGACGAATCTCCAAAGAGAATCGCGCTTAGCGCCATCGGACAGAAACGTAACAGATAAGTCGGACAGACAGACAGAAGTAACAAAGTGAGGGGGAAAGA
The DNA here is from genome assembly GCA_914969975.1 of Anopheles atroparvus. Taxonomy (NCBI): domain Eukaryota; kingdom Metazoa; phylum Arthropoda; class Insecta; order Diptera; family Culicidae; genus Anopheles; species Anopheles atroparvus. The sequence continues at coordinate 30,105,301 of CAJZCY010000002.1, read as the reverse complement.
AAGATGGAAAGGAATAGAACCAACGACGGTCGTTGCTTATCGTGTCATCTTATCGGGAGGATGAGAGGAGTGTGTTTTTATGATTTTTTTTTCTACCTATCCGATATAATTTATACGTGCCAGAAAGGGCTTTGAATGGGGGTGCAGGCGGGACAATCGTCGGACAAGCGGTTCTACCGGATTCCTGGGTAAGATGGCGCAGTCGAGACCCTTTTGTCACTGGAGTCATTGCACCAGTAGTCGGAGCAAAAAGAGTGAAAGAGAAAGAGAAGTAGACGTTCCGACACAAGAAGACCGCAATCTGGCCTTTCCGCGTGGTAGCTAAAGTTCTGTCAAGGAGGGAAGCCTTCCCTAAGCAAAGGAAATGGACGAGAGCTCTAGGCATGGATTTATAAACAACATGTAGAATAAAAATAAAACAAGCATAAGCGACATACGAACATGCGCAAGCTATGCTCTTCTATCACGCAGGCGGAAATACCACCCGGTGGGGAAGCAAAGCTACACGGAACGAAAGATTTTGAAAAGGTTCTCGCGATGCACGGCTGCCTGGGGGTCGCCCTAAAGGGGGAACGGAAGGAAGCGGGTGACATTTTCCGGTTGTCTCTTGATTTCTCACGATATTGATCTTGTCTCAATCGTATTTTACCTATATTTCTTTTATTTTCATTTAGACAGAGCAGGTTAGCAGATTGAATCTTCATTCTATTGCAGTTATAGGAGTACCTAGTCAAGCCGTGACTTTTATCTTCAACTAGCGTCTCTATAAAGAGTTGCTGCTCTTTTTCGTATATTTCAAGCTTCTTATTTCTTATCATTTGATTCAATTCGAGAAGGCTGCTATTGATATTGGATAAAGGCTGATATTGAGTATTTTTAGAACATGCAGGTTAAGCGTTTAATCACTACTCACAGTGCTTCTCGCATGCTTATTGGTTTTGCTATTTTCAATTTATGTGAGATCTTGACATAGTACGAGACATTTTTAGCATTTTGCCGTCATAGTTTATCAGTGGTGATTAATTGCGATATCGTACGATTGCACTATCAACAGCAACCGCATCGTACCGATACTCCTACACCACGCCAATTCGTCTTGCAACGATTGAGCAATTTTTTTTCCTCGGCTAGCAGCACTCTGGCAGAAATGGCGGCACCGTCGAACATATGTCCTAACAACTCGCAATAAAAGTTAACGAGCGCGTAAATTTACGGCAGTTACTGATGCGGCCAGAGGAAAGATCGGAGATTGGAGGAGGTTGTGGCGGCAAAATAAAGGAAATAGAAAATAATAAAATGGCCAACTGGACAACGTGGGAGTGTGTGGAACAGTGGATTGACAATAAAAATCAAACGCATAGCGCGATATCTCTCCATTTTCCTTTTTTTTTCTTCTGTCCGTTCGTCCGTTCTGGGGCGAGTGGTTGGCGGAAGTTGGCGGCGAACTGGCGCTTTCCGCGCGGTCGACGATCGGCCGTAAATCATCGTCGTGTGCGTGTGCCTTCTGAAGAGGAAACTGTAGGAATCTGGGAACAAGTTTGGGCCATGCAGCTCAATGCGATGGCATGAACATGCGAAAATCATGTCCGATCCTCTCTGATGCTAGGTGCGCGAGGGATATTTTCACGAACTTTGGCAAACGGCGTAGCGGCGAGAAGATCCAGTTCCATCAACGAACCGGTTGGCGCTAAACGACCATACTTAGGGAGCTGTAGAACGCTTTCCTCCACGGGGGTTATTGAATTTGTTCTTTTGCCTTCTTTTTGCGCTGGAGAGTTGCTTTAATTGAATTATTAATCTCCGTGGCTGTACATCTCTTCATCGAGCTGGGATCATCCTCCCGCCGGTGACGTTTGCGAAATTTATCGACCCTCGGATTTCACGGAGTTTTCGTGGGAGCCACTGCTCGGTCATCCCTTTCCGGACCGCTACCTCCGGTTGTTCCACGATCACTTCGGTCGTCTACCTGAAAGGCAAACGTTCTAACTGAAGAGACTCCCCTTGCGACGGGGGCCAGTCGCGCCCGAGTAATGGAGATATATTTATTGCAAAACGCGCCATTTCGCGGGCCACTCCCGCCGGTTCGCACCTTCGACGCGCTATAAAAGATGCCGGTCCGCGAGACGGCTGGGACTTCAAGGGGCGTCAGAAAATAGATCATCGTCCCACGATGTTCCCCTCCGTTAACGCGAGGCCCACAGGAACGCTCGCTTCCAGGTGGAGTATGCTGTAAACCGCATGCATGGGAAGTCGAAGGGAAGCTTCCACGAATGGTTCGCAAGGTTCTGTTGCCACATTAGCTAGCCGTTTGCCGCAGGGCCTTGCTGGTCTGGTCTCGCATCTTCAGGAGCTTCTTGGGTGCAGTGAAGAAGCTGCGTATTCTTCCACACTTACACGCAGGTCATCTGATCCTGCCGTAGATCGGTGCTGGCTGGACCTAGATCTAGGCTGCTACACCAAAGGGCACACTCGACGAAAGTCGCAAGAGAGAACGAGAGAGATGGCTTAATATGCCTTTGCCCGCGTACGTGCGCAAACCTTGTACGTGTGCTCTTTGGGTCCGGTTTTGGTCGATCCTGGCGCAACGACGCGTCGCCCGATACGGCTGCAGGAAGAGTTCAGAGACCTCGCCGAGAGTGCTCCACGCGTTACACACGTAATGGAAACGAATCCCGCGAACGTAACGTCGGGTGGCGTAACCGGGTGGCAGCCATAGTGATTCGCCTATTCCCTTTTCTTTCGCAGCGAACATTTCTCTCATTTCATTTTCTATTTCTTCCGCACCGTGCACGCTGTCGTTTTCAATGGCGTTTCATCGACAGTGGCCCACGGAGTTGAGTAGAAATTGGCCTTTGTTACATGTTGCTATCATCTTCTCTGGTCAAGTGAATCGGAAAATTCGATCGATCGAGCGATCGCCTAGAAAGAAGCACATGAACGGTGAAGCTGGAATCGATTCTCCGTCGTTGCGCCTGGACGAGCGGAACGTCTAGTTAATTGATATCCATTCGTCCGCTTTTGGGTTTGAGGATCCTTGTTTCCCATTTCAATCGATGCTTTGCCCATGCCGTGTCAACGGTCAGTGTAGTCCCGCTTCTGGCTGTCAAGACCATCCGAAGAGAGAAATGCCGAATCAATCTGAACTGTTTTCTTCCGCCGAGAGTCTCTCGAGTCAATGGGGCCCCGCAGACGTGGCTCTAAGTTTGTGGAAGACGTGATAATCGAGCTTGATTAACGTCCCGTCTGCCTTTCCAAGTGCGAGGAGCAACACTTCAGAGCCGCCGAGGTCGGATTGTCATTGTGCTTTTGATTTGTTGTGTGCTGCCGATGACTCTGCTCATGAAGGCCAGGAACAGACGCGGGCCGACGTAATACACTATCTTTTTTGCAAACCTGACCACTCGAAATTGATTACGAACAAGGAGAATACGTTAGGTTTTTGGCAACGTTCTTACGGTACCGCATCACACGAACGGGAATAAATGTCCGCGTAAACCGAAACGTACATATCGGTTTCTTCCATTACATTGTAACGGTCTTTTGGAGAATTAGTTGACATTCTACCGTTTTAGATTGCAAAGATTGCGAAGTTAGAGTAAAGTTTCCTTTCTTGGACTAGTTGCGAATGACCGTTTATTTCTGCAACATATTAAAATAGATTGCATATTGATCAAACAAAACCAAAATAAACTCGACGTTGTTTTAATATTGCTTGGCTTATTGAGGGCTCAGCAAACGATGCTAAAGGTCTTGATGAGCATATCATATCATTCAACAATTACATTAAAAATTCAAACCCCCTTTAATAACCAATTTGTTTGTAGGATTAATATTCCCTTCATCACACATAATCGGTTTAATGCCATAAATGCACTGTCCCCGATGCCTCGTCCCAGTGGGAGATGCTGGATCACTTTAATTTTAATTTTTTTCTTTTTCTTTTTCCAGAAGATCAGCAGCTTTATGAGACACAATTTCCAGACACAAGATTTACTGAAAAACACGGACCAAGGACAAACGCATCGTTGGGGTATTTGGCTGAGCGGAAACATGCATTTTTTGCTACACAAGCTTGTCCTGCACCGCAGTTCGTTAGCTCAGCCCACAGGGATCGAGCGTACGATTAAGCTTTATTTGATTTGCCCAGTGGTGGTTCGTCCGATCTTCGCGCGTGTAAAGAAAGGTTGACCGCCACAGCCAAAGTCAAAACCGAAGGACCGTACCCTAACCCGAACACAGTGGTGAAAGGTCAACAAGTTGATGGCTGATGATCCGACTAGTTTTTGCCCCCTTAGGTTTTCTTTACTTGCTCAAAGGATGCACAGTCGCAGGGATGAGTGGATGTGAACGATTCCTTTTCTGAGCGTAGTTTTTATTTTTATTTTTTGTGCAGTTCTTTTTGCAGTTGAGACTACTGAAAGGAAGATCGCACTGAGACTATGCCCTCGAGAGGAGTTAAGAGACGAGCACATTGGACATTCAACCAGCCAGGATCGCACAGTCGGCACCGACTGATGAAAATGAATGTTCGAGCAAATATGTTTATGCTGCCACACATTAAAGCGAACCGTCCGTTGGCGGGCTGGGACCAGAAGAGCAAACCGTTTACCCGGTTGGCGCTGTTTGTTGAGCAGGCAACCATTTTGCCGGCGGAAAGCATTGGTAAAACGGTGTGGGGAGAACAGCTTGGCTAGTGGCGGATGGCTGGCGTCTGCGGGCGTCTCGTCCGGATCCATCCGGCCCTCCGTTCGACCTTCAGACCTCGCCTCGCCTTCCCGTGAATCTCGCTAAAGGACGCTGAAGAATTGGCGAGATGAACCGTGGAGCGGTTGGCAAATTCCCGCCTAGGGAACCGTGAAATGGAAAGTGAAATTCATCGAAATGTGCAGCAAACAAGGAAGGAAAAAAAAATACACCGGGAAACACACAGTGAGCGACCTCTGCCGGTGCTTTCTCCCGTGATTTTCCGTACGACACGGGCCGTTTTTTACTTCTGTCCCTCTTGCTCTCTCTCTCTCTCTCGCTTTCTGGCCTTTTTCCGAACGACGGTCCTTCCGGTCGCTTATCCGTTAGAGATCCGGCAAGATGAGGATGCGCCCCTTGCGAACCGGCAGAGGATGGATTTTATTTTTCGCTCGCATTATTTTTGCCAGTTGGCGGATGGTTCTTCCACTCTTCATTAATGCGCTCCACCCTTTCCCAAACTTGCCGTCGTCGTGCCGCGGACGGTATAATCACCGGACGGCGACGATCCGACCGGGGGGGAAAATAATCATCAAAAAATATCCGCCCGTCGGGGGACGGAAAAAACAAGAAAAGGGAAAGCGAACCCATCACCCAGGTACAGGGACGCTGAAGGCATCCCCGCACGGCAGACACCGGTTGATGAACGCAAAATGCGAACTGTTGCAGAGAGATCGGGAACCGCAAACAAGCGAAAGAAAAGGAACCAGAAAGAAAGCAGCAAGCGAAAAAATATCCCGACCGGCAGAATATGTTCCCGGGCAGGCGAACCGGCGAAATGGAAACCCAAACAGGAAAGCAGGTGCGACGGTCAGTGGCGCGGGATGGGAAAAGGAAAATTTTCAAATAAACATACTCGTGTGTTTGGTACATGAAACACACTCACGCACTCACACATACGACCGTGTCGGACATGGAAAATCGTCGTCAGCCGGATCCGTTCTCAGGGCGGCAAAACCCATGCATAATTGTGCAATCGTGAAGGATCTCCGCCGGGGCGCCGAACGGCAGCAGGAAGCCCGGATGCGCATCGGAAAAGTCGGCGGGACAAGTTGGGCACTCCGCACAAACCTGGTGCAGAATGTTACCCGCCCAGACCCCGGGGCCGGAGGGAAGTGGTCGGTGTGAAGTGGCGAAATGTTGTACGAATACGAAATGATTGCGAATGGAAATTGGTTTGCCGAAAAACTCCTTGAGCGCCATGGCACGCGGCGAGCGGCGGGGAACACGTTTCGAGTGGAGTTTTTAGTGTGTTTGATTCGATGGGTTTTGCTCGGGCGAAGTTTTAATTACTGACAAGGATGTGGATGACCTCAATTAAAGGCATGCGCCGGCGGGTGGCCAACGGAAGTTTTATCCAACGACGGACGCGTGGTCTACAGATTCCAAAAGGGGAATGCGAATTTAATCAGAGGAAGCAATATTTTAATGGGCTATCTTTAAGTGCTCTCCGTCAAAAGAATTTTGCACGAAGTCCAGATTTATTTCGGATTTATCTAGTTATGCTCCTGTCCTCTTGTGTTCGGCTGACTTTACGTTTGTGTCTCAAGCACCAACGCTTCTTTTTACCTCAATATCTTCCCCATCGTTTCTTTTCGTTGCCAATAGATTGTTGGATTTTTTTTCTTCACAGCTTGTGTTTAATTTAATTTCAAACCTACCTTTTGCAAAACTGGCCTCCAACGCAAGCAGAACTGCTAACAGCGTCACTAGTTTCCACATTGTGTGCTGCGTTTCACTTCTAATCCCGAAGTTTCACCAAACTGTTTCACTTTGTTGCCGTCCAACGGGTTTTCGTTTCAAACTTACTTTACTCGCACACTTGTAAACAGTTTTTGTTTTTTTGTTTTATTTCATTCACTATTCTTTTTTCGTTCAACCTACGAAAATATTTTGAAAATAATAAAAAAATGATGAAGTTGGCTATAAGCTATTCGACACGAGTGAAACATTGTGTTGTTTGATTCTAATTTAATATTTAGGACTAGGAAACATATTTTCTGTTAATGAGCTCTTAAAAAAAATGTGGTTTTATTGTATGGAATGTACACAGAGTTGCACAGTGTTGATGTTATGCGATTTTTGCAATTCCATTTATAAAAAAGAAAACATTAAATTTGGAAATAACTCCGTTCAATGAAGCAATGATAAGATAGAAGACTGGAAAACCCTTTCCACCATGAAATTTTACGACAAAGAATTCGAAAGGATAAGCCAATAAATTAAACAATCTCCGCAAACGAACGGCGTTTATCAAGCAAGCAGAGCGACAAATTCTTGCTGATTAACACGACACGACTGTTTCCTTCCTCCCAGACGCTTGAACACTCGCTCGCGGCGGTGCGTTGTGTGCACTCCTCCGCACTTCCTGGCCGGCTTTAATTAATCCATTGGTTTTTGCGGGTTCGACTCCGCTCCGCGGTTGCCGATTACGATACCGTGCGGTTGATCAACGCGAACATTGCGATCGTATGTGCTGTGCATGTGGCGCGCGCGAGCAGCCAAGCAAAGAATCCATAAGAAACCTTTCCACCCATCCTCTCCGTGCGGTTTGTCTCTCAAAAAGGGTATTTGATTCTCCACCGTTTTTGCATAATTGTGATCCGAGAGCCATGCGTTGGCCTCCACTTGACACTGGCCGGACGATCGCGTCGACTGAAGACCACAGTCCATTCACTTCACTTTACCGTTCAATCGAGGGTGGGCGAGGTGTTGGTGAGCGAAGGTGAAGAAATGCACTGTTATCCAAATTGAATCACGACGAGATTTTCGTTTCTTTTTGTTCCAAGCGTGACATGCTTTTAAGATTTTCAAGAAGCTCAAGATGCAGATAGAAGAATAAATAATTGCAAAACATGTTTCGATCTGTTGAAATTCAGAAGCCACTTGGTTTTTTTGACTGTTTCTTCACCATCAGTTCCGATAAGCACAGATTTTTTACGCATTCACGCGTTGGCAAAAACAAATCAATTACACTAAAAATTTTAATTTTCAACCGGTTCCGTTAAGTGTTACACGAAAACTAGACACCAAGAGATGGTTTAAAAAATGTGTATGTGTAAAATGAAAAGGATGCAAAGAAATCGCTTCTGAGTTGAGCGAAATTATAGTTCGTGATTTTAGATCAAGTTTCATAACGGCAACCGAAGAGTCACTCTCACAAACATCGAACAACACCAGCCACAGCGCATGGGAAGGAGAATATCTTTTCTGGCACTTGAGGGAAAATTGGCATCAAACCGATCACGAAAAAATATCACGCCCGTGCCCCAACGATCGTACGTTGGCACCGGCACTCGCAAAAAAAAAAAAGAACAACCCCACGCAAAAATCACACGTACAGACACCGACACGCACGAGATGGGGCCGCTGGAAGCTCGCGCGCAGTTGAAGCAATTGAACAGCTCAGCAGCAGCAACGACTCGCCGGACGCCGCCGATGGGGTTCAAGAAACTGGTCCAAGTCCAAGGAGAAATAAATCGAGAATGAATTTTCAATGCCAAGGCTTACGGAATTTATAGAGAAAGCCCGATAGGACGCACCGGCGCGAACTGGCAGCGAGCGAGCGAACCCGCACGCGATTCGTGGCCCTTCTCCGCTCCGTTCGTTCGTTCGTTCGTTCGTTCGCGGCTTCACGCCGCTCCCCGCAGCTCAACGGCTGCTCCCCCCTCCCACTCCCAGGTCCACTCGCGCGTTGGATCTACACTTTTCCTTCAGCGATCCGCGGTCCGACCGTTTTGTTTGCTTTTCCGTCTTTCTTTTCCGCCGGCGCTCAGTAGGGGGTTTCCAGTCCGGAGTAGTTAGGTCCGGGTGTAGGCGGGCATGGAGAGGAACGCCCGTTCCGCAGCCTCTGGCGGAGGCTCGCGCGAGTCGCTCTCTTTCATCCGGTTTGAAATCTCTCGCCGGCTCGGGAGGGGGATGCTCTCTCTATTTTCTTTCGCGCTCGGCGCGTGGCCCGAACGCGAACGCTTGTGCTCCCGGCGCGATGCATTTTCTTGATTCGTCGTTTCTCCTGCACTCGCGGTTTCGATCTTCGGCGGACGAGCGCAGGAACGAACCGACGAGCGAACGATCACGGCACTGGGAATGGATGGACAAGAGCGGGACCGCTACATAATCATCATCAACATCATCGTCATCAAATAGACCGTGAGAAGAAAGCATCACTACAGCTAAGGCGCTGGAGAATACCTCTCGCGGGATGAAACGTGAGCGAAACATGTGCAGTTCGGTACAAGCGGGAGAAAGTGCATTCACATTTGATTCGGTGGGATGGAGGCGTTCGGATGGAGAGCATGGGTTGCGAGAGCTGCAGCTGAGATTGCAAATGCAACGTACCGAATGTTGACTCGGATGCATTCTTTGCCGTTTGCCGGTAGATGCACTTTGGCACAAGGGGCAAAATTGTGTTGCCAAATTTGCCAAAAAATAATCTTTGAGATAAAAATATCCACTATTTTGAGATAAGCGTTTTGCTAATTGAAAATGGTTTCATCGTACTGTTTTTTTTTTTCAACGAGATATTACTTAATTTTAATAATTTTACTATGAACAGTTCATATTGTTTGAATATTATTTGAAATATAGCCCAAATCAAAAAAATTCAAAAATATTGTATTTTACATTGTTTCAAAGTTTGCTTTGAAAATAAGAAAAAACGCATTTTCCGGTTCACTGAAAATGAATGTCTGGTTACAATTTTTTTATTGTAATGTTAAAATCAAAAGCTGTACGAGGATTCATCCGGGCTTTTCAATGGTCGCGAATGTATTTTTCATCACAGATCCCCGCACCGCCTCTTATCCATTTGGTATAGATTGTTCTGGAAAAATTTTAAACAAAATTAGCTTAGCGATTCAGCTGATATAACATTAAAAAAGTGAGTCACTGCCCCGATAAAGGACAATTATTATAATCCTGCACCCTGAATGATCCTGACGTTGCCGTGACAGCGAACCGCTAACCGTACGCCAATAAAAAGTCGCCAAAGATTCATCGGCGGCAGTTCAATGCCAACCGGGAGCCCTTCTGTGGGTTTTGCTTCCTTCCTTGGGGAGCGCATTTGTGCGCGCGCGATGATTTATGAAACTCCGACGCCTTTTCGTGCTGCGCGACAGCTTGGGCCAGACGATGGGCCTGGGGTTAGCTGGAAGCGGTTTGGGGCTCCCCCTCTATCCAGGCCATCGCGATGGAGTCGCCCAGGTTAGGTATAACCAGCTCGTTCTAGCGTTGTGGAAACCGGCGGAATCGACGACGGTCGATCTACGACAAAACAAACAAACAATTAAACAAACGCAAACATACGGAAGAAAACTGCAGCCAGAGGGGGGAAAACCCCGCAGAAAAACTCCCGGCAGCAGCAACTTTCTCTCCCGTCATATTATGTTAGTTCATATGCGCACCCAGCGTTATGTTGCGCATAACGATCGGGCGATGATCACCGGATTGATAACCATATTCGATCGATGGAGGAAGGCGAACGAGGTCGGTGAGTTGAAACTAATTGCGTTCCTGAACGGTCCCCCCCTTCTGTGATTTACATCATTTGTGTGACTGCTCGTGTACAATTGCAGCCGCTTGGAATGGTAGGCAATCAGAAGAACAAATCAAATGGTCTACAAATGGATGTTGATATTGCACATACAACAGAAAATACAAGAAAGAAACCAATAAATAATGAAGTTATCCATACGTTTTACTTCAAAAGTAAATTTTTATATTTATTCAGATCTCACCACATAAAATAAAACAAAAGTTATTTTTTGTTCGTTAATTCTTAATAGTGGTGATCATGTAGGAAACAGAAGCTATGTTGAATAACTTGGGGTTTGTTTTGGATTTTCTTTCATAAAACAATAAAAGCGATCAGGTTTATTAACTTCATACATGTTTTAAGGAAAATGATAGTAAGGTGAAGCCATACTTTATTTCGTATGGCCAGTGATTCGAAAGTAACGAATCAGCTTCGAAAGTCTTATCATCGAACGTTCTAGTGCGTGTCGTTCAATCTAACAGTACAACATGGCTTACGGGTTAAGGCTGGAGCTCGATGATCCGGCGCACGACTGGGAGCAACCCGACTGGAGGGAAAACCGTCCCGGCACATTACTTGACCACTTTCGCAGTCGTTGGTTCAATGCACGGAGTTCGATTCGTGCGACAGCTGATCTTTAGCTCCGTGGGCAACCATTTAAGGAGCCGGCTATTCCCAACTCCAAGACTCGATACACAGCACATTGACGGGACGTCGCTGGAGGAAACATTGCCAGAGTCCAGAGTTTCACTTTCCTTTGGAGGTTCGGTATTGGTGCTGTGTGGTGTCCGCTTTCTGTGTCTGTGGATGCCAGAAGGTAATCGAAAACAAACGACCAAAGGGTGTAACAGAAATTTGTATTAAGAATCATCTATTTTCATTACAATCAATGGATTTTTGTAAACATATAAACACATAAAATGAATAAAATGTTTTGTTTAAATCAACAAAAACATCAAATACAGTTGCTTATAACACAAAGTGGTTTATTTTATTATATTATGTGAATTTTAATACAACATCGTCCCTCATGAGCCACCCTGTACTGCAATATCCGACAAGCACGGTTCGTGTCCAGTGCACTGAACATCTGGACTGTGGTGCAAAGTAAATAAATGAACTGAATGCATTAAACATATGTGGGAAGAACGCATCGAACGCTATGATCACGTCTCTAGTGGGTAGAGAAAGTAGAAGGCTCTCCTGGCGCCCGTTTGGTGGGAAGTTGTGTTGGGATGTGGGCAGATCGTTGCAGCGATCGCTACTCGAAGGTACCAGAGGAACCAACTTTGGCCTATACACGTTTTAAGCATGATTTCAAGGTATCCGAGCGCGTTAGTTGTTTTGTCAAATTACGTTGGTTTATATTGAACTGCAAATTTATTCTGATCGTCTCTGAAACATTAGTAGTTCTTAGAAGTTATAATATATCCAAAGCTATTCCTAATTCTGTCCCTGCGCCTAGTCATTAGTTGTTCTTAGGATGGAAGAAATGCATTTATGTACTCATAAATTAAAATAATGTTTTAACAGAAACGACCATGGATTGAACAGTGGTACAGTGAGTGTACGTCTGTTTGTCCATCCGATCTGATCGTAGTGGTGATTTATGTTTTAATTAATACGCCTACTGTCTCCGGTTTTTATTTCTGATGAAATGGAATTGAAATCTCCCTCGGTCCAGTCGGGGCGTGGAATAATTTAAACCATATACACACAGTTTAGTCGATGTGAGATAAAATATTCATTTTCATCCACGCCGCTGCTTTCAAACTGATGAACGCATTGAGAAGTAAAAACAGAACGATACGATCGGTTGTTCAGAACGTTCGGTGGTTTTTTTCGCTTGCGAACTTTCACCGGTCGGTTCGGAGAAAGTGTCTGCCGATTGTTTGACGACAAACGTTGACGATAGTTTCCGCGTCCTATAGCGGAAAATATAGCCCGATACGATCGCGTGTGCATGTCGAAGTGCAACGGCCTTTCCCGAGGAAGAAGCAGCTGAAAGATGACGCCGCGAATGATGACCGTACAAAACGGCAGACGCTCAAAATGAAGTCGAAAGTTAATCACAAAATTGTGCTGGGAAAAATGGACTCCAATAAAGGGAGAATGGCGCAGCGGCCGTCGCTTCCGTTTCATTTTTGCTAATGTTATGTTTGCGCTACGGTGCCCAAAAACAATTGAAGTGACGCTGTTCCGTTGGAACTGGTCCAGTTGTTGCATGTTGAGAGAAGCACAGGGTTTCGTATGAGACGATGATTGCACGAAGCGAAGAAAATAGCCAGTCATGAATCATTTTTCACCTGTTCAGATGTTCGTTCCAGTAGGAGCAAGTTTTTTTTATCTAGATTTAAGAAAATGTGATTTTTGCTTTTCGTAATTTTTCTTCGTAATATTTTATCCAATTATCACGGTTTTAATTCAAATAATTGCTACAAAATGTATCTGTTGTGTTTCATTTAACAAATGACCGTTATGTAAAACTACATTGTAACGGAATGGTTTCGTCTACCACTTTCCTATCGTTTTGTTTTTAACTCGTTCGTATTAATGAGTTGCCACATTGTTTATCAGGTATTTTCCCTTTGATCCGTTGATTATAGCCAATCATTAGTTGGACTAAGAAATTTTTATTGCCGCAACGTCCGAGCAAATGCTGCTTATTGCAGCTGGAATCCAGGCCCAGACCTACCAGGGAATAGTGGCAAACCAGGAAGTTCAGATGAAAGAGTAAAAGAGAGACTATTCACATGAATTTCCCCAATTTCCCTTGCTGCTACGATTTTTTTTTTTGTAATTGGTCTGCAAGATTTGACCATTTTTTTCCTTTGTTTCTCGTATTTATAATCTCTTTTATCGTTGCTCGACATTCGATTAGGTTTTTGTTTTTATTTGAATGAAATAAGCAGCAACAAAAACAGAGCGAAACCTTTCAAGTGGCTGACGCCATTAAAAAATCGATTTATTTTCACTGCCCAGGTTGGCATGAGAAAGATGACGAAACGCCGCGAAACGTTTTGGATCAGTCCGTCAAGACATCGTGGGCTACCGGGGTGAGTTCGTTTTTGAGGATAGTTCGCGGAAGATTAATCGTGCCTACAAGGTGTCGAAACGTCAATTAAGATTAACCCGACGATAAGTGAATTAATTGATCCGAGGACGCTTTCTTCGCAAGATAAGCCGAGTGGAAACCAAATCCGGTCAAAAAGCTATCCAGTCATCTTCCTTGGGGGCCATCGTCGCCTGCGGTTGAAAGTTTGGCCAAGCGATCCGCCGGAAGCACGGTTTGCCTTTTTGATGATAAGCGGTATAAAGGAGAAAACGAACCAAACACCGATTCCGGAATAGATTTGGTGGAATTTTACGGCTGGAATTGCGTTGTTTGGTTCAATCCCTCCGGGGTTGAATTGACCCCCCATCACAATCGATCGTTAGTGAGCTAGTTTGTATGTAAATTCAATGATGATTTGTTTGTGGAATTGATACTTTATTTTAATGATAACGCGATGGAGTTTCTCGTTTTTTTGCTCATAATTATGTTGCAGCGAAGCTAACATCTTTTTTCATCCTTTTACTTTAAATCATGCTCAGTCCGGGGTTTAGGATGGTGAACGTCGCCAGCGTTGAGTAGGGTAGCGAACAACACCGAGCGAACGATAAAGTATAGCTCATTTCCGGTAGTTTTTTTTTCCTAGAAAAAGGAAATATTTTGCAACCTTTTTTGGCATCTCAATCTTTCTCTTTCGGATGCCGATTATGTTGTCTTTCGTATTATTTTTCGACGTGGGAAAAGATGCGGTTCAGTTTAAATTAGATTTGATGCGGATGATTTCTAATAAAAAAACAAAAATGTTTGAGTATTTCCTGAGTCGGCCGATTTTTTTCCTGGTGTTCGCAGATGGCAGCTAGTAGAAGAGATTTCATAAATAAAGTCCTTGTTCCCTCCTTCATTACTTTGATTCATCCTCACAAGAAAAGAAAGGCTCGCTGCTGCTACGAGTCATGGGAATTATTCGGGATGGAATAGCAATTATTATCGACCAGCCTTCATCGAAAACGCGTTCAGTTCCAAGCCCCGTGTTTGCTCGATCGGTAAAGGTTACGCTCGCAATGATTGGCCCCCGCGATCGACTATTAAACATGACTCCTTGCACTCTTCCCAGTCTCGGCAAGAGTCTTGAGTTGTGCTGGCTTGAGCCTTCATTTCCCCGATGCATCTCGCGCACTCGAAAAGGCCGTGGCCTCTCATTAGGGAGGCTTCTCTCATTGGAACCGGGATGATCGGACTTACTTTCTGGCCTTCTGGCCACGCTGAACTTTGTAGGTGCAAAAGGCAATCCCTTCGCACGCCATTTCACCTCGGGGCCGGCCCGGGCGAACACATTTCACTTTCACTTCGACACGCACGGACGGCGGGCGCGATGGCCTTCCGCGGATGCAGGTATGGGGAACGACGAGCTGCCCGGGTGGGAAAGCGGTAGCATACGTTTCCCTTTCGATGGGTCAAAATTGATTTCCCGTTTGGGCCGCTCGGTGGGGGGGTCGGGATCTTCAATCCTCTTATGTGTGCCTTGGGTAAACGAGGTATGAAAAGTCTCATCCTTTAACTTGTGTGACGACGGTGGTTTGGAGTTGTAGACCATTTGGAAATTGTTTCTATGTCAATAGCTTGGATACAACATCATCATAACACTGAACCGAAATACAACAATCGACAACACCACAATCAACGAAATACAAGCTTTCAACTAGATAAAGCCTTGTAAGACAACCTTTTTTCCCACGAATGTCAGGTATATGCTAGTTTTAACTTTACTTTCGCTAAATAAAGGTTTCTCGTTTAAGTATATCGTTCACTTGGCACTTTTGAGGCATTCGACTTGAATTTTTTTTAAACCCTTCCTAGGAAATTGTGAAGTGTAAAAATTGAGAACCTCAGAAAATCTGACACCCCGTAGCCGTCGCAAACCCATCTCCAGCGAGAGCGTAGTGTACCTTCAACGTGGTCAATCGTCTTGGTCTCTTGGTTTCCATTCCGGCGTAGCGACTTTCTGGAAAGTACCGCGCTCCCGCGACGCTAGAAGGGCCCGCAAAGGGCTATTGTTTATCTAATGCAATCAATGCTCCATGCACGGGGAAGTCACATTCGGTCGCGTCACGACGAACATCACCCGCTCGCTCTTCCTTGCTCCGGTCGCCATCAGCTCCCTGCCGAACGGTGCCGAGCTTACAAGGGGCGCTTTGTCGGCATGGAAACTGAATGACAGACCCCACCAGACCGTCACCAACGGCAGGCAGCCGGAGTGAGATGCATTTTCTCCGTGCGCCCGGCTATCGTTCACTTAATTGCCTATTTGGTCACGTGTGGTGTCGCGTAAAAAACACAATTCCCTACTCGCCGCTCCCTCCGGTTGCCGCTAGTGAGGAGGCTCAAACGGGAAAAGATATCCAGCGGGGACAGCGGCGAATGACCAATCCAGGGGATCCGACACTTTTCCCTAATCCATCCCGAGGGCGAAATCGAAAGGAGAAAAACTGCAGCGCCAATGAAAGGGAAATCTGACCGACAGCGCACTGTCTCCGTGGACAGAAATAGAGATTCTCCTGCCACAGATGACGGTCGTTTCGCAGCTATTGGCAAGTAAACTTATTTTATTTATTTTGTTGCTACGTAAATTTCGTTGAAAGAAAAAAAAAACATACGCTTAAAAAATAAGCAACACATTTCGCTCCGAAGAAAGTGTGTGACAATGATATATTTGCTGCTAATTGACTTGTCCGGTTTAGACATTGCAGATTCCATTGGCACTTTCATGGAACAAATTGAGATGTCTTCTCGTTCAACGTACCGTCAAATGGCACAGTTTGCAAATGTAGCGTTTGATTTTATTTTTATTATCCCTCATTTGGACGCTTTTACCCACATTTTTAATCCTTATGGCGTTGCAGGTCTTTACCTAACACATTTCTCCTCCACTTCTGTGGACATGCTTTTCCTTGCCACCTTGAGCATCTCATTAGCTTGCCCGAGTGTGAGCCTACGTTTAGCACCTGCACCGCCCGAAGTGTACCGTCGTTCGAGGGTGAGAGTAAAACCGTCTCCGTGACGCTGCAGGCAACCCTTCCTTCGCTCCAGGTGACTCTCGAATGCATCGGTCCGTCGCACATCGAACCCATTGACCCATTTGCACACCATCGGCTGCGGTGTCTTCTTTTTTCCCGTTACCGTGGGGCACATTCAAAGTGTGGACCCCAAAAGCTCAAACGTTTCCGATTGCCGTGCTGGTTTTTCCGCGCCAAGGTACCTGGGGGTTCCTACAGCTGATGAAATTTCTTTCAAATCTATTTGTAGTGTGCTGAATTGCTGTGTGGTAGAATGGGCGTTTTCCGTGCCTTTTAGTGGTTTATAAAAAAAGGTGATGGAACAATGCATCAACAAACAATCGTCGATTAAACCGGAGTGGAACAGATAGTTTTTGCTGCGAGAAAAAGAAAAAGGAATATCAAAGCTTTCATTCACAGAAGAGTTTGAAGAGTTAGAAATGACATTGATTCTTTTTCCAAATGGCTATTCAATTACACCTCTTATTGAGTTGTCTTTAATTTTATCTTCTTCCGTCATGTGAACACTGCATGACGGATCATTGTCAACCATATTTAATGAACTAAAGATATAAATCTTTATGTAATATTGCATAGACGTTTCATTTTTTCGCACTATTCTGCGAAAAACTTAAAAAATTTATTATTTTGAGTTAAAATATGTGCAACGTTTTAACATCTGCTTGCTCAGTGGTCATGGCTTGGCAGGGATCTCGACACCATTTGACCTAGACTTCTTGAACAAAAAATAAATAACTTGCATACATCAAACGATCAACACCTACCCGCATCGTTAGCGGTTGGTTCGATGTAATTATTAAATCACTACAACTCTCGTTCCAGGAAATCTCATTCCAATCCCGGACAGACCTCAAACATGCCTGTGCAATCTCGTTATTCAACTTCCAGTGATTACATTTCTCCTCTTTAAGCTTCCTCTGGAAGAAGCAATTTTTGTAGCAGTTTTCTCTAACCAGAAACCAGTTTCGGTGATAACTTTGTCACTCGTTAGCGAAACGTACGCTTCCCTAAAGGTGCAGTAACGCCCATTTGCCAACGCACTTATTAAGACATATTTGTCAAGTGTAAACATTGCAATATTTCTTGTGTACGACAGGGAAAGTGCATCAATCATGCTGCCACAAGGGATCCCTCGAGTATGGGACTCGAGTATGGGACGTCTAGCATATGCCCAACCAGGCTACCTTAGCAGCTTCAAATTGCTTTACTTAAGATATACAAATGTTTTCTTCTTCGCGTATGTAGGAAAAGGGTTAAATAAAAGCATTGACCAACGAATCACCCGGACTGAATATTAATTTTGCTACCGCTGGTTGTTCATATGATCTTCAGATACTCATAATACGTCAAACTTCAACGCGCTTAAGTTCCACCAAAACAGTTTCAAGGCCGAGGTTACAGACTGAATTCACCCTATATTTCTTTGGTAAACTTTTACGATTTCCTGATCTATAAATAGAAGAAAAAACAGCTATTACTATAGTACAGTATTCATAAAAATATATTTTATATTAAACCACGTGTCCCATAATACCCTAAAACTTGTTCGCTTATTGGACCACATTACAATTCTATGGTCTTCATTAAATGTTGTTAAGCTGCTAACCGAAGTTTTTCTGATCACTCCATTGATTAATAATGACCCTCAACAAACTAATGTACATTTTAAAACTGCTATACAGCTAGTCCAGATCTTCCGGTGGGACGATTGCGCGAGAGTAGGGCGCCGGATAAGCTTCATTCGTCGCTCGGGAGTTGCTGGCCAGGGCATAACTTCTAGTCGCAACGGTCGTCGACGTCGACGGAGCTGTCGTCGGTGCGGGGTCACCTCTTCCGGACGGTTGGTCACGTGGCCGTTCCTCGATCGTCTGTGCCCTCGGCCCCAGCAGCATAGCGCTTACCAGCTGCGCACCGCGACTAAGGCAGAGCCCCACCGTCATCAGAATCGCCCCGACGAACTGTCGCTGTGCGCGCAGAATCAGCTTCAGCCACTCCGGACGTTCACGCCGCCTTCGAGGTCGCCCCGGCTCCGAGTGCTGCTGCCTGTGGTGGCTCCGATGGTGGTGGTGATGTCGCGACGAGGACGACCGGTGCGTTCCTGACGATGACGTCGGATCCCCACCGCCAACCGTGGCGTCATCCGACACCGCCGACCTTGAGCCAGTCCGCTCCGGGCTTTCCTCCCGGCTGCGACTACGGTGACGTCGACGGAAGCCCATGACGCTCTCGAAAGGCGTGTGTACAGCGCCCTAATTGCACAGCACTTCACTGAAACTACCACCAAATTACGTCGCAGCTACCGAACGTGCGCAGCTTTCAGGCTTCAGGTGACGTTTCACGTTCCACTGACGTTAGCTGAACAACGACTGACAGGCATGGCGTGAACGTGGCCATACAACCACGCGAATTATCCTCTCCCACGGTGGGGTTGGCTTGTGTTCGCAGTTATGCGAACCACCATTAGCTCACCCCTACAATCTCATGGCAGTAACGCGTTCAGTTTGTTCTAGCGCTCGCCTCGCGAACTTGTGGTCGTGAGCTGCCGAGTTTGCTCGGAAGGGTTGGAAATCCGGTCGAAAGCTCACCTTTGAACGGCGCGAGAGCTTCTTTAACCGCCCCGCCACCATGGGGTGGCCATGAAATTCTTGAGCTTGAAAAACGAGAAACGGTTCAGTTTTGAACACCGGGCGTTCCCTACGGGCATTTCTCCATACAAATGGTGAGAAAACAACTCAGATTCACTCAATCCGAGGCCAAATCACTCCATTCGACTTGGCGTTGGGTAGCCGGTAACCCAAAATCTACCGTCGTCGAGTTTGTGCCAGGCAGTTTTGCCTGCAGAATTTGGATACCTGTGGTAGTGACCCGCACACTATTTTATTTCACCCGCCGATGGTACTCGATCGCTTCGCTGTGGGTATCTTTTCGTGGGTCTCCCCCTCCTCGCAAATTTCATCGCGCCCCTCACGCCTATCAATTCACACGGCAACTCTTTCGCAGATCGACTGATTTTCCATTTCATTATACCCGTCGCAGTCTGACCCACGACGGCCAGCCGTCACCCAATTTTCGCTATCTTGCCCACTTTCGTTCTTCAGTCAGAATAATCTGACGCACACACCTTTGCCAAAGCAGTAAGCGCCTGTGCACCTATACTACGCAAAACGCTTGTGGCGTTCGGTCCAGCGAAGTGAAGGCAACGCGCCGAACCAGCTGATCACCGTTCCTTTCGCTGTCTTCTGCATTTGGCGTTATCAAACCACGCGGTGCCACATTTCGCAGATGCAATTTATTAATGAAAGTTTTTAAGCAAATGGAAACCTCTATTGCACATGATATTGTCTTGAATTTTCTGCAGATTCCCGCATACCAAAAATTTTCAGGATCGGAAAACGCCAATGTTAGCAGTAAAAGTCTGACATGCTTGGCTACAAAACCATTATGATAAACTTCATCCCATTAAAAGTTGCATTGAACAGATTGTAAGTGGTTGGTGAATAGCGAACATTTCCAACCCGTACGATTGTTGAAGTAATTGAAGAATTGTGAAAATTCTCCGACCCGTACGATTGTTGAGGCGCGCAATGTTTGGCATGCGCACTGGAATCCGTAAGGGTTAAATTTTGTTTATAATATATGTTGTGCGCAAAGAAACTTTTATCTTCCGAAAGGCCTTAAGATGCGAATGCCGCCCTCGTGCGCAAAATCTCTGTAATTAATTTTTCCAAAAATATTTCGAAAGGTGTCCTCCGCATGGTGGTGCAAGATTGTCATTTGTTTACTTATTACAGTACATGGGCCAAAGGTGAGCGAGCAAATGTTATTTAAAGCTAATTTTACGTTGGGAATGTACTTTCCCGGTAGGTAATATCAACCGTTACGAGTAACACTTATAACTGTGTAAAACCGGAACGGGATAGTACTTGCTCATTTTACTTTATCAAAACCAAGATTGGAACCGGTTTTTATTTTTGGGTAGGAAGGTCCAGTGACACTATTTTATTTAAGCATGATAGCTTTGTGCGAAACAAAGCGATTATTTCTTTTTTGAACTTTAATATTGAAAATGCTTGGTTTTTCATTTAAATGGCATTTTTGATAATTGTTAAGTTAATTGTTGTTAACTCATTTTGCACTTGACTGGAAAAAAACCTCAAACGATAAGAAGATCATTCTAAAATGAATAAGCGCTTTGATGCTATTATGCGTGTAAAATACTGTCACAGGTCGAATCGTCAGCCAGTACATGCACCTACTTACCCGAAGAAATGAACTTCGTCTAATCTCGGTTATGGGTGATAGCAGTGAGTTAGAACTGTTGGGTTTTGTTCAAAGCAAGCCAAATACGATTAAGAATTCATTAAAATTGAAGGTTGTACTTCTTTTACCGCGGCCAGTGTCTATATAACACATTGTGATCCAACGGATAACCCCGGCAAGATGATGTGGGCTTTACGGATTAATTTGATTAGGTAAATTAGGTGAGGTAAACCACCAAACTACGTAGATGTATAGTTGCCATATTGTAGAATCAAATCAAATTTTATCAAACAAAAAAATTGTTCTATGTTAGTCAACGAACTTTTCTAACCGGTTTTATTTGCATTAAAAAATGCGTTGCAATCTGCGCGCACTTACATTAAATATGTTTGTATAGAAAACGATCTCAATGGATGCTAAGTAAGCAAGCATTGGTTCGCGACGTTTCGACATGCTTGAAAATTGAAATCAATTCGACGGTAAAATAATCATCATTAGATTGGATTCAAGTATTGTTGCTGCGCCAGCTTCTGTTCCGTCTTGAATAGTGCTTATTCATACATATTTTTACATGAGTAATCATTTTTCATGCTGATCATGTTAATAAACCAATTAAATAAATCACGGAAAAACATTATAAGCGCGCGCTTTGTCATTTGTTTGAAAAATAAATCAGCTAAGAAAAAAGATTCCGCATCGTCCAGCAACAGCTGTGCGTCGCATAATGCAACAATACTAAACCACACTTCCGTGTTTTACATACGCTTCACCACACGCATACGCAAGAATTTACCAGACTTCTACCGGCAGTGCAGATGCCACATCAGAATCCAATATGCGTGCCGTACACTTTCGCGCACACAGACGGCACGGTACGACCGAGCATGTTTTTGCTACGCTTTGCCGACCGCACGCCGTATGGCTTTCCCCCTCCAGTCGGTGGCAAAATGTATATTTAGAACAACCCGCTGGTGCAGCGGCGAAGCGGAATCGTATGGAAGGAAGAGGCAGAATCGAAGACAATGGGAGGGTGAGGAGGGGGAGTAGTTGTTCTGAAGCATACAGAACGCCGTGCGTATTTAAGCCCATATTTTGTGCCAAGTCCGATAGTGTTTAATATATCGTGTCTCAGCACAATCTAAAAAGTCCGGGATCAATTCTTGGTTGGAAAGCTAGAATCCTCTGTTCAATAGAGTTTCTGCCTTCCGCCAAGCAATGTTGGCGATCGACTGACGATGGTGGATGGTGGACTGTAACCTTCCTCCTTGAGCAGCGACGATCGACTGACGACAGACTGGCATGTGGACTGGACACCGGGGAGTAATAGTGGGTAGAAGTCGTCTACCACGAACGGTGGGCGGGGTCGATGGTAGTAGAAGTAGTAGTAGTCACAGTGCGCGAAGCCGAAGGCGCACACTGAAGAAGTAGTAGTAACAGTGTGCGAAGCCGAAGCCGCACACCACTTAGCTTTTTAAATTTTGCTTCTCCCGCCGATTTTTTTTTCGGATGGCAGCGTATCTCTTTTTTGAATATGAGTTACGTAACTCACAAAGTCGATGAAGCGGGCATTCTCGACCCAGTCATCGACCCATTCATCGACCCGGAACTCAATAACTCATTTGGTGGGTATCCAGTATGGAGAGAATGTTAGCAGGGTTGGATTGTGAGCTAGTGACCATCGTCGCCGCTTGACAGACGATTGAGGATGAAATGGAAAAAAAAGAGCGGACCGGTTCGATTCGACCACGTCAAGAAGGTCACACGATGATCTTGAGCATATACGGATGAGCGATTTTACTTTCGATTGAGTTTTGGCGCGGTCGTGGCATAGCAGGTTCAATAGCCACGATCCCTTTTCATGTTGTGCATAAAAATGGTTTAATTTCGACAGGATATCAGGTTGATTTTGGGTTTCATATTAAAATGTGATCGGTGCAGGAGAAAGTACAACGATATTCGCCTTCCGTTCGGGCGTTATTTTAAGATTTCGGCGAATGTGTTTCCGGTGAGCCCGGACACGGCTATCTGAAAACCAACGCGGTACGATAACGACTCCCGGAAGTATAAAATTGGGTCGAACAAGTATCTCTCCTCATTCCGCCCTTGCGGGAGTGGAAAAAGGAGCCACCGAACACCGATAGTATATGGGATGATGCGATGAAGGATGTTTTTATTATTTTCCGCTCGTTGGCTGTACCACAATAAAATGGAGAATTGATGAACACTTTGCTTAAAATTATTTTATTACTGACGGAACTCGTCACAAACAAATGTTTAATAGATTGTATTAATACCACTCAAAAACGTTGCTTCATTTACACAACTGCCGATTTAAACTGTAACGGGTACTGAAATGACGGCAATGCTCGAAGATAAATTCTCCGTCTAAATACTTTCTCTTTCATTACGATTATTTGCATAAAAACCTTCATCAGCCATCACGTTCGCGGGTTTCTGATAATGCTGCGGATCGGTTCCCGCATCCGATTAGAGGGTTTCCCGCTCGGTCGGACATTTCGGTCATTGGGCTAGAGGAAGTAGGCGCGTCTCAAAAGCAAATCAGTAAGAAAAAATTAAAAAAAAACGAACACTAACATGCATGGTTTAAGCTAGGGCACATAAACCGAAAGTGGACCGTGGAATCAGCATTAAAATCAGCAGCGATCAGCGCAAACAAAAACAAAAACATATCATTATCATTTTCACAATGCACGTTTGCCGTTTGGGGTTGAGGTTCCGTCCTGCGGGATTCCTGCGACCAGCGAAATGGGTTTGCGGTTGGTGTTAGAGGTGAAAGAGAGGACACGGTTGTGGTTTCCCTTTTTCCGTTGCTCCATTTGACCGAAAGGACCGGAACGAAAGTCACGCGATCGATTTTCAAAGTTTACATTTCTGCGGCTTGGCAGAGAGCAATCAAGAAAAATGGACTCCCGCGGCCAAAGCCGTGGTAATTGAAGACGCCGATCCTGGGCGACAGTTTGTTTGTTTTAGAGAAATGATAAATGGGTGTGCGCTTGCGTGGCTGCTAATAATGAGTTCGAAATGTGCAGCAGGCATAGAAGCAGGTTTAAGTAGAGCGTTTGGTTAATTATGGCCATAGACGTTTAGTTACAAATCTGTTACTATTTGGGCTTTTTTTTTTTTAGGCTGACCAACTATTTTTAATTAAAAAAATTGAAAGCACCGGAACGAAAGCACTTGAAAATTATCAACTATTATTCTTTTCCATTTCACTTATGAATAATTGTAATCTTTGTTTTTGTAATAAATTTTCAAACGTGCTGTTAATATTTAGCAACGAAACATACCAATGTTAATTGTGAGCATTTTTTTTTCATTTCTCGCTGCAACTTTTTTAATACGTGTCTAAAGATGTTTACCAAAGCCGCAATAATTTAATTTGAATGTATGACTAACATTATCTTCGACGCGTTGATTGCATGTTACATTGTCGCCCTAAGGCTCGCTCGCTACTGGGAAGAAATTTCCCTTTCAATTTTTCCCGTGGCTCAACAAAATGGGTCCCCTGATGCTCGATACCGCTTTTCGTATGGTATGCTTTGTCCGATCCGACCCACGGAGGTGGAAAATCCGGTAAGACTGTGTCATTCCCGCTAATAGCATCGATTAAACAGGGCCAACCTTTTCTTTCTGCTCTCGTGCAGCGAGAGAGGAGGCAGCTTACATTCCATACTACCCAGGTCTTATGGTAATTAGAGCGCGTGCCCATGCTGAGGGCAGCAGCGAGATTGAGGTTTTTTTTTATTGGCAAAAAATCTCTTTAGGCCTTCAGCTGTGAATAAACAACTTCTATGTAATTTAACGCTCACTGCTACCGGAAAAACGACAGCCAGGTTTTGCATTGTACGATACTCCTACGGCGCTATGTATGCCGCATTTCTTAAAGCACTCTAATTTGCATACATTACCGTTCATGTGGGCCGGCGGGGTGCCACTTTTTATGTTGGCCGCCAGGGTGACTTTGCTTTCCTTTGCGATTCCTTCAGCTTTTTTTTCAGCGCATTCACTACAGGGACTTCTCGCTCGCTTTGCTGGGAGATCTCGTTTGCTGGACTACGTACACAACTGAAACCGAAACGGTAATGCTTCTGGTGGTCGAGAGACGACAGACAAAACGCCACAGCGATGGGGTGTGTCCTTACAGTGTACTCCCGTTTTAGAGCTGGCTGCCGGAAGCATTGGCTCAACGCCACGCTAAGTGGATGTGAATTAGAGACCATTGTGCAAAGTTGTTGGCGCAGTGCGGGTTCGGAGAGGGAGGCAGGATGATTTCCATTGACACCACGAGACATGCAGAAGCCAGCGCCAGAAGGACCAGCTTCCCACCGTCGAAGGGTGATCACTTGTAGAACTCGATCATGACCTGTTCCGTTGGAAAGGAAATTGCTACCAATCAATCGATTATGGTAATGTTGAGCCACTGCTCGCGGGGAAGAGGTTGATCACAACGTTTTGATGTTGTTGCTTTTTTATTCTGCTGTGGCAAGAAACATGTATCTTTAGCCGCACACAGAGATCGAGCGTTGATTGAGCGATTAAGCGAAAGGGGAAGAAACTGTGAAGAGAAAATATTCACTTTTGCATGCAAAGCTACACGGTGTTAACAAGATTGCCCATCGGGTAATAGATAAAATCGTGTTTTTTTTTGTATCACAGGGCATGATGAGCTTTTGCTTTAAATCAAATGAAAATGTTTTACAATTTCGTGGAAATATTTTCACTTTTTGGGTTCAAGAGATTTTTGAAATAGCTAGACATTCGTCAACTAGATCTTTGTCAAAGCATATATGAACCGTGTTGTAAAAGAAAGTGAGAAGAATTTGAATTGCTCACATATCAAAATGTGTACAAAATATTTTTTATTTTATAGCAATATTTAATTACTTTCCTAAGATTTTAGACTGTAAAATGTCTCTTTCGACTTTGATCGTTTCTTAATTTGTACATCATATAGGATAGTATAAACAAATCTACCTGACTGTGCCCTTTTCGGAAGCAACCCATCTCGTGCTCTACCGCACACAATCACGCTCAATTAAAGTAACTCCCATTCCTGGCATCATTAGCGCAGCCGTCATTAGGCCGACAAGTTGGCGTCTAATAAACTTCGTCGCCTTCGGCAGCCTGGTGCGCATTCGCCGCGATCAGCATTGGCCACAGGGGGGAAAACAACTCCGTTCTCCCGTTCCCGGCAGCTAGCTAACCAGGGAAAAAGGCCAACCACGCGAAAGGGTGTTCGTGGCCCGTCGGCTCAATTACCGTCGCGTGGAATGTCGCATAAATAAATGTGCAATTCCGAACCTCCGGAAGGCGATAGAGGAAGCCAGGATGGTTCGATGAATCGATCGAAGGAGACGTAGCCACATTGCACTTTGGTTCGGCCGCGCAGCAAATGCGAAGAAATATCTAATGCTCTCGGAAACGCAGTGAGAAGGAAGGAGAAGAGCCAGCTTCTCCGAAGAGGAGACGACGGTTGCCAAAGATGGTCCCGGTCGCTATTTGCACACCGGTGCGCGAACGAACCTATGAGAGCACCCTACCAGCTACCCAGACCTGGAAATCGTGAGGAGAGAAATTGATTAATGTCTGCTGTTTCTATAAATCCCCTGCGAAACCTCACTGCATTTGTCCCCGTGTGTTTGCTTATCTCGGCAATGGCCCAGCTCCATATTGGTGTCCCGACGAAGGCTCAACCGAAGGGTGCCAAAGAAAACCCCCATCATAAAAGGTGCCATCCCCCGGGGTGGGAGATTCCGTGAAGTCGCGCATACAATCCTCGATCCATATGTGGATCGTAGGGCGGCTTCCAGATCCGCCGGGGACTTAATTTAGTTTTAATTTATTGGCCCACCATACGCGTTTCAGTTTTTAATCTTTACCACTAAATTTCCCCGCCCGCCTTTTGCCCACCGGCTCACTGCGAAGGCCTGTTAAGGTGTCGTTTTATGTGCACTCTCACGGCAAGGAAAAAAATGGCTCCTAACCTCACGGGTCCCTTAGCTCGATCACTTCCAATCGTCGCACATCTTTCCCAAGATCCCGCCGTCAAAGTGCGTGTGGGGTGTTTTCCCTCAGGGGCGCAACAGCAACTGGTAAGGGCGCCCGGTTGCGTACCGAAACCAGTTCCATAAAATAGCGCGGCTAGCAAAAGCATACAAAGGGGGAAAAAAGTGGCAGCGACTAACACTTTTACTTGAACTTGAAAGTTCATAAAATCCGAAAGCGAAATGTGATGCTTCCTGACGGCCCGGGTGGAGGAGGGGTCTCGAGACGTAGCACCTGAAGAACTTGACCAAGACGCAAATGCTTGTTTATGTTAGGCAGTCTAGCAGCATCGGGTGTTGGAGACTGTGG
Organism: Anopheles atroparvus; assembly: GCA_914969975.1. Lineage (NCBI taxonomy): Eukaryota > Metazoa > Arthropoda > Insecta > Diptera > Culicidae > Anopheles > Anopheles atroparvus. The sequence goes on along the minus strand of CAJZCY010000002.1, from coordinate 30,078,264 downwards.
TTGGCCCTTGGCCCGCAGTTGGAATCAACTGGAACAAGACGCCCAGGGCGACACGCGGTCCCGTTCGTTCGAATCTTTGGCCGTTCGATTTGTGCGGTGTATTTTCACTCTATGCAGTTTTTCCTCCCGCATTTTCATGCGGGACGTTGCTGATTTGATCTAGTCCTGCGGGTTGACTTCTCTGATGAGCCGCACCGTTTGAAAATCGGCTGAGAAGTTTCACATTACTGAATATGTTACAAGGCGAAGAAGGGCTTCTGGTGAATTGAGAGGAATACAATTTAAGCGTTTAGTAAATTACAATTATTTTCTCAGTTAACAGTCAGACCATTAATAAAAAAAATTATACGAATAAATTAAATAACGCAAAGATGATGATTAAAAATCGAACAATGAAGAAGGAAGTTTCGCGCCTAAGTCATGCAGGAAAAGTAACCTGAGGCACAACAATCTATTACTGGCTCCCGGATTTAACTTTGCCTTTCTTTTATTTCAAGGAAGACAAATTGTGCCAAGGGCCGAGTCACTATAGGACCGGGTAGTTATGCTTACTCCAGCAGAGGACAAAAGATGCTTACAGAAATTGATTTTTTTATGTTTATTCTCTTCCATAGTTTCTCATTTGTGTTTTGTGTCCATCAGTCTAGACAAAACTCAGAAGAAATTTTACAGTACTCAATATATGGTGCATATAATCTAGAAACAATCGAGTTCCTTGATTTGTGAAAAATTGTAAGATGCAATCAGTTTAACATAATTTAAAATACACACACAGACAAACACACATTGTCCACAACACTTGCTACTGCTTGCCCATTGTGCCGGGAACGAATTGATTAAGTCGTCGAATTTGTGACCCCCCAAAACTCGTTGTCGGCGGATGATTAGCAAACCCATCCTCTCGCTGGGGGAGAATTGGAAGCGACGTCAAAAAAAAAAAGGACAAAAGAAGCCTTTCGCGTTGCCGACGAATGACGAATGACGCAGGATTGAATTTGGTGCACGCAAGAAAGCAAAACTATGAAGGAGAGCAGTTAAAAAAAACTACGAACGGGCGCAACCCAGCATCGCCGCCCCAACATGTCGACGCGGCTCCGTCCGAAACGCCCGGAGGCTCCGTTGGCGAAATGTGAAGCGAAAGTGAAACTTTTTTTACTTCCAATCCTGCCGCCTCGTTTTACCCGTGCCGTGAGGTAGGATGGCTAGTCTTGCTTCGTTTTCAGCACCGGGCGACATAAAGAAGAGCCCCTTGGGGGCTTGAGGGGAGAAAATCCCAAACGATCCGGCGACCTGGCCGGCGAACGTTCGAGGTTGAAAGGTGGGATGCAGCGTAGGAATTGTAATCAATTTCAAACGGAGGTGATCGAAACCGCGCACGCAGGCAGCACTCGGGAGCGGGCACAAAAAAAAAATGGGAGAAATAAATAAATATGTATGTATAAATGCACATAAACGGAGCAACTAATCCACCGAAAAGTGGAGTGGAAAAACTTTCACAAAAATGGTTCACCCGCGCGCGTTTGTGTATGCCGGGCCAATGTTTCTTGGGGCAGCTTCCAGCGTTTCCAGCGGAGTCGAAATTTATCGTCTTCGTTGAGGACTGATAACGAAGAGGGAGCTCCAAGAGGCCGTGGGTGGTAGGGTAGTGGGCGGTTGAAAATGGATTCGCGTCCATTCGAACTCTGCTGACCCTTTTCCCTAACCGACCCGCCGGCGATGCTGGCAGCATGAGTAGGAAAGGAACGCTTTTTGTGCATAATTTCGCATGCATAGGAATTGGGTCTTCTTTTTGCTGGCCCCAACCGTTTCCCTCCCACTCTGGTTTTCTGGTGATATCGTGCGCGGTTCGGTTCAACCGATCGTGCCATGTCTGTAAAATCCTAAACGGACCACAGTTGGCCTTGACCGCATTTTAAAGTTGTGTTTGGAAGTTGCGAGGCAAACTTTAAAGTAGTGTTGTAGTGTTTCTTTCACCTTCTTTTCCTTCCAAGCTGCCCAGCAAGGGTGGGAGTGGCCGGTTTTTCGCCACTCGGTTTATGGTTATGTGCAGAAATATGATCACGGTTGTCTGTAAAACGTTCGCTCCTTCGCGACTCGCGTCTTAGTTTGTCGCCAGAGTTTGGGTCGCTTATAAAATGGTTTGAAATGCAGGCTAGCCTCTCTTTTTTTTCGCTCCTTCACAGTTGTCTGGCACAGGTTACTTTGAGGTTTATCGCCCACTATCGGTTTCACTACTAGACTTGGAAGTTTATCCGTGTGCCATCGATTCATAATAGGCCTATGCCTCCGGGTTTTTTTCGGTTGCATTTTTATGTTTTTACGTTGCTGGGTAAAGCAGGATTAAAAAATTGTCACATTTTTGAACGAATTCCGGGGAGTGATAAATTGCCAATAGAAAGGACACGGTGGAATGTGGTTCAAGCTTGCAAAGTATACTGTTTTATGGCACATGCAATGCTTGTTTATTGTTCATTCGGTTTGTGGAATGATACGAAGTAATGTCTGGCACAAAAAGGGTAGTGAGGGAATCATAATAAAAAATAAAAACAGTTGAAACAAACCGAATGACTTAAAATATCAATCTTTAATAGATAAAAACGGTGCTTTTCTGTAGCACTTTTGTGTATAGTCTTAATTATTACCATTAGTATCTACTTTTTTGCATGACCTTTTTGTGATATCAATATTTTCTTTTCTTTTTTTGTTTAATTTTCTCTAAATTGCCAACCAGAACTAAGATTTATTTAAAAAGCGCAAACGACCTTGGTCAGATTGAAGGGATACCACAGAAAAATGGCGCTGTTTATAATATTTATGAACATTGAAACGACGATTCATTGATCCTTCATAATTTATTTACGCTTAAAAGAATACTGTTCGCAAAACCTCGTTAGAGCAGAAGATGCACCGACTTGTTTTGTACACGTGCTCGTTTGCATATGGCTAGGTGATAAATTTGAAACGTTAATCTCGTGGACGTTTGTTCCCAACCGTTGTTGCACGTTCGGCTGTGTACTTAGATATCTGCTTTACCTTCATCAAATGTCGCACACCTGTTCGAAATCCACTTGAAGTAAAAGTAGTTTGACTCTCAACCTAATCCCATGGAAGCAGCTTCAAATAAAGTCAAATTGCTTTCTAGAGAACATTCGAGTTCTGGAATCGTTTACTAAACCGTCTGAACCTCCGGTGACGCTGGAAAGAAAGAGTTGCTGCAAAGAAAAACAAACATTTGGCCCACGTCCGGAAGGCACCAAATAGTTGCGAGGCTGAATTCCATTGCAACAAGAAACCGGTGACTGCAGGGGATAACAGGACGGGAGACGATGGTTCTGCCAAAGAGTTCAATGTAGCGAGTCCCTCCGTACTGACCCCTTCGGTAAACGGGGCGTTGAGAGCGTGCCTTCTCTCGTTGACCTGCGTCTCCGCTGTTTTCTCGCGTGTCCTGGCGCGATTGAGGTGAAAGTAGCGATAAATCAATGCATCGTTGTGTGCGCCTGCAATTGCAACGCGTTCGAACCCGCGAGTCCGGAGCACGCTGCACGGCATTCTGAGGCAAAATTATGCTAACTTTTTGTTCATCCAATGCAGTTTAATTAATACCATGGACGGTACCGTTCCGTTTGTGCTTGTATTTAGTCATACAAAAGCGTTAGCGTTTTAAACAAAATGAGAAAAAGATGCATGATATGGGAACTATAGAAAAATAATAAAAAATCATGCAAACAAAACAAGATGAGTGAAGAAGATAGTATAACTGTATTTTTTCTGTATGAAAACCACCGAATAAAACCGATGAATATCAATTGACAAACAGACAAATGTGTATAACTATAACTTTCGCGACACATATTCATTTCATTTTCCAGCAATTCTTATTGTCACGGCCATTTCAAAAGCAACGGGAAAGAATGTTATCGGCCACCTGAAATCAGATAAAATTTATCATCCTCTCCCGTATCGGGCGCATCGATCGTAACAGTAACCGTATTTTTGCATCCTCCGGCGACGCGGCAGCAGTGAAAAATGGAAAATCTGGCTGGCAAGACGCATGGACGAGGCGCTGGAAATATGAAGCGTCATGTTAATCCTGCTTAATAATTTATAATCATGCTTGCGCTCGTGTTCCCTGCAATGCTGTGTCAGCTGCAGCTTCCTTGTCCATTCTGTTGGTCTAGTTTTGCTGTCCTAGATAATGGGTGCATGTTTAGAAAAAAAAAAAATCCGAAGGTGTTAGAAGCGCAGTTTTTAAGCATTTTTGTTCGCATAAATCGTTGTTCGTTATCTATTAAACATCAGACATAATGCGACCTTCAAGTGGATCGTTCGCGATGCGGAAATCATTTTCGATGTCCTTGATAAAAACCGAATGTTGCTGGTTTCATGGTTCACAACAGCCGACTTCATTCAAAGCCTTTAAAACCGCACTCATCCGATGTCGATTGCTAATCACAGTTCGATTAACATAACAGAAGGCTTCCTGATGGTCAGCTAGAGGGAGTGTTCGTTGGGTGTGGATGCGGAAATATTTCTATTTCGATTTCAAAACTGCAATTTGTATATGATATGGTAATAATCGCGCGCATAAAAACTAGTAAACATTCGATATTCTCCCCATATATGCTTAGAAAAACTTATCGTAATACCTATTTTGATTCGTTTGATTTATTCTTCAATATTTCTTTATCTGACTTCAATGCACATTTTTTAAATATTCAGATTACACATCGCTGAAGAGCTCAAAACAATTTGCATTCTCCTTTTCTATCTGATGAACTTTTGGTTAAATTTAGTGAACAAAAAATCTTATCATAATTCGGCCACGGTGGACTATAATCCTCCCGCTTCCATCCAAAACCACCAGTTTCCCTGTCCTTCCAATCGAAAATCATGTTTCGGAATCCCAACCAGCGGATCAGCCATCATCGACGTGTGTAGAACTGATTTCCTAGTGCATGCAGATCCACCGGTCAGGGTCAACAGGTGCCTGAAGAGCGCCCGAAACTGATAACATAAGAAGGCACAAGAAAACAGGCTTGCAGGTGTCTTCAAAGTTCAACCAAAGAGCTAGGAGAGGAAAACTCTTCGCGAGGTAACCATTCATAGATTTTGCACGGTGTGCGGATCGGGGCATACCAAACTGATATTTAAATTAGCCCGGCCCCAGGTGTCCGAGACTGGTGACAGTTGGATGAAGTAAGCCAATAGCAAACAAAAAATAGCAAGAAGGATTTAGTAAAAAAAAAGAAGATGCTTCGGCAAAAGGCCATCCCGATACGAGGAATGTGCGGTTAGAGATTGATAGCGAATTGTGAACCATGAGCAAAGCGTGGAGTTTGAAGTAATTTTATGCAAGACCCGGACTGAGGGAGAAGAACATGAAAACTAAAATTCGCACATGGGGAAAAACAACAAAACTGTATAGACACCCCAATACCTAACGGGTAGGCACCTTGCTCGTAGCAAAGAGTTCGGAGGTTCACCCAAAAACCGGTGACAAATCGAGACCGCCACCGATCTGGCCTAGTGTTAGTGGTGGTCTTCTCGATTTAATCCGGCTTCTACTATTAGCGCGGTATCTATCACATCGCGGCGCATCTTCTCGGGCAGGACGGGTTGAAGGCTGTGGGGGCTGAATGCTAATCGCGAGGAGATTTTGCAAGCAACCATCTCTTGTCTCTCGAGGAGGTCCTTGCGTCAGATTCGGCTGATTTTAGAGGACGAGTGATTTTATCCCCCGGCAGAGGACGCCGGACAGATGTCTAGGAGCAATATTGTTTCTGATTATATAAAGCCCATCGCATCGTACCGTTATGGTATCAGTTCGGCTTTAGAGTTTCTCGGCATAGCACAGCACAGCCCAGGTGAAGTGAAGTGATTTGCACCGATTGGCAGTAGGCAGTCCGTCTCTCGACTACAGTACAAAAGTTTCAAAATGTTCCGAAAACTGGTGAGTTCTGGAGCGTCGAGCGTGTTCATTATCGGTTAACTCTCCTGGGGATCTAGACCACACCCTGCAGTGCATCGTTGACAGTGTAGATCGTTGCTATACAATGGCAAAAGTTGAGCCCCAAAAAGGCTGCCTCGATGGAAGAAGCTGCTGCGTTCACCGTAGGATCCTAGTCCGTTCTAGACACCCGGCCGCCCAGCCATTCTATCGGGGTACTGGTTTTGTGATGAAGTAATTCGCATTTTTTCTCGCCGCTGCTGCCGCCCCATTTGCTAAAGAAAATGCGACTAACTTCCTCGCAAAAGCTGACCGCAAACCATTCGGCGCAGTGGCGGCAAGGCTACTCCGGGAGCCGGAAAGAAGTACACCAGCCCCTTGGAACTGTGAAGTCGCCAGTACACACCGAACGATCTCACCTGTTACTAACATCTGCAGTGGTTTGCTTGCTGTGCTAAAAAATATTAGTACTTACTCTGGCACGCAGTTTCATTTGTTCCAGAAACGCAAGCTGAAAAGTTCAGATGCCATGTTTACTTTAACCTGAATAGGAGCACTACAATGTATTTTTCGACCCATGCTCGTTCTAGATCATCGCATCCCTCGTCGTCTCGCTGGTAGTGGCCAGTCCCCAGCGTCCCCAGTCGCGCAGTGCTGGCGGTGGTGGCGATGAGGCCGGAGCGGACACTCTCGCCCAAGACACGGTGATCAACGCTGACGGTTCGTACACGTACAACTACGAGACAAGCAACGGTATCAGCGCGTCGCAGGCCAGCAACGATGGCACGAACGCGAACGGCAACTTCGCCTACACTGCCCCGGACGGCCAGCGCTACGAGATCGTGTACGTAGCCGACGAGAACGGCTTCCAGCCGCAGGGAGCCCACCTGCCGACGGAGCCGCCAGCGCCCGAGCACGTCATCCGAATGCTCGAGGAGATGCGCGCCAACCCGCCAGAGGGCGCCGATATCGAGTCGCTGGACGCTACCCTGAACCGACTGCGCGCCACCCTGGGCTAAGCTAGGGAAAAGGGACGGGTTGGTTTGTGTAGGGAAAGTGGTGGATCAGGTGTGGGCTCCTGCCTGTGTTTGCCCTGTGTGTAAGCTAGCAAGATGTAACTTTACGGCAATAGATGATTGTTACGCATGTAACGTGAGCTTCAATAAAAAAGATGAACCTCGCCATTTACTCGAAAAAAAAACCTAAAGAGTTGTTTTCCTATCATGATTTCCTGCCTATTCAAGCTCGTTCGTACTTCACGGCGATCTTACCTAGTGCATGCAGCACGCGCTCTCCGGTTGAAGTGCATTTTTGACTTGCATCTGCAGGATAGATAAAAAAAGTATCCTCCTACACAAACCTTGGGGCTCGTCCGGGATTTGAACCCGGGACCTCTCGCACCCGAAGCGAGAATCATACCCCTAGACCAACGAGCCACATAAACAATAGGAGAAACGGTCGCAACAAAAGTCAAGCAAACGCGAGTCAAAAGAGAAAGGAACAATAATAACCGGTGGGGCTGGTTGATCGAAGCATCTACTTTCTCGTGAAACATGGTTGCGGTAAGAAATTAAACTGATACAGCAGCACTGTCCCCCACTTTGAGCCACTTCGGAGATAGCGAGCCGATGAGGGCTGGTGAACGTCCAGAGTGAGCAATTCGGTCTGCTGACTGTACACTTCTCACATTTATTGTGGAGCCGTGAATCGTTTGTTACTCACGCCTATGTTTTGGAGCGTTGTGGAATGGAGCATGGTTCGTTCAGCAAACCACACTTATGTACTTGCGCAGGATTTTTTTTTTCGCAGCAACAGTATACTGGTGCTCTCAGGATGCTTACTGCGGAAGCTCTACAAAAGATTAACAGAATTATTAGAGAAATAGAAGTGAAATATTTGTGGTTTGCAGTTTTGAAGTATTTCAGCTCAAACTATACGAGCCAAATCATCTACAGGCTTGTCTTGGTACAGAGCTTAATAAACTATGTTTGAATATTCAATGAAAAATGAATGTTTAAATTAACTTTAACGGATAGGATGAAGATTGAATTGGTTTCTAATATCGAGCAAAAGTTTTTCATAACATTTGACTATTTTCATTTTATTTCATTCAGTAACAAACAGTTCAACAACATAATTCAATTTTCTACTTAATCCTACTGCGCAAGGGTAACATGATGATCGATGAGTGAGTGTCCTGGACAGGGTTGGTGAGTGTGAGGTGTATATGAGTTGAGATGAGTCTTCATGCTGATGATGGATTCCCTTCGATGGTTCCGTTTCGATTTAGTTCTTTCGCAGACGGGCAGTGGTGGCGTCGAGGGCCTCCAGGCTGAAGTCCTTCTGATCCTTGGGCGGGTTGGCACGGATCTGCTCGAGCGTCTTGAACACGTACTCGGGAGTGGGTGGCGGCGTGGGCAGATGGGCACCTTCCGGGCGGAAGCCGTTCTCGTCGGCGACGTACACGACGCGGTACAGCACGCCGTCGGGGCCAGTGTAGGAGAAGGCTCCGTTGGCGCTGTGGGCGCCGAGGCCTTCCTCGTGGGCGGCGATACCGTTGCTCGTCTCGTACTGCCAGTTGTAGTGACCGTCGTCCTGCAGCACATTCTCGTACCGCACGATCTGGGCGTGAGCCTCCGGGTTCTGCTGTTGCTGGTACTGCGGGCGGTCGAGCGGGCCGGCGGCGACGGTGGCCGCGATGAGGGCGACGGAGGCAAGCACGAAACGGAACATGGTTGCTGAAAGTTTGGTTTTGGCTGGTGGTTCTTGCTGGCGAATTGACGCTGACGGCTGATTAACTGCAACTGATGCTGGCAACTGCTCCAGTTGCCTAATTTATACTTGCCTGCATGACACGCTCGACACGCTTCGACGCAACGCCCAACTTTTGCCCTCCTTAGCGCACGTTTGCTTGCGTTTGGTGAGCGCTGGGATCTTGCCCCGGACACTCAGCGGCACTACGCCAGGGCCAAGGTCAAGTGTAAGAAATTTTGGGTGGCAACAGTGGGCAACAAAGCTCTGAAAGAAAATCAAATAAAGGAAAAAAAAGTTGTATCTCCACGCACCGAGCAGGTGATTGATTTAATTCTCATTAACGCATGCTGTAACGTGTGGCGCAGCTAATCGGCGTTGGTTTAAGACTGGTTTAAGGACCCTGCTTAACGCACCACGCCAATTGAGAGGTCCGGTTGGCGGTTGGTTATGATTTCGTTCGTGGCCGACCACAATCCGTCCTGATCGATTAGGGGATTACGCGAGTGAAGGGTGAAACCATTTCTCTTCATTGCGCAGCTGATGTGTCTGGCACACGGTCCGGGGTAGCCTTTTTCGGCCAGCTTAAGCCCCCTCGGAGCATAATCAATTAATGAGTTCGCCAGACGAAGCAGACTGCAGCATGGCCGAGATCTGGCGAGCAAATATTCGTGGAATGCAGCTTCGCCGGGTGGCTAACGATCGTGCAATGTTTGACACGGCCACGGCTAGCGCCCAAGAAAGGATAAACCGTTTTATCAGCATTTATTTGACAGCTGCAACGTAGAAGAATTTGTTTGTGAAGGCTATTCAATTGTCAGACAGAGTACAGTTGTACATAAGTACAGTTGATGTTCAAGTAATTCAACTTTAGGCTTTTGAAAGATAGTGGTTGTCATATTTGGAACATGTATTGCTGATTTATTGGTAATTTTTGTAATTTATCTTTCTTCATCTATATTACTAAACTTAGATGTCAGGTGAATTAATGCGTTTGTGTTTTTTTAATATACATTATTCATGTTGAAATTTAGTGAAAAATGCATTTGATTTTTTTGCAAAAAAATAGGATGGGATAGAAATATTGTGTTTAATTTGAAGCAGGTAACACGTTCGTGATCGAAGTAGTCCCTTCGAATTGAGTTGCAAATTCATCCTCATGTATTAAATATTTCATTTATCACCAATCAATGGGGAACACACAACAACCAGCGAAAATTGTCCTACAGTCCAGAAAAACCAATCAATGGAATTTAATTTACACCCGAAAATTAGTCCAGTCGTCTGTTCACTTAACCTTGTTGAAATGCACGCTGTGTGTCAATCACGCTCCCAAAGTCATCGAGTGGAGCGCCATAGTGTACGATTAAATCACACATCATCGCTCAAATCAGATTGGTTTGTGGGTAACACCGTCAAACACAGCCAATTAGGCCGGCCTGAGCCCTGGCGAATATATCACACCCGCTGGCGACTTGCTCTCACCGGCCTTCTCCAGGATGCAGGCGGCTCGATCGCGGCTGTCTGCTCCTTTAATCCCCCGCCTGACAACTTAAGCCGACTAATCGACCCAAAACACACGCCACACTAAGCAGCAACTAGACCGCACTCCACGAAAGCACTCGCCCTCGAAAATACTGAAACCCGAGCAAGCGCCTTCCTCCGCGCCTTTGAGGTCAACCACCGTGCGACATGCGGGTCAGACGCGCCGACACAATTTGGCATGGTTTTGGGCGGCAAGCTAGAAAGCTTGCAATTTAACTTTTTTTTTACTCGTTTTATTTTCCACCATCAAGAACCCGTACGAACGACGGTCTAGGGCGGGTGCGCTGCCTTGGGCTTGGCGTGCCAGCGTCGACCAAAGGACCCCGCGGAGAGCGGGCGGTCGCTTTTGCGACGGCCAGTCCCACTCGCCACCTGTTGGCACCCCATGCCCACATGCAGATATAATTAAAAATTCGCCAACCATTGACATTGACCCGGTTCCTGCACTGCCGGACAGCCAACAAGCGAGTCCTGGACACGCCCGAACACGCATTTCGGTGGGTTTGTCGCTTACGCCGGCGGTGAAGTCTTTCCCTTGTGTTTGCTTGAGGCCGCTGCTGTTGAATTGAAACGAGCAAAAAAAAATTAAAAAAAAAAAACCATTGCTCCCCTTCTGCGATGCGGGTTCACACTTCACTCCGGTTGAAACGATTTTTGCCGTCACAAGTTGCACAAATGACGGAAAGGAAAAGACATGAAAAGCGGTTGCCACGAGCCGCACGTGGGTGAGAGAGGGAGCAAGCGTTCGAAAAGTGTGTTTAACAAGTATCACCCCGGTAAATATGACAAATCGCAGCCTCCCAAATCGATCGGTCGGTGGATCGAACTTGCTTTCTGTGTTTTTAGTGAGTGTGTGGCAGTGTGTGTCCTATTTCTATGGCTGTACATGTTATCTTAACATGGCGATCCTGGGCCCTTCCTTGAAGCAAAGAAAAGAAACTAATTCGTGTCTCTTAGTTTTGTGGAGCGGTAGCTTGTGCGAGGAGGATGGAGGATGATTTGAACGGCGTGTGAGTGACTGTGTGTGTGCGGGAGTGCGTCTTGCGTGATCCGCGCATGCTACTCTGGTATGCTTTGCTTGGAAGGAAACCGAACTTTGCCGAGGAACAGGTACACGGCGGGTCGCGACCAAAACTGACCTCGTCAATCCTTCGGCGTGCTGATCCTAAATCTAACAATTCAGCTGATGTAATAACGAGCACAGATTGGGCAGTGGAATTTGGTACACATTTGGGCAGCCCGATTTATCCGTTGCGGAGTATATAAACTGTAACAGGCAATTCAAAAGTCACCATTCAGCAACTGTCCTCCGGTCAAACGGTTTCGCAGCAAAGAGAAGCAACATTTGCCCCTAGCCAACAATCAAATCTTAGAACCATGTTCCGTTTCGTGCTTGCCTCCGTCGCCCTCATCGCGGCCACCGTCGCCGCCGGCCCGCTCGACCGCCCGCAGTACCAGCAACAGCAGAACCCGGAGGCTCACGCCCAGATCGTGCGGTACGAGAATGTGCTGCAGGACGACGGTCACTACAACTGGCAGTACGAGACGAGCAACGGTATCGCCGCCAACGAGGAAGGCCTCGGCGCCCACAGCGCCAACGGAGCCTTCTCCTACACTGGCCCCGACGGCGTGCTGTACCGCGTCGTGTACGTCGCCGACGAGAACGGCTTCCGCCCGGAAGGTGCCCATCTGCCGACGCCGCCACCCACTCCCGAGTACGTGTTCAAGACGCTCGAGCAGATCCGTGCCAACCCGCCCAAGGATCAGAAGGACTTCAGCCTGGAGGCCCTCGACGCCACCATTGCCCGTCTGCGAAAGAACTAAATCGAAACGGAACCATCGAAGGGAATCCATCATCAGCATGAAGACTCATCTCAACTCACATACACCTCACACTCACCAACCCTGTCCAGGACACTCACTCATCGATCATCATGTTACCCTTGCGCAGTAGGATTAAGTAGAAAATTGAATTATGTTGTTGAACTGTTTGTTACTGAATGAAATATAATGAAAATAGTCAAATGTTATAAAAGTAGCTTGTTTTCCTTATATAAAAGAAATGCATGTAAGAAATATGTAGCATGAAATTCCTGGATCTAAAACTCACTAAACTGTTGTTAAACTGCAGTTGCTATAATGTTTGTACGGTATGGCATCATGGGTATTTTAATATCCCTAGAATTTTTAGTCTAACCGTTAACTCCATGACCGAAAAAGCAGCCCAACGCATCGGCCAACTGGCAAAGAATGCAGCAAATGCACTGGAAAAAAGTAAAACATAAATACTTGCGCTGAATTCCATCTGCACTGGTGACATAACTCATGGCATGACCCAATTCTTTCCTTCCACCCGTGGAGTTTACTTAACCGGCAGTATCCGTTTGATAATTGATTGGCTCAATTAATTGAAACACACACGGCGCCCGTGTGTGCATTCGAGATTTCGGTGGACATTTTCTCTTTTTTCCACTCTCTCTCTCTCTCCCTCTTCCATTTCTTTCCTTGCCAATGACGGGCTGTATTGCCAAGCCGAAAGAATTTTTCACTGTTCCTTCCGCGCTTGTTCCGAAAATTCCAACCCGCCTCGAATGCCGAGCACTCTTTGAAAGGCGCAAGTCAAGGACTGGTTTAAGACAACAACCAGAGCCAAAAGAAGCAGCGACTTCTCTTTGTCTGACGTTGCACTGCTCAGTGATCTCCTGCTGGTGCTGCTGCTGCTGCTGCGCAATCTTTAATTATCGTTTTGCAGGGGTTAGGGAAAGGTGCGTGAGGAAATGAAAGATTACGCCTCAGTTCGCAAAATTACCCAATTAGGCTTAACCGATACTTCAATTACTTTCTGCAGCATTAACTACATTATGATATTTCATTTTCGAAATGGAAGGAGATTAAAATTAATCTTTTGTTCTTTTTTGCTGTTTATTTAAAATCTCAGAAGATGGCCAGCTTGGATTGCTTCATCATGTACGAAACACGGTTTAATTTTTCTTTTAAACTTTCTTTTTCTAAAAATAACCAAAAGAGTGTTCATCTAAAATTTAGAGTATAACTTAAGGCGGATGTCGCTTGCCGTCGGTCTCACGCGCGGGTTCGGCGAAAAGTATGCAACAATAACTACACGTGTCATCGATATGCCGAACCGGTTCGCACGTGAAACCCCAGAATGGTCTCAAAAAACCTGCCTTTTTTGCCCGGTTCGCGAATCGTTCATCGGACCAAAATTGGGGACATATCTTCACTCTTAAACATCAATAACAGTTATCTCTACAACTGTTTTCCCGGGTAATCCATTCATTTTGTATAGGACTTTGCATTTGTCATAATGTGAATCTTACGTTCTAGACATCGTATCGTGTTAAAATTTGCAGTCATTGGACCTAACGAAACCAGTTCTCAAGCATTCCTGTGTGGCGATGTTTGAATACGATGTTTATCGAACTTTCTGCGTTTTCAGCTTATTAAAAGAATGCCAACTCATTACTCACTCAATCGAAAATAGCTACAATCTCCATGGCTCTCCTACCGTTCACCTTCACTTTAATTGAGTGAATGATTCGCATTGGATAGAAACAAAGCAAGATATGCAAATATTTTGAAAGCTTGCCTAAATATTGGTACATTTTGAAGCTTCAGTCTGCTCGCTTCACAAGCTGGCATAGCAGCCATTCTCTTCAGTTCAGTTCGCTTATAGTTCTCCTCGCCGTTGGGGTTCGTTATGCTTTCTACTAAATTAGAACTCTAAATCCGGTTGTGCGTTAATATTGACACATTCAAACGAAATCAAATCGCTGGCTCCGCTTTTGAAGCCACCTGCTGGCTTGCGCTGGCGTCAAAATGGATGCATTCTGCCATGCATTGGGACATTGAATCGATTCGGCACTTTTAATCACTCTGTTTGACGCTTGGCTCTGGCTCTGCTGGATTCCCTTTTGCTCTCCGAGTTCACGATCCGGTGCAGTTCGAAAGCGGACGCGGAAGACGAAATGTCACTTGGCGATGATTTATGCGAATCTGATACTCGGGCCGTCCAATAACGCCGGACCGGGGCAGGATGCGCCGTCAACTTGTTTGCCTTTCGATGCAAACGTTCGCGAAGGCAGGTTACACCGCCAAAGCATGTGACTCCGATGGCGAACCTTGGGGGGATGATGGAAACCAGATTGATGGCATCGCGCATAAACACAAAGCAGCACTGCAGCGCCAAATGCAACACCCCCCTTGTGCGGGGTCGCACGCCGCATGATCTGTTCTAAATTCATAATTGGACACAAGTTTGCGAGTCGAATTTGCAACAACACGCGCAAGGTCGACACAAAGAGAATAGTAAACCCGGCAGACAAACATCGCGACAAGAGGGCGACCGACATCTTAATTGGACCATAAAGATATACTTTTTATAAGCGGAACTCGCTGTAGGGTAGGGTTTGAACAATTTGTATCAAACTCTTCTAGTTCAAGATATTGATCGACTTTGGTTTCTTTTGCTTTTTTAATAGCAGAGTCAATGGAACCATCCTCGACCTTCGTTGCATCCCGCTTGCGGACATGTGCGGGAGATCCTCTCGGCTGTTTCGGAAGGTTTCGAACGAGCAACAAAAAATCTCGATCATATCGAACGAAGCGGACCCATCCGATACCGGATGCTAGATAAGTTCAAGGTTTCGATGCGGATGATCTGATGGATCAATCTGCCGGTAGGTGGAGATGTGTGAAATTGTTTCGAAAATAATCCATATTGACTGCGTAGTCCACTTCATGGGCCGCGTTTTTGGTTTTCAAACCAAACGACCACACTTTCCTATCGGACCTATGTTTGCTGCAGAACGAACTGGTTGGATGTTAAAATATTGTCTTTATCAAAGCTGTCATATCACTGGTTCACTAATCAGATGCAATTAGTGTCGCTTTAGCTTCGCATAAGTGTTTCGCTGATGAAGTGATAAGAAAAGGATGCAGATTTGAAGGGATTTTAAATGACAATGGAGAGGCAAGCGTATAATTCTTATTTTTTTGGAAGAGCGCAGAGATCAAATCTGCACCTTTTTTTAAACATCTCGCCTGAGGTTTCCCAGATGGAAATGGTATTTCACTGTAAAGCAAAGTTGAACAATTTTTATATTGTTGTATTCGGTTACACAAATCATGAATGGCTTTGTCAAAAATTGAGGTAATAAACATTTATAAGAATTTTACCATGATGACTCTGGGCTAGTCTAGTTTAAAATTTAAAGAGTTCTCTCTCAAAAGTATACTTTACGATCTGCTCTGATATCTGGGCCCATAATGATAAATTTATGAGAACATCAACGGCCAACCCTTCAAAACTTCTGACTCACTCCAATCAGCCTGCGGAGCCGTTCGAATCCGTCGCCTTCGTGCAAAATGTCACTTTATTTATGAACTATTAAGGCTTAATGAGTTCAAACGCACGTCCCCTAGTGGTTGCGAAGGGGTCCTTCAACGTCGGAGGCGTGATGATCCCTTCGGCGATGGAAGTCGACCAGCGAATCTATCAACGGCCGTGTCCACCTTTTTCAAATATGAGCACCCAAGCACAATCGAGCGATAACTCAACCCGGTTCGAAAATGGGGTACCCCCGTGGTCGCAGAGGGGGAAAATGCTTTAAAACAGATGATCACACGCCGTTTGATTTGTCTTTTCTTTTTTCTTTCGCTCTCCCGGCGAAGATGGGCCGGCGTGAAAATGCGATCCAACGGGGATCGTTTTTCATGTCCCGCGCTACCCCCATTGCCACCTTCAATAAAATAATGAGCCAATAAAGTCGAAGCTTTAATGACGAGCTGCTAATTTGCGACGCATTTATTCAAATGTAATGCTCGCGGCATTCGGCACCGGGTGGTTTTGGGTTACGCTGTGGTTGATTTTTTTTCGGCCTTTTGTTTGAAGCCCTGTCTTTTTCGTAACAAAATGACACATGGCGGGACGAACTACGAAACAAAGCTGTTGGGGTGAAAAAAAAACTCAAAGATAATCAAGAAGCACTCGTTTTGTTTCGGGGTAATCTGGGACCATAAATCAGGAGTGTCGTCAGGTGGTCGGGTTGAGACCTGGACCACCGAGTGTAAGTGGCCGAAGAAGCTCGACGATTGCTTGGTGGGTCGAGCCTTAATGCCTTAGCCTCCAGGGGACATTCGCACGCACAACCCGCGAGGCAGCTGCGTCGGTGAAGTGAATCGTTGTGATTTACTGCATCCGATGCACGCTAACCAACAAGCAATTGAATTACGACGAGGTCCTTCATTTCCTGAATGGGAATATATATCGACATTCGATTGATAAGAGATTGAAATGGATGGAGTGGGCCAGACGTCAGATCTTAAACCTTAAAAGACCTAACTATAATGTAAAATGGTCCAGTTCTACCCAAGTTCTCAATGTTTCTCTTGAATGAAATAATGGGACTCCTTCACTGCACAGAATCAACCTTTGGAAATAAAGATCGATTTCAAACAACCGCATCAACGCAAATGGCCAAAGCTTTCTGGTGTGCTGCAGAAAAATAAATTTCATCGAGAGTGAAAACTTTTACGACCCATCAGGCGAAGTGGCGGCTCGCGTTCGGTGATGCCTTTTGCTTTAATTTGCCAACCGATTCCAAGTTGGGCGGCAGATGCTGGGCGCTTTGTGGGACATACTCGCACGCGTGACCTTAAGAACTGTTGGAATCACAAAACTCAAACCGTCGGAAACGGGCCTGCTTTTACGAGCAGCGAAACTTGGGAAGGTCACGGGGGGTTTCTGATCGTGGAAAAGTTGCCCATTAAACGCGACGAGGAAAGAATGCAATGGGAAGCAATCGAACGGAGCAGGAAGGTGGCTGATGGGTAGCGATGAGCTCGGGAACCTAGAGGATATTAGTCCATGGGTGGCATTACTTTGTTGGGGAAGAGCAACACATCACAATAAACAAAGCACAAACGAACCGGATGTGCGAGATGCAAAATCGATCGTTTACCTTCTTTTCTGCTCCGGCGACATTGAATAATTAGCGAGGTAGTGGCGGTAATTTTTCACCTTGAATTGGGTAATTAATCTAAATATATAAATGGGAAGAATGAAGCAGGCTAAACCGCTCCTTTCCGTACCACGGAAAAGAATATTTGGGTTTGTTGAGCAATAATTGAGTTGAACTATTGTCAAACTTGTAGATGAATGGTTGTACATTTTTTTAACACAGTGACACACAGTTCATTAATAATTTTCAATCAAGGGTCAAAGAAAAAAGGGAATAGCACGGGAAAAAAAATAATGAAGTAGTGACCTTTCTTAGAAAAAAACTGTTGACAGAACCAAAACAACCGACTGTGTCCCTGGGTTTTCTTAAATGGCAGATTATTCATGTTTTGAAATCTATAAAAGAACAGTTATGAACAAATTAAAACCATCTTTTGAATGTTAAAGAGCTTTACGACGATCGATAACACGTCACAGCTCTTATCGGTATGATGAAGTAGACACAAGCAAATCAGAGATTCCTTTCCTCCAGATCCAAAAGCAAGTTGGCTTAACCTTTGCGCACAAAACAAAAATCAAACTCTCTTCCGCACCGTGTCAAACATCTGACACCCATGAAGAAAACAGGAAGCTCCATCAACGCATCCACCCACCCCCTGGTTGTCTGCCCTCTCGGGTTGTCTGCCTCCCAAAAACCACGATGACAAAATGATGTCAGCTCGGTATTTAACGTTTTCTCGGAGCAATAAAATTTTAACCGCACATTTCCCACCGAATCGAATGGCATCCCTTTTTCACCACCCAGCGAACTGTTCATCTGTTCCACGCAGCAACACGCGCGCACACACTTTTCAGATGGAGTGAAACATTATCATCTGCAGAGCCTTTAATCGACCAATATCCGAACAACGATCTTTATGTCAGTCGTATCTCAGTTTTATGTCACACCTAATTCGATTAGGTTGTCCCCATAAAATAATATGCCACACCACGGATCGATCGATCGGCCGCGATCGACATGCCTCGCCAGCCGGCCAGTCTGGCCGGTGCGTTTGGTCTGGGCGTGGAATCGTTTGTCTACGTTGCTGGCTAAATCATCTCAATCGCTCCGTAAACGGTGCGTTAAACGATGATGGAGCTTTCGGGGGAAACGAAAAACTTTAAAAGCGGTCCTTGGGTTTAGGAACCACTTATACCTTACATATCATTTCTACGCACAATCCTCGTTACTTTGCGCATGTGTGCGTGTGTATTTCCCGCTTATCTCTGCGAGTTAACGCGAAAGGGATATTACGCAAGGCTTTCTGGCGCAGACACAAAGTTACCTTAATCGCTTATCGACCACGCAAGCCAAATGGACGGGATCGTTGAGGGTCTTTAAAATGAAACCGAATAAAATAGACGCAGCATAAAATAAACGCAAACTCAAAATGTTGTAAATCATATTTTTTAGAGAATAAGAGGCGGTTGTGGAGGAACAAGGTGATGATTCCCCACCGTTCGATCCATATTCATCTTGGCCGGCTGGTGAGACATAACCGATTGTTCATTTAGTAGCGGAGAGTATTTCTTGGGTGGGATTGTTTTTTTTTTAATTTAAAATTAAAATTCAAAAACCCTCAACATGCTTGATCGTTTATATGATTTTCCATAAAATGAACTCATCAATGGATTCAGCTTGGATAAATATGATACAAAAAAAATCTATTTTATGAGGTCACCGCCGAAGATCGCTCGTGGGTGCTGATGTTGTCTTAGTGCGTTGTTTAGTATGCGGCTGGGGTTGATGAAAAATTATATTGGTCAGTTTTATAAATCGAACGCGCAACGCCGAGCGACTCAACCATACCGTAGGGTGAAGAAAGAAGAAGTGTGCCGTCTTCGGTGAGGCGCGTTGCTGGTCCCTGGTTGAACTGGTGATCGATCGGGACCGCTGATCAATTTGGGTTAATGAGAAGGATTCGCACACCGCGCACCGTGGGCTCGCTAAAGGCCACAGACTCGCTACGTAGAGGATATCTTGCTTTTTTTTTGTTTGGTGTACTGTTCTCCTTCGCGCCAATACCCGCTAATCAGTGCCGCCAATTTATTATCGGTGCGAGCCGCGAGTTCATCAGCCCTATGGAAAAAAGGAAGCTACTGCGTGAAGCGAAAAAATACACATCTCGCTGGTCGAATCCTTTCGACTCCCACTACCGAACTGCTCGATATCGCAACCGTGGCAAAGTTCAAGGTCGATGATTGCCAACCATTTCGCATCGTCCATCGCGAATGGCGCATTTTTTGGAACCGCTCTGGTGTGCTTTACACTTTGCGTTTAATCGGGCGCGCTTCCCTTCTTGCACCTTGTGTTTCGTTTAGGGTATAATGAGCAGCATATATTTTTATGGTGCTCCGGAGGATCGTAAAAGTTTGAAGTTCAGAGGCGAGAAATACTGAATCGTTATTAGTGATAGTAGGTCGATGAATTGGTTAATGATGGTCCACGATGAAGCGAGTTTAGAGCTCCATCACTCGAAGTCCCTCGAAATGGTGCCTTTTTAAGGTATTTCGCTTTTAAAGACACGTCTAACGTAGGTATTCTTAGGTAAGCCCTAGGAAGCATGAATCACCTTCAAAATCAAGTTGCTTCCGCATTTTAATGCCAAGTTAATCTTCATCTCTAGTGCAATTTGATAATGTATAAAATTAATATTACATGATAAATTCTGTGCCTTTTTGATACAATTGGTTTTAAGTTAGTACCAAGCCGCAAAAAAACATAATCCATCTAGTTAAAATTTCAGTTTCATTTTTGCCTGTTTAAGGACTTAATCAAATTTGAGAGGTGATGAGGCATTTTACTGCTAATTAAAAGCGTGTAAAGCACCGATTAAAACCCTCTAAAAATAAGACTCTACTATGAAAAGTGAGAATTTATGGTGAGAACCCGACGCCAGTCAAGATGCCATTGGGTTGCGAGATTTGTGTGGTTTCTTATTGTTTACAAATACCTTTCTTGCGAACCTCTTGGCCGGGAAGCATTTTAAGTCCATTTCTATGCTACGGTAGTAAATATGCAAATAAAACCTGGTTGAGTTTTTGGTAGCTTAGGTAGCAACTAGCCCCTGAGGATGGGCGTCGATTAGAATGTTCTTCCTGCGAGCAAGCTCAAAAAGGTTTCACCGATAGGGTCGGCGATCGGTCACCCACCGGTCAATTAAGAAGATCTAAGACGTCTCTCCCAAGCTGAACGACGGAATACCGCAGTGCATTTTAATTAAATCACCAGGAAGCAATTTTTCAAACTCTCATTGTTGGAACCGGCACGGCCTGTATTTCTACCATTTTTCTATGACTACAATTTTGGCAGTAAGCCCACTGGTGTGTGAAATTCGCCTCCAAAAAAATGATGGACGGAACTAACCCGCGTTCAATGTCGATCGTTGCCGGACGGCATAGAGATAAAAGAAAATTTACGATGGGAAATCTAATAAAATTTGGACGACCCACAACCTCCTCAAGCATTGTGTTTGTTTGTTTGTTTTTTTTTATCATCACCGTCTTGTGACTCTCGCTCTCTCCTTCCTTGGACGACCTTCGGCATAATCACGGAACAATCGTAAGCAAACAAACTAAACTACGGATTGACCTGGAGACGATAAACTAATTAAATCATCCTTTGGCTAAGCTCATGCATTTCCTCAATCATGTTCTCCTTCAAATTTATCCAAAACGGTAATACTCATACGAAGACGCGTAGGACTGCTAATTGACCAGCAAACGTATGCTTCTGATCGGTGGAATTGGATAAACGATGAATGAAAAACCTTCGATCCGTCGTGCACTTTCGGCTGGCATTGTTTGAGCACCTACACATCGGCCCGGATTTGGGCGATCGATTCGCCTTAAGTTGCGTCATCATACCGGACCATACGATACGATTCCGGTTAAGTGGAGCGTAAGATTAGCCAGCCTTTTCAGATTATCCGCGTGGCTAGTGAAAGGAACCGATCGACCCTTTTCGGTGGACTATTTGGGATTGTTCACTACAAACGTTTCGACGAGCGTATGCAAATGTTTCGTGATCCAATCCTATAGCTTACCGTTTCTAAGGGGGTTACGGGTTTTCAGTGAATGAGTAGGATAATTTATATGAAATTATAATTTTTTATCACCAAACACATTAGAGGTAGAAACATTTTATCCCGACTTCTCTCGTATTGTAACAGTAAAGTAAATTAAATTTAAATATGTTTCGTTTAAAACAAACGATACTTAATACTACTACCAATAATACTACTCCTAATATTTTACTCAAAACAATTGTTTTTATTATTACTCCAAATACTACTTTGAAACCCCTGCGAACAAAAAATAATGAAAGCTCCCTTAATTCCCCCTCAAATCAGCAAACAACCTGGGGTTGATCTTTCAAACTTCTTCAAACACTGCTGACGAGTAACGATCATCATCTTCAGCAGCAGCAGCAGTAGCAGCGTCGTCACTGGATGGCTCTGACGATCGTAAACAATTTCAAGGGTGGGAAATTGGCAGCTCCAACCAACTTCAAGCACCCGCGAGCGCGCCGGTCCCGATGCGGATGAACACCTTTTCCAAACGGATGCGCCCCTGCGGATGAACGGTTTCGAGACGATCACGGCAAGGCATGAGCCTGCGGTTTCTTAGTAGTAGCACGTGTCCTCTTACCGCCGCGTTTCTTCCGTGAGGTGGAGGTGCGCTTTCATCAGCCGTTCGCGGTGTGTGTTTGGGTCCAGATGAATTCTACCGTTTGTTGAACCCTCTGGGGAGGTGAATCCAACGATTGTTTTATTTGCGTTTACCGGCCTGGTGTAGCAGAAACGCCGAAGAGGTTCTGTAGTAGCCGATGGTTCGAAGCGGATGGTTTTTTTTTTTTCTTCTATCATCTTCATCGGTTTTAGTGGATCATACCCACCTTTCGGATTCGAGGGGGGTCGTTTGGTGAAGTTTCCTGCGTTTTTTTTTCGGCGCTGTTCACCCGACGCTCGGGGATATCGTCGCCGACTACCGATTTTTTTCTTTAATGGTGGGTTAGGGGATGATTCGAGATTTGCGCCTGGTGATCTTCTAAGCTAGCGATATATAAAGATGTTGCGCGGATCGGCAGGTCAGTCTCAGCCAGTCAGCCAGTGTCGTCTCCAGTGCATTCTCAGAACGAACGCGTGTGTCTCGAAAAGCGAAAGTTAGAAGCGAAAAGTGAACTAATCTAACGAACAAGTTTGTTACGACCGTCCAGGCAAAGTGTTAAAAAAATATCTCAAAATGTTCAAAGTGGTGAGTTGAGGGTTTTCACGTTTAAATTTCTTCAGAAATATGCCACATTGTGATAGTGAGTTACGAAAACATGGCAAATGGACATTATAAATGAAACAAAACCAACTTTGGCATTGAGTAGGCAAATATTTGCCACAATTTCAAAAAACTATTCTCGCGGGTGCTAAAATCTATGATGCACGATGGATCGAGTGGAAGCAGAAAAGAAATCTGAATACTTGATAAACTTTTTTTTTGTGTCGTATATAACTTTTGAAGGTTTTCACTACATCACTTCACTACTCAGCTACTTAAGAAAACGGTTGAAAAAAGTTCAACACGCACTTCCCAAACAGTACACATTCTTGGAACGTTACTGCTTTCACAGATAAAGTTTTCGTTACTTAAATTTATGCTCTTCGAGTGTCCTTGTAGCGCGTGGTAAGAAGTTGATGAGCGCTAACACCTACGGCTAAATATAATTCAATGCCATGGCAGTAAAGGCGTACGCGTGGTAATCTTTCAAGTTCATCGAATGTACTAAATGTGGCAATAACGAGACAGGGTGAACTGTACACACGCATCGTACTTATGCTCACTTTGATGTAATTGAGTACCGAGGCAACACCTTAGGCTATGTTTTCAAGTGGCATGTCATTAAAAAGGATCGTAGACTTTTTTTTTTTTAACGACATTCGTAATCTTTATCACGCATCTTCATTGCGCGTTCACGCAGTCATTTAATGCCATCCTTCCTTCCCATCGCTACAATGTAGGTGATTTGCCTGGTTGCGCTCGTCGTTGCCGTCGTGCTTGCTGCTCCCGCCGCCGACGACGCCTCGGCCAACATCCTGACGCACGAGTCGCGCCTTGAACCGGACGGCGCCTACTCGTACAAGTACTCGACCAGCAACGGCATCCAGGCGGAGGAGAGCGGCATCGGGGGCCAGTCGGTGCAGGGGTCGGCCTCGTGGGTCGGCGACGATGGCGTACCGATCGTGCTGACCTACACCGCCGACGAGAACGGCTTCCATCCGCAGGGCGTCCACCTGCCGACCCCACCGCCCATCCCGGAGTACATCCTGCGGGCGCTCCGATACATCGAGGCCAAGCAGGCGGAGAGGGCTGGGGGCAAGTGAGGCGGCTTGTAGCCAAGTGACATCCATAGGCATCGCTAGGTGCATCCAAAGGGCTCTTCTTCTCCTTCTTTAAATCAACATCCCTTACCAGCCACCCGAAAAGTTCCCTGCTCGAAGAGGACGAACCTCATTACTCTTACTGGCCATTACTGTTAAACCTGATCATACTCCATGAACATTTGTGTAAAAATATAAATACTCAATCATATTTTGACCTGCCTTTTTCGAGCATATGGAAAGAAAATGTAATATTTAATGATTAAAGAAAGAATTTATGTTGAAATTAAACATGAAAAATCTTAACACGTTTGCAGGGCGTCCGTGCCATTGCCAAAATACTATTACAATTTCGCTTTTTCCTATAATATTCATCGATTTTTTGTTCCAAAGATGTCTAATCGAAAACCACTAAGAATCTGATTGATGGCGTAATCGATGATCGATTTCACCAATTTGGTAGCACATTTTATTTTCCCTATCAAAATCTTCCGCTGGCCATAACTATAGGCCAGCTTTGGGACAACTATTGATTTGAATCAGTATCGCTGATAGGTGGAGTTGGAGGGAAAAACAAAATAATGTTCCACCGAAGCTGGTGGTGTTGTGCTATCAAAATACGATCAGTTCGAGAGTTAATCGAGAAATTCGATACCAATTTGATGAACGAAAAAGGTGGATTAGGAGTTGCGTTCGGTCGGCCCGAGTGGAAGTAAATCACCCTTGGGGGCTAAATGGCTTCGGGGCATATTTCCATGCTATCAACATCACCGAACCAAACCACACCTCAATTGCCACCGTTGCGTGGAACCAAACCTGCTGTGGGTTCGATAGCGCGCTTGATTGATCGTTGAAGTCCGAAATGAGACGTTCGGAGTGAATATTCAATATGTCGGGCACATGTGCGACCAGGTGTACGCAATGGCTCTTGGTCGTCGGATCGACAATCGAGACCGTCTCAATGCCATCGACATGCATGTTTGTGCATAATAGCCATAATTACATTAAGCAAATAGTCCCACTCTACAGGTACTCTGGTCTGCTTGCCTCAGATTATATCGCTTGGAGAAAAGCGCACTACATGTTGTCAACCATCAATTATACGGCTAATCCTGGCTCAACTAAATAAATTGATTTTGTTGTTCGGTGTCTTGTAACTCGTTCGTTTTGCTCCTACTTTTTTTGGCTGGATGGAAACAAGTTCTCGCTGCAGCATGCCGCTTTCTTGCCACACTTTCCCAAGCAACACGATGATGGATGGGCATAAAAACAGTGCCATAGTTTACTTTTTTGTTTTATTGCGTCCCTGTGTGGTCTTTTTTTATGCCAAACTTCACCAGCAAACAGCGCCGCCGAAAAATGGTGTGGCGAAATGTCATAATCGAGCCAAATGCTCCACCGTTATCGCGCGTGCTTGGTGGATTTTCGGTTTCGATGGTTTTAACGTACGCGTGCTAATGAATGCAATGAAAGAGCCTGCAAGAAAAGCAATATGCATAAGAAATGGGTAGAAGACATTCGAGAAATAACCAATGCAACACCGTGAGAAGCCTTCTCCTCCTTCTCGATGGTGGGCTAAAGTTTTATGCCGGCATTTCCGATTGTTTCCTGTATACGTTAACCTTAAAGATTGAGATAACTCAATTAAAAGAGTAAACGGTGGCCTACAGCGTCTTCTACTTAATCTGAGAAATGAGCTTCGTGATAAGTTCAGCCAAACAAATGAGCTCAATGTTTGGTCAGAAGAAATATTAGGTGGCACCATGTATATCAGCCCTACTTAACGAGCTTGATTCTTGACTTTTTTTTTGCTTCATCATCGCAACCATTCGCTCTTGTTTCGTTGATTTGCTGCTAATGTAACACAGGAAAGTGGTAGAATCAGCTGTTTGACCTTTTTAGGATGGCCGTTCTAATAAAGTGGTTCGATTTTTTTACACCGGAAACTGTTAAATGACTTATCTCAATAGACCCACGGGGCAAACACATCTAAATCATTGGTATAAAGGAAACTGTAAACGAGTCGATCAGTTTAGCTTGACACAGTAATGCATTGAATGATATTAAAATTGATACAGTCAAAATTTGTCAAAGCCGAGTGTGGCGCGTAATGGAAGGATCGTTTTGTGCCCTTGTTTTAGCAAAACGACAAACGCTCATGGGTACATTCTCTAAAGATTCCACCAAATTATTTGCCCATGGATGCAGCTGGCAGAAAAGATTTGAATGGTGATAAATTAAGAAGAAAAAAATTCAATTATCGCCCGGGACCTTTTAGCGTTACTTCGCACATTATGAGTAGACTCGACCAGAATGGGAGGAGGCAGTAAAGGAAATCAGATGAAAATTTTTAAATTCCATTGCTGCCTCACAGTCACATCTATATTTTTAAATGCCTTAAGTTGGAAAATAAATAAAACCTGCAACCAGATGTTTTAACCATCAATATACGAAAGTGCATAACAATTGTGCAGGACGTTCAAATTAATCAAGACGTTATTTGCAGGAACATTGAACCAATACTTTAAGAAAATGTATCTTAAATTAATTCAAACTTATCTTAGAAATCTCTTCTTTATAATTCAAACATACATTATTCTGTTTTTTTCGTCAACGTCCATTGTAAACTGATTGTTAGGTATTCAAATTTGAATTTTTATGGTAGCTCCACAACATGCTAGCTTAAAAAGCTTTCTTCGTATTGAATTGCATACCCGTCAGGCGCAACCACAAGCTACCGTGTGTACTAAAATTCAAATGTGGCATAAAATGAAAAAATCAGAGAAGTTTTGGGGATTTGTGTATTTTTCAGTTAGCGATTCGAAGCTTTTATCGTTTTGCTGTCAGCTGAAGCAATACGTCCCTGTCCAAACGATGTGTCCTTCCTTTGTACCAGATGTTGAAACAGTTTGCTTGAAAAATGAGGCAGAAAATTCGGACAACCGAATGAAGAGATCAGAGATCTCTCTGATTGACAGATGCAAATAACATGCAGCATTAAAACGGAAAAAAAATGTCACGTGTATCAAATTACGAAACTTCAATTCAAGAGAATGTGTTAGGGTGGCTTTCTCGTCAAAAAGGATTTAATAGAATCTAGATTTGTCCATCTATGTAGTCGTCATGATCGTCGATTTTCGATTTTCGAAAGATAGCACGATTTTGCACAGAACGTATATCTTCACCACCAATCCTTGCCGTCATTTTAGACCCGACGCTATTCATGCCGAAATTACCGGTTTGCGAGTGTCGAGTTTCCCGAGTTGATGAAGATGCTATAGATATACAGTGCACGGTCTGCAGGGAGAAGCGCGGGATGGCCAGATTGCGTCGCAGACGCTTAAATGCTTGAGGAACCAAAAAAAGGATAAAATGTACAACCATTGCAGCGAAAAGAGGGAGGAACAGAATTCAACTGCACCACCGTGACTAAGGCGCGTTAAAGCTGATCCAGGTCACCGTGACGATGTCGCCGGTGCATCTTCCCATGCTTCGTTCCTCCCTTCGCCGGTGTTTTCGGCGTCCATTTCATTTGCGTTCCTCTCGTCGTAGTTTTGTTTTCTTCTCTCTTCGGCTTGCGTTAAAGATATTAAATGTCCAGCCGGCGCAATAGCACGCAGCGACACACGCGAGCCGGTTGCGCCAAAGGACCGACCACGCAATGGATCGAAACGGTACACGCGAACCCACCGGATCGAATGATGAAACGAAGATGAGCGATGACGTAGCCGCCGTTTAAGAGGGAAGGCAGAAGAAAAGAAATATTAAAAGGCGCTGGCCAATCGAGTGGCAAAAACTTTCGATTTCGATTAAATCTTAATAAAACGTTCATCCTCTAAGAGGTAGAGAATATAAATGCATTAGAACATCCGGTGGGAGGTCGACATTGACTTCTCGCTGCACCCAAAGAAGTAGGTCACACGTCAATAATCATCTCCGTCACCCTTGGATGACCCCAAAATCCCCAATCCAAGCACCTTGAACCGGCGAGGGTTTTGCGGTTTGCAGCCCTGGGGAAAAATTACAAATGATTCAGCAGCGCGCGCCCGTTCTGAATTATTCATCTCGAAATCTGCTCGATTCGGCGAGCAAACCCAGCGTCTCGGCCGAGCGCATGCTAAAGAGCATGCAGCAACATTGTTGCAGCGGTGCAGCATTGGCAGATGATCGAAGGAAAACCGATCGGTACCAGAGGCATCCTTTGATTTTATCCATTTTATCGCACCCCGGTGGCCTTCCTTGAGTGGGCAAGCAAAGGGTTGGTGGGGCTTGGCATGGGCAATCGAAGTGTGTACGGAACCGGTCTGGGGAAGGAAATTGACGCGACGGTCCGTGGCGACACACAGGCAGGACAATATGGTGCCAATCGTGGCGATGGTTTGTAATTTGCTGTAATATTTTCTCAAACGGCGTAAACGGCCAAAGAAGGGGCACGAGTGGGAGGCGAGTGTCCACCGAACATTCATCAATTTATGCCGGCCCCGCCGGGGGTTAGTGGATAGGATTGGTTGACGCTAACGTTTAAGGTCCCTTCGGGGTGTTTTTTTTTTTAATCTCCTGTCTGCTCTCAGATGAAACAATTTGACCCGCGATGAACCCTCGCGCATTTGATCACACGTAAACCTTGGGCACGTGGGCCTAACTGTGGACCCGATTTGTGGCCGAAGGATGCCGTCAGGGCGTCGCTGCTAAGCCCTCGCGTTCGCAATAGCCATCCAAAGCGTTTAGAGATCAGCTAGTTGATAAGCGAGAGTAGAAGAGCGCGCTGAAGCAACTTTAAATGGAGTCGGAAGGCTGACAGAGGAATAAAAGTTATTAGGTTAGAGCATCAGTCGCGGTTCCACTTTGTTTTCCCCCTTCCTAGGAACCACGGATCGATTCAGGGTTGGAAGAGAAATTCTGATGCAACATGTCTATTTTTGCGTTTTGCTTCCGCTTTCAGTGCGGTAGAAATCGGTACGACAGTTGTTTTGTGGATATTTACAGACGTCAAAGCTGCACCGGCGAGAATAGCGGTAGCCTTGGGGGGAAAACCGGTTACAAGTGCGTCAGCATTGGCTGGAAAGATCGGCAAAATTGTCCGTTTGTGTAACACGTAAGCTGAAAGTGTTTCGAATATTTTAAATCGGTCCATTTTTCGTGATTGAATTGTAACGACAAATTAGTTATGAGATCGTTGATGATATTATTTTTGGTGTATACATATTTTAAGGGGAAAATACTCTCTTTTCGTTGTGCAAATAAAGTCTCTGTTATATTTGAATACTGAATGTTATAAAATGCAGGTGTTTTGCAATACCGTGAACATTTTGCAAACCGCCTTGTTAAGCCATGTATGGCAGACTTGGATTAATAAAATAAACAAATAAACAAATAAACACTGCCCTTTTTCCTATGCCGAAAATTATCTTTGTCTTTTTTGGAGAACCACACGGTTTGCAGAGACGCTTTCTTTTCGCAATAAGCCCCGCTTAGACGAAGGTGTAAATATTTAATTACTCAACACCGCGATCCGCTCCTCACCACCGTAGCACCCTTCGAACGATTAGGAGATTATATGTTGTCAATTTTCTCGTTTGCACCTTTCATTGCTCGCCGGCGGCGGTGGCGACGCGCCTGCTCAATTAGGCATAAATTAATACATCCATTTTCGGGCCGGTACCGGCTGCCGGTTGAGCAAACTTGCAATCGCACGCACCGAAACACTGCACGGCGTGCGCAAACTGCCGGCCGCAACGGTAGCGAAAGGTCAAACGGAATGATTTATGTGATCCCGGTGGGCGCACGGGTCCACCGGCCGCCTGGGTCGATGGGTGGCACACTGTTTGACGCAACATCATTTCATAACGAGACATTTCATGACCCGACTTCAAGCCGGCTGGCCGCGCGACTGTCCGAACGGTGCGCGGCCGGATTGCGCGGATCAAACACGCATCATTCACCAATTTCCGCGTCGACCCTGAAACTGACAACGAATCATACGCGGAATTGGGTTGCCGGGCAGTGCCGAACCCTTCGTTTGGTTGTGGTTGGGCGGCCTCGGCTGGTGTATGCGGAAAGTCGGTGAGGCTTCTTCTCTAGGCCTTCCGAAAATGAGAAGACCTGAACGTTGCCTGGATGGGTTTTCGGTCGGTGATTTCTCCCTTATGCTCTGAGTTCCACTACGGATCGCATCAGTCGAATGGTAGGTCAGTCGGATGTGGGAATTATTCATGCGGTGATTTCAGCAAGAAAAAGAGCAGCACGAAAACAAAACGCACAGAGAAGTAAAACAGAGACTGGGCCCTGATTTTTTTGGGGAACTCACCCCTCTTCAAATGCACTGTGAGAACTGTTTTGATTATAACATGAGAAGAAGAAAAGTTGCATACATCTCTGTAAAAATTTTAACAGAAATATGAATGATTGAGAATTTTTTTTGTGGTTTTAAAGCTCAACTTTGGATTAAAATCAACTCCTGTCGTTTTATGTAACAAACGAAATTGAAATATTTTAACAACATGTTAAACAACATTCTTCAACAAATGTCTTCCATGAAAAGAATAAGTAAATTCAACCACAACCGCTCGGGATACATTTAACTGTCAGCAATGTTGATTTCGTTTTTGTCCAACTGGGAGGCGAAAAGACGACGCGTTGTACCAACCTGTCCTGTCGCGCTTCGTCCGCAAGCACGTCATTGGCCTCCTCCCAGCTGATGGATCTGAGCTCCAGGGTGGAGATGTTGCTAAGGGATGATTGGCCAATATCGTCTCGGCCCGAAACAGAAGGGCTTCGGATGTGAGCAGCCTTTTTTTTGTCGTTAGCCTAAAACCATGTAGCCTATGACCATAGCGGTTTGTGGCTGTAAGAGTGTCGGCCGAGTGTTTGTCCATTCGTTTGTCCATTGTCCAACCGGAGACGCCCAACACGATGTCTGAAGCTCCCGCGTTTGCGTTCGTGAAGGTTCGCGCCACGTTTGCCTCGTCGTTTTAGTGCCAAAATTTAATCCACAAACAATCCAACCCAACCTGCCAGCAGCAGACGCACATGCACCGGAAAGTGTGGCACAACATTGGCGTCGTCGCCGGCCCCTGGGAGGGTATTTAAATGTCAATTTTCGAAACCCAAGGCCGGCCGGCATGACGCGGTACGGGCATGCGGTTCTCGGCTGCTGGGGACAATGCAAGTAAATGGTCGGAGCGAACACGATGCGCGTAATGCTGCTGCTGCCAACACGGACGATGCTCATCCTGGCCCGACGTGATGCGTTGCGATGCGCTTCGGATTGTAAAGGCTACAAATGTCAAACGGCCATGCAGCCAACTTGCCAAATTGTGCTTGAAAAGTACTTTATTTATGATACTCCAGGGGTCAATACTTATTCACCTTCGTTTTAAGAAATCAGTTTAAAAAATTGCTAAAATAAAATAAAGGTAATGTATTCCGAGAGAAAAGGTACAATAAAAAAGATACAAACATCTAAACCTTGAAAGATCTTTAAATTTTTTGATCTTCAAAGATGTAAATATTAGTTGTGAGTTTTTCTAGACTCAAATAATCTTTAAATCTTGAAAAATGGAAAGCAATCTTGAGCAATCCTTTAACATTTTAAGCCCGGGCGTCAACTCTATAACACCAATCAGTAAAAAGAAACCAAACCATGCAGGTCTGTAGGTCATTAGGTCATTAAACCATTGCCATCTAGAAGATCGCAAAAAAGATTCATCTTTCACTTGTTCCTCTGCGAATTTTGAAGATCTCCACCCTGTGGCAGAATAATGAGGGAAAGAGAGATACGGCGAGGAGGAGAAATAAAAAGAATACCCCGCGCTCATGTATTTTTGCGGCTGTATGGAAAATGTCAAAATACTTCACCAGTTTCGAGAGCCATCCAAAACGATCGATTTCGTCGATATCTTCGGCAGCAGTGACCTTTCCGTGACGCCACCGATCCGAGACGGCACAAAAAGAACCCCCGAAAACTTCATCAATTATCCTGCACCGCGCTGCTCGCACATGATGTCCCTACCGTAGCCGTCGTTCCATCCATCCATCCTTGCCCGGTTAAAGTTGCATGATTGCATTGACCTCTTGACAGAAGCCAATTTTCGAGTGCGTTGCGCGTCTTCGCGATGCATGCGACCTCTCAACGGTTTCCTCTCAACGCATGCACCTGGGAGATAGTGTCACTCGTACACGAGCCCGCGTCCTACCACGCCGGAGTGTTGATTTTATTTAATTTGCGATTCAACGATTACAACCATCGTCTTGCCAATGTCAGTCGACACCGTGTTGATTACTTTCGAGTTGATTCGCAACCAGCACAAACTAGGCTTACCGGGAGGGTCACAGAAGATGGCCGTCCTGATAACTTAATCGCTTTTCAATATCAATTTAAATCATATTTTCTCGCTTTTCATACTCCACATGCCCACGAACGGATGATGATAATTGACAATAATTACGGATGACAGTGAGCTACTTCTTGCCACACGAAAAATTCGAATTAGGTCATGCGTGGTGGGTCATTACTATCCGGTTCGAAGTGTTTCTGGCGTAATAGAGTCTCTGTTCGATGGTGTTTTTGTTTTCTTTCTTTTAACGAAGTTCCTGTTCCTGAAATTATTCGATTTAATTTGATAAAGTAGGACGACACCAAAACAGGGTTTGTCGCTTAATTTAAGTATAAATGCGTTGAAGTCTTTCGTTGACCTTTTCTCGTGGGTTTCGTTCCAGAATGAAAGTTCGAATTTAACCGCGAAACGGTAATATTATTTCATATCTTTCAAGGAGAAAATTTTGCACCTGTCCAGATAGCCCATTCGCACAAGATCGTTGTAGTTTTCCTTTATTGGCCTGCATTAGCATTTTAGCACACCACACGCTGGCGAATCGTCGCGCGCCACACTCTCGCGAATTACCTTCGGTGGCCAAAACCGTCGTGACCTTGAAGGGCGACAAATCATCCTCGACGATCGACGGCAATAGCTCTTCGAGCTCGTATTTGATTTTTGATAGTTTGACGGCACAAGACACACCACCCTGCGGCAAGTGACAGTGCGCTTGGTTGTTGAAAGCCTATTTTGCCATTTTTTGCGATGTGCAAATATCAAGGTTAGACCATCCGCAACGGTGTCAAAACTAAGTTTGATTTGAATCGCAATTAATTAGCACTATTGTGTCCGGGACGATGTAGAGAGTATAGGTCATGATAGGGGAATGAAAGAGAAAAAAAACTAGCGATCACTAGACGCGGACGTAGTTTTTCAGGTTATTTGGTTAAAAATGGAACATCGTTCAATAAAAAATACATATGTTCTGGAATGCAAGTATTTAACTGATTGAATGAGAATAATTCTCGTTTCTTACAGGGATTGTACTTTTATTATCTACGGATAAATTTAACTGTAGAATCATCTGATCGTATTTTTCTTGTCCCTGTGTTTTTATGTGCAAGACGACAAATGCTTCTTCTTTTGCAAGTACATTCACACCGACATAAATTTCGATTGTCAAGTCACTTCTGTTTTCATTTTAACTCATCTGACTCTTATGCAATTTCCAACACTTTTTCTACACCTACTGCTACTGCTGCTGTTGCTGCGGTTCCTTCTGACGATGGTGGTTCAAATATTTGCTCATCGCATTGGCAGCCTCCGCTGTTACATGCCGGCGTGAAGAAAATCGGCCCGCCTGTTGCTCCCCCGTAGAAGCCGCGTTTTCGTTCAAATCAATCGTTCGTAGAGGAACCTTAAACCGGGGAGGCAAAGGTGGCGAGGTTGACGAAAGACGAAGGTCCCCCGGCGAGGGGCAGTGTGAAGAAATATTAAAATTTATTCGAAAATTATGATAAACACCCGTCTGTTTCATTCGGTGGCACACGGAGGACACTTTTCTGTGAACCTTTTTGGTAGGGTTTTCGTAGGTTTTTGGGTTTATCGTGCATGTTTCTCATACGTGGGGGTTTTGTTTTTTTTTTGTGCTGCCATTTGTTGTAAAACCTATACTACAAAATAGCCGTTACAGGCGGACGCTCGTTTTACAAGACGCCCGCAGAGCCAGCACCGCGATGATGACTACCTTTTCGTCTACTCGTCTCGGCTGACCGTCGGCATTTACCACGGTGACCTTCGGCGTTACATCGGCCGCGTGCTTGATGGGTTTTATTTTTACACTTTTTCTAGCTTTTCGGTCACTTCTTCTCTCGCCAAATCAGCGCATCTTCTCCGGTGGCGGGTGAAAACTGTTGCGAAGCGCGAATCTGAGAAACCTGAGCCTACGCCCGTGGATGATGAATTTTGGGAGGAATTTGCGAAAGTGCGAATTACCATATTCTCGAACCAGGAAGCTACACACATTATTTCGAATACATGCGCGATGGTTTCGAAGACGGTTTTGCTTATGCCACGAGCGCCACACGGTTTCCACCGCGAACTGCCGCGGTTCCAAACGGATCTATGCGATGTTTATCACCCGTTACCCTTGAAGGGAGTACCGGCTCGGCTCGGTTCGGTTTTCGATGACATTCTTGGGTCGGCATGGCAAGAACAACAACACCCTCGACCTGGGCTGATCTTAGGGAAATCCCGGGGAGGACACGGTGCGCTCGAGGGGAGGATGATCAAATTGCCCGCTACCATATGGCCTGCTACTGAGGACATGCGGTTTGGTGCTGCGGTATACACAACCGGCAGCAGACCACAATCACGCAAAGCGAAAACCAGCTATCGAAGAAATGGAATAGAAAAAAAGAACAGAAACAAGGAAAACATTTTTATTTTCAAAATGATAAACCAGCTGGAGACGGATGGAAAAAAGATGCTAAATTTAGCCTCGTCGGGTGGGTTCGATTTGCGATTTTTATTTTAAGATTGTTTGTCCTCCTTCATCGGTACCGGTTTTTTTTTTTACTTGTCTCTCTACCATTTTATTTTTAAACGATGCGTTATTTTTATGCCTTTCTAGCGCCTGTGAACGAGGGACCCGTTGTGACGGACGGCCTCGAGTGATGATTGGTTTTCGATTTCGCCCGAGAGGCGCTGGTACCTTATCGTGTTCGCCGAAACCGGTGGCTACAGTTTGGGGTGCGTTTGAATTGTTTCGATAATGGTTCGCGTTGATTATTCATAGCTTCATCAGACAAAGAAGATTTACAGACGATTTGTGTGGTTCCTGTTTCTCTGGCTCGATCACATCAGAACCGGAAAACAAATTGATTGTTTTCTAAGTGAGGCGTTTATGCAGAAAACATAAAAGATTAAAATTACTTCATTGCCCACAAACTGAAGCTTATTACAAACTGCCTTATTGGCGCAGTACTGTGCCAGCAAATGGTCTACATTTCAGCGCAGTAGTCATCATGAACGAGTGGCGCATCACGTCCCTGTTACCGGCTTGACATTGATCTTGATCTTCAGAGCGGACGATCGCCATCGAACGCACGGATTCGTGAAAGTAAAAGGGCATCGTGGCCTATGTTGAACTGACGGACGGTGCTGGTAAAGGTAGGAAAAGAGTGCGGCGAGGCAAAACTGTGACCAATTTCCGAAAGCATCCTCATTAAGCATCGCCACCAGCGGCAGCAGCCTCATCATCATCATCATCATCATGATCAAAATCATTACCGCCGAGAGCAGCTTTGGCGGATGAAAAATAAACCTTCCATTTGGACACCTGTTGTTAGCCATCGATGTGTGCGCGGACAATTTTCGCACCCGCAAACTGGATCAGCTGCTGGTGTGCGAGAGGTGTCGGACGGACTGTCGGCTGCCACTTAGCGCGTGGTCCACACTCTCCGACACCAACCAAACTCAACGACAAACGATTCTATGATTGAAGATGCGTCCGATCTCATGGAGGAGATACCAAAATTGGCAATACGGTCTACAGAGGGTACCCGGCGAAAGGGAATCACAGACATTCATCGTGTTAAACGGTGTCAAAAAAAAAAAAAAAACTATAAAACTTTATCCTCAAAAACTGCAGAGGAGAAGCGATCGTGGCTGGACTGTACGGATTGAGGCACCGAATCGATCGAACTGTGAGGACGATCGTTACAATTGATCCACCAAGGGTCCGTTAAGTGCAGAGCAGTCTGAGGGGGATGCTGCATGGTACGCGTCATGGACACGCTGCATCCATCTGGCGAGAGTGGGAGGGAGTCCTACGAGGAATGAGACAGAGCGGGCAAGACAGAGGCAGCGATCGGGTGAAAAAAGTGAGACACCGACACCGCGAGTGAGCGGATCAATAAGCATCTAATTTGAAAACAGCCAACACCAACAGCCTCACCGAGGAATGCGTACGACCCACCGACATGCGCAAATGCGACTCCCTCTCCCCAGAGATCGCGATCGCAGGGAGCCATGGGGGAGGCACGGGGAACAACTGGTGCGCTCCGCGACGGATGGAGATGATCTCCTAGCTCCAGTTGTTGTTGCTTGACGGGGCAAAGAAAGGGAATGGCAGGGGTCACACGAGTGAGAGGGCGCACGCACACGTTCACGCGGCTCGCGTCTCGAAAGGTTGCCGCTGAAGATGGTACCGTGCCGATCCACCGAACCTGGCAACAGCATTCTTCGGTGGATTTTTTTTCAGATCTCCCTTCCCCCTCAACGGCTAGACGGCTAGGTGTTTGGGTCACCGCAAAAGGGAGTGGGAAGAGGTAAGGCAGGGGTGATCCGATTGCGCTCGCTAGCCTGCCATCCCCAGGAGACGCTGTCAGTACACCGGTTCGTGCCATCCGGCCACTATATAAGCGACCCGACAGACGATAA
Organism: Anopheles atroparvus; assembly: GCA_914969975.1. NCBI lineage: Eukaryota > Metazoa > Arthropoda > Insecta > Diptera > Culicidae > Anopheles > Anopheles atroparvus. The sequence goes on along the minus strand of CAJZCY010000002.1, from coordinate 30,041,874 downwards.
TTGATATCAGTTCTCGCAGCTTAGCCTTTATCAACGCACACAGCTCCTTCGCTTCTAGCAAAAATCGCCAAAATGTACAAGCTGGTGAGTGATCTTTTCTCCGTGCCGGGAAATAAAGTGTGCATTGGGCTGTCAGTCGACAAACCACTGCGAAATCTACAGTTCTCGATCGTGCCGACAGTGCCAGTGACTCAGAGTAGCTGCAGCGAACAGCTTTTTCTAAAGTGCCGCCTAACAAAGTGATGTTTGCAGGCGCCCAGTGTGTGGCTTAGATGTAATGGGCATGTTAAGGAACTTCCCCATAAGGCCACTTTCTACGGTGATACGAGTTCAGGCTTCTCTAGTGGCAACAATATCTGACAGATGGTGTGGGAAGTTCCAACCACCTCGGAGGCTAACCGCCGGCCACTTTCTGTTCACGAATTCTACAGCATTGGTTAAATTTGATACCGTAATCAAATTAGGATACCAATGATGGGGGGGAAATTGTACTTTCCCTGAGGAGTTGAACAATTAGACGTCATTTTAACAACAATGAACTCTCTCGTGCAATTTGTGTGGTCAAATAATTATGACCAGCTGGTTAGGATTGTTTATGATTGATTTAGAATCCCTTTACAAAAAGGAATGTCGGATGAAAGGCCACAATTGCAACACAAACATAGTTTAAACATGCACATTCCGGAATTCTTTTTGAGAGCAAGAGTTACAACTTATTGTTCGTTAAGCGTCGTAACACTCGTTCACTGTTGCATGCCGCAGATTCGCTTTTGCGCTTTCCGTTTCCCAGCGTTCAGCGTCTGCTGGACTGCCATTTTCGTGGGAACTATTACTTGTCGCTTCTTCTGTTGCTTGCTTGTTTGTTAAACGATCTTCAATTTTGCTTCCTCCAACAGTTCGTCGTCGCCGCCTTGGTTGCCGTGGCAGCCGCCCAGAACCCCCAGGACGCCCAGGCCCAGGTGCTCGTCCAGGACTCCGTCGTAAACCCGGACGGCTCGTACGACTTCCGTTATGAGACCAGCAACGGCATCCAGGCTCAGGAGTCGGGCGTCGGTGGCCGATCGGCCCAGGGCAGCTACTCGTACACCGGTGACGACGGTGCCCAGTACCAGGTGACGTACGTGGCCGACGAGAACGGCTTCCAGCCGCAGGGCGCCCATCTGCCCGTCGACGGCCCGGCCCCCGAGCACGTCCTGAAGACGCTCGAGCAGATCCGCGCCAACCCGCCGCGTGACGACCCGAACTTCAGCCTGGACGCCCTCAACGCTGCCATCGCTCGACTGAGCGGCAAGAAATAAGCACCCCGCACACCATTGGCCCACTCTCACCGTCCCCGAGAAGTGCGCCACCAAGTCACCAAGTGTTCCAAGAAACCGCGCGTTCCGTTCCCTGGACTTCTTCCTGGAGTCCGGTGGAGCTAAGTCAAGTCAAGCTGCATGCTTGAGGCGGAAGGGCGTCGAGCACTCGGGTTACACAATACCTGACACATACTCCCGAAGCTGCTTCCCAAGCCGATCGAGCCGGTTTCCGGTGCAGCTAGCATCTACCAGAATCTCTTATCCCATGGCTCTTTTCGTGGAGTCCCTTTTCCAATCTTTCTACAGACACGCCACACGACACACCGTCACACACTCACAAAGACACGCTCCATTCTTCCTGTCCCTCTTTCACTCATCTGAACTCTTCCCCGATCGAAACTGTATGTAAATAGTCAGTTTGATAGTTTGTAAATAAAACAACCTACAAAAAATTAAATCACTCTCGGTTTCACTCCGTTCAACCGGTTCACCCTTGGTTGGTGGAAATCACCTCCCAAGGATCTCCCTCGTTGCTTCACCTGGTCTTTGTGAACACCCTCTCGCTAATTGATGCGCGCTAAAGCCTACCCGGTGCGTGTAATTGGGCTGAAGTTAACATTCAATGGCCACACTCTCCTCGAATTCAGAAACCCCGCGTGCCACTTACAGGCTGATGAGTCACCGGTTGGTAAGTAGGATGGGTCGGATCCATCGTAAGATGATGGTCCTCTTAAGATGTGCTAGCGAATAGTGGTGATTCAGGTCCGAAGATCGCACTACAAAACAGCGAGTAAGACCTCCGGCCCTTCAAGGCTTCACCCCTGTTCGCAAGAGTGCGTAATAGCTCAAACTATGTGTGTTCCGACTGCGCTGATGGTCGGTTTTTACGACCACCCAACCTTGCGCGCCCGATCCGTGGTATGATTCGATTAACCCCGCCGTCCGCCGAACGAAAACCCGTCAAATGCTAAACGACCGATTAAGAACCACTCCCCCCGGGTAGGGCCGCACGGTGAACGGGGGACGGTAATTTTTAACATCTTCCATCGACTAAAGGTCACCGAAGAGGGGCCTAAAATAGGCGCCGAATGGGTGAGCTCTCGTGTCTTCAAGTCAACGCTGGCTAGCGAGGCTGGCTGCTAATTCGTCCGGTGATATTTTTAGACTTTATGACACGACAAGCTTTAATCTCCTTGATGGAGTCATTTAGCCTGCTTTTGAGCTGCAGATGCCAAAGGTGGTGCTGTTCTAACCTTAGACACCTTGCAATAAGCGATCGCCGGTGCAACTGCCAGGCCGGATCGATCGGATGTTCGGTTGCGTTGCTGCTGCTTCGCTTGCTAATGTCTTTCCGGTCCTCTCCAATCCCCGGTTTTCCCGTACGGCACTCATCTGCGCCAATCAAGGTCAAGGCTTCGCGTGCATCTTTCGCCGTGCCGTGACGCAACCGTGTCGATCTGCCGCTGGGAAAGAGACGCAGGCAAAAAACACGCACACACTTGACGAATGATCGTCCGAGAGAGCTCAGCGATAACTTTCACTTTCACGCCAAGAGTGGCGTGAAGAAGATGCGGAGGCTGTTTCCCCGGTCGGGCGGGATTGTCTTCTACGGTGTGAGCTATTTGAAATTGGAAATATGTTTATTCAACCTTTTTTGCTAAAATATTCTTGTTTTGCTGAACTTCGATTGAATTTAAAGTTTGTGTAGTAGGAATTGTGGTTTTAAGTCGTTAATTTTATTGTGCTTCTCACTCTACTACCTGAACTACCGTTCCAAGACGAAATCAGATCGTAGAGGACAGTATTATACAATTCTTCCTCTCCCCAACGCAGCATTTGATTGTTCCCCGATGGCGAAAGCTGGTGGTCGGTCAGCTGATGTTAACGATTCTGCCTTTCTGAACTATGAACCCCGACAAACTTTTCAGCTTTGTTGACCGCAATCCAGCCTGACAGATACGAACAACTTGCCTAGAGGGATCGCATCACGCAGGGATCAGCCGATCCATATCTAAGCATATTCATGAACCATCGTAAAAATAATTCAGATAGCGCCGCCGATGGACAGACTGGAACTTTTATTTTAGCTTCGAAGTGCATCCCAAAAACGGTGTGACGAGCGAGAGTGGACGCTAGTCGTGATATTTATTTTTATTGTGCACCGGGAGGGTCAACACCGAAAACGGCACACATGGGTCACGGATGGGTGTCGGTTTTCGGCTGTTATTTTGGTCCTCCGATAACCTTAGGGGGTTTTTCTCCCCCAACATTTGCCTCGCTGTTTAGATGCGTTAATGTGCTAGGTCCTCCAGGTTTACCCACCTTCCAACTGAAGCACACAGAAAACTGTGTCAATCTCGCTTTCGGAAACCCCGGCCAAAAGAAAACGAATACACGACACGAGCGGGGAGCTGCACCATCGTTCTCGGGGTCAATCGAGCTGCCCGAATCGGACGATGATTGATGGTTCAAAAGCGGTGCCCACTCGAACCCCGCGCTGACATTGGCGATCGATGGACGATAAAAATGGATGATTATGAGCGAAGCACCTAGCATCCTCCCCCTCCCCCCCTGCCCCCTCCCCAGCGCTGGCCAGAAGGTGTCAACCAAAGGTGGTCTCGCTGACCCCCAAAGGGTGGACATGGTTTTTCCATAGACGGGTTTCATAAGTCTTGTCTCGTTGAGTCAGCTAATCGCTTCACTGGTGGCAATCGGAGGAAGATAACGGTTGGGCACTAATAAACCCACCTCTCTCTCTCTCTCTCTCTCTCTTTCCTTTATCAGCCACAACAAATTATGCCTTGCAGTGAGTTAAATGTCAGCCACGGAGATAATCGTGAAGATATGGAAGACAGTGCGTCATCTGCATCGTAATCATTAAGCATTTGGGAAGGTATTCAGAATTCTAGAATGTTATTAGCACGTGCAATAAAGCCACGCTTCTCCGAAGAATAAATTAGATATTATTTATATTTCTACAAATCTTCGTGAGTGTAACATAAAACCGATGCAAACCAACCATGAAATCCACAATCAATCAACCTGTACGATCGTCTGCAGTTTCTAGAAGAAATGAAAAAAAAAACCAGAGATGTGGCGTGACACGCCTTGTACGAGATATTCTACTCGTACCCTCGTTTCACAAGGAGTCATCACTGACCCAAAGATGTATCTCTCCTCCCCTCACTTTCCCTTTTGTTCGCACTCCTCGCATCGATTCAATCCTCCCCGGATGAAACCTCCCTCCCCGCCGAAGAGGTCACGCTGGTACTTCTGCACCGTGAAATATGCGCAATAAATAGCCCCGGCCGTATTCCACGCGGCTATCGAGTACGTACCATCGCACCCCGAAGAAGCCTCGGGAGGTGGGCCAGCCTTATGATGCACACACGGGCCGGAGCGTTCGACCACACCTTAACGGAGCGAGACGAGTCCCGTGGCGTGGTGCAGATAAAGAAGCGGTAAAGGAAGGATAATATCAAACAAATCGGGCGAATCGGCGTGAAATAAATCGCAATCGAAACGAACCGATCGCCGGCGGGTGCCGATTGTTGGCGGCTAGTGATGGGCATTCTCTGCACCCTCCCGCTGGCTCCTCCTGCTCCCATTCGCTGATCATCGCCGCACGGCTGCATCCGCCTCGCATCGACCGTGCTTGTGTGGGCGCACTGTGAAAAGTGCATCCGCAGTCAAATAAAAAAGAAAGACATGAATCGAACGCGCAACGATTGCAATGTTTCGTTTGCTCAACCGGGCCGACATATAAAGTATCTTGTAAAACGGTTGCTGGATGCTGTGTACGTCGACTTGTCATGTAAGGGCGAATAATAGGTTACGTTTTGGTGCTCTTTCCGTTAACCCCAAAAACACCAACGCCTGGGGCCAGGAGAACGGGAACAATGATTAATACGAAAAGAGTATCGTCTTCTCATATCGATCGATGATGAAACCGTCGGTGGAAATACATTGAATTGCGTCACAAACTGCTTCTTTGCGATGAGGAAATCATCCGCTGTTGGTATTTAACAAGACGGTTTATTGCTGAATATTGATCCACCTAAATGTGTTCTAGTTTTTAATTAAAACAAAGCTTTTGATCTTTCTTTTCAAATTTAATCTCACATTCGGTCAAAACCAATCTTTATAAAGATTCTATAGAATCTTTAAGAAAAACCTAACAACAATCAAATACATTTTGCGTGGGGTTAGGTTTACGTCCGCAAATGTCCGTCTGTCACCCGATCCGACAATGCAAACGTGTTTGCCGCCACAGGACGGATATTTCAGCACCATTCTTAGCTGTACGCATTTCAGGAGAGATTACGCGAGCTGTCCGCTTTGTCACATCGTTCTTGTCTTCTGTTTGCGGTTTTTCACACACCTCCACATTGTTTAACGACTGGCCAAAGGGGCTTGACTCGCGGCTCGGTAGTCATCTGCGGTAGATTCGTTGGCATGACGGGGGAACAACACAAACCGCACACATAACAATCCTTTCCGGGAATTCAATCGTGGGAAGAGACCGCAGGACGGAGGAAGCCGGTTGAGTTTTCGACGGCGGGGTTTTCCCATAAATTTCGTGCCCATTCGAGCGAAAGATTGCTGGGCAGCGTGGAGAACCTCGCCCAACGCGATCAACGCGCCAAGATTAGGTCTCTTTTGACCTGGCCGACTAATCTGGAGCTGCTGGAGGAAGAAACTCGTCCACTACCCAGCCCGCTCTTCCTAGCGATCGAAAGGCGGCTGAATCACGATCATCACTCCATCCAGGTGGAACGAGTGACAGCATATGCATGCCCATCATTCAATTGGGCGGCTGCCATCCGAAAGGCTCACATAATCGCCGCCGCCCGGCCGAGATTGTGTGCCCGGCCATTTGCATACGTCGGACAGCGTGCGGACGGGTGCTCGGAGGCTTATGAAAAATCGACTGTCTGCCTTCGGTCGACGCAAAGGGATCTCTGTCTTTTTAGCGAGGTGTCGAGAAACGTGAGGGCGCCACGGAGCTTCAGCTTAATTCCGTCATCGTAGCGTTCAACTCGGTGGCGGGCCGGTGTTGAGGGAACAACCCTGTGGCGATCTTGTGGTGACTTATGCAAGCCCTAAACTGTTACTGCATCGCAAAATGGGGCGCAAACGGGCACGATTGCAACTGGCAGCCAACTATTGTACACTTTCTCACCAAAAAGAAAGAATAACAATTTTCCCACGAATCGATTTGGCTTTTCACTATGAAATTTCTATTCAATGAACAAAACCGAACCAGGACATTGATCGTTTATTATTAAATACGCTCAAGGCAATTTGTGGACCAGAAATTGTGGATAAGAATAATTCCTGGATGTATTATCATAATATGTAATATCAATCTCAAACAAATTTAACTAAACCAGATAAGTCAACTGGTCTCGAAACTATTCCATTTTATCAGTTACTTTCTGTTTCATCTCGACACTTTCTTACCGACCAGGATTCTCGACGAATAAGAACGGTGATAGTTGACAGAAATGACTAGAAATGTTTCTTTCTTTCAATACAGAGAGGAGAGATTGAAGTAATTATTCATAAACAAGGAAACGAATCGTTCCCGTCTCTTACGTGTATTATAAGACGATCACTGTACTTCTGGTGTAATGATGCTAATTATTCTAGAGAGGAACCAAACGTATTTGGGGGAAAGAATTAGAAGATGAACCTAATGCGGCCACCGTCAACTACGCTGACTGGTGACAAACGGGCAAGGTGCATGTCGAGGGCGTCCAGGTCGACCGGGCCCTCCTCGAGCTCACGTCCCTCACGCTGGAAGGTTTCGTATCCGTCGCCTCCCTCGGCCAGGAAGCTCGCCACCACGACGCGATATTCCCGGAAAGGGTTAACGGGTTCGTACACCTCACCGGTGCACTGCTGGCAGAGCACCTCGAGCGACACGAGCCGACGGCCGGGTGGATTGGTGATGCGGTAGGTGGCACGCAGCCCGGACACCTGCAACAGATTCCACGCCTCCACCGTGCCGTTGACGACTCGCGCCCCGCGAACGCTCTGCTCCAACACCGACATGAGGTAATCGCCACGGAGCAGCATCGAGAAGAGCTGGTTCTCGAACGGCAGCACCTCGAAGAGCTGCTTGAAAGTGACGGTGCCGGCCGGTAGGTCCGCCCGGATGCCACCGCGGTTCTGCAGCGCGATGCCGTTGTACACCGGGAAGAAGGCGCGCACCATCGAGTCGGTGATGAGCGACCCGATTGCGCACTCTCCCGTCACGCAGTCACCTCGAGACAGGGGCGACTCGATCACGGCCACAGTCCGGTTACCGAGCGTCTCCACCGCTTCCCGGAACGGCTCGAGGGCGGTCAGAACGGCCGGGTCTTCGGGCATGTTGGCGGACAGGAACACCGGGTTACCTTCCCAGCGCTCGACCTCGCCCTCCTCGGTGAAGAAGAGCGTCAGGTTGCCAACCAGCCGACCGTAGGATCCCGCCTGAACTACCAGCACGCGCCGTCCGTCCGGTTGGAAGACCGACGTCGGATACTCGCCCTCAACCTCGAGCGGGAAGTCGGTGGCGTCACCGCTGAAGAGCACCGTGTTCGACTGCGCTCCGATAACCAGGTCCACGTGCGGTCCGCCTTCCCGTGCCAGCGTCTGCTCCGCGTTGAACCCACTGTACGAGAGGACGATGATGATCTCTACGCCCTCGGCATCAAGCCGGGCCGCCTCGGTGCGCACGGCCTCGACCGGATCAGTGAAGACCAGGTTGCCCGCATCGCCAATGTTGTTCACGTCCTGGCGGATCACGCCCAGGATGCCGATGCTGCGCCCGTCGCGCTCCAGCACCAGACTGCGCTGGAAGTTGGTGAACGTCGGCTCGGCGGAGTTGTCCACGTTGGTCAGCACAACCGGCGCCTCCGACGCCTCCATGAACGGATTGAGACCCTCCAGCCCGTGGAAGAAATCGAACCGTCCGAGGGCCATCGCGTCCGGAGGTAGCACGTTGTACATGGCGGCAATGACCTCCCAGCGGTGCACCGTGTACCAGAGCGTACCCTTGAAGCTGCCGCCCGAGTTGAGGTACAGTGACGCCGTCGAGCCCCCTTGAAGCTGACGCACGGCAGCCACCTGCCGGGCGTATCCTCCCTGGCAGTCCTCACCCTGCAGACACACGAAGCCCTCCAGGTTCACCGGGTTGAAGCGGGCGTACAGGTCGTTGAAGTGAATTATGGACAGCGGGAACAGGTCCGCGTCTTCGTCCTGGGCCCCGACAGATCCAGCCACCGCCACCAGCGCCAGCACCGCAAACACCTTCAGCTCCATCACTTCCGCTTGTACTAAACCGGTTGCTCGCTTTCGACTGCGATACCGGCAGCCCCGGGTGGTCCCGTTTAAATATTTTCCCGCTAGGCGCCGAGGTAGGTCAATGTCAGCCGATCGGGGCTATCGATTTCGCAACCTCACCACGGCCGTTCCGGTTCACCGATAAGGACCCCATCCAGCGCCACGTGATGATTAAACGATTATCCCGAGCTCCGCAGCGTGCCCTCGATTAGGCAATATCTTAACGGGGAATCGATAAGAATTGTCCGTATTTTCGGAAGTGACCGAAATTCCTATAGGGCCGAGCCTATCGGAAGGTGTTTTATCTGGCATCGTCTAATCTCGCAACATACAACTTTGTATGCGACGTCAGTCGACGAAACGTGCACTGCATGTGATGGAAGCATGCGTGCACGAAAACCGATTGGCCATAAATTGCTTAACGGATGAGAATTATCGTTGCACAAAAACAACACGGTTTATGGGCCTTGTTGAGCTAGACGCACAGTGGGAGGTGTAGGAAGGTGAAGCAGAAACAAGAAGAGTTCTTAAGGCAGCACCTTACGTGTGCCTCCAACTAGTGTTCAGTTTTATTTTACAGGTTCTCCCAGCGTGAAACCATGTGTCCCTAGCGCAAGATACTCGTTGAAATTAATTCTTGTCGTCGTAAACGAGTGCAAATTAGTAGTACAATCGTTTGTAGTGCCAGAATCCTTTTTTATCCATTCCCTGGTCCAGACGAAAGGAAGATCGATTTAACAAGTGAAATTATTTAAATGTTTCTCTTCGATCGTCCATTTATCATTCGGGGTGTCTTGTAAGCTCATTAAGAAACTTTTTCATCGCGACTGGCTAGAGGGTTCACTGGCAGCTTTGATCCGAGGACGACCACCGGGACCGTTGGACCCGGCAAGATCAGCGAGACCTGTGATTGCCCAAAATGGCTACGCACCACAGGATGGAGGTTTTATTTGCGAAACGTCAAACGGGGGAGAGGACGTGTACGTGTATTCGATATTGAAGAATTATCCACCACCGGTGCCTCCTTTGATCGTATGCACCATGCCGAATGCATGCAGCGTGCCGATGGAACCAGCCGGAGGAAAACCGGCCAAGCGAAACCAGTTCCGCGAAACCGCTTGACCCACCGGCCGAAGTGAATGAGGGAGGAGGAAAACGCGCTCACCCCGTCCCGAAAACGGGCCCACCTTTGACCTCACCGTCACTTCGACTTCACGGGGATTAGCTGGCCACACCAAGATGCACACCATGTTGCCCGCGGTATCGATGCGTAGTAAACGTTATCCATGTTTCATGAGCATGGTTCTCCGTTCAACGATTAAGAGGGACCGTTAAAATATTCCAGCGAGGGAAGTCGTAGATCGCAGTACAAGCAGTAACATGTTGAATCTGGTTCCGGATGGTTTTTAGAAATGTAAGACCTACAACCCCCCTCGTAGTGGATGGGCATCAAGACGTTTCTCGTCAAGACGATTTATTTATTTTAACGTTTATTTCGATACATAGAATATATTCCTTAAAATACCCAAAATGGCAAGATAAGTATTATGAGTGATAAGTTTTTTAACAAGTCCAATTTAAAGAACGAATATTTGATAGAAACAAATTTATTGAAGTTGAACCCTAAATGAAATGGAAAACGTACCCCTGCCATAATCTTTCCTTTCTCAAGATGCAATTCCAAGTCGGTAACCGATCCGTGGTCACCTAGGAAACACATTGCGATCAGCAGATGAATTGCACATAAAAGGCGCCTGCGGACGCGATAGCGTAAAACGAAAAAAAAAAAGGCAACCAAAGTTTAAAGTTGAGCGACCCGAGGCCATCGTGGTGGTGGTGCTTCACGGCACGCTGAAACCGGAGAGCTTCCAATTGCGTAACGAAACGCAGAAACAAAAAATGCAAAACAAGATGATGATAGTCTCGGCTGCCTAGCTTTCCTCGTTCTGCCCGCGGCTGGGGCTCCTTCTTTCCTCCGTGTTCCTCGGCTAATGTTTCCTCCCTTCTAGCGAACAGTTAGACCAGTGCTACTGTTTGGTTACGGTGTCAAATCGATCGAAGAACGGTGGAGATGAGAGACACTATCGGGCTCCTTGTTGAAACCGTTTGCATACCGGTGGAGCAGCATTCGTATGTTTGCCAGTTCTGGTGTGATCCAGTCGTTGAATATCCATTTGGTTAAGTCATAGATCAACTTCTTCCAGTATGTCGTTGCGATGTCGTCACTGTTCAAATATTAATCTTCTTTTAGAAGGTCAGACATTCGCATACATTTTAAAATTTTAAAACTAACGAAGAATCTTATAAAATTCTCGAACTAAGTTTAATGAATTGAACACTGAGTAATATGATGTATCGGTGGTTTCGTAATGATGGAATCACATTAAATGATTAAAATCATTTTGTTAGCAATAATGAATCCCTTCATCACATCATCAAACCTGTAAAAACATCAAACATGCTGACCTTCAACACCACAAGTACACGTGTGCGCCAAACTGGTCAAAAACCCCTCTCGGCCATCGGCCTAATAAGCTCGAACCTTTGGACAGCACTTACGAAAAGGAAGGGGAACAAAAAGAAAACTCGAACCACCCAGCAACGCCCGCGAAAGGTCATGGAGCCGAGGAAGGATGACAAATTTCCGCCGACCATCTTCCTGGTGTCATATTTCCCGCCGGCTCGCTGAAATCGATAAATCATGCAAGGCCGAACCGTGAGACCGCCCGTTTGCCGTTTTCATCGCGGATCCGCAACGCGTTTCTGAAGCGGTGGACAGAGCTTGGTCGGATTTGCGCGATGGCAACGCGATCGTGGAGCGTTGGGACGTTACAGAATGCGCCTAGCTCGTGCGCGGTTAGATCGTGCAAGGATTTCTCGGTAGTCGATGGGTTGAAACGAAAACCGATCCACAGAGCGACTGCGACACGACCTGACGCCGGATGGCGATGGAACGGTCACGGTCTGACATTTGCCGTGGAAGAAAAATTCCACCCAACGCCTCGCGTTACACCTAGCCAACCATCCTCAGCGGGCTCGCTTTGACGATGGAAATGACAAGAAAATTAGTTTCAAGGTCGTTCGATGACTGTGTGGGGTTTCCCGGACCAAACATGTACCACCAGAAGGGCTGCTGAGTCCAGCCAGTCTTGAAAAATGAAACGTCTTGTTTGGTTTCTGCGCGAAAAATCTACCTCGAGAAGTTCATTCTGCCTTGTTGGCCCAGGTCGGACCAGTTCTGACTGTAGCGGACGCATTCGGGTGAACTTTTCCGCTTGGCATCTTCAATTATGGCCGTCGATGGGTAAGTGCACTGATCACTTCGTTACTTCGCAATGCCGTAGCGTTAAATATCACCGAGAGGTTGTGGGTGAAGGTAGACCTCCTCCGGGCTTACCTCCTCTGGTGACGTTTTTTGCCGCGTGTAGGTGCAGCTGCACCGATCGGAGCGAGTGGTGGAGGAAGATTTTGTACATTTCCCGCACATCTTTTCCTTTTTTTTGTGTCCTGCAGATCCAACGTAGATAATACGGTGACAAACGATGATCCACGCACGCTTCATTCACGCAATCGAGTGGCTTATGACAACATAATCCCCGCACAGCCGGAGAATCCCGCCATAGGCACACAGGTTTTTTTTTTCTCAAGCAGACGACCCCTAAAGAGACGAGGGGTGGCAAAAAAATGTTAGACACAAGCGCAACTACACAACCTCACTTGCGAAGATCGCCCAGGTACTCGACCGCGATCGAGTGATGCCTCGCTGGAAATTGGAGATGTCACCGCCACTAGCCTTCTTGTTCCGACTGTGACGCCTCGCTGCTCGCCCCGTTAGTTCCCCAGAGTTGGAGGCAGTGGCTTGGCACTTGGTGGGCTTTTTTGCTGCTGTGGTAAATGCGCCCGGTGACATTTCGGTGCAATTGAGGTCGCCCAGACCACCTGCCGGCTGGTGTTCGGAAACCCGCTGGCCTAGGTGTAACCCGCGGGTATGATTCCGACCCTTGCCAGTGTCTAAGTTGGAGAACCAAAGCCTAGCCTATGGTTTTCGGTGTTTGTGGCGATTCCGGTGTCGCATTTCCGGGCTTTACGAAAACTCTATCGATTCCGACTGGTGGCTGGAGGACGTGCTCCCGAGAAGGACAAGGTGACGAAGCCAGCGTGAAGATGTCAAGGTGACGATGATCGGACGCCGATTGCGATCCAAATTGGTGGATTCGTGACTGCACTCGTGTGTTCGAGCAATAACTTCCTCGTTTTGAGATCGAAGAGAAACCCCGTACGAAAGCAGCGGAACATCAAACGGCTATTAACGCTGGTCGGTTTCGGAACATCCCCCCACTGGACGTGCCGTGTCCGACACATCCCGGGGCCTCCAGTACTCCCCGTGCCGGATCTTCCCTGCCTAACCGGAACGTCGTATGCCGGCGACCTTGCCATTTTCAAACATCAAACACCCTATTCGGTGCTCGAAGAATTCGCCCGTCCGATCGACGGCGATCAATACCTGTCCGCTGCCACCTGTCCAGGCATCCTCTTGGGTCGGTCCCTTACACCAACTGCAACCACTATTGATCGTCGACCGAAGGGGGTTTGCTCATGTAAAATTCATCAACCGGACACCGGACCTCCGTTCTCCGCCGAGCGCGGCAGACAATGTTGCTGCAGGCCCCGACCGGATTAGGCTAGGGATCGTTCCGCCTGCAGTTAGAGGCCTCCAAGCCTCCTCCAGGTGGTTTCAATCCGAAGAATTTGAAGATCCTCGAGTGGATTGTCCGCTCTTCTCCCAGCGCTTCGCTGCGGTGGCTTCGATCGGCACGCTAGGGAGCAAATGAAGTTACAATGTGTTGTATATGCACAAGGAGTATACACTATCTTCTCACTCTCCCCCAGTCGCCTGCAAATCCATGTGGATCCTCGGGGTGGGATGTATGCAGGGAAGTGCGGACGGTGTAACACACATCAGAGCGACATCGCCTGGCGTCTTGTTTATGGCCGACCGTTTGAAGTGGATTTTTATCGTGCCGTAATGGTTGCCTTCGATCCCTTCGCTGGACTGTGCGTTGGCCTCCCTTCCTTCCCTTCCCCCCCCCCCCCCCACTTTATCCTCTCCCTGTCGATTAATACTCGATCGTTCATTCTTTATGAGTGCCATTTGTAGGTTGCATACATCACCACGTGCGATCCCGTGGCGGGGGGTGGCCGACTAGGTGCGCATAGCATAGCATAGGAAGAGGCTTTACGAGCCGCACGTCCCGTCGGTGACAGTCTCCGAGCCGATCGAACGCCGGCAGGAGGGATGGGAGTGCACTTAGCCGTGCGCTTTATGTGCTTAAACGAGGATAATGAGCATAAATTCGACTCCATCGGCTATCGGAGCCGGCCTTACACGGTTGGTGGCGACACAGCAGGTAGCATTCAATCAAAACAGATTAGCAATCGCTTCATTTCTAGGGAAGATAATTTTCGATGAAGGCTCGAACTTATCTGAGATTATTCCTAGCGTAGTTGCGTCTGTCACATGGCTGTTATTATCTCATTTAATTACCGCAGTTAAACATTGGTGCTAATAAAATATTCCCTGAAACAAAAAAGGCTAATTTTAAAGAGAAATGCAAAAGTTTATAAAATTTATGTGTAAGAATATGATAGAATAATACAAAATGGTGCAAAAAATTAACGCATTTATAACTACAAAGCATACAAAAAAGTTAAGACCAGATCACCACCCAATTGCGAGAAATCACTAAATGACTTAATCCTACTCTTTAAACTCTTAAATTGAGAAAAAATGCTTTAGTGCTCGGATTAAATATGATGGCAACGGGTCGGAATGATACAGTGTACAAGAGTAAAACACTACGAGATTTTATGTTGGACACGACATTTACGCTGTTAAGGTTTTTCTTCCTATTATTCTCCTTCACTCTGCAGAGGACCCCCTGGCTCCATGGGCCATAAGGTGAGTTTATTTTTAACCCCACGATGAGCCCTTCCGCCGAAGATGCGATTGCAGATGGAACGGCACCGACACATAACGGCACGGATTTATATGAGTACGTGGTGTACGTGTTGGTTTAAAAAAAGCGCTGCCGATGCCTTGCGGTGAATCATATTTCAATGGTGACTGTGTGCGGTGGTGTTGGCGGTGGTGTCCTCCCCAAAGTCTCCGCGATGGTTTCGGGGAGGCCGAATCGACGAAGGGATGGCGCGCGCGATCGCGCTCGCGTATGGCACATTTTGCCGGCGGGTGCTAAATGTCAACTTCATTAAATACCACGCGTCTCCATTCACCGGAACGGCGCGAAGGAATGCACGTAACGCTTGATTTGATTGTTTCATTCAGCTTGAGCCGCAGAAGAGTGATCTGTTGGCACGGAATTGGATCTGATAGTTCTGACGGTGGACGGAGTCCGTTCCTGTTCACAGGATGAATCTCGATGCACCCGATGCACTTTGGCGAGGTGCATCCGAGCGCACTTCATCATTTTTCTGTTTATGGTAATTGAGTTCCGTGGTCAGTGGTGACAGCAACACACACATACACAAACGCAAACATCACGGTTTACATCAGATTAGGCCGAGTGGTCCATAGAAGCTGACATGAGGATTAGTGCTTCGAAAGGACTGGTTAATGAACACCTTCTTGTTCATTTAAATTAACACCTTTGGTTACGTTACGTTGCACACTTTTGTGCAGTTGATTATTCTATTTTGTATAAGCGATTTAGAACGGTAATAACATTTTTTTTCTTCTTCAAATATTCAGCCATTTTTCCGTTCGGTCTTAGCTGTCATTGCATACTGCGCAAGGCTTCTTTAATTTATCGTCACACTTTCGAAGGTCGGATCGGTTAGAAATGTGCCACCGAGTGGACATCGCTTCACCCGCGGGGGAGTGGAAATGCAAGCGGTGCGCACACGGTGCGGAAAGGTCAAGGCTGCCGGCATCCGGTGTGCAACGTTTGGTGTCCTGCACATCTCCTCGGCATCTCCCGCGAAGTCCGTCGTCGGCAGCGAATGCCACGAATTAGTGAAGGGCCAGGATGGCACCACCGGACTACACGAGCGTAATTAGCAATGAGCGGCGGCTTAAGGTGTGCTCAAGTTCACGCCACCGCCAATCGGACCGTCCGACGTCGCTTCGTCGGGTGACTTCCTTGGAATGTCCAGCCGTTGGATCGCCGCTTGCCGATCGCCCATCGCCTCCTCGGACGGAAGGTGAATAAATTAGCAAAGAGTGTGAGAAGTGGGAGCTGGCTGGGAAGGGAGAGGATCGCTATGGTGGATCATCATCTACTAATTCAAATCGGCCCGCTCATGCTCGGTACGGGGAGAAGTATGTATGCTCATGTCACGCATCAATTCGGACTATGCTACCGATGATCGTGACTGAACGCTGACAAATCCTTCGAGAACCGAGCCGATCATTGAGTCCGTCAAGGGTTGAGAAAAGGCAATAAAAAACCTAATTGATCTATTCACGGAGGAAGTAAATTACAAACTAAGCGATGATTCCCTCTGTTATGGATTAAGCAAACAAAAAACATTGTATGAAGGCCAGCCATCTACATTTAGAAACAAACGTGAGCCACATAACACTGGAGGAAAAATATAAAATGCATTATTTTGTTCAGATCATTAAACATTGAAGCACCATAATATTTTCATCATTATGTTTTATTAGGTTTTATTAAAACTTTATTTTGGTTTCTATTATTTTAAGTTCATAAAACAAATGTATGATCATCAACATTTACACGTAAGATGCATTTTGACGAACTTCTTTTCTTTTCCCCCACGCGTTGCGTTTACGGTGGACAATCTTGGATCCACCCAACCCATCCCAAGTCATTTCGCTCAATAAATAAGACGAATTATGATTGATCTTTCTCTTCTTCTCGACCACTCGCGCGGGTGAACGTGAAGAGAAGAATTCAGCGAACGGACAACAAAGTGCCGCGCTACGTGCAAATCGGGTGAATTATGCAAAAATGAAAGTAACATTCCAGCGCGATCTCGCCGCGGTAACGCGGTGAGAAAACGGAGATGGTGGACCGTCCGACATTCGTAAGAGGGGCCATTCTTTTGATCCACCCAATGGTTTATGAGAATAAGATAAATTAAAAACCTAGATAGAAGAGAAGCGATCTTCAGGGAAACGCAAGGAAAAATCGAGTTGCTTCAAAAGAGAAAAGCAAAACGGAAAGGGTCTCCTTATGAGTTACCGAAGATAACACAAAATCATGTTTTCGTTTTTAGTCCAAATACCAAAATACTCATTTGAATTGTTTATGATTGCTGATTCCCGAAGGAACTATTGTGAAGCTCAACCATCCACTGTTAAGAAGTTTCATTCTTAAAATTGAAAATATCAAACAATGATTCCAAACCAAAAAGTCAAGATGTACTGTACTTACAAGATTGTTTCTGGGAAAATACGAAAAAGGTAGATGAGCTATCGGGAGGCACGAATCGTTCCGAAATAAATCGATCACATCGATGGATGATCACCGCTCAATAAAGCCCCGTCAGCGAACATTCCGTTACCCTATTGTCAAATGCAAGGCTTTCCGTGGGGTTTCGTGAATTTTTCCCAGCGCTCGGATCCGCCTCACTCACACACTTTACCCCTGCCCGTTTCGGACGAGAGGTGCAATTCGCCGTTCGGCGATGGCAGCGTCAAGTAAGATGTTGAAGAGTAAGAAAACTCAGCTCGAATTGAAACAACATTTCAACCGGCCGCTACCGAAGATGGGGTTGCGATTTTTCCCGTCCGCCGTTTTCTTTTTTGATTGCATTCTGATTTGCCCGTCCCCCTCGCCCGGGACTGGCAGGGCGCACGGGTTTGATCACGATCGTCGTGTCCCCAGCGCGGTTGGGGGCTCCCACCGATTATGGACGCTTCGGAGGCCGGAATGTCACTCAGCGATCTTGACAAAAGTGTGCGGTGTTGTTCTTCGTGCAGCTTTTCTTTTGCTTCTATTTTTGTTCGCGTCCAGCGGCGTGCCGTGGGCCAGCAGCGGCAAAAGTTCGCATGCACCATTTCGAGGCCATGCCACCGCCGTCGTCGTCGTCAACGTTGGTTTATTTTCTGGCCATCGAGGAGTGCCCTAGGACTAGGATCAACGAGTTGCTCGCAGACACACTTGGCAGTCGGAATTAGCTGACAGAGAGGGGGTTTCAGTTTTGCCCGCACTCGCTATAATTCGGTGAAGCTCATCCGATCCTCAATTATCGAAACATTGCACATATGGCGGAAAGGCAGCCACCGCAAACCGAGAAGGCTCTTGGGGCGTCTGAGGTTCCTTCCAAGAACACGGTGTCCTCGTCTACCGGTTCTGCATGGGCGGGGGAAAATCGATTGGCTCACCCTCTTTTCCCTGTCGTCCTCGCCGACCGCGTGACAAAGCTGATGCCACGGAGAGGATCCTCCCGAGCATCTTCGCGAAGCATATGCGCACGCACACTCACCTTGGATTAATTGTAGGGTCAGCCGAAAATACCCGTCAGGCACGCTGGCTACAGGGGATGGATGATGAGCTCTCCCCCTACGGCCTCCTACTCCCTATTGGCCAGATTGGGCCGGTTTTCGGACGACCTTTCCGCCCGCCGTGTTGCCGTGTGGCGGACCACCCCGAGCATGATCGATTAATCGTACCTTCGCCGATGACAACCGAGCCGAATTGCCTGGACACGCAATCGAAAAATAGGCACCACTCGAGAATGTCCAACCGAACAGGGGTGGGAAGGGTTGCGTATACAAGCTCGGCACCTTAGCGTGCGTGTGTGTATATGGATGTCTTCTCTTGTTTCAGATCCGGTATCGCCGCAGTGCGTCAAATGGCTGTGTATGCCAGTAATTTAGTCACCGTGGCGACCCTGTTGGGACGCGATGGAAAATGGATAATGGGCCGACCTTGCCGGACAACCTGCCGCGCTGAAGTCTTCCTTCAGCGGCGGCATGATTACCTTCAGAAGGGGTTCTGTATTGATTTATTATTGCCCCTCCGCCGCTAGAGGCGGTCCGGGGACTTTGTTTTATTGTGATTTGGGTTTAATTACGATCATCTCCCGCAAAACAAACATATCATCCGAAGTTTTTTATTTGTCACAGCAACAACAGCGTTTATTTATGTCTCAACAATTTGATAGCCGTAACTGAGCAAAAACGAATAGTTTAATGAAGATCTAACTCGGGAAGGTTATCCCAAAGTCCGGTTCCCACGGTCTTATTAATGGTACGTTAGTTTTGCCGAACATCGTATAGCAGCTAAACCATTTTTTTATACAGCCACAAAGTTCATTCATCCAAATTATTGTATTATTTTTGTTCTGGTTTTATAGATTTATTTTTCTTTGATAAATGGCTGACAAATCATTCAAATGAATTGTTTATTCAATCAAACTCATCCCTCTCCGAAGATAACCATTCAACGCGACCTAATGCCTTCAGCTATGATCCAGTGAAAAATGCCAGTGAATTCCAACGGAGCGTGTCAAAAGGCCTCGAATAAGTGCACTTAATTTGACGATCGATTAAACGCCTTCACAGCCGACGCCGGGGACGGTGCTTTCGTTCATCCTCCTGCATGACTTAACGAGCGCAAACGGGGGCGCAGAGCGCGCGAGACATTTGCCAAAGCGTAAGCAAACAGACAGCAAAGCATCGCGCAAAGGAACGCCATGCTGTTCCCTTTCGGTTTCTCTTGCCCTTACGCCACATCCCGGGCGCTTTGGGAATGTTTTGCCGAAGAGAGAAGAAAAGGGAAAACATGTGTCTGAGTGTGTTTTCAGTTGCATTGCATTGAGATTGTTATTTCTTTTTTCCTGCGGTTCATTTTGCCAGCTGAACGTAGCTCTCTTCTATCGGTTGCTGTAAAGGTTTTATTAATGGTTGGCAAGACTTTTGAACTTTCAAGTCCAAAGGCCGAGGGCAACAGCGGGGGGAGTAATAGTTGTGGCACGGGTGCGATGGTAGGGATCGAGCAACGGGTTTGTAGGGAAGTGTGTCCCATGCATTAGTGCATTGAATCCCTTCCCATTTTTCGCTCCCCCATACGTACGAGATCCGCATTCACGCCAATGCCGACAGCCAGACGCAGCAGACGATGGGGCCTTAGTCTAACCTCCAGCCAACGCAACCGGCGCGTGGGAGATGGGAAGAAGTACACCGCTGGCTTCTGACGCCGGGAAGACAGTCGGAGCATAATTGGTAAGGTCGTCTGCCGATCGCCCTCGTCGGCAGGCAAGGTAGCTTCCCTTTCTAGACTTGGGCCGTACTACAAAACGCCCACTTCGGTCAGACTACCTTCTGCGGATGCCTCGGGAAGTGTCGAAGCGATCCTATGGGCTCGGGTTACGGTTACTCGGGTTAGAGATGGTGGGCGAAGATTTTCCTCAACCGACAGCCGAACTGTTTGTGCCTCCAATATCTGCGGCCTACTCGGCAAGAGGCTCAACCGTGAAGACAATCAATCGTTCATCATTTTCCAGCCAGCCCAGTTCCAGATCGGAGGGATTCCAGCAGGCTGTGGCCACTTCGTTCTGATCCGCCGATGAGCTATTGCGATTTTTTTCCCTTCATTTTCGGTTGGGCCAGTTTGATGGTGATGGTGATTGCGGGAGCGTCCTAAATGGGCGGACTTGGGGACGCGAACGGACGGCTACAGAGTTGCGAATAATTGAGCCACCTTCAGCTTTTTACGATTATTGCTTTGGTATGTTTTCCCTCCCTTTTTTGGCTTTTGTTTTGTAAGAAAAATTTAACACTTTCCATTCGCGTCTCCTGTGTTTTTGTGTTGCTTCACCGAGAGAATTATAAGAAGCCACACACCTTACGACACCTTCGCATAAAATGGTGAAACAACTTGATTACCAAATTTTAAAGTGATGTCCACCGGCCGTACTTTGTAATACTGTGTGTAACAAGACGTAAGGCTCTATGGTTCAATGGTAACATTAACCACTCACGAGGAAAATTTGGATTTTCGTTGACAAATTTCGTCCAGACCAAAAGTAAACGACTATAAAGTCCTTTGTAAGAAGTTTGTAATAAAGATTGGGTCGGGAAAATTTAAATTTGAATCTATGCCTCATTTTCTTATCTTTCAAATTGTGACTTTCTTGAAGGTTAGGTAGTTTGTTTAACTAACTAACGTTGGTAAATTATGTAACTAACTGTTAGTTGCTGCCTTCTACATCTTCTACATTTTCCAGTAAACGTCTCTGTAAAGATCAAGCAACATGCAATGCATTTGTCAAACTGCAATTCCATTGCTTGCACACATTAGTAAATTCCACCCTCCACCTTCTTAGGTCGTTTTTTTTCTTACTTTTCTTGGCATACCCCTCCCCTTCCCTCTTTGACAGCCGTCCGTAGTTGGAAATGGTTCGTGTCCGCGCGGTGACAATGGGCCACCGAAAAAAAACGTAAAACAACGCCAGGCTGGGATGGGAAAAATTCGATGGTGCGCTTCGGCTTTGTCTTTGGGCGAGACAAAACAGCACCACACAAATTCGGGGTTTCGTTTCGGTGCATTCATTTACAAGCAGTTGGAAAATTTTCCACCATGTGACGTAAAACAAGCAAAACAGAAAAAGCTCAGTTTTCGCGCACCTTGCACCTTTGATCTTTTGCGGGTCGGGTCGGGTTCGCATTGTTTGCATGATGTTTTTTCGGTGGAATTTTAGGTGTGTCAGCCGAGGTACGGATGCCATCCGATGGCATCATCTTGACCATGAGGTGTAGTCGGAGAAAAAGTCAACGGGCACTTTGGCATGTTGTTACAAATAGTTTAAATTTTAATTATTATATTATGTCAATTGCTTGCTATATTTTGTCTAAAGCGCCATTTAACCAGCACTTCTGTGAGATACCATCGTTTCTCTCCCCCGATCAAACGTTGTCACCGCGTACGTCCGTGCTGAAGATTGAGTTAGGAGGAATTAAAAATGCATCTTATGCAAATATTGATCTTTACGACGTGCGAATGCTCGCCGGGGCTGGCGTGTATCGAGCAGCAGCCACAGTGACGTCTATTCGGTTCCATCACGTTCCATTCTCCACAACGCATAGTGACACTAACGGCAATGGTGCCAGTATTATTTGAATTTTGTCGCGAATACAATTTTACTACGTTTATTAATAGCGAATTTGAAAGCCGGTCCAGAGTGGCCCTTGCAGGCAAAACCCGTCCGACGTTGATGATGATAAATTTAATACCCGGGCGCGATTATGCACGGTGACATGGGCGATCGGAGGCGCGGAGAATTACTGGTTCTCCGTGTTCATTTATTATTTCCATCGGCTGCGTTTCGCTGCCGGTTGTAGATCACACTTTTCACCCAGCAGTCACTCGGTACGCCGATCGCTAATCTCGTGCGGTGATGGACACACGGTTTCGAAACACGTCGGTGCGTGCGAGCCGATTGCGTTTGAAAAACCGATTTGCAACCAGTGCGGTTTGGGAGGTTCGTGTCTTGCATCGTCCATTGAAGTCTTTTGTCCATCTGCGCTCTGGAATGCTGGACGGATTTGTGGCACCTTTTTGCCGCCCGACTCCCTGCAGGCTCCCGGGATTCAAGGGTGGCATTTGGGTGCGGCTCGATGGCCTCTGTCTAGGACTCCGAATGCAGCAAAAAGGGCGCAACGTGTCATCTCCTTTCTAACGATCGATCTTGGTTGGTGTCATTTTTCTTGTGAAACACAATCCCCGGACAGTGAACGAAATGAAACCCAACAAGACGCGGCTCCCATCCATCTCTTGGTGCAGTTTTAGGTTGAGGTAGACAATTCCAAACAAAACTTCCATTATCCTTCATCGGACCATTCGACCCGCTGACTGGCTCACCTATTTCACATCGAGAACTGAAACATCCCCGGTCCAGCGCGCCGCCGAACGACAAGAGTGTCCTCGGCGCAACCGGCCGGCACAAATCGCCCCGAGCAAGGATGCCGACGTGCGTTGATTGGGACTAATGGCCATTCAACATCTGCCTGCGTCGATAAACATTGAAGGTGTTATGATATCTTCGGTGATTGGTTTCCAAGCGGGACACCCAAGACGGGAGAGCCCCCCCGAGGGGAAAAGATTCCATTCAGGCGATTTTAATGCGATTTTGCGGATATGCCAAATTTCGGTGGGAATTTACAAGTGGATTTTTCGCGCGAAATTCCTACCATGGAGATCCCTGTCAAGGCTGCGATCGTGTTTCGATAAGCGTTCTAATATTTGGCAAATGAATAAACTTTGTGAAATAGATGAAAAATGACAGCGTTCTGCATGGTTCATGGTATTCCATCAAAAGTAGATTAGATAAAACGAATGATGGATAAATGAAATCTGAAACACCACAGTGTGAAGATGAAGTGTGAATATAACAAAATTGTAAAATGCTGATGTTTTGTAATAAAAAATACTGTGTATTCCAAATGTTTCCTTTCATCCGCATATCAATGGCAAAGACAATAACCTTTTAGCGTAGAAAATGAAACAAATGTTCAAATACAATCGACAACATAAGAGGCATTCAGAAAAAAAAACGCTTTCGAGCGTATCATATTGAAAATGTCAGTTGCAAATTAACACGTACCACCAACCAAACCGAACAAGAAGCATCTTCCGGTCTCCGTCAATCGGTTAAAATTAACTGCCAAAGTGTAAATATTGAAATATAAGCTTGCACCGCCCGCTACCGTATGTACCGTCGCTCATGCGCGCAAATGCCATTCTTGGCTTGCAAACACCGGTTGTAATCTTACTTTGCGTTGTGTGTTTGAATGAGGAAATTATCTACTTTTTTTCCTAACTACACGGAGAAGTTGGTCGGTGAACGTGATACCACCGTGTCAGCGGCAATCAGACTCATTAGGGAGGTTAATGCGATGAGTAAATTGCCGGTTAGAGCAAAGCGCTCCTTTGGAAGAGAGCAGCAACGAAAGATCTTGTTGTTTCTCGTTGTTGCAATGGAGTCTGGAATTATTAATGGGGTTCTACTCATCTTGACGAATTCCTCGCTCCATTCTGTCACGTCAAGGTACATTTGCCTGCGTTCTCTCTGCGCGAGTCGAAGTCGCAACGTAGTTAGAAAATGGCACATCGGCCAAAGCTCGGTCGCTCATCGCTGGCTAGGTACGGTGGTGCCATTTGGAAGTACGCTTCTCCCACCGGCTGCTCATACCCAACCGTCACCCATCAACACCTCATTAACACCACTGTCCTCCCCGTGAACGGCGTGGTTCGATTCAGCGATTGCGGAAGGAAAACGTCGGAGCATGCCATTTACTAATTGAACTCCAATCGAAACCGCGAGCAGCGAAAAGGTAAGTTATAAGCAATTATTTTTGTGCAAATACAAGACCTGACCTTTCCTGCGTCGGGGTCTCGACGGGGGAGGTGTTTGGTACGGTCTAAAGAGAAGCAAAAAAAGCTTACGCTAAAGACTGAAATTGCGTGCCAAATTTGAGTAAGTATCATTGTCCACATTATCCCTTTTATTTTAATTGTAATAAAACGCACAAAACGAGCCTTTTATCGGATCCTTGCAGCATTAACGTTCTCGTCCTTTCGAAATATGTTTAAGTAAAAGGCATTGGAAGTCAAAATACTGTGATCCAAATGAAACAACAAACCCGATCGAGTTACAGCTGATGATCGACCTTAGCCTTCCAATCTTTTATCGACGCATCACACTTTCCACGAATGGAAAAGTTGAAGGCGAGTGTGCTCGCATCATCATAAAATCGGACGCATAAAATGTAAAGTGGTTTGTCACGTAAAACATGGACACACATAAAACATGCACGCAGAAATAATTTGCTTGTCTTCATCTTTACCGAATTTGTAGGATATCATAAGCATGTTTTATTTGAAATTGAGAAAGAAATCGATCTTCCGGAAACATATCGGGCCGAACTGTTTGGAAAATTGTTTGATTCTTTTCTACCAACCGATCAACCTTTCCCAATCACCGCTCGAGTAGGAATTCGGTCTAGACATGCTTAAATCCGAAAAAGAAAGTGAAAACGATGATCACAAGCGATCGTTATGTCGATCGGCTCACGGAGAACGCAACGACGATGGAAGGCGGCATCAACGGTGAAATATTGTTGCCAAGTTTGACATTCCACGACTTGGGGCGATCCGGAAAACTACCCCTCGCCCAGTGCGCTCGTTTGTTGCAAGTTTATGTCTCCCATTTCTTCCAGTTCTTCTCGGTTTCTTTGCTTATCCCGATGCAAGATACCGGAAAGATTGAATAATATTGTATCACCGTTCGCAGGAAAGGTTAAGCCGAGATTGATGAAAGAATTGTCCGCCCGGGAACGGTTGATTTTACCTTCGAAAAATGCTAGGACCGGCAGGAAAACGATCGTTTCCCGAAAATTCGCATGATTTGTCGTACTGCATCGCGTTTGCGAATTACATCGCTTCGCCCCTTCCGGAAGTTTTCGGGTGGCGGCTAGCGATCGGGAATCTCGGGGCAATGTGAAGCGAAAGTAACCCGATCGAAGTCGCACTCCATAGCGCCGTGCATCGGGGGAAGAGAATCGGTTCGGTAACGCTTGGCTGCCTGGTGGAAGCGTAAATCTGACCACAAACTGCTTGCTCGTGGAGTTTGCGAAACGGCGAACGGAAAAGGACCTACTGGGTGTTGCACATTGCGTAAGAGGTCAGATGTGAGCATGATTTATGATTACCATCGGCCGGGCTGCGGGCAACCGGGGCAGTGTTGCGTTCGGCCCAGTTAACCAGCAGCTTCCGTTCCAAATAGCGACCGAATTAAAGGGCACGCGCGTTTCATGTTTGGTCTTCTTTTTGGGCGGCCGAATTTTTGCCACACGCTACAACAATTCGGCAGCGCAATTTCTCTTTAAGAGTAGCAGAAGAAGGAACTACAATGGGTTTGCAGGTTTAATAAATAACATTTAAATGATTTCATTTCGTTCAGTTCAGTTCGTGAGAGTCGGATGCTGGCGACAGATTTATCATCGTGTTTCTAGCAAAAGCCACACCGACAGGCCGTTCAGGAGAGAGTTTCTCACACCACGTATCGACGGATCGGTGATTAAGTACCCTCAAATGGCGTCCGATTACATCGCTAAACATCGTGGCACTGGGCAGACGATTAATCGTCCTGACAAGGCTCCTGACCTCGACCAGAGTTTGCTCTGTGCGACCGAAAGAGGATGACGAAAAAGCGCGCCTCGATGGGCCTCATTTTCGCCCATTTTACCTCTGACTTTCTGCCGTGGTGCGCAGACGCTAGGTTTGCCAAAAATTTTGCACTATCCACACGAGTTAAGTACGGGCAACAAAAAAAAACGCACGAACGAAATTAACCAAAACCGCAAACTGAACTCCGTCCCCAAGGCTAAGGAGGGAAGAAGCCGAACGAAACAACGAAATACCCGGCCAATGGAAGAGATGGTTTCGAGGACGAAACCGGCCCCAGGACATCGTTAAACAAGATGTGCCGTAATTTTAACTCTCGCATCCCCGAACCGAACGACCCTCGCCAGTTGCGGCTTCCTTGGGTTTCGGTCGGCGTAAACGATGCGATTGCGTTATGGGTAACTAGAAACACCTCAAAGCCGAACGACCAGCCGACCGGGTGACCCAGCGTCACACGGGGGCAGATGGTAGCCTCAATTGTGCCGCGAAGGAAAAACCATGAACCTGCGGCGAAGAAGAGCAACCGAACGATCCGGTCGCCGCCCGGCGCAGAGATCATCTTCGGCGAATTTGTCAACGTTGCGAATTTCTCCTTCAACTACCAACGCCATCTTTTTTCTTTTCTTTCTTTTCTTTTCCTCGCTCACACACAGATGCACAAACACTTAAAGAAGGGTAAAATTAAATAGAGAACCGACGCTTGCGGCGAGAAAAAACTGAAACGGACGCCCATCCATTCAAAAGACTTCAATGAGCGCAATATGCACGGTAAGCGAGGAACCCCTTTCCTCGGTTGCATCGTGGAACTTCAAATATCGTTTTCATTCACCATTAAACAAAAGGGAGGTGTGCAGTGCTGGGCTGTGCAATGGACTTGATAATTTTATTCTCTTGTACTTGCACCACTTGACCGGCCCAAAAAGCCCTATGTTTCATCCACCACGAAAACGGAAAGTGGCGTTTTTTTATCATTACTCTAATCCTTTTCCCTTTTCTAACACTCGGCCCGTCCACAGTCTTACTAACACGATTAATCTAACCCATGGTCCGTACTGGTTTTTACACGGATCTACTCAAAACGCGTGAATACCGCAAATGGGCGCAAAGGGACCCAGGGAGGCCAACGCTGGATGCTTCTTGTTTCGCGCTGGCTCCCGCATGAGGGAAGAGAAGAGTAGCGCTTTTGTAGCACTATTGCGCAGCGTCCATCATGATCACCATGATCTTCGCCATCCGTCCAGCCGCACCTTCTCTCCAAATTTCCCCGCTTCCCCGTACTCCAACCTGCACCAAAAAGGTCGAGTTGTTAACGCCTGCACTAAAGTGTGCTGCGGCCCGCCGGTCGGAGCCGAACATTTTTGCCTACATTTACTCATGTTACACACCGCCCATTCCCACCCCTGCTCCGCCGGTCGGGTGGACTTCGTCGCCCATCCTAACGCTCGTCCCGTTCCTTAGAAGCGCACTGCCGCAACTAGTGGCAAATGTTACAGTACCTTGCAGCGTGTGTTTGTGTGGTTCTTGGTTTTTTGTTGCTGGTATTTTTGTGCACCTTTATGTACAACATACACATTTTAAGCCCACAGCGATCGGTAGCCTCTTCCTTGCGCCCCATCGCCTTTCCTCGTCGAGAAACGCCACCCTTTTCGGGGTGGGAGGGAGTTAAATGTGCCCTCCCTGCAGCGTCTACTAGTAGATGTTATTTTTATTTCGTACACCTCCTAGCGGTCTTTTTTTTTTTGTCTTGCACCTCTTGTCGCTCTTTTACTGCCGCCGAGCTTTACCGAGTTCGTCCACTCGGCGTCGTTTCGGTGGCGGTTTCGATTTGCGATCGCGCGCTTGCGGTGGCATCCCTTCTTTAAAACGTCCCGGCGTGTCATGATGAGGATGACGGCTGTTGTGTCCGCTTCTGGCTGCCTCCGCCCAACCCCTTCCCTCTTCCCTTCTCCTATCCCGGAGATGCTCACGATCCGAAACCGATTGCCGTTGTTGCTCTTACCATCTCCGTTTGGCTCACAGAGTTACAGAGTGCTTGGTTTCTCCCTTTTTCTTGCGCCGTTCGCTCCCTTCTAGAAGCGCCTTGCCTTGCGCGGGGCGCACATCGGGCTGCAGCATCTTCTCATCACTGCGCATCGCACCGCAAACCGTCAATACCCCCCCCTGAATCCCCCCTCTCATCGCGTCGGTTTTTGCGCGGCACGTTCGGCGATTCGGTTCCTTCTCCCTCCGGCAGACCGAAGCGCCGCAAGGTGCCTCGCACATTCCCACCCGCCACCCGCCTGGAACACGTACGGCTACACGTACGTCGCTTGCAATCCTCTCATACTAGCTGACTAGTGTCTCTTTCGCGCCCACCCCAACGGTTGGGTTCTGCCGTCGTGACTTTCTTTCTACGGGCCAATATAAAAACGCGGCAAATTGCAACCGACGATCAGTCTCAGCCACGTTCTCTGCCCACGGTGGTCGAATAACAAAGTAACACCTTTGCGCATCCGCATCATCCGCATTGTGACCGATTTTCCGCCCCCGGTTCAGCATCCTTCCTTCACCGTCACGAAAAAAAAAACGCAAAGCAACATGTTCCGAGTGGTGAGTTTTCCAGCGCAGAAGGGCGCACACTAATTTGCGACAGTGGCCGGAACGGAAACGTGCTGCGATCGGGCTCTGCGCAGACTTTGGCAAGGACGCGCCAGGGACTCGAGGACATTATCGAGCAGTGTGTGGCAATCGAAAGACTGGGAAGTGGTTGGAAGTGTTGTTTGCTTGCTAAGCATCGTGATAGAAAGTGCAACTAGTGTCGAGTTGCTAGTTTCAATTAACTCTAATCGACAGTTTGTGGTTGTTTTTTTTTTGCTTTTTAATTTGAGCTTCATTATTTCTTGCAAAAACCAAACACAGTGTAATGTGATTTTTTTTAATCATGATGAAAATCACGATACGCCATTTGTCAGGCTTATTATTTGTAAGACATGCAATATAATTTTTTAAATTTTCGTTCTTTGGTGACTTCAACCAGTTTTTTTGGCTATTGAAGACATTTTACACTCAATAGACTATTCTTAACAACATTTGCTTTTTTTTAATTTTTTTTATTACGAGAAAACTAAGAGAATCACGCAATTGTTATACGAAGAGGATGAAAAATGAAGATTAGCAGAGAATATTTAACTTATTTTAACGGCACAAATTTCCGGAGGTTTATACATCAAAATGAAAAGAAGCTTCTGTCTCATTGTGTATTGCTGTGCATTTCAGCAGCAATGCTTTTTAGGGTAATTTCCTTCGCAGGAGAATTAAACAAATTTGAACAGTATCCATGCGTGCTTGATCATGGTTTGGTTTTAACGACTACCACCCATTTAGATTTCATTTTCAAGTAGCACTTATGCTCGCTCGTAAGCCCTTCCCTCACCTTGAGGGTCGCTTGAAAGGGATGGAATAAAAACTGTTGACTCCGTCGTCGCGGAAGCAAAACGATTAGCTGTTGCTGCTTACATAAAGCCAAACAAAACGCGCATTAGCGTGCAGCATATTAGGCCCGCCCGGCCCAGTGACAACACGTCACCAGCATAATGCATCTCGTGGGATAATTCACAAGTGCAACACCCTCGCCCAAACGCCCCATAACGTTGGGGAGGAAAACACGCCAAGGGTAGCGCCAAAGCCAGCTTGCCACCATAATTCCCATGTGATTGGTGTGATGGAAGCGTGCCTTACCGCCAACTATTCAAGGGGAATCATCAGCACCCCGGCAGCAAACCCTCGTGTGCGCCTTCGATAATGTTTCACTTCTTTTTGGGTTCCGTTTCCATCCATCTGCGAAACTGTGCCACCAAGCTTCCCACGACATGGCATGGTGGCGCTTTAACGGCGTCTTTTCATACCCGAAATACCACCAATTGCCACCTGCACCAAGGAGCGTAGTCATTTCGTTGCGTCGCTGAAGGACATAAACAAAAGTTCTCTTTCCACTGCACATTTGGCTGCTTTAATGTTTATTCTTGCGTCACACCGGTTGGCCGTCGTCAAAAGACAGTCCGTTTTTTTTCCTCTACCCTGTTCGGTATGCGTTGTTTAACCTCCAATTAACAACCATTGACAACAAACGAAAACACACACACAAAAACGAAACATGTGTCAAACGGAGAGGCAATGAACTTCCAGCCCGTGTCTTTAAATAGCTCTTCGTTAACGAGCCATTCGTGTCATCAATCTCTTGCAGAGGACAGCAAGAAAATAATTTTCAAAAAAACCGCACCAATCTTCAATGGTGTTGATACTGATCGGTGATCATCGATCAATTGAATTAGCACTGTCCAGCGAACCGTGGAGAAGATCAATGGTTTACGTGTGTTACGCCGATGATAAGCGGTTGTCAATGAAACGTCGACACTAATGACTAATCGTCTCCCCCTTGATCCACCTTGAGATTGGCGAAGTAATCGACTTCAATTACAAGCTGTCAAACAGCGATGGCCGTCCGGCGTTCGGATGCGCCTATCCACCCGGGTCGCAGATGCATGGCTGCATCGCAGAGATGTGATGCTTTATTGATGCATGTAAATGCGCCTCGGAGGCTGTCCAGAACTTCTTCTTTTTGTCTGTTTCGAGACGAACGTCAGCAATAGACACATACTGACCTCATCGGCTAGACCTCGCCTCGATAGCGAATGATGAATCACATCCAATGGGGATAGAAAAATGGGCGCTCAGGTAGCATTCGCCCCTATTGGGTGAGCCACTACTGCTACAACAACGCAATGCTCATAACAGGAGGTTGTCACGTGCCGTGGCGTGTTGTCCTATCGCAGCGCAGGAACATCTTAAAGTCGTGTCATTGCAGCCATCTGCCAAACGATTGCGACAACGGAGGGGAACCACTCGGAGGGGGTTGGGGATTTGCAGGCACGCTCAAGGATAGTGTGTTGGGGTGCGCTGCTTGGGGTGGCTAGTGTTGCCACTCTCAATGCCAAGAGGGTGTGTTAGAAGGATGAGTTGGAACAGCTTGCGCAAACAACTTACTACGCTAACCGTCTCCGAGTCAGCCGTCTCCCATGTCATCAATCCACAGTCAGCTCACCTCAGTCCTCTTGTTTGCGCGTACACTGCTGGCTAGAATGTTTCTCATACTTTCCTCTTCGTTTTCAGTTCGTTATTGCTGCCCTGGCCGCGGTTGCCGTCGCCCAGAACCCGGACGCGGACGCGCAGGTCCTGAGCTCCGACAGCGTCGTCAACCCGGACGGCTCGTACGCGTACAGCTACGAGACGAGCAACGGTATCCGCGCGCAGGAGGAAGGTGTCGGTGGTCAGTCGGCGCAGGGATCGGCCTCGTGGACCGACCGCGACGGTACCCCCATCCAGCTGACGTACGTGGCGAACGAGGGTGGCTTCCAGCCGCAGGGCGCCCATCTGCCGCGTGAGGGCCCCGTTCCGGACCACGTCCTGAAGACGCTCGAGTTCATCCGCGCCAACCCGCCGAAGGATGACCCGAACTTCAACATCCAGGCCCTCGAGGCTGAGATCGCCCGGCTGCAGGCCCTGCAGTAAGCGCATTTACCGGCGTTTCCTTTACTTCGTCAGTCATTCAAAAAAGAAAAGCAGAAAGAGAGATAAACAGTGTTTAACTGGCGATGAGCGGTAGAGAGATAGAGATAGAGAGCGGGAGAGTCCGAGGGACCGAGCTTACCGCTAGGACGAGATTTTTTGAGGCGTTTCGCTGTGACCTGTGCACATACTCATACAGCAGAAGTGAAATGAACACGACAGCAGCCAACAACACCACCCTTAAGAACACAACCCTTCTTTGCGAGGGCGTTAGGAGAGAGGAAACTGCAAGCTAGGGAAAACGAGGAGGAAAAACAATAAAAGATCAAACAGGAGGACAACAGGAGGAACAGAATCATCAGGAGAACGGGAAGGAACACGTATTCCCTTTCTTATCGTCTACGCTACTTACTGCAAAGCTGTAATACTTTTGTACATAATTTTGATTAGTTCATTTACAAACACTTTTACGAAACGTAAATAGTTTATCTCTGTTTTTGTTCTACTTTTCTTTCGCATTTTTTTTTATTCGAATTTTTTTCCGTCATCCTGTCGTTCGTTCCACATTGCGTACGTGTGCGGCAACCAAAATTCAACGTGTCCATATTAGAATGCAAGAGCTTGAATGGAGTATGAAGCGTGTGATCTGTCTGCAGCGAAAAACGACAAGAGGCCATAAAACGATCGTACCGAATTAAAGCTATTTCCCAACACAAAGGGTTTTATTTAAAAAAAAAACTAATATTTGAAAGATATATTGGAGATTTGGTACTTTTTGACGATTTTGCTTTTTCACAAATTAAACCTGCAAAAATGAAGGTAGAAAATGTGATTCAGCTTATTGAAACCAGAAACTTAAGGCGCTTAACTAAAAAACTAAGCGAGAAGCCGCAAGTAAAATGAAAAATGTCCGTTTGAGTTGAAAAGTTCGTGCAATCATCGCAAAGACGTGAGTCAAATGATCAAAATCAACGAAACGAAAAAATGAAACGGAATGA
Organism: Anopheles atroparvus; assembly: GCA_914969975.1. NCBI lineage: Eukaryota > Metazoa > Arthropoda > Insecta > Diptera > Culicidae > Anopheles > Anopheles atroparvus. The sequence continues at coordinate 30,009,531 of CAJZCY010000002.1, read as the reverse complement.
AACGCCTGGAGCAATCAAAGACAGACGAAAGAAGTTCCCGCTTAAATAGAGGAAAAAAAGCAGCAGAACTGCCATTTGAGAGCGGCATCATTCAAACGCCTCTGCGATCGCGAAGATGATCTTGCGATCGTTCGAGCGTCGTTTGACCGGAGCCAAAGAGATTAGCAAACCGAAAGGTTGTGGCTAGCTCGCGTGAAGATCAAACAGAAAAGGCAGAAGATCAAATGAAAGGGAAATCCAGAAGGCACACCGACCAACGCCGGCCTAACAACATGATAGATGCAATCTTGATGACATAACTCGTGCATACAATAAAGAAGCGGTATTATTTTGGCTGTAGAAACCGAACACGTGAAAGGAAAGTCTTTGTGTGGATGCTGGAGCCAAGGAAGTTGATCTTTTGGAAGTCAATTCGTTTCATCTACGACCATGCTGGTTCCTTGGATGCAGTGAAGGATTATTTTGGACATTTGGTAATCTTCTTGGTTTTTTTTATGGTAGTTCGTGTGAATGCAATACATATTTTTTCGTCATTTAGAAAGTTTTGAATGTTTGGCAGACTACAGTTGCGAACTGATATCCAATTATGAAGAACAGCGATTGTTGCTCTGAAATCCTGAGCTTCAGATACAATAACAGTTAGCACCAAAAAACATTTAAGCCTTATTTTAAAAACCGTTGGATTTATCCGCCGCGCGACTTGATAGCATCTTTTTTGTTTTGAACCTTTAATTAGGATAATTTTAGTACAAAAGTTTTTCGCGCAGTCCAACACATAAATGGTTGTTTAGACGCGGTCCGGAACTGGGTTCTTTTGCATAAGGAACGAACTCTATTATTCGGTGTAGGGTTTTCGGTATGAAGTGTTTTTAAAGCGAGGCTGCGCTACAATAAGTTTTCTTTCTTCGTCTTGCAACGGCTGTTTTCTGAAACTGCTTCGAATTTGTTTTATCTCGTGTCCTGCAATATTTGCACGGAATTGGGTGCATCATCTCTCTACATTAGGAACGGAATGATCATGATAGGTGCATCAAAGTATTCTCAACGCTATACAATTCATTATCTATGTAAATATTTTCTTCCCAAGTTTCTGGTCATCTTTGCCCCAAAAGATTAGCCAAAGTCTCTTATCAGTGAAAATTGAAAGTTTTATCCGACGGAACGGTCGCTGTGCTCTACACCGAAAATCATGCCGGCCCCTCGGACCGGTCTACTGACGGCAGTCCATCTAGCAAACATTGCGAAAACCCTGTCCGCCACTCGCCAGTACGCGTTGAACACACTGTACCTACAGTTTCACCCGAAAGTGGCCAGCGATGTGAAATGTCCACGTGCCCTCAGTCGGTTCGTAGCCGGCGTGTATCAATCGTCCGTCAACTGGATTGGCACCGAGGTGGACCTGCGGATCATGACCGGATCGCTCCGTCCGAACGCTAGCAGCTTTGAGGCCTTTACGCAACGGCAGCGGCCGGCAACGGTCGACTATCTTTTCTACGATTACGCACTGAACTCCTCTGGGACGGGGGAGGAAACCCTGCTGACAGAGCGGTACCGTGGGGCCACCGTGGTTGAACTAGATACGGCTGACGCGCAGAGCGCCTTGCCATTTGCGGAGCTTGATCCGGAAGACCAATCCTTCCGGAATGTCGTTCTCGGCGGAACGTTTGATCGAATTCACGCCGGTCATAAAGTGCTGCTCACTCAAGCGGTCCTTCTCGCAACCGAACGGCTCGTCGTTGGGGTCACGGATGGGGCAATGATAAAGAGTAAAAAGCTGTGCGAATTAATCCTACCGGCAGAACAGCGAATACAGCAAGTGAAGGAGTTCTTGGAGGATGTGGATTCGTCTCTGAGGTACGAAGTGGTACCCATACTGGACCCTTTCGGACCGACGGCCACCGACGCTAACTTGGATGTAAGGGGCTCCTAGACTTTCCGTTTCTTCCCTCATCCTCATGCCGTCTCCTTTTTTCAGTTAATTGTTGTTAGCACAGAAACTGCCCGCGGTGGAGCGAAGGTGAACGAACTGCGACAGCAGAATGGACTGAATCAGCTGCAAGTGCATACGATCGAGCTGCTAGACGACGAGAGCACCATTGAGGACAAGGAAGACAAAGTCAGCTCCAGCAACCAACGGATGGATCTGCTCGGAAGCCGACTGAAACCACGCAAGTCCGCACCGGAACACCTCCCGGCCAAACCGTACGTGATCGGGCTGACGGGAGGGATCGGTTCGGGCAAGAGTAAGATGATCGAACGGTTTCAAAAGCTGGGTGCCGGAATCATTGATTGCGATAAGATCGCGCACCAGCTGTACGAACCCGGCGAGGAATGCTACGACGAGGTGGTGTCCACCTTCGGCAGGGACATTCTACACCCGGACGGAACCATTAACCGACGGGCGCTGGGTGCGATCGTATTTGCCGATCGGGAGAAGTTGAACCAGCTGAATGGGATTATGTGGGCTGCGATTGCGAAACGGGCCCGTGAAGAGACTCACAAGCTGTACGAAAGGGACGGCAAAGAGGTAGTGTTGATGGAGGCCGCTGTGTTGCTTCACGCCGGTTGGCAGGATCATTGCCACGAAGTGTGGTGCTGTATCATTCCGCGCGAGGAAGCGATTCGGCGGCTGAGGGAGCGCAATCAGTTCGACGAAAAGGAAGCGACACGACGCGTTGAAGCGCAACCGACCAGCAACGAGGACATGGTGCGGCATGCCGATATTGTGTTTTGCACCATGTGGAGCTACGAGTACTCGCAGCGGCAAGCCGAAAAGGCGTGGAGTATTGTGCAAAAAGACCTTAAGCTAAAATTGTAAATTTAAGAAGCGAACAACCGGTACCTTTGTTCAACTATTTTTAATCATTCATTGCCACGGGCAAGGGGGGACAATAAAGTAATGCAAACAATGACGAAACGAGAGTTCATACAGGCACACTCCAAAGTTTTTTACACGCAGGACAGTTGGTGAGCCGTCGGAGGTACTTTTTCAAGCAGTCCTTGTGAAGAATCTGCGGACACGTCGCACATCGTACGCCCTAAGAGAAAGAAAAGCGTTAGGAATGCATTGAAACCGTCTTCAATCTTTCGAATGCCTCCGACTTACGTAAAAAATCGTAACATTGCAGAGGCAACAGCGCGTAATCACGTCGGCATAGTTGGTGTTGAGATACTTCTCGAACTCTACTATCGCTTTCGGGCCAAAGTGGCACTTGTCTTCCAGCACCAAGAAGTATCCCAGATCTTCCCATTCGGTCAACAGCTGCTCTGCCCGGCCCTTGGACAGAGCCTTGTGGCCGTCCGAGCCTGTTTCGTTGGTCAGATTCAAACAGGCAATCGAGGGCAGCTGGTGGTCGTCGGAAAGCGTCAGTTCACGCAGCAGCGCACGAAAGTAGTGCAGCTCCGGTAGGGTATATTCTTTTTGCTGCAGATCGATCGGAGATTCCAGCAGGCTGACAAACACGTAAAAGTCCGTATCGGTTGGATCATAGTGTATGTACGCAATCTTCTGGTCGAACGGATAAATACGGGTGTTTATAGCGGCCACTACCTCGGCGACTGCATCCTCTCGCGGGACGGATTCACTCGCAGCATCTGCAAGAGGGAGGAAGACCACAACGGTGGGTAAGAAAGACCGCGGAAACACGCAAAAATGATGCCGGTACTTACAACGTGCGTAGATGCCGACGAGTATATCGTATGCCTGTTGAGCGCTTATTGTACCATGATTCGAACACGCCTGTAAAAAAGCACGATGGACGTCTGTGTACGTCATGGTGAAAGTTAATATATTGTACGGTTGCACAGTGATTTTGTGCCACCGAAATTAATCTCTCAAAAGGGCGATCCAAACCAAACTGAAGACACGAATTTACCGCTCTTTCGACACAGCGCCACTGTTTACTAGTGGTGGGAGAATGAACTAATATGAGCCTACGCTGCCGTGAGTTGTACTAAAAACATAATTGACGGTTGAGAAATTTGATTATTTATTTTATTTAAACTAGCAACATGCTTTGGGCGGATCTCAAACACGACAGATTATAGATTTAGATGATTTCTGCTTGTAATTGCCAACAACTGATCAAGAGCTTCAATACTGGACATTGATATTAAGCTATAGGTATACCTTTTTAATAGCTGCTACCTTGGTCACTAGGAAGTAGAGATGGAAAACTCTCCACATCTCGAAAACCCAAGGAGACTTTTGGTGGTATTCACTTCTTTTATAGGTCTGTTCCCATTGGTTCGTGTAGACGCCCAGATTTGTTTAAAAATCGTGCAACCGGCGATGGTACCCCTCCACATTAGTTGCTCATTTTTTGCCCTCACACGTCTACACATTCACTGTTTGATCAACTCATTATGATGAGAGTTGCCACGAGCCATTTCAACGCAAAACTTACTAAAATGCCGGGAGAAATGTAATCGTCTTACCGGTAGACCAGCGTTCCTTTTTTCGGTATAGAATTCAACTCCTGCATGAAGGCTTTCGAAACCAACGAACCAGTATTACTAAAATACGTTTTCAAACAAGTCTTGTTGACAAAAATCTTGTCTCCAACAAACAACGGACATTTACATTTACAATAGGATCGATCCTATTTTCGTTCCTACGCAGCTAGAGCCGTGCAACCCTCGTTAACACGCGTGAAACCAGCGGGCAACCTGAGTTGCGGAGGTTTGGTTGCCTGAATGGGAGCGCAGCTTTAGAGTGACTTCTCGGAGCTGGGTGCACCTTTCTAGGAACGGTTAATCTCGGTGGGTGCATGAAAGAACTTGCAACACTAATCAATCAAAATATCGAAAACCTCTTGTCATCATCGTACTCCTCCGTAGATATTTGCTTTGTTGCGGACAGTCAGTGTAGGGAAATTAGATTGCTAAAGAGCGGCCCGTAACCAAACAAGGAGGCAAGTTAACCATTGCAAAAACTAGCAGCTACGTTAAAGCATGTCTGTGAAAACCATCAACGACGAGGGCCATTTTCAGGCCGAACTTTCGGCCGCCGGCGGAAAGCTGGTGGTCGTCGATTTCACAGCGACCTGGTGCGGTCCGTGCCGTAACATTGCGCCGCTGTTCGAGCAGTTGCCGGCCAAATATCCCAAGGGGGTCTTCCTAAAGGTGGACGTAGACAAATGTGCCGAAACCGCTGCAAATCAAGGCGTTTCCGCAATGCCAACGTTCATCTTCTACCGTGCTAGGGTAAGCATGATACAAAACAACCGCTAGAGATCGAACCAGGATGTAGCAAACTGCCCTTTATGTTTGTTTGCAGACCAAAATTGACCGGCTACAAGGCGCTGACATCAACGGGCTGGAGGCCAAGATACAGAAACACTACGTGGCTAGTGTAGACGAATCGGGCGAGGACTATGGTCAAGGAATGGTAGGCAACGAGCAACGAAACGATCCTAGTATACGATGTATACTAACGGACTTTCCTTTTTTTAGCTCGATCTGAGCACCTTCATCCAGAAGAACCAGTGCGAGTGCTTGAACGAAGCCGACGATCATCCGTTTACGAATGCGCTCACTGCCAGCGGGGGCCACCTTGCGTCGGATTGCGATGAACAGCTCATCATTTCGGTCACGTTTAACCAGGCGGTGAAGCTGCACTCGCTGAAAATCAAAGCCCCTCCGACGCACGGGCCCAAAAACTTGAAGCTGTTCATCAACCAGCCCCGCACGATCGACTTCGACATGGCCGACTCGTACGTCTCAGTGCAGGATCTGGAGGTGGACCCGAAGGACCTGGAAACGGGTAACCCGGTCAAGCTGCGGTTCGTGAAATTCCAGAACGTGCAGAACATTCAGCTGTTCGTGAAGGACAATCAGTCGGGCGGTGAAACGACAATCATTGACCATCTGGCATTTATCGGGCAACCGATCGCAACTACGAAAATGGACGACTTCCAGCGCGTTGCCGGTAAGAAGGGTGAAAGTCACTGAGGTGGGATCCTATGGGGGGTGGCGCTGACGGATGCTCGATTCCAACGACCGTGGATTTGGTAGGGTCCTTTGTGAAAAGCTGACTGATACGTATGCAGTTCTTATTTTTTCCTTCTCGCTGAAACAAATCTGATTTAATAAAATAAAATAAAATGTTTTCGCTAATGCTAATCGAACTGATTTGTTTAAAAGTTGAGTAATTATAGTATTTTCTTAAATGTGTTTCCCGAGAAGACGCTATTGAATAACGCTAAATTTTCAGTGTGACACAAACTGAATACTCGGAAAGAACGCTGTCCTGTCCCGCCCTTTGCACACAGGGATATCTTTTTCCTATCTTTAAGCTGTCCGGTCCAGTTGTCCAATTTTGTAAAGTTGACATGGATATGAACATCAAAGCTATCTCGATTGGCATGCCGGTACAATGAAGACCAGTTTCTGGATCGTCGCAGCGTGTTCCATGCCAGCAAAAATGAGATACTTCCCATGCCCGCAGAATCCCGTCCCCGTATTGTCTAACACGGCTCAAGTTTGCTTATCTGTTACCAGGCGAAGGTTCCAACTGGCAGGAGTTTGCATGTGAAAGGAATAATTCAAGCGAATAACATATTTATTATGTTATTATTATATATCTTCACAACAAATATCAAAATAGTTTAATTAGGTCATTCGCAACAATAATTTTTCACAATAATTACAGAACACATTGAAACCATTAGTACTCCACTCAATTGCGCTTGCACATTGCCCGAAACGTGAATGAATACATTCGCATAAATAATTGGGGGCACGCCCCAACGAAAATCGGGAAACAGAAATCCTTCGACGAATGGGATTAACGCAAGACGCACAGGGAAAACGACAGGGGTTTAATATTTAATCGCGCGCTACCAATTCTTCATTCCGAAATCCATTCTTCTTACTTTCTACCAATTTTTTTTTTGGGTTTGGAAGGGGGTGCCAGATTTATCACGTTAAATTTTTTTCCTTTTCGTTTTCTCACTCGTTTTTGTCGGCAACGTGCAAATTGAAACACCTGTTGACAGAATTATGAGCCGTTGGAAGCGCCAGCGTTTCAGTGGAACTGCTTGATTACATTTATCATTCTGAAAGGCTTTCTTTTCATTTCCAGTAAAATTAGAGCGTCGGTGCTGTTTGTTAATGAAATCGGGAGGTGTAGAAAGCTTTACCTAATTTTATTCTGCCAGTGCAGCTGAGTAATAAATTGATAAATTATGTTACCAACTCAGACACATCGAACTAAATTGACATCTTGCCGGAAATGATTTGCTGTCCCATTTTTCTTCCGAAACTCGCCGACACCTCGGAGATGTGTTCAATATGGTTGGGAAATGAGCTTCAATCGGTCATAGTTGCGGGGGACTGCACACGAACTGTCTCCACATTCGCTAACCTTTCGCGCGCGTCGTCTCGCGTCATCTGTCCCATGCGATGGAGATGTTCCGTTGCCAGAACGACCAGATTCCGGCGAAGCGTCGGGTATGGATGCAGAAATGCATCGAACGCTTCCCGTGCTGTTGCGTGCGCACGTGGCACGCGGGGCGAAACAGGAAACGAAACACGAAAAGTATTTCAATTGCAATTGCTGCTTCCGAGTAGCGCCGTCAGGGAAACGTGTTTATTTCCCCCGGGACCGTCGGCACTGGTTTGGAATTGGATTTGGTAACAAACAGGAAATTCCGGTCCCACGGCCGGATTTCTGCTCAACCGGACGCGTTGCGAAGGGTAAAAAGGTGAGCTAGCAAGTCACAACTTATGCCCCGGTTTCAAATGCAATCAGTTATTAAGCAGTGAAACTTTAGAATATGAATCTCAGCAGAAGCATAAAAGAACGTTTGAGTTAGCTCAAGGTTTTGTAAAGTATACATCGTTTCAAAATGGTGCGCCATAACATAAAGGAGAGCAAATCTGGGATACTTACATAGCATATACAATTCGGTGGTCTCAACTGCAACAAAGTTGGGAAATTTCTAGCCCATAAAAAGGGATGAATGTTAAAACCTCAACAAATCTAGCTATCCAACTATTCCGTACTCACCACCACATCCTCTCGGAAAAGCAGCTGCAATTCGCCAAAATGCTCACCGTCTTCAAGGTGCAGCACTTCCTTCCAACCGCTCGTGCACACGGCCACCGTCCCGGACACGATGAATATCATGTTCCAACTCGCCCGCCAGCCTGCGACATCGCTTTCCCAGCGTGTAACGATATCGTTCTTCATGAAGAGTTGATAGCACATCTCGACGGCCAGGGCCCTCAGCTGTTCCTCGGTAAACGCCTCCCGAAACAGTGCACAGCCACGCAGGAAAGGACCAAGAATTTCCATTCGTACCTCGGCGAAAAGCTGTCAGGAAGTTAGGACATTGATGCATTTTTTTTTTAATGGGGAAAATCGATCGACCAAAACTCACTTGCTCTCCCACCGTCGCCCGGATGAATGTTGGACGGCTGTAGTGTTTCGGATGGCGTATGTCGTAGAATTCGAGAATTTGCTGCTGAAGAGCGGCGGGAAGTTGCTCGTGGCGCATATAATTGCTCAACTCGTATCGGTTTTCGTGATACTGCGGAATACTTTTGATTTAGTCAACCTAAATCCCGATCGACTAGAATCCCCAGAGTGATCCCAGTTACCTTGCTTGTACTGGAGAACAGTATACGAATGAAGATTAACAACTCTGCCAGGAGGTAGATCTTCAGTATGTATCCGCAGACGGTGTAGACGAGCGACACCATCATATCGTCGTACGTCATGGACTCGTTGAAGTCGTGCGTGATGTGGGTCACGGTGTACAACGTCCGGTAGGCACACTCCAGGTACTGGTGGACTGCAATTCAAAGTCTCTTTAAGGTAAGCTGATCCGTGGACATAGGAAAAATTAAACATCCAACACTCACACGACGATTGGTTCCAGAAAGGGATCGTGTGGGTCCATGAGCGTGCGTCCACCAGCGCAGGATCGGTTCCCTGCACCAGCCGCACCACCAGGAACAGGATGCAGGAGCCCCAGTGGAAAACGGTCAGCACTGTTGCTAAAATGGTGGTGAATTTGGTTACATTGCGGCGCAGTCCAAGTCGCTGGCATAGCCGACGGATGTAGCGCAGACAGGTGCGGAAGCGGAATATCTTTATCACCGAGATCAGGTTCCAGAAATCCCACGCGCACCCGGGATGGAAGTCCAGCTTGTGCAGACAGTACAGCAGCGAATTGTCCAGTGTGGAGATGGGAACCTGTTTGGGGGTAAATTTAGTAAGGAAGCAGCGAAAACTACTACCGAGTACTCAGGGATTCCTTACCAGCCTAGTGATAAGCGGGTCCGGGGCAGAGCTAACCACATCAATCCAGAACCAACGGCGGCGGTACTTCTTGCGGATGTTCTTGAGGTTCAGCTCTACCCTCTGGGTTCTCTGCACGTATGTTCCGGTGTAGAAGGACATGCCGATATCTATCAGACAAATCATATCTTCCGGGGGGCAAATAATTGAAGAAATTTGATTCGATGTTAAAATATATGCGTTTTGATTCAACGATATCGTAATGCTTCCCCATCTTACCTATCACCAACAGCGTAACGTGGAACGAAGTGAAAGGATAGTAATCGGGGGCCCGGAACAGAAACATCACGTCGTACGGTATCAGCTGGAAGGCCGTGGCAAACGTTACTATCATCAGACATTCCCAGATGAACCTGTGCGAAATGAATCGAATCCACATCCAAATGTGTTGCCTCGTAAGGTCATTTGCATAACAAGCAGAGTGTTGGGAGGGGGGGTCAAAAAAAAACCGGAGGGGGGGTCAAATTAAACTCACCGAAGCTTGCTGAGGGGATGTATCGTGACGGGAAAGTAGGTCAGATGGCGCGAAATTTCGCGCTTTATCGCACCGTCACTGCGGAAAACTTGCCGCGTTAGGGAGCTGTGAGGATCGATCAGGCAAAGCCTACGCCACCAGCGCGCTATTCTGGAAATAGAAAGGAAGAAATGGCATGTCTGTGAAAAGCCGGAAGTATGGGAGTGTAAACCGAAATGAATGCGTTACTTTAATCACGCGGTACATGGACGCACGTTGGAACGATACGCGAGATCCCGATGTTTGCACACCATCGTTTGCCATTCGATAATGATGCTTGCTTAACAACGGTGCAGCATCATCTCACCTACTTGGTTACCGAACTCCATCATTACTGTAATGAATAAGGCCGCAAATAGACGGGGCGCGCCGACGCGCCCCGTCTATTTGCGGCCTAACATATTCACCAACCATTTTGTGCTCTCTCGAAATCATGCTCCCTTAAGTGCCGTTTTTCCGGCACCCAAAACCCAGCACTGCCTTACTTACCTCCGTAGGACGGTATCGGCAGGCACTAAAAGCTTCACCAGGTCCACATCGTGACTGACCGAGCAGTAGTGCGAAGGAAAATTGCGATTCTGTGTGCCTCCCTCTCCGCCGTGTTTCATTTCCGCGCGCATCCTGGCAGCGGTCGCGTCGGAAAGTTTCGCTGCGTAGGTCGTTAGGTGAATGTTTCGACCGGTGGTTGCGCTGCTGGCCTTCGACGGTCCTCGTTAAAACAGGGTCCGGCTTTTGGCTTATTTTCAATTGTGACAATAATATTCACTTGATTCGAGGAATTGCTTAAAACATTGAGACTGTGTTTCGACCGCAGCAACCAAAAGACCGAATGGCAATTTTGGCAAGTACGAAGCATAATAATTTTCACCGCCTACTCTAGATCTATAATTGATGATGCGAGTTTGGTTCTGGTCTAGGAATGCCATGCTGGAAATGATTTTATTTTTTTACTTCAGCAAATCTCTGCTACGTGCATCGTTCAGTATTTATTTTTTGGAACAGTTTCCTTGTCCTTGCAAGAATTCACAAGCTGCGTTCAAAATCACCGATTTGTTTTACTTCGATTAAATCTTATTTTGCATTAAAAATAGTTTAAACTATGTCGGATTAAAATTCATTCCGGCTTCAGACTTACTTGCCATAACACTCGACAAATGAAAAGATCACTTCCCCCAAAGAAGCAAACAAGAACGCAAAACACCGGATCCAAGGTATCATTAACCCCATCTCAAGTATTCGGTTCCAATCACAAACGCCTTTTTGATACTAATTCAATTACTCTTCAAAAGTTACCACGCGGCAATGGAAGATTCCAGCGTAGTAGCAGCAACGTTAACGCGGAGATTTTCTTGGAAGGTCCCCGACGGGGAGCTGGTACAAAAAAGGGATTCACCTTTGAGCATTTTGCTTTCGTACCATTGGATGGGGGTTCCTGGAAAACTTGGATCGCTAAGTGAGCATAACACCGCACGGTAGGAGCGAGCGGTGGGTTTTTGGCCATGCTAACCTCCGAAACTGCGATCCCTCAACCTTCAACCACCGCCCGAGGGGTGTGTTTTTGCGGGACGTACCAACCGGAAGGTTAATTAGCCTTCGGGTTGTGATTTTCGTCAGTCAATCTGCAGACCTAACCCACGTCCTTCCCGCACGCCTCCACGTGCCATCGTCCTTTGATCTATTCCCAGGCCGGTGCGGGGCAGAGTGTGGTATGAAGCGGTGAAACAATATGGACGGGAGTGTCTCAAGAAGCCAGCAGGAAATGAACGCAGCCGTAAAGGTGCACGCTCCTTGAGACCATCAAATTTCCTGTGCCTTTTCCTTCTCGGGCCGCAAGTTGAACAGGGAGCCTTTTTCAACCGGGAGCGGCCTTTTTTTTGCGTTCGTCCGGGGCTTTCAACCCGCTCGAGTGTTAAACATCCGCTGAGTTGCCTCCGTGGTGGTGCAGTTAAATTTTAATGAGAAACGAACGGCGAATGTATGCCCGCGGGTCGATGTTGAGGAAAAGCAGATGGATGGCGCTGAGTGGCGCAGAGGTTGGGCGAAATTTCCCTATGGCTTCCATGTTTGGTTTTTCGCACCAGCCGGAAAATGGAAACGTGTTTCGCGCTCCGACAGTGAAAGTATACCTGGTATTTGTTGCCTTTTTTTTCAGTAAATACTGTTCACAAAGAAAATGCTGTAATTTCTCGCACTGCGCTCAACTTCATTTCCCACCAAAAGAAGTTGGCAAGCACAAGGGACACCGGTTTTCACAAGGTGCTTCAATCATCAACAGCTTTAATGGGAATCTTTCACTTTGAATTCTAGTGCTGGTTTCATTGCACGTGGGCTTTGGACAACTTTTGATGCTTAATAATTGATTGAACCTAACGCAATCTAAAGCAATGTGTGGAAAACCCTGTTTTAGTTAAATTAATCAACAATTGATATTTCAATAAAATTGCTTTCAATGTTGAAGTATTTTGATAATGTTGTCGTTCGCCACTAAAATCAAACTCCTTTTCAATGGAGGCGCCTGAAGGTCGTTGCAAATCAATTAAAATATCAGCGTGCCTTCGGCATGATGATGTTAAAAGGCATTTCTTAAAAAAAGGATCGCACCACTTCATTTTCCGTGTAGCCAGGAGAGAGATCGCACATCACAACCGTACACAAAAACCCACGCAACCTATATCAGTCTATTAGCTGAGAGTAAACAGGCTGACTGGAAAATGCAAACGACCGCAAACGGGGTTCATTTTGGTACATTTTTGTGTGTACCCGTCCGTTCCTTTCTTCGAATCCGCATCCCAGCGGGTTGTAATGAATTTCCATTATTAAACCTTTCAACGTCGGTACGTCGACATTCCAGAAGGCCATTTTCTTTGAGGTACTAAACTGGCAAATGCTCGACATCCTCTCCTATCGAACCCCTTGATCCCCCTGATTTCCCGTTCGCATAAACCCAGAAACGAACCAACTGATACTCATTTCCGCTTACGTGATGGTTGTGGAGATTCTATGGAAATTTGGGTAAGTATGGGGCTCAGAAACCACAGACAGTGAAGTGCGCACACGTAAAACAATCGGTGCCTGCGGAGGTGATTGGCAGACGGTGTAGTGACAGGGTGATAAACTCGACTGAAGCCTTGCGGCGGTCGTTAGCCTACCGATTGCTTTCTCTCCCATTTCTTGGTGCTTGTTATCCTTGGGAGATTGTTTCCGTGTGAACAAACACGGATCGAAGCATAAACCTCTTTCCTGTCATGCCAACACCAAAGGCGCAGCATCTTTCTCCCGGACTCCAGGTCGAACTCACCTTTACCCGCAATTGGAACTGCTGGCATTCCTTACATACATTCGTGTGGATTCTGCGGTCGTAGTTCGCAGTACCATTGACACCACGTAGTATCTCGACGGTAGCGATCGCTATCGTCACCTTCACACTGCAATCCTCCTCATCATCATCACCATCGTCATCGCCATCAGCGCCGGTCGTAGTAACTCTCGATTTCTTATCAGCATCAACAACCGGGAGCTCATATTCGAGGTCGTCGTTTGCGGTTGCGGTTACACAGGAACATATAGCTCATCTTGGCATCAATCGGACCGTCCATTCGAAGTGTGCTGAAAGTGCGAAGAGAAAGGATTACAGGGGCCGGCCAGACCTTTCCCACTTATGGAACCCAATTCCCCCCCGCCCCCCTTTGACTCCTAACGTGAGCAGCGTATTTCGTTGGCATCATTACCACCATCGTTCAACCTTATCGTCGTCATCGGCATCAGCATCATCGTTAAACCGTAAGCTCATCGTCCAGGAGATAAATTAAACATTATGATAAGCCATTTACAGCAGCATCTTCAAGGGGAGGGCAGCCGGCAATCTCGCCCACACTATCGGATCCAGCGGCTCCAGTTGGAGGTTATGAACTACAAGGCGCTCGGTCGTCTGCTTTCCCTTCCGATGCTGCGACACGCGAAAGAGCAGCGTGCGAGAGATGGCCTGCGATGCTGCAGATGAGAGCCGTCGTGCAGCGTTATCAGTCGCGCATCGGAGCGGAAGGAGAAGAGCAGCACGAGTTTCAGACTACTCTGAATGCGGGCGAAACCAACCGTGCGCCACAGTTCCATCGCACAGCCGTGACCGGAGAGGTTGTTTGCGCCATGGCGCCTGGTGTTTCTTCCTGACTCGTTTTTTTTTTAATATTTTGTGAGGAAAGGGAAGAGCAAGAGAGTGAGTGGCAGTCTGTGAAGTTCAAGCGCGACGATCGCCATGAATTGACCCCGCTCTAGAGGTGTCAGGTGTTTCCTGTCCTTGATCTTGTGAGTCATGGAGTGCGAGTAAATGTCAAGGGTGAAGGACGCGGATCGTGATCTGCTTCCTTCGCTGTCACTACACACAGAGCTATCACTAAACCAGTTCAGTCGTGTTCAAATTGTATGTAGTGTTGGTTCTGTTGAGGCGTGTGTTTGTTCTACCGAACCTCTGATGGTATGCCGCACGTGGCTTAGATTGTGCGGTTCGAGTGAATGTTTACCGTTAATTTTGGCGTGGGCGAAAGTGTCGTTCGGCGGATTTTGAGCGTGATCGTAGGTTTAGTAAAGTGGTTTATCGTGTGGCGTAACGATCGGTACGGCTTGGAAGACCGGTTGTTGTAGGTGGAGGTTGCGCACGTGGCGTCTCATGGTGTGGAGGAATAAGATGCGTACATTTAAGACGGTTCTAGTGATCAAGTGCTTTTTCCAAATTGTTCCAAGGAATTGTTTTTTTACTCTTTCGCCTACACCACAACATCCAGTAAGCGATTAACGAGGTCAAATTAATCGTTGGAACTATACCAACCCCTTGACTGAGTACAACTTATAGAATTACTGCCGCTAATCTTCTTTGTATGGTTTTACCTCGTTAATCTCGAATATCAACTCGAAATCTAGGGCTCAAGACTAGCCTCCGCTGAACGGCTCAAAGGGGCGTTAGGGCATTGCGAATCATCAAATCTTTCCTCACCGACACTCTGCTGCCCAGTACTTGTTAACAAACAGACCGGAGCGACTTAGATAAGACAGTAAACAAATATTATTCAGCCATACTGAGAGCGTACCGTCCACATCGAATGCTGGTCGGTGGGTTGAACCGTGCTTTTTTTTTTTCGAGTAAACTATCAAGGGTTGATTGCCGTCCGATTGATTGCAACACAGATTGCAGCCGCCGCTGGACGATGTCGCTGGATGAGAAATGGGGGGCAAAAGTGCGCTTGTCAAATATGGAACGTGCCGATCGGCGCTGGTTGTTTGCGGTAAACGTAAATACATTTGAAACAACTTGTTACATGGCAGCGGGCGAAAACGAGGAACATCTGGGTCGGTCGGTGGTGTGTCGGGTCGAATTTCTCCCGCACTCGAAGGCGATCACGATAGGGTAGTTCGAGCAGTTTCGAGCACTTCTCCAACCGGGGGGAGCAGGCCTTTTTTGTGCTGTTTTCATCCAAGCAATGATCGAAGCAGGGAAGAGGGAAATAAAAACAAACACTTCCAACAGGCGTGTTGACCGTTGCCGGAAATTAATTTGCCATTCGCACAGGTGTTTCTATGTCGCTCTGGAAACCGGACGATGCTGATCAAACTCTGACGCAAAAAAAAAACGGACATTCGGTGCGATGGTTTTGAAACTGACACGCGCACCTTCACACCGTTTATCTGGCGCTCAAACACGTTCTCCAAACATCGCAGCCCGAAAGACCGCTGCATTACCTACATATCGGTAGGTAATATCGATGTCTCCATGTAGCAGCATCGTGGTTGTACGTTGGAAAATGTAAACGACACTCGCTTCCCCTCTCACTCCACCTGCCACCTCACTACAGCAAGATATCGACATGATGTTCCATCGCCGCACGGGGTTTGGGGGATGTTTTGATTGGATTTTTGGTACCTCGACTGATGAGCCGAGAAACGACACGGCCAAAGGCGAAAAAGAAGCCGCTGACAAACGCACACGAAACACCTCACGTGCATGGACCGAACGGGCGGGGGTTCCGAGCCAATGACGCGTGTCTCGAACGAGGTGTTGAAAATGTGATAAAGTTATCAAAAGACCTCCCACCCCATGTGGGTTTTGTTTTATGCTTATGGAATCGTGATTCAGTTCAGCCTCCCCAGAGAGAGGTATCAGTCCGGTTGTTCTGTTTTTGCTCTCCCTTTTGCCAGAAGTGTATTTAGTCACTTCATAAAGCTCTTGTTCTTCCGGCCCGCGTACATCAAAGCATTGAGGTAATAGAGGGCCATTGAACGGAGCGATTAAATCACCGTTTAGTATATGAGCCCTACAGGAAACAGGCGTATCGTAAATCGGATCTTTAATGAGACGTGTCTCCGATGAATCATTCGTCAGCCTGCGTGGGGAGGCCCTCCTAATTTCGCAAATTAATCAAAAACGTCTCTCATAAACGTCTCTTGGTGATGCTTTCCCTTATGCGGAACATTGTTTTCTCATGTCGAAGCTAAACGGTGGAAAAAAGGGCAAAAGTTAAACGGTTCGAGAGGCTCATTTATCATCTTCCAATTGATGGGCAGGGTTTAGCGGTGGAGCAGTCTTGTCAGGTGATAAGGAATGTAGGTGGGTTGCAGATCTTAAAGACGCTTGGAAATGTTAGGAAACGATGGCCAAAGGTGGCAACGATAAATGGTAAAGTCAAATGACGCACTGGGTGACATGTTGGCTTGCAAGAAGCTGGTTGGGTTGAGAATGATAAGAGTATGCCACGGCCTTGGCAATACTTTGCCATCCGAGGGTTTCATATCCGAGCTTTCCCGTACGTTGGATGTCTTTGAAAAAAAGGGCCATTGAATGCGGCGTGCCAGTCTGCAGCTTGGTTCGACATCGTTTAACAATTGCTCTTTGGGCTGACGGTAGGACGAGCTTCGAAGGGTATACTATGAACGCCCCGAACGGCCAGAGTTTCGCAGGACTAGCTCAAGCAACACACCGCTCGATCGATTTTCATGCTTAGTGTAGCGAAATGATTCACATGAACTTCCCATTGGTTTAGCAAACATCGGCTTCGATGAGTGGCTGGGAAAGCAAATTATGCCACTCGGTTTACCGGTCGCCCGGAATGCCGTTACATCCGCCGTTACTCAAACGCCAACAACGCGCGCCCGATGGCGGAAGTGAAAGTTTTCACCCGACGGTGTCTGAGTTTCGCCAAAGGATCGATGGGAAAGTTTAGCATGAAACGGGACCCCGTGCTCTGCCGATTCTTCGCTTTGAATACCCATCTACATCGCTAACGGACCGAGGCTTCCGGTACATGGGAAAAACACGGAGCAACGCGGGAACGCAGAGAGCAAACCCTTTTCCCTTTGCAAGTTGCAACAAACAAATCACCAACTATCGTTCGCATGAGTAGCTCCTCGTTCGGTAAAATTTATCCATCGTTATTTTTCCCACTCCTTTTCTTCTGTTGACAGTGACATCGAGCTAGTTCCGGGAAGATCCGTGTAGCATCCTTTCAGGACAAGATAAACTTGTTCCGGCAGATTCCATCAAAAGTTTCCTCCGCCAAGTTTGATTAATATATGTCACGTTTCTTCGCATAACATTCGCGAACGCGGGTTGTTCGCACTGTCGGTAGTATATTTTTCTGTTTTCCATATTTTTTATGTACTTCCATCATTCCTTTTACTTCAACATGCTCACATTTAGCCTCGCTTAGCTTCGGTTCAGCTATAAATATTGAAACTTCTAGGTTTTTAAACGAAACGAGCCTTCTTTGGAGGCAGTGGAAGCGTATGGCTAGCATCATCTTCCTCGTTCAACTTTTTTTCCATGGTGTCTACATCAGAATATGCAAATGAGCATAATTCAACCATAAGCAAATAGTAACCAACGCTGGATAGCAGTATGTTTTCTTATCTGCTAGAGAAACTTGTCGAAGTGCAAAATTATGCGGTGCTTGGAGATGTCTCCCTGCCAGAAATAGATTTCTGGTCAAAGCTGGTCGGGTAGTTGGTGATAAACTCCATCAGGTGGCTTAGGCTTGTGTACTCTTCTTGTTTATTTGCCGGCTGTGTCATTAATTATGTATCAAGTGACGAGTTTGTTCTCTTTTTTTTAAATTAAATATAGCTGGCAGAAGGAATGGCAACTTCCTCCCAAATAGAACTACCCACTCCGCACGGGTGTGGCAACATTTTTGTTTGCTTAAGAATGAATAAGCCATTTGCTGTGTGTGTCTAACTTCGTCAATATTGCAGTTCGAGTTTGTTGGCCCGATGGTCGCCGAATGTTCGGTTCGAAAATGTTTATACCGGTGAAAGTCTAGAATGATATTGTTACTGCCTGCGTGTATCCAGCCACCTGATAGCCAAGCCTCTGTCAAGGATGAGCTGAAACGTTTGTAAATAACTGCACTTTGGCAAAGCAAAATACAACTGAACTTGTGAAACACTGTTGTTGTTGTTCACGGTGCAGCCGCTTTCAGCTGATGCAATGTTATTCCAAGCGGCCATAATTGATTGCAGCGATTTCCTGTCGAGTGCAGTTTCTGATCTGATCTTGGCATTCGCAACAACTGAGTCGCAACCACTTTCAGCATCGATGAGAGATTTACACAGCTGACGCACGAGATGCACTCAGTCTTCTCGAACTAGATCGATTTGAAGTCGGTGCAATCGTTTCAATTGATTTTGAAGCAATAGTGCAATTTAAAATAATTTTGCAAAAAAAAAAATAAAGAAAAAGTAAAAGAAATATACTCTTCTGATGTAGAATATAAAATATCAGGCTTTCAGCATTAAAAAGGTCAGTTGAAGCAATTAATAAAGATAATGTGTTGGACAGTGCAGTGACGGATAGTTTACGTCATTCGTCTTCGTAAAAAATCCGGTTCAAGGGCCCTGAAGAGGATGCCAGTTTATAGCGTTATTTAATAGAAGCTGTTAGCGTTATTTTCCATGAACTGAGAATCCGTTTATTACCTCGGGCAATAGTTTTATGATCCATAGCGTGTGGATCACTCGATGCAATCGTTGCTTCGTGTAGTAACGCTGAAGAGAAAATGAACTTATCACCCTTTCTGCGAAGAAAAAGAGATGCTTTTATGTTATTGAAAAAAAAGAAGAAAAACATATAACCATTCAACGGCATAATTGGAACGGGTAGATTATAGCACATTCAACGGCTACAGATGAAAGTGCATTACGTATAGAGGCAATAAATAACGAATGCAGATCGAACGGGCTTGATTAAACGCAACCCGCACCTCATTTGATGGTGACGGATGGCACATTTTAATCAAACCTTTCTCAATCATTCCGATCCGCCTTGAGTCACGCGGACGATGGCACAAAAGCATTCGAGGCATTCCTCGAGCGAATGTAGCTGTTGCCCTCGGTGTGTCACTCATCATTTAACCTACGTTACCTCTCACGTCATGGCGTAGGCAGAGTAGTTTTCGGCTTAAATCGATCAAAACCAGACCAGATCCGTAAACAAACTGATGCCCCCGCCATCAGCCGCCGGCTGACATGTTGCAAGTAGAGTTGTTGCAACCTTTCCCGACCAGAAAACAGTGCCATGCTGGGAGCAGCTGGACCTTTTGCCACCTTGCGGTAGACGAATCGAATCGCCGCATCGTAAACAAGCTCATGACCAAAAGATCCCCAGCATCTCTTGGGATGCACATGTTTGCCAACAGCTGACCAGCTGATGTTTATCGACAACTGAAAAATTACTTTTCAACAGTTCTGGTAAATAGTTTTATAAATCACGCAATTAAATGGTCATACTGTCTGTTCAAATATTTGAAAGGTTCTAAAGGTTCTTGTAAAATTAAAAAATTAAAATTATGTTATCAAAATTAACCTGGATTTTGAATCTCTGCTCGATGTTTCTGTTCGTTAGTGAATTAAATTTCATAAATAAACGAGATTTCGTGCTGAAAATATGCCCTTTTTAACAGGTTTGCTTCATTCAAAAGTGCCTAGTGAAAAGGGCAAAAGAACTTCATTATAGTGGCGAAAAAACACTGATCAAATGGTTTACTCTAGCACAATTTCAATAACAGAAGCTACCCAGATAGGCCCACAGTCTAGTGGTTGTAGGTGGCAGGGAATGTTGATGGTGCTTTTAATTAACCTGCTGCCCCTAGGGGAAACAATCTGGCATCCCTGCTGAAAAGGCAAAAGGCCGTAGAGCAGCTGTTGATTTTTGGGCCTCGCATTTTAGCACATGCTTGGCCTGCTCTATGAGGTTGGAAGAGCCTTTCGGCCTTTGGTGCTGCTCAATTTAAACTCCACTTCGTACCCTAATGGAGCGCATTGACGAGTGGGTTTCAAAATCGTTGGACCGGACAATTCATCCTCTCCGGGGGCCGTTCTGAAACATTCTGCAAGCGTGCAGCGTTAAATTGAGACCATTAGCACTTAAGAAGCAAAACGAGGTGAGAGTTTTTAGAGTAAAGCGTTACATGAGTGGTTTTTATTTCAATAAACCTGGTGCGATTTTATGTTTTTTCTTGATAAATGTTTCATTCCCATACGAGTTATGTAAAATGCTTTCATAAATATGATTACAATAAGCCAAATAAACCCAATGTGCTAGGAACATATCTTAAAGTTGGACTATTCACAGAGGTGGGCTCGTGTTGCAATTTTAGCTCTAAACAAATCCACCTTGTACGCTTTTTACAGGGAACTGAATGGATGTCTGTCACCTCCTTCTGCGGACTGGAAGAAGAAAAAAAAGGGGAAAGGAACGGCATCAAAGGAAAACTTCAAGCCACCTGTTGCTTTCATTCAAACGCCGAGAGCAGAGAAGAACATCTTGAGGAATTAAAAAAGGTTGCTCTAGCTGCTCTTTCGGGATTTGAAGGTGAAAATAAGAACCCACAAGAATTTAAAGAGAGTTGCTTACCTTTTTTCGCTGGCACGCACATGCAAGCGACATGAGCAAACCATGACCCAGACGGTTGGCTAAATTTCAAGGTAGGAAATAGAAACACCTTTTTGCTCCCATTAAACGTACTGCATGGGTTTGTTCGACGAAGCTTCAGCGCGTAGCGTCTTGGGCACCATGTAAAGTAATCTAATCTTTATTTAAACGTTAATTAACTTCTTCGCATTTTCGGCGAGGTGTTTGGCCGCATTCACCAGCCCTTGCGATGTGGTGGGATTTCCATTCTGTTGTTTCGCACTCTACGCCGACGATCGCTCGTGCCTTTTCTCGAGCGGGTTGACCTCGCCGATGTTTGCCGATCAAACAAGGATGCTTGCCGCGGACGTTCGGGCAAGAATGTACCTCCTGTTATGAGCAGCAGCGCAAGACCATCTACGCCTCTAGATAACGTCCTCTTTAATCAATGCTGCAATGCGATACAGTTTTTTTCCAGCTTCCTATTTTTATCTCTAGTATTTTGTGAAAAACCGAATTGTCTTGGGTTCATGTTTGTTGAGTTTATCTTTCTTCTGCCCCCCAACAATGTGATAAGAAAAAAGCGGTCCGAGAAAGTCTGCGAGCTCGTAAGTAGTTCGCTCGTAAGTAGCGGTTGGCGGGCACAGAGTTCCAGGCGGACGCGCGTTACTACCGGACCTGGTTTTCCCCTTGTTTGTTCTTACCCAACCCTCGCCGAGCTCAACATTTCTGAAAGCCTGCTGGGAGCAAAACGAGCGAAAAATGGAAATGACAAGCATAGCGAAAGATAACGATCAACGGTTGCTTCATGCCGAACCAGCGCATTAATTATGCATTCGCATTTCCTCCCAAGAAAAACCGCCCGGTTTGGGTGAAAATATTCTCTATCCGAGTCTGAATCTGTCTGGTGGTTGCGAGCAAAATGTAGAGGCTTGTTTTCTCTCGTTGCTTGACTTGCTTGGGAAATTGAATTGTAGTATTCAGAATTTATTGTGAGATCTTGTCCAAAGAAATAAGTAAACAAATCATGAAGGAAACATAAATCATCTTGATCAAACTCAATAATGTTGCAATTATTTATGGAGCAAACGCTTCCCGTGATACTAATACCAATTTATATTTCCCTTTATTTTGTAAAGCTTTTTAGAGTTTTAGAAAGAACCACTCGGTGTTTAGCGTATTGTCACATTTAAAGCTTCAAATATTTAACATGAACATATTTTCTACCATTTATCACTTGAAATTGTAAAAAATGCATGTGGGAGGAGCAAATTTGTGTTGGTAAAAAAAGGATTTTATCACCACAAAGGCCGCATTTTATCCATGTTAAATGTATCACTGTCGGCAACAACAAGGTACCCTAAGGAAGCAAAATGGGAAAGCTTGCGAAAATGGAACAGAACCATGCCGAAACAGAATGGAAAGGGCCAGAAGGTGACGTGAACATCGGGGAAAAGGGAACAGCAACGTGCAGCGACCGTGAAGTTTACCAGGGGCGGCGGCCCAGCATAAAGCCGGCAGTGGGCGTCCAGGAACAACAAACAGGGTCGGCAAAGAACAGAGCTCTCGTGTTCAGGGCATGTTATTGTTTGTCCTCGTTCATTAGAGATATTTTCATAGCCTGCGAGCCGATGTTGCCCACAAAATTATGACCGACGCTGTTGACCTCTTCGTCCGTGGGTGAGCTTTTCTCCTTTGCTCTCTCTCTCTCTCTCGCTCTCGCTCCCTCCCTTCCTCATTCTTTGACTATTTTTCTTCTCCTTGCTTTGAGAAAATCTTCTGCACAGACTGTGTTGATCCTGCTTGTTTCGCCGCGGTCGTTTTTGTTTCTGTTCTCGTCCACCCACGCCCAGCCATGTGTGGTTGCTGTTGTTCTTTTAGAAGAGATTCCAATTACATTACATTCGGAGTTGCGAACTTTTCCGTTTTTACAGTCCGAGAAAAAAATGCTCAGGACAGCAAAAAAAAAAAAACACAAAATGCCATGCGACAAAAAGGGCAAAGGTTGGCAACGGTTTTAGTTTGTGTCCTAATCGTTATTATTCCTCCCCAAACGGTCGAAAAAACGGACGCTACAACATTGAAAATCAATTATTTTCCCCATTGTATTGATTGGTCACTAGCAAAAACGATGTGCATTTGTGCTCGAAAAAGTTGTTCCTTCTCAGAAGCGTCTTCTTATTTATTGTGAAGCATGTGAAATGGAACCATTCTTGTGCTGTGTTTGATTGGGTTTTTTTTCTCTTTTCCCTTCCGATATCTTTTCTGTAATTTCATCCATCGGTGACTGTTTGATTGTTTCCATTGAGTTTAGTTTTGAAAGTGGAATGTTTCCTTCATTTGATTCGAACACATTTACAAATGGAACGTCGTAGGAAACCATGAAGCCGTAAAACAACTGCCAAATAAATACCATATGAAGAGAAATCATCATCGTTTACCAGAAAGCGAGAAAACAAAACCCGCGCTCCCTAGAGCGGTGGGTGCGGGTGCGTGAGCGGCGGAAAACTCATAAATCTTTACGGTCGAAAATAAAACGCCCTTCCCTGCTTCTCGCCGGAGCCGTGCTGCACCAGGCCCGGTGCGTGTGTCTTAGTCAACATAAGCGTCATAAAATGAGCATAACCGATCACCGTGCAGAGAAGGAAACAGGCAACAATGGACAACGAAACATCAGCTCCGGTATGTGCCACTGCTCGAGGTGGTTTTCTTTTTCTCCACCTTCGCCGTTTTGGGAAAAAGTTGCGAAAATCCTGCCACCTGAATAATTCCATCCACGCGTGCCACGGTGGAGTGGCGCGTGCATGTGTTTCCGAGTACCCTTTGGGTGTGTATGGAATGGGTTGTGGTTTCGTATGCTTTCGATCACTTTCACCGACGTTTGTTGGCAGCTCACGGCACGGGAGTGATCCGAGAAAAGTTTCCCAGAAGGCAAGCAGCCACAAGGCACATGCGGCTCAGCTTGCAGGGAAAACGGGACCATGTATGAACATACCGAAACAGTGAGTAAGAGGAAGATCGAACGAGCAATACCTTGATCGATAGAAAGCAATTCGCGCCCGAAAGTGATCTTTTCAAGTGCTTCGCCACGCGCCGCTAGTGTTTCGGTACATTTTCACCACCTTTTTCGTGGCCGCTTTTCTGTCGCCGCCTAGGAGGAGGTGGAGCGCATCACCATCACCATCATTAAGCTCATATTACTCCCGGCCCGGCTAAAATATTCCGCCGGTGTCGATGAAGAAAAGATGATCGACTCCATTTGTGGTTTCACAGTGAAAACCGATGCGGGAAATGAGCTGGCAGCTGCGACGCGGAGCCATCGGTTTTTGCGGCCGGCAGGAAAGGATCGAACAAGGGAGGCCATGTTCGGCGGAGGACATGTTCGAGCGATGACATACGGTGGAATTTATCGAGCCCCAGAAAAGCGAAAGGTTAAGATCCCGGCTGTGTGGGTATTGACGCTGGAGAAGCGGGGCGAGAGGGGGGGGGGGAAATGTACACCGCCCCCGGGCCGGAGAAGAAATACCACCCGACCGGAGAGCCCGGGCCAACGTCAGCAGGGGTTGGAAACGCGCGCACGGTTGTGTGCGTGTCCAAGACACACCGCCGGCAAACGACAACGACAACGATAGCGAACTGGCGGCGGTACGGCTTCGTCTTTGGGACCGGCAGAAATCGAATTGCTTTCCGCCGGTGAAATCAGTTTCCATCTGGACGGAGGCGCGTTTGGACGCACGCTTGCCGGGCGCTTTGGAGCTCGGGAAATAAAAGTTCACCGCTCGCTCGCACGAACAGGTTTGGGGTGGAAATACACAGTTCGATTGTGTGCTGTGCGTGTGTGCCAAGTGCATGTCTCCTTGCGCGGAAAGTGCAGAGAAAATGGGAAGCGAGGAAAGCTGGATAAATTGAAAAGTGCAATAGTGTTTTAGAATTATTTCCATCTCCTTTCCTTACTTCGTGTTTCGTCCGGCGGTCTGTTGAATGGGAAAAGTGCCATCGATAAGCGTTAAGTGTGTTGAAGAGTTCGCCCTGCAAGTGGTGTGATTTTCGAAGCGAAGATTTATTGAACAGCAGCCAACGAAAGTGATACACACCGTTGCGGGCGGAGAAGTTGCGAAGAAGAAATATTATTCTTGAGTTCTGATGGTTTTTTTTTGGCGTTAAGCGTCCAGATGGAAGTATAGTTCTTTTTTTTTCAACTGAAAGCGTTAGTGTTGTCAAGTGAAGTTAAAATTCTGAGGAGGAACGTGACAAAAAACAATCCATTTGCGAGTGAAAAGTGTAATGGGCCATCGCTTGTGGAATGGTTATCCTTGGACGCTGTTTGAATGTCCAGATGAAAACCATATCAACCGAGCACACCCTGCGGGGTTCCCTGCATAATTAAAGGACATTAATAAATGACGCTTTGTAAACCGTCTGGTGCGCTGGAAGGATGCTCGGTGCGTAAGCGTCGCATAGAAAATTGTCGAACGTCACCGTTTCGAACCTACCTCGAAAAAGCTCCAAAAGCCCCTTCGCAATGAACGAAACAACGCTCGACGGGCGGGCTTCACTGGCGCTCGTGGACACCTCCAGCGATCCGATCGGAGGCTCGGACGGAAACCTCACCGGACTGGCGCCGGGCTCGCTCGATGGAGCATCGATCTCGGTGGACAGCCTGCTCGCGCTGGCCCTGAACGTGAGCGGGGTGGAGCGATGCCGGCTGCAGCAACAGGCCGAGGAGCTGCTGCAGGACGTCGCCTGCCCGTCCTTCTTCGACATGGTATCCTGCTGGCCGCGCACTCCGCCAAACACGATGGCCGTGCTGCCCTGCTTCGCCGAGCTCAAGGGCGTGCAGTACGACAGTTCACGTAAGTGTGATGAATTTTAAACGTTTCTATCACCATCGAGTTAATTTTATAGTTAAATTAGTGCTTCATGACGGTCGCAGTAAAAGGAAGTGTCTTTTGTTGCTTAGTTGCGCGTATGCTTTCAGTAGATTGTCATATAAGAAGGACATTTCTTGTTCTATCTCCTGTTTAGTTACGCTAGTGGCTCATATATTTTTTTGTCTTAGTATATCCTGCGGTGTACAATTAAGAACGTGTTGGCAGTTTCTCACTAGTGTCCAACTCAAGCTAGGGCTGCGATTCTTTCCGAACAATCCCAAGAATCCTGCGCACATCTTCGATATGTTGCGGCATTATTTGCAAATTAAAATTTATTGTTATTCCAGAATAAAACGTTAGTGTTTTTCGGAGCGCCTATATTCCTTCGTATTATGCTGTCCTCAATGGCAGCAATTTGGAGTCGCTTTAGCTCCCTGACTATAGCGTAGTGTTCTTTTGGCCTTTTGAATGCAACCTTGAGCTGAAATTATCTATTTTATGGCCGTCTGGTTGGGTAAAGGAAGCTGTGAAACCATTTGTGAAGAATACTTTTAAGTAGATCTGCTTGTGGCCGATGGCCAAGCTAATTTAAGCTGAAATAAGTTCACAATTTATGGTATGAAAAGAAACACATCTTCGATGTCTGCATATTTATAAAGCAAGAATTTGTTGTATTCTGTTTCAGGTTCTTTTCGCTTGAAATGTGGTAGACTTGGACTTTTTATTTTAATAATTCAACCAATATGGCAAACCCCCGCCAAAGAAAAAATATCCCAACAATACCCTATAGCATGTACTCGCTTCTTGCTCGTGTCGCAGAAAAAAGCTCCGTTTCTTGCCAAATTTGCTCGACCATTAAATCACTATCAAATAACAGCGCCTGGGTATCACGAAGTTTATCGCTCTCGGAGTAGTGGGAGATTACAAGCAACGCGGAAAATGGAGACGCCCGGTGCTGCGTGGCCTCGCTATCATGTGGCACTGATGTCGTTCTGCCTGCTTCCGATGTGTGGCCGTCGACAAGCTGCACCTTGACCTAGCGTCGGTGCCAGAGCAGCTGAATCGCGAGCGTAACAAGAGCCAGCAGGCAGTCAGAAGCTACATTCATCCCTCCGTATTTAACATTCGCGCCCGGATTCGCTGACGGATGGATGGGACACAAAAAAAAAAAAAAAACCGACGCCAGTATTTTGTGGTGAACATAAATCACTCCCTCCTTCTCTCGCCTGGAGATGCTGTCACTCGCCGGACGTCGTCGTATTGTTGGTCTTGCGTTATCTCCACACCGTTTGCCATCGTTCGGTGCCACACGAGTAGAAGACCAGACACAGTTCCCCAGCCGTGTGAGAAAGATTAAACCGAAGCAGTAAATACAGTGGCACGTCTCAGAAAGGCAACTGTTCGTTTGGATCATTTTTAGTATCTTCCATTGGTACGCAGACACCAGCAACACCCGGCTCGGGGTGTCCTCCTTGGAACTGGCGCATGTACAAGCCGGGCGAATCTAGTACATCAAGCTAATAAGGTTAACTTACCTCTCGTGAAAACACCGCTCGACGTTTGCTCGTTTTGCTCTTCTTCATTTATCTTTTGTTTTCTTTTTGAGAAGGAAGTTTATTTCAAGGTGGGCTTTCGCCTCAGCTTGGCCTGCCAATCCTTCGGCAGATGCCAGGGGACAACGAACCTGACCTTTCTAGGTTCCATTGTTTGACTTTAGCCTTCAACAATGGTCTGCACCGATTCCTAAACCGTCCTACCACGACCACCAACTAGGTAAGGTCCGCCTTTGTTCGGTCCGAAAGGAGCGCTGTTTGTACGAAAGATGAGCCGCTTCCTCGGGTTAACTTGCCTCTGGAGATGAATTAATAGACAACGGAGACCCTTCGCAATCTTGTCAGCGGCAAATGAAGGCACAGTTACTGTTCGATGTAAGTTTTTTTTTTTGCCACCGACAAAGAAGCTGTACAGGAGGAGATAATTTTCTGCTTGCCAAGCTGCTCCAAGAAGGTTTGCTATCCTTGGAATTGGAATTGTTGAAACTATACTTACGTCAAAATTTCTGCGGTGGAGCGTGGGAAGGAAAATCCTATATTCATGCTAATGCAATGTTTTCATTCCATCACTGGAGACATGATGTCTCAAAATGGTTCTTTTCATTCCCTCTTCGGCCCAACTGTACTGTTTTCTTTCGACAGTGGAAGAAAAACTTGTATCTTGTACGTTAGAAGCGGCATTTCAGTTTGTTCGTTTTTTCGCGAGATGAAATTGTTTTAGGAAGAGGTGGGTAACTGGGTCTAAAATCATGTGCCCAAGATCCAGCGCAAACCGAGTCGAATGTTTATTTTTGCAAAGAAAAACATTATCCTTTTCAACCCATTTTCAGTATCATTAGTTGTTCAACGTACCAACTTTGTCCGAATTTAAATTCAGTTCTTCCCTAGATGCTCGTTTGCAACCCTTGTGCTGTTTCACGCAAAATTCTTTTCAGTGCCTTCCTAAGAGAGTATAAACTTTTGTGAAAACAAATCGTCCTCCCTTACTTCCTCACGTTCGCGCAGGGGTGAAGAAAGACGGAAAACTTGTTCGTTGCAACGTGCTTAAGAACTAATTCATCTTTATTTCTTCCGTGCGCCACCATGCGCCACCTGTTGAATGTGGAAACGCTCCATTTGAAGGAAATGTGGGTCAACGATGAAGCAAATAAAAGGTCAAGCGAAAAGCAAGTGAAAGAATTCTTCCGGAAATGGCAGGCACGCCTTGCTCGTGCTCGAAAATGGATGTATTCAACAGGAGGAGGTTCACGGTCAGCCAAAACAAAAAAAAACTTCCCCTATCCAGTTCCGCCCACGAAGTTCCGCTAGCGTTGAGTCTTGAAGAGGACACGGATAATGGACTAAGAGCAATACTAATTAACTTGCTCGGAAAAGGCTCCGCCTGAAATTTATGCGAAATGGACAAACGCCGGGAAGCTTGGGAAACTCGTCCCACTCGCTTTGTGTCGCCGTCGGAATGCCCGGGCGTGGATCAAGCCAGCTTTCTTTGCCGTTGACAGTTTAAGTGAAATTCTGTTTGTTCGCCAATGATTAATTATTCACTGCACCCGTGCAGCGTTGCAGGTTGAACGTTGAACGCTCCTGGACGGCTTTGCATCCGAGCTGAGGATTTTCATTCGAAAACAGAAGCTGAAACTAAGCGCTTCCTACTTGGAATTAAAGCAATTGCTATTTTCGGTAGGTTCAGGCGCTCTTTAACAGTGCCAAATGAAGTATTTGAATAGTTACGCTCATTTGCTAGTTCAAAAAATGATTAAAAGCAACCAACGCGTAACACGCGAATGGAATTGAGCGATGCTGACATTAAGTTATATTCGTTCATGTTAGCTGAACGCACAAAATTCCCGGTTAAACATAATTCTTGTTACTTAGGTATGTTTTCAAAAAAAAAACATCAAAGGGATTCGTTCAAATAAATTCATGAAAAGCTTCTTGGAATTTTTAGCTTATTACCTGACCATCAATCAGCAATTATTCGTCCTCAAGCGTGTCGAGCGTGGATGTTTAACATTCATGTCCATAGTTTCACGAATTTTACACGAAGGGTAATTTAGAAGTGCTTTGTGTCTCATTGAATTCTGTTCAATTCTGAATTCTGTAGACAGCAAATATTATTCCACAATCGACTACATTGTTCTTTAACTAAAAAAAAGCTTTATAGTATTATAGCCTTGGTCAACTATCGTAAATCGATTTGTTCTCGTCTTTTCTATTCATACAATTCAATGTTTTAAATAAAGTCAAGCCATCTGGTTCCCTTCTTCCTTGTTCCAGAGAATGCAACACGATTCTGCAACGCGGACGGCTCGTGGGACAACTACACGGACTACGATCGATGCGAACACCTGGCGCAGTCGTCTCCGGTGCCAAGCTTCGAGCCGGGCATCGAGCTGCCTACGCTGATCTACTTCGTCGGCTACTCGATCAGCCTGGCCGCGTTGGTGCTGGCCGTGGCGGTGCTGGTGTACTTCAAGTGAGTAGTTCGCTGGGGGCCACCCATCCGCACATTCCCCGGGTCCATGCCCCGGTGCCGGAAGCGTTACCGTGAGTTAAAAAAAAGTAAATGTACTGCCCGCAGGGACCTTCGCTGCCTTCGGAACACCATCCACGTCAACCTGTTCCTCACGTACATTATGTCCTCGAGCCTGTGGATTCTGCTCCTGTCGATACATGTAAGCGAATCCAATATCATATCCTTTTTTTTCTGCTCGTTTTCATCTATTTGGACTGAAATTGGGATAAAATTGGGGTAAATGAGTTAATATGGCAAATGAAACTTGTTAGCTTGTTTTCAACAAACATTTCTTTTCATGTTTCCAACGAAATTACAGTTCAGCGTGGATCTGGATGTATTTAGCTGCATATCTCTCATGACGCTTTTCCACTACTTCAACACGACCAACTTCTTCTGGATGCTTGTCGAAGGTGAGTATTGTTTGCTCCCGATTATCTATGCTCCAAATGAACCTTTTCGGTGCTGGATCGGTTTCTTTTTTGGTTGGTTTGACTTCCCCCATATTCGAACACCCATTCTACCCCTCCCTTTCGTTTGTGTCACATTTCACGTTCCATCTGTTTGATCAGTAGAGTAAACAACTTAATTTTCCAGCGTGGACGCCGACCTTCAACGTCTATCGTTTGTGAGTTCCAATACCGCGGTATTGCTGGGGCGCTTTCCTTATGGTTAAAAATACCTTTCCCTTAATCAGCTCGTAAACGTGAAGGAAGACCGTTTATAGAAAGACAAAAGTTTCCTGTTCCTATGCTATGAAATTTGTTTGTCTTGTTGGACAAAGAGAAAAAAAACCTGCACCGATACACAGTTCGATAACACAGTTGACGTTGCCAAAGTGGTCCGTTCACAAAAGAAAAAACTAACAGGACAATAAAGTAAAAGAATAAAGCGTAGTCAAGTGTCAAAGTTATCGAGTCAATTGCGTTGGCCAGCTGGTTCAATTATCCTTCGCCAACCATAGTCTTGTTAAAAAAAGGATGATACGAGAAGCTTAACCTTGTTGATTGCAAGAGTAACTTTTCCCATCGTGCAGCAGATCGGACGTGATCCGGAAACATCCTACCGGAGATCTCTGTGCTTAAACATGATGGTGGAAAGAAGAGGCAAAAAATTAACTCACCATAAAATGTAAATTTTACCGCAGCACTAACCTGAAGCCAGAACACATTTCCAACATTTTTCCAAAGAGGGTTATCTAAAGAGTGAGTTATTTTTCTAGTCAAAACGAATGCCTTTTCATTCTACCTCCTCTCACGCTCGCAACTGTCGCAACTGCCGTGTTTCGCAACTGTTTCCCTTTCCCGAGCACCGGAAACTTCGTGCTTTCTTTGCCACTTTTCCAATTACTGCTATTATACGGTCGTGCCTTGGCAGGCCGGCTGGTCCGTCGCGGCAGTCTTGACGCTTCGCTTCCATAATTGACTTTAATTGCTTTTCGATGTTTAGCCGGCGTTAGGTCGGATTCGCTGGATTTATGGCACGATAATTATGATCCGATTTATTACCGAAACTGACGCTAGGATATGGCTAAAGTTAAAATGAAAATAATTGATCTCAGCCGTGATTTGGTTGGCCATAAGTGCAAAATCAGACAAGCGAGTACGTCATTAAAAATAACAGAAAATCCTATCCTATTAGTATGTGCAATGTGTTAGGAAACTATCATTTTAAGTTAAATAAGTTTAATTTTCTTAAATAGCTTTAGTTAATCCTCTCCTTTTTAGCGACGAATTGTCACGATTCAAATATTCCCAAAAGCATCCGTATAATACTGTAATTTGTCGAGCTAAACGTTTTTGCTCAAATTATCTTACCTTTATCAAGCTGAGTTTGCACGGGAGACGAAAATCTCCGTAAATCTTTACCTGAATAGTCCTCTCTATGGTAGCTAGCGAGGCCAAATTTCCAACCATTCCATGGTGCTGAGGACGGGAGGGGTTCAAACTGCACCGTAGGTGCTGCAGTGGGCTGGTGCACTTAATTACCCCTCCGGCAATCGCTCACATTGTCTTATGCATATTTAAAACGTTCATTAACCTATTACTCCCATCATGGCGCGCAATTCTGGGCCTGCATCCTTTCGCGCCACCTTTAGGCATGGTCGAGAGCAACTGAGACGATGTCAGCCGTGTAATTAGTTTAAAGCTCGTGATTAATACATGCACCATCAATTAGGTACAGCGTGACTATTAGCTTAAGATGCAATAGCATTTAGTGCAGCTTAACTTTTCAGCGTTATTGATAGAGTCTTACTCAATAAGGAAGAAGGCAATCCTACTCTCTCCTGTAACTAATTCCAACACGTTATCTTTCTAGGACTCTATCTTTACATGCTAGTCGTGCAGACGTTTTCCGGCGATACATTACGTTTCCGGAAGTATGCCATCATCGGTTGGGGTAAGTATGGTATAGTTACGTTGGATATGAATTATTCGCATCGAAGTGTTCCAGTTGGTATCAATTAGAGCCTAGAGAGAAAATCTGTGGAGTCTGTTGGTTATTAAATAACGCACGTTTCAGGTAGGATTAGCATCATGCAGTTTTCTCTATTGATTATTATTTACCAACCACCAGGCGTCTCCATTAAGACAGAAAAGTATTTCCAGATGTTTGTTTTTTTCAATTAACATTGTCCGATTCTGGCCGTTCAACCGTAAATTAAATTAAATTAATATTGTCCAATAGCAGATATCAAAATGTGTAATCATAACACAGTTTTATTTATTATTATTTTTATATAACAAGAGTCTTGGTCAAAACCTGTTGTAAACTAAGTTTAATTTTAATTAATGCATAAGATGAGCTATTGTGTACCACACTACTGTATTTTAATTATGTGATGTGCTGTTGCACTCTTGACTTTAGCTGCACTCTTGAGCTTCGGAGCCAAACTCGTAATGGTCTTACAGTTACGTTTGCTACGAAACCGTTTTGATACGCCAGACAAACCAGCCAAAGCATACCCAGGCACCTCGAGTGCATTGCATCATTCGGCTTCAAAGCATCTCGACTGAACCGATGGCAAAGTCTTTGGAATGTACTGATGAGCCAGCCGAAAGGATCAATCGGCTCTGACTGGCGAGAAAGTGATTCTGTTACGCAAGATTACGTATCCCCTGGCAGTCAAAGGGGGCCAACATCCTTTCTGCTCGAACGCTGCCCACCAGCAGTGGGCAATATTTGAGTACGGTGGAGTGTTGTTAAATCATTCGTTAAAATGTTTCGTCCAAAGCACGTCTGCAGGTTGAAAGAGAAGTTGCTACGTTGAACTGGTCCGTTTTCGCTCATTGGACGTAATTTCATTTCCCGGTGCCGACGATGCTAGAGTCGGTTGGTTGGATTGTCAGTTTAATTAAATCCTCAACAAACGCAACCGAAGGGCGGACGAAGATTAATCATTTTGAGAGCAGTTGATATGGACCCTTTAGTCAAGAATTTGTTCGCAATTCAAAATCCCGTTGAATAGACGTTGTTCTAGATTTGATGAAAATGGAAAATGGTTTCGTGTAAATTAAAAGCTAGGTGTAATATTAGGTGGAAAACTAACATGATATGAAAATGTAATCTTTGGGAAAGCAATTGCTACTACCAACTTACTAACTTAATTTAAAAACTTTATTGAAAGACAATATTTTCTCTTGTAGGTGGACCGTCGGTCTTCATCGTCGCCTGGGCCATCGCTAAACCATTTTTTCCCGCAAGCACAAGCTTGGAACATCCAAGAAAAGTAAGTATTCATTGTTTTGCTGTTTTAATCAATTTTGTACCTATCTATCTGGTAATGGGAAAAATCTGCAAAATATAACATTTCCCTAGAAGCGTTATTTTTCTGGCAGCCCAGAGAGAAAAACAAATTCTTTGCCAGCTTTTGTACGAAACATAGCATTTTTGTTGTACGATAGCGTATGTCTTAGACTTTGATCCTTTAGGTATCTCTGCATCTAATTACAAACACAATTGACTAAAATTAACAAAAGCTGTGTAACCCTTCAATTCCCGTAGCTCGAAATAGAATGCTCGTGGATGCGTGAATCTCACATCGATTGGATCGTCCATGGCCCGTCCTGTGCGGTGCTGGTTATCAATCTCATCTTTCTCCTCCGCATCATGTGGGTGAGTTGGGCAGGGAAGGAGCAGGGAGTGCGCTTCCGGTGCCACTGAATGCCGAATGATGATTGATTCCTGGCCAGTAACCGGAGGGTACCGGTCCGTTCGTGCGAAGCAAAACGGGGTCCGATGAATTTATCAATATTTCTTCTCCTCTTTTCGGTCCAAACCGTGACTTCGAACTCACAAAAAAAAAAAAAAAACTAGGTGCTAATCACTAAGCTTCGCTCGGCCAACACCGTGGAGACGCGCCAGTACCGGAAGGCATCGAAGGCGCTGCTCGTCTTGATTCCACTGCTCGGCATCACCTACCTCATCGTCATCTACGGGCCGGACGAAGGCGTCGGCAGCCACATATTCGCCATTACGCGAGCCGTTCTTCTCAGCACGCAGGTGAGCACAAAGTGGAAAGCAGTACGAAAAAAGGATCATCTGAAATAGAAAGGGTACGCGCTGTAACAGGATATCCCTGCGGTGCTCCTTGGAGATATTCATGAGGGAAACGATACGGTTCGATTCGATTGAATTTGATTCGAGCCGGAAAGGTGTAAAAGAAGGAAGAGAAGAAAGGAAGCGAAGGTGTTTGAAAGGTCTTCCATCTTCTTTTTCTTTCCGAAAAGTGTTGAAGCAACAGGAACGTTGAATGAAAAACTGTCTGAAGGAAGGCACATCAGGCGTTTAAACGATACTGACTGTCGTTTCTGACTGAAATTCCTTTCTTAAAGTTGGTCCTGTAACAAGAGCAGGACAAAATGTATAGTACAAACAAAAAACCATCGTCGTTGAAAAGTGCAAAAGTGCAGAGAATGCTTAGAAAGCGAGTCAAGTGCAATTTATTATCGCTGAAAAGCACAAACAGCTATTTTATTTATCATCGTGACATTTTACCGAGTGATATTCTCATTCTCTTCGGCTGTTGCGTTCTATTTCCGCAAGCCAGAGGTGATGTTATATTCGAGACGATAGAAAAATGGCTTGACTTACATTCCAGGGCACATTTTTTTCCTATTTTCATCTCCGTTTCGTTTCATCAGGGTTTCGTCGTTTCACTGCTGTACTGTTTCCTGAACTCGGAAGTCCGCCAAACGTTGCGACATCATTTCTATCGCTGGCGCGACGAGCGGAACATTCTGTCGGGAAAAGTGAACAACCACCATCGAAGGTAACACTCGTACAATATATAGTTTTTTGGGTTTTTTTTCATCATTTTTTCTTTAAATAAATAAAACGTACCCAATCAATCATTCAGAAATGGATGTGTTTATGCCCCTTCGCTTTTTCTTCCAATTTGGGTTCCCGTATGTTTGTGTGAATGATGATATTTCTCTCCACTGTCCATCACAACTGCATATGGTTGATTACTTTAACTCTCTGTTCCTCCTTTCATCTTTGTCGCAAATATTCCGAAACCAAAATCAAAAATACACACACTCTCACACATCCATTCGCCTCACCCGTGGGAGGACAAATCACCGACCGTGTTTGATGTTGCTTGCTTGGAAACACATCGATCGTGTCGCCGGGTCCATCCGCCCATCCATCCTCGCCCCGGGACCCAAACGTGCCGCCGTTTGCATCCTCGCGGAACCGCTCCAGACCGACGTTCAGCAAAGACAACTCGCCCCGCTCGAGAACCGAAAGCACACGGTTGGTATTTGAAAGGCAGCAAGGACCTTTTTTCCCCTTCCATTTCTAAATCGCTATTCTTTGCCACGCTCTCTGGCTCGTTCGCGCCGTAAAGGCACCCTGTTCGATGCTGGTTTTTGTTCGTTTGGCTTTTATTTTCACACCCTTAATTCGAATGTACGTGTTTGTGTGCCCCAGCGAACCAGCGCTGCAACAATGTAGCCGATCGTTAAGCGTGCATTGTGGAACTTCTGCTATGTTTGCGTGTTAGCTTTACCTTGTAGAAGGATTTTAATTTGTTGCTTCTCGACCCTCCATCCTGAGTCGTCCGTAGGGCCGTCGTGTGATGCTACTGCGCTCGGTTTTCTCAACGTTCGTGTTGTAAACTTATTTAATACACTTTTTTGTGGACCTTTTTCACGCTGTAGTAACTTTTTAACGTTCTTGAGTCCCTTCACTGCACCAGTGTCTAAGCTATGAGGAGGGAATGTGCAATACATCTCATTAAACGCTGTTACAATGTGATTATTAAAAAAAAAATTGTTGATTACAACACATTTAGCAAAACAAAATTAAGGAGCGTTTGAGTTCATGAAGTGTGTTTGTAAAAAACAAAGTGACAAACATATGTGTGACAAGGATGAACATGATACGGTCAAAAACACAATTGCACAATTTCCACGAATTTAAAACCGAAACAGAGCTGAAAAATAGTCTAGTAATCATGAGATTAACTGTTCACGTTCGTATTGCATCATCCATTCAATCTGTCCTGCATGTTTTGCATACAAATTGGGACAAAGCATTGCACTGTTTTGGTGTTTGTTTGCATGCATTTTTCTCTTTGTAATCTCGTCAAAATGTTTATTTCCTTCCTTCATTCCCAGTGTTGCAGCTTTTTGCTTGTTATTCTTGTTTTCCTCCCAGAAATCACGAACGCACGGCGATGGATGCGGGTTATGATTTCGATTTGATTTGATTTCTGGTTATTTCTGCGCTTATTTCACTCGCACATACATATACATACACACAAACACCACCCAGCAACGATTGAAAGGAGCGCACGGTCGCGAGGCAATCGTCAACAGTTGGTTGAATTGATATTGCCCGTTCTCCCGTTGGCATAAACCAAATAAAATCATCAGTGTGCAGTACAAAATCCATGCTTTTTGTTTGCTTTGCGTTTGGATGTCTTTTTTTTCTGCTGTTCGATTTTTTTGCCCAGTTTTTATTTGGTTTTTTCTTTATTTTGTTATCCTTTTTTCCAACGATCTACAAACGTAGCTTGACAACGACCACTTCTGCGCCATTAATTTGATCCTGTTACCCGACTGTCAGCTTGTAGTGAACTATAGTTTCCAAAATATCGACTATTGAGGTATGTTTTTATTGTTTGTAAGTATAGCTTTTAAGAAACTTTCAGATCATTTGACCTCATGCAGGTAGTGGTGTTAACCTTTCACCATCATCGGAACGACTTATTCAGAACCATTTTCTTTTTCATGTACTAAAGTTGTTTGGCGGCAGGTTGATGTTCAATGCAATGGAGCATGGAGGAAATTTAATATATGATTCAATTATGTTGAGGTTTTTTTTTCGTTTTCGGCCTTGCTAATTTTTTTCCAATAGTTTCCATAAACTGTTATGATTTGTTTGTTGTTAAGTAATTCCTCCAGCATGACTCGCTCATCCTCGCCGACAACAAGGACGAGGGGGATGGATTCTTTTAAAATTATTTTCCCTGCACGAAACACACTATCATATAAACCAATGAGCACGTGCACTCATAACGGAGTTATAAGGGAAGGAGTGCTCGAGGCGAGCGCGGGGAGAATTTAATTTTCTCTCCATTGCTGTCGTTATTGTTTGAATGTTTGCTTTTTATGTGATCCTGTCGCTCGTCATACGACATCCGCCGGACGCTGCCTTGCACTTTGAACGCTCCATTTCGACCCCGCAAACCCCCCGTGCCCCACGGTGCAGGACGGTCGAGTACAGCATCGTCACCATGAAGCATTCGTGCGTGGTGCGGGATTAAGATTTTAATTACTGTTCGCGCCTACCGCGCCCGCGCCCTCCCAACCGATTGGAAAATGAACATCATCAACTAGCTTCCCGGCTGAGGTTTATCGCGCCGTCAAACGATGAATGATGGCCTGGCATGCTGCAGCGGTCCGGTTCGTAACATGCACTAGAGAAAAGCAACAGCCAGGCATGGCAGGCTGACGCAACGTTAATAAAAAATCGTTTGCTTATGTTTACAACATTCGACTGAATAGGTTTTGATAATTTTCTTCGAGCAGATTACTACGACTCAAAAAAAAAAAGTATCGAGTGAGCTTATATTATTGTTAATGCATGCAATACTGGTTTATATGAAATATAGACGAGAACTAAAGATTCGGAAAAGTTATTATAGATTGTTTCAAAATGTCGAATGAAATAGTTATTATACCTTTGAGAGATAAATCAAACGAAATCACGGTTTTATTTGAAAATTAGTTTCTAGATGCCTGACACATCAGTTTGCAACAGTTGTGGCAAAAACATGTCACGAAATTCAAACCCACGTTCAATACATGGGAAATTCAAACAGCAACTACTCATGTAACTAATGAAAAATTGTTACAATTAAAGGAAAGAAAAACACACAGCCCAACGAATGATTACTTCCTATTTTGCGGCATTCCATGTGCTTTTTTGATTCTGTTTTGTTGCCTCCTTTTTCTGCACATTATCACCATTATCTTCAACAGCATCATCATCAGCATGTTCGCCGCCACAAGCACTTCGACGACGTGCCCCACATTTGCCGCTCATTTATGATCTACTAATAACCCAGCCCGTGCTTCGCTTTCCTGTTTTTCTTTTCCCGTTTCTCTCCCTTTTAGGTTTTCCCAGTTTTCCCGACCAGAGTCGATGAATTTTCCATCCGTTCCGTGAACGTTTATTATCGTACCAGGCGAGCATGTGTCATGTGAGAGGTTCTTAAAAAAAAAATCTGCAGCAAAAAGAACAAACTAAATACTTACAAAACAGCACGCTGTGCGCGACATGTGGTGAACGGTTTGAGGCAACCTTTTAGTGTGCGATGAAATAAAAAGAAGATTCGTTTTACTTGAAGCGTACTTGAAAGATAAACAGAGATAGATAGCAAAATTGTGCATAAGCGAGCGAATTTCCAGAGGCAGATTTAGGGAATAGATGGGACTGGAAATGTAATTGACGAAGGCTAGACTTATTAAATCAGTGCGCGATAAAAGCGTACCCCTTGGTGTGGAGCAGTTTGAGATTCCTCTCGGTGTAACTAACTAATGCGAAGTACATGTAGGAACGAAGTTCATGTTTTCTTTAAGCTGCTCACTCATATCGCCCCGAAAAATGAAAGCAAACCATTTTGAAAGCGTTTGCCCGGAATAGCTTGTTACTAGTTACGAAGAAAAGACGGTTACGGGTTTGGAAAAATCAACAGAAAATTCATTAATATAGTAAACAATCGTAATGGAGAACAGAGTGAACATGGTGAACCCAAAATGTGGGAAACCCAAAAAGTTATAGCTAATCGAAAAATCAAACAAACGCAACGCGCACTAGCCAAAAATATGGATGAAGATGATTTTTTTAACAGATAACTTTATAAAGCCGTTACCTTTTTTGTCAAATTAAGCTCATAGACATTTTTGAATGTATTTTTGCTGTAAATATAATTAAAATATATGCAATCTCGGTGTAAAGCTGTACATTAACTACTATAATTTTCCTGCAATAAATCGCATCCGAACTTTAAAAAAAAGAGAAGAACATGGTACGGTACTACGTTTTTCTGGAATTTCATTTTTTTTTCTTTTAGCTTACTTGTTGGCAGTATCGTAGACTTGAATAGATTGAATAGAAACTGATTCGAAACGGAGGCCACTTTAAAGTTGAATTTCGTTGACTCCCGGTGTAAAGTGAATTACCCTTGGGAGCATCCCATGCTATAATCCAATCGTTAGTATTCTTATGAGATTTCCCACCCAAGGGGAGTGATTGATTTAACTGCAATAAATTGACTTCCGCTTGCCTTGTGTTCTACAGTAGAACACCAATCAACCAACGATTTGCTTTAAGCACGGCTAGAGAATCTTAGTTTTCTTACATTTCCCTTTAAAGTAGAGTTATTTCATGTGAATTTTTTATCTTCTTTGTTAATTCAAAATTTAATGCCTTTTTTAATAGTTTCAAATGGCAAAATATATTTTTTTAAATCAGCTTATTCAGACTTGACATAAAAATGTTTAAAAGCCAGATCTATCCTTTTGTTGAAGTCAAAATAATCAAGGTAGCTTTTGATGCACGTAACTCTTTCAATAATACATTTTTCCCAATAGCTTCAGGTGCACAAACAGCGACTCGGTTTCCTCTAGACACGGTCATGCTTATACAAACAAACAAAAAAGGGATACGCTCGGTCAAGTTGCGGTTGGCCTTCCGGTTTTCTGCACATAAGTCTGACTCAAATTTCTCCACTAAGCTCCACGACCGGCGCAGCGCAGGCGAAGCAGATGGTCGAACAATTTGTGAACCCTTACCACCGTTTACGACCGTAACGGGAAGAAAATACTTGCGCCGTTGGAAACGTTCCAAAGTCAAATGGGAATCCTGGTCGAGACCAATTGGTGCTTCCTTCTGTGTGTCTCCACAAGCCACCTTATGCACCTTCAGTTTCATTTGTGGCGCTTCCGGGCAGAGTTTTGCTGCTATCGAATAGGTTTTCACACACACACACTGTGCTTTCCACATCCCAATGGCTTGGGGAGAAGTGCAGCCAGCCGGCGTCAAACATTGTTGCACATTTCTCACGCTCTCTTTCGTGCGCCAGCACTGGGAAGTCTGCCATCTGCAACGACGGAAGCGGATGTAAATATTTATGAGAAGATTATGGCGGTTTGTGGTTCCCGCTTTACCACAAGAAAGCAGAACGTCGGAGTCGG
Source organism: Anopheles atroparvus (assembly GCA_914969975.1). NCBI lineage: Eukaryota > Metazoa > Arthropoda > Insecta > Diptera > Culicidae > Anopheles > Anopheles atroparvus. The sequence continues at coordinate 29,969,174 of CAJZCY010000002.1, read as the reverse complement.
AGTCACCTCAGTCAAACTCCTTCCGGCAGCCAGTGGCCAGTCGGATTCGGCGTGGAATCCCCATCATCATTTCTTCAAACCGGTGCCGGCGGCTTCGTTAGGGATGTTTTGCTGCTCATTTTTGCCCGAGATATTTTCTTAAACCCTGCGGCTCTCTGGGGACGGGGGGATGTTCGACGCTGGTAAGTTTATGTTGATTGCCCACACAAAACTGAAGATCTCCATGCTACCGCGCGTATGATCCGAATGCTTGCTAGAAAGACACACACGCACCTGACTCTTGTACTGAATCTTTGAATTTGACTGTCGCGACAAATTGAGCAGCTGCCATGTGGAGCAATTTAATTAAAATTTAAAAGTACCCAGGAGCGTTTGTATTACAGACTTTACGGCTAGACTTTATGTGACAATGTAGTTATTATTTTGTACCAATTTTGTTATTTCAAGCATCCCAACGCGGGAGCTTCATGCTGTAATTCTGAAGTCGTAAATGTAGATCAAGCGATAGTTGTCTTCGAAGTTAGCTTCCGAACAAATATTATTTGTTGCCTAACTTAACTTATCTGCTCATCTTACTGCCGTGCTCTCGAAAACACAGATGATTTTAATAATAATTCACATATATAACTTTTATCCTTAGTCAAACCGATAAGAACCGCATGCAATATAATTCTTTTTCTCATATTTGACGCATTAACCTTTTCGTATGTAATTAAATAAATAATTAATTCACGAGACGTCTTTGAATATGAGGCATATTTTATATCAATTTATTGCCTTTATTTTTCCATGTTTAACCTTCTTCTATCAGAATTTATTCCAAACACGTGCACCTCAACACATAAAATTATCTGAAACAGGCGCCTCCACCGGAAGCAGTGGGGATTCATTTTCGAATTTCGAAATTCGAATGCTCACAGCGTAAACAAATCCTCTTCGCGCCAAAAGTAGCTCTCGCGAGAGGAGAGCATACGAGAGCTGAGAGAAATAGAATCGACAGAGAGAAAGAAAGCGTGAAAACCCCACACAATACCGCCCAACATTTCCCGCTGCTTCTTGTTTTCACCGTGTCTCTCTGCCATTATAGACGATGTTGGACGAAATGCATTTGCTCGATTTGTTTTTTTGCGCGCCCTCTCTGCTCTCGCTGTACTTCCACCCGAACCAACGCATGCTTCGTGCTCGGCAACTTTCGTTAAGTTGCATCCGATCGACGGCGGCTCTGGGCTTTCAAATCTTGCCGCCCAGTTGACAGTTTTCCGTTGACCGTGGATCGCTCTGGACGCGCTCTTCGTGAACAAGTTTCTCTTTAGCTAAAGTTCCCGAAAGCCTCCGGCGCACTGAAAACATCCAAAACGTTTCACCAGTTCTTTGGGTGTGGTGACTTGGTGCTTGCAGCAATAAACAAACGGGTAATATTAGCGAGTGGCTTTCAAGTTTAGGGTTCAATAATTCAAAATCAGCACCATACTGCTAAACCAGTATAAAAAAAGTTCCAAAATTACATTAAAAAAATAGATAAACGACGGAAAGACATCATTTTGTTGGAAACAATGTTCAATTTTGTTCAAACCGTAACAGAAAAAAAAACCGACAAGCGTAATGTTAATGGGATTAGGCATTCTCTGTGATCCGTTTGAGTGAATATGTGAATGTGTGTATGTATGTGTAGGTGTGACGGTTGCGTGTGTATCGAGGACCACCTGATGGATTAATCTAGGCCACCAGAAGTCCGTACCCTGTAATTAAAGTCGTATGCAGCGGTTGTGCTCTTGCTAGAATTGTTCAATAGCGGGTTCGGTGTTCGTCTTCCCCGGCGCTGTGTTCGACAGGTGTTCGCTAGTAGTGTGAATCACCAGGTGAAAAAGGACGTGGCGAAAGAAAGAGGCGTTTAATAAGTTAAGGCTTCAAAGAACAGCAAGAATCGATACTCGTCCACGAAAAATGAACTAATACGCCAGGTTATCCTATAATGCGCCATGGAAACTCGTTCGAGTAGCATTTCCGGGAAGCAAATATTTCACACGTGTGTCGTTTATCTGTTTAACTGTGGCTGTTTTTTGATTGATTTATTTCGCTACAGAAGCAAAAAAAATCGTCCCAATAGGCCTGCTGGGAAATCAATGGCGTCGAAGTTCTTTTCACTCTTCATTCATCTTTTTTTTTCATTTTCCTTCCATCTGCTTCGCCGTTTCTTAATCCCTCCAAATGGTATCCGGTTGCGTGGCCTCAAGTTCCGCCTGTTTATCACCCCCATCCCATTCCCTCTCACCCGTCCGCTTTACCTTCCTGCAGTGGTCAGTGTTTGGTAATGTGGAAATTCGTTGAGGTGGGTCCTGCGGGTCCGGCCAGCCGAGAGTGAATAAAATTGGATTTGCAAAGGTAATTCAATTTGTATCTCGGCAAGCTGGCGCGTGGGAGGCCAATTGCAATCATCCGGCGATGTTTCGAAACATTTCGGCTAGATGTCCATTTGTCCAGATATGTTTTCCCTCTTCTTTTTCTTTTCGTTTTGCATGCGATTATACCTTCCTTTCGTGTGAAGTGAAGTGCTATCCACTGTGTTGGGCGTACGTCTGATAAAAGTGATGAGGATGACAACATGCCCATGGTATCATTTAGATGAAGTGAGTTGTAGTTCCAATAACCAACTTCACCGCTGCCGGAATGAAAAATCAAAGCCACTGGAGAAGTGCTAGAGATAAGTGTATCATCATCGCAACATGTGTAATTGACAGCAAGTGGAAATTTAAAGGAATCGAAAGTGTGATTTCCACTTCTAACAATCATATTGGTAGTTAATCGACATCTAAATTAAATGAAATCACTTTCATATGGAATCAAATCAGGGTTTTAAGAGTGAATTTCTGGTGTAGGTTTTACTTCAAAGAGCAACCTGTGTTGTTTTTCCACAAACAAAAATTTGCAAGGTAGAGTCTCGAAAGAGCAGCAAAATCATCATCCCGGGAAGTTTAAGCCATTCCAAGATCTAGAAGAGAATTTTCTTGCTCAAAGCAACATTTGCTGGCAACATGATAGCTGGCAGAAGGTGGTTTTTCCACGTTTTTCATTATTCATTCTTATTGTTCCGACAGCCGCTCTTCTGGGAGTTTTTCACAAAGAACGTCTCCGTTGAGAAGAAACAAAATTACGTTTGTTCCAACAGCATGCCTTGACTACCTACGCGCAAAAATATAGATGTCCGTAAGGATGTTGAATCCTGCTTCGTCTGTCAGTTTGCTACCATGGGTTGTATTTGTTTTTAATTTCAAAGAAACTCTGATTCGAAGAGAAATGTTAATATTCATCTTGTCACAATTTTCTGCGAAGAAGCATATTTAAACTTGAAGATTCCTGGACGGGTGAAAAGTTCCGTTTATTCAGAGTAAAACAGAGCATTGTCCCTCCCTATTGGTCGAGTTGTTATGTCCTGAGGACCGCATAGTTTACCTCAACATGTTCGGCGTGCTGTCCAACCAAGTATTTTTTTGGCTGTGGGTTGCTTTTAGAGTTTCTCCATCATGCAAAATAGGTCAATGACGGCTGGCAAAAGTACAGCGTAAACGGCTCAAGCAATGCGATGGAACCTTCTCCCCAATTCCTGATATGCACCGAGAACGAAGGAAAAGAAGATTAAGAGCACTGTGTTTTTTAAATGCCTGTGATGGTTTTTTTTCATAAGCCATAATTCAAGGAGAAAATAAGAAAGCTCTTCAGGCAGGGAGGCATTAAAATGGAAAGGTCAAGCATTTTGTTGTGTTCAACGTTTTCTCGCTGTTGTGGAATAAATGCTGCCTAGTTTGCTGCCCCGGAGAGCCACCGCCGAGCGCTCCCGGTAAAAGTTTGACCGGCAAATCGCATTAACGTCCAAAACATAAAACGCTTATCCTCGTGACGGACCTCTGAGGAGCTTGTGTTGCATGCTTTCAACGTCAGCCCCGCGGTTGCAATTTTGTCACAAAGCACCGATCACACAGCTCCATTGGCCCAGTTAAGGTGATATTTTGCTCTCCTTCTTAGAGTCCACGCTATCAAGCGAATGATATTTTTTCCCCTTCGTTGCATCGGTTCCCCGATGGCACACAGCTTTGAATATCCGCTCGCAGACACTGAACGTAATGTTCGCCATCGTTGCCGCAATCCGCAGCACTTCCGGAGCAGCATCGGGGCGCAATGCGGTGGGCAGAAGTTTTCAATTTGTTGCCCATTATAACTTTTGCGTGCCTTTGATGGAATAAGTCAGAAAGAAAGGCACACACAAGAAAACACAAACAAAAAAGCAGCCTTTGTGAGGCATATTGCTTTGAGAACCACGGCCCGATGCTGTTGATCATATGGCTGTTCTTCTCCGGCTCTGCTACCTGCAGAACATTGTGGAAATTCATAGAATTTTCTTTATCAACTGGTAAGGAGAAAGGAGGAACTCTTTACTATTTCATCAATGTGGCAGAAGTAAATCTGATCTATTTTAGCATCGCCTTCATTGGTTTTTTTTTCTTTTATCTCAAAGGAGAGGCAAGAGGAACTGCAATAGTAGTGCGTTTTTAGATGTTTCACACGTTGGTTGCAATTGTTGGTTGCAAAGTCATACAAGTGCGTGTTGCATTATTTTCCACTAGCTTAAAATGGAACAAAACATCTCCAGCGCAAAGCATAAGCTTATCCCATCAGCCTACACGTGCGTGCTGAGTGAGTGTGGCGTTTCTTTTTTCATTAAGCGCAGTTTTATTTCATCCATCCCTCCGTGCCATTCGTTTAATCTCCTCGTTGCCCCCATCCTGACAAAGTTCGCGAATGAAAAATGGTCTCCATCAATGCCGTTGGAAATTGCACCTTAATTGAGCGCTTAAATGTACGATAATCTCTCATCTACAATTCCACAACACTCACCGCTCCTTCCATCCACCATTCCCCGGTGGCGGCATGATGGTAGCGGTTGTACCTTCGAATGTTCCCCACCCACAAAGAGACGATGACACTTCACATGTTCGCAGTACTTTTTGTAACCACCTTCCACGAAGCCACCAGGACCGCTGGGATTATTCGACAACATGTGGGTATGGGTGCGGTTCCTCGAAACGGGGGCCATGAGTTGCTAAATAAAATTACGATGCTGTGGCGCTTGAACCGTCCTCGCTAACACCGATGAGCGAATTGTGCTTCGCGGTGGGCAGAAAGTAAATGGGGAAAATATCTAGAAGTACATAAACATTATTCTCTAGCAGCCCACATTTTATCAGTCTATACCTCGCCCTCTGTTAGTCACTCTTTCTTTCAGTTGGTGTCATTGTCAGTTGGGAAATTGTCTACCATGACGCGAGTTGGCATGAGGCAAAGGTGAACCTTTGGTGGGTTGATTTCTACACGGGATCGAGTGATAATTTCAGAGGGATATTTTATGGTTCGATCTGAAGGCAAAACGACCATGAAACAAGAATCATAAAATTCTAATCATTACCCTTACCCGCAAACCAATTTGTACCTCTGTAACCGAAGCCATCGGCAACCTGCCACGTGTGCGTTAAACGAGTGGACAATTTTCCGACAACGTCTACTCTCAATTTCTATTTTATCTTAACCACCTCCGGGTAGACGTGGCGAGTGGGGAAGCGTGACAGCCTGACAGTCTCGGACCAGGATATCACTTTCGTGACACTGATTCACGGGGGTAATTATTTTCAACGAGAATAATTAATTAGTTTTATTCTGCGCAGCTCCAGCCGACGGTAAACGCCGGCACGAAAGCGTGTCAACCGGTGCGCGCTGGCTAGAGTGGGAAATAATTTCCTTTTCGAGTATTCGGCCCGCGAAGTTGGGAGATAATTGAAACGAGACATCGAGAAGGTTGTTGGGTCAGAGACAACGCCTTCGATTCATGGTGCGGCTCATGGTGGAAATGACCACAAGGCATAGTTTGGGAAGTATTTAGTATGTTTTCACAAACAATAGTTATCTTCATTATACTTCAAATTGGCGGTGTTCCGAATGGAGAGATATTTAAAATTTAGATATCGACCAGACATAACTTACTATTTTAGGTGGACAGTTGCATGAACCCCATCAAGTTCCTTTTCATGCATTTTCTTGCCCATTCCTAGACTCTTGATGATGGATGATGCATTTGTGAAGAAAATCATAATCAAAATCCAAACGTGATGAGTAAATAATTTATCACAACCCAGTACGCCGAAAGCTGTCCTCATGTCAACTTCAATTTAATAAATACAGACCGCGTGGCCAGATCCTACGGGGGCCGGCGCAAACGACATGTCGAAATAGTGAGAATAAACCGAACGAAACAACCCATCAATGTCAGTCGTAGAGCCTCGAATGTGATGAGAGCTGTCCCAAGTGTTACCACTGCCGCTGAACAGCAGGACACACTTTGGAAGCATCAATCAATTTCCCCCCATTCTCGAAGCTGTCTCGAAGGAGCTGAAGGAACGTGATACAGATATTTGACGCCAAAGAAAAGAACATAAATTATGGAAGAGAGAAAGATTGTCTCCTTTCCAGCTGTGAGTGATCACCTCGAAAAGGTTACTTGCTCTTACTTGTATTTCAAAATATGTGTCGAACATTAAACCTGAAACAATAATATGCTTAGGATACTCGAGGACCTAATAACATAAATTTAGGAAAGCTGGATATTTTCCAATGCTCACAAAATTTTATCAGACCACGTTCTCGGTACGTCATCCGACAATTCCACCATGATACGAACATTTCATCCGGGCTTCCATGTAAAATGTTTCGCGAGTTTCTCCGAGAGGTTGCTCCATTCCTAGAGCTATCAAGCTGCCGCTTACCGGCCGGGCATGTGCATAATAAGAGCGCATCTAATGAAACCGCTGTCAATCAAAGGCCGTTCTGGCCTGTCACACGACACTTCAGCGGACAGGTACGCTCTCCAGTTGACGGGGCAGAGTCCTGTGGATCCATGATGGCGATGATCCACCATTTTCGTAATCAAACATTAGCACGTCGCACGCCCGTCTGCTTGGTTTGTATGCGGACGTCCTTTTCGAAACCCAAACGCTCATATGTTTGGGAAAAGGATGAGGGCAAAAGCCATGAAACGAAACTTTTGAACAGTTTCTAGTCCAGAAGGAACAGAACGAATTTACCGCCACACTCGTGAGCTGCTAGTGCTTCGCTGCTGGAGCCGGAAATAGTATTCAGTAGCATCATCACCGGTACACCAGTTTCTCCGCTCGTTGCACTCTACAGCGGCCAGTAAAGGCCTTCAACGCTTGCCCCAGTCCTCGTGCGGCTGCCCTCACTGCCTGCGGCGATCAACATCTTCGCAATCGGCAACCTTTGAAAGACACGTACCCTTAGCTGTATGTTTGCACTATTAAATGGACCATGGCAACGAAAGGGCGAGCAACGAGGGCGAGCTCTTGTTTATCTATGCATAAGTGGTCGAGAAGGAGTAGAGAGAGGGGAAAAAAGAGTGGCTACTATGGGCAGAGAAGAGAGAGGGTGTTGATCCATATTATTCCATTATGATGCTAATACAATTTATTCGCCGGACGCTCTTGAATATAGAGCATGTCAGTGGGGGAGGCGAGCCAGACCACCAACGTCGTGTTCCTCGCTACCACCTACTCTACTCCATCCTTCTTCACCCATTCGTGTCGCGGCCGGTACGTGTCTATTAAGGTAGACAGACAATCCCCGCAGACCACGACAAAGGTTGGGAGGCCGAACCGGAACGAACTGAAACGTAACCGAAATAATCTTACAATCTGTTACATAAAACGTTCGCCACAAGCCGTTCTCCATTTCCGTTTCCCGGCCCAAGAAAAAAAGGATTTCTTCACCCGCCACACTATCTCACACCCACGCGGAAGCACATTGATCCATCGTCGCGCTAAATCCCTCGCATAAATGGAGATTCACGTGTGTGAGTCAAAGTGAAACAAAAAGAAACCAAACGGACAAAAAAGGGCATGGAAGAGTGAAACAAACATTCAGCAAACGACCAACGGCATCGAAACTTGGAGCTTTTTGGCTATTTATTGATCTAGCCCTCCGATACTATCCTTTTCCGTAGGTTTCGGTTATGGTTTCTCGAAAACGATCGGAACTGTTTCGTTTGGTTGTTGAAAGATGTGTATCTTCGGCGACTATAACACTTACCGTCCAGCCAGCAAAGAACTAACACTTGACCCATATTATCTATCCTATCTGCGGGAAGAGAGGATTGGGATTGAAAAGATTCGGTCTTTCACGCACGGAGTAACGTCACGCAACGCATTGACAGGACCATCCGACGTCCCCCGGACCATCCAACTAATGCTCTGATAGCTCAGCTGTTCTCAGTATCGACCTTCCGATGAAAGAATGTATCAAGCTAATGTAAACGACTGGCCAATAAAATTTATTAGATGATTCACTGCACTTAGTATTCATGTTCGGATGGTCAGAAACGTGCTCAGCTGGAACCAGAGGATTATAAAACTAGGCCTGCACATGGCAACAAACGACTGCTTGGCACATGGTCGTTGTTTTTCACATTTCATCAATATTGTATGAACTCGGCAAAAGTTTTCATTCCCACTTAAATGAACTCTGATTCACGGTCATTACCTTACAGAGGACTCACCACTTGAGCTTTATTTTGTATTCATTTTTAGTATATCCTCTACTACTACTACTCTATTTTATATATTTTTATTGAATGATGCCCAAAAATTGAATCGAGAAATAAAAACATTATTCTCCAATTTCCGCGTAGCCCGTTTCTCTCTTGAATCGCAGCTCTATCATGTCATGGGTGCAGGTGCAAAACGAGGCCAAAATGAATGGCTTCGACTCGAAAACAACCTGATTGATCGACAACTTTCTTTGGGCCAACATGAAACTCCACTTTGTGCGGGATGACAACCCAAGACACAATTCGGCTGGATGCTAAGAGACTGGAAGAAAAATGAATAAAATGCGGTGACTCTTCCTGTCGACGTGATTGGCTTGCTATGGAATAGTTAGCATAGCGTCAGATCTGAGGGCTGAGTTGGTGTAGGGCGAAAGCGAGATTGATTGCCGGTCTGGTTAGTTGTCCGTTATTCAAGAGAAAGCCACAGATCGAGTCGAGGCCCCGAAGAAAATTTTACGATTATTGTGTAGTGAACTCGCTTGTACCAAAGTTCTCTTTTCGGCGTGCGAAACGTTACGCAAGAAAGGTAAAAAAAGTGTGCCAAACCGTGCATGAAGCCAATTTTGCATCTCCACCACCGAGTGAAAACATGACATTGGTTTCCGAGTAGAGGCCCATCGGAAGTGTGGAGAGATAAGAGGGCACTTAGGGAGAGAGGATGGGATAATTCAATGAAGAAATACAACCGAACGATTGACAGCTCCTGTCGATTCTTATTTTGATACATTCGCCACACACTCACCACCACACGAACCTAAACGCAAAAACTTCATTTCAACGGCAACGATAGGAACGCAGCTCCCGCACCAAAAACCCAACCACAGGCAGCAACGTCGTCAGAAACTGCTAAATTGATTGAAGTTTGCAGCTTGTTGATCATGTTTAACGTTCAGTGTGGTAGCGCAGCAAGCACCGAGCAAAGCTTCCGGTAGCAAATAATAGTTACTTACAATTACAGCGTACAGCGGCTCGTACTACTTCGCCCGGAGAGCCTCCCTACGGCTCGTTATTGCAGTTGCTACAAACTAATGAGTTTCGCATGCATTATACATAAGCTAAAACGCTTCGGACGAGGGTACGCGGCGGAACAACACACATTCCAACGTCCTCGGCAGCATACGTTCGGAAAAGTGGCTGTCGTACGTGGAGGAAACGCATGTGAGGGGTTTCTGAGTTGATGAAACGCTGCGGGTTGAGAGTTAACAGTTGACCCACATAACGACAGGGAATGTTTGGAGAAAGTTGCGTACCGACAAGCGTAATTAATTCGAGGCGGGGTTCAGTATCTAGAGCACCAGGGGATGGATTCGATAGTATCAGACAGATCTATCATTTTAATTGAATGGTCGATCTGTGGATTACCGGTGCGCTAAATGCTGGTTCATCACCAATTGCGTGTATACCTTCGCCACAAATAAACACACCCGCCTATCTGTGCGGGTAGTTTTCCCTTTGCCTTAATACATGCTGCTGGTTGTTAGGGAAAAGTTTTGAAATGGTTTTACGATTATAGATAGACACCATTTTGAAACAATCTATAATGATCATAAATGAAACATAAATTTCCTGCAACTATGTATTGCTTAACGTTTTCTCGTAGACAGAAGCTGCGAGTTTTCCAACTCAAAAAGTTTAACTTTAACTGCTGTATGTACATAGATCAAAACTTAAATGAACATCTCCGCTGGCTGCAATCTAAAGAATCTCTCAATGCAAAGAATAACAAACAAACAAAAAACAAAAAAAACAAAACGGTGAGCAATTCAATCTAGCCGAACCCACGCCAACGGATGAGCTAACACAATCAAAGTAAATAAATACATCACAACTCCTTGAACGGTTCATAACTTAACCGGCTCGTTCCTCCGCCCCACGCCGCGGTCCAATTTGTTTTGTCAAACATCTCATCAAACATAAATCCCCCCTCAATTTCGGCTCCCAACGACCGCCTACACTTTCGCCCACCTAAACGAAGCAGCACGTGCCAGCAGGATCTGATGTACGCTGGTTGTGCGTGCAACCGTTTACACAACAAGACAACTGCTACGCACTGCTTCATCCTCTCCTCTGTGTTCCACCAGCAGCAATCAACACACGTCACACGGGCGGCCCTTTCGTAAAAGTGTTCCGAGATGAATTATTCACACCACAATAGACGTGAACGTAAATAAACCCGCCAACCGAAGGCGTCTTCCACCTCGGACGAAATCCTTTCGCCGTTAAATCCGCACATTATTATCACCGCCGGCAGCATTTATTGCTATTTATGAACGCATCGCTGTCATATCATCTAGGAATCTTCCAACACAACAGCACAACAACTCAAACAAACACATGGAATCCCACGCCATACCCGTCCTGCTGTGGAATAGCCTCGAACGAATTGGACCAGGGTGTGATTTTTTTTCTGATGATTTCTCACCAAGGCAAGGGGGCAAAGAAACGAACGCAGAAAGCATAAACGTTCGCTGCGACAGAACGGAACGTGCCGTAAATGTCGATGGTTTCGTCTACATGGGCTAAAGCCGTCTCAATTCTTTTTCTTCCGTCTCCCGTGGAGACTGTTATTCCACTGCTCATTCCTCTCCAATATACTCATACACACAAACACACACGTGATAGGCAAACCAACCCGCATTGGCCACAAACCCATGCACGATTCAATGATTTCCAGTTTGTTTTATTTTTTTTCGCATGTGGTTTGTTTGGGTGAGACATTTTTTGGACTCGATACGAGAGGGGAGAGTACCAAGGGGAAGAATAAACGATTCCAGCAGTGCGTGACATTTCTAGCGATCAGGGAGCAGCTTCCCTTTTCTCGTCACACTTCCCGGGAGGATGCATTACCCCGGAGGCCATAAGCGGTTCCTTTTGCTGAAACGTATCACCATTGTGTGTGGCGAATAATATTTTTAGAAAATCTGCTTTCATAAAAAACACTGCCCAAAGTAAAAAAGATAAAGGGAGCATAAAAGGAAACGCAATTCGTCACATGAAAAGTAACATCTTTGGTTTAGAGGTATGAAAGCTTCCTGGAAACGAATCGACTTGGCTTGGACGGGCAAAATAAATAACCTCAAATGCTCGCAGTGGTCCATGTTGAAGTGACCGAAATGCTCCCCTGGGTGCCCGGTGCCCGTAATGTTTGCTATCCGTCCCCGAAGGACGTTTTGTTCACGAAAAATGGCGTGATCTAAGGAAAAGGCAATACTTAAGTGGACGAGCAATTTATTGCCCGAAGGAACAAGGACACTCGTGGTTCAAGATGAAGATAGAAAAGCTCAATCTTTGCATTCGCAAGAAGAGGAACATCCGTGTGGCCTTTGGATCAACACCTCAGCTCTCGGGGTATCGTAAAATCTTGTGAATAAAAAATCACACAGCTTGAAGATTGAGCAGCTTCCCTGCGCCATCAGTGAGCAATGTGGAACCAGCACTAGCAGCAGAAGCACCTGATGAAGTCTTTAAACTACCCGAGAAGAGAGCACGAAATGTGCGCCACCAGGCGTCTCCATTACAAACATGCGCCATGGAGGCGCCTAGTGGTTCATGGCAATCTTTGAAATCAGAGCCCTAAAAGGGCAACGACTTTGGGCTCCTTTTTCTGCCACTGCTTTATTCATTTATTCTGTGTCTCATGGAAACAGGAGGAAGCAGTCGCTTCGTATCTTGATAAAATTACCTCTCTGGCGCTAGTATGCGCACTGTCCGAAGCTATCCCTCGGGATATTCGACAGCGAAGGTGCCAGGCGCGTACGATCCTGCCAGATTTATCTGTACACCCCTGAAAGTGCTGCCGCTTATATTGACGCAATAACTCAAGCCAATTTCGTCGTGCCCTGTCGGCACGGCCTGGAATTTGAGAGCATCAAATAAAACGAGACACCCACGAACATACAGCTCACGTTCTGTGCAGTGGCTGTTATCTCAGACAGAATAAATTGGAAAGATGTCTTCTTCGTGGCGGCCTATTCGCGTGCTCTTCTTCTACATCCAATTACTTCCACTCGTTGTTCATTTGGGAAATTGTCCACAAATCCTGATTTAGCACTACACAATCTTTAATTAGCTGAGGAAGGCAAGTGAACAATCAGAACACGACCATGATACAATGAACTCCAAATAATAAGGTGATATTCTCAAGTATTTTTTGTTTGTTTCAAATCATAAACATAATAAACACCAACGGGACTTATACAAATTTTAGCAGCATATAATATTTATGGGTAAAATTTACAAATTAGACAGTCATTGTTGCAGATTATAACGCTTAATATAACGTACGAAATGTTGAAATTAAGGAATAAAAAAACTAACTTTCTCGATGGCTGACACTTTTTCAAATTGCTGGTAAAAGAAAATCAAGGTATCGGTGTGCTCAAAATTTAAACTATCAATTTATTCACTTTATCAAATTGCTCTGAACGCAAAAATCAACCATCGAGGGTGTCTGGCTAGTAAATTATAAAACGTTTCCGTTATCTGTGAAAAAAAATACGACTTGTGCAATGCTCAACGGAGGAATAAAAAAAAGTTTCTCTCTGAAATTGTCAACAACCAGCTCTACGCGCCAAGCGCAGGAACCGGCTGCTTCGCTTCGATTAATTTGATTCCTCAATTGGAACCATTTACACACGCTCCAATAGCTTCCCACATCGTGCTCAAAAGCCACTCGTTCAAAATGTAATTACCAAACATGTCAATAAGCAGCCAGGCGTTGCGGAAACTTGTTTTGGATTCCGGGAATCCGGATCCGAGAAGCCCGGGAAGACGAACACGCTGGTTGCAGCAAACACCCCGCCAAGCTGCAGCAACCTATTTGCCAATTGCTATCACCACCAATGCTCTTTATTCAAGGCTCCGGTACAGAAGAATAAGAGAAGCGGACTCGGGAAGGTAGGGGAACGCTCGAGTAGAAAACTCACAGAAGAAACAGGCAGAATTGCAGTGTCTGGCGGTAGGAAAGCGCGCTTTTTCTCGCTATATTTGTGCACCCGGTACCGTAAAACCGATACTTGCCTGGATCAATTTTCTTCTATCGGATGGATTGCGGTTACGGAAAATGGGCACCCGGCGTGTGCAGCAGCGTTTTTTCACAAGTCAAACCGTTGCTGCGACACTTCAACTTCTTTTTCTCATTCAAGTGCGCCTCTGAGTGAATCCAACCGGACAGAAGAATGATCCAACTCTGGCGAGGGAAAAAGATCTCTTACTATCTTCACACCGTTTTTTCTACCCGGGAAACCCCATCAAAGCGAAGCGAAAAAACGAACGATGAGCTAGAAGTGTTGCAAACTATTTGCTTCTTGCACATTCCCACGCCATATTCGATAAGTGGTTATACTGTTGCTTCCGCCAGTTTCTTTTACATTTTATCCCTTCTTCCGGGCTCCAGGAAAACAGCTAGCAACTCATTTGAGCGCGTGAGTAGAAACAGAGGCAGCTGGATGAGATTACATTTTCATCGAAGCTACCGATCTAGTTGTTGAAAAGAACCTACAAAAAAAACAACTTCGATCAAGAGAAACAGAACCATCGAACGGTGAAATCTTTGTGCTCTTGCAATGAAAGGAAAACTCAGACATGACTTCTGCTGATTTCACATGTGCGGCGTACAGGCGTTTTTCCGAATTTCTCTCATGAAAGAAGAGAACTGGACAAAACGATCAGTATGCTTGACATTTGGTAAAGTTTCATTTCTGTACCAGCTGGTCACAGCAAGACGTCGGTTAAAGGCAATTTTGCCACTGACCATAACGGAGCGTTTGCTGGGTAAAAGATGCCTCATCAGCAGTCACCAAGCGTTTTGATACGAGTCGGATCGTAAGCTAGATTGAGTCCGGCACAGTTTGCTGACTTCGGCAGTTGAGAATCAGCAGCTACGAATTCACTGTTGTCCTTTGGTTTTCTTTTCTGGAACGTGGGAGTACAACGGATGGCCAGATATGATTCGATTTGAAATTCAAATGACTTGTGTTCTCGCTTCCTAAAATCAAGAACAAGGAAGGAAAGGGTAACAATTACGTTCATCGCAGTATGATTGAATCTTGGCCTTGGACAACTGGACAAGAAAATGTTTCAATGCACTTCATTGCTATTTTTGATTATTCAAGATGAACAAAATGTATTTGCTGCGTCCTTGTTTTTTGTTGCTTGACTGAACGAAAATAAGTATAATTTAATAGTTGAAATGTTTAATGTAGAATGCAAAGCGTACTAGAACAGCTAAAAAATTGTGCTGTTGCATGAATTCTTGATTTTATTATTTAATTTGTGTGATTAACAAAGCAATTCAGCGAAACAATTAATTTAAAGTAGCTGAAAAGCATCTCCAATTACTTCGGAGCACATTTTCCACAAAATTCCTCCGATCTTAAAAGCTGGAAACACGTAAGCAAACTTTCCGAAATAACGATTCTCATCAAACACAACACTCTGCTATCCCGTTGCGAAGCGTAACTCTCTAGTATCCTTCATTTTAACGGAAAGTTTCGAGTGTTTTCTAGAGCCCTCTAAGCTTTAACGATGTTTTTCGAGGCGTTGACGATATCAGTTACACCGCCACTCGGAAGAAGCTGGGATAAGTGTTACGTCGAAACAGCTACGAAAAGACTGCTGCAATTCTGCGAGTGGAAAAGAACACTTCGAGGACCTTTGAAGATGGTTTCCACGCACGTGTAAAGAATAATTCAAAGTGCGTTTCAAGTGAGTCAGAAAATTTACCTGAAACACGTGTGAAGGAGTATTTTCAATGGCAAGATAACTACACAGATATTTGACGTTTTTCGATGAAAAGTTGGCGCAGTCATTTAACATTCCATCCATGAAAATCCATTCATTTTTCATGCCATGGGACAATTTGAGGAAATTATAAATTAAATCTTTTCCCCCGTCGGTATTACTTTACGTGGTAGGTAGCACATTTACACGGGCCAGCTACGCATTGTTACCTTCGTGGAAACTCAAAATCCTGATCTGCATGAAAACAAGAGGTCTAGGCCATGCTCCGTGCTACCACTGATACCAGCTTCGGGTAATTGAATGTTTCCGGTTTTCCCGCCCTCAATTTTCCTCACATTTCGGACAACAACCCAGCGCTTGGCGCTCTACAAAGAGGTCAGATTTGATCTACGAAGCGCCAGAAACAACCGAGCCCGTTAGACCCGAAAGTACGCTAGGTTTATCAGCAGCAGGCGAGCGCTAGCCTGCGGGTAATGGGAGCAAACTTTACGAAATGGATGCCGCCTGAGACCGATGGACATGTAATTCCGTGAGCGATGTCGGTAAATTTTTCTCGCACTTCATTCCTAGTACCAGTCCCTGCTCCTTCGTCGGAAGTGGATGAAATTGCCCCAGACCGGAAGGAAGCGATAAGTTTCGCCTATCTCTAACGTTCACTCCTTTGCCAGTATGATGTGCTTCAGTAGAACTTTCCTTCCACATCGGATCTTTTTTCACGCTGCTCGACTTTGCACCCACATTCCCGGCATTTAATTGTAATTATTCAATTAGGTAGCAATCGGTGTAAGAATCCCTACCATTTACCATTTTACTACCAAGCCAAGCAAATCAATACCACAACCTTCAGCTGGGAAGGAAAAGAAATTGTGGATACTTACCATTGCAGGCAATCAAGTTTTGTGCACATTGAGTATAGAGTGTTTTATTTTATCCTCCCATAAAATACAGTAGCCTGCTTTGTGTTCTGTAGATCTTTTGATTTAAAATTAAGTTTAATTACTCTCGTGCAGCATTGCTCCGTGAGGGAGACCTTGTGCTTGATCCCTGCCATACTGCTCACCTACCTACCCAGCGGAGCCTACTTGTATTGACTTCCATAATTCCAAATTAATCAATTCCATCAAAGACAGCATGGCGAAATTCTCTACAAGCTCGTCGTGCAGATGGAAATGGTTTTCTAAAAGCCAATCACAGTGGAAAATTCGATTAATTACCTAATACGCACTCAAACAAACGCTTTGTGTTTCAAACCTGCCCTCGTCTCTATTTGAAAATGTCTCCAAATGTTCATGCTCAACATGCGCACCTGCTCTTTGTTACTCTACCGTCCTCTTTCGTGGAGGATGATTTAATAGTATGAAGAAGAAGGGTATGTTTGGTGCAAAACGAAGGCGAGCGGAGTGTTTAATTAAATTCATTGCTGCCATCGAGAGTTTGAATGCTTCTCGTTGTATTCTACGAATATAACTTCATAGTGTTTATTCTTATGAGCATTAACTGTTTGCACGGAGTAGATACCTTACCGGAGAAAAGGGTCTGCTTTCTTTGCATCATTTTACCTGCAAATGAAATGCTTGAATGAACTCAAATGGCAGGCTTCCAAATCAACAAGTTCCCATTATGACCACCGCTGCGTTTTAGTTTTACTCAAAACCCACTACCGTCGAACAATATGTTTGAAAGTTTCAAATAATATTTATTCAGCACACTCCTCATAGTTGATGCTCTCATACCAAACACGCTGGTAAATTGAGTGAAACCCAAAGGCATGCTCTCACCATTCCCAAGCTGTCAGATAGTCGGAAAAGATTTCGTTGCCTAATACAAAGCCACCATCAATCTCATCTCGAGCACGCCTAACGACACCCCCCCCCCCCCCCCCCCCCAACTATGAGTATCATAAACACGGCGCTGCAGAGATATGTAGAAATGAAATAATTTGATTTATTATATTCACCATCAAACAAACTCCGTGCTAGCAGCAAAAACCATCACCATCTCGTGACATGCTATCCATATCCTGTCTTTGCTTGTTGTATTCCCGGACATCTATTTGTTCGTTTGTTAAAGAAGGCACAAGTCAGCCAAGAAGTAATTGAATTCCATGACTTGTTTATTTTCGTGTTGTCGTGCCTACGCTCGCGATGCCTTTGGAACCGTTCTAGTTTCGTCTTGCATTAAAACTTGAAGCCAACAGATTCCATCTTCCCTTACACCCGGTAGTATGGAATCTACACATTCACCTCGTCTGTTTGTTTGGTCCTCGAGCGCCCTCCAGAGGTTTTCTGTCTGTGGCAAGCGCGAGAATGGTAAACTTTTAAATCACGACGAAAACTTCCCACCCTCTATTTGCCGAAGAAAAAGGAAAGAATCCTCTATTTCCCATCGGAGAAGGGGAGCACAGTGCCGATGATGATACTGGTACATGGCTAAGCTTATGTTTGCATTCCACTAGTCAGAAAAACGTCCAACGAAAAAGCCGAAAGCTAATCTCAGCTCTTGTGCTACCTTAAGGACGTTACGAAACAGGTTCGCATCCCTCTTCTTTCTCTTCATAATTCTACCGATTTTTTGCCATGCTCAACCAGCGGGCAGGAGAAAGTGTACCTTTTGATCCTTCGATCCGACGCGAGTGGGCGGAAGTCGTCGAAAACTGCCGCCGTTCGTGTGTTCGAGGGCGAAGCAGCTTTTTTTGCCCGTAACAAAAGCCAACAAACGATCACTCAGCCCACGGTCATGCTTAAACATTTTTTCAACATCGACATGGCGGATTGTAGGGATGAGAGTTTTCCGAGGGGGCTCTTTTTCGCGACGGCCAAAAGGCCAGAATCCATCGATGTGGTTGGCGCGGGTTTCGCCCCTCAGGCCATTAAAAATCAACCAACTCCAACGGCACATTCTTTCGTGGTAGTCGGTTTTTGGAATGGGACGGACAGTTGTTTGCTATAGAGGAGCAACAAAAACAAGCATCTGGCCTAATATTTACTGATGTCTCCGACTACTACTGATGTCTATGCCCACTAAAGGCACGACCAACGATATCCATGTTGTGTGTGGAATAATGTTATTCTATAACAAGTTGCTTTTAATAAAAATGACAAAATCTATGATCTACTTTTCACCTGGTATGATATTT
The DNA here is from genome assembly GCA_914969975.1 of Anopheles atroparvus. Taxonomy (NCBI): domain Eukaryota; kingdom Metazoa; phylum Arthropoda; class Insecta; order Diptera; family Culicidae; genus Anopheles; species Anopheles atroparvus. Next base: position 29,950,635 of record CAJZCY010000002.1, on the reverse strand, counting down.
ATAACTTCTTACACACATTTAAGTTAAACATTTCATTGCAACTTACACCAAGTTGTTTGCATTCCAAAAGACGCACAGTAGCTTTGATAAATGTGCGTGAAATAGTTCATAACCGTACCCACACTTGAAGGAGATCTTTCAAACAGCGAAAAGGCTCAACTGAGGAGTCCAGGGCTGCACAAGCTCTTGCGGGACAGTCCCACAAATTCTTCATTCCCTGGAAGGCCTTTGCTGTGGTTTTGTTTTGACCGAAGTAGATCAGGTTTGTGAGTTATTTATGAGGCCACAACTATTGTCGGCCGTGGCCAAACTTCTTGAAAACGGCGTGGAACTTTCGCCGAAAACTTCCGCGAACGACGGTTTGCCACGGAATGTCACCAGCGCAAGACGCCGCTGGGTTGAAGCTTGAACGGACAATGCGAAGCTGGGAGGAAGTTTCTTCACCGGTCGTTTCGTTCAGATTTCCCCGGGTCCACTGCAGCGTAGCGCAAACAATTTCATTTCAAACCACTCCGAACGTAGGCGAACGGGGTAAGAAAAGTGGGCGCCGTTTTACCGAACCTGCCTTCGAACCGGTTTGTTCTGGTATTTTGGACGGCTTTATGCAAAACTTTTCAATAAACTTGGCACGCGATAAAACCGCGTCAGCGTTGCGGTCGGAAAAGTTCTGCGGAGTGGTCACCGCTTGCCTTCTCCGTCAGGGAGGGAAGACAAATTGTGCACATCATCAACCGTTCAGTAAGATTTTCTGGTTTCGGTAACGTCTACTCTTATTCAAATGCCAATTTTCGCTGGAACATTTTATTCACCTGGAGCGGTGACATCGAGCATCGCTTCAGTGCAGATCAAATTTAGTTTATTTCTTTTTATGATAATCCCGCTGCTTCCCTTTCGGTTTTCTACCACTTGCAACGATAATTAACTGCACCGAGCAAACAAAGCCGTAGTGACCGTTTAAATGTCTTCCTTGTTTAACGACCTTTGCAGGGCCATGTCGTAAAACGCAAAGATGTTTATTTTCTTTTCCAGAACAAAAATCAACTGAAATACCTCCGGGTGTCAACGACCGGAAGAAAAACATCCTCTTAACAAGTTTTCCCAACCTCGGACGCTGATCGCCGGAATTGGTGAAACACTTCTCCAGCAGAGCTTAAAATAGGGAGCTGTTTTTCTGCCACTCTTCGCAGTCGGATGTCAAACGACAAATCTCTGTCAATTTTCGCCTGACCATTTCCGCTCGCCACGGCCCCCGTGTCAATTTCAACTCCCTGCGCACCTACCTGGCTCGTCGCCCCAGTTGCGCCTAATGGGTTTCCGCTGGCAAACGATCCTTCACGTTGTTTTTTGTCCGAGGCGGGAAACAAATTTTGGACGACTGTTTTTAGCCCTTTTCCATTGTGACCATTCATTTTGAGGGAAAGAGCTTAAAGAGCAAAGCACCGAAATTACGGTTCGTACGTGCAATGGGAGGAAAAAAAACGCGTAGAGAAATGAACGAATGAAAGTCGGGGCAAAAATTATCGTGCAAGCATTTTGTTTTTTCAACTTCTACGCTTCCGCCAAAGCATTATTCTTTAAACTTAGCTTTTTTGTCGGATTTGGTGCGCCGAAAGAGTTGCGTTAAATGGGAAAACTTTTCGACACATTTTATCATTGCCATCAAAATGTGGCGGCGTTCTCTTTAAGCTCGTCCATTTGCCACCTACACAGCCAATCCCCTCTACGCTTGCTGCCCTCGTGCCCAAGCATGTTGAAAACGTGTGAAAATTATTATGCCGTGAACATTATCTTAAAGGTGGTTATGGGTTTTAACTTCAACGCTTCGGCGGCATTTAGGACTCCAGCTCGTTCTCTTCTCTGCCTAATTATTATGACACTTTTTTAAGTGAAGCCCACACACACCTTAAGCAACAGCTTAATTTGGGAAAATATATGCTGGATTCTTAAATATTGTTACATAAAGAACGCATCTTTAAAAAAATAAAATTTCTTAAAAGAGTATCGTCCAGGCATTCCTATATTGAAAAGATGGAACTACCCCTAGAAGCTTCATTTCAACATCGACCATGGTGTTACTAATGTATCTCTCGAACAGAGAAGAGTAGCATATCCCCAGGGATGGATCAACGCATGTTGTTAAAGCCATATTTGCACCAAAGGGACCATCAATCTTCCATCAAGTTGTGTTGCGGCCCAGTACAAGTCATCTTCCTTTCGATTCGCTTTTCAACTGATCATTTTCTTGTTGCCTCACGTTCTCTGCCTCTTTCACTTTCCGTTCCTTAACGAAAGCTTTCGATTCATTAAAGACTCATTAAATCGTCCACACGCAAAGTTGATCGATAGCGCTCCCGAATGGCCTGCGTCGATTATTTGATTGCGGTCTTTCGTAGAAAAATATCCTCCGCGAAGGAGACGAGTATCGTATCACTTCTCGTCCATGAAACCATTAGTGCGCCACCATAGCACATGTCTCTCGGCTTACGTCAACCCTCGCCCAAGAAAATCCTTAGCCTTATTGGTGCCATCGTAAAGCTTCCTTGGTTGAAAAAGAATCTCCGACCGAATAGGCTTCCTTCCGATTGCAACTTTATGACTCGCTGCCGAAAGCGAACTGAAATTGATCGGCCCACTTTCGAGTGTTTCGTGCGAAACAATGGTCCAAAAAACAACCACATTCAGGCAGAGAAACATACCCCACAGTTATGCTGATATCGATCGGAGGCGAGAGACAAATGGTACTCCAAAATGGACAAGACCACAATTTCACACACTGATCCTAATCCGTAACGCAATACGCATATTTGAGTTTCGCCATCGCCTCCTGCGTTGTTTCTTGACATTTTCAACGACGCAGCGAACGAAATTTTCATGCTAGAGCTAACACATTTCTCCAGTGGCGTGCGTTGGTAACAAATGTTCATTGATAAAATAATTTCCGCTCTCAAAGGTCAGGTTTGTCTTTGGCTAAATAAACGGGACAAAACAAAGTCACTCCAACGGCAATACACGAAGCGATGCAGTGTTTTTCCATGCCATCATAACTTTTCATTCCAGCTCGCAGCATTTTTCTTGATACTAAAACTGGAATATATTCTTGGACACACATCCAATTCTCCAAACCAACGAAAAAAGAGGGACTAAACATTCTCCAGGAAAACTTTTAACAAAGCCCAATCCATGCCGGAAGCTCTCGGTTGCTTCCGTTACGCCGGATCGCAAACTGTGCCGAAGCGAAACGGTAAAATATCAAATTCCACCACGTCCCACCGTGGAGCGGGAAGTTTTGTTTTGTTTACGCTTATCCAAACCAAGCAGAAAAATATCTTGCACGATCTGTACGGACCCCGGGTACCAATCGCTACGCGTCCAGTGTCAGGTGGAATCGTGAAAATCGGAATCCAATAAATTTCACCCGCTTTCTGTGAAGGCGCAAATCTGCCCGCTCGCTGCTAGAAGGGCGTCGCGATAAGGAAAAGGCAGCAAGAGAAAAATCTTCCGAAAGAAAAATCCTTCCATTCGACATTCAACATTTACATGGTTCACTCTTCTGGGGTGAAGGATTACCTCAAGATTGCTTCGTAAAAATAGGATGTATTGCCGCCACGCGTGATCGATATTGATGGTTCCTATCCTTTCTGTCGACGCTGGGAAAAACCGCGCTGATCCACGTTGATAATATTTCAAATCTACTGGGAGTAGAGTAAACCATTTGGCAACGAGAGAGTTCTTTTTTAAAGCAATCTCAAACTCTCGGCTGCTTCGCACGGTTCTCGTGGGCGTTCGGACGAAACGTTGGTGAGCGTAGGAAGAACAGATTTTTAAGAATGATTAAGATTTAATGTGTTCGTAATGATGCTTTGATTGTATGCGAGTATACGCACGGTATACGATGGCGAAGGCAAAATTGATGAACAATATCGACCAGTTTTTATGCCAATCTCAAGAGGTCTTCTTCCATGAGGGAGCAAATATAGCTTGAAGGAAAGCTTTTATAAATGTTTTTCGCTTATAGGTAAGCCTAAGTGCCTCAATTGGTTTCGTGGGTTGAAATTTAAAGCTGATAGCATGACGGCCAATTTGTATGCCATAAAAAACATCAAATCTTATTACTTATTAAGCATGTTTGCCGTTGGTGTATGCACTATAGGTAAATTATCTCATATTATTGAATTACTTGAATTTATAATAAATTTTGCGATACGCACATTCCTTCCTCCTTTCATTACCACCACGTAATATAATTATGGTTAACGGTGCTATCGCACCTCTCAACACGAACATACGAAATTCAAAACCTATCCTCGACATGCTTTCGAAAGAATGGGGTCAAACAACTCCCTGTCACATCCCATCGGCGATGGCAACATGGCTGTACGAAACATGATCTAGTGTCGCTTCAAGTCATGCTTGCAGTGCGCCGGTTGACAGGCAAACAATGCACAACTAATTAGCCCGGTGTCGTTAGGCCCATCAGGAAGGGTAAACCTGAAAGCCAATGCGAAAGGTGCACGCTTCTAGGCGATGTTGGGGCAGCTTGCAGAACACCACGGCGACATCTTGGACGTGTAATGTGCATCCTTTCGATGTTAAAATAAGTGCCGCACTTTCTTGCTACGGACGCGTATAAAATATCGCAGAGGATGATATGTAAATCCGTGCCATACGTTGTCGCTGTGAGAACTATTTTATTCAATCATATCCAGATATGGCTTATTGCATACGCAGTAGGCTATAGGATATACTGCGTTGCATACATTATGGCGCAACGTCAACTAGTTTTTAGTGCACCGCTCACATCCAATTCACAATCAATTAAAACTATGCTTGTCTATCTCACTGTAATTCTAACCTGGCAATTCTGGCATAATCCTTCCACTGGCAGAACAATAACTAACCCCTCTAGTAACGAATGTTAGAATCCCACCTTTGATGTGCCTTCGTAAAGCTTATTGACAGCAAGAACAATGCGAAAACAAGCTTGTAAACCAACTTTACCGTTTTCATGTGAGTGGTTCGGGCTCAGCAAATTTTATTGGTGTCAAAACGAGAGGGTGGAGGATGTAAATTAAGGATGTGTTCAACCATTGCAAACAGATCTCTGAGAGAAGCTAGACGATGTTGGTCAGCTATTCTCAAACTGCTTTTCTATGCGAACGAATTAGGTAGAGGAACTTCCAAGGTGGTATAACCGAATCCATGTCATCGTTCAAACTGGCGCGTTAAATTGCAGCTTTAGCTCATGCGACTGCGACCCAGTTTCGAGCTAGCTTTCACGGAGCCACTGGCAATGATGATAAATGTCGTCCGCCTGTCATCGCTATCCCGATTCGAACGCGTGCACTTTTTCGCACTGCGATTCAATTTAGCTGCGACCGGAGGCAACCCTGCACCACCTTCTCGATCCCCTTCAGTCCAGGGGAACACTTTCCGAACTGGCATCCACATGCTTGTGTTGGGCGCGATTGTCGGTGCCGTTGCGGTTGCAGCACAGAATAAGCAATTTTAGGATTTACTGTTTCGCTTTGCATTGCCTTTGTCCGGTGGACTCTTGACCCCAGCGCGTGTCCTAGCATTTCACATCCACGCTCCAAGTGGCGTTAGTGACCATTACCGGAAAGGGGCCTGCTTTCGGGTGGCACATAACTGTCGCAACCAGTCGGCGCTCGTATGCCACCGGATGCGGTGTTCTCCTCCCAAACCATGTCGCACTCCGGGCTAACGGACAACCGACAAGCTTCGCCTGAAAACACACACACACACACAAACAGATCCATACGCACCTACCATCTTGTTTCAGCCGGTCAACTTCAAGCGGACGTAACGACCACAGCATTGGACCGGATGTTCCATTCGTTTCGGCTTCGATAGCAATCCGACTGAAAGCAACAAACTGCTACCGACGCAAACATTGCGCGACACTCGGATTGTGCTACCTCGAGAGAGAGAGAGAGGGGACGCCATAGGCGTGCGTTGCCTTCCGGAATCATCCGGTTGCATCTGTTCCCGTCCCGTGCGAATGACTGGCCAATGGAGCTGGTGGTGGTGGGAAATGGGACATTCACAGGATGGCAGCAGCCGTTTTGACCATTCTCAGATGGCGATCGTTTTTCATGCGAGCGGGTGAACTTAAAAATGGCGGGAATCCGCGCTTCCCTTTGTTCTCACGAGCTCGCGCAAGTAAGGATGCGTTGATTGCAGCTGCTATCTATGAATAATATAAGATTCGTCTTGGCATTCCGCTATAGATGCAGTCCTATAACGACAAAAATTGAATGCGCGACTTTCCGTCTCTCTTTATTGTTATGTTTAACTCAAAAAATGTATGCTTGCCACATTAGACAAATAAAAATAAAATGCAAAGTGCGGTGACCCATACATAAGTTTCAGAATGGTATCGATTATAACGATTGGTATAAGGACAATTGCATCGATGGCTATGCATGTTGATAAGTTATTTAATTACGAATTGCCATAACTGTGCATGAGGTTTCAGAATAAAAGAGTCAACGTTCAACCATGTACCAACCCTTTTCAAAAATATCAGCCTTTTTACTTTGCGAGCTTAACAAACTTTCCATTTGCCCGCGTCCACCGCAAACGTGCCCGGAACGAGACCTCAGGATGCAACTGCCCCAAGCATGCCCGCATTAATCACCTGCTCCAAGCATTGAATCACCTGCCAGCTGGTGCTGATGCTGCGCAAGCCTCGGCTGCATCATAATCGCCACCAGCACCGTCACACCATTCCAGGGCACGCTTTCGGGCAGCCACACGGAGCCATTTTTGGCATACGGCCAAGTTAAACAAATGAATCGAATGATCAATATGGCCGAAACGGGTGGCAGTAGAGGGGAGCTGGATGGGCAGAAGGATTCCGAATCCGGTGCAAGCCTGAAATAAATGACTATAACACCGAACGAGGGAATGCCCCCGTGCAATCGAGGCACAGGACAGCAGGAGTTTTTGAACATACACATATTTGCATAAAATCGATAAATCGTGCCCGGTGCTGCTCCGGTGAATAGTTTCGAATGGCTCTCGGACTCCAGAGTAGGCCCATTTCGAGCAACGGTTAGTCCGGGTTTGGTGATAGAAAGGGATTCATGGTAATTATTATTAAAGACCAAAGTATTGCTCTGAGCCCTAATAAACGATATTCTCACCGTATTGGAATCATCGAAAGAAAATCAACCAATAAGAGTCGAAATAAAGTGGCACGTTCTAATTGAGTCTTTGATTGCGTTTCAAAGAGCAATCATAACTTTTTGATAAGAAGCTGCAGGTTCTTGATGCTGCACGTGATTCTGTTGGCTTTCTCGGCTGGGTGGATGGATCTAGAACACGTTCAATATTAAGATCTTCAAAAAGGGTATATTAGCCGAAACAAGGTAATTTATGTCCCACCATCCCTTTTCATAAACTCGACGGTATATGACACCGGTTGTTTCGAAGCTCTCAAAATCTTCCAAAAAGATCCCTGATCACACTTCATTTCATCTACAGGCATATCCTCGTCAAAAAAACCTTTTCTCCTGTCCTTCTAGGACGCGAGAGGTTTAATTTGGGCTATCGTATTATCCTTAGGCCCGTGTGGAAGGTTGGTATGGACTTTATCCACTGCTCCGGGCTTTACAACTGTCCGCAGAAAATCCAGAAGTTGACACACTGGAAGGACTGAGGTTCTGATACCTTCAATTTGCGGCTGACAAATACCTGTAAAGGTGTGAGATACCACGGAGTGTGAAGAATTTCGAAACAGTTCCGTTCACTTTTCGTTTCACTTGATTTGTCTGAATCTCTTCAAACGTTTTCATTCCTTTAACAAATATCGGCTCAAGAAGAGTCTCGTGAATTCTTCGGGGACGATTGTTTCATAACCTTCGTGGTATAGTATAATAGAGTGAATATTATCTCTCCAATCCGAACCCTTTGACTAGGGTTATTCCGTGCTACCATAATGGCTGGGTCTCATTCATTGGGTTTTGCTGAGACGGCAGATAGGCAAATATGAGCAATCCTGCATACGGCTCAACTAGAATTTTTTTTTACAAAGATGCGCTTTACGGTCCGTCTGAGGGATGGCATTCTTATGGCGGCCTACTATGCTATGCTTTTTACAAATGCGCAGCATCACTCTCACGATGAATTTTTTGCCTGGTAAAGCCCTCACTCACTTAACATTATTAGTCATGCTCAGAGTGAATAAAATATAATTCATTCACCTTTCATTGGAAGGCCTAATTAACATGATTTATTCTCAGTTCGTTTTGCACAAAAAAATATATGTTTATTTCTATTCTTTTCATACTTTAAATTTCTCATCAATGATACAGCGTACGTAGATATGTACTATCAGCTCACGTAGATAGTCACTGAATTCTCTTCATTGAAACATTTCATATTCAATGGAGGCGCCTGGTAGTTGGAGCATGATCTTCCGTGTGCATGGTAAATCAAATGAATGATGCGTACCAATAGAGCATGGCTAGTATCGACAATATTTGTCAATCATATTAGTCCTTTCAATTGAAAAACACGGACCAAACAGCTTTGCACAAATATTGACCATTGCTTCACAACGCACCCACCATCGTTGCGTGATTGGTTTTCCAGGAAAGTGCCGTGTGGCAAGGAGAGTGGGAAGGGAAGGGTTGAATAATCCTTTTGAAGGACACAACCCGTGGGTTTTCCTCTTTTTATTCCCACTGTTTCCTCACTTCGTTAACCCAATCCACCAGAAACAAGACCCGCGAGCGGAAGGTTTACGACCCTTTTACAATTAAACCGATTTATCACGTTTAAGATTAACAGGGTCACCCACCCAGCAGCGTCGCTGGTAAACTATCAGCCAGTCTCTAGCTCGAAAGGGCACTTCAGGTTAAACCCCCAGCGTTGGGCAATCGTTTCAGACCTTCCAGCCGGTTGAGCGTTGTGTCCCACGTCCCACACACTTCGGGTGTTGGGTGAGAATAGTAAAGCTCACCCGGACGAACGAACGCCCATCGATGGCCTGTGGCAGTGATGATAAGTGTCGATTCCCAGTGGACCCGTCGCGATGCGGTTCGTTGGATTAATTTGCCTTCAGCGGTTCGTGATTTTACTATAACGAAGCTAAGGTTTCACCGTTTGTGGAAATGACGTTTCCTAGGAATCGTCTCGGGAGAACTCCCAAGACGATAAATGGTTGAAATATCACTGCCATCCACCAATCGCTGTACCATAAACTGGCGGTGGCAAGCAAAGGTAGTATTGCTTCCATCCATCCTTTACCTGCTGATCGGTCTGCCAGAAGCATCCATTTGCTGTTCCAATTGGCAAATACAGGGCACAAGGAGCCAGAACATTATGAAATAAAAAAAAAATCTAATCGCTACCGGAACCAACCCAGACAGCGGTTCAATTTGTTACGCCGTCGATCCGGGAGAAATCACGAGCTCCGGCGAGGGTCACCTTTCCGACGCAAACGATACTAATTCACCGTCAAGCTGAAGGTTTGAACAATGTCGTTTGACACGCTTCTATGCGTACAGTAAAGAGACACGGGGTTGTCCGACCTTGTGCCAAGCCTTCGTATGCCGTGAAATCGGATCAGAAATGAAGGCTTCCTTCCTCTAACCTGGGCATTGAGCTTGCCTCGAGTCGGGCGTTCACCACCCGACTCATTCTTTATTCAAATATCCTCGAGACCAGGATTTTTGATTACAAAAGAAAATCATCAAAACCCGAGGGCCATCGGAAACGTTAATGAAATCATTTGAACCCGTGTCTTACGTTTCTGACCGGCTCGCTCAGTGAAAAAAAGGTGGAATGAGTTGTGGCTTTTATTCACGGTGAATTTGTCATTTGAATGTCGTTTTGATGTATTTATCCTATTGAATTTTAATTCGGTAACAAAGACACCGTCTGTTTGTGTTTAAAGCGTATAAGCTGATCGCTAGCAAATACTTCAGTACAAGTCGTTATGGCCATCAGAAGCTCAGACAACCCAGTAATTGTCCACCGCATAGTAGCTGCTTGCATGCAAAATGTGCAATAAATTCGGCCACGCTATTGTTTCTCTCGCCAAACAAAGCAAACAAGAACGCTTCCAGCACGACTATTAACACCATCGGTGGTCGGAATGATGGAAGACATTAATGGGCTTTCATGAATGCGCAGGTAAAACAACGATAGACAAAACTCATACAAAAATGGCCCTGGTCCAATAAAGTCGAGAAAACTAGTCCTAAAGGGAAACAAAACTATCCTTTAAGGTCAAGCAAACGTTGCTTGGAATGTAACGAAAAAAACATGCACGCTCACACACACAACCAACGAAAGGTCATTCGAGCATGCTGCTCCTCTACATAAATTAGACTTAACTGTCGTTTGTTTGGCCGCTGTAAGGCCCATAAAATCTAATTAAATTAATCGCACAGCGTGAATAAAAAGGACGACCGTTCGGCAGCGTCGGGTTCGTGGCTCGGGTTTTTTACTTCCTCGCCATGGCTGTCAGGTTGGCAGCAATAGAGGAGAGCAAAACCGAAACCGACGGAAAAGGACCACCGTAACCCCCATGTAACGAAGACAATGGTCGTAGACTGAACGGAATAATCGAACGAAAAAAGGTGGAGGAAAAACCTTTCGAAATGCTTGACGATCGCATCGGGAGTTTTTTTCCATTCCTAATTTACTGGTCCAAAAGTTTTTCTTAACGAACCGAACAATGTGTAACAATGAATTTTGCATTTTGGCGAGTTGTGGCTGCGAATTGCATTATCTTACACTTTTTCCCACTTTTGAGTACCTGGTCGTTTTATTCTACCGTTTCATCTTAGACACAAAAAGGAAAAGAAAAGCTTTTAATTATGTTCGTAACAATGTTTCATTTAAATGATGAAAATAGATTTGAATAGAATGAATACAGCTTTTTTATATTTCTTATTTTTTGATGTCAACTGAGCGCATTGTGGAATTGTGTTGGCGGGAAAAACCGTTAGAAACACCTGACACAATTTCACAGCGTTGTTTCAGAACAGACCTTTAATGTTTGTTCTGCAAAATACGCCGCAAGGTACTGGGAAAAGTTTAATTGGACACTCTTTTCTCGGCCCTTTTCCACCCTCCGGAAAGGCCTAACATCAACTGACCGCCGGTTCGACCGAGGGAAGAGGAGAAAGAGCAGAGAAGGCAAAGGTTATCATTAATTTTCATTTCTCGGTAACAATCACTTGCCCCGTGGGGACGAAAAAAAAATGTCACCAAGAATAATGCGGCCCGACGAAATGCCAAAACAAAGCAAGAGCATCGTCAAATACGACACAAAAAAAAAAACTAATTGAACCAAAGTCCGGATGATGGAAAACTTTGGCCACCAATAAGGAAAAGGTTTAATTAAGTTTTCGCCTCTTTCTAATGACTTTGGCAGGGCTACCTTTGCGTTCCTTTATTGCCGATTATTCAACAAAAAATGGGAAAGGGCTGTCAACACTTGCTCGGTGAAATGAGCGTTAAAAAGAAGTTTTTTTTTTATCTTGCGCATTATGTGGGAAAATGATAAAAAAGACATCTGCTTCCGAACTGAATATAATCTGTGCATCTGCTGCAGCTGATCGCTTACCGCACACCGTAATAGAGAAACAATCCGCGATCGTAATCAAAAGAAGCACTCAGTTCTTTTTTTTTTTTTTTTTTTTTTTTGCTCGGAAGCCTCTTTCCCCACCATCGAAATTCGATTAACCGATCCAATATTGACCACATGGGCACGGCCAGTCCGGTGCCGTTTATTTCCACTTGCAATGGTTCCCGGCTGGATGAGCCGTCGTTCGAAGCGGGGGCACAAATCGGAACGGGGCGAAAAAGTTCTCCTCCACACCAAAAGCACACCGAAAGAGGTTTCAAGTTCGAAACGTTGGGCGCGCCAAGCCCTCGTAACGTGAAACGAAACTATCCAGCCGTTTTGGGGGACAATAAATGCCGGGGACTGCCATTATCCTCACCGCAGGACCGCCACTGCTCGCTGCTCACGATAAGGCGCGCGTTTTAATTATCTTCCTTTAATGACCACTGGCGCGAACATTCGGAAACCAGCCAGGGAGGGGCCAGCGAGTCATCGAATGCCGTTTCACCAAGCGCGAACAAATAGATCGACTGGCAATGAAGTCCTTCGCTGAAAATAAACATGATGGCCATTGATTCCCGAGGTGGATGCAAATTAATGAGACATTTAAATGCCTACGATCACCGTATTTCTGGGCGACTGCAATGAAGGCTGTACTTGTTTAATCGTAATAAAAGTCTTCATGGCGTCGTTTTGAATAAGTGCCTCGAAAGTAATTTTGTAAATTAATTGATGTTTACGATTAATTCAAATAATGTGCATCAGTTAATGAATTGTAATTCCAGACCTCAATCGTTATTTCTACCTCGTCTACGAATAATTGCAACCAACATGTGCCACGTTTTAATGAACACATTTAATTACCTATCTAGCCCACCTAATCAACTTTAGGTTTTATTTTTGTTTTCCACCAATTGCCTGCCCAAACACACGCGCCTCGCCCATCGTGTGCATTTGTCCGCAATAATTCACTCGGACAGTCAGTGTGACAAACAGCATAAACCAATTAATCGCTTCCAGTCTGTGGCTTCAAATTTATGCCAAAATCGCAGCCGCGAAACCACCCAGACTTTATCGCGGGGCCGGGGCCATTATTTTCACGCGCCGCCAGAGGAAGCAACGCCCCAAAAACTGCACCCCAGCCACCAACTTTGGCGTTCCAATTAGCATTCGCCAGCATCGGCCATCGTACGGGTGAAACATTATTTAGTCGGACGTTCCTTTTTTTTTTGTGCACCGATCGAACTGGGTATAATAAATCGATCGGAATATACCTCGAACTGACCCGGAAATTTGTGTACCTCGGTGGGTAACATTTTTTGTGGCGGGTTAAAACAAAACCAAAAACGTCGGGGCGGAAAAAGCAAATACTCAAAAATGGAAAAATGCACCCTCAGGACTCCAGTTTGAGGAGGTGTGTGGTTCGGAAGAAAAATGGCCATAAACGAGCTAAAAGGGTAGTTTTAGGTTTGGATCAAGATAATGCTCCGCGCATATGCACGGAGTTGGCGAAGCTGTACTCATCCACCAGGTTCATATACTGTTCCTTCACCGGTTGATTATGATTTATCGGAATATGCGCATTCCGGCTGGTCTAATCTTTTTATCCTACTTTATTGGTTCATAAAAAAAAATTCTTCCCTCACTCAAACACATAAGTTGAGTTTATATCTTTGTCGCCTCTATACTAAGAATATGAATCTTCTTCAAACAAAGGTCAATGCATACTTCAATGGGAAGTTATAGTTGTGTGTTTGACAACGAAATTGAAACTCTGGGGAGTGGTGTGCGTCCAAAGTTTTCCTACTGGCGACAAATCCTGGAAAGGTGTGCTAAACTTTCGGGCCCTCAGCTGCGAGCTTCCAAGCCTGTCTGTCCTTGACAGCCTCCAACTGGAGCGTCGCTCAGAATTTCCGCACACGTTTGTGGTCAAGCAAAGCCTTCGGTCACTTGAGTAAAGCGCTCTGGTGAGGTAAACTCTTGTTGGGAAACCAATTATCAGACTATTTACCGTCGTTTCCATTCCGCTGCCAAATGAAGCCACTGGCTGGCCGAGGCTGAAGAGATAATTGCAAAAGTTTCGGTTCCGGGACTCCGGCACGCAACCGCCTCGTTGCGACGCGCTGTTAATCTCGGTTCTTTCGGGATATTTTATCTGCGGGATTTTCTCGTTGCGTGCCAGCTTCCTCGGATTGACGGTTATCTTACGGTGTGGGCGTCTTGCTACCGAACATGCCATTGTTTTGGGCGATCTTGCTATCTTTCACAATAAAGGCCCTCGCCATCGGCAGCCACAGCAGCGTAGGCGGTGGATGCTTTCTTTGCACTGGCGGCCACAGAAAAAGGCCAACTCCATCCTCAAAATACAAATTTTGCTCGAAACGGTCCGCATAAATAGAAAAAGAAGGGAACACCACCAGAACAAATATAGCGACCATAATAAATAATGTCCAACCGCAAACTCAAGCAAAACTCTTTTGTTCGTAAATCAAATAGATGAAACGAAGAACAAGCTGCAGGTAAGGAAGGTTTGGGTTTCGCTCGTTTGCATTTTATATTCATTATGAACTCCATTTATTCGCATCCGTTGAGAAGGAATAAAATGAACAAAGGGCATAAGAAAGCCAACGATTTTTCCGACAGAAAACTTGTTTCATTCGTTTAGAGTATACGGATAAGTGCCATAAGAACAAGTAAAATTGTCAGTTGATATAAAGCGTTATAGAGATTAAAGTGGTTTATTGTTCCCCAACTACCAACAATATCATAATCATCCAGTTATTCTTCTTGGATTCACTTTATCTCTAGGATTTTTCTTCGCAGTAGAAAAAAACAAAAAATTGCGTGAGAAAACGTTCAATAAGCGTGACATCAACTGGAAAGTTAAAAAAAGAAGTGAACTGAACACTTATCAGAAACGTGGACACAAATATCTCTCAATGCGCCAAAGTTGCTTCAGCATAAAAGTTGCGAGCTGCAATATGCTGATGTTTGTATTGCCAAACAAAAGAGAACAACGATAAGCTATACTGTGAAAAGTGAAAAAAACAAAAGCATTCATTGAACAGCTTCGAAAATCGGTGGACATTTCCTTTCACCAAAAAGGAGCAAGGGTGTAGATCGGAACTGAGTGGGGCGGAGGCACAGGGACGGGTTTCGGTCAGCGTGGCGGACTACGACGAACTCAGCTCGTTTCCACCAGATCTACTCGGTGAGTTCGAGAACAACACCGAGCTCGAATGTTTGCTGCGAGCGCATCAAGATGCACAGGCCGGGGTAAGTTTTTTGTTGATTTTAGAAGTAGCCTATCCTTTAAAAAAGGAATCCAAGCCCTTATTAGATCTTATAGCCGGCAACATGGCTCATGCCACCTGAAATGGTAACAATGTTACCCTGCACGAATAAAATAACGTACCGAGTCTGCTCGGCTTGGAACTTTGTCCTTGTAACAACTCACTTTTGGTGTTTTACTTTACTTCAGTCTATTTATCTTCAACAACGAAAGCAACAAAAAACTAAACATCATTCAATACCCCCCAGACGCCGTTCGATGGATGTCCGGTGGACTTTGACCGGATCCTGTGCTGGCCGAAAACGGAGCCCGGCACCTGGGCAGTGCTTCCATGCTTCGAAGAGTTCAAAGGCGTCCACTACGATGTGACACGTAAGTAACAGGATGCTTCACGTCCTTTAAAAAAACATACTTGAGATGAACTTTGAGACACTGGACACACATTAGATTCATCCCACGCGTTCCTGTATCATTTTCTAGCTTTTCTGTCGGTAATGGAAGGTAGAAAGGCCACCGTCCCAGATAGTTAGAAAAGCAAGAAATTGTGCTGTGCTTTGATCAGCTGGGGCAGAAGCGTTTGACGTGAAGTTGTTTGAGGGGGGCAATTTAATAGTGACCCATAACAAATCAACTACCACGTACGATAGGCGATGGGCAGAAGCTCCATCATATGCTCCATCAAACGATCACTCGGAATCGTGTCTCGTTCGTATGAAGTAGGAACGATGTGAGTGTCTTCCTGGAAAGTGATATTTTGTATCAGGTGATCTAATTGCCAAACATATTTCAAAGGACATTAAAATACATTGAAAGGTTATTACGAAATGAACCGTTAAGAGTTAGATTGATCATATTTTACCGCACGGCATACAGCCTGGGAGATCCGGTAGTGCAAAACTTCATTGTCAGAACATATGGATCGTTTAAAGATAACATCACGACTGGAAATAACGAACGATTCCACACGTGTGCTTCCCTTCTGCTAGCATTTTCTTTTTCCTTCACCCAACTGTTTCCCAACCAACCGGCGGCACGACATTCAATTAAAGTTTCCCCCATTGGCGTAATTGAAACTTTCCGCACTTGCACTTTCGCCACTGCAAATCCAATTGAGCACGGCTGCAACTGACCTGCGACAAGGATAACATCCGCTTTTGTATGGTTCCGCATTCTAGAGGAATGGAGAAAACCACATACTGCACCTCTCTACCTTCCCCTAGCCGTACTACCCAACCCGTTTCGCCGACCTGTGTCCTTGAAAGACATCTCCCACCGGAGCGTGCGGCTGACAAACTTGAACTTCGAAAGCGGACCAAGTGGCGAGCCGGTTCCCCTGTCGAGGACGGCGCGGGAAAAGTTCATCCTTGCATGTGGGTAGCAAAGTCCCCGACCACACGCTCAGAAGTGGTTGCTCAATTTTAATGAGCATTTAAATTATACTCATTCATTTGAACTGGTGGTTGCGACTGCGTCGGGGCTCGACACTTGTTTGTTCTTGAAGGACACGCCCTGGTGCTCGCTTCTGGTGGAGTGGGTCATTAAACACACACAGGCTGGGTCACGCACGTTAATCTTTCACCTTCCTTTTTTTATTTCCAACCACTGGATAGAGAACGTCACCCGTTACTGCCACCCGAACGGACGGTGGAACAACTACAGTAACTATGCCGCATGCCATCACGACGACCAGGCCGCCTCGGACATCGTGGAAATCTCGTCCATCATCTACTACACCGGCTACATCATCAGCCTGGTGGCGCTTAGTCTCGCTGTGATAGTTTTCGTTTACTTCAAGTAAGTTAGAAGAATTTCCTCTTGCGTAGAAGCAACGTTCAAGTCCAGCGAAAAAAAAAAAAGAAAACATTATCAAAGCATCGTGTCACTCCCCTTTGCAGAGATCTGCGCTGCCTGCGGAATACCATCCACGCGAATCTGTTCCTCACCTACATCCTGTCGGCCCTGCTGTGGATCATCATTCTAACGCTACAGGTGAGCATAAGTGGCTCCTTGTGGTGAGCGTTTAACCTGCCAGGAACCCCATTCCATGTGTGCATCTTAAATCAAAAACGTAACAGATAACAGGAGACTTGTAATGTTTAATATCTGGTTGTAACGATGCAAATTTAAATTTTCGAAAGTATATTGCCGTAGTAGTCGTTCTCGGTAACCTTTCTCTAAAACGTATGAAACTTTTGCCTCCTAACCACTGCCAGCATGCAGAACATACTCAGTCCCACTTGTGTTCACTTGAGAAATATGTCATCCTTTTCTTCCATTTCAAGCTCTCAAGTGGCAACAGCTCTGGCATGATGAGTTGTGTAATCTTCGTCACGCTTCTACACTACTTCACGTTAACCAACTTCTTCTGGATGCTCGTCGAAGGTGAGTTGTTTGAATGATTCTTACAAACACACATTTTGAGGTAGAAATCGAACAGACTTATCGTTCCATTCAATGAAAGGCAATACAACTCCCAGTACAATAATGTTCAAACACAGAGAAAAGAGGAGAAATTGAAATCACTATCAAATTCAAACAATTTCTAAGAAAGCATTACTCTCATCACCTTCAATAGCCAGGGAGGAATTTTCTTTCTCAATGTTTCGTTACTATGGCGTAATTCTCCTGCCTGTTCGTTTGATTTTCCTCCAGATAATACCGGAGAATAAGACAGAATAAAACTAAATTATGTAAAGGGAGCTAGCTCGAAGAAAAGTGCTTCGCTTAACCGGTAAGGAAGAACCGCTCCAGCGGCCGTTCACTTTTCAAAAGGCAGCAAATTACAGACGGCTCATGTTTCTCGCGTGCCGTTTAGCTTATAAAAATCCCCGTTCTTCAAGCTTTTCAAGCGTGGATTTTTTTGTCTGCTTACCAGGCACTAAGTTTCTATTTTTCTTCCGCTACTGATGTTAGCTTTCAGAATTCAGTTCCAAGAATCCAGAATCAAGCGGTTTGAATGAGGAACAACAGAAAAGGCAGCGCCAGCCCACAACTGTACAGTACTATTTTGATTTTCCTCTTATTGCTTTCTTTTCTCCGTAAGAAATCTTGAACACGAGAGGTTTTATTTTCCTAGCGTACGCTATTTCCTGCACGAAGCGGAAGCTCGGTAGTGTTTACTGAAATGTATAGGTAGCTCCTGCCTGCAATCATCTTCCACCGCGACGGCGACGTAGCACAACAAAAGCGACGATATGTTTTTCCCGTCAGGCAGGGTGTGCGCGCAATTTTTTTTCCACTCGCTCTACAACGGAAGGGAGGGAGTCAATCCAAACCAAAACAGCGTTCCTCTATGCCCTCGCCCACGATGCGAAACAGGAGCACTCGGAGCCGGCGGTTGAGTTTGCTAAAGCCAACTGGAATCTCGGGCAACAGGATAGTGAAACGCAAATGCAAACAGTTGCGAACATGTTTAACATTTACCCACTGTTTACATGTTTTCCTTTTCGTGATGGGGAGAGGTGGAGAGGGGAAGAGGAGGGAACGGGGGTCTGTGAAATCTGTTAGTGCAAATGATGAGTGATTTAATTTAATCTTTCCTATTTATTTTTCTGCATGGAACAAAGCCATCTTGCCTGTCTGTTCCTAAGAACGATTTTCAAACATGAAAAACAAACAAACTCTCGTGTAATGGCGGAAAATGTTATCAGTGAAAAGAAACACAAATGCATTTAAAACCTATCATTAAGCAACATTCAAGCTGTGCAGCGAAGCGTTTTGCAAAATATTTATTACAAATCTGACAAGACATTACTTCCATCAATTTCCCGTTTTATTTCAACTCGTCCGAGCAGCATTACAGAAACCAAACCCCCCAAGACTGCATTTTACTGCCATTCGTGATCACAAATTCAACTCGGCACCCGTCCGGTGGGAATCATCGCCAAAAGCTAATGGGAGTTGATCGCACGGGGAAATTCATCCAATATGATAGCTTCAGATCCCAGGGATTGCCAGAGCGCGTCCGGGCGAAAGTGCATCGGCACGAAAGAGAGCAGCACGCCGCAATCTGCTACAATGTTGCAAGCTCTTTTACTGCAAGTCTTGACCGACGGAGTCTTAGTGCAATGAGCTACATGGCCAATTTTTGCAGCAGAATTTTGTTTAAACCACCATTTTGCCACCCGTCCAAGAAGCGAAGTGAAACGTGAGCAAAATCATAATGAGTGGGTTAACGAGTTGCGTTCATTCTTTTCTTTTTCCCTCCGGTACTGGTTACGATTCGATGGCCGGGAATGTGCAAAAAGGATCCATAATCTGCACTGGACGTCATGAACATGGGAAAATTGTAACCATCGGTCCTGCCATGTTGAAAAATCCATTACAGAGTTTCTTTTCTACCACACCACATTACCGCAAAATCGGTTTTAGAAAGCTGCCCTTCAACAATGATGGCATTGGAACGGAGAGGAACATTTACGTTGACGCTTATGATGTTAGATACCGTTAGCATTCGTATTCGCAATGAAGGATCGCTCTAACCGATAACAGGAATGGCACAGTATAACGAAGGATGCTATTTTCGATGCGATGCAATCAATCGTTTTTTTGCTATTGAACTATTGAACTTGAAAGACAAGGGTCTCATTAAATACATGCATACCGAAGCATGGCTAGAAATACTTTAATGATTTTGTTTATTGAGTTGATTAAAATTCACTGCCCAATATTCCTCGTTTAACAAAAAAAAAACATTAACTCATGAGTTGGTCACGACCCAATCTAAAATTGAACAATACCAATAATTTTATCATAACCATATCTGTTTCCATGAGACAAACGTCGGAAGAAGTAGCATAACTATTTAAAAAAAAAACACTTTCCCATGAGCGGGGAAATAAAGAACGTGAATGCAAGGACCCACCACTTAAGCGCATCATCCCACCCTCGAAGCCCAAGAAAGTGCTTCCGTAGTAAGCGCAAGAAGCGAATGAAAGAGTAGCTGAAACGGGATAAATATGGATTATAGATTCTTCAATTACGGAGGGAGGAGAGCCGTCGGACGCCGAAGGCCAAGGATTGCTGCGATTATGTTCCTGTATCCTTAGGCCAAACGGTACGGAACGTTAATGGTGGGATTAACTGGGTTAAATCGATCCGCAAACCAATCTCCCTTCCCTGCACTGCACGTGCCTGTTATCTTCGCGATCCCTTCCGTGGCATCGTTCTTCCAGTCGTTGTTCTATTCCGTTCGCGAATCGTAGGGCAATATACCGAACACAGATCGGATTTCCGTTATAGATTAGATTGCAAGCAAACAGTACCGAATCGGAAAGGCATTAACCGCCCGGTTTTGACTCTGGATTTGGGAGTTGCGGCCACAGCGGCCACAAACGGAGCGTAGCTTAATGCAATTCAAACAGCCGTGAAAGGGGCAGCCGTACGATTTGTAAGCCGGCTCCTGTTTACTATTAGATTTGAATATTGGATCGCTCCGATTTTGTTTCCAATCTAACAGAATGGATGCCTTATCTCGAGCCAATTATCGTCGAGAAGGGAATCCAATTTGAATAGCTGTTGTTAGTGCTTTCTTTCGTGAATAAATCGATTCTTTTGCGTTTTCCAAATTTAATCCCATCACTTAGCGTATGGAAAATTCAATAAAATCTGATTGCATTATCATATTGCACTGAACCGATCCATCAACATCATTTTATTGTGATAAAAAAGCACTCATGCATCCAGACACGTTCGATCAATAGATTATGGTAGATGCATCAAATGCCAAGGTGTGCAATATTCTTTAAAAAAATCAAATATATTGAAGTCTGGTATCGACACTGTCAAGGAACCTATGCGTAGCGATTCAGCGGAACCTGCGTTCCGTCGGACTCCTTTGAAAATTGCTAACCACATAACCACAACACCACATGGCAAAACTTTTCTCTAATGGCACAACTTTTTCAATATACTTTCGTCTCATTAAGCAAAACCATCGGCACCTCCGCCATGTTGGAGAGTTTACATTAACGCTTCCTGCTTATAAAAACCAACACATTACACCACGACCGATGTTTACATGGTGGTCTGCGATTGATAAACTTTATTTTATAGCACCAGATCATTCATCAATGTGTTCACAACCTTCCCTTCCCTCTGGCTACGGATCATAAAGATAAAGCCCCACGGAAAAGCAAAAGCACCGGCCCTTTCTGAGCCCGAGAAAGTTTCACAAGAAAGCACAAAAAGTATGAGCCCCAAGTGAGATTCCCTGGGTATTAACACTCCCCCCGGGTCGCCCTGGGAAAACCAAGATCGAAAAAGTCGGTAATCTAGGGATCAGAACATTGCGCCTAGAGTCAAGTCCGTGACCCCTTGTAAAGCCGACCGTGAAGACAAAGAAGGGCGCTGGGAAATTAGTGAACTTAGACAGCTTCAAGCGGGGAGGAAAACACTCGTAATCTCTGACGGATCCAACGATTGGGTGTGTTTGCTGGAACTGAGCATTCATCTTTTCTCATTTTCGCATTTCCATCCCTTGCGACATGCAACCATTTTGGGAGTTTGCTCCAGGGGGATTATCTTTTCTGGTACATTCTGGTGGAGAAAAATGTAATAAAGAAAACGTAATACTGCATTTTTTTTCTTTCGAAAGCGATAAAAAATGCTATACAAAAAAATATCTATCTACCAAGCAGAACAACGGGATAAATGTTTCACGGTATCGGGTCTGAAACCTTCCAGCGTGAGTTCATGTAATTAAGCTTCCGTAACTATTACTCAATCGGAAACCGGGCGTGCCTAAGATTCTGAGAACGGATGTAATTTCCTTTACGAGCCACACGTTGCTGTTTTGCCGGTAGCCTTGTCTGTAGAGAATTTATACAGTACAGCGATTGCCGACTTTTCGTGCGCTTATCGTGTGCACAATTGTCGGAACACGTCGTTCGGCAGCGGAATTGGTTCGGCAAGCTAGTAATTTCGAACAGTTTTCTTCAGATAATCCCTTCACCCGGACCCACGACCCAAGCCGAACTTACACTCCATTCTCTGTCTGTCGGTGCCTGGTGACCTGGGTTTTGTCAGTGCCGTTTCGTTTCATTTCGTTGCCACCGTTTCTAACACGTTGTTTTTGGCTGTTTCTTCATTTCCACGCTTAGGTCTCTATCTGTACATGCTCGTGGTGGAAACCTTCTCGGGTGATAATCTTCGCTTCAACATGTACGCCGCCATCGGTTGGGGTGAGTAGCAGCTGTGTTGGAAATAAATTAATTAAATCTTTAGGCTTCTCCGTTGGAGTACATTATTTACACCAAGCCGGGCGCTAACAAGTGACATCTACGACTGGATCAATGTGATGGTGTTATTAGAAGGCTGCAAAGCTGAAAAATAATTCCTCGCATTTAAGCACATCGTTTAAAGTCAAATGAAGTTAAATACGATTTTGATTTGTACCATAAAGTAAATGCTTCCGAGAGCATCCAAACGCTTTAGTTCAGATTATTGTTGCTTAGCCTCAGGCCTCTTAATTGCTTCGAAGTTTTAGACATTTCAAACACAGACATTCTTTGTGCCAACTGAAACATTAAGAAAAACTCATAATTCTTAACGGTTAAAACGGACGGAATAAAAACTACATTTTTCCCAGTTCCCAGTTCTCGTCCATGGCGTTCAGAACACTCAAAGTCCGATTATCTGTCGACGCGATTTCTGCCACTTTCTTGGCGGATGGCCAAACTGGCGTACTTTTTCTCTGATAAATTGAACCTCCCGGGAGGGAAGGAAAACCTTTTGCACGAAAACTAAAACCAAAAAAGGTACGCTTCTTCGACTAAACAAAACAAAAAATTAAAACGACGCCAGCCCCGGCGACCATTATCGCCACAATAAACACTAAATAAATTGTCCAGTGTGCGTCCATTATTGCGACTCGACATTGGACGGTCCCACGAAAAAAGGAGGCTTCCATGGACGAGCAAGTGTAAAAAAAGTATGCCATCTCCCGGCGGGCAAACTCGTCTGGCCATCCGCTCCACGCCTGTAGATTATCCTGCTTCTGGAAGCCACCAGAAGTTTCCATGCGAATCCATTTTTTGTCCACTGCGCACTCTGGCCAAACGTTTCCAAAGCGAACCGAAGGTCGTAAAGGATTTTTTGCCTCTTTCGTTGTTGGGTTTTTCTTTCCTCATCGCAACCATTGGTCCTTCCACTTGCTCGGTGTGGTCCTTATTAGTTGAAAATATGTTACGGAAAAAGAGACAAAACATGTAAAGAGAACGAAGAGGGCAAAATGAACTTGGTCACATAATGCAGTGCGCTTCATCGAGTGAGAGCATCGTCATGTCATTAATATGTATTAATTTCATCGTTATGTTTGCGTTAAATGGTACAAAAAAAATCAGCCCAATAAAAGATAATTAAAAGCCTCATGTAATGTTGAGTACCGAAAAGATAATTTCCTTTGAAAGTAAACGAGCGCGAGTATCATCCATACCGGTGATTGAAAATTAATTTCACATTTTCATGTATCAAACATCCGCAGGTGGTCCCGCAGTATTCGTCACACTTTGGGCCATTGCAAAGGGAATCACCCTGTCCGGGCAGGACACAACGAACATGGTACGTAACATTGCAATGTATTTTTTTTTTAATCCAAGCCACTGGCAGATAAATCAAAACTGTTGTCATAAAAAAACAAGTCCCCAACAGCAGCGGGCACGATTATGATTCGATGTCAATCGCTGGGGAAAAAGTTTAATTTGCTCGGAACTTTTGAAGGCACACAAAAATGCCAACATCATAAAATACTAATTCCTTCTATCTGCCCTCCAACCGAATCCATGATCCACAATCCACAACTGGTCTGAAACTGCAGTTGACGTAGTTGAAAAAGTTTTTATTGCAGTATTCGCTCGATGATATCACTACGATAAGGTAAACGAAACCCAGTTCAACAAATGGGACCTTTGACACGTGAATTGGACAAAAGATGATTCGTATATGATTTCTTCTAATTCATCTTTTTTCAATCAATGAAAACCTTTCGTTGGCTTTCAATTTTTATTTTAAAGTTAGTTTAATAGAATAATTTTATTGTGTTCCACTAAACGATGTCAGGCAAATTAATTTCGTTTTGCTGTTATTCCTAGAATATTTAAATATTTAAAAGAGGATATAAGAAAATACTTTGATAATTTGCTAATTTGTTTTTCATTCACAAATTTGTATCCCACGCGCCAGCATCCGATTTCAAATCTCGTTCTAATGCGTTTTTTAAGTGGCAATAAAAAACGATGAATTTCAAAAACACAGCGAATACAATGTACCTCCTTTTCCGTCCTAGAAACATCGTATTGGCATTGTGTAACGTCATAATGGCTTACACCCTAGGACGAGTGGGGAAAAAAACATTCTATCGAATCCGTGTTTCTGGATCGAATCGTTACAAGCTGACATTACAAGCTCAACACCATTTAGAAAGAAAACACGAAGAAAGTTAGTACATTTTTCGTTTTTGACTGCTCATCTCTGCCCTGCGCCAAACTGCCAACTAGATTTGATCATTAAAGAAGCGTTACGATCATTTCCGGGGTTTCTCCTGATTTCGCCTTTTAAAACCATGACTGAAGCTTCTCTGGAGAAAAGGCGGTGCTATCGAAGTTCTAGTCCCTGCGGTGTCTGCTCCAATTCCACCCCTTTACGAAACGATGGCCAACATCTACTGCACTTTAACAACTACCATCCGTGGCACTTTGCAGAGTTGCGGAATGAATTTCACCATATATCCACTCTCGTCCGTTTCGCTGGGACGACCACCGAAAACCAGATCAAGCAGGAAGGAAACGAACCGAAGGAAATGAAGAAAAAAAACTCCATCGTTGGTCTCACCTACTGTGGCTTGACCGGGTAGCATCTATCTGATGCAACGCCTCCAGAAGAAGCTCCGATGGGGCTGTGTCCGAGAACTTCCGTTAATGGGACTTGATGGGAAGCGCTGCTCAATTAGTGGTGATTGTTTTTCCGCCCCGAAACGGCACGTTCGCTGGCCTGGGAGGAGGTTCTCGCTTCTTTTTCTGTTGTTTCCTCTGCTTTGAGCCTTGTGGTTTTCCAGCGCATACCCTTCGCCTTCGATTCTACACTTAACACGGTAGTAATTGTAGTGGAAACGATTTCTGAGACAGTTTCTCCATTCCGTCTATCGTACGAAGGAGCAAAATGGAATGAAACCGAACAAAACACAACACTTCACTCGACGAATGGCCGCCAAAATTGGCATTCCAGGCTATTTATGTTATTCTAGCTCTCCCAGCTTCAGGCAGTAGTAGGTATTCTCCTCACTGATACAGAAAACTTTGCCTCTTATTGGAAAAAAGGAAAAAAACACTGCGCACAATTTCCAAGATGTGCACGCGGTTATGTCTTTAGAAGAAGAAAATGAGCCGGATGGCCTAGTTCAGTTCCTAGAATTGTTTGCAAATCCTCTCCGAGAGGACGTGAGGCGAAATCTTGCGGCGAGGAAAACGATCCTGGGAAAAAATCTTAAGTAATACAATGGCTTTTCTATCGATCGATCGTTTCTTTGGATACGCCCAGCTACAAATCGAGTGCTCCTGGATGCGCGAATCGCTCGTCGACTGGATCTTCCAGGGGCCGGTCTGCGCGGTGCTGATCATCAATCTCGTTTTTCTCATCCGAATCATGTGGGTAAGTAAGGCAAGTTTATGGTGCGTAGGCTTTTCTGAAGGGGTTTATCCGGTTTCACCCACTTGAACGAAATGAAACAAACATTTTTCGTGACCACACTAATGTCCTTTTCTAAACCTACCTGAAGGTGCTCATCACGAAGCTTCGGTCGGCAAACACGGTCGAGACCCGACAGTACCGGAAGGCGTCCAAGGCGCTCCTGGTGCTGATCCCGCTGCTCGGCATTACGTACCTGGTCGTACTGGCCGCACCCGCCGAAGGGGTAGTCAGTGACATCTTTGCCATTGCTCGAGCCCTGCTTCTCAGCACACAGGTGAGTTTCTAACGTAAATGTAGCATTTAGGTGTAATCATATTTAATGCAATCATGTTATGCAATCTTCTGTTAGCTGGGTGTAGTTTTACATTTTGATTTACTTTAAAATACCACAATTTAGCTTTAGAATCACAGAGCTATACAAACGACAACCTTCTCATTCGTTCCAAGCTACAACTGAATTCCTACAGCATCCTTCATTTTTGCATGATTTTTAAGTTCATACAGTTTCTGATTATTATAAAAAGCAGCCCAGTAGTGGCTTCCTGCAACTTTATGTAGTAAAAGGAAAAAGTAACAAAAACCCCGACAAGGGGTTGCAAACTTTGTCTCGAAGCGAGAGCTTTTTATTCGTTTGTGAAAACTGGTGAACCTTTGCTACAGCGTTTCGACTCTGTCAAGCTGGTCCCTGAAAGTGCAGGAAGTCCCAGAGGCAGACGTGCAAAAACGACGAAACAGAAGCGCGCACACCACACGACCACAAAGCTCTCTTCACGGAACGTACCTGGGAGCTCATGCGAACCGCAAAAGTGGTCACTACCGGAATGCTGAGTGAAGGGAGAAGCGGACGGTGGGAAGCACTTTACACGGGGCTCGAATGCCAACCACCTGCAATTACGCTAATCTGAAATAGAAATGTAACCAAATGATAAATAAACTATTCTATTTCCACCGAGTGCTGCCACTCAGCAGCGGGTTGCCGGAAGCGGTTCGGTCGCCTAGCGGAAATGATTTGCCATTCGCCGCCGTTATTTCAGACCACACCCCGACCCAACCGTGTCCGTGATAATGATCTTTCGGCGCCATTAGAGCGCCAATGTTCGTCAACGTTTTGCTCGCGTGAATGAGCTGCGGGTTTGGCGAAATTAGGATAAACAGTGTCCTTTCTGGACGATGAAGTTCAGCCCAGGTGGAGCCCTGATGATAAACCCGTACGTTACAGAAGTGAAACAATAACCGGTGATGATGGGATCTAGCGTGACTCGCACGAATGCCTCCCGCGAATGGGCGAGCGTGATTGCGTTCGCTGATAGGTGGGCTGATGGAGTTGCATTTCATGCAAACACGATCCGATAGAGCTAATTTATTACTTTGTGCCAGCGACAATGATCCCCATTTGTAGTTAATTACGGTCGAGCCCGAAATGGAGATGCCCGGTTGACAGTTGCCGTTCCAAAATAGCGCATATTTTCTTCACTTTTCTCATGTTTTGTTGTTAGCAAAAAAATAACAAGGTCGGAAAAACTATCCAGAAGAAAATGGTTTCAAATTACTACGATTGATGAGTTAGTTTATTTTTAATGATTTTAAAATTATTGATGTGTCGCTAAGCATAAACATTTGGCTATTTTGATAATACTCTAACTTACTTGTTTCGAATAAACTACCCTGACTATCTGACATAGAACGAAAGTGAGGCTCGTCATCGGCATCGGCATATCGTGAACATTGTGGATTGTCTAAAGTACTAATTACGATTTTCATACTGCAAAATTCCCATCCAACGAGGAAGTAATTTCAAAGACCAATGAGGCGTGTCATATTTGAGTACCGCATTCATTAATTCAGCACTAACCAACGAAGAAAACAACCCCTGAAAACCTCGCAGCCATAATCTTACTTCACAAGCGATGGAAATTTGCTTCCAATTCGGCTAGCTTCTACTCTGCAACGATGCGCGTTACATAGCACGGCCATCAATCCACCGCAGGAAGTCCACGAGCGCTGGCTGCCGCTGGCACCGGTGGTCGGTCACCCATCAGTCTCGTGGAGGAAAGCAAAGACCGCCAGACGTCAAACGCAACGTGGAAAATCAGCACGCAAACTAGTGGGAACAGTTTATGGAGCTCCTTTTTATGTTTTGTTTTGTTTTTTTGGTTCCCTTTCCTGAGATTAATCTTACCCATAATATGTACTTTATTGCGACACAGAAGCGGAACCAGAAAACACTTTCCCACCAAGCGCACCCCGGCACGCTCATTTGTGAAAGTGTTTTCGGGATACTTTTATTACATTTCGTTTGAACGTGTGCGTGTGCGTGACTGTATTGTTTTATTCTTGGCCATCATCGGTTTGCTTAACAGCTTGGAATAATTTTTCACACGTTTCCTTTCGTCCATTTCTGCTTCTCACAGGGCCTTTCCGTGTCGCTGTTCTACTGCTTCTTGAACTCGGAGGTCCGTCTCGCGTTGCGGCATCGGCTGGAGCGTTGGCGGGACGAGCGCAACATTCGCCTAGGTCAGGTTCGCCAGCGAAGTCGACGGTAAGTAAGGGAGGCCGACCTGCTGCCGAAGTAGTCATCCGCTCTCATACAGTGTCCCTCGTCGCGTTAATGGATCAACGTTCGTTCATCAACGACCGCATAGAACCTTCCCTATGACCCTTCCATATGCGTTCCCTGCTTAATGAATCTTTCCTGGAGTTTCATGGTAATCTGTGCAATGTATGCACAAGCCTTTATAGCTGAGAGTCACAGTTGGGCGAGACCTCATTGACATCATAATTTTTCCAACACCGTTTTAACCCTTCTATGTGCACCACTTCTCTGGTGACTTTTTGTATGGATAAAGATTATTTCTAAATAAGTCAGTTCAAGGGTATTGGTATATATTTTTTTAAATTACGTAGGTTTAATTTGGTATCCTCGATCTAGATTTAGTATAAAGGTGCTGGCTCAACTACCTGCAATGATTCTCTGCTCAACAATGCTTCTGAAATCTCTCAACTCTTTAGCTACATGTTAATATTAATAACTTTTTCTTCGTTATACATTTTTATTTCAAAGTTCAAAGAAATGTATTTAGGGTTTATATTTATGTTTTCGACACTCGCATACGTTAGTTATATTATTGCGTGAAAATTCAACTATATTAACTTATTAACAACGTGAAGTTAAAAAATGTTTTTACAGAAGGCATTTGAAGGTTTTCCGGTTCGCTCTATTGCATTCATCGTCACTAAAACTTCTAACGAACGTGCTTCCCGGGAACCGCGTGTGTCAACCGTGGTTGTGAAAGTTCCACTTCGTCCTTCGGCACTGTTCAAGGCTAACGACATTTGGTGCTGCTAAGTGGGTGGGGTGCTGCCACCCTCATAGCCTCCCTTTTCTCCTCGCGCCACAGTCCTTGCGTTCACTTTTCATACTCATTTACGATTATGGCTTTTCACGAAACGAAAGCGGCAATAATAGCAACTAAAGCGAAGCTCACCCACGAGATCGTGGTCGGCTCTCGCTTTATCTCTCTCTCGCGTTCACACTGCAAAGGAAAGCTATTGAAGGAAACACTATCCGCCATCCCGCACCCATGGCGGCGTTGAGAGATGATGCGTTATTCCGGTGCATAATCGGACGTTATGGTTCGCTTTCCCAAGCGCTCCCTTCCGTCCGCGTCAAGTCAGTGCACCCCATCCCAACCAGCGTGTTTGCACTCGCTGATAAATCAAGTTAATGCTCCTGGGGAACCATTTGCGTCTGACAGCACCCATACACTCATAAATATAGCCGTACAACAATTGCCATTCGGGTTGTCGTATGCGAGGACGATCCTGCCCGGTGTTTGTGTTTCCGCGGAGCTTTGGTTTCCTTTCAACAGTTATTCTATTTTTAACCGTACGTTTCTTTTGCCTCCCCCGAGTCTGCCGATGGTGCTCTGGTTTATGAATCTGTGTTTTTTTGTTTCACTTTAATTTCATTTTACTCCCACAACCATCAGCCAATTCGTCTCATTGGATTAAAGCGCCCATAAATAATTCCGATCTTCCAAAACCATTTTTCACTCGCTTTTCCACAACGATACATGCATGGAAAGGAAAATGGGACGAAGAGTGATGAGCCTTTTCAAGTGGAAAAGGAATCCGGAGAAAGCCAATCCGCAAAACAAATCGGTGAAAAATTGCTTAAAGGCGGAGTGTTAAGTAAGGGATATAAAACAAGATTCAGAAATTCACTGCTCGGAAAAAACCTTTCGGAAGAAGGCTGGACAACCAATGGAGTTTCCAAAGCTGCGTTTTCTTCTTCATCCATGTACATTTTTCAATATTATAACATTTCAATCCTCAAGACCAGGTTACTCACGAGACTGCTACTTTGTTCAGTTTAATAAAAGTGAACATCGACCACTGAACCAGAGCCATAGCAAAAATATGGAAGCCTCCTCGAGGAAGGAAGCTTTGATACACGATATTGCTGCTTCCAAAATGAAAAACGGGCTGCAGTTAATCCTTGCAAGCGAATGGAAACCCCCTCTTTGGTACTTTGTTGTCCGCAGCTTTTGCAACGCAAGAATATGGGAGAAAATTGAACAACAACGGCCAATTGAAATCCTTTCCCTTATGTTTCATCCCTGCAGTATCGAAAGATACTTTTCACTTTGGCAATTGGTCCCCTGTTGTAGACCTCCGTTCGGCCGAAATTTTTCCGCCCCTTCGATCAGCTTATCGGAGTACATTTATTTTATTTTATCAATATTTTACAGCCTTCTTGTGCTTTCGCAAGAGCGCAAATCCTGGAAAATGTGGCCAATGAAGGGCGACGGTATTGTGTAAAATATTATCCGTGCACCGGTAGCCACTGGCCACGGCTAGCCTTCCCAGGAAGAACGGGAGACTTGCTAGGGCTTTTCAGCCTTTCGATATTTACGCTCTATTGCCACCCCTTCTCCGCCATCCTTTTTTTGTTGCTGTATTGCCTTTTTATTATCCTTAAATCATGTTTCAATTTCGATCCACCATCAATTGGCCGATTTTACTTCCGCTTTTCTATGTTCGGCCTTTCTTGCAAATGCGATAAGGAAGTCGAGAATCGATAGTAAGCGGTTGAAAATATTGCTAACGATCCTGTCCCTTTAGATACCCACGAACTTCGTTGGCAGTTGTGGCAGAATCGATTTCGATATATTTTATAATTTTATTTGATACACTGCGTCTGCTTGCCATCGACTGGAGGTTCTAAGACCTGAACTCCTACACTGTGGCATCGTCGTAAAGACCAGCAGACTGAAATTATTTCTTAAATCTACAATTGCACAACTTAACACGCGGACAGCATGACATTGCGCTCAACGTTTCAACGTCACATTAGCTGTCTTGAAACCCACTTCCGACGTGACATCGATGGGAATGCCTTTTTCCTGACGACCCTGTTAACGGAGGTGGATGGGAAGGGGACGATATTTTCAATTCAAGCAATTTTCCATCCCTCCCTTGAATGCATGTCACTTCTTCCACCCATTTCACTTTGCCGGTCTGCGAATGACTGTTTCACCACTTTTGCGTCTTTTGTATTTCCGGTTCAACCTGTCCTCGCACAGCCACGGTCATATTCTTTACGTCGTAACCCGTCTACTGCCTTACACACTACCGTACCCACTGCTACACGTTATGACGACGGTAATGAGGTCGAGAAAATGAGTTTCGTAAACATTTCCACACCATTTCATCCGACCGACAGCAAAACGACTTTTAACAACTGTCCTCCTCCACCATCAACACCTTTTACTAATCTTACCATTTTATATTCTTCTTTTTTCATGCTTCTTGCACCCTTGCTCTCTTTCTCTTTAACTATTGCTCTATCTCTTTCGATTTCGCGATGCATCCACCTCCTTCCCGCTGTGCCAACCCCTCCCGTGTGCGTGTGTGTGTCTGTGTGTGCTGCATGCGATGCATCTGTTTTTGTCCCTTCGCGGGGCCGACCAACCAGCAGCTTCACCAACTCCGGATACAATCAGTCGAAAGAATGTTCACCACGCTCCCGGACGGAAAGCTTCCGGTAAGTTCGCTTCGACCCACACTAA
This sequence comes from Anopheles atroparvus, assembly GCA_914969975.1. Taxonomy (NCBI): domain Eukaryota; kingdom Metazoa; phylum Arthropoda; class Insecta; order Diptera; family Culicidae; genus Anopheles; species Anopheles atroparvus. Next base: position 29,918,987 of record CAJZCY010000002.1, on the reverse strand, counting down.
GCCATTCTATCCTATTTTTCCCTCTGTCCTGATTTTGATCATATTTTTTTATGTGTACTGTTGCTGAAATGATTCGCTGTGTTATATATTTTTATATTGCGATAAAAGATACGAGACGAAGAACATGCTAAAAGAAGTTCATGTTTACGAAAATAAGCTTGTCATGTTTCAGGAAAACTCCTAAGGCATGCATACACCTTCATATCCAAATGACATCCGTCGATAAGGCAAGGACCTATTAAAGCAATGAACCTTGAGAGCACAAGACAACCGTGAAAGTTTATGAGCGAAGCAATACGTGTTCTTTATGAACGACGCCGATGTCGCCGGAAAGTACCCGCGTTAACGTGCATCGATTAAATTTACTCCAACACATTTCCATACGTCCTCTTCCTACTCGTCTTACTGCTTTCACTCAAATCCATCGTCAGATGACTTTTCTACTCTTCCGTTACCTTCGCGGGCAAGGATTCGTTCATCGCGTTGCCACGTCAGTAAGTGGAGCGAACAAGCGAAAATTTACGATAATTATGAAATTTAATATCCTCTTAATACTTGCACTTCCATCGCACGGCGTCGCCAGCGTTCGCCAGCGAGTTGCCTGGCAAGGCCCATAACCGGGGGCATACGTGCAATAATCGAAAACGCGGACGAAGCGGTGCCGCCATTTTGTCCCAGTTGAAAATAGAATAGCATCAAGCCTTCTGCATCAAGTCCTCGTAACGAGGCGTCATGCGAGAGTCCGATCAGCTAACAAGAATGAAAATTCAATTTGGGACAAGCAACGACGAAAGAATACTTGCCCAAGGAGCGCATACAGTAATAACCGCTTTGAGTGAGCTTACAAACATATTGATAAGGTTTGAAAACTACTAAGGCAGTTCAGTTTAATGTACTCAAACAACGTGTTTTTGCTACAGAAATGTTTAGGACGAAAAGCCTCTATTGCGTAGCATACAATAAAATAATGGATAAAAACCGACAATGGCAACGGCGCGGAACGGAACGGAAAAAGGATGCCCCATTGTGACCATAAAGTGCCGCAATTTGTGGCATACATAAAGATTGCTTACTCATTTCCCGACGCCCCGAGCTGCGATTTGCGAGAGGAGGCAAACAAATATGGCTCCATTTTCTTCCCATTTCCCTTAGCATGGACGCGTGATGCGTGTTTTGTAATGTCGCTGCCGATTTTGAATGTGCACAAAAACATGTTCCCAAATGCCTCGCCAATGACGGATGGAGGGCAAAGTTCCTAAAAAAATATTTCACGACTTCTTTTCCTTTCCACAGGCCTTCCGAGCGAGACAACTTTTTCCATCCTTTCGGCATTGTTTTTATGAGTCTGCACACATATGCACTCATGGTGATCATTGTTAGTCATAAAACTGGTGAAATGACCTGTTTGCAGATAGGTCGTTTGCTCGGAGCCTCGAAAGCTGGAATGTTAAAGTTTTCTGCTAGCTGGGGGTTTAGTAAACGTAGTCCGAGCTAAAAAGAAACTCGAGATCCTTTTAACAAGCATTTAATTACCATTATTGCTTTAGATTTGTTAGCGCCTAAAAAACTTTTTCCTCCTGTTTAGAAACACATTTTTCGGAATCGGTAACACTAGGAATAGAGTTTGGTAGGACTGATTGTTTGTTAATTTCCGTCCATAGAAACTTTGTTCCTTTTTCGATGGACTCCACCCTCAACTCCTGTGACTGCTTTCGGAAAAAGCTCATCAATCTCGGCAAGAAAAAAGTGAATGTTTCATCCGCCGTTCACACTTTTTGGTGCCTTTTTGTGTATAATATTTTGCACCAACACACCAAAATACTAGGAATAATTTACTCACAAAAATACTTCCACGATCATCTGCATACGGCAGTTGCACCGGGGCTGATGAACAATCGGTTACACTACGAAGATTTCTGCCAAATTTTCGATGCTCGTTTGGTGGATCGCCTCATTTTGTGAAACCGACATCTAGCAAGGGCAGCGTCTCGGATGGATGGCTTTACTACAAATATTAATTACGATTACGATAATATCTTATTACAATGAACACACAGACAGCCAACATTACAGCACTCAAAGATCGTGCGCTTTCATCCTCGCGCCCGACGTCCGATGCGCCTTCTTCCGCGGCATTGCTACCGACACTCTCCGTATCCAAGCTGTGCATATGTTCGTCGTCCATTTCTTCCTCAATATCTGAAAGCATCTCCTGCTCGTCCTCCTCTTCTTCACTCATCTGCTCCACTTCCAGTTCCTCTTCATCGCTGGGAAACTCATCGTCATAAATCTGTTCCTCCTCGTCTTCTTCTTCCTCCTCTTCTTCGTCGTCCGCATCCGTCACATCATGATCCGTTTCCGAATCCGTAACCGCCTGCCTCGATCGGCAGAGCGGGCAAGACTTTCGCCGGGAGAGCCAAAGGTCGATGCACGGACGGTGGAATGTGTGCGCACAGCGGAGGAATTTCGCGTCCTGCCGGATCTTCTCGAGGCAAATCGAGCAGTCATTGCTGGGTAAAGAGAAACAGTGAAATTGATCAACCTTTGTGTTTCCAATCGTATTGACTCCCATCCGAAAGGGGGTGCATACTTGCCTGAGTGTAGCCAAAGACATTTTGATGGTGCTGAACCGGGGTGCTGTTTCCACCAGCACCAGTAGTGTCAAAAACAAATCAAATGGTCACAGCCTTCTTGACTCTAGACTGCGAAAGACGCCAACAGATCGGCCTACTTTGTTACGAAAGCCGGGAAGTGCATCTTGCCTGAGTGTTGCCAAACACAGTTAATTTACCAGGTGCTGTTGTCAAAATGTCAATCGGGAAATTTAAATTAACCCGCAGTAACCTACTTGAATGTTGGTGGCGAAAGGCGTCAAGAGTTCCGCCAACTTTTTTGCGTAATAAACTGCGCGCGAAACGCTTGCCCAGTCTGCATATGTCATTTTGTACTAAAAAAAACATATGCCCAGTAGAAACGTTCCGTTCTCTTCCAACTTCTGGCATGATTCAATTTGTCTATGTTTTGTTGTTGTTCAAGAGTTGAAACTTCCCTTTCTATCCTCATAAGTAGGGGAACATGCATAACATAAAAAGTTTGCTTGAGCTTAAATGTTCTAAATGTGCAGCTATTTTTAGTACAAGCATTTTGTAAAACAAACTCCCCCAATTTCTTCTTGACCAAAATCTGCGTGTTGATCTTTTATCATGCAATACGTCACCGAAGAAGAGATGAAAGTGGTTCGCATTCCACGATGTGCTGACTCGCCGAAATGCTCGTAAACAAGTCATTAACATAAAATGATAATATCCGGTCAGAAAGGCTACGACAAACCAAAAGCCACACGCACTCCGTCCGTCATGGAAGCCAAGCCAATCGTTTGAAGTAATTTCCCGGCAGCAGCTGGCCGAGAGGCGGGGAAACTTTCAACATCCCCCGGGCCTCCACTGCAATTAGGCCACCCGACGGAAGACCGTCGAAACGGTTTGAAGTTCATCAGGCCAGGCCCATCCCGTGCCAATCGGTTAGTGTAGCGTTGCTTTTTGTGCCCCCGCCCCTCTGCTCGCTCCGCTCCCTGAAGCCTGTCGGCATTAGGGTTGGTTTGTGGTTTTCCACGAAACCTGCCACCCTCCCGACACAATGGCTTTCGCTTTTACCAGCCGTCGGCCGTTTCACCGCACACATTTGCAGCGTTAGTAGCATGGATCCGTGGAAATTGCTCGGACATCACCCGATAATGTGGCCCGGGCAATCAAAGTCAGTTCCGTTCGTTGATCGGCCCAGATTGGGATGACTTCAGTGGGTCTATTTTTTTTACTCTACTTTCCGACAGGAGCGCGTCAGGTTGCGTTGCACGGAGAGTAATTTATGAAACCACCGTATAATGAATTGATTTAGGTTTTCCGCTCTAATGGGATTTGGCAACGGGGTGAGGTTTTGGCAAACGAGTCGAAGGTGTGGAAGTACGCAATCATGTAGTGGGCATGTTGCGAGATATTTTTGATAAGTTTGCTTTTCATTATCAATGGCTGCGACGGGTAGTTTATCGTTGTAAAGAGCGTTCATCCGATGATTCCCAAGATTACAAGGCAACATTGTTGGCGCTAGTGTTGAAAAGTTGAACCACTTTCGGGACACCCGCATGGTTCGCATTCCGCACAGGTGCTTGCACAGGGGATGCTTCATTAACCAAATTTTGGTTGCCACCAAATGAAGGTAGAAATTTAGCAATGTTTTACTCCGGCGATCGAGCTCTAAGCTTGCTTAACAATCTTGCATCATTTGTCTTCATTATTTCAAACAATGATATGGTATGCGCGCGAAACGTTAAAGCTTCTGCCTAGCGTAGTATTGGAAAAAGGTTATTTAAACGGTTGAAACTAAACCTAGGTGAATGAAGAAATTTACATTTTTATCAACCCTCCGGCAGTTCAGCGGTGGATTATTTTCACTTACCACCAACTATCCGCTTTCGCTCCTTTAAGGTATGGTCGGGAAGGCCCGAAAGTAGGTCACCGAGATCACCGACTCACCGGCCCGTTCCAACACGCTGCTTGCGTTGGCAAATTGAGAACTCACCGTGTGCTTCCTTAAGGACTTTTGACAAGAGGTGGAAATAAATCCACTTCCTCCCGTTGCACAGCTCGCACGCCACGCAACGCAAATTAATCCCGACGACCGGTCGACCCGTCCGCCAGCGCTTCTGTTCCATGAGCCTTTAATCTAGTTTTGTTTTAAATTTACGGACGTACCGGATCCGGGTCGGTTTGATCCGGGCATCAAGATAGGGAGGAGTTTTACTCCTTGCCTCATTTCAGCGCTCCCGCGTCCGGGGGTAATTTAAGTTAATCAAGACTAATTTAGAATGTTTAAAAAAGAACAAAAACTTCATCAAAAAAATCTAACACCTGTACATTTCATGCAATTGCTCGTGCCTTCAAGGCATTTAAGCTAAATGTTTAAGATAGACGATATACAAATAAAGCCAGCTCAAAAATATTTTCCGATAACAGTGAAAGTTTCACCAAACGACAATCGTTACATAAATCGTAATCGTACTACGTCGTGGTGGATCGTTGAATTTGCCCACCTCCACCAAGGCATTTCATACTTCTTTTTTTTTCTTTTCTGTGCCATCTCTGCTCTCCTCTTTCCAGACCGCTTACGTACAACAAGCGAGAATCGTGCGCATCGTCGGCGACCACCACCACCTTGCTCGGTCCGCACTCTTACCCGAGTGCGATGCGAGGCTCGAATGGCGCCCTCCACATGCAATCGATCGCACCACGCGCGATCAGCCCTCTGATGCAGGTGAGTGGAAATTCCCTTGTTTTACTTCCCAAGAAACGCGGTCATTTCAGCAAGCGGATTTTATTTTCCTTCTTTTCTCCTATCGTCACTTTCGTTTCTAATCCGTTCTCCCGTACTTTTCTTCTCCATTCACAGGGTCTAGATGAAAATTCCGTCTAAGCTGGTAACCATGCACGGCAGGACTGGACCGAAACCGAACCACCAAAAGCGACACCTTTACCCGGGTTGACCCCAGACCGTTCATCATGCGTACTTTTCAAATTGGCCTTTTTAAGTGATACTTCCGACTGCACTAAATTTGAAGTTAACGGAATGGTGGCGAAAGCATGCCTACTCTAGGACATTTTTTTTCTTCTCCACAACGGAAGGTGTGCTCCATCTTCTCGGATGTAAACTATAATAATCCGTCTGACTGTCGTGTATTTTTAGCGGAAGCAAAAAGGTAGTAATAAAGCGACGAATTAGTAATCCGATAGCCCAGCGTAGCGTGAGGATAATTGAAATGTTGTCAGTGAAACCCTTGTTAAAATTAAAAAAAAAAATATGCTGAGTCAGAGTAGGAAGAAAGCGCCATAGTTGAGTAGATCCTACCGAAAAGATGTCAAGCAACTAGAAGTCGACCGCCGGAAATCGGTAATCGTGGTTCAACAAATGTGTCCAGGATAAAACAGATATTGTTTTTTGTATGTAAAAAATACCTAAAAAGAGAGACAAACACATAAAAAATCAAAACTAATATTGATGTGCAAAACTTACTAATCGAAAAACAAGCATGAAGGCGATCGGGGAAAAACGGTTACTAATCGTATACTCACTGTAGTACATTCAACCCACTCTCTCTCTCTCTCTCTCTACACACACATACATATATTGCGTATATATACTGTAGTTGACATCTCGTACAGATTGTATTTTTTCTCTTTTTTGAGTACATAAAATTATTTTAAAAAAAAAACATTCTCCCGTTGTCGACGGTGTGATTCTTTAGATTGATGACATTTTATGAGACCAGAATCGACTCGGCTACGTTGTTACTCGGTCCTTTGCGTATTGCGTCCTGGAGAACAGCGAAGAAACGATCGTATTCTGAAGCGCATCCTCCTGGGAAGGCCCCTGAAGTAGATGAACTCCGCTGTGAAGAATCCCGCCGCTAGCCCTCCGCCCCAGAGGATAATCCAAACGGCAGGCTCAACGTCCACGAGACTCACCGGGACGAACTTGCCGCCGCCGCCGGAGCACGTGGGCTTTTTGGTGTACAGCTTAGCGTTCTCCCGGTACTGGATGCCGTGTTCGTTCAGACGGAAGAGCCTGTAAAGGCAAGGGGAAATTGATTGCGAAAGGTAATAGCAAACGGAATCGATATACTAGCGGTTCCTACCCGATCTTGACCATCTCCTTGAAGGATGAGTTCTTCTGGATGGCGTAGTACGGGTCAACCACCTGCAGGTACTGTATTTCCTGCAGGCCGCACTTCTCGTCCTCCTGGTACGTCTCGCTGATCACCTTGTAGCCGACGCCCTGCTCGACGTGGAACGCGTACAGCCCGCGCCGGATCCGGTCGATGCCCTGCTCGAGCGGGATGAACGCATCCCGGCCGCCCGGCCCGGCCCGGATCTTCTGTTCGTACAGGGCGCGCCGCGTCCGCTCGGTGGCGTGCGTGAAGTAGTGCCGGTTGAAGATGGTGTCGTGCACGCCGAACTTGAGCCGGGACGCGAGCAGGTCCTCCAGCGACTGGATGCGCGTCGACGGGCTCTGCAGCAGCGCCACGATGTTGGCCGAGTAGCTGGCGTACAGGAACATCAGCACGGTGAACGTGAGCATCGCGATGGTGCGGGCCGAGCAGCTGCGCGGAAGCACGGCCGAACCCTGCTGGCACGAGGCGCCGTAGATCATGAGGAGAGTGTCGCGGAAGCTGGCCCTCAGGACGGAGGCGTCCGGTGGGGCGGGTGTCCATCCGGTGCCATCCTCTGCCACACGCCATTCCGCCCACAGCGTCACGAGCAGCAGCACCGACGAGAGCACGATGACGCTGATCACGCAACCCCAAACATGCTGGAGAGATTGAATTTAAAAAAAAAACTCACTCCACTCACTCAGACTTGGACCACGCCTTGGAGCAACGAAAGGGGGACACGTACGATCTCGAACGGCAGCACGAACACGTTCTCGGTGTAGGAGAGTTTTGGCGAGCGGAAGATGAACTTCGAACGCGTCTCGGTCGTCATGGCGAGGTACTCGATCACTGCGATTCGGTCGGTGGTGAAGAACAGCGGCGAGGCGCCGAGGTCGGCCACGTCGTGCACCAGCTCCCCGATCATGCCGTCCCACATGCCAGTGGACGGGTTGTAGTAACCCCACGAGGACACGCACGTGTAGTTCACACCGGCACCGAGGTACGTCGCCAGAATGTTAGTCAGCAGGTAGTTTACCTTCGTGATCGTATCGATGTGCTTATCCCTGCGGGAAACGAAAATCCTCTTCAGTACCCATCAGTTAGCCATCTCCCTTTCGGCTCGAGCTACTTATAGTCGGTCAGGTGGTTCATCGTGTCCGGGTTGGTGATCACCATCGACGCTCGTAGAGTGTGTCCCCGTAGGTTTTTCCTCCTGACCGACGTCACTTTCTTCTCGCGCAAGTCGACCAGCCGTCCTCCAGGTCCGCCATCTTCCCTTCGCCACAAGGCGAATTGTTCGGTGCGCAAATCTGCTTTGGTAGACAGTTTGTAGACTGACGACTCAGCGGGACGGTAAGGGAAGGTGGATAAATTATCAGTGAATATATAGCAAAATTTTCACATTTTCTGAAGGAATTCTCGCTTGATAACAAACTCGTCACTTGATAACAAATTCAGTTCAAACGAATTTCGTGGTTCGAAATTGAAGTATGCAAAAAAGTAAAACCAAATTTTCTATCGAAAAAAATCCATTATAACCCACGAACAGTATTGTTAGTTTAAGAAAAGAATTATGTTTTACAAATTTATTCCTGCATTTGTCATTTTTGTAGAAATCATTGGTGATTTTGAGTAAGCTTTTCCTTTTAAATGTTTCCGCTGTACTTACAAAATGAAAATTGTCCTGCTATTAGAGGTCCCTAATGAAATATTTCGTTGGTTCAATATATACCGGAATGTTGAAATCTACCTCCGTTATTCGTGAGATTTTCATCGTGTGTCTGGCTGCAAGTGCTAAGTTGTAGAGCCATACTGTGAATCGGTAACTCACCCTGCACGAAACGGATCGACTCGTGTCCTTCATAGAGCAGCACGAAAACCTCACTGCTGACCAACAAAGGTAAAGGTCTCAGAACGTCCTGATACGACCCGGCGCTGACCGTGCCCGCATTCTCATCGGCGAACGCCCGAGAATCCAGTACCAGCCAGCGGTAGTTCAAAAACAGTCTCTGTCCGGCATCGGCCAGCAACCGTTCCGTGCCATTGCACGCGAGATCCACCATCACCATTGTCTGATGCCAAGCGCCGTCCGCGTCCAGTGTGGCGAGCCACTGATTAACCACATCGTCTCCGAACGCCGGTGTCCACCGTGGGACGAACTGCCAGAAGTGGCGTCCACTTCTCAAGCCAATTTGTGCCACAGCCAACCGTTGCCCTGGTGCCGGAACGGAAGGAGATCCTTGAGCCCGGCGTGTTCCTTTAATTGGGGCCCTTTGTTCCAGTCGGGCGGGAGGCGCTGCTTACCTTCCGTCCAGCAAGCCACCAGTGCCGTTACCTTCAGCGGTGTTCCGATCAGCTCCAGCAGTGCACCGATGGGCTCGGCAAGGGCTGGAATAATCCCTTGCCGCTCGCTGGAAACCGACGCCTCCGACACGATGATAACGAGCAGAATCAACCACAAGCGTGCACCGTAGGTCGCCATTTTTCGATCGGCCCTCTGGATTGTTGGAACTTAGCTGCCGAGATCAAAGAATCACTGCGACCGCCAGTGTACTCGGGAGCCGATATTTATAGTCGGAAATTCAATCACACTGAGCAAACACAATTAAACTCCGCTCCGATGACGATGGGGTTTGGCAAGGATGGGACCATTCCTTCGCCCTGAACTGCTGACACTAAGCCATAGGACGGTACGGGAAGTAGGCAAACCGTTGATTGTGAGGCAATTGGCAGCATTCCACCATGTGTATAAGTCAACCAGCCAACCGGGCGGAAACGGCTAAGACGGGGATGGGTCGCTCTCTATGTGTGCATACGATTATTGAATAACCCCCTCCCCCCCCCTCCCTTCTCTCCCTCTCGGTAAACAGTACGCCTTCACCACGACCATAGTATTTGCATACGCGCAGAGCTGCCGTCGCGCGGGAATAAAGAAATGCTGCACGATGGGCCAGGAGCAGGACGAGATTGATCGAATCGGGTCAAGACACTACCAAGGCACATCACGTGCGCACAAGTCAATCAAATTAACGATTCGCAAGGCAAATATCATCGATGACGTCGAGCGGTTAAAGAAAGGATTTTTCATATTGCATTTTGTGTTTACGATGATTGCTTTTTCCTTGTAATCACGAAAACTGAACAGTCTGCAATTCCTTACTGTAGTAGTATTTGACATTACTTCAAGTGGATGAAATGATAGTTTAAGAATTTCATTTATAAATGGAAAATATACACTGATATTTGACTGCTGTTATTTCAATGCGTCTTCCTATTGGTATTTTAAAATTTAAACGAGTCGTGATAAACTATGTACACAGAATTAGCATGAGCCTGTTTTGAGTGGTAATTTGAAGCAGTTGTAGTACGAACTACTTCAAACAAACGAAAGAAAAAGAATCCAAATAATTCTAGCAGATTATGATTTGAAAATTGATTTATTTTTTAAGGTTATTAACTATACTTGATTTGGTTACCTTAAGACATAACTGTTAATAACTACAGTCATCATTCTGCAATATAACCATCCAATTACTGTTAAATGTTGACTTGGTAGATATGCATTTGCTGCTTGTTAAGTGTTATCCATCCCAGTTCCTAAATCCATTCAGTGCGTTTGATTGTGTCAGATTAAAATTCAATTAAATTGCTATGCCCGGTAGTCGGTATGGAAATGATCCATTTCGGAGCACATTGCGGTACACAACTCTATTTCCCAGGGTGATCATAAAATGTAGGAATTGGTGAGAAAGAGGTGCAGACAAAATATAAAGCATATATCGTTGGGAAATGATGCATAGCCGGGTGGTCGTAAGGAATGCCATTAAACCTTCCCAACCTGAAGCGGAATACATGTCCAGTGGGTGTGCTCGTTCGTCTGTTGGTGTGCATATTCATCACCATTAATAGCTAACGGTCAATTTCCTGGAATCGAGCATTCACACAACGCACGGGGGGAAGAATTTCCCCGGCGCAGCAGGATCGCCATGGTTATGGATGTTCAGTCCAAGTTTCACCCGAGCTTTCAATGTTGCTCCAAGTTGCCACCAGAGCCTAGAGTTATTTTGCCATGAAAACCCCTCACTGCCGGTGGTGTGAAGGGAACAGAAGGGAGTGACAGGACCGAGCAGCAAAAAGGGCAAGAAAGTTCGCCGACAGGTAAAACTCGGCCCAGGTTAATACGCCAGAGGTTTCCCGTGCGACCAGTGGTACAGGAACTCTCTCGAAGCTACTTGTTGCTCGTTGGTCGGCTTCTGCCGCAACAGCAGAATAACGTGCCAGACGCTCGTATCATTCGAATAGGGCAAAGTTAATCCCGTTCACTTGCTGCCGCTTCAAGTACGTGCAGGAACGTTACGATTGTGGAAATCCTTTACAATTGTCCATCATAGATATTTGTAGCTTTTGCCTGGTGGCGCGGGGTGGGCAAAGGGGCTGGGAGGAAAAGAATATTTGAGCGGGAGAAAACCTACAACGGTAGTAGTGGAGCTTTGTGCCACAGTTTCTACGGCAGCACACGAGGGGTAAACCCGTACGGCTTTCCCATTCAGGGCTAGTCTCGCGTATCGCCCATGCACATGTTCTCGAGTTCGATTGGCCTGTTTGTCGGGCAGCAGAAGAAAAGACTCCTCCTTTAAACTATTATCGGAGATTTCTGCTGAATTACCAGCAACAGGTAGACAACGACCCTGAAGTGCAGTGCCTTTGTTGCAGCATTCTGGTGAACAATGAAAGTAAAATGGCTGCACACGACGTCGCCATGATGGTTTTTTGAAGCGATAGCCTTCACGATCCTTTGGTGGCGAGTAGTGCGTATCCATTTCGAGCTAATAATACTGATAAGTAGGGATCTCATTGTTCCATTAAATATAGCCCATTCCATTCCATTAAATATGTTCCATTAAATGGCCCTCAAATAGCTTTAAGCTGTTTTTACAGACAGAAGAAACCATTTTTATCCAGTATCATACAATGCACTCTAAAGAAATCGTAATAATGATGAGGTCCCTATAAATTTTCCCTAGAAGTTACCTTTGAAGGCGAATTTTCAAACCTATTTAAGACAAATACTATTGCTATTGGGATTTAAACAACTTAGTCGAAATTCAATTTACTTGATAGAAACTGCAAATCGCGAGAAAAAGATACAATTTTTTTCTATATAATGAGGTTATTATTATCAATGCTACATCTTATGAAAAGAACTTTCCACGGCTTCAAAGCCCGTAACGATTTCTTCCTCGGGGCGCAGTATTAAATTACCGGAGATAATTGACCAGCTGCATCAACCCAACCGCTTTAGGTGCGGAAAGAACGCGAACAAGAAGCAATCACAAGAAAAGACACCGGCTGTTTTAATCTGCTGAAGAACCGCTCACCAGTTCCCATAATCGAATCGCTCGGCTGTCCATTACTGCTGTCCAACGGCAAATTTAAGTGCAGTCGCTTTTGTGCAGACCAAAGACTGCACACCGCTCTTTCGATCGTTGTTTCTTCGCGGCGCGAACTTCGAGTCAGCCCGCCGGGCAACCGAGGGTTCCCTTATGGAAGAATCTTGTCGGTGGCAATTGTGGATGTCCCCGGAGGTAGGTGGAAACCATCATCATTAGATCTAGCTTGAGCAACCTAATGAGCACCAGGTCGCCTGGATTTGGGTCAAGTGAAGCGCATCGCTGTTGATTCTATTTCGCAACCAAAAGAGATTGCCCTCCCTGCAAGCGCGCTTGTTCATTGTCTCTTCCAGCGTAAATGAGTCCGAACGATGCCGATAAGCCTCATTTGACTTACAGGTGTCGGCCTGATCGAAGGTGAGCCAATGGTAGAGGTTGTTCGGTTGTTAATGGGATCAGTTTAGTTAGTTGCTCGTGTAGGATAAGACATAAATTATCTGCCAACATATCCCCGTGCCGTGGATTTTTCTTCCGTCCCAGCAAGCTCTAATTAGAGAGTCCCCGACTCATTAGTAGGCAACAAAACCTTCACGACCACGTGCAGACCGAGAATATCAGTGCAAGTCCGTAGGGCCCTTTCGGGCGAAGCGACACATTCGTTCCGAACGCGAATCACTGTTGCCGCAAGTTGCAAAGGAATTTTACCAGGCACTCGCTGCCCAACGCATCGGGGAAAACCCCGGTCGGTTAACTGCCGCTTCTGACGCCATACCATCACCGGAGGAAAATGGAAATTCCTTGTCCGGGCCGGCAGCGGATGGGCACTTTGCTAATTGTGCTGCTCGCGCTCGCCCTGCACGTCCACCCGAGTGACTCGACGTTCCTGTGGACACGGCTCGGTCCGCCCCAGTCTCCCATTTCCGGTGACCCACCGTCCGGCTGGCGGCCACCCGCTCTCGTGCCCGATGCCGTTCTACCGCCACCAACGTCGACGAATGGGATGGGAGGAGGCCCCATGGAACCGCACGGAAACTCGCAGGATTTACTCCGGCTGCCACGTGAGTACTCACCTTATTCATTTGTAGCTCGCTGTTGCTGAGGTGCCTGTTCGGTTCGGTTTGGTGGTGGTGGAAATTGACATGATCAACTATGAATTCCCCGGACTGCGCCAAGCTTCGTGGAAAATCGTGTCCAGCGTTGGACCGCTTCATGGAAACTACATTCACTTTTCTTGCTCTTCTTCATCTCCTGCTCACAGAGATCCTGTGCGGCTACGCCGCGACCGGCCGTTGGCCGTCGTATCCACCGTACCTGCAGCCGGCCATCGTCGACCTTGGGAGGCACGTGTTCGCCCTCGACGACCCCGGCGTACGGCAGTACTGCGCCAAGTACACGCGAATCATATACGTCCGCCGGCCGTGCTGTGCCTATCCAGGTGAGTCCAGTGTTCTCTAGAGCCGTAGAACGGCACACGGCATCGCACGGAGAGATTTCTTTCGTCCCTTTTCTGATACTTTGTGCACGATGCTCATACTAATAAAGCATATCTAGCAGAATGATAGACCAGAACGACCGGAGCTGTTAGTGAATCATTTTCCAAGGTAAAGCACCCGATGACGTAACTTTTCTCCCATTTTTTTCTGTGTTTCTTTGCAACACCTACCACTTGCGTCACTCTCCCCGGCAGTTTATCCGATCTACATAATGCCGCAAGGCGGTCGTACGACAACAGAGTCATCGGTCGATACGGATGTGGTGACCGGCATCACTAGCGTTCCGGATGAAGCGGACGAAATGCCGGACGTAGGAGAAGGTGGGGAAGACGCTGGTGGTGAGGAAGAAACACCGAAGGACGAAACGCCAGATGAAGAAGACAATGGCGAAGAAGAAGAAGGAGAAGATGATGAAAATAGCGAAGTGGATGGTAACGAAGGAGAAGAAGGCGAGGAAGATGAAGAAGAAGGAGCTGATGGCGAGGAGGGAGAAGCAGAAGAAGAAACAGAAACAGAGGATGGTGAAGTGGATGGCGGGGAAGGTGGAGATGAAGAAGGAGGAGAAGAAGATGGAGACGAAGGCGGTGGAGAAGAAGGTGGTGAAGAAGAAGGCGAAGAAGGAGGCGAAGAAGAAGGCGAAGAAGGTGGGGACGAAGAAGAAGAGGAAGAAGGAGGTGTTGAAGAAGGCGAAGAGGGTGGCGAAGAAGGAGGCGAAGAAGGAGAGGGCGAAGAAGGAGAGGGTGAAGAAGGTGATGACGAGGAAGGTGCTGAAGGAGGCGAAGAAGGAGGAGAGGAAGGAGGGGGTGAAGAAGGTGGCGAAGAAGGAGGCGAAGAAGGTGGCGAAGAGGGAGGTGAAGAAGGAGGTGAAGAAGGAGGCGAAGAAGATGGAGGCGATGAAGGTGGTGAAGATGGGGATGAAGCGGGAACTGATGAAGAAGGAGAGGAGGAGGCAGGAGAAGGTGGCGAGGAGGGTGGAGAAGAGACAGCGGAGGGTGATGAAGAGGGAGACACGGAAGAAGAACCGGCACCAGAAGAAATCGTTGAATCCTCGCGGCTAATAACGGATAAAACGGAAAATTATGGAAAACGTAAACATAGCCTCAGCGAAGGTCCGTCCCGCGTCCGTTCCAACCCGCGTCCGGCCCTGCAGCGTCATTCAGCCACCTCTACCACCATCTTTTTTATTCCCCTACGCTCTACGGCTGCTACCACCACGGCCGGCGCCATCGTTTCCAACCGGCTTAACTTAAATGCCAAACGCACTCCTGAGAACGCAGCAAAGCCGGAAAAGCTAAAGAAGCGCAAAAAACGCCCAACCAGGAAGGGTAGGTTTTCCGCAGGCCCCATAGCGAAAAAACATACACAATCACAGATTTCCGAGAAGCTTAGAAGCAAGGAGACGACAAAGAGAAGCACGGCCAGAAAAGATCATCAGCTGCCACTCGCGAAGCGTTTGAAGAAAACTGTCGACGCGACGCCATTGACAAAGAACCAAACCATTCACACCGGTTTGAAAAAAGGCGGCGGGAAAATAAAGCGCCGAGCCTCCAACGGGCACACGACGCCATCAGCCATCGTCACCCGAGAAACGAAGCCAGCCAATACGACATCTCCGATGGCTTCCAAGGTAAAGCCGCACAAGGAAGATAAAAATTCCACCAGTCACAGGCGACGTCGCGAACGGCAGGAAAAACAATCCGATAAATCAAACTACACTCGGCCCAAATCGACGAAGCATGTGGAGGGCGGTGGAATGGAGGAGCTCCACCATAAGTAGAGTCGAGTGGATAATAGAATAGAGAATCCCACTTCGAACGGCTCCAGTGTTTGTGTCATTCAGGTTGCATCGATGGAGGCGCATGGTTGTTTTGATGTTCCCGCACATTCGACATCAATATATTTGCTGAGCCTTTAAAAAAAATTTGCCCAAAACAGCTGCGTTCTATAAATTGTCATCTACCTGTTGTTGTGAAGCATCGCCGGTACAGCCCAGGGGTCATTAGAGAACTGTTTCAAAGGTATTCATAGCATAGCTTTTTTTTTTTCAACATTGCCAGTCCCCAGTTACGGGTTTGGGACACGTTCCAACGTTTCACATCAACGTAACGCACTGCGACTCGCTTCAAATAAAGGAATTCAATGGTAAAAAAGGTAATTTGTTGGTGATGATTTATCATTTTTTGTGATTCCCTGTTGGCACGTCAAGAATGCTCAATTTATGACAATGGGGAACACACGGAAATTGTTTACAAAATTTAACCGCTAGGGAAAGTTTGGATGGTAACCAACATTCTATATAGATTTCGATGAAAGACCATTGTCCCGGTCGAATGGCTACCAAACAACGAAAAGGGTTTTTTTCCGTTTGTGCAAATTTTTATTTGTGAACGAAAGGAAATTAACCTCTCATGGAAAAGGCATTCTATTTTTGTTTATGGTAGAATGGTAGACTGTAGCAACCAACCAAAATTGCTTGCCTGTTCTGTTGGTCCACATGCTCAGCTTTTTTATGATTACGGAAAGTTTGTAGACAGCAAAGAGTAATTGCATTCTATCACTTTGAAGATTTCTTGGGCCTTTTGTGCAAAAAACAAAGCCACACCCGGACAAGTTAAGAAAGCGAAAATTCACGAGTGAACGATCATTAAAATTGCTATTAAATGCGAATGCGAAGGAAAACGCGTCGTCCAGGAGATACAGCCTTCTCGAGAACATGGCATTCTGTAGACGTAATTGCTGCTGATGACGACTAGCAAATATCATGGAAGTAATTTCGACAAGCGACACGCCGTTTACAGTAATCATATTGGCGCACACCATGGATACGCCAAAAGAAGCCATCCGGCTTCATTGCAGCGTAGAGTCGATGTCATTCCTAAATCGCTTTGCTGACATTTATATAGAGCCGGAAGGCATTTTTAACATCCTTCGCTCCCGGATGCCGAAGGATGAAGAAACGGTGAAAAAATACTTCAACATTTTCTATTACGATATTTTATTGAATTTAAGCAGCAAAGCAGAGAACAAAGTTTTTCTCCCCGTTAATCAGTTCTGCATTTCAGAATTTATGTCAACCTTGTTCTAAATTATGGAAATAACCACATATTTAAATTAATCTCAACTGATTAAAACCGTGTGGTTTGAAAAAGGGAATTAGAGATGAACAATTCAAGGCGAAGAGAAATCGGTTTCGGCAGAACTATCCAACCTGCTTATATGTCAGTAACCTTGGCGATAACGTAGCATTCTTCTGTCAATAAAAGAGTACGCAGCCTATTTTCTTATTTTCTTGATTTCCAAAGCACAACTAAAAACGGACACGGTCAAAATTGAGGGAAGAAACTTTTTTGGTTAAATTAAACAAAAATGACTGTTTTGTGTTGCTTTCAACATAATATAAATTGTGGCTAAAAATTTGAAATAACCAATTCAAAACAGGCTGCGTGCGCGATAAATGTGCAAGCGGCTTTCCGTTTACAAGCCTGGGTCGCAACACTTGGAATAATAATCGACGAACGTACACTTTTGTCGATGAACTGTCGCAGGCCTTTTTTTGACACATCGCATGCACTGACTTCATCTTGCACATTCGCAGATAAAACATAATCGTTAAACTAGTAATATTTGTTGGTTCTTTTTTCACAAATATTTTTTCGCTTTCCTAACGGTATTTTCTGCGGTTCATTTGCATTGTTGGATAGGGAAAAAAGTCCCTTATATTTACTCCCAATGTCCCAAATGAGACGTCATCGTACGCACGGCAGCGGTTTGACGAGACCTGCTCGGCGCAGCCATTTCACTTCCACCGTGTCAAAAACGTCGACGAAAGCAAATCACTTCGACAGTCGCACTGAACTGGTCGGTAGGAACAGTAATTTCGCTGCATATTCGCTCCGCTTGTGCCGTGTGTACCTTTTTGGAATCCTATTTTCGGACCGGGATCACCAGTCGGATCTCGCCATTCTTATTTTCCTCCCCCTGCCAACCGCTTTTAGAACCGAAAAAGAACCGAAAACCAACCGCAGGCATCGTGTGTGTGTGTGTGTATAAAATTGGTCGTCGGAGCAACCCACCGGGATGGAAAGCTGTAGCCCTATCTCCGTAGCTCGATACCGTACCAATCGGGCACGGGTGCTACGCCTTTCGCCTAACCATTGCCCCCGGTGCAGTGCGGTACTGAAATCCGGTTCAGCCATCCACGGGACGCGTCATCCGCGGTCGACGGGAAAACAGTTCTGCCTCTCTGAATTCCGGTTTTTTTTTTTTCAAAGTTCGCTGTCCGTGCTGCGCGTGTGAAACCGTGCGTTCTATCTGTCCGAATCCCGTCCCATCGTTCTCCTGATTGTGGGTCGTCATACCTTAGCACCATATTGCTGCTGCTGTGGCTGTGCTGCGGGTTCAGACCTTATCCGCTGTCTCGCTCTCTCGCGCGCTCGTCTCCTCCCTTTCTATCTGCGCGCGTGTCACTACGTCGGGAATTACGAATGTCGCAATTGATGGCGATCTTGATCAAGTGTACTAGATGCGATTTAGGGCAATTTCTATTGTGTTCGATAATAAACATTACCCACCTTAATGGCTCTCCGGTTTAGTTAAAGTTCAATATGGTGCAAAAGTGGTATTTTTTTTTACCGCAGCGGCTCGAGATAGTTCGAGAATTATCCCTTGTCGTATCCATCCCTATCGCGGACGCGGATGGACCGTGAATTTTTATCGTCCCCATGCTGAATTATCGTGCAAAGATGGCCACTGTAAATATTTGCGTGTCGCCAATCATTTTTTCTCCGCCGCGGTCCTTTCCAAAACCGGGTGCCTGCCTAGGAGCTTAAAAAAACGTGGTCTTTTCTTCTCACCCGGCAACTCTCTCATCGCTCTTCTCGCGCAGCTAGCTCACTCGGTCTCGCTCACCACTGCTCGATGCTTGCTCACTCGCGCGAACATTCCGCCGGATCGCCGCGTTCTAACCCACCCGCACCGCCTATCCTCTGCCCCTCGGTCCTCGGATGCCCTTCGGTGAAAAGCCGGTCAATGGTTTGCAGGAGGAGGAAAAAGATGGGTCTTGTTTGTGTTTTGATATCCTTTCGGCTTCTGCTGCTGCTGCCGTTGCTGTTGATGTTGTTGTTGTTGGTTTTCTTTCATCATCTTACACGCACAAACACACACACACACCAACACATCCTCTCGCTCACACAGGGATGGTGTGAACAACCGCGAGATACGTCTCTGGCGCTGTCTAGTCCATTCACCTGCACATCCTTAGCAGGCCTTGCGTTGAAGAAAACCGCAGCAAAACAGCACACATCGCATATTCCGCTGGCAGTTTGCGTAGTGAAGCAGGTCGAAACGGTTGTCCAAAAGCGCAAACAACACGGTGATTTCTGAAGGAGTGAAACCGTTGTCTCACAAACGAAACTTATTTTGTTGTTGTCCAATTGAACTAATTTTTTTTCCGTGTCGTTTCCATATTTTACGCTTCCTTCGTTTCGTCACCATGGTGTACCATCGACCGGTTTGTTGCAAACCTGCGTGCGTGTGTTTCTGAACGTGAACGTGGAATTCTTTCCTGCAACGCCATCGCCATCCGGTTTAAAGGTCAAAGCCAAGTGCACCAAACTGGAGTCTCTAACGAGAACAACCCCCATCTAATCCCGGATCTTTGGTATACGCAGTACAGTAAGTATCGTCCTGTAGCGACTCCACTCGTCACAGGAAACATCCTTTTCTTGTTCGGACAAAAAATCACCCACCCCGTCACCCCCCACACACACACACACACACATGGTGGGCCTCCTTCTGCATCTCACGGTGGCGAGATCTGGCCGTTATTTCACTCAGCATGGCGCCATCGTTCGTAGCTTTCATTACTCACTTGACGTTTTCGCGGAAAGAAAATAAAACCCCGCTGATAGTGGTGAAGTGGCGCAACAGCAGCGAACAGAGACTCGCGATGCACCCGTGGATTGAACTGCAAAGAAAGCAAAGTGTATGTGTGCACGCGCGTTTGTATGTGTGTGTGTGTGTATGTGTGTTACGGCGAGACGTTCGATCTGCACAACTAATACCATAGTAATAGCACCGGCTGGCTAGACCGTCGGAAGCTTGTTCCGTTGCCACTGCATGTGTGTGTGTGTGTGTTGGTGCAGCGTATCGTTGTGGCAACGGCGACGGCGGAATGAAATCTGTCGACGTGTGCTCTTTTCCAGCCCTGCAACCCTCCTGGTGCGGTTTGGGCAATAGGTGAGCGGGGCGTGGAACCAGAATTGGTGGTCGATTTTCGGCAAGAAATGCAGGGCGACTGGAAAACCCAAAATCACCCAACAACGGCGGGAGAGGCCGGGAAGATTCTGTTCCGTCAGCAACAATGACCGGCCGCCGGTGTCGTGTCCTGCGTTGGCGGCGGGTCGTCGACCGTCCTTCTGTGCGGTCGCATCAAGCACCCGCGTGCCGCCGGTCACCATTCCACCAGCTCGCCGGATCTGGGTTCAGGTGGAGAGATTTTGCGTCGCAATTTGTCGTCAAGCGAAAAAAAAAAAACAAACAAAAACATCACATGAAACCTCGAAAATTAAGGGCCTGCGTATTTTGCAAAACATTTCTTTTTCGAAAGCGGTTTTTTTTTGTTTCATGGACGCATTCGTTTCGTTACGCTTCCGTATCGTGAAAGTGCGTCGAAAGGAATGAATTTTAACTTGAAGCCACATACAAAAGAAAAAAGGAAAAACTACCTTTCCCTCTGAGAAAAAGGCCCTACGGTTCCATTGAACATTGACACGTCGACGATAGGGTTGGGGCGTGTGTGATTACGTGAGCCGTGGTTTTTGTTGTTGTTCTGCTTCCCACTAGGGAGAAGGCGAACCAAAACATAACCTGAAAATCCGCTACGAGCTCTCATTGGACCATAACAAACGTTCTTGCGATTTTCTTCCCTGGTTTCTGGCAATGGAATGTTTTGAACAAAAGTCCAAACTCTCGGACAACCCTGACCCTTTAAAAATCTTTTTTTTTCCCCATTACATGTTGAATATGTTTCAAAAGGTATTTTCCAGGCCGGTTTTTGGTACACTGGCTTCCGTTGGACTGACGGAGAAAAATGGCATCATCGATTAAAACCGTTGCCACTGACAAGGGAACGTTCCGTGGCTGCCACGTGGCGGCAATGCCACGCTGGGGAAGCCCTTAGAAATGACCCTTTCCTGACCAAACAGGCCGCACCCGAGCGGTCTCTAAGGTCACACCACCACCACGACCGGCTGGCACTGCCCCTCACGGTAACCGACCGTGCCACTGATAAGAGGCGCACACAATTTTGCTGAACAATCGTCATCATCAGCATTGGCAGCAGCATCATCGGTCATTATCGTGAGGCTAACATACTATCAACAAACCAGCACCATCGCCGAATGCTCGCTCATGGTTAACACGGGCCCCTTGCTCACCGGGCGGCGGTGGGTTGATTGGCTTGGCTGCGTTGGCTTATCAGCATCCCTGCGATTGCTTAACACCTACACCACACCCCGACGCCCCGCGGGGTAGCACAAGGTACAATCAATCTCCAACGCGTGTACCTACGGGCCGTTCGTGCCGCGCAAGCACAGGGCATTTCTTCGCCCATGCTTTCTAACCAGCAACCAGATTGTTAATGGTTGAATTATTTTGATTTCTTTCCTCAACATCAGCGCAGTTCAATGTATGACCTTGTTCAGAACTGAACGTAAGCGCTCGCAATGTGCCAGGCTCTGGAAATGGTTATACATTTTCCACTGTGATAACCGGCGGCGACGACGACGACGACGACGATGGTCCGCTTATCTTCCCGTGACCTGACCAGTAGAATAATCTTGTATCGCTGACAATGTTGCGATCCACAAAATGGTAGAAGAAAATTTTTGAGATGCCCCCGCGAGAGGACTGAAACTCAATCGGGAGAAGGCGGTTTGGTTGGTTCTAACTCGAAATTTCTTCTCGATCCCTTGTCTGGAACGATCTGAATCTTGCCTGAATCTACAACCTGTTCAAACAACTCAAAACAAGTCTTCCGTCGATGTCATGGTGGTGGTTACAACACCGGAAGACCAACCCCAACCCCATGGCTGGGGCGTGCAATGTAAATGCACGACCAGAATCATCTGCCAGCTTGGTTCTAACCCCATTCGCCGTGGAACATGATCGTGCAGTCACACACGTCACATGCACAGGCTACCATTACGATCCTAAACTTTCTGTTTGGTGGAAGAACAAGTACGTTGTCTAGCTTATTCTTGCACGCTACAAAAAGGTAAAAATGGGGGAACGACAGAGGCTTCAGGAAACATTGTTGAAATCTTTTATTTCCACTTGTCTTCTGCGGCATGGACGACGAAATTAACGACCAGCAGAGAGAATGTGTACAGGGAGAGGGGCATGAACATGGCTGGCAGGAACAAAATGAAGAAAATGAAAACAACCAAAGAAGCAAACACAGAAACAGGTTAGAAACGAACGAAAGGCAAAGAAGGGAACATATAGGAACATGCATGCCTTCCCGTTCACTATTCCGCTCGCTCCCGTTCTAAACCAGTTCCTAGCTCGCATCGTCCACCACCCGGCCGCCGCCGCCGAGCCCAAGTTGCATCTAAATGTTTCTTTCACCCATACCCGGCATCTCCCCAGCCAGTTGCAGGGGGTTGGCTACGAGGCGCGCGACATCATTCCGCGGGCGGGTGCTGCTTCCGCGTGTGCTCTCTTTCGCTCGGGTGCACACGCGTGTGTGCTCTACATTCCATCTTTGCTTGGAAAATCTCGCGCCAACCAACGCCACGAGGAACATCGCCTAAGATGATCTGCATCTGCTGCTGCATGCCCTGAGGGAATGGGTGGTCCTGGGAGAGCATATGGGGGGTGGCGGCGGCGGCGGCTTCGGGCTTAGAGGAACGAGTATCGCCGATAACAATAACGAACACAACCATGGCGAACCTGCGGCCCAGCCAGCATAGCATATCGCTAGCTCTAGGCTAGCTGGGCTTGTGTGCGTCTCGGAAGCAACCCTTCATGCATGTCTCTTACGCGCACGCACTATTTTGAGCTTGCTCTCCCGGTCGGCGCCTCCCTTCATGGTTTGGGGAAGATGGCCCTGCTTGCATTCCAATTGGGTGACAGAGATTTGACACGATGGAAGGCAACCGGACGCCACGTGGCGTTTCCAAATCATGCAGAAGGTACTCTACGATTAGACCCTATGTTGCCCGAATCGTGAGTTAATTCATTGCCTTACATTGCAGATACATATTGTGTTGTTAGGGGTTTACTACGAGTACGGGGTGAACAAGATTGTAATGTTTTTATTTTTCCCAGAAGAACAAAAAAAAGGATGGCCCCCATTGTGTATGATGTTGTTCTTCCGGGTTCCTTAATTGGTCAGTCAGCTTAAAAATCAATAGAAGGTTCATGTGCTCGGTCATCCTTTGGTGCCATTACTTAGCAATAACTTGGCACCGCACTTATCTTATCGGAAACTTATCAAATTGTCGTTTTGTTTTCTCTTCCAGTTGTACTGTAGAGACTTGCAACGAAATAGGACTTTTCTTTCCAAGCAGTAACAACAAGCAGGCAGGCAGTAACGATGGAGGATACGACAACCGTAATGGGAGGCATGGAGCAACCGATGATGACCGGAAACGCGACCTATGAAAACAACGTCCCGGTAGCCAGCTCGGCCCCGGCGCCGGTCGCCACCACGCCCTGCTACGACGATCTGTTCCCGGCGCTGCCGGAGAGCGAGCCGCCGCGCTTCAACAACGCGCTGTCGCCGGCCGCGCAGAGCATGCGCGTCGGCAGCTCGATCGTGACGCAGGTGTTCATCGTGCCGTCCGGCGAGCGCAAGTACGACTCGGACAAGTTCGGCGAGGGCGAGTCGCTGCGCACGTGCCAGGCGATCATGAAGGAGACGAACGCGCACATCGAAATCTCGAGCGGCAAGGACCAGTCGCTGACGTTCCTGGTGGCGGGCAAGCTTAGCGAGGTGATGGAGGCGCGCCGCAAGATCCTGGTGCACTTCCAGACGCAGGCGAGCAAGACGATCAGCATTCCGCGCGAGCACCACCGCTGGATCCTCGGCAAGAAGGGCGACCGGTTGCGCGAGCTGGAGCGCAGCACCGCGACCAAGATCAACGTGCCGCGCATCAACGAGGAGTCGGACGCGATCACCATCCTCGGCACGAAGGAGGGCATCGAGAAGGCGGAGCACGAGATCCGCACGATGTCGGACGAGCAGTCGCGCAAGGCGCTGGAGCGGTTCAGCGTGCCGAAGATCTACCATCCGTTTGTGCTCGGACCGAACAGCGAGAACCTGCAGAAGATGATGGAGGAAACCGGTGCCAAGATCAACGTGCCGCCCCAGTCGGTGCAGAAGGACGAGATTATCATCACCGGCGAGAAGGAGGGCGTGCTGGCGGCGAAGGCGCGCATCGAGGCAATCTACAAGGAGATGGAGAAGAAGTGCACCTCGGTGGGCGTGGAGGTACCGCGGGCGCAGCACAAGTATGTGAACGGGCCGCGCGGCAGCACCATCCAGGAGATTCTGAAGATGACCGGCGTCTCGGTGGAGATGCCGCCGAGCGACTCGCCGAGCGAGACGATCACGCTGCGCGGCCCGCAGGACAAGCTGGGCAACGCGCTCAGCGTCGTCTACCAGAAGGCGCACTCGATCCGCACGAACGTGCTGGAGTGCCCGCACTGGATTCACAAGTACATCATCGGCCGGGAGGGTGGCCGCATCAAGGAGTTCTCCGTCCAGCACCCGAACGTGCACGTCGAGTTCAGCGAGGACAAGATCAAGATCGACGGGCCACCGGAGCAGGTGGAGATTGCCTCGGAGGAGCTGCAGAAGATGGTCAACGATCTGACCGGGCGGCTGACGTTCGCCGAGATGACGGTCGATCCGGTGCACTGCAAGCACATCATCGGCAAGGCGGGCGCGAACATCAACCGCATGAAGGAGGAGTACGAGGTGCAGATTAACATCGACGAGAAGGACGCGAAGCCGATCCGCATCGAGGGCCCGGCCGAGGGCGTCGCGAAGGCCAAGCAGGAGCTGCTGGAGAAGATTGCCAAGTGGGAGAACGAGAAGGAGGAGTCCATCATCATCGACCACCGGCTGTTCAAGACGATCATCGGCGCGAAGGGCGAGTCGATCCGGGAGATCCGCGAGAAGCACAACCAGGTGCAGATCGTGTTTCCGGGCCCGAACGACAAGTCGGACATCGTGAAGATCCGCGGCATGAAGGAGGACGTCGATCGGTGCCACAAGTACCTGACGCAGTACGTGAAGGAGCTGCAGAAGAACTCGTGCGTGATGGAGGTGCCGATCTTCAAGCAGTTCCACAAGTACATCATCGGCAAGGGTGGCGCGAACGTGAAGAAGATCCGCGACGAAACGCAGACCAAGATCGACCTGCCGGACGAGGGCGACGAGAACGAGGTGATCCTGATCACCGGCAAGAAGGAGAACGTGAAGGAGGCCCGCGACCGCATCCAGAAGATCCAGAACGAGATGGCGAACATCGTGACGGAGGAGATCGTCATCCCGGCGAAGCACCACATCTCGCTGATCGGTCCCGGCGGAATGCTGATCAACTCGATCATGGAAGAGTGTGGCGGCGTGTCGATCAAGTTCCCGAGCTTGGACTCGAAGAGCGACAAGGTGGTGGTGCGTGGCCCGAAGGAGGACGTCGAGCGGGCTAAGCAGCAGCTGCTGGAGCTGGCGAGCGAGAAGGAGCTGTCCTCGTTCTCGGTGCAGATCCGCGCCAAGCCGCAGCACCACAAGTTCCTGATCGGCAAGAATGGTGCTTCCATCAAGAAGATCCGCGATAAGACGGGTGCTCGTGTGATTTTCCCAGGTAATTAATAACGCTCAAAAGAACCGCAGGTTCAAACGGTTCAACAGTTGCTGCTATTTCAAATGATAACATATTTACTCTTTTTTATTTTTATTTTTTATTTTTTGCCGCGATGTCCCTTCACAGGTGTCAACGATCAGGATAACGAAGCGATCACGATCATCGGAAAGAAGGAACACGTCGAAGAGGCGAAGGTTGAGCTGGAGGCGATCATCAAGAACATTGATAACATCGTCGACGACGAGATCATCGTCGATCCGAAGTACCACAAGCACTTCGTTTCCAACCGTGGCAAAGTGCTGCGGCGCATCGAGGAGGAGTGCGGCGGTATGTCGATTTCGTTCCCGCGCATGGACCGCGACGAGCGCAGCGATCGCGTAGCGCTGAAGGGCCCGAAGGACTGCATCGAGGCGGCCAAGCTGCGCATCCTCGAGATCGTCGGCGAGCTCGAGTCGTTGGTGACGATCGAGTGCTACATTCCCGCCCAGCACCATCGCATCGTGATGGGCCGCGGAGGCTTCAAGGTGCAGGGCATCACCTCCGAGTTTGGTGTGAACATCAAGTTCCCGGAGCGTGGTTCCGGCCAGCACATGGCAGCGGTACCGATGGCAACCATCGTTGACGAGTGGGCCGTCCCTACCACCGAGAACGGTGGAAGCGGAGCCCTGCCGGTGGAGGGCGACACCTCTGCCGGTGTCGCTGAGCCGGAAGTCAATGGCAACGGTGGCGAAGCGACTCCGCCCGCGACGACAGTGGCGGAACCGGTGCACCGTACCTCGGACCTGATTCGCATCAGTGGCAACAAGGAGAAGTGCGAGGCGGCGCGGCAGGCATTGTTGGCGCTGGTCCCCGAGACGGAGGAGATCAGTGTGCCGTTCGATCTGCACCGCTCGCTGATCGGACAGAAGGGGCGCGATGTGAAGGAGCTGATGAACGCTTACGACGTGCACATCGAGATGTCGCCGCAGGACAAGAAGCTCGACATCATCAAGGTGACGGGCACGAAGACGGCCATCGCCGAGGCGAAAATCGCGATCGCCGAGCGCATCAAGAAGCTCGAGGAGGACCGCAAGGACCGCGAGCTGCGCTCGTTCGAGATTAAGGTGGAGGTGGACCCGGCCTTCCATCAGAAGATCATCGGCCGCCGTGGGGTGGTCATTAACAAGATCCGTGCAAACCACGGTGTGCAGATTTCCTTCCCCAAGCAGGACGATCCGCAGAACAGCATCATCACGATCTCTGGCTACGAGGAGAAGGCGCTGGCGGCTCGCGACGAGATTCTCGGCATGGTCGACTCGCTCAGCTCGGTCTACAAGGAGGAGATCCGGATCGATGAGCGCGTCCACCGTCGGTTCATCGGGTTCCGCGGTAAGCGGCTGCGCGAGATCAAGGAACAGTTCAACGTGGAGGTGAACTTCCCGCGCATGGAAGACCCGGACAAGTCGCTGGTCGTGCTTTCCGGCACCCCCGACAACGTGGAGGCGTGCCGCGACTATCTGCTCAACCTGGAGGAGGAGTACCTGCAGGACGTGACGGCGGCCCCGTCGGCCCCGACCACCTTCTCGCAGTTGATGGAGGACTCGATGAGCCAGCAGCATCAGCACACAAACAAGCAGGGCTTCGTCGTCAGTGGTGCACCGTGGGAACGTAAAACGCCCAACACGCAGTCGCTCGAGGACTTCCCCGACTTCGGTGGGCTCGGTGGACCGGGTGCGGCCGCTGGCAATGCAGACTCGTCATCCCAGGCCCCGATCAATTCCGCCTGGAACGCCAAGCACTAGAGCGCCAGAGCCGCCTTGGGGGTTGGGCCGTTCAGTGTAACAAACGACAGAGTGAAGAAAGGCGGGAGGAAGCAATAAGAAAGAAAATGAAGGAAAGATGGGGAGGCTTTGAAATCGCATTGAAGAACTTGCACGAAAAATTTCGAAATCGAACCTGAGTCAGAACACTTTCAACACACACACACACACACAAAGCAAATCGGAACGGATAGGCGCGTGCAATGCTGATCCAGATCGTGTTAAAAGCGAAAAATTAAGAGGATGACATATTGATGACCGAAATGAAGAGAAACAGAACGATAGAGAGAGAGAAAGAGAGCCAACGGTGTTCGTGTCGATCAGTCGTCCCTGTAATGATATATCTTCCCCTCTCACCCTGAACGCCGGCCTCACCCGGAAGACAACGCCCACAAACAACGCCTCCTCACATCCTCCTTTGGACCAGACAAATCAATCGATTGACCTAAAGCACTCCCAACACCAACACCGCAGCCTTCCCCGACCGGCCCGTGACTGAATCGTGTGTGACGTGGCATAGGAACGCAACGAAACGCGGGGGTGGGCACGCGGAACGGAGCTGACGCAGAAGACAGTATAAGAGTGTTGCATTTTTTCAGTTTATTTTTAAAGACAAACACAAAAGGACGACGACGACGACACGACGACGTTGTATCCCATAATGTAAATAATCAAGGAAGAAGAAGAGTACGGTGGAATGCAATGACAGAGCAAGAGACGAAGATAAAGAACGGAAGTGTCTAGAATGTCGAAAGGAATGCGATACATTTGTTTAATAATGCAGCAACAATAGCGCGGACGGTTGGAACGATTGATAATAACCATCGGGGTGGGGCTGACCGTTGCAAATAACAAGAGGAAAAAAAAGAGATCTATAAAAGAATATGAAACACAAATATATGAGTAACTGCTCCACTGAAGAACAGAGAGGATAATCTAGGATACAATATAGGGGAAATGAAAAAATAACATGATAGGAACACGAAGAAGACGAACTGCAATGCAAGGGCAAGCGGATACGAGGATAAGGATTATCTAATTCAAAGCAACAATTTTTTTTATCGATTTTGTCGTATCACGAACTCTTGTACGTTTTTTTTTTCCTTCCAATTGTTAGATTCCTTCGCAAAAGCAATAGTGGAACTTTTCTACCAAAACCGAGTAACCCCGTGTCTTGTTGTTTAATTTTTTTTTGTTTATTGTTTGTTTTGTTAATGAATTCTGACCGCGGCGGTCACAAGGTCTTTGAGAAAAATCAGCCACTGTTGGCCTGCAGGCAAGATTTTTACGTTTGTTGCCTTCTCGTGGCAATGCCTGCAGGAGTTCAAGGGAAAACTATCTGATCTACCATACGAAACCTTAACGCATCGAAAACGGACATGGACTTGTTAAATAGATGGATTGGACTTTTGGGTAGCAACACGGAAGGAAATCGTGTGTACTAGGGATATTCCACTTTGCTACGCGAAACAGTTAGTTTGTAAGCCCAAGCCGCAACCAGCGCGGTTGGACTCTTTCGTTGGATTTCGAAAGTTCTTTCACTTGGTTGTGTGTAGAGGAATGGTCTAGAGGAATATTTAGTTATTTCGTTCAGATCGTCATGTGGTTCGTTTGTTTGCCGGGGGAAAATGTTCAAATGTTTCCTTGATTTGTTGTCCTTCTATCCATCCCTAATTTCCCATCAATGCAAAGACCCCGGATTCTCATCGGATGCAAATTGTTGATTCATGAGGAAAAAAAAAAATCCCATCCAAATTCTTTAAAAGCAATCATTTAGAAGATGAAATGGACAGTTAAGTAGTAGTTTAACGAATGACAAAAGTCATATCCCTTCTGTCCAGCCAAGGAAATTACACCCACTGGATTCTTCCTCCTAGCTCAAGCTCCTCCACCGCAAGGGGAAAAGACGCGCCCGACGTGCTGCAGGAAGGAAGTCTATAGATGAAAGTAGCTAGTTTTAAGGGCATCAGGTTCAGGACGCAGCTACTTCATCACACGCTGATAATCGCAACGAATGCAAGCAAACCGTCTCAATTCTTAGTTAAATAGCGAGTCAAACTCAACACTCAAGAGCGCGGATGGTCCGATATATCGATCGAAACTATAGTAGAAACGCACCTGTTGTTGCTGATGAAACAAGGAGGAAAAAACGCAGATCGATCACAGAAGTATATGAAAAAACACGAACGGACACATACACTTACAAAATTTGCTCATTCGCAGGATCATCTTGCGTCAAACTCTAACACTATTCAGCAAAGTGCGTCTCACAGGATAGTAAATAAGAGTTTACGTTGGCGTGAAAAGATCCGCATTTTGCTCCGATTTTTCACCCGCCTGGGACGGACAAGCACACTAGCCTAGCGCGGAAAGCAGGAGGGATTTTTTTTACTACAGCTAGTTTCTTTCCTTATATAGCTGTTATATCGTCGTTAACCTGTATCGTTTACAGTTCGTGAAATGCGTTTTGCGTGTGCTTTTTCAGTTGAGAAGCAAAATAAAAAAAAACATGTAACGTTTGCAATTTACCAATTTGGATATGTGAAGCTGGGAGAGGTTAGTAGAGGAATCAAAAAAAAAGTGTAACAAAAGTTAGGAAAGATATATTATATATATACAAATCACACACACATATATACATATTTTGATAATCAAATATTATTTTCAATACCGTGTAATTAAAGAGACAGCAATGCAGGCGCAGCCGGAAGATCGTCGGCCAATCGAAGTGGCGAAGTGTGGGAAAAGGGTGGTGATGGAAACTCCCGGTCGCGAGACACGGAAAATAAAAAGCGAAAAGGTTTTATTAACCCATTCGCGCACTGACACCCTGGGACAATGGAATATTGAAAACTTCTAAACAAGGAACGAATGTGAACACAATAATAAACGGAATAAACTAAGGGAACTAAGAACGAATCCAGCTTGGGCGGGATGGCGGCTGGTAGCGTAGCGTAGAGTAGTGTAACGTAAAAAGAAAGCCACAATTACTGGCGGCAAACCCGCGGCAGAAAAAACTAATTATACAACAATATATTGAACTTATAGCTATAGAGAAAAACACAACTACAAAACTAAGCGAGAAATGCAACCAATACTGCTGTAGTGTGAGGCGCACCGGTGGAAAGATGAAGTAAAATAAAATTAAAAAAAATTAAAACAGAAGAAAACACAGTGCATGCAAGCACCTTCGAGGGGATAAACCTTCAGGAAGGTAGGCACGGACACAGTACGAAGCACGCAACACAGTTACAAAGCAGTTTATGAAACAATCTCTGCCCCATCAACCCACAGAAATGGGAAAAGAAACACTTAAAGTGACGGAATGATGAATGCAAATCTACCGATGTTACGGCACGTACCCGGGCTGCTCACGTAATGTCCTGACGAATGATTGGAAAATAATGGATTAAAAGACGCGACGCTCGAGAATAGTGTGCAAGACGCTGAACGGATGGGGAGACATTAAAATTAGCAAACAAAAAATAAACACGAGAGATGCAATTTAGCGTTTTAGCGCGACCTTTCCGGGAGAAATGTCGCTCCCGAGATGAAAGATAACTAAGATAAGCTTCCTTTACACTATAAATAACGAGTGAAAGAATACACCACAACAGAAGCAACAGCAGCATGAGCAGCAGCATGGCAGCGTGTTGAAGTGGTTTGGACGCAGTGCCGAAATGAAGCACGTGTCACGTGCGGATGGCGTAGCAGGACCTTTCGAGGGTTCGGTGCCCCCACATGGCGGTGCTCCGATGATGGAAGCAACTTGTGGTAAAATAAAACTTATTACATTTTCTGTAAAATCATGGTGCATCCGCGTCGTTTTGCCCTTTGAAAATATCCGAATATTTGCGACAAAATAGAACATTGCACACAGTCTACCCAGCACGTTCCTGGCAGCTTGCATACAAGTGCCCTTTCGTGGCACACAATTATCCTCCCGTTCATATTGCGAATGCACAACAAACAAACATCGCCGTTGCCCGTGGCAACGGTTCCAACAAAAACACCAACAAATCGAAACCCACGACTGTGTAACCTCGAACAGAGTTTTCAACCAGCGCTTGTGTGTTTTGACGCTGCCGCGCAGTGCTGCCTCTTTGCTTGCGGGTTGCTGTTTTGCTAAACTGTTCATTCTGCAGCGTGAAAAAATGGCAGCACGACGTGCCTTTGGTTGTTTCGGCTGTAGCTGCTAACGTTTGGCTGAGGTTTAAATCGTCCGTGCAAAATTCATACCGTTCATATTAGTGTTGGAATACGTTGCTGTTGCGTGCAAAAAAAATAATATAATAAAGTATGGGTAAAGAT
The DNA here is from genome assembly GCA_914969975.1 of Anopheles atroparvus. NCBI lineage: Eukaryota > Metazoa > Arthropoda > Insecta > Diptera > Culicidae > Anopheles > Anopheles atroparvus. The sequence continues at coordinate 29,887,421 of CAJZCY010000002.1, read as the reverse complement.
TCGGGACGCGAAAAGGATACCATGGTAGGTGGCGGAAGTAGAAAATCGGCCCGTCCCGTCAGTGCCTCGCCGTACTCGGAAAACTATCGGCCCCCGATCGACCTCTGCCAGCGGCACCTGATCAACCATCGGCTGCTGGTGTCGAAGCTGACGCGTCGCGAGCTGGAGGACAAGTACATCAGCCTGTGCGACGAGAACTATAGCATGAAGAAGCGCTTCCTGGAGCAGGAGGAGCAGCTCAAGCGCCTGAAGACGCGCCTGATGCGCCTCTCGAGCGAAAGTACCGCGCGGTCAAAGTCGCGGCTCGATCTATCCTCGAGTGAACACTACAAGTGAGTACAGGCGTAAATGGTCGTAGTAAGATTATTAATGTTTCATTTATCTTTTCATCGATTCCAGCAAACTGCACGACCTTGAAATCCAACGAAAGGAACTGCATGAAAAATTGGAAGCGCTGCGTCGTGCCACAACGTTCGAAGAACAAAGGGTCGGCAGTGCCAGCAGGTCTGCCGGACATGCTGGAGCTACCCGACATGCTGGTGGGGCTGGAGCCGTCAGCTACCGTCGCTCGAAAAGTGCCCACCGGGTGAAGGAACGCGAACCGAGGCGTGAATGTAAGTCTTCCTCCCCGTCGAACGATGACTACGACGAAGAAGTTGAGGAGCGCCTGCGGCGACTGCGGCATCGAGCGGGAAAGGACCAAGCGAGCACCGACCGCACCGAGGACGAAGACGAGGGCAATCGAAGCGGCCACCGGAAGTCGTACGGAGCCGACGACGAGGAGGACGACGAGGACGTCGAGGAGGACGATGGTGAAGGCGGCGCAGGCGGCGACGAAGATGGCGAGGTGGACGAGGATCGCGACGTGGTATCGTGTGGGGGAGCTGGCGCAAGCGATGACAACCACGAGCAGGGCGACCAGCAGGATTCAGCGGCGGGAGCCCGCGGCATCCATACGAAACATTCCAAGGATCGCAAGGGGTCAAGGGCGTCTCGCACGGTGCGAGGACATTGTCCCGACTGCGAGCGGCACCGCACGGAGCATCTGACGCGCGAAACCGACCTGGTGAAAATGAAACTCAACATGAAATACCTGCACAAGGTGAGCCAGTATTGATTTCCCAGTCTGAGCATGGGTGCCTCGTCCGTGAATGGCAGGTGGCGCCTTCCGGTTCGTTTTTAATATCTTGTTTTTCATTCCTCACACACGGCTCACTCGTTTCCGGTATCGTTCTCGCTGATCAGGAGCTGCAAAACGAGAAAGAAAAGAGCGCCCTGCTGGCACGCCAGCTCGAGGAGAAGCTTTCGTACGAAATCATGAAGCGCAACGCGGCCGAAAACATGGAAATAGTCAACCTCAACCGGCAGGTGGACGATCTGGCCAAGGAGCTGCAGCGGCAGGTCGACGAGCAGAAGCGCTCGATGGAGCACGAGATCCGCAAGCAAGGTAGGCGGAAGTGAGAACTATGCCAAAGTTTGTTTTTTTTGTCGGTTGGAGTGTGTGTGTGTGTGTATGTGTGTGAGTAGGGGTAGGTGCAGGTGTTTAATTGTTCTATTGTGTAGTACCATCTACAAACGTGGTGAGCCACTGCATTCAACGAAGCCTTCGAATTCACTCGAATTGACGATGATGGCTTGATTAGAGAAAGTGTTGCCAAGGTTGCCCTTATGTTGTTGTTCCAATAATCGATCACGAACTATCTTGGGAGGTTTTTTTCATTTTAAACTACAGCCGAAATCCTTGCTCTGTCTCGTTCTTTTGATGTCTTTCTAACTCCTTTCCGCATTTGTATAGCTTTATTTTTACGCATTCGTTGCATAACCCTTAAGTATTCATAGACAACATTTCCAACAAGCGATTTCTACTTGCACACATAGGGAATTTTAGATTGTCTCTATGGTTCTACAGCAAGATAACTTTCTGTATGAAGGGTTTGTTTAAAAAAACAAACCAGTGCTTACATTTTAACTGTTTATTCACACTGTATCTCTTTATCAGGTGATCTCGAAGCGCAGATAAGGAAAGAGAAAGACAAGAACATCGAACTGTTTGAGGAATGCGAACGGTTAAAGAAGAGCATAGAGAAGCTGAAGGAGAATATGTCCGAGGTGGAGGTAAGAAACTGCTGGAACTACATACATTCATTTTTTGGAACAAAAGGAGAATTCATGAATGCGTTATCGTAATTTTAGATTGAGCGAGACTTTCTGAGACGGCAACAGGAGAATTTCACTAAGATCGTTGACGAAAACAAGCTGCTCAAGTATCAATTGGACGAGCTCCGCCGGCACAACGAAGAGCTGCTGAAACAGATCGACTCCCTGCGGGAAGAGGAGTTGGTTACGAAGGAATCGCAGCGAGAGCTGCTGGAGAAGCTGAAAACGCTCCAGCAGGATAACGACACGCTATCCGTGATGCTGGAGGGACTTCGCACCGAGAACGAAATGCTCGCCGAGGAGAGATCTCAGTTGGAGATCAGCTTAAAGAGTTTGGAAGGTTGGTACGGAAAGAGCTTTCGGATGCTTCGAACTAACGCAATGTTTCACACACCAGCTAACTGCTTACTTTTCTCTTTCATCAGCTTCACCGATCAAAGAAATTCGGCCAATGTCTCCGGTAGGTTAGATGCAGCTGACCGTTCTTCTGGTACGGACTGCAGGACGACCAGGCCTAACAACGCCAACACATTTTCCTCCCTTAGGGCTTAGACCACACGTAGTGTTTTTCGGATTCCTTTCCGACGGTGGGAACTTTCATTCCAACGTGCTTCTCGCGGTTGAATAGAAGGCGGTTTCTAACGTTACCAACAACCCCCATATCTATCCGAAATCCACCGATTAGTACGATACTAACCGTAACGACGCTAGTAGTGATTAGCTAGTTAGCTGAGCTGAAGCAAATGTGTGATAATAGAATCAATTTTCTCTTTTCGATTGATGACATTGTGGTGCAGGGTGTGTTGTGTTTGCGTGTTTCGTTTGTCCGTCCGTTTGTTTTTGATTTCTTTTTTAACACTACCGAAAGCCAGTTTGATCATCTTAGTCTGACACTCTCGTCGTCGTTTACGTACCTTTCCAATACTTCCATCAGCAGAAACCACCTGCAGCAGACGCATCGGTACAGACCGATGCAGATAATTTCGACCCTGCCCCCAGTGAGGGCAAGACAAGTTTTCTGAAACTTCCAGTGGTCTCGCGAGAACCATCACCGCAGCCCTCGAGGAAGGTGGACGTCGCCGTTGAAGACACACCGCCCGTTGTCGATCCGCCAACGAGACGCTCAAGAATGTCGGGGCGGGAAAATCGAGAACAGCATGAGCATGCGATGGCCGAAGCGGCCCGGCAAGTCTTCCGCCAGGTGGGCAGCGTCACCCGAATGATACCGAAACTGTCTCAAATCATGAACAATCGTATCGACGAGCCGGTTAAACCGAGTAATGTCGAGCTGCTGATTGCGAACACCTATCCTGCAACGTTGGAGGTACGTTGTCAAAGGGAGAAATCAATCCCCGTTCGTATCGTTGCGCCATCTATCGTCAACTCATCCAAACAATGGCATAATTGCTCCTCCTACTTGCATAATTAACAGGGTTTATTTTCTTTTTAATTGAATTTCAATTTAGAAGGAAAATCTTCATGATTAACAAGTAGTTCTTGCTCTTTTTAGAGTCATTTTAAATATAAATTTAATTTATATATGATCCTTCTTTCAGAAAACGTTTCGTGACAATGACCGCTTTTATGACATGCAGAATGCAGTTCGCCGTAGAAATGTCGATCGGAGCTCTATAAGCTCTACTGCATCGGGCAGACGCAAGATATCATTCGTGGAGTCTATCGGCACAGACGAATCGTCCGCAAAAGGTAGTATTGGAAAGGGGTTCTCTTTCTTTTTTAAGTCCGGTGTCTTGAACTAACGTTTAGCCTTGCCTACCCCCTTCGCAGATGAAGATAATTCCGTGCAGGAAAACTACGCCCGCTACTTCGACATCAATCGTCTTCCCTCGATGTGGCACACGATCGTTGCCAATCCGATGCCGTCACGATTATCGACACCGTCGCCTTCGCAAAAATCAGGATCCCCCGATGTGGACGTACTTACGATTGAGGTCCGTTCCTTGCGATGGCACGAGTCGGCCCTCGAGCGACTGCTGGCGGCAAGGGTCAGGCTGTACTACGTTGAGTTCGCCTTCCTTGACCTGCACGGCCACCGGCTGGAAACTGTGCCTTCGGCGAACCTGCTCTCGCAGCCGGATGGAAACCATCACTATCAACTGTACCACGAGTTTAATTTCCCGGTGAGAATCGAAGTGGATGCAAAGGCGCACGGTGCACGTCGCGAGCAGGTAAAGGCGATCCTCGGCCCGAACGGGAATGACGCGGTGCGGTTCGTGGTGGTGAACGAAGTCGACTCCGGGTTTTGCGAGGACATTGGGTACGCCTCGGTGAGCTTAAAGCATGAACTGTTGAGCGCCCCGGAGCTGCAGGAATCGGTGGTCGCCGACGCAACCATCTACGACTTTAGCTCACCACATGACGAGCTAGGGGTTCTGAGAATCGTGCTCGGCAACGTCAAGCTGTTGCGATCGTTGATGGATGCAGCAACGTAATTTAAATTAACTTCACATAAGTTTCGGACAAAGCTTTTATTTTTTCAAACAATGCCATACATTCATTGTTTGAAGAGATTGCAGATTTGATTATAGATTCTAATGTATACAGTAAATGAAAATACTTCTACTTTTATGATCTTATTTACAATTCTTTCTGCTTCTTCTTTTTTTTTCTTGTTGGTTCCACTTTGTTGGTACTATCATTCTTTTACAGATAATAAAGCTTTCAGATCAATGTGTTGGTAGTTAAAGGTTATCGTTTTTGATATTGATGTGAAATTGATTTTTCTCTAAGAAATGTTTTCTTATTCTTTTGTGCTATGTACTGCTATTGTTCTAACTATACAAAAGCATACGTCATATTTTTATAGTTAGTCGCGTAATTTTGAAATTACGCAACACACTGTATTGTGATATAACATCGCATCTACAAAATACATCGCTCAGCACGGTTCAGCCTTCATGCAACAAAAACAAGAACAGACACTACCAACAGTCGACAGGCGTCGTTGATCAACAAGTGATATTTTAATTAAAAATACGCATCACACACACCATTTATGCCAAACACTACACCCCTTTACATTCGACTACCCAGCTTCTTCACCCTTCACCAGCTTGTACCAAAAGCGCGAAAAAACACACAAAAATGCTTGCCCTAAGCCGATCCGGTGCTAGCGTCGCGTTTTCCGGTCAGGTTCGCGATGGGAAACAAACACACGAACGCACAAAAAGAAACCGGGCAATAACGATAGACGCTCGCGACCTGCTCGGCCAAAGGAGACGCCTGGTTGCTCGTGCATTCACTCATGCGAACGCGTCGCTCTTCGACTCACCCAAGACGCCACCCAGACCATTCGGAATGCGCGCGCGCTCGTGCCGAAACAATCTGTTTGTCTGGCCGAAGCAGCAAGTAAAGCAAATCATCCATCGAACTTGACGTTGAATAGGAGAGAAAGTATACCGGGTGGTTAAAAAAACGGCAAAAAAAACAACAAAAATCCCCCGAAACATCGAATGTAAATCTTGAACGCCACCAGCAACGCCGCTTTGTGCCGCTCTGCCAAAATAAAAGCAATCTCCACGCTCACCCACACCCGGTCCCGTGGTGTGTTAGAGTGTGTTGCCGCGGGATTCGGCCAGGAGCGCTACCGATCATTGTCGAGGACATCCACCCGAACGCATGACCGAACGACCGCGAGCCGACGAGCGAGTTTTCACGAACTAGGCGGACGATCGCGAAAACGTGGATCCACCGCACGATCGAGCTAAGAAGCGTCTCGTTTGTGGTTCAGTTTCAGTCGAGCTTTCGAGCAGAAAAGTGAGTTATCAACCAGAGTGGTAGGGTAGGCGTAAGAAAGGTTTCCACAGGCAGTGTCTCTTGTTCTCTAGCAGCAGTTGAAGCACCTCCCGGTGCAGTGCCAAGTGTTACGTCTTTTCTATAGTCAGTTTATCGCTAGTTTTATTCAAATTATTACCATTGATTTCTTGACGAGCAAAAATTACAACAAATATGTATGACATACTTAATGAAACCTACGAGCCTCGGCCATAGAAAAATCTATTATGAACAAAAGAAAGTTATGCAAAGTACAAAGTTGATGGACAGGTTATACGTTACGGAAAGGTTACATCGAAAAAATGCCTGGAAAGAATTTGCAATTGCAATAACCGTAAAAAAAGGAGCGTTTTCGAATATGTATAAAATTGTGAAACAGATCTGATGGTCGGTGCTATCCATCAAAACAACTAAATATGTTCAAATTGCTTTTGAACATTCATTCTCGTAACGTTAAATGAAGACCGGAGTAAAAAAGCGCACTCCAGCAAATGGAAATGCGTTCGTCCGCTTCGATGGAAACGGTTGTGGCCCGTGGTTTTGCCAGTGATTGAGTAATCGCTGAAATCTGTGCAATTACATAAGTGCAAATTGATCACATAATGTTCGTAAATGCGAGAAAGTAGAAAAGAAAGAAAAAAACGAGAAAAAAAACGTCCCTCTCAATCGATACGAAATCGATAGCCCTTCGAGACATCTCGAAGTGCCGCGTTGCTCCCACGAAGACGAATAGGATGCGTGCGTGAGTGCGTCCGTGCATGTGTGAGGATGAATGTCACCCGAGTGTACCGAAGCATATCGCAGTGCACGGGAGCATTGAAACGAGAGAAAACAAATCAAAAAGAAATCAAGAGAAAGGGGCAGGGAGGCTGGCGCGCAAGTAAAACGGAAAGGCAATCAAAGGCTAGTGAATTGAAGTGCGGGTTTTACGACGTCGTCGCCACCTATCTGATGCGGACCCGACGCGACACATACACACACCGAAGGGGGGAACGATCATGCAGCGAAACGGCTCGACGTTCTGTGGCGGCGCAAGTGCGAAGAAGCAACAGGTTTTCCCTGCCCTGCGGCGGCCAATTTCCCTCAGTGCGTTCACACTTCGTGCGATTCCTTGGCGGTGATATGCTTGCGTGATGCGTGTGCCGTGGTTCCCGGTGGTAGTGGTGACGGTGGCCCGTACGTCACGGTGCTCTCGCGGCCAAACAAAAGCCATCATCATCAGTGTGATCGTCTTCAGCAGCGAAGCGACGGAAAGTTCGTGAACTCAGCCGATCAGCTCGCCAGCCGATCGAGGTGTTATTGTCGATCGGGATGCTTCCGCGAGTGCGCTCGAGGATCATCCTGAAGGGTCCTCAAGCGCCTGCCGGAGCTGTCGAATCCGTCGTGTCCTGCGACGATGCGGAACACTTGACGCCAGGTGTAGCCATCGAAACGGAACTTCGGCACGCATCGCTGGCAAGCTCATCCATCTGGCAGGACTTAGGCCGTCTGGGGCACCTGGCATCAGCCCGGGACGCCACGTGTCCTCCGCCAAAGGGGGGAAACCCCGTTTTGCGATGGACGATTAGGATCGAACGGAATACGCTGCACGATGGTGTATGAGCGCGGATGGCGTCGGACGAAATTGGGGAAGGGAAAGACAAATAAAGAAGGAATGAAACATTAACCCGGTACCCGGTAGTCGTTCACGGTGCACCGGGATGCGAACTCACGCAGTTAATCAGTTGGTTAACCCTTGCAGGTTTTGTCTGTTTTGCTAGGATCGAGTTCTTACCACAAAGAGCTTTACAACAATCTGTTATCCAACTTCTTCCAACACAAGCTGTGGAAATTGTTTTCTTTCGCACTTTTCAATTAGTGGGGAGAAATTGTATCACTTTTCCATTGATGCTTCTTGTTCTTGTCCATCGATTTTTCGAAATAAATATCAGGATCTTTTTAAAATTGTTCGAATGTATGAATGAAATCAAGTGTCAATATTGCACACCTAAGCCTTTATTTTGGGGCAGCATTGACTCCGTTCCTAAAATGTTACCTTACTAAATTATAATTTTTAATTATAGCTTCGGGATCTATCTTCCTTATATTTGCCCCAGAATGTTATCTTCCTCAGTCTAAGTTTCGAACATATTGCATTTTTGTACAATTTGTTAAACTTTGTGATAAAACAAATGGACAGTTTTAAGTCTGTGGTCTTATTTAAACCAACATTAGCTTGGAGATCAAATTACAATGAAGGGTTAATTTAATCCCACCGTAACACACGCGTTGAAACCTGGCGAAAAGTATCCAACACCGAATCGCACACAAATCGGCCACAATGGTGGTGGCGGTGGTGTACGCTGATTTCGATTATCTCTCTTGTCTTTCCTTCCTTTTTTTTTGTTGTTCTTCAACCCCTCGCCACCGTCGTGTCGTGCAGAGCAGATTGGTGCCGCGTAATCCACGCAGACGGCTTTGGGTGCACACGAGGTCTGCCTCCCCTGCTGACGGTGTTAGCTGCTTGCCAACAATTTATAGAATCTAGAACATGGTATTTTAATTTAAATTGAAATTTCACGACTGCCTTCGGTGCGACAATGTCGCTTTCGCTTTCGCGAAGCCGAACGTCTCAGGAAGGGCCTCACGGGTGTAGCGTGTGGAGGAAAGTGGAAAGTGCAAAAGAGGCCCAGATGGGGTATCGGTGGCTACACTCTTCTCGTGTAGTTGTATCGCTCGAGTACCAGCACGATTGTTGTCGATGGCGGACCGAGTCCACCATTTTTTTTTTTTCTGCCGGAACCCAATCGCAGCCAGTTGGGAAGGAAGCAAGCAAAATAAGAAATCACCCAAATCGTCGGGTAACGACAATGGATTGGATTAAAATCGTCAACAAGGGAAACCCGGCTGCGTGGTTATTTATAATTAGCGCAAATAAAAAGAAATCCTAACCCCAGCACAACGCCACCGATCCACCTAAGAAACCATCGGGCCAATTTTTTCGAACACAACGACGTCCGACGGTCGCGGAAGTTGGCGAAACCACGCCACTCGGGGAGGTGGGGTGTTTCGAGATACCCTAAAAATTTGCCGCCCGTGATAAGAGGAAGCTACATATTTTCGTCCTCTGGGTGGCAAAAGAAAGCATCATTTTGGTTTTCCTCCCAGTCGTTTGTCTGAAGGAGGCAGTTTTCATTCATTTCATGGCTGATTGCGAAATATATGTGGTAAAACCCCCGGGGAAAAAATACGGGATCTATTCGCAGCGGTCTTGGCTGAACGTCATATGATCATTAAGCTTTATCAACCGTTAGGAGTCGGAACACTTCTCAAAGAAAACCGCGAGTTAGAAAATAATACGAGATGATTTCATGACAGGTCAAATCTTTTCTGCACACTAAACAAAAGCCGGTAAAAATCTAAAACATCGGTTAAATGACAAAGTACGGTAGTTTCATACTCTCGTGGCTTCAAGTCCGCCATGTTCTAGTGTTGAATGGCAGATGTGGTTGAACGTGGTTTTTTAAAAATCGCCATTAAACTGATAGTTGTTGTGAAACACGAGAAACTCCGGTTAGACATGCAAAAAGGCATGTTCGAAACTGCGATCGTTATTCATTTTTCCGTTAGGCGATGATATTTTACGGCGCATGTTTATTGTGAAAATATTAAGACGGGAGTTATTGCTATTGGCAGGATGTTTTTGGCCGACACAAGGGGCTCCCGTTTGCTGACAGGTTTAATATAGCTCATGTCAAACGAATCCTTCATTGTCACGTTTGAAAGCGGGTGTGGCACTAAGTGATCCGCCCGAAAACGGCCCACTGCCGCCGCTGACTCCCGACGGGGCATGCTTTAATATCTTTGGCACGATTCCAAAAATGCGCCAGCAAAAACAATCTGCAGCATCTCGGATCAGCACACTATTGAGGGTAACGGAAAATGCTTCTCGAGCCAACTGGTGGTTTTTTATTAAGCACTGCTTTCCAAACGGGGTAGGCCTTTCGCCGCCGTGGGTGCAGGATTAAATCCGTCACATTCGACACAGCCCGTCAAAACAGTGCAGCAAACGATGACCGGCGCAACATGTTGTGCACCTTTTGGACGAACTCTTCGGGCTCGATTTGGCAACACTGTCGCCAATGCAGGCGGGAAAACTGAAAAGATGTGTTGATGTTTACAATCGGTTCCTTTTTAAGAAGATATATTTTCGTCGGCTCCATATTTCGTAATTAAAACCAAGTCACACTTGAGGATGTATTAATTTAATTTGTCCCAGAAAGAGTTGGCGAATTTATCATGCCTGTGATTAAACACAACAGACAAATTGAAAAACGGATTCAAATACAACATTGTAGATATTAAGCGATCGTCCTACGACGATTTAGCACTCATAAAAGTGAGAAGGCAACCCGCCCACAAGTGAAATAATTAAATTTTCATTCGTATTAGCCTTCTTGGCAAGCTCAGCCTTGACGAAATTCTTCTCTCTACAGGAGAAAGCCGATTTTCCGACATTTTCCACGTGCGTTTGAGTCATCCTCGGTACTGGGGTCGGCCTGACGTGTTGTTCGTGGGTTGTGTTTTAATTTTATTTACACACGTTTTTAAACAAATATCCAGACATTACTCATACATTGCCCGGCGAGTATCTGTGACTGATTCTACCCTGAAATGTTTGTATGTGTTGTAGTTTTTTGTTTGTTTCTGGCCTGGCCATATTAAACGACGTGGAAACGGTGTTCCGTTCTACGAACCACCAGGAATTCGGGGAGCATGATCTTGAAAATTATTAATACTTCTATGCCACCCGCATCACGAACACACCTGCACACGGACAGGCCGTGCCGGATGAGCGAGTGTGGAAATGAACTGCCGGTTTACGATTGCTTTGCACCCTGATGACCGCTGATGGTTTATTTACGACCGGCTAGTTTCTGCCACCTTTATTTCCTCACCACCATGGAAGATCGGATTAGACGCGGAATTTCTCAATTTTCCTTCCCACTGCCACTGTTTTCGCTGCGTGTGTGGCACTGCCGGGCAGTGCGGAATGTGTTCAGTTCGGTTCAGGTCGCTGTATTTTGACGGCCTTTCGCCTTCCGAAACGCCGGGTGCAAATAAAGCGGCAGGTGTGAAATCGACAGCCGAATTGATTCACCTGGGGTACGAAAATAAAAACTGCTCGAAAATCGGGACCGTACGAAACTGCTCGAACGTAATCCTAGGGTGGAGGGAGGATGATCGTTTAAGGTTTTCTTTTTTCCTACAACGATCGCTGCGACCCGATGACCCTGTCGACGTTGAACGATGTGACCCTAATCCGATCACACGTCGTCTTGTCCTTTCCCTCTGCTTAGTGATCGAAAATCGATTGTGGGCTCAAAATAAATACGCACGAAATGATTTCACCTTGCGCCGGATAGGATTGCACTGACCGAGATGAAGCGGGCATGTAAGGCAACTAATTACGAAATTGGTGATCGAAGATAGATGCACCCATCGTAGGACGAAACAACCGACTGAAAGTGTATCATTCGAGGAACCCGAAAACGGATCAGAAAACACAAAGCTAAAAGTACAAAAAAAATGGCAGCTAAATTTAGGTACTTCTAAACTGAACGCTAGAAAAAAAAAAAAAAACTGTAGCTCAGAGGCGCCCACTTCTTTGTTCTCAAGCAATTTCACACGACTCGTTGCGTCAATAGATCATCATCGGTTTGTCGTCGACAGTATGTTTTACAGCCTGTTTGTTAGGACCGCATGATTTCCCTCCTCTTAGCAACATTGGTGGTTGGAATGTTGAAATGCTATCCACTAATTGATGGCGAAGTGTCCGCTCGTGCAGCTGAGTTGAGCGACAGCTTAATGGCATTCTTTCAGCTGTTTTATGATCGATAAAGGGATCGTAGAACTATTCTTCTGTAAAGGGCACATAAATGATCGCTGACTCGACTAGATTTTAATGTTGACAGATAGTTGTTTTTATCAGTTAAGTAGTTGAATGTTGAATGAAAACAAAATAGTTGTTTGCAACATTAATTAATTTTTACTGATCCTGTTTCGAGCAAATGCCCAAGCTTTCGATCGTTTTCAAACTATTACTTAAGGTGAACTCTTTGAATGAATTACAAAAGAAACAAATCAAAACTACAAGAAGTCTCAACATTTAAATTGCCCAACTTTACAGCTCATTTCCTTTTTAGCTACGAAACACAACAAAACCAAAATCATCTTTGAGGCAACTTCTCCCTTCACCCACTGTCGCACTCAAAATCAACCCATTCGATCCCTTTTTCCTCGAAGTCCTTGGTTATTGAATCTTTGCACACAATCTCCTCCCCGCCTTCCGACGTTTCCGCGGCAGGACTTTCCCCGGGCGCTGGTTACCAACGAGCGCGAAACGCCGTGTCCCGCGCTGAAGCGTGCTGTGTTTGTGAGTGAGTAAAGTGTGAGTGTCCTTGCACCGCGTAACGGCAACTACGGCGAGAAAGTTTATCCGGCTGAAATTCGGTGACAGCGTTGTGAAGTGATTTTACGTGGTCTGTGTGTGTGTGTGTGTTTTTTTTTCATTTTGAACAACCAATTTCGACACGCTTTGCAAGTGAACTCGCATTGCTTTGCGCGTAACTCCGGCAGCAGGCCGGCTCTCCCATCGTTCCCGGTCCCAACCCGTCTCCCACCCGCTAGTGCCACCCCGTACCTCTTCCGGGTGGCGTCGGCCGTCTCGAGAACGGCACCGAGATGACGCTGAAAGATGAAACACTGACCGCCGATGTCAAGCCTGGTAACGTGTGACGCTCCTGTTTTCGTCGATCGTGGTGACTAAAAAAGCTGTTTCCTTCGTCCTTACCGCATCCGATTTATGTTCGACTGCATGAGATGCGACACCAGTGGTGATGTTTGCACCGGGGCGGCGCGGGTTTTCTGAGCACCACTGACAGGTAGTTTATGTTCGCACCTCAACCACCACCAACGGGCTCAAGGGCACGCGATTTTCAAGGGAAAGCGAACCGAGCCGATTTGCTGGTGACAAGGTTCAGCGGTTTCGACCCGTCGGTGCCCGTTCATGCTTGCCTCCTTTCCTCTCTGGAACGTTTTTCCCACCAACGAAAAACTGTTAACCTACACACGGTGTCAGCGCATTCATCGTCCGTCTAAAAACGATCGATTTCGTACCACGAGCCCCGGTGGAAGGTTGGTGTCCTGTTTCACGATGCGTTAAACGGTCTTGCATTTGACTGATTTATCTACCGGCACGGAACGCCACATTAATTTCATGCTGAAATTTCGCCAACAGATGGAAAGCGTGCATTAGAAGTACAAGCACAGAAAATGATCCTTTTTTCCCGTATCGGACGGAAAATTGGATCGCACACGCTTTGCCCGCGAGCCCAACAAGTGTGTTGGCTTCAATTGGACGAGTTAACCCCAACAGTTAATTCTTTCACGGTTTTCCCACCGAAACATCATATTCTCGTCTCACACTTGCACCGTTTACCTACCATTCGGAACGGCGGGGGGCTATGAAAAGTAATCGCACTGTACAGCAATTAGGTGCATTCGAATTTGGGAAAGCGAATACAACCGGGTCGGCGCACAGAAGGCGGGCAGCAGCGCAATGGGTGGATGTGGCGGTTATAATTAAAACCGATGCCCGTGATTTATGGCATTTTTATTTGCACACATTTCGCTACCCTGCTCATACCCTGATGCCTTCAGTGAGTGGCCGGCGCAGGTTGCACGAAACGAAAACCGAAAAGAAACAACACGAAACGACAGACAAGTGGTTGAGCAATGCTTCGGCGCGAACGGCGGGCGCCGCCACGTTGCTGCACTGCATCATGTTGTAACGATCGAAATCAGATCGTGGTTGTTTTTTGTCTCTGCAATTCCTCGCAAAGGGATTGTCGACAGTTTCCATTCAGGCGAACCGACCGCAAATCAGGAAAGCAAAATGCATTCAACTCCCGAATCAAAACAACTGAGAAAAAGGGAGGAAAACACCACACCAAAACAGTGATTGATGACTGGACACGTATGAGCGCTGTGCTGGTTTATTATGGCGTGCAGTGAAACGAATCGTAACGAAAAATAAGCCACACTTCTTGCATCACTGCTTGTACTTGTTTCAGAGGGATTTGTTTTCCCTTCACTTGATTGAGGAAAGTTAAGCAAAGACACCATATCGAGTGTTTTCATTTGCTTCAATAAAGATTGGGAAAACAGCACACAAATCCTCATTTGTAAATGTCAATCAGCAAGCTGTGCCTTGACGTTTCCTTGCATCTGTCCATCTTCGATCGAAGTGAACTACCAGGCGCCTCCATTAAGGGAGCGTGTCGAGAAATTTCGAAAAAAATATCCCAAATGTAGTTATTTCAATAAACCACACTATTAACAACATGTGCAATAATAATACGTACCAACATAGTCCTATAAGTGTATACTTCGTCGTCGTAGTATAAAATCATTCCACTGTGATTAAAATTCCATCGATCCTAGCAACCCCAGCGTGCGCACGGGGTACCCTCTGCCGTTCTTACCATAGCCTTCTTGGTGTTTTTTTTGTTGGTAACTACGACGGGGGTCGTTAAATTTTACGATCCATAACCGAACCTGGCTCGTTGTCATCGTCTACGTACATCTCACATCGCCACCGTTTTCTCTTCACCGAAGAGAAGGAAATAAGTTTACGTTAACAACCATTCCGTCCGGTTAACACCTTCGTGTGCAGTTTTTGAAGTTTATGTTTTATGTGTTTTGAGCAAGAACAAAAAGAAAGCAACAGCAAGCAACGGTGCTAAGAAGTAAACCTCCAAGTTGCTGCGAAGGAGAATCTGTGCGAAAAATAAACTGAAAAGAAAAACACACGTAACCAGTTGAATCTGCCCGGACAAAACATCAGCCCGCCGGAGCTAATGGTGCTTCGTCGGATGAGGCGGCGATCGTAAATAACCCGTAGACTTATGAAGACGTTTAACAGTGATGGAAACAAATACGTGTTAAGCTGTGTTCTTGTGAAATCTTGTTTGGTTTCGTTTCTCATAACAGCGATTTTAAATGTTTTGAGTTTTCAGTGTTATCTTAATGTTATTTTAACTTGCATTTTAAACTTATTGTTTGTCCTTTTCCTCACTCCGCACCCGGTCCAGACTTCGGCGTGTCCTATAGCAAGGAAGACATCCTTCTGCCGACGAAACGCCAGCACCGCGCACCTCAGACGTCCCCCGCCGTCTCGCCGCCGAAGCACCCAGCGTCAACACAGCCCTCCCTGCCGCTGCGTCCCCGGGAGCCCGAATGTGTTGCGGCCCGTCCTGAGTCCCAGCGACTGGCGACCCGACC
Organism: Anopheles atroparvus; assembly: GCA_914969975.1. Lineage (NCBI taxonomy): Eukaryota > Metazoa > Arthropoda > Insecta > Diptera > Culicidae > Anopheles > Anopheles atroparvus. The sequence goes on along the minus strand of CAJZCY010000002.1, from coordinate 29,872,145 downwards.
GATCTACCACTACCGTCCATGCAACACGACGCCCTCCGGCCTGCGCTACTCCAACGATCCCAACGAATCCGACGACGATAACCCCAGTGAGGGATTTAAGGTAGGTGGCACTTGAGACCTTTTTCTTTTCATTTCTTGCTTCGTTTTATTGAAGTTATGTTCGCCTCATTTTCACTCCGACCGATACCAATGGATTGCATTTCAGAAGGGGTTGTTAAAATCCTTTTCAAATTCGATACATTCCCTCGAGGATACGCTAGACCATGGGCATGCGTCGTGCACGGGGAACCTTCGACAAGCAAGGCGCCAACTTGCCAAAAACGCCGATCGGCGTCAGTGCGACACAGCAATTAAACGATTTTCACATTCTTGCCACTTCCGTCGGTCCGACTGCCCGTCTAATCCCCGGCCGGACACACGGCGGTCTTCTTTCGGTCGCTCTGCAGTTGATGAAGGTGGCTGTTTTTAAAAATAAATTATCTCGTGGGACCGAAGATCTTTTTTTTTCTCTTCTCGTTCGCTCTCTTACGTTCATGGGAATTAAGATAAACGTAGCACGAAAAAATGGTTTGGGCTGTTGGCGACACAAAAGTTGTGCACAAGATTTTAAGCTACATGTGATCGTGGAGAATCTTCAGAGAAACACAGTTTATTGCGAAAGCGCACCCTAGCGGCGATACTGAACTCAACAAACTTTTGCACCGAACGACACTGGCGTCATCTGGGAGAATTTTTGGCGCTACTAACACGGTTGAATTATCGTGAAGAGGATAATTCTCACTACGACTTTGAATTGGACCTAACAAAAAAACCTCACTATTTCTGCAATGCTGTGCTGTGAGATTTACTCAAGAATATTGCTGTTAAACGACGGGCAGGTGATGATCCACGCGGTACGAGGACGGACGGGTGTTAAACCGGTCACGGCTCGTCTGTCTTTACACGTAGCGTTTAGAGCGACGGCAATGAATCAGACGGCTGGCGAGCGGTGTTTGCATCACCTGTGCCCCGGTATCGGGTCGGGTGACAAGCAAAGCCCAACTGCATCCGCCCACAGCGCGCGATTAAGACGTCCATTTGCCAACTGTCCAAGTGTCAGCCGACGTGGAGACGCACAGACGAGGTGTCATCGTACGGAGCGAGCGGATTAGCGTGAGTTCGTCGTAACATGAAACTGTGATTCCCGCCAGCATCCAAGGCTCGTTTCGTGGATTTATTTTGCGTTCTCTGTAGTCACCGCGATAAAATTCAATCGCAAATACATGCTTATATTTCTAAAGTAAAGATACCGCTTTTGCGATGAAAATTCTCTCCGTGTGCGTCAAATTCGTCATGAATGGACGCCACGTACTGACACTTTGTTCTTAGTGTCTTTTTACGAACCATAATTCATTGCAGTGGCATTTTTTTAAATCGCATAAATCATAAACCAAATACACCTCATCCCAGCATTCGTTTGATTAATATGATTGTCTCTGTCGGGGCGGAAATTAAATTTGTCACTGACAGAAAACCGCAGCGGTCGGAGAATAACACTTCCGAAAGAAACCCCACATGATTCACACTAGATGGAGGCGCATGGTAAATGGATGCGCATGGTCTTTTTTGGCTTCAGTTTGGCAAACGCGGGAAATAAAAAGAATTGTATTGAATCAACGATTTTTTACTAGCTTTCAATACATTGAACGGAACGCTGTAGTGGCTGGTTTTTGCCAAATTTTTACCGCACGAGCTTCACGACCCAAAGTGCTTCCTCGCTGAATTGATCATTTGCCAGGCAGTCCGTCAGGATCCATCTTTTGCCCGGTGCACACTTTCATCACGGGGCGGAAAGAATGAAAGTGTAGAGAAAAAAATCCCAACCCCGTGTTGATGCATGCCAGATGTGTGCAACAGTGCCCTTGGGGATGCGCTATGTTTCGTTGTGCCATAGCGGAAAGGCGCAAGCCGAACGGAAAGAATTTATCTTCAGCTTGCATCGCCGCCAAAAACACTTTACGGCGGTTGCACGGTGGAAGCATACGATGCTACAACAATAACTTCCTCCCAGATGCATCCAAATAAACAACACGGAAAATCTCCCTGTCTTTAAGAGCGAATTTGTCTGAGTTTCGCTTCATCGCGGGTTGGTTTTTACGTTTGCAAAACGGTACTTTTAATGATGTTTAATGATATGTAGCTCAAATTTCATTGACTAATGAACAAAAAGTGACGAAAAACGACTGATGACCGTCACGATAAGTGAGCCACGTGCCGAAAGGTAGAATTTTGTTGTTGCTTATTCCCCTTTTAAGGGACAGCTGCCTAATGTTTTCTTTGCTGCCTAAATCGAGTGCAACATCTGATCCGGTTCTATTTCCCTTTTTCTCACCCTCTCGCTTTGCTACGGTTCATTTGCTGGTTGACGTACTTTCATGGCGTTTCGTTGACGCTTCCGTGCTGTCGCCACTCGAACACTGCATTCAATTGAAGTGTAAACACTTATCACGCCGTTGCTGCTCGCGCGTTCATTTTCCCGTGAGGACAGCAAACAACCAGCAGGGGATGTAAAATATTCAAAAGAGAAACGATTTGCACGTCCCTCTATCCTACGGTGCACTTAATCTGCCATCAGTCAGCTCGCTGGCTAGATGCTGGCAGATATCCGCTCGAGGCAAAATCTTTCCCTGCCTTTGGTGCATCCGGATGCAGTCGCACCAGCGGAAGAGGCACCGCCACCGCGCCTGGCATTAATTTTCCTGTCAGTTCCGGACTGCGAACGTCCTCCCTCGGAGCTCGCCCGGATCGGGTTCAACGGAAAGAGCAAAAAAGGAACCTACCCGGATAAATGGCAAACTGTCAAATAACATCCATCAGTCGCCGTATGGCTGTCCCCCCATTCCGGACAGAGAGCGTTTCGAGCGACTGCAGTGTTTCATCTGAAAGATGAGACGCACCGGTGAGGTGAAGTGATGATGACCAAACCCTCGTCATCAATTTCAACCGAACAGAAGGGTGACCTTTACGCGCCTTGAACCTTCGATCGAGTTCAGCTTGCTTCCCCTAGAGATCGGGCATCGTAAATCAATCAGCGTCGCACGACGAACAAGTGCCAGTAATCTGACAGGCCTGATCCGGTGTATGTGCTGGTGTGTGTTTCCTCCTCTTGTCGACTGCCAACGAAAGCATCCGGGTGAAACCCCGGGAAATCCAAAACGGAACCATTCATCCTTTTTTTCCTTTCTGATGGCTCATTTAGTACCAAGAAAACGTGGCGCTTCGTTTTTGGTCCATCCGGGTAAATATTTTCCCTTCCCAATAGGGGACAACTTTTCCAAAAACAACAAAAATACTCTCCGGGAGAAGGTTGAAACCTGCAACAACAGCTCGACGGTAAAGCGTGGAACCGTCGAGTAGGGCGACAGAGTAGGAGTAAATTTCTTTGATGATCGTTAATCACAATCCATAGAGTATCGCAACCATATGTTAACGATTATAGGTACTATCGGCAACATGCGAACGAATGAATAGGTAAACGAATTAAAAACAGCGAAACGACACAGAGGGACGTACGATTCTGGTGGGGTTTTCTGTGAACTCTGGTAGATTGACGGATTTATTCGAACAGGAAAGAATAAATTGATTTCACTTGCCTTTGTGAGTGTGCGATGAGGATGAGCTGTGGTGTACGTTAAGCGTTTTATGACACATTTGTTTGTGCGGATACAATTATACGTCTAACATCTATGTTTGCAATGAAGCAATACAATAACCAATCAAAAGTTTACAAGGAAAACAGCAGAGATAAAAATACTAATTGATTTAAAACAAACAAAAAAACATCAGCGAGAGAGATAATACCTTCGTATTTCTTGTTCGAAAAGAAACAGACAAATTGTATCCACTCTGTGGAAGAAAAAAACTGTCTCTTTATTGGTTGATTAATTGGACTCTGGTCCTGCGCGGGTGCGCGATGCTGACAAGGTTGCACGTCATGTTTTACAATTAGCAACGTATGCCTCTGGTGTCGTGTAAGATCGTCCGTCGCTGAAAACCGGGAATCTTCCCAGAGCGCGTGTTTTCCCACCACCGAAAGTCCTTTCTTTCGTTCGTCATTTTCTGCGGCTGCCGCAATTTAAAATTTGTGGTGCGGAAGCTGTGCAAGGATTGCTAATTGGATTTTCCGGGTTGGACGGTCTCCTTTGAACGGAAAACTGACAGAACAGAAGGACGTGTTCAGCCTTTTTTCGATCCTTTACCGAAATGAATTTATTTACGTTCAAAATAAGGTCTTCGTTAAGAATAAACGCTTGAGCACAGCAGGAAACAATCATTCTCAGGAGTGATCTTTGACAGAAAAGAATATACGCGGCATATCAATCAGCCGGCTTCATTTGTCGAGCCTTTGTTCTTTGACAACATTCGTCGATGCATGCAAAGAAGAAGGCAGATATCATCAATTCAATCTGTGAATGATTAATTACAGATTTCACTCCCATTTTCCGAAGGTTTTTCCACTGCCTGCAGACGGCAAAAAGTTGTTTACAAACAGCCACGTTTTCCGAAACCATTCCGCACGATCCCGATGATTCGTGTTCGCATGCGTCCCCGTCGGTTTGGTGTATTCCAGCACTTCCTCTGCTTACATTTTGCAAATTTATACGAAATTGCACATGTTCCAACCAGCTGAACTGCGCTGCTGGTCCGCTTCCACCGGTTCAAGGTTCGCCATGGAAGACAGGACGTCGTTGTTTTACTTTTTTAAAGATTCACTTGGTTAAGCCGAAGTTTTTAGACAGTGTATAGGGTAGACAACTGTCGTCGCTCACACACACTCGTTGTTCTCTCTGTTTGTTCGTCTTACGGGTAAAAAAAAAGGCATAATCCAATCCGTACCAGCCATGAATCATCCATCATGGTCCAATGTACCCGAACCCCGGCACGGTTCACTGCCGATTTTACACCTTGCCGAGCCAACGCGCGGAATGTGTTCAGCAAGCACCCGCTCGTTACGCGAACGCGATCTTCCGTTGGTGGAATAAAAAGCAACATACAAAAACAAATGCCTCTTTTGCACCTGAGCTCGTGCGAAATGGATTGAAAAGTTCCCATTGCGCGATTTCTCGAGCAAACATCTGATCCAGAGGTAGAGAGATTGATTGGCGTCTCTCCGATCATTTTTCATAAGAAACGGAGAAAATTATAAACTCTCTCGTCCCAAACCATCTTTCCCAAATGAGTCACATTCTCGCGCTTCGAGTAAAGAAGCGATCGCGAAGGGGAAAACGCTACCTTTCGAGTTCGATCCTTCCTTGTGCTAGTGGATAAATGACTCGCGGAAAGCGAATCTTCGCGACACACATCTGCGCTCATTTTTCTGTTTGCGGAGAGAGAAAGAGAGCGATGAAGATTGAGAGAGACGCACCCAGAACCGGGAGGCAGACAGTTTTGATATATATTTAAATAACCAGCGTTTGCTCCCGAAGCGCAGTGTTGGCCACCGAGTTTCCCAGTGCTCAACAGCCTAGGAAAATTCAACCAGCCAGTCAGTCAGTCAGTCAGTCTGAGTCGGTTGGACAGGTTCGATCGGTCGGTGATTGTGAACAAACGCAACGATATTAAAGAAAGTCTCTTTCCGTACCGTCGAGCGGAAAAGTGCAACTGAAAATCAAACAATACGACGTTCTCGTAATAGTGTTTACAGATAAAGTGTGATAAAGCATATCAAAGTGTGCCCAAGGATAAAGGCAAAAGAAATCGAAATAATCCAACTGTCAAATGTGATAAACACCCTCAAAGTGGAATTGACATAGGGTTAACGGTAGCTTTAAACCCTACAACACCAAAGGCTAGTGCATGTTGTAGATTGAAAACAAAAACCTAACTAGGCAAACGTGCAAACTTCTGCGACAGTTATACCCGTTGTTTGTCTTGGGGGGAAAAGAGTTAATTACCGAAAATTGAAAGTGAAACATACATGTTTTGCGTTGGGACAGCAACAAACCGGGACAGTGAAATATCCGCCAGGAAAAAAATATCCGTCCGCTCGGTAGCTGTCGTGTCCTGTCAAACAAAACCACCCTCGCCCCGGCCCGAGTTGACATTAGGGAGCGACATTTTTGGCTTCCTGACACACCGCCGCTAAGCCAAAAGCCACGTATCTGTGCGGGTTTTCCCTTGAAGGATATTCCCCCCCCCCCCCCCCCCTTTTTTTCATCGCATTTTGGCCGCCGTCAGTCAGCGAAAGACGGTAACGAAAATTGAAGAAAGAATTTGTGATATTTTTAGTTCCCTTTTGTTTTGCTGCCACTTGCTTTTTTACTGTCCCCGTTGTGCCTCGGTTAATTGCAACCCCCGAAAAAGAAAAGGAGTACCGTAGATACCCTTAAGGTGGGGGTGTTTAAAACAGCGTGAAGGTGGTTAACACGTTCCCACGGTGGTAACCGTAACGCAATCGCAGTGTAGCACACCAAACGAGAAGCAAAACAGAAAAAGATCGGTCGAGTGCAAACTCCGACAAACTCGTGCTCCAAAATCAGCCCATTGAGAACTTTTCCAAGGAAAGGTTTCGGAAACATCGGGCACGAAAAGTCCATCAAATCAACCCCGCAAAGATCCGGTTGAAATATGCAACGTTTGTGGTGCATGTTTTACGATCCCCCCGTGAACGCCCAACGTTGAAGCTGTGCTCGTCTGCTGGCCCCAAAACGCAACAACTTGCCCGATCCGAATCGACAAACCCGATCGATAGTGCGAACATTCCGTGAGGAAACACTGAGCCGGTTTTTTTTTTTGGTCGGGAAAATACAGGAAAAACGCCTGCCTTTCCACACCTCGAATGCAACGGAACGAAAGTTGGTGCAAAGCGGCCGAAAATAAACATCGCCCTCATCAGTTCCCGCGTCCCGGCCATCGAATTCGGCCCAGACGCTTCGCGGAAGGCACGGTGCTCCACACGCGGAAATCGACACTTTCACGCTGATTCACTGATTCGTGCGACGGGATCTTCTTGAAGTGTGTGCGTGTGTGAGTGAAAGTGAAAACAGGGGTGAACAAAAACGCTCCCATTAGTCATATCGAAACGGAACACGAGCGCACGGTTTGCACGCGTATGCGCCGGTGGAAAAATCACTCGTTCGTGGAACAGTTCTGCTTTACCGAAGTATAGGAAGAGAGTCAACGAGTTGAGGGCCAACACAAATCCCGGCCGGACAGAGACTAATTCGGCTCGTCACAGAGCATAAATAATTGAAATCAGAAAGACGAACGAAGGTGAGAAAGCGAAGTTTTTAGTCAAATTTTCTCCACCGTGGGAAACCGGATCGGAGACAACGAAGGTAGTTTGGAGAAGTGATCGATTCCCCGTGGAGTTCCGAAAAGCCACAACTGCTTCACCATGTCGTTCTGTCGGATCACGGGCAAATGTCGGTCGCTACCGAAACCGAACTACTTCCCGATGCTGCCGCCGATCTCGCCGGCCGCCGCCAAGCGCTTCTGCCGGGTGACGGGCAAGGCGTACGGGCTACCGTCGCATCACTTCATCCCGGTGACGCTAGCGCGTGCCGCCCAGCCCGGCCCCGACCGGTGCCGGGTGACGAACGTGTCGGGCGAGCTAGAGCCGCACCATTTCCAGCCGACAGACGCGTACGGCTGCCGGAAGCACGCGGTGCTATGCGCGTTCCGGTACGTACTGCCAGTGCTGGACGAGGGTGACGAGGCGCAGCGAAACCTCAGCGCGATCCTGCAGGCGAAGACTCGCCCGCTCGAGCAGGCCCTGTACGTGTATCGGGTGGACGAGCGCAACTGCGGGCTGGTGTTTCCGGCCCGTCTGGAGGCGGCAGTGCGCGATGGTGACGTGCGAGACGTGATGCTGGCGAAGGAATCGGACAAGCTGCTGATTCGGCTGCGCAAGGGCAACAGCGTCAGTGTGGCACTGCGACCCGTTGAGTCGGAGCAGACGGGCGAGCTGTACGAGGGGGAGGGCCCGCGGGCCGAGGTGATCCGGCGGCGCGAGCAGGAGGAGGCGAAGCGGCCCCGACCGAAAGGCCGCGGGGCACTGTCGAGCATTGCGAACATCTTCGAGCAGAAGGAGCAGCAGGAGGACGCGGCGGCCGCCGAGGAGCAGCGCTTTATCGAGGAGCACCGAGAGAAGGCGGTCCGGTTGGCGGCAGAGCGGCGCGAGCGGCAGCGGGCGGAGAAGCTGCAGGCGCTTCAACTGCACGGTCATCTGCTCGAAGCCGGGCCGCCGGAGCTGGCCGACCTGGTGAAGCCGCTAATCGAGTCTTGGGACTGGGCGACGCTGGAGCGTGAGGCGGCCGAGCAGGGTGCGGGCGGTGCAGTGCAGGCAGCGGTGGACAAGCTACCGGAGGTGCTGAACGTGGTGCCGGCGGTTCTACCCGCGACGAAGCTCCAACTCGACCCGACACAGCTGGAACGGTGCGCGGGACTGGAGGCGGCTTCGTATGTCGGGGTGCTGGTTCCCGCGCGGGTTGAGTTGCGCCCGGATCGGGCCAAAGCGCTGGCTGCCCTCGGTTCCGAGGTGCTGGACACACTGGACCACGTCAACGAGCGACTGGCGGGCTCCGTCGAACTACTGCCACACCTGGACGACCTTGCCTCGATCGTGGCGCACCTGGCGCAGGCGCAACCGGCGGAAGTGAATGGCGTTCCGGGGGTGCGGCTGGTTGTGAACCATCAGTCGGTGTTCGTGCCCGGCCAGACGGTGACGCTGGCCGGCGGAAAGGGAACGTTCGTGCCGGGCCAGGCACTTCCGGCGTCTTCGTCGGCGGACGGGCTCGAGTTCGTGCCCGGCGTGACAATCACAGGCCCGGACGGAGCGGTGCAGTTCATCCCGGGCGAGGTGCAGCCGGGAGCGGGTGGGTTCGTGGCAGGCCGGGCGATTGACGGACGATTCGTGTGTGGGCAGGTGCTGACGGTTGGCGACGAGTCGCGGTTCGTGCAAGGCCAGACAATCGTTACGCCCGAGGGCGTCACCAAGTTCGTGGCGGGCGTGACGGACGAGCGGACGGGTGCGTTCGTTCCGGGCCAGCCGATCGAGGTGCCGGGCGAGGGGCTACGGTTCGTGCCGGGTCAGACGATCACGGTGCAGGGTGCCGGGGAGCGGTTCGTGCCGGGACAGAACGTGCCCAACCCGGCCCGCCCCGGCGAGCTCGTGTTCGTGCCGGGCCAGACGGTGGAAGGGCGGTTTGTGGCGGGTAAGACGATCACGACGGCCGAGGGAGCCAAGTTCGTGCCAGGCCAGTACGTGGGCGAGACGTTCGTGCCGGGCGTGACGGACGCGGACGGGCGCGGGTTCGTGCCGGGCGTCAACATCGACACCAAGGAGGGTTCCAAGTTCGTCGAGGGCCAGGTGGTGCTGACGAAGCATGGCGCAGTGTTCATGCCGGGGACGACAGCCGTGGATCCTTCGACGGGCGCGGTCAGCTTCGAGATAGCGCGCACGATCGACGCGGTGTGCTTCAGCGAGGCGTGCCCGGTGGGGCTGGTGGTGGACGGCGAGCGGCTGGAGTGCGGCGAGCCATCGGTGTGCGTGTTCGGCCATCTTGTGGCGAACGAGGCCGGCGTCGAGTTCTTCCCGGAGCGCATCGGCCGCGAGCACCTGCCGGATGGCAAGGTGGTGCCGGGGAAGCTGGTGCGCCGCCAGGCGGATGCCAAGTTCATCCCGGGCATCCAGACGCCGGACGCCGGCTTCATCCCTGGCCAAACGGTGCTGACCGAGGGCGGCGGCGAACAGTTCGTGCCGGGGCAGGTGATCGAGACGTCCGAGGGCATGAAGTTCGTGCCGGGCCAGATCATCGAGACGAAGGGCGGGCCCAAGTTCGTCCCGGGGCGAACGCTGGCGACGCCGGACGGGGCGCGGTTTGTGCCGGGGCAGATCATCAACACGCGCGCTGGTCCCACCTTCATTCCGGGTCAGGTCATCACCACCGACGACGACGGCGAGCGATTCGTACCGGGTCAGATCGTGGACACGGAAGACGGGCCGCGGTTTGTGCCAGGGCGCGTGGTCGAGACGGCCGAGAAGGTCACCTTCATCCCGGGTCGTATCGTGCAGACGGCGGACGGGCCAAGGTTTGTCGCGCCCGACCTCAAAGACACCGACGATGGCGACGAGGAGTTCCTGGTGCAGAGCTTTACCGTCACACCCGAGGAGCTCAAGCTGCTCAAACCGGCAGCGGTGGAGGGTGCACCGGGCGAAGGATCCCTGGTGGTCGCCCTAGACAGTACGATACTGGCCAGCTTGGCCCAGTCCGGTATGCCCATCGGCCGTCAGGTGGAGGCGTCCGCCGTCGACTATGTGCTCGAGAGTACCAAGGAGCGTCGCGCTCTGCAACACTTCCTCGCCGAGCATCACCTTCCTGGTGCGCGCCTCGACGCTATGGAGTCCATCTTCGACGGGCTGAAGACGGTTTGCCGACGGGTGGACCTGGAGTCGCTGCAGTACAGTGCCGCAGCGTCCGGAGATGCACCGACGGTGGACGGAGGTGTATGCAACGGGTCACTGGGGGTGGTGGAGTCACTCGCCTCCAGCCTGGCCGCGCTGCTAGCCGAGGAACCGGTTGAGGGTGCACCCATCCGCACCATGTACGAGCTCATCGCGGACGCTATTCGGATGACGGCGATGTCGGCACCGGGAGGTGGATGCACGGTGGAGGAGCTGCAGCACGTAGTGGAGTCGCCGGGGGCGGTGGATTACCTGCTCGGCGCGGTCAACCGCACGATCGTGCGCAACAACATCGATCAGAAGCTGAAAACCCTAACGGCGCTTATCGGAACCGGCGGGGTTGGCGAACCCGGAGACGCACCCGAGGGTGGGGAGATGCCGGCCGAGCGTGAGCGCGATGCCATCGATGAATTCTGCCAGCTACTGGACAATGGTGGCATGGCGGAGGCATTCGTGAACCTGCTCAAGAAGGACGAGCATCTGTTCAAGTCGATCGTCACGGGGCTGAAGAGTTCGGGAGTGGTCGAGGGGAGCGTCAACATCTCGGAGATCCTACAGACGGCACTGGTGGAAGGGATCCAGGAGCGGGCGCAGGCCACGTTGCGCGAGATGCTCGACGATGGGGGCTCTCAGGATGCGCTCCGGGCTCTTCTGAGCAAATCGGAGGGACTGGCGCAGGCGCTGGGACACACAAAGGAGGCAGACACGTTCCGGTACCTCCGAACGCACCCGGCCGCCCTGCGAGACCTGAACCGGGACGACGAGCTGTTCACCATCGTCAACCGGGTGCTGCTGATGGAGCAGCTAGCCGAGGACGACGACGAGTGCCGGGAGCTGATGGACGGGCTGGAGCGGACGCCCGGCCACGCCACCAAGAGCGACAAGCTGCGTGACCTCATCCGCCAGAGTGGCGCCCTCTCGTACGCACCCGCCCGCAAGCTCGCCCTCGAGACGTCCCGCGACGTGCCACTGTCACTGTTCTACACCAACAACCAGCTCGCCATAGAGGAGTTCTTCCTCAAGAGTGGTGGCGCAGGCGCAGGCGTCAGAGGGAAGACGGTCCGGCACTGTCCACGCGCCTTCCTCATCATCAAGCGCGGCTTCCAGGCGGTGATACCGCGCGAATCGAGCCACGAGGTGCTCGCAGGCAAGATAGCGTACACCGTACTGGACGAGGATGGCATTCGTCACTTCCAACCGCTGCACGTCCTGTCCGCACTGCGCATCAAGCCCACCTTCCTGCACCGCTTCTCGATGTACACCTGCGAGTTCCAGGAGGAGGCGGACACCTGTGATACCTTCAGCACCACCAGCAGTAGCAGCCACGACGGGCTCGACCTCCTCGAAGACGCTGCCTACTTCTACCGACCGCCTCTATCGCGTCGTGGCTCCCAGCGAAGCACCAACGGGGCTACCTCACCCAAGACTTACAATGGTGTAGCCAACCTGCCACGCACCAAACTGGAACGGCAGGAATCGTACAGTCCACGGCTGGATCTGAACCGAAAGCTGCCACCATTAAATGGTTTCCAACCGGCCAATGGCACAAGCGTGCATTACCAGCCTCCACATGTTTCGGCGCTTCATCGCAAACCAACCAAAGCCGTCATCAACCACCTTCAACACCATCATCACGAATTCTACCAACCGCAGCGCCAGCCGATCGCATCGCACCAGCAGCCGTACAAGGCACACCAGGTCTCACAGGCAGACAATGTTAAGGTAGGCACCCGAGTAGTCACGCACATCCAATCGGATCCCAATGTGTGAGAGAGAAAAAGGGAATGATAAAATTACAACCCTGCACACCGTCAACGTGTGTGCGCACTAATTATAGACGATCCGCGCGGCCGAACCCGCGTTGCCGAATTTTGAAGGACAGCCACCGCTTGACAGTTGACAGTTTCATTCCGGCTCACCCTCACCTTTACGAACCTCCACCATCGCTCACCATCCATACGGGAGGAGACATGGGCAAGAAGACTATAGTCACAGATGGATGTTAATTCCCACCGAACATGCATAGATGTTCGATTGTTTGGTTTGGTTTTTACTCGACAATTTATGAAACATTTGCCCTGACCAGTGCTAAGGTCAATCATTCCTAATTGGGAGTTTGAGCTCAGGACTTGCGGATTCAACATTTGTTAAAGTCAAAGTCTCCGGTGGAACACAACACACTTGGTGTGTTCTCCTAAGATGGCACAAAATAAACTAGTAAAACCAGGATATTATCTTGCCAGCGGTTTGGCCACTATTTACCAGTAGACCATTACAAATGGCTCGCATCGACTCGGTGGATGAAGGATGGATAAATAATTCCTCTTCGTTCCACGTCAGAATGCAGTATTGGAGACTTAGTTTATTAGCCCCCAAAAAATATATTGCCAGTGGCTCAATTTACTCGCGAAAAGTATCAACAGTTGTTCATTAACAACTGTTTACCGACGAGAAGCACAGAAAAATATGGTTCCTTCCCCTCTAACCTTGCCGAGGCCAGCTGCCTTCACTTCCGCTCGCATTTAATTCTGCCGCAGTAAAACCCCCTTTGCTAAGTGAACCCCACGGTTGATAATGGCAAGCATTACGCGAACGAATCGATATTGGGTGAAGGCGTTTGCAAATGCGAGAGGTACAAGGAACGTCGATGGTCGAAGCAGGGAAGCAGGGAAGGCCTATTTATAGCACAGGCCGGCTCTAGAGACAGACAGAGACTAACGCGCAAGGGAACACCGAGTGACTTTATGCTCTGTAGAGCACCTTGCGCATGGGCCCCACACAACTCATCAGCCGTCGGAGTAACGGATCATGCTTGCTTCTTCCTGCGTGGACTCGCATGCTCCTATTATTTTGCGGTCTTGGGCAGGCTCTTTCGGTTGCACAGACATCAACGTGAAATCGGCTCGCCGTCGCAAATGGGTCGTCTATAAATAGTGCCTTTAAAAGGGTATGTTGTGTTCTCGAAAGGGAGCCGGGAAGAAAGATTTAGCTAGCAGGAATCGATATATTCGACACATTCACTTGTGCGATGTAATTGATTCCAGCCCGTCTACTCCTTGCCTTTCCGGTGCCTCGTATTCCTCGCAGGAGTCTGCAAGACGACACTCTCCTGACAGGCGAACATCTGCAATTCGTCGCGTGCAACGAGCGATACACTTCCAGTCTACGTAATCTCAACGCCCGTCCCTGGGCCTCATTCTCATTCAACCTTTTTTTTCCTAACAGACTCTACCGATGGCAATGAGGATAGCGATCAAGGCCTCGCTCGCCCAGGGCCGTGAGCCGGCGACATGCTATCGCTCCAGCAGCCGGGACTCGCTCCACCGGACACCGTCCCGCGCGAACGTGCACGACTCGAGCTGGAAGTGATGCTGGCAAGCTGCATACGTTGCTTTGCTATTAGTGCTTAGATATAGGATTTTGTTTTGTTGGTTTTAATTCGTTTTGGCCTAGCAAGTAAGGTGTGTTAGGGTTACGTAGGTGCGCAATGAAACACTGAGATAGGATGGGAGAGGCCCTAGGGCGTGATCTCAACACCCTAGGCCCCATGCAACTGCAAATGCTGAACTGAATTCACAAGGATGTACACATATTTCGATTAAAAGCGGAAGGAGATGTAAATTGACTGCAATAAAAAACTTCAAAAACATAGGCTTTATCCGGGAAGGTTTATTTTTGGTTTCACTTAAATATTTAAGGTCGGTGAGTTTGGTCCTGTCGAAACGGAACTATGTGACACGCGCAAGTGATATATCACCATGGCTTTGCAACTTACATTCATCGCTCACGGGTGCAATGCGTTTCAGCTGCCGCTCCATACATCTGGCTCCTCAAACGGTACGGCATGGTCATTAGTCATCGAGTAGAACCGTTCCTTGGTACATAAATCATTCCGGTGTTCTTCCACCTGCACTGCGCTCCAGTTTTTGCACAGCGTTATATGCAAGCGAACGGCACACGGTCGGAGCTACCCTAATAGATCTAATGGACCATGACGCAGTGTCCGTGGTTCACTGGAGATACCGCCTACTTCCATTCACCGTACGCCTTCAGAAGACAGTCTGACAAGGTCAACGCGATCCTTTCTCAACTGTCCGCAATGGACGCGGAATGCTGTGCGTAAGTACGAGAAACACTACATAATGAGGCCACACTGTGGAGTCTAGAAACACTGGATGGGAACGGAGGGAAAGTCAACCAGCGAATGAACCTGTCATAACAGAACGCCACATCGGCGAGATGCTCGCAAATATCGGCACATTTCCGCGCTTGACCCACATTCAACGGAGGACGAAGCAAAACGTGTGGCTCAAGTTATGCAACGCGATCCACTGGCGTAAATGGAAGAACACAATCCAAACAAACTGGGTCTGTCTTCTGGGAAGCAAGAAAACATCGTCTCAAATGGCGCTTCTTTGAAGTTGGCTTTTTCTCGGAAAGAATCACTCCACGCAGAGCGAGAAAGAGATCCATCCATTACACAACCTCAAAATTACACGGTTTAGTACACTATCCCCGTCAGTCTTCAGCCCGGCAACGATCGATCGTAAAACTCGATCGAAACGGTGTTTGTTTTCATGCGCGCATAAACGCTGGCGAATCTGGTCGAGTTCATTGAAACTCCCTTGGCTTTCTCTTCCCCCAAACCCATGCTACGTACTCTAGTTGCCGGTGGATGTCTTCCTACGTTTGGCGTGAAATGAATATGCGTGTACATATGGGAGACGGTTTATGGAGCCGGTGGTCTACCTCGGTCTGGTGGTGGTGTAAATAGCATTTTGCTGTTTCATTAGCTCTCATTAGACGATCCGGTATTGGATCGGTCCCAAATTGGCTCATGTGTCACTCTCGCCCGCTCAAGCAGCAGCGACACCAAGATGACGGACATGACACTTTCCCCACTCTTACTGGCCAACAACGCACGAGTGCTGCGGTCGTCAGCCTGCAAGGGACTTGCTACAGCTTGCACACCTATTAGCGGATTAACGATCACCAACTCGTATCGCCACCATCGTCGTGTGCGTCCATCATCTGCCGCAGGACGGCACTTGCACTCTGCCGCGATGGTGCTACCGTTTGCCATTGCGTGCCAGTTTGTCTGTGCGCTTGTTTCTCCACCAAGGCGTCTGGGAAGAAGAAGAAGAAATGGGAACCTTAAGCGGAGAACCTTGGGAGATGATGGCAGCACGACGAGGTGGTTAGTTGCATAATTCCAAAAATAGACCTTCCTCCGATTCTTCATCGCTGCATGTTCTCGCCGGCAACCGGTCGATCGCACGCACGCACGCATAGCGAGTCTTGTTGGTCGACTTATTGCTTCCCAGGCCAACTGTGTGTTTGCGTAGGGTTTTCCAAAAGGGATGGATGGATCTTAAAAATCTTTAAGTTATTATCATTGAAATCGAGCCACTTTTGTCATCTAACAAAAAGAGATGAGCTATCAGCGGACAAAAGCGTTTTTCCAAACACTTTTGCTGTTAAATCAATCAAATTTTCAACAGAGTATTGTCTCTCAATACTGCCGTAAGAACGTTGATGCGATTGAGCTGCACTCCGTGCTAGAACCACCTTACCACCTGGTAGTTTTTGGAATTCAAGTTTGTAAACTACTGGATTCCAACTGGGAGCAAAGGCAGTGAATGTACTCCAGACACCGAATGGCGTCATGTTATATTTATTAATCCCTTTTCTATTACACCTTTTTTCATAAAATGATACGAAATCACTGCCCAGTTTCACAGGAAAGAACTATACATTTATTGGACTGACAAAGGGGTTCCTTAAAGGTTCTCTGCGCTCATCCATGGCCATGAAGCACTTGTGTGTCTTGCGGGACACGGCATGCGAAAAATTGCGCTACACAAATTGCGCCTTCGCTGATGGACATAATGAGGGGCATATGCAGGGCGACTGCCTGTACGGAAGCCATACTTTATCATCGCACGCACTTTCCATCTCTCTCCGGTGCAGGAAAACTCTGACGCAGGAGCGATCGCACAGGAAAACTCACTGCCAACGCCGACGTTGGCACTTTGGATCGGGTGTAGAATTGAAACCGAGAAGTGTTACTTAGTAAGCTGCGCACTCTTTTCCACATACAAACCGTGGGTTGTTAAAGCTTCCGCGGGTTAATTGTGTCCCAGAAGCCGCATACAGACTGCCTTTTCACAACCAAACAGGGCAATGACGTCAGGAGGTCCACTGCAACGTAACGAGATGGTGTGAAAAACTAAACAATTAATGAACTCCAGATGATTTTGCGGCGAGAACAACCCTTTTTGAAGCGAGGAAAATTGTATTCGTGAAGAAGGGCACGTGTGTGTATCGGTATGGTATAGCAAGCGCGCGTGGCATGACGAATGGGCTAAATTGATCATCAACCATTGGCGGCTGATGCGGCTTTCTCTCTTCCCCATCGCCGCGGACGATGCGTGCTCGGATGATTTTCCACGACGGTGCTTTTCACACCTGGGTGTGATGTGTTTGTGGGCTAAAAATATGCACCCTAAAATATGGTCCCACTCACCGCTCGTCCGACCCGAGCAACCGTTTCATGAATGAGCCGCCCCATCAGAATATTGTGCCGGTTTCCACGAAAAGCTAAATGGATTTCTCTCGCGCGCTGGCCTTTTGAATAATCAAGATTTATTCCGTCTGAAATAAATTAAACTTCTCCGCGGGAAGCGAGTCAACGGCAAGGCCCGGTTTTGATAAACTGTGCTCGTAAAATATGTCACGAGTTCAGCGGAAATCCGAAAATTATGTGCGTCAAATATTCTGCAGCCTGTAAAAAATTATTTTTCATTAACAAAAAAAGGAGGTCTATTATTTTACAAACCTCAATTATATTGCGTGTGAGATGCCTTCATTGAAATGAAAGGATAAAATAACTTGAACCAGGTGAGACAGTTTCCTTCGAACTCAAGGTAAACTTCATAAGAGGATTAACTTTAAGCTCTCGTCGTGGATCCCCTGCGTCATAGATTCGCTTAAAAATGACACCTCGTGCACATTCAGGTACACCACTTTAGGCAGAATATGTAACCTCGCCCTCAAAGTGCCACCTTTTTCTTGTCCATATTTTGTTGCCTGTGCTGCTATACCATTTTCGCTCCGACGTCGTGTTACTGTCCTTTAAACAAATTAACAAAATGACTTTCTGATGGCAGTAAGAAGGAAAAAAGAAACGAAACATTCAACGTGCACGACCTGCTCCACCCTCGCGGAGGTTACGACACGCGAACAGCAGACGATTCCACCTCAATGACTCAAGCTCAGCTGATGCGATGCGCCGGGACATGGTGTTGTTGTTTTGATTTCCACTCTTTTCCCCTGTTTCCTTTCCGATTTTCCAACTGGTTCTGATTTTCCATCCATGGGAAATAAAAACTGAAAACGAAAGCAAATAGCAGCTGGTTTTGTCGCGGTGGATAAATGATTCACCCGTGCGTGTGTATGCATGAGTGAGACGTCGGTCGATCACCGACACGTGACGCTAGGTTCGTGTTTGACCTACACCACAGGAGAAAAATGCCCGAGCGAAACATGCTTTCGTAAAAACATATCCGGTTGCGACAAACAAACAAAATGATGCTCCACCAATAAAAGAATCCTTCACCACGCTCACTTACATAGCTTACGAGAAAACCACTTCGGCGTTGGGAATCTCGCTGGAAGTGCTGGGCTAGTCGCGGCTCGGCACGACATGAAACGTCATGCGTGCGTATCGCAGCCAGACGGACGCTGAAAATAAACCTTATTTATTATTTAACATCCCTCGCCAGCCACTGGCAAGCGGCTACCGAGTCGATGCCGAACGCTCATAAATATCAGTGGGAAATGTAGGCAAACGTGAGCCGTGATTTTCCCGGCCGTGGTTAAATAATGTGGGCCAGCGGCAGCATGGCGTTGTGGCGTGCTTGGCATTTATGTTTTCGGGAAACGTGATCGACACTTCCGAGCCATAACACTCCCCGCGAAGATGAACAGCAGTCACGTCTCCTCCCCTCGGTTCGATATAATCGTTCTTCTTTAGATAGCTCCAAGGTTTGTTGTTTTCATCCTCACGCACCGTTGTCCATGACTTTCCGGCGCTCCCGATCGAACGAACATCTTTCCGGTCTTCTTAGCCTTTCGTTTGAATGGATCTTCAATACAGTTCCAAGTTCAACTTTTGGCATGATTGACAAGTCCTAGGAGGTGCCAATTGCGCCGAACATTTACAATTAAAGATGATGGGACGTTGAAAAGCGAAATTGGAGATCTTCAAGAGCAACCCCTGGCGTGGAAACCTTCAACCCCTGCGAGTGTAAGTTTTTCTTGAACACACGGCTGCAGGCGGATTATCGTCAGATGAATCTTGGCCCAAGGAAAAAAACCCACTCCACGCAAGGCCAACGAACCGCACGGTTGCTCAAGCGGCGAAACGTATCGTGCAAAATCCGTCCGTCTGCAACAGTGGGCGGTTGGGGAAATTTGCGCAAAAATAACTCGCTTTTTTCTCCCTTTCTTGCATCTAACGCACGCCTACACCGGCCTGGAGGCAGAGTTCAATGGCAAGGGATATCTCATTAGCGGAAAGTGTAGTAATGAGGCGTATGTTAATCCAACAGTGGAGACAACTCGTAGTTTGTTTCGGACTTTATTGCAACCATCGTTGCGTTGCTCCAAGGGGGTGAAAGGTAGATAAAAATTATAGGAGGTCAACATTCGGGTTTAAGTATGGTAAGACATCTTGCAAAACAGATTATGAGGGTTGCAATACTTCGAGGACATCAAATTATTGCTTGACTAACAATTGTTTTAGTTTGAATATGACAGCGAAACTTTCCGGTAGCTATCTGTCATTAGATGTACAACCGAAACGTTCTATATTATCACAATAAATTATATTACAACCTTGACTTTCGTAAATTTATCTATCCACGCCCACACATACTAATACTCACTCACGAGGAATGTAGACAATTTGTCTGTGTGCCGGAATGCACCTTCTTGCTTTCATTTGTGCTACAAATTATACCTCCAATCAAATTTTCTCCCACATTCAGCCAAAGCCAAGGGGATCGGACTAATAGCAATGTAGCCACAATGTTTTTCTACCTATGGTAAACAAGCTCAATGCGGCAACATTTTCCACACCTCCTCCAGATCCGCGGGCGCCGACACTCGTAGGAAGGCGAGGGAAAATAATTGAACACGATCATCGCCCAGTCCAGTCCAGGGAGATCGATAGTAAACATGGAAGATGCTTTGCAGCTAGCAGACGTTACACTCATAAAGCTGAAGAAAATGATGGGCTAATGGGGGGGAAGAGGATGATCTTCCAATGAAGGAAAACCAGCCGGGCGCGAACGATCCAGACACGGGTAATGACTGCTAATTATCGGCATTACTTATGCGTACTCATACCTACGTTGACTAAGTCTAACCGCACACAAACGCGAATGAGTGTGCATGAGTATGTGTGAGCTTTCCATACTTTCACCCTCCCACTGCGTAGGGTTTCGATTTGTTTACCTTGGGATCTGAAGGGCAAAGGTGCCGATTTATCAAAAAACGACCCAAAATAGGAAAGAAAAACATTTCAAAAAACGCCACGGTCAAGGTTTTTTCCGAGAAATAAGACTGGGTCAAGAAAAGGAGGGCAGCATAACAAAAAATCTCCTAATCATCAACCACTACATGTTCACGTGTGCTTGCTTTCGTGGAAAAGTGACAAATTGGTTCAGAAGGGGAAAAAATAAAGAGGTCACGTGTCACAGGAAGTGTCACTTAAAAAACTTCTCGGTGCAATCCTTGAGAGGCCAGTGTCCACAATCCACGTTTTGCCTTGGACCACCCATGTTTGGCACTCCGTCCGGCATGGAATTTTAACCAAGTCATCGTGGCTTGACAACCACCCGCCTTGTGAGGCGGACGAACACCAATTAGAACGAAGGACGCAAACGAGCGTCTACCTTTTGCCATTGTCCAAATTGAAATGTTGCACATTTTTTCTTGCCTGCTCGTGACTGGGAGTGAGTCACTATGACGTTAGAAAATGAGAACGGGGAGAGAAAAAGATCGATCTCAATTAGTCTCACCCGGTTTATCATCACATTCAAAGCAGCCGCGAAATAAAATCTCACAGATGATCGATGTAGCTAAATTACAGATCAATTAAATCAATCTCCATTTGACCGATTATCACAGCTTGATCTCATGTCAGGGCTAATGAAGCCGAAATTTTAGTTCAGTAAAGATGTACTTTCCAAACATGTTCATATTTTATTTCTTCTCGCAACCGGCAACTACCTGGGAAGCTGCCAAAATGGATGGGTAATAGAAAGGACCATACAAAAACCTTGCCATAAACCACATATGAACAAGCAGTTGATAAATTGTATAGCGTGCGAAATGCTGACGGATTTATAGCCCAATTAGGACGGCACCCATTTGTGACATGCAAGGGCAGGATATAGGGTTTTTTTACTGTCGTCGAAAATGTTTTTTCTGAGCTTCCCCTCACGAATAACTTAGTTTATTTTTCTCGTTGCTATGCTTTTTCATTTTGGACACTGAATTAATCCTCCAAAATCCGTCTTGTATGGCCAGCTCAAAGTGTCAAATTTTCGGATGTCAAACGAACCGGTTTTAGATTACTTTCAAGCGAAACATTAGTCCTTTTCCACTCCCAAATCAACAACCAACCCGACCATTACATCGGACAATTTTTTTCTGCCAGTGCCGTCGACTAGTCAACGTCGGTTAGCGAAATAAATGAGAAGTGTTGTCTGATGGTGGCAACGCCAAAATAACCAAGCATCGATCCACGTCGTGAAGGGGTGCCAACCCTGCGGGGAAAAAATAGGTGCAAGAAGTGCATCCTGAAGGTATCGGTCCGGAAATGTTTAGCTTTGCCAGGAAGAGCGCGTGTTCATGTTTCAAGCTGGTTTCGTTGGTCACATCATCCATTTTCATTAATTTTACACATGCCTAAGATGCAATGCTTCATCTACTTTTCTAACCTGATGTTTCTTTTATATGATCCGGGAAGATGTACGATATTTTGGTGGTGAACAAAAACTACGATGCCGAAGGACCGGACTCGATCTCGGTGCGAATCGGTGATCTGGTTGAGGTGCTCGACATGGGCGACGCGGCGGTCAACGCAGCCAAGTGAGTATCGTCGAAACAGTCGCGTGCTCGATTATCAAAACTCACCATGCGTGCCTCGTCGAAACAGGAAGCCCAAGCTCGACCCGCAGATGAACATCGGCCAGGCGGAGGACCGACTCGACAGTTCCGCCTCGCGGCACAAGCTGGCGGTGAAGCCGAAGAAAAACCACCAGAGCTCGGCCCATCGGCGCAGCGTCAGCCCGCAGCCACCGTCCTACCAACCGAAGCCGAACGAGAAGTGAGTTTCGACGTGAACTTCCTTAGTCCCCACCAGATGGCTTCGTTTTGTTTCCTTATTGGAACTGCTACGTGGTTTTTCTGCGCTCCTTCCAGGTGGAAAGTACGAATCTTCGATGGAGACGACAATGCCAAGGCCGGCTGGATACCGGTGTCCGTGCTGGACATCATGCACACCGAGCAGGCCGTCTTCGGCGAGAAGTCCAACGATGCTGCGTACAGGCGAGAGTAAGGCCGATGAACCACCCAAAGCATAGCGCATCAAACGAGAGATCAAGAAAAATTAATTCGTGTTTTATTTTGTCAGAGCCGTCGTCCGCGAGCTGGTCGAAACGGAGGAGGAGTTCGCCAAGGACCTCCAGCAGGTCGTCGACAACTACCTCAAGTACATCGACAACAAGGACAACAAGGTGCCGCGGGTGGTCCGCGATCATAAAGATGACATCTTTAACAACTTCAAGCAGATAGCGGATTTTCACAATACGTAAGATTTTTTACCGTATCCTACCTCTCATTTTTGTGGCAGAATCAACTCAGCCACCCAGGAAGCGAACGCGTTAAAAGTCAACAGCATTTTTTCCATTTTTTCTCGGTTTATCTTTCTCCTTAATTGTGCTTCGAACTTTCCACCCTAGGGTGCTGATTGAGGGTGTGAAGTACTACGCGAACAATCCGAAAATGATCGGCAAGACGTTCCTGCGACTGGAGCGAGACTTCGACAAGCACGTCAATTATTGCAGGGACGCACCGGTCGCGCAGGAATTCCTCGCGTCCAACGACGACATTCGTGACTTCTTTATGGTAAGTGAATCGCCATGGAATACGTTCGTTACATGGACAATGTGAAATGTATCGAAAAAAATGCGCTGTTCTTAACATCGTTAGTTTAACGATTATTAAAAACCTCGCTCGAATATATGCCGTCCTTTACAACTTTTGAATAATTATGAGAATTCAATCACCAAATAATTTCTCAGCCGGGACAAGTTTAAAATATATTATTTTACAAATTTGAATTTAATTTAGTTAGAAAAAGAAAAAAAGGTCAATACTAGTGCATTCAATCAGTAATATTCCTAGCACTGTAGAACGTGCTGTAAACATTTTCAAATCTTCATATTGGAATCGCTTAATGGAGCTTTTTAGCTGAAGCGTCCACACGAGACTAGTCGAATGAAGATCCTGACGGGCAACGCCATCTGTTGGAAATGAAGTACACTCACTGGATCGGAGACGAGAAGGAAATGGCAAATTCTCTCGAATGAGAAAAGACACGACCTCTATTTCTCAGTCAGAGCGACGGTTTGGAGCGAGAGGCGGTTTCACTTCGGCTTCAGTGCTCCCGTGGGCGCACAAGTGAAGCGCAAACCGTCGGCTCATTGCGTACCCAGCGAACGAGATGCCGGAAAACTCGCCGGAGATTAGTCGCGACGAGCGTTTCGATGTTTGCCGGGTAATCGGTCGCGATCGCACCGACTCCCTTCGCGGTGCAGCAGCAAGCCGGTGGGATTATCCAAGGATCGGACCTCGGTGCAAGTTTGTTGCACAGCAATGCAAAGTTTTCCCTCGACACGGCACGATTTCACCAAACGGTGCAACTCTCTCGCAGCACCAGCTGTCCCCAGCAAATGATGCAATAGCCGTCGTTGGGCAGTGCTCGAATTAAATCGAATGCCACCAACAAATGCGGCACCACCCGGTGCGGTTACTCAATCTCGGTGCCGGAAATGAGCCTGTACAAACACACACACACCACTGGCACTCGAGGGAAACGCCGGACGAGTGTCAGGGCGATCACAGGGGGCATGCCAGTGGGATTAGGTTTCTATTTTTCGAAACGAAAATAACAATGAAGCACTGGCGCACGGAAAGGCTGCGCTGGGGTTTTCTCTTCCGCACATCTGCTCGCACGACGCCACTTGCCGGGTCGGGTCGTGACGGGTCGTCGGGAAAACTCATCAAAATTTTAAATCTCGATTATGTCACAGCGCACCACTCAGTGTCCATTTCACAACAGACAAATAAGCGGACGACATGCACGGTGCCCAACGCACGCAGAAGCTCGAGGGACATTACGTTCGCCTTTTCGGAGCATTAAATGTTCGTGCGAGTTTTTCTCCCCTTTGTTAACCGAGACAATCAACCGTTAAACCGCATGATGGTCTCGAGCACATTAGCATTCGTGAAGTGAAGTAAAGCACATAAAAGACGGCACAATTGTTAGCTTGTCGTGGTAGCATTCGAAAGTCGGGACGTCTCGGACGGATCTACTTTCTGCGTGACGGTTTTATTGACCGGTTTTGATTTGGTTGGTCTAAAATTAAAGCGTGGAGGAAGGCGAAGTGTACCAACATCATCGTTTAGCGGAAACATGCGCGGCCAAGCGGACGGAAGATTTGTGCACGATCGTTTTCCGCATGTTTATCCTTCCATGTGCCGAGCAATGGAGGAATCTATTTGATCCATTTGCGCAATTGCAAGCAACTGACTGTCAACAGGTCGATCGACTACAGTCTGTTTTCCTTTCAGGTTGAAACGCTTTTGGTTATAAAATAACATAGTTTCTCCAAAATGCTTGCCTTACTCTTTATTTATGACACAGATTGTGTTGATTCGTGTCGTTTGCAAATTTGGTGAGCATCTTTTGCGTCACTGACATTCGCAGTTGGTCCTGAACGTTTGTAAAACATGAACATTTACGTCACACCAAATTATTTTTCCTGCTGCCAAGTTGTTTATAAATTATGGTTTTTTTGCTGGATATTTTTATTTGTAAATGATAAACGATCCTAGAACGAGGAAACGAGGAAGTTTATCTTGGCAGACAACCACGATAGCCAGGAATTGTTTGAATGAGACCAGAAAAATAAATTTCAAGCAAATTGAATTTCCACTTATCTTCTTTTAATTTGTTTTACAAATGTTTTCAAAGATGTTTCCCTCAACTTTTTGGCCCAATTAAATGTTGTTTTCTTTTTGCCTGAACCGCTCCCTGTTCGTTACCCTTTCACCATTAAGCGTTACAAAATTGCCAAAACTGATTTCTTTATGAAACATCAAATGCACAACAACACAGAAATGAATTCACGATGGTATGTGACAGCAATGCAACGGCAATAACCGTGATAAATTCCTGCCTCACGGCGACGACGAATAACTTTCACGTTTCACCTTCCCCGTCTCCGCTTGACACGGATATAAGTCAAGGTGAGAAAAATTTCTGCAACCTTTGCTTGCTTGAGTACGGATGTAAGTGTGTGTGTATTGCGGTACATGCGTCGCTTGTCTTGTCCCTCATTTTTTATTTTTTCGTTTCTGTCGCTCTGCCATGGCAGGCAACCAAAAAATCTCGTCAGCCTGGCGTCAACCGTTCGCGTGCACCAGGCGTGCCCAAAAATCAATGCCATTAATCCCGTTACCCTGCGTGCCACGTTTAACCTTCAGTAACGCGTCCCAAAAATCGGGTTCCACCTGTTTTCCCTCATTTTCGTCACGCTATTTGGGTGTCCCGGCCCATGATTGCCCATTAAACAAAAACAGGTGTCAAGCAAAGGAAAACGGAAAACAACACACACACACGAAAGCAGACCGATCCAGCATCTGCTCCATCGAACCGGGAAAGTCGAGAGAGGAAAAATAAGAAAATCATTTTCAAGCTCAAACGTCATTCGTCGCCATTCTGGTGTAAGCGTAACCGCTCGCCAACTCTCGGTCCCATCTTCCTTCTCCCCAATCCCTGTGGGCAATGGCCGACAAATGGCCCCATTCGTCGCCAGCGTCTCGGACGGAGGAAAAAACAGCAACATCCCATATTTCCGACGACGGCCAATGGCCCGCCGTGCGCGCGCGTTACGGAGCGTTACGTGCCTCCTAACCGCCGAGAGATCATACCTCCCGTACTGTTCATCCCTCTCCGCAGGCGCGCGCGCAAACATACACAGATTCACTTGCGCCGGCAGTTGCAGGCAGCAAAAATTTTCGGTTTCGGACGTAATTTTAGAATATCTATATTTTTCGCTCACGGTCGCGCAAGGGCCGGCCGAAATTCAGTCGTACTTCACAGCTGCCAGCGGAAGGATCGAATCAAGCTAGCGATCGCGCGCGCGCCCACCTCTTACTACAGTGTGTGAGAGCAGGAGAGAGAGAGAGAGCGAAAGAAGGAACAAGTGATAGTGGTCGTGCCATCCGCGATCCGTGCTGTTCCGGCCGGTCCCGGTTTTCTGGAGTTAGTATTGATTTTTGATTTTTTGTTTTCCGATTATCGGTTGCAGCCTTCCATGCTTTAGTACAATCCGTAATTCAAAAAGCGATTGGTGGATTTATTTGTGCCGTTTTGAACGTGGTGGATAGTTCTCGAAACAAGTATTTTTTTCTTACCCACTCAAATCCCATCAGCTAAGTCCTTGCGAGAGTTTATGAAAATATCATTAAGTGTCAAAGTGTACCAGAGATATCGGAAAATATACTAAGTCTACCGTGATTGTGATTTCATTTATTTTGCAAACCCAATTAAAAATAATCATTTACCTAAATTATGTTTCGGAAAATTCGGTTAGTGAAAAACGGTCGAATACGTTTTTAATTCCAATCCAGTGCGATTCGAGTGTCAATAGTTAACCTCCGCCCTCACAAAACGAAAATTCATTGCATAACCGCTCCTATCAGCGCTCACTGACAAGCCGTTTGCGTCTGCGTTTGCAGTGCACGCTAGTGTGTGTCTATGTGTCCGTCACTGTTAGTGCGAGAAATTGTCAAAAGGCTTCGTTTTATTTTTGCCGACCTACGCTGATACGTGAGCCAGAAACCCCAGCAAGATATATTGCACCACATTTCCCGGCGTTTACTTAACCCCCGGGGTCGGGGCGGATTCCGTGAAGAAGAGAATGAGAGGAAGAAAATTTTGCTGCAAAGTGAAGTTAGTGGCAAATTCGTCGGCCATGGCTAATGTTCGTGCTCTTGAAAGTCTCGATCGCCCGACGGAGAAAAAGAACTGTGTCTAAATCGAGCTATGATTTAACCCTCCAAAGGCTCATACTAAAATGCGGTAGAGGGTGTGCAAAACTTATGAAAAAACACGTCCGCTTTTACGTCACATTTCCCACCCACGCGGCATCCGGAAGGATCCAGACTCACACCGAAGCACAGAGAAAAACAAATCCGCGGATGAGATATATCTTACCATACACACGATTTTTTTTAAAGGCAAGCTTACCTACAAATCATCATCCTCACCATCGGTCGTCATACCGCTAACTTTTCGTGGGATAAAGTGAAAAACGGAACGCAACTGCCCGTGTTCCCGTTCGGTGTAATTACACCATATCGACCGAGGCAGCAACGAAATGGGATTTTATTTATAACAACCAACTAACCCCGAAGAAGCGCCACAAAACTGCCCACCAGTCAAACGGTGGTTGCTTGGCTCCCGCCGATTGGTGGAAAATTAGGCAGAGGGATCGTGTGTCCTCTGGGTGGGACGGGAAAAGATATCGTGTCGGTTTCCGTTATCGTTTTGCCGACATTCTTCCACGAATGCGAAGTGTGTGAAGACGCGAAACCAAATTGATACACTTATTTCATTCGACAGCCACACAGTTTATAAATCACACAAGAAAAATCTTGCAAAAACATCGCAAAAGCCCCTACACCCGCCAAAAGTTGTATGCGTTCCTTTGAAGCATTTCGCAGAAATCAACAACATTTATCTCACCAGAAATCATATTTGGTGCAGACTTTGAATGCCTTACAATTTGGAGATTTTTTACAGGCTATTTTAAATAACCTACCAGGCGCCTCCATCAAAACATGTTGCGGCAATTTTCTTGTTATTTATTTTTCTAAATGTATTGAGACTGTTTTCGTGGTTTATTCCAGCCCTGGTTTTATGATTATTGATTCTAAATTTATAAAAATATATAAGAATTGGCATCGTAACAAATTAAAACTAAAAACCATATGTGTTTTGAAACGTTTTTTTTTTCTTAAAAACTATTGTCGGCTATCTATCATGACTGGTTTCTCAAACGAATTTTTTTTTCTAGTATGTCTGGTTTAAAAAACCATTGATTTTGACCTATTATTTCAACCTAGTTTAATCCCGCGCGTTCCAAAATATCCCTTTAGACATTGCTCCACTTTAACGGTGCTCAAGGTTTCATTTTCATATTCATTCCGTACCTTTTCATGGCCAACAGCCTCCGGTCACCTCGTCCCAGCTAAAACTTGGCCGGAATAAACGATTTTTTCTCGCTTTACCGTCCTTGCAGAAGCACATTTTTATGAATAGCAACTCTGTGGCACGATGTAACGCTGCCCTATTACCTCATGTTTGTGATTTTGTGTATGTTAGTGTAACTCGCCTTTCTCGTCCCGACTTGCGGCGTTGGCTCTTTGTCAACCTCCCATCAGTCCACCCACGGTGAACGTTACCCAACCAGCCAGTGACTAATGCACGCCACTAGGACGTGCCTCCCGGGGGCGGACAAAACTCACAGATGACCCAGTCACGTCCACTCGGCTATTCCAAGCACGGAGATCCCTTGAAGGTGTCATCAAATGCCACCTACTTGCCATTGAGGAAAACGGTGGGCGGGCACGGCGATGATCATCGCGATCGTGAACGTGAACGTAAACAGCAATGTTTCGCTCAGCAGATGTGGTGATGCAGGCATTATGAATGATTATTTTTGCACCTTGGCTCACTTCCCAGGTGCTCATCTTTGACGACACAACAAAACCTTTGCTCCATTTCATAAAAACGAGAAAGTCTATAAAATTGGTAAAAACAAGGAATTTAATTGGAATCTAAAGAAATCCGATATCAATTTTACGATGCTACGAATGCCGATTCCCTTTCAAATGATTATTTGACGATCCGTAAACACAGAAAACCCTGCATGATAATAAATCTAAAATCACACGTAACCGAATCCATGGAAATTCGTACAAAAATAACAGTCAAACCACCTCGAACCGGTTCGATCGATTTCCTCCCCACGAAAATGTCTCTAGGCCCAGTTAATCAAATCCACTTTTTACACAACATCCTGACTTTCACTCTATCCGATGCTTCGATATATTTCCACCCGCTAACGCACCAAACAACCGTCGGCACCCTGAAAATCACCATTTCGAGTGACAATCTGTAGGGGTGGAAAATTTATTTCTAGACAACTCGAGCGCGTACCGTGCCGCTTGTGAGGGTGGGAATTCACATCCGTGATTTGGGAGCACGGGAAATTTACGGCAGTGTACGTTTACTTCAATGGAGCTGGGGAACACATTCCATCTGCTTCGAGCGCAAGATTAGTGAAGGGGTATAGGAAAGAGCGCTAGTGAACAGCAAGTGAAACTTCGATGCATTTCTCTGTGTCGTGTCAATATGGAAATTGTGATCAGTTAATAAAAATGTCTGTGTGATTGTGTGCTTTCTTTTTTTTTTCGATCAACTCGCAGGAGCTCTCAGCGAAAATTGACGACGATAAAAGTCTCACCGAGCATCTGAAACTTCCGATCCAGCGTATCAACGATTATAAGCTTCTCTTCAAGGTAAGCGCGGCCGCAGTCCACGCCGGAGCAGACTGGTGGGTCACCATATGTTCCACTGGCCTTCAGATAGAAAGAGATAGAGAGCGAAAGAGGAAAAAGAAGAAAAAAATACGTCACTCCGTTATCATTTCATTTCATCTAACAACGACGCAACTAATCAGCTGAGCTAAGCGGAAGCATGTTGTCAGACAGTTTTGCTTCCTGGAGCAAACAACCAATGCTCCTTACTCGAAAAACTAACTTGCAACCAAATCAAAAGAAATATACAAAAAAATACTCCATCCATACTATCAAAAACCACACAAATTACTAAGTCAAACTGTACCCAATCGTTACGACCTTCAAAAGCATGGCAAGCAGACATTTTTATCGAATGGACTAGAGAAAACGAAAGAAGAAGGAAGGAAAAACGAAAAACAAACACATGAACCACTAACACTCGGAAAAGCCAGTTGGGATGGTTTATCGTTAGGGTCAGTTTGGAACGATCGAACAAAACAGATCGACACCAACCAGTTCATTGAAAGCTAAATTTAGAAGGTACCGCAAAGAAAATATAGCAAGCAGCAACATTCAACGGAATTTATCCATTTTTTTTATACCGCGCAGACCGATTCCGTCCAGTGTGGTTTGTTTCGACGGTGTTTACTCCAAAAATATCCAACGAAATGTTTTCCGACGTTTTAACGATCGTGTTCCATGCCATTTGCGTTAACCGCGCCGAACAGGAAAATGTACTGACCTATCCAGTGAATTTTTCAAGTATCATATGCTGATATGTTTACCTGCATACAGCAAGGGCAGATTTCAATCGGATATGCACTTCGTAGTCGTTCTTTTTTTTAAATCTTGCTCGCCTTAACGACGTGTTCGTAATGGATGTTTTTAGTTTTGTATTTTTTTTTTTCCTTTTCAATTTGCTCAGCCAACGATTCTATTCCCGGCTCATGACGTAAAGATGCTCTACTTGACGTACGCTCTCACAAAGCTGGGGCCGTACCACCATGTACGCATTTCTCACAGGCGAAATGATGATGGAGATCGCTGATGGTAGAAGATGATTGATGAGCCTAGGTTCAATCAGTATACGTACAATATATGTTCGATACGGTAGCGATGATTCAAATGTTCTCGCTCTCGTGAATATCCTAAACTGCACGGTGTTTAAATGAATGCCATATGCTGGCAGATGTCTTATTTCAATATTCATGATCGGCATTAAACGCAAGTAGGGTCCCTTACCACACTTTATTGCTCATTTCACACGTATCACCCAAGAATCCAAAAGAAAACTAAACAAATTGGGCTAAAACCATCCATAAAAAGAAAAGCGCACTCACAAGAATACTCTTAGCACCAGAGAAAAGCAATTGCTGTATTGCCGGAAACCTCCACGCACTCAGCCACGGCCTAATGGAATAAGACATTCAGGACGTGTTAAAAAAAAACAAGGTGGATTAATGTAAAATAGAAGTTTGAACCTAACTGCCACAAACAACAGCGTACCGAAAAAACAATAAAAAGGTATAATGGACCAAGGAAAACATGCTCACATACCGACATCTCGACAACATACACACACACACACACACACAGCGGATGACCATCGGCCGGAGTTTGTAAACATCCGCACATCTCTAAGTTTAGCGCACACGGTTCGCCCGGTTGCTTTCTCGCTCGGTGTGGTGCCCACCTGTTGACGTAATTATTCACTATTCGCTGTCCATCTCGCTACCCGCACTCAACAGGAGCTGCTCAAGTACTCGACCGCGCTCGGCGAGAACGTGCTCGACATCCAGAAGGCCCTAGAGTTGATGCTCTCGGTACCGAGTCGAGCGGCGAACAACAAATTTCTCGAGAATATCGAAGGATTCAGAGGTATGCAAACGCTCGAGCAAGGTACTTCCGTGACTTAACGGTTAGCCCGACGCGAGAGCGCAAAAAAAGAGAGAGAAAACGAGTAGTGTTTACATGAGTGTGTGGGTGTGTGGGTGTGAGTGTGTGTGGTGGTGGTGATCGATATCCAACCGTTTCTTTTGCTACTTCATCAGGCAATCTGCAAAAGCTTGGCCGTGTGCTAGCGCACGAGTACTTTGGCGTGCGGGACAAGGAGAACAAGATCAAGGAGCGCTACCTGTTCCTGTTCAAGTCGCGCATCCTGATCACCAAGGTGAAGCGCCTCTCGGACGACCGGTCGATCTTCATCCTGAAGGACATCGTGCGCCTGCCGGACTGCCAGCTGCGGGAGATTGACTCGCGGGCGTTCGAGCTACAACCCAAAGCGAAGGGCGACACGGTGCACTTGATCGCGTACTCGGAGGAGGCGAAGCAGCGCTGGATCTACGAGATCGAGGAGTACGCTACCAACGCCGTCGCGCTGCAGGAGCACACCAACGACGACCTGCGCATCGACCCAACGCAGACGAACATCGACGACAGCATCATCAAGCTGCCGCAGCGCATCGAGGCGCACAAGACCGACGAGAACATCAAGCCGTCCGACATCGCCGATAGCTACGTGGTGTTCAAGCACAAGACCAGCCGAGACGAGTCGCACCAGGCGCTGCAGAAGATACAGTACCTGCAGCAGCAGCAGCAGCAACATCTGCCCCATCAAGTCGCCGCCGGAGACCAAGGGCCGGTAGAGGAGCAGGAGGAAGAAGAGAAACCGGCATCGGTGCAGGAGCGTTTGGCGGCGTTCGAGGTGAAGAAGTCGGCCAAAAAGCTTGATCTAACGCACACCAAGCAGGAGAGCGTGGTGCAGTCGTCCGCGCAGGTCGTGCAGACGTCCACCCAGGTTGTGCAGCAGTCCGAGTCGAAGTCGGTCTCGTCCACCTCGTCTGTTGTCATCAAGCAGGAGCAGCAGCAGCAGCAGCAGGTGCATCAGGAGGCACACCGTTCAGTTGCCGTGAAACGCCAGCAGGAAACGCAACTCGAGAGCGTCTCGAAGAGCTCCAAAGTACAGGTGGAGAGCAAGTCCGTAAGCTCATCCAGCGTAGTCGCGTCGTCGCAGGCGTCGGCATCCTTCTCCTCCTTGGAAGCAACCGCTGAAACCCAGCAAACGCAGCAGCAATTGCTCGATCAGCAAAATAAAATAAAGCAGATCGAATCGAAATACGCGGCCCTTAAGCAAAAGCAGCTCGAACAGCACAACGATATCGTCGATGCCAAGTTTCAGATAGTTGAATCGAAGTTTGCCGCCCTCAAGCAGAAGCAGGAGCTGCTCCTGCAGGAACAACACCAGCAGCAAGTAACAGTCGTCACCGAACAACGGGAGCAGCGACAGCAGCAGAGCGCTGTCCAGCAGATCGAAACGAAATACGCTGCACAGCAGCAAGAGGAAACGGTTTCGAAGATTCAACAGATCGAATCCAAGTACGCTGCACGCAAGTCTTCCCTCAGCAGTGCATCTGGCGAAGAAGCTGTGAAGCAGGTGGAAACCAAACAAGTAACTGCCGCAACCCAGCAACAACAGCAGCAAGTCGTTGTTACCCCACCGACCGTTGAAAAAACCCAGGAGTCACTCTCGAAACTACAGCAGCTTGATTCGAAATACACCGCTCAACGCCAGCAGGCTCAAGAGGTAGTCAAGGAAACGGTTGAAGTTGTGCAGAACACCACCGCTGCAACCGAAGCAGTGAAGCCAGACGTACCAGATTCTCCACAGCCCGAGTCGCTGTCAAAGATCCAACAGATCGAATCCAAGTACGCTGCCCTCAAGGCCCGTCAGCAGCAGCAACTGCAGGAGATCAAGGCCGCGGAAGTAAAGTCGGAAAAACCCATCGTCGCCGCAGACCGGGTGACTGAGGAGCCCCAGTCGAAGATCGCACAGATCGAGGCGAAATACGCCCTCAAACGCCTGCAGTCACTGAACGTTGATGAAACGCTGAATGTGAAAACCGAATCGAAACTTCCGATACCGCTCAAAAAGGAAGAGCAAGCCCCTGCTGTCTCCACCAAGACTGTTGAGTCTGTAAAAGTGGATGTGGCGAAGGTAGAGACCAGTAAAACTTCCAACGAAGTGAACAAGTTGGAAGTAGAGGCCAAAAAGATCGAAAGTGTCAAGTCCGCCGAAGCAGCTAAGAGCGTTGGTGCCATAGCATCTCAGGAGGCGAAAGTCGACCAAATCAAAGTTGCTGATACGAAAAAGAAAATCCCGGAGCCGATCAAGCTTCCCGAGCAAGCGGGCAAGACTGCCAACGACAAGGGGCCTGACTCGCCAAAGAAATCCAAGAGACCTAAGTCACCCAAATCACCATCGCCAAAGAAAGAGGCTCCATTTAAGGGCGTAGAGAAACAGAAACCAGACGAGCCGAAAAAGGTTGAACCGGTAAAAGTGCCGGAAGTGCCCAAGAAGGCTGAGCAGGAAGTTAAACCGGCACCAGTGAAACTCGCAGAACCGGCAAAACCTGCAGCAGAGCTAACAAAAAAACCGGACGAAAAGGTTGTTAAGCCTAATGAGTCAAAGAAAACTCCCGAGCCTGCTAAGAAGGTTGCTCCAGTGATTGAGACTGCACCGAAATCGACACCGGTGAAGGTTGAACCAGCTAAAGTGCCCGAACCGGCTAAAGCTCCGGAAGTAGTGAAGAGGCCAGAAGAACCAAAATCTCAGGAGCCGATCAAGACTCCAGAACCACCGAAACCGAAACCATCAGAGCCGGTGAAGCAACAGGAGGCTAAAAAGGAACCCGAACCAACAAAAACTGAAGAACAGTCCAAGCTTCCAGATTCGCCGAGATCCAAGAAAGCTTCGTCGCCAAAGAAGGCCTCTCCACCCAAGCTTGTAGAGCCACCTAAAAACTCCGAGATCACCAAAGCACCTGAGGTTGCCAAAAAGCAAATTGAGCCCACTAAGGCTCCTGAAGTTTCAAATAAGTTAGTTGAACCAGCAAAGGCTGCTGAGCCTGCCAATAAACCGGTAGAAGTTGTGGCTGCAGCTCCTGTTACTCCCAAGAAACCTGTTGAACCTAGCAAAGCTCCTGAGGCCTCCAAAAAAGCTGTAGAACCTGCAAAGGCTCCTGAAACTCCCAAGAAGCTGGTAGAGCCAGCAAAGGTTCCTGAAGCTCCCAAAAAGCCTGCAGAACCTGCAAAGGTCCCTGAAACACCTAAGAAGTCGATAGAGCCTGCAAAGGTTCCCGAAGCTCCCAAAAAGCCTGTAGAGTCTGCAAATGTTGCCCCACCTACCCCCAAACCTGAGACTCCCGCAGAGCCTGCAAAGGCTCCTGAAACTCCCAAGAAACTTGTAGAGCCTAGCAAAGCTCCTGAGGCCCCTAAAAAAGTTGTCGAGCCTGCAAAGGCTCCTGAAACACCCAAGAAGCCGATAGAGCCAGCAAAGGTTCCCGAAGCTCCTAATAAGGCTGCAGAACCAGCAAAGGCCCCTGAAACACCTAAGAAGCCGATAGAGCCTGCAAAGGTCCCCGAAGCTCCCAAAAAGTCTGCAGAGTCTGCAAAGGCTCCTGAAACTACCAAGAAGCCGATAGAGCCTACAAAGGCTCCCGAAGCTCCAAAAAAGCCTGTAGAGTCTGTACAGTCTCCTGAAACACCTAAGAAACCGGTAGAGTCTGCAAAGGTTCCTGAAGCTCCCAAAAAGCCTGTAGAGTCTGCAAAGGTTGCCCAACCTACCCCCAAACCTGTCGAGCCTAAGCCGGTGGAGAAGAAGACTGACAACGTGAAAGCTCCGGAAAAGAAGACTGAAACAACACAGAGTACCCCGAAGGCTGTAAGTGAGAGTGTCAGTAAGGTATCAACCGTCACGACCAAAAAAGGTAGGTGCAAGTGTGTTCGTTTTCCGTTCTGTCCTATACGCTTTTCGCAGCTTTCTCATCTACTCACAACTCATCATACGTTACGAACCGTTTTTAGTGGTGTAAGAGTAGGGTAGTACTATATTTTCCCCATTTAAATTCTCCTATGCCAAACAATCTATCTGCCTGCCGCGGATACCGCACGTGCAACAGGTCACAGTACATCTGCGGTGGTGTCCGAGGCTGACGCGTCCGTCGAGGGTGTGGTCGAGCAGAAGTCGCGCGAGGAGGCACTGAACCGTAAGCTAGAGGAAATCTACGCCCGTGAAAAGGCCGCCCTAGCGGAGGCGAAGCGTTTCCGCGAGCTCGAGGAGCAGGAGATCCGACGCAAATTTGAGCAGCGCAGCAACCGCGAGATCCAGCAGATCAAGGAGACGACGTCCGACTTTCTGCAGCAGATTGCAGCCACCAGGAATCTCGTGCATTCGGTGCTAGAGACGAGCGTTGATCCGAAGCTTCCCCAGATCACGAAAGCAGCGGCCAGTGCAGCGACCAGTGGAGGAAGCGATAGCAATTCGCAACCTGCGCAAGGCTCTGATACGGGTGCGAACAACCCATCATCAAACCAAGGCGCTACCGGAAGTGGTGACCAAGGTGCCGAGCAAAGTGCCGATCAGGGTGCCTCGGGTGAGAGTAACGGCAACGACGGTAACGGCAACGAAGGCAACGGTGACGGACGCGAGGACCAAAAACGCACCCCGCCGCCATTGCAGCTGCCTACCTTCTTCGATCCTCCGCCACCGCCAGTGTACTACGCGACGATCGAGGTGTTCGTAAAGAAGGAGCGCCCGCCCCCACCGCCACCACCGAAGATTACACGCAAGCTGGTCGTCAACACGGACGAGCTAGAGCGCAAGACACAGGCGTTCTTCGACGGCGAAATAAACGAGCCCGATCCAGACTTCTCCATCGCGGCCGCCCATCGGAAGCTGAAGGGCATCAAGCACATCTACAAGAAGGCGGACGAGACGGTCCTTTACGCGGAGGACACGATCACCAAGGCGGAGCAGGGCGAGTTCGATAGCATCATCATCCCGGAGCAGGAGGAGGACAAGCGTCCGCGCGAACCGGCCTACGAGTATCAGTACACGGTCGAAGATCCGGTCACCGGAACGCGCGTCTGCACAGCCGATCCGAACGTAGTGTTGGTCGAGCGAGAGCTCACGATGGAGGATCAGTACAGTACGACGCACTCGCGGTACACTTCCTCGCGACTGTCTTCGCGCAGAAATCCGCTCACTGAAGGTACAGCGACGCATCTCTTTCTCTTTCACTCACTGTCGTCTGTTCGTGGGGACTCCTCGACCTCGAAGGGGTCGATCTGTTCAATGTGTCTCAATTCAATGTGTCTACTACCTTCAACCGGCTCACTGCTCTGCACCTTGATGTAGTCTGCGTTTCCCTCTAGTGGCTCTTTTCCGAAAAACAAACGAAATTCTTTCCTATCCTTCTGTTTGATTGTTTTTTACACTCTTTCGTCATCGTTCTATATTGTGTGTGTCTTTGTGTCATGAAACGTTATTTTATCAAAAAATAACTAACCAGCTCTATTTCATTTGGATTCCACTGGCATCGGTATAGCAAAAATTTAACCTCTATTAACCGATCATACCTATCATCCGTCACGGTGCACGATCACCTCTTTCTTCGCTCACAGCCCGCTATCCTCTTCTCTGTTCTGTAGATCTATGTTGAAACTTTCTCTCTAATCGATTGCCTTTCTATTTGATTTCTATTCTCTTTCCGCACCATACGATGTGAAACATTCGAATTTCAATTTGTACTCTCGACTTAAACAAACACCCAAATCTATTGCCTAATGGTTGGCTTTACAATATTACATCACTACAATAAAATGAAAAACAATGTTTTGCTACGACACGAAATTGAAAACACCGAATCTACCAATCGATTTGATACGCTACTGATCATCCTTTCCACACACACACGCA